>JAEOAD010000001.1:6395000-7722857 GCA_036365145.1 Orientallactaga sibirica
ATGAAGTAGTTAAACTGAGTGAGGTAGAAAGTAGGATGGAGGTTGCCACTGGCTATGGCGACAGAGAAGTTGGGAGTTACTGTATAAAAGTATAGAATGTGGGGCTGGAGGGATGGCTTAGTGGTTAAGGCATATGCTTACAAAGCCAAAGGATCCTGGTTCGATTCCCCAGGACCCACATAAGCTAGATGCACAAGAGGGCACACGCATCTGGAATTCATTTGCAGTGGCTGGAGGCCTATCTCTCTGTGCCTCTTTCTCTCAAATAAATAAAATAACATAGAATTGCTGGGTGTGGTGGCACATGCCTTTAATCCCAGCACTTGGGAGGCAGAGGTAGGAAGATAACTGTGAGTTCGAGGCTACCCTGAGACTACATAGTGAATTCCAGGTCAGCCTGGGCTACAGTGAGACCCTACCTTGAAAAAAAAAAAAAAAAAAAAAAAAAAAAAAAAAGTGTAGAATGGAAGATGAAAGATCTGGGGACCCACTATATAATATGCAATATAATTAATAATATGCTGTATCCTGAGGGATTTTTTTTACAACAGTTTTTTTTTCCAGGGCCTTTAGACAAGATAATCTACTAAATCCGTATTCTTCCCTCTACCCCTCGAGGTAGGCTCTCACTCTAGCTCAGGCTGACCTTCTAGGCTGGCCTTGAACTCATAATGATCCTCCTACCTTTGCTTCCTAAATGCTGGGATTAAAGGCACAGGATACCACACCCGGCTAATCTACTAAATTCTTTCTAAACTTAATCCACTTAAACATAACAATTACTATTATGGTACTTACAAAAATATTTACTGGATTGATTTTGTAAACAACTGTGGCTTTAAATGCAAAAAGGTACTGTTTCAGTGTAATAATGTAAGCTCCACAGGGCAGGGTCCTTTCTCTCTGATCCCTGGCTCACTGAAATGGGTCTCAAGTGCTTAGAAATGCCTGGAAAGGTACTGAAGAAAAAGTTGGTTGGACTGAATTCATGAATATATAATAGTTGGAGTTCCTAAGAGTATGTAGCGCACATGCATGCACGCGTGCGTGCGTGTGTGTAGTGCAAGTGCATGCAGCACAGAGCTGTCAAGTAGACTCACGGATTTCAAAAAACCTATTCATTTAAAAAGATTTTTGGAGGGGTAGGGATGTGGCTCAGGGCAGAGTCCTTGTCTAGCATGCACAAGGCCGAGTTTGATCCTAGTGCCACATAAAACAATGTGGTGGTGCATACCTGTAATCCTAGCACTTGGGAGGTGAAGACAGGAGGATGGAGAGTTCAAAGTCATCCTCAGGTGCACAGGGAACTGCAGGCCTGGGGTTACATGAGACTGTCTCCAAAACAAACAAGATAGATCTTAGGAGGGTCTTTTGTATTTCAGTTGAACTCTTTCTCACTTAGTGCTATTAACACCAAAATAAAACTAATGAAACTTAACATCCAGAATTACAATAAAAACTACACAGGAGCAGGGTGTCATGTAGGCATCAAATAAAATAACTAAATAAAAATTTAAAAGACAAAGGAACACAGTGGAGTGTGACAGTCTTTGTCCCATAATATGTAGGAGGAGTCATGGAATACTTCTCATTTAAAGTGATAATAAAGCTGGGTGTAGTGGCACATGCCTTTAATCCCAGCACTTGGGAGGCAGAGGTAGGAGGATCATCATGAGTTCAAGGCCACCCTGAGACTACATAGTGAATTCCAGGTCAACCTGAGCTAGAGTGAGACCCTACCTCAAATAAAATAAAATAAAATAAAATAAAATAAAATAAAATAAAATAAAATAAAATAAAATAAAATAAAATAAAATAAAATAAAATAAAATAAAATAAAATAAAAAAACTACACAGTCCATCAGACTGCCAATTTTCTTTGAAGAACCTCAAAGATGTTCTCAAACTACATACCATTCCAAAGAAAACTATATTGGAAACCAAGTTTTCAAACACAAGCCCTCTCAGTGCCTCTGGAGAGTGTCTGGGGCAGCACAAATCTCCAGAGACAGTCAGACAATTTTATTTCCTCCCTTTGATTGTGCCTTGAAAATCTCCAGGCCAAGGGCTCTGGCACGTCACCCTTGTCTTCTGTCACCAGTGGAGTTCTCTGGCCTGGACGCACAGGATCATGATACAATGGCTAGAGGGACAATGGACACGAGATGACTATATATAGGAATTCTGGGCTTGGTTGTCATGGAGGCAAATGGAAAAACAAACGCCTAATCCTGAAAATAAGGCTGAGGCCAAACTTGAAGGAAACACACACTGAGAACTTCCTGTCATTCTGATGAGTAAAAACAAAACCTTGAAATCTGATCAGGGAGGAGATGAGAGAAAATCAAAACAAAACATAAAAAACCAAATCCTCTCAGCCACAGAGGCACAGGCAACAAAATGGGCATTCTTTCTGTGTTCTGAGATGGTGTCTGTCAGATGTCAGCTCCTAGGAAGGGTCCTTCGAAGGCCCCTTTGCAGGGAGTGTGTTCATGCTGCCCCTTTCTCCACACCTGTGAGAAGCCGGACAGGCCGAGCTAGCACGGAAGAGGGTGCCTGGGTTTCCTTTCACTCATTCTTACTATAAAGTTCATCTGTCTTTCTGTATTTTTCTCTCCAATGGCCTTACCACTCACCAAGTCAAGGAAACCCAGATTCATGTCTCTCTTTCTTTCTCCACACTCAATAAGTCATCTACCTAGAAGGTTCTTTATCACTGTCACACTTGCGTCCAAGCTTCCAGGGCTCCTGGCCACAAATGTTTCTGATGGACTTCATGCCTTCCAGCTGCTTTTCCTCCAGATTCCTTCCTATTCTAAGACATAAGTGATTGTGACCCTCACCCCTTGCAGGAAAAAGTCCTCACCTCACATCCGTGCTATTCTACACCAAGTTTAATGCTAGCCATAAAAGTGTTGTTTTGTTATGTCTAACACACTTTCCAAGGCTCAGGGTCCATTGCGGAAGAGGGGGCGGAAAGAATGTAAGAGCCAAAGGAAGGGTAGGACACCTTACAATGTGCTCCTCTAGACACAAAATGGCCTGGATATCCATGACCTTGCAGTGCCTGACACTACCTACACAAGACCATCATAATAGGAGGAAAAGATCATGAAATCAAACTGAAAAGAGAGACTGATTGGGGGGATATGATGGAGAGTGGAATTTCAAAGAGGAAAGTGGGGGGAGGAGTACCATGGGATTACTGAAAACAATTAAGGAAGTTGTCAATAAAAAAAAGTGGTTTTTTTTTTTTTTTTTTTTTTTTTTTTTTAATATTCCTATCTCAGCCTGAAATGCTGTACTAGTCACTCAAACTGAACTCAATTCAAATTTGCGGTCACTAGAAAGAGTCTCCCTGATTTTTCTGGATACCACTGTACTCCACTCCCCCACCTGGGTCTCTCCTATTAGCACTCATCACAGTATTATTAGGATTAAATTATTTTACCCCACCAGATTGTTTTAAACCTAGGAATCCATGCATCTAGCTATCTATCATTTCTTAACTTGTTGTAAGCTGACATCCTCTAGAACTTAGCTCTGGGCCTGGTCTAAATAATGAGTTTAAACTGAAAACAGGAGGCTGCAAAACTGAAATTTAAAAGGGAAATCCAATTGACCAAATGCCACTTGCTTTTTGGGCACTAGTTTAACAGAGTCTTCCCACTGAAACCCTGACCTACTTTTACTGAAACAAGCCTACATCTTTTTTAATTACACGGACAATGGTTTCTGAACACTGGAATTACTGGAAAGGAATTCTGAATTCATGGCCTTCTAAGAGAGCCAAAGGCACTCATTTCTGGCTGTAACCTTAAATCGAATGTCAGTCACCACCGGAACATCTGGAAGCCACTTGAGATGGCTTCACATGCAGCCTCTCTCTTCCTTTTGTGAACGCACTGGCAGATGCGGATGTCTGTGAGATGTTTGGGTAGAACAGGTAACAAGGAGTCGGTACACCGTGACTTTTCCACAGGCAACGCCGATGCCATGCACTTTGCATCTGGATGCATTTTGTCATCCCCCAAAAATGGGTTCTCAGATTACGTGCAGGTATTTTTCTTTGTAGACCATTTTCTCCCATGAGGAGTGTGCTCTCATGCAGATATATAATGTACCAACTATTCATTGGATAGAAAGGCTTATAGTGGCTCAGAAAGGCAAAGATAGCTGCATGTTACCCACAGTCAATGGAGAAACCAGAACATAACCTGGGGCTCCTGTATGGCCCAGTTTCAAATGCATGTTCTTTTTCTGCCAGTCATTAGGAACACATTGTGTAGGTCTTCCTTCTACATTAAGTGGTATTTATAACCCGAAGCCTTTATTCGTAGAACCCTTTACAGGGACTGAAAATTTGCAGGGAAACAAATGAATCCATGAAGGAGTCTTTTCCTCGTGTTTTCTTAAGGAAACCTCTGGGTGGCATCTGCCATTGTTAATTGAGAAACCCTTCCAACGCCCAATGCATAGTCACCTGTGACTTTTGAATTGTGTGATGAGGAAGTAATGCTTCCTGCTGTTTCTTTAGATCACATAGACCTTTTTGCTGCACCGAAAGACCCAGTCAAGTACAAAAGCCTCTTTCTCTAAATGACTTGGCCTCCACCATACAGAGCTCAGATGGTACTCGGAGTTCACAGGCCATAGGCAAAGCCGTGGTGCCTGCTCAAGACTTGAGCTAGAGGGGAGATGCCCACTGACTTCAAGGAGCCAGTCGCTGTGTATGGCAGAGTTGTGAGAGCCAGGCTGAAAACCATTGTGGAGATTGAGGAAAAGGTTAATCAGGAAGCTCATATGGACACAAGCACCTCTTCAGAAACATGCAGACTTCAAAGTGACAGTATGGAAATCAGGTGAGAAGGGCAAAGGCTCAGAGGAATCTAATGTGCAGCCACACATCGGAAGCACAAAGCGACTCTAAAACTATGCAGAGCCAGAGTCTCTAAACCAATAAAACCCAGTGGGTTTCCCACCCTTTTTTCTTTTGTTTTCACTTATTCCCAGTAGTATAAGAAAACTTGCTTGGGGCTAAGCCGTACTTTTAATGGCCAGTAAAGCAATAGGTTCTTCCCCTAGGGCAGCTCTCCACCTACTTCCAATTCCCACAGAGAGGGCTGGAAAGATGGCTCAGCAGTTAAGGCATTTGCCTGTAAAGCCGAATGACCTGGGTTCAGTCCCCACATTAACCAGATGCACAAGGTGGAGCATGCATCTGGAGTTCATTTTTAGTGTCTAGAGGCCTGGTATGCCCATTCTCTCTACCTGCCTGCCTGCCTCTCATAAGTGAATGAATGAATAATTCCCACAGAGGAACTCAGTCAGTGAACGAGGGCTTGGGTGTAGGGTATAAGCCTCCTTGAAGTTGGAGGATGCAGACAGACTCAAATTCAACGACTGTATAACTCTATCAGCTGCGCGCCCTTCCCCCCACTTTTTAGTCTCTTGTTGATCTTCACCGTGACCTTGGGGAATTACTGCTTCCTATTTTATAGGCAGAAGACAGAAGCCAGGTTAAGTCTGGCTCACTAGAGCATGCTATGAGCCTCTGTCATCCGGTGGACACCTCGTCTAAGCCAAGCAGACGTCTGGTTTTTTATGCACAAAGGGAAGATAACAACCAACCTGGCAGGCCACTAGTGTGAGATGTCCAGTGCCTGGCACATTCAGTTCCCCAGCAGTTAGAGTCTATACCATACCAGTTTCACACAGAATGATGGCATTGATGGACTGCTGTATACAGATGAAAGAATCTGGCCACTTGAGGTGAACCATGGAGTGGGAATCTCTTATACATGTTGTAAACATGTTTCACTTCAGCTCTAGGCACAAGGTAGATATTCACAACCCCATTTTTCTTTTTCTCTTTTTCTGGTATGTGTTCTCATGTGTGTGGGTGTGGGCATGTGTGTGGAGGTCACAGAATAACTTTCAGGTTTTTTTTTTTTTTAAATTAATTATCTGCAAGCATAGGGTGGCAGGTGGAGAATGGGTGCACCAGGCCCTCCTACTACTGCAAACGACGTCCAGATGCATGTGCCACTCTTTGCATCTGGCTTTACAAGGATACTGGGAAATTGAACCCAGGTCATTAGGCTTTACAGCAAACACCTTAACTGCTGAGCCACCTCTCCAGCCCACATGTCTTTTTATCATATCTTTCTTATTTATCTTATTTATTTATTTATTTATTTATTTATTTATTTATTTATTTAGGCATGGGCTCTGGTTCATAACTTCATTTGTCAGGCTAACCAATATGCAAGCTTCTAGGGAAAATCTCCACCTCCCATCTTGCTGTAAGCATGCGGGAATTACAAAAGCCCACCATAGCTTCCAGCTTTTACTTGGGATCTGAGGATCTGAACTCAGGAACTCACAGTTGTGCAGCAGGTGCTTTTAACCACTAAGCCATCCCCTCAGCTCCCTCACAGCTCCTGTTTGAATGGCTAATTCTGAGCAAGGTCAAATACATGGCTACTACGGCTGGAGTTAGCTTGCTTTGTTATGTTGGAGTTAGGGATGGCTCAGGAAGAGAAGGGGTCACTTTATAGGACCCGATTCCAGTTCAAAGGCAGGGCTTGACCTGAATAATACCACAGATGGGATAGTCCATTAGCATTTTGTTAGATAATGGTACATACAGAATGGTCACAAGTCAACTGGCTTACAAAAAGAAAAACAAAAAATGATCTGTCAGAGCAAGTTCAATTCCCAAATTGTAGGGGCTTCCTGGCAAATATTCTGGAATCTATTTCTTTTTAATTTGTTCCAGAACTGCTTCCAGCTCTAAGCAAAGTTCCTGGCAGCCAATTTATAGGTGCCATCCATCACTCTGGTGCCTTCTTTTTACTTGCGACAGCCTCTCCAGCCATCTGAGGTGCCAACCTTGGTCCTTTCACCCCTTCACCATTTTTACTTTCTCTTGACGGCACATTTGCCATCTCATCTTGACTATCTGGTTCTCCTTAATGACTGACGGACACTGTAACAAACTTCTTGGCTTTGATGGATTTGGGGTTTGACTTTGTGATAGTTGAGTGCATCCTGGCTTCCCTGGGAACATCGGCTTAACTGAGCTTGTGTCGCTCCTCAGGACTGTTGGCCTTCTGATTAAACTCAAGAAACCTAAAGGGTCTGGGCTGAAGAGTGGTTAGTGGTTAAGGCAGTTGCCTGTGAAGACTGAGGACCCAGGTTCGATTCCCTAGAGCCCATGTAAGCCAGATGCACAGGGTGGTACGTGCACCTGGAGTTCATTTCCAGTGGCTAGAAGCCCTGGCGGGTCCATTCTTTCTTTCCCTCTTTCTGTCTCTCACTGTCTCATAAATAAATAAATAAATAAATAAATAAATAAATAAATAAAAATAAAACCTAAGGGTCTACCCCAAGAAGAAGCTCTGCTGTTTGTTACCACTGGTCTGCAAGCATGTGGAATGGGAAGTACAGAAGAGCATGCTGGGAAGAAGGGACACGAGATGCTGGTACTCCCAGTGATAAGGAAGAGCTGAAGATGGCTCAGTGGGTAAAATGTTTACCATGCAAGTATGAGAACTTGAGCTCAGGTCCCCAAAACCCATGCAAAGCCAGATGCACAACGTGGTACATATATCTGGAGTTCATTTGCAGCAGCTAGAGGCCCTGGTGCACCTATTCTCTATTTGGCTCTTTCTCTCTCTCAGATAAATAAATCTTAAAAATTTAAAAAGAATAAGGTGGAGAATGATTGAGGAAGATTCCTGACCTTGACAAGTACACCCAAACATATATAAGGTTGTTTGCATGCATACTACTCACACACTCAAATTAAATAAAATTGTTGATGGTATGGTGGCGCATGCCTTTAAACCCAGCACTCAGGAGACAGAGGTAGGAGGATCGTGATGAGTTCGAGGCCACCCTGAGACTACATAGTGAATTGCAAGTCAGCCAGGGCTACATCAAGACCCTACCTCAGAAAACCAAAAATAAATAAATCAGTAAATAAATTAATTAAATAAAATGGGCTTTTTTTTTGTACATGGTTTTGACTTGTTTCCCAGTTCCAGCTATGAGTTCCATTCCACTGAGTGGATCTGTTAGCCAAATCAAGAGCAGTTGGTTACCCACCATGGCTATGTGCCACTATTGCACTTGTTTGAGCATCACATCAGGTTGTTTACTACTGAATAGCTTAGACTACGAGTTGTTTGGACAGATGTCAGTTATTTTCCCCCAGTCGCTCATGTAGCACCCTCTGGCACTAGACAAGCTAACTGTCTGGGGACTGACTCTCTTCCAGATTCCAGCCAGGTCACTCCATGTTTCATCCCAACAGCATATGGTGTCTTCGGCAGTAGGGTCTTACTATTAACCAAACGTGGGCTAGAAGAGAGCCTACGCATATAACATTCTCTCTAAAATAACAATGGCCATCCCATCTATCTGGTACTAACTTTTCTCTCTGTTGGAGAATTTGCTTCTCTTTTTCAGATGGATGCTGAACCTGAAGGGAGGATCAGCCTACCGCACTTCACCAGGGCCCCAGCTGAAACCATAGAGTAATGGGGGGGGGGGAAATGGGCAAGAGTACAGTTTTCTTGATGAACCTGACACCAGCACAAGGCTGAAGGAGATAAACACAGAGAACACTCAACTCCTACTAAACCAGATATCCAGGGACACAGAGGCTCCCAAGACCTCATCACTGGAGTAGAACTAAATGAACCCAACATGGCTCAGGGAAATTCACGGAAGAGGGGGCGGAAAGAGTGTTACAGCCACAAGTTGGGTCATTATGCACAGAGACTTTGCCTCTCCCCCATAACTGTTGGCTACCCCCATAAAGTACGACCCTCATTCCCCAATGAGGAGGGTCCCTTCGGAGGGGGAGGACAGGGAGGAGGCTACCAGAGGTACCAACATGAATGTAAAATTAAAATAAATAAATAAAATAAAATTCCAAAAGACAAGATGTTGGTATTGGTGTGGCTGCAGCTCAGGCTACAGGAGGAAAGGTGTGACAGGAGTGAAAAGGGCTAATAACAGCTTTCCATGGTGACTCGGACTTTATTCTGAAGGCAAAGGGGACATGAACTGAAGGGCTTGAAACAGGGGGGCTGGAAAGATATCACCCGCATATTTTAACCTTGTCTGTGTCCAAGGTGCACTACGGACTTTCAAATATAGGCAGCTTGGCTTAAATAAATTCACACTCCCTACTGATGAAGGAGGGATGCCAGCAACCCATGGTTCCATGCTTTGTTAAGTAGAAAACATTACTAGGACACGGAGGAGACTGAAACCCACCAAATCAGACAACTAGAGGCTGCTGAGAGCTCAACACTAAAGGAGACTTATTACACGCCCTCCAGGACTCAGGGAATATTGTGGGAGAGGGAGTGAAAAGAATGTAGGGACCACAGAGTGGGAAGGAGTCTCCACCTCCCCCAGAGACTGACTGGTGCATTTATGAATAGAGACCTCACTGAGGAGGGCCTTCAGTGGATCTGGGGAGGATAGGAGCGAAGGGGAAAGGGAACATGAGTATAGCCTGCTGGGAATATGTCCAATTTGCAATATATTAATATATTAACGTTCTCAATTAAAAAAGAAGAAGAAAGAGCTAGGCATGGTGACACATACCTTTAATCCCAGCACTCGGGAGGAAGAGGTAGGAAGATAACTGTGAGTTTAAGGCCAGCCTGGGACTACATAGTGAATTCCAAGTCAGCCTGGGCTAGAGCGAGACCCTATCTTGGAAGAAGAAAAAAAAAAAGACGACAACAAAAATGAAGGAGAAAGAAAGAAAGAAAGAAAGAAAGGGAAGGAAGGAAGAGAGAAAGAAAGAAGCCGGGCGTGGCAGTGCATGCCTTTAATCCCAGCACTCGGGAGGCAGAGGATCACTGTGAGTTCGAGGCCACCCTGAGACTACATAGTGAATTCCAGTTCAGCCTAAGCTACAGTAAGACCCTACCTCAGAAAACCAAATAAATAAATAAATAAATAAATAAATAAATAAATAAATAGGAAGAAAGAAAGAAAGAGAGAGAGAAAGAAAGAAAGAAAGAAAGAAAGAAAGAGAGAGAAAAAGAAAGGGACTACCATTTCTCCTCTGGATTTTACTAGTGTGTTGAATTGTTCACTTGAAACTCAGTCCCTACTGTTTCCACTACACTCACATCTGGAATAGATCATGGGCCTACCAAGGGTGAAGAAAGAAAGAGACTCAGGAGCCTGCCTTTCCCCACCAACCCTTCACGTGCAAACAATAAGCAGCCCAGTGACATGCTGCAAACCAGAGCAGGCGGGAGCAAGCGGGGTCTGCTCCCTGGATACTGTGTTGGACACCATCCCTTCATTTTAACATTCATGTGCCAACCTGAGGACCCTTAATACATAGTTCCTGGACTCACTGAGACTGTGCTCAGTGGTCAAAATATTATCTGGTAAATTGATGCAAGAATATTCTTCAGGTTCATCAGCTCTTTAGAAATGGTTTGGTTATTCATATCAAATATGAAATCTACCATATGTTAGCTGTTTGATAGAGACAAAGATAATCAGTCCTTGTATCTCAAGAGCTCTCAGAACGATAGGGGAGATGACGACACCACTCAGCAAAATGAGTGCAAAAGTGAGAGGTAGCTACAGGACTGTTCGTCATATGTGTAGAGTACAGCAGGGCACTGGAGTCAGAAATTTTAGATCTTGCTTTACTGCTTTAGACTGTTGTAATAACTCTTTGTGGGACACGGGTGACCCTTTTACTTTATACTTATAGGGCTTAAGGGGGAAGTAGCCCTATGTATGGCAGGTGTTTAGAATAGAAAGACGATAAAAAATGGTGCCTCTAATGAGTTCCCTTCTGGTAATAGTATGGGGATAGTAGAATAAACCTCAGAGACAACATCTTGGGGCAAAAGAGTAAGGACAGCTGACCTATATCTGAAGATATTGGAATGAAAGGACTTGCACATGGCTTTGAAGGACAAGAGGGGTCCTGAGATATGGAGATGGAGAATGAGAATGTAGCACAAACTAGTTGAAAGATGGGAAGAGAGACGCGTTTAAAGTTGGTGGAATCAGCTGGGCGTGGTGGCACACACCTTAATCCCAGCACTCGGGAGGCAGAGGTAGGAGGAAGGCCATGAGTTCGAGGCCATAGTGAATTCCATAGTGAATTCTAGCCTGAGCTAGAGAGAGACCCTACCTCGAAAAACAAAAAATAAAAAATAAAAATAAAAAAGTGAAGTTGGTGGAATCAGCGAGAGTGAGGCCAATGACTCAAGATAACAGGCTGGGGTGAAAAGGTTTTAAAACAGGACATGGGAGCTCTTCCGGATTTCTGGAAAGGAGAATGACGGAACTTAGCCTTGCTTAGAATATGGAGGACTTTGCAAGTGGATGGATGTGGTAATGACTGAGCTAAGAGATGCTTGGGAAAGCAACAACTGAGTAGGCGACAGACAGAAGGATGAGGCAAGAGCAGAGGCCACAGATTACTTTGTCGGGACACGCAGATGATCGGTGTACAAGGCAAGTGGGAGAGGAAGGCAAAGAAAGCCACGGCTGATATGAACAGCAAGAGGGACTCTTTTCTGGAGACAGGGTTGCTGGAGTCAACAAGGAGGAGAACATATTAGGAAGCGCAGCTTCATAAAATGCTCAAAAGCAGAAGAGATCCTAGCAGTTTTAGAAACCCATAGAAACAAGGAGCCAAGAAGCAGAAGGTGAAACACTGGTCCTTTCAAGAGATTTGAAGGAGGTTGAAAGTGCAACTGCCGGAATAAACTTGCAGAGTGAATTCCAAGAAAGGCTTGGGGATCTCAGATAGAGTGTTTTCCTGGGGCTCATAGCAATATCTTTCTTAAACTAAGGAAAAGCACCACATTGAAGAATGAGGCTCAAAGAAACAGTGTGCCACGGGGGGGGAGCTCTACTATCAGACTGACAGCACCACAACCCCAACGCCCCAACTCCACAGGTGCTAATAACCTGGGCACACTACATCCATAAACCTATTTTCCTCCATCCTAAAACAGCAGGGAACTGGTCATGAAAGTTCCCATCTCTGGGGACTATTGTATGGATGAAATGTGTGTGTGTATGCATATATGTATATATACATACATATATATATGGTGTCAGTAGGCATGCACTAAATGATAGCTATCATTGATTTTTAAATATGCATTGATAAATTTCCATAATAATAATGGTAATATTATCTGGGAGGTATTGGAGTGACCATTCCACCAACCTATGAGGGACACCAAGTGCTACAGAGAGTCCTGTGTAGGTGGTTTCTGAGAAGTCCCAAAGTTCAAATGTATATCAATAAGGCTTCAGGTTAAGTGCCACTTACCAAGACAGCTTGCAATGTAAAGGAACTTCATTTAGCTTCCAAGACAGCACATGTTCCCACCCCTTTTTCATTAAAATTAAAAATTCCCAGGCCAGGTGTGGTGGTACACACCTTTAATCCCAGCACTCGGAAGGCAGAGGTAGGTAGGAGGAATGCCCTGAATTCAAGGTCAGCTTGAGCTAGAGTGAGACCCTACATCATAAAACAAAAAATAAATAAGTAAATAAATAAATAAAATAAAAATTCCATAGTCTCTGATGATAAATCAAGATCTAATAAAAAATTGCTTGTACTATACTATTTTAATAATATCTCCTACTTCTACATTAATTTAGAATATAGAAGCATTTCCATGGTATCTCATATGATCCCTGAATTAACCTCTTAACGTAGGCATCATTATTTTACATATTTGAAAATCCAGGCTCAGAGCAGGGTAAATGATCTATTTAAAGATACTCATGTGTGATATGGAGCCAGACAGGCCATCTGCCTGAGACTGTACATTTCATTCCAGCACGAATGGAAGTTCCTGGACTTGAACCTGTAGCAACCCTACAACAGTCCTCAAACTCAGAGGTCCAACATACACCCAGTTTCTGAAGATGGCCTCTAAGGAAAGATGAGCTCTGTGGAAAACTGGTCTCAAAAAAACACTTGCACATAATTTTTGGTAGCTCGAGTTGGGTGAAAAGGATCCTTGCTGGCATTAGCTCAATCGAAACGAATCCAGCGACAAAAAGCTAGAGCCATACTCTATGCCCCGTACAGCAGTTCTACTGAAGTTCCAACGTTCCACTGAAAAGCAGCTGTGAGGAGCTGGGGCAGAGGTTCCCTGGGTGAGAGAGCTTGGGTGGAGCCACAGCGACCAAGAAAGCTTGGGGGTGGGGGCACACCTTAGATGATCTTGTGAACTAATCAAATGTTGTCGATCTGTTACTGCTGGAGGAGAAATAGGAGAAAGCTAGCTTCTTTTAGGCAGTCTCAGTTAGAAACAGGGGCTCAGAGAGAACCAATGCCACCTCGCCTTGGAAGGAATGGAACCTTTTGTCTGATAGAGAAGGGTCCACAACAGCTGCACTGCCCTGGCTGCTCATAGTCTCCCACTCCAACCAAGGTGCACAGCCTTCACTCCCCAGGTGGACTGGCCCTGGGGTCTGCCCTTCAAATCTACAAATCAACCTGTCTTCCCCTTTACATACCTGAATCACCTACAAAGGCCTTTCACTCTCTGTGTTCCTCCTTGACCTACCCTGTACTACTTGAATACATGTGAGTTTGGCTTCCCTGAGTACTGTTTCTTAGTCTGAGTTTTCCTGCTTGCCTCTGCTCTATATTTTGAGGTAACTTCTCACTTTAATTACATGTTTGATTCTCCTTCTGGTCTCCGAATCGACCATGTGTGTATTTCCCTTACACTCTATATCTGCCACATGGGTGTTTTCTCTAACTCTGGGCCTGTTACCTGTGCAACTTCTTTAAACTCAGGTAACCATGGTATAACTCTCTTTACTACTCATTTCTCATCTGAATTTCTTGGTCTCTGCTCTGATGTTTTCCCTCTGCTATTCTTCCTTAACCCACCATTTTCCCTCTTAACTTTCTTCCACGGGGAAGCTCAGGGCGGATGCTAAGTGTCTGTTCCTTCTAGATCTCCATAAACAAGTGCCTAGGTTCAATCTTCCCTGTGTTTGTGGCTCTACTCTAGTCTTTCCCTAAAAACTTTCAATTTTTCTTAAAGGAATCTTACAGACTATGCCGTGTTTTTCACATGAGTGCGTGTTTCCGACTTTCCACATGCTTTTGACTCTGCTTTAGCCTTCTTCCTGGATCCAAATTTCCCTTAAACAAACCCCATAATTTGTGAGTCCTCCCCTAAACTTAGTAATTCATAATTTATCCTTCTTGCGTCCATTTTTATCAATTCTTTGTTAAAAATTGGACAGGAGGGCCTGGAGAGATGGCTTAGCAGTTAAGCACTTGCCTGTGAAGCCTAAGGACCCCGGTTCAAGGCTGGATTCCCCAAGACCCACATAAGCCAGATGCACAAGAGGGCATATGCATCTGATGTTCGTTTGCAGTGGCTGGAGGCCCTGGTGTGCCCATTCTCTCTCTGTCTGCCTCTTTCTCTGTTGCTCTCAAATAAATAAATAAATAATTTAAAAAATTAAAGACAACAAAAAATAGGACAGGACCCAAAATTGGGGTTCATAAATTTTGAAGATCCCTCCTAACTCCAAAATCCTTCATCACTGTCAATACTCGCCAGTCCCTTCTGGACCAGGCAGCTAGGGCACAAGGTGAGGGCTGTTCTACATGGTCTGCAAGGAGGGTCTCAGCTCTGAGCTTGCTGGACTAAGCACTTTCTTTTTTTTTTTTTTAAACTATTTATTTACTTATTTGAGAGTGACAGAGAGAGAGAGAGAGAGAGAGAGGGAGGACACGTCAGGGCCTCCAGCCACTGCAAATGAACTCCAGACGCATGCACCACCTTGTGCATCTGGCTTACGTGGGTCCTGGGGGAAGCCTCAAACCAGGGTCCTTAGGTTTCACAGGCAAGTGCTTAACTGCTAAGCCATCTCTCCAGCCCAAGCACTTTCTTAATAGTTGCTTTATATGGCCAGCCCCAGTGGTTACCTCCTATGACCGAGACAGGGATAAGTTAAATAATATAGTTTACAAAGCTTCTTTTTCTACTTTGTTTTACTTTCTATGCATTTAGATAATAATGATGAATTAATGAATATATGAATGTATAGAGACATAGATGATAGATAGACAGATAGAAAGACTACCATGCATGTATGACGAGAGAGAGCCCGACAAATCTGTCCTTGAATAGACTCACTGACTCTCTGCCCTACATTTGTAAAGGACGTTTTTGCTTTGGCCATATACAATGGGTAATATCTATGTCCTTAACACACATTCTCTTGGATATACTCTGACTTAGACAACACTCAGAAATGACAGGGGTAGTGGTACACACAATAATACAGCTTTTCAGAAGGCAACTGAGAAACTATTTTAAAAGGGGAAAACATAAATCTCAACACTGAACTTGGTCTCTTAAAGAATATTTTTTGATAGCTGGGAGTGGTGGCTCATACTTATAAATCCCACATGGAAGGTGATACATGAGGATTGCCACCAGATTAAGGCCAACCTGGGCTACATCGTGAATTCATAGGTAGCCTGGGCTACAGAGTGAGGCCCTGTCTGTAAATCACAGTAAGAACAACAAGAAAAGAGTGACTGACTCTCTAGGCCTCCAGGACGGAGGCAATACACCAAGATGCGTGACAGCATACCACAGACAGATTAGCAAAAATGAGCTTATTTCATTGTTACCATAACAACACGGAGTATCTACTGATTTAATGTGTTTATTGGGACTTTCTCTTGAAATTTGCTACCTGCCTGTGGTTCCGTTATCGTAATTGCTGCTCCTCTTTCAGCAGGAGTATTGGTGGCATCACATCACAAGGTAGATGTGAATTTCTTCACAGCTACTTCTCTGTACTCCTAATTAAAAAGTTACCCATGGGCGAAATTTAAAAATACTGTAAAATCAGAGTCATAATAAAATCACAAGTTACAAGCACAATAATTTGTGATTGCCACAGCTATTAAATATACAGCTGCTCACTCAAACGTTCCATCTACTCAGGGACAAGAAAGACTGCAGCTATCTGCAACTTCTGCCACATTCATTGTGACTCTATTCCTGTCTCTTCTCTAGAAAATCCTGGGGAATACTTATGGATAAATTGATCTCATATAGAGATAAATATGAGCAAGCTCACATTTATTTTTAAATGAAAATCGGATTTGTGATTAACCAAGATAACCTGGAAAACATTGGGAAAGACTGAAATTAGAGTCAGAAAGGCAAGCTAACACCAGGGAATGTGAGAGAACAAGGGTTATTTAGGGCTGGGGTTTGGCTAAGCTTAAAAGTACAGAAAGACAAGGAAATTAGGGACACCACAATGATTGAGGAAGCTCCACTGAATAGCCAGCCCCAAGGTCGGAGTTGTGCTATGCTGGGGAGGAAAGGCAAGTTTAGAACAGTGGTTAGGTTACAAAGGATCTGAGCTTGCCATACTAGAGAGGGAGCAGTTATGGTGAATCCCGCCTAGATGGACAGCTTGCCTACAGACAACCAAGAGGTAAAATTCCATAGCTAAGGAAAAAAATTTGCTGTTAAGCTACTACTGCCCTTGAGTCTGATCTGTTGTATTTCAAAGCGTGATGGTGCCTATTCTGGAAGAAGCTGGGTGTGGGGGCAACCCAAGCAGAAAGATCGCTGTGAGTCTGAGGCCAGCCTGAGACCACATAGTGAATTCCAGGTCAGCCGTGGCTAGAGTGAGACCCTACCTTGAAAAACAACAGCCAGTTGTGCTGGCACATGCCTTTAATCCCAGCACTCGGGAGACAGAGGTAGGAGGATCTCCATGAGTTCAAGGCCACCCTGAGGCTACATAGTGAATTCCAGGTCAAGCCAGGGCTACATCAAGACCCTACCTCAAAGAAAAACAAAAAACAAACAACGACAACAACAAAAAGACCCTGCGCATCACCTGGCCAGCACAGAGCTGCAGCAGAAGAAGGCAGGTGAAGGGATTTTCCACTCATACCAGCCTCCTTGAAAAGTCAAGAAATCTGAAGGAAAAGACAGCAACAAACAGCTGAGCAACTGAGGAAGGAGAATACAAACGGGACAAGCTGAGCAGCTCCAGTACAACTCCATCCAGGCATTCTGCATAGCCTTCCATCCCTGAACCACCACAAAACTTATGTACCTCCCCCAGTCCCCCCTTCCCCACCACTACCCCCACTTCCACCCTCCCACCCCACCACATGGTATCAAGGACAGCTGATCAGAGCACCAGATCCAGCAACCCAAGAGGCTAATGAAGACCACAGCCAAACAAAGAAGGATCAAGGTGGGCACTCAGCATTGGTGAGATTGGAAGCCATCTTCAAAAGTAACAGGGCCTACATACACAAAGCCAGGTACAGAAGCCTGCACTAGAAGTGCTAATCGCACATTCTATTTCAGGGTAGCTTATGTGTTAGATTTGAATGATATAATCTTGGTTGGCTTTACCATTCTCAAATAAGCTGTATTTTGGAGTTGACTACTGTTGCCTTTGACACTTCCTGATATATAAGGCCTTTGACTTTTTCTTCTGTCATTTTTGGGGGCAGGGTCTGACTCACCCCAGGTTGACCAGGAACCAATTTCAGACCAGAAATCTCAACCTCCCAGTTGACAGGTTAAGGGTGTGGGACAACACACACCCTTAGGTACTTTGGCTTCATTAGATAATATGTTTGTTTTAATCCATAGTCTTGTACTACTTTTTTTTGGGGGGGGAGGGGGGTTGAGGTAGGGTTTTGCTCTAGCTCAGGCTGACCTGGAATTCACTATGTAGTCTCAAGGTGGCCTCAAACTCATGACAATCCACCTATCTCTGCCTCCCAAGTGCTAGGATTAAAGGTGTGCACCACCACGCCCAGCTTGTGCTACTTTTGATTGATTATGTAATTTATCAGTTGAATTTTAGAAAATATGCCAGGTATTTGCTCCACCCAGCCTACTAAAATACTTGCAAAGCAGACACACTCAACACCTAGGGTCACATCTGCTATTACTCTGGGAGCAAAAGAGCTACACCTGGCACCTTAAAGGCCTACCCAGAAGATATATAAAATTGGACTTACATGGCTAAAAACACTGCAGGAAATTAGAAAACCCAGGGATCAAATTAACTTGAGATGCAAAAATCTCTACATTATAATACAAGAAAACACACACACACACACACACAAAAGATCAAGATAATACAATTCCACCAAAAGTTATAAATCTGTCAGAAATGACCTCCAGTGAGTCTGTTTTAGATGAAATGCCAGACAAAGATTTCAATATAGTGATTATATCTATGCTCAAAGAAATCAAAGGAATTGAAAAAAACAAACCCCTGAAGGAATCCAAAGAGAACAGAGGAAACCAACATAGTGAAATAAGGAGGTCAATACAAGACATCAGTAAGGCAATAGAAATAATGAAAAAATATCAGTTAGAAATACTAGAAATGAAAAACAGAGTAAGTCAAGTAGAAAACTCTGTAGAAAGTCTCGACAATAGACTAGATCAAAGAAAGGACAGAATATCTAAACTAGAAGTCCAGGTGGCAGGTCTACAACAGTCCAACAAAGAGAAAGATAAACTAATAGGAAGGCATGAATGGGAATTTCAAGACATTCGGGACACTATGAAGAGATCTATCACAAGAGTTCAGTAGGAGAAGAATTTCATTCCAAAGGCACAATAGGTATTTTCAACAAAATCACAGAAGAAAATTTCCCACAAATATGGGAAGTAATGCCAGTACAGTTACAGGACGCCTTTAGAATGCCAAACAGACAAAATCAGGAAAGAACCTCTCACCGTCATAGTATAATTAAACTACAAAACACACAAACCAAAGAAAGCATATTAAAAGCAGTTTGGAAAAAAAAGAGAAAAAAAGCAGTTAGAGAGAAAAATCAAGTCACATATAAAGGCAAGCCCATCAGGATAATAGATTATTCAACACACATTTTAAAAGCCAGAAGGGCTTGGAATGATGTATTCCATGTTCTGAAAGGTAAAAACTATCAACCAAGGTTACCTTACCTTGCAAAGCTACCCATCCAAATAGATGGAGAAATAAGGACATTCTACAAAAAAAAATCAGGCTAAAGGAATATATGAACAGTTAACCAGCTCTACAGAAAATACATGAACGAATCCTCCATGCTGAAGACAAAGAAAAGCACACACATAAGGAACCAGGAAACAATAAACCATACTCAAGTAATAATAACTTAATACAAGAGATTAAAGGAAAAACTGGAAGAACTATAAAACAAGAATGGCAAGAATACACACTTTTCACTAATAACTCTTCATATCAATGGCCTCAATGCCCCAACCAAAAGACACAAGGTTCCAGCCTGGGTTAAAAAGCAGGATCCTGGCCAGGCGTGGTGGAGCACGCCTTTAATCCCAGCACTCGGGAAGCAGAGGTAGGAGGATCGCTGAGAGTTCGAGGCCACCCTGAGACTACATAGTCAATTCCAGGTCAGCCTGGACCAGAGTGAGACCCTACCTCGAAAAACCAAAAATAAATAAATAAATAAATAAAAAGCAGGATCCTGAGCTGGGCATGGTGGCACAGGCAGGCCTTTAATCCCAGCACTTGGGAGGCAGAGGTAGGAGGATTGCTGTGAATTCAAGGCTACCCTGAGAATACATAGTAAATTTCAAGTCAGCCTGAGTGAAAGTGAGACCTTACCTCGAAATAATAAAAAAAAAAAAAGTAGGATCCCAAAGCCAGGTATGGTGGGGCACACCTTTAGGGAGGCAGAGGCAGGAGGATTGCCACGAGTTTGAGACCACCCTGAGACTACATAGTGAATTCCAAGTCAGCCTGAGCTAGAGAGAGACCTTACTTCAAAAAAATAAAAACAAACAAACACAAAAAAGCAGGATCCTTGGGCTAGAGGGATGGCTTAGCGGTTAAGGCATTTGCCTGCAAAGCCAAAGGATCCAGGTTCAATTCCCCAGGATTCACGTTAGCCAGATGTACAAAGAGGCACATGCATCTGGAGTTCATTTGCAGTGGCTGGAGGCCCTGGCATGCTCATTCTCTCTGTCTCTCCCTTTCTCTGTAAAATAAATAAAAACAAAAATAAAATATATAAATAAATATATAAAAAAAAATCTATTATTGCATTGAAGAAATCTACCTTTCCATAACAGACGGACACTATCTTAGGGTGAATGGTTGGAAACGGTATTTCAAGCAAATGGGCCTAGAAAATAAGCAGGTGACAATATCCTACTATCTGACAGATTAACTTCAAATCAATATTAGTTAAGAAAGATAAAGAACATCACTTTATATTGATTAAAGGAGCAATCCAACAGGAAGACATTATAATTCTAAACATATATGTACCTAACATGAGGACTCCCAATTTCATCAAACAAATAGTATTAGATTTGAGGTCACAGATAACACCCAACACAATTGTAACGGGTGAATTCACTACCCCACTCTCATCAGTTGACAGGTCATCCCAACAAAAAATACACAGAGTAGCATCTGTATTAAACGAGATCACAGAACAAATGGATCTAACAGGTATCTACAGAACATTTCATCCATATGCTGAAAAATATACATTCTTTTCAACAGCACATGGAGGATTCTCTAAAATAGATCCCATTTTAGGACACAAAGCAAACCTTAACAAAAAAGGAAAACTGAAATAATTCCTTGCATTCGATCTGATCCCAATGGGATTAAACCACAAATCAACAGCAAGCAAAGCTATAGAGCATCCACAAAATCATGGAAACTAACTAACACACTACTAAATGATGAATGACTCAAAGAAGAAATCAGAAGGAAATCAAAAAATTCATAATTAGCTGGGTGTGGTGGCGCACACCTTTATCCCAGCACGTGGGGAGGCAGAGGTAGGAGGATCGCCATAAGTTCGAGGCCACCCTGAGACTATAGAGTGAATTCCCGGTCAGCCTGGGCTAGAGCAAGACCCTACCTCGAAAAACAAAACAAAACAAAAATTCATAATCAAATAATAAAGAGACACAATGAAGGCAGTCCTAAGAGGGAAATTTCTATCTGTAAGTTCCTAAATTACAAAATTAGAGGGGATGGAGAAATGGCTTAGTGATTAGGGTGCTTGCCTACAAAGCCAAAGGACCCAAGTTCGATTCCCCAGGACCCACGTAAGCCAGATGCACAAGGGGGTGCACGCAACTGGAGATCGTTTACAGCAACTGGAGGCCCTGGCACACTGACTCTCTCCTCCTTCCCCTGCCTATTTCTCTGTCTCTCAAATAAAGAAAAATAATAATAACAAAAAAAAATTAGACTTGGGCATAATGGCACATGTCTTTAATCCCAGCACTTGGGGGGCAGGGGAAAGAGGATCATGGAGAGTTCAAGGCCACCCTGAGACTACAGAGTGAATTCAAAGTCAGCCTGGGCTACAGTGAAACCCTACCTGGAAAACGAAAAATAGAAAGGTTGCAAGTAAACAACTTAATGTTTCACCTTAAGGCCTTGGAAAAAGAAGAACAAGGGAAACCAAAAATCAATAGATGGGAAGAAATAGTAAAGATTAGGGCACAAATTAATGAAATAGAACCCCCCACCCCCAAATACAAAGAGTCAATGAAACAAGGAATTGGTTCTTTGAAAGATAAACAAGATGGTTATAAACCCTTAACAAATCTGACTGAAAGAAAGAAAAGAGGCATAAATTAATAAAATTAGAGATGAAAAAGGTACCAATACAACAGATACCAAAGAAATTCCGAAAATCATAGGGCCATACGTTAAGAACATATATTGACTAATTTGAAAATCTGAAAGAAATAGATGATTTCCTTGATTTACATGACCTACTAAAATTAAATCAAGATAAGAAAAACTATTTAAATAGACCTATAACAAGTACAGAGATCCAAGCAGTTGTAAAAATGCTCCCAACTAAAAGAAGTCCAGGCCCAAATCCAGACAAAGATAGAAAAAAGAAAATTACAGACCAATCTCCCTCATGAACTTAGATGCAAAAATTCTCAACAAAATATTGGCAAACAGAATATAAGAATATATCAGAAAGATCATTCACCCTGACTAAGTAGGCTTTATCCCAGAGAGGCAAGGATGGTTCAACAGATGCAAATTGATAAATATAATACACCATATAAATGGACTGAAAGACAAAAATCACATGATCATCTCAACAGATGCAGAAAAAGCATTTGACAAAATCCAACATCCCCTCATGATAAAAGTCCTACAGAGACTGGGAATAGAAGGAACATATCTCAACATAATAAAGACTATGACAAACTTACTAAATGGACAAAAACTTGAGGCTTTTACACTAAAATCAGAACAAGACAAGGGTGTCCACTGTCCCCACTTTTATTTAATATAGTACTGGAAGTCTTAGCCATAGTAATAAGGCAAGAGACACACATAAAGAAAAAGATGATGACATCAAATTAAAAGAGAGACTAATGGAGAGAGGGAGGGGATATGATGGACATTGGAGTTCTAAAGTGGAATGGGGGGAGGGGAGGGAAATATGTGTTTTTTGTATGTAAGTATAGAAGTTGTCAATAAAAAATGAACAGAAGGGGGGCTGGAGAGATGGCTTAGCGGTTAAACGCTTGCCTGTGGAGCCTAAGGATCCCGGTTCGAGGCTCGATTCTCCAGGACCCATGTAAGCCAGATGCACAAGGGGGTGCACGCATCTGGAGTTCATTTGCAGTGGCTGGAGGCCCTGGCGCACCCATTCTCTCTCTCTCTCTCTCTCTCTCTCTCTATCTGCCTATTTCTGTATCTCTCTCTCTCAAATAAATAAATAAATAATAAAATATAAAAAAAAATGAACAGAAAAAAATAAAAATAAATAAAATTTTAAAAAGGGGATACAAATTGGAAAGGAAGAGATCAAATTATCATTATTTGCAAATGGTATGATTCTATACATAAGGGATCCTAAAGACTCTACCAGAAAACCGTTACAGCTGATAAACACCTATAGCAATGTATCAGGACACAAAATAAACACATAGAAACCAGTAGCTTTCCTATATGCTATCAACAAACACACAGAGGATGAAATCAGAGAATCACTCCCATTTACAATTGCATCAAAAAAAAAAAAAAAAAAAAAGCCAGGTGTGGTAGTACACGTCTTTAATCCCAGCACTCAGGAGGCAGAGGTAGGAGGATCGCTGTGAGTTCGAGGCCATCCTGAGACTACATAGTGAATTCCAGGTCAGCCTGAGCCAGAGCGAGACCCTACTTCGAAAAACCATAAAATAAATGAAGAAAGAAAGAAAGAAAGAAAGAAAGAAAGAAAGAAAGAAAGAAAGAAAGAAAGGAGAGAAAGAAAGAACATTGGAATAAACCTAACCAAGGAAATGAAGGATCACTACGATGAAAACATTAACATTCAAAAGAGAAATTGCAGAAGACACTAGGAAGTGGAAAGGCATCCCTCGTTCTTGGATTGGAAAAATCCAATATTTATATTGTGAAAATGGCAATCTTACCAAAAGCAATATACACATTTAATGCAATCCCCACCAAAATTCCAATGGCAGTCTTCATGGAAATAGAAAAATAATCCAAAAATACATTTGGAAGCACAAAAAACCTTGAATATCTAAAACAATTTTGAGCAACAAAAATAAGGCTGGTGGTATTACCATACCTGATTTTAACCTATATTACAGAGCCATAGTAACAAAAACAGCATGGTACTGGTACAAAAACAGACATGTAGATCAATGGAACAGAATAGAGGACCCAGATGTAAGTCCACGTAGCTACAGCCACCTGATCTTTGACAAAAATGCCAAAAATGCTTATTGGAGAAAAGACAGCCTCTTCAAGAAATGGTACTGGGAAAACTGGATATCTTTATGTATAAGGATGAAAATAGCTACTTATCTCTCTCCATGCACAAGAATCAATCAAGTCCAAATGGATCAAAGACCTTAATATCAGACCTGAAACTCTGAAATTCCTAGAAGAAAAGTAGGGGAAACCTTCAACATATTGGTATAGGCAATGACTTTTTGAATATAACCCCGGTTTCTCAGGACATAAAACCACTAATCAACTAATTGGACCTCATGAAATTGCAAAGCTTTTGCACCACAAAGGACAGTGTGAATAGAGCAAGAGACAACCTACAGAATGGGAGAAAATCTTTGCCAGCTATATATCTGAGAGAGGATTAATATCTAAGATATACAAAGAACTCAGAAAACTAAATAATAAGAAATCAAATAACCCAATTTAAAAATGGGCTAAGGAACTAGAGTTCTCAAAAGAAAAAATACAGATGGCATATAAACATCTTTAAAAAAAGTTCTACATCCTTAGCCATAAGGGAAATGAAAATTAAACTACTTTGAGATTCCATCTCACTCCTGTCAGAATGGCTATCATCAAGAAAATAAATGACAATAAATGTTGGCAAGAAGAAAAAAAAAGGAAAAAAATTTTTCAATGTTGCCAAGGAAGGAGAAAAAGAGGAATCCTTCTACAGTGTTGGTGGGAATGTAATCTGGTCCAGCCATTGTGGAAATCAATGTGGAGGTTCCTGAGACAGCTAAAAGTAAATTTACCATATGAGCCAGCTATAGCACTCCTAGGCATATATCCCAAGGACTCTTCTCACTACCTTAGAGATACTTGCACAACCATGATTATTGCTACTCTATTCACAGTAGCTAGGAAATGGAACCAGCCTAGATGTCCTTCAACTGATGAATAAATAATGAAGATGAGGTACATTTATATTATAGAATTCTATTCAGCAGTAAAGAAAAATGAAATTAGCAGGGAAATGAATGGATATGGAAAGGATTATACTAAAGTGAGGTAACCTAGGCCAGAAAGCCAAACATCACATGTTTTCTCTCTTATGTGGATCCCAGTTACAAATGTCTGACTTCTGCGTGAGTTGGAGTAAAAATCGGTAGCAGAGGCCAATAAGCTAGAAAAGGGCTATAAAGGAGGGAGGAGAGGGGTGGACTTAAGGAGATAGTACTTTATATATATAAGTAGATGGACAGATGACTGCGGGTGGAATGGCCTAAGTGAGGTTAGGGAAAGAAACTGAGTAAAAGGAGTATGGGGGGAGAGTTAATCAAAATTCAGGATATTGTGAATAAGCCATATGATAACCTACTGTTTTGGATAATGGTACACCCAGAAGCCATAGATTGTTACTAGAAAAATTTCAGTGCCAGGGATGGGATACCTTCCAGTGAGTTGTTGGCCAGGAAGGTCCCTGATACCCTCAAAACATTACAGACTATTGCCAAGGCTCTTGATTTCCCACAGGAATAAATTATAAGACCCTATTGCTGAAGACTCCGCAAGCCTGGGCTTCAAGGTCACCTAGAAATCAAACTGGAGCCAAGCTGAAAACATTCTCCTGGTAGACCAGCTGACATAAAGCTGGAAAAAGTGCACTGCATGCAGCCCTATGGGAGACAGAAGCCATCAGTGGTGAAAACAGTGGACACTGTAAGCCTCAAGTTTGGCCAGCCAGGCCAAATGAGCCAAGGGGTGCAATAGTGCCATGTCTGTTATGGGGGAAACCAATTGCTCTCTACTTGGAGTAGAGGCCCACTCCACAGGATACTGAAACCTATTATGGGGGAGATCATGAGCTCTAGGGGTGTAATGCCTGCTGGTGTCTGGCTAAATGCATATATTATGCTCACCAAACTGCTCTGAAAGCACTACACGTAATGTTTATATTCATATATTAATGCTACTCTCCTTTTTGGTTAGAGAAGCTTCTCTTTTCAGATGGCAGTACCACTGGGATGACTCAAAAGGCACCATAGTGCTAAGAAGAAGGGACAGAGGAGTGCTCAGCACTGAAACATCTATATCACACCTTCCAAGGCTCAGGGTCCATTGTGGAAGAGGTGGCAGAAAGAATGTAAGAGCCAAAGGAAGGCTAGGACTCCATACAATTCACTCTTCCAGTCACAAATTAGCCCGGATATCCATGACCTCACAATGCCTGGCACTACCTACAAAAGACCCTCCTAATAGGAGGAAAAGATTATGACATCAAAGTAAAAAAGAGAGACTTATTGAGAGGGGGAGGAGATATGATCTAGTTGCAAAGGGGAAAGTAGGGAGGATTATTATAGTTTATTGTGTCTAATTATGGAAGTTATCAATTAAAAAAAGAATATTCTAAGCCGGGCGTGGTGGCACATGCCTTTAATCCCAGCACTTGGGAAGCAGAGGTAGGAGGATAGCTGTGAGTTCAAGGCCACCCTGAGACTACATAGTGAATTCCAGGGCAGCCTGGGCTAGAGTGAGACCCTACCTCGAAAAACAAAAAACAAAAACAAAAACAACAAAAAAAAAGAACATTCTAGAAGCAGAGCACAAACACAAAGCAGGTTTTTGAAATGGGAATCTTAAATAAGGAAGCAGACTATTAGAACATTCTTGAAGAAGCAAAAACAAAGAGAGAACTATGTAAGTTAGGTTGCAGGAAATTAAAAGGCTTGTAGGGGTGCCAAAGGAGGCAGTTAGTTAACTGAGAAGAGGTGATCAATGCAAGACAACACATCCTGAGATATTCGCAGCCCGATTCTTCCAAACACCATGCATGTCCACTGCCCTTGCTGAAATCCCCAGGCCTTTCCACACGAACTGCTGCTTTGCCACCTTTCCTTATGTGTGGTTGCTTCTGCAGCCCTGATCAAATCAATTTTGGAAATATTTATTTAGTGGCCTGCCAAGGGCTAGGGCCCAAAAAATAGGAAACAGTCCTTGACCTCAGAGAGTACACAGAATGTAGCTGGGGCGACAGACAAGGTAACTGATAATTGCATGGATATTTGGCAACTCCAGAAATGGAAGCGAATACAAAGGTCAGACACTGGCAGCATGCTTTGCATTTAGCCCCTAGCCAAATCTCCTTTGTAGCCCATGACTCTCAACAGTCTACACAGTATGCGGTCTTGACTTTCGTCACTTAACATACAGACCAACTGGCTAATAGCTTAAGTGTTCTCAGTCTCATGTCCTAGGTAAGTGGTGTTTTGGGGGGGGATATAAGTAAGCCTTAAAATGAGGTTAATAGTTCTTTTTTTTTTTTGCTTGCTCTCTAATATTTTTATATTAATTATTTTTATATTCATTATTTATTTGCAATCAGAGAGGGAAGGAAAGGAAGGAGGGAGGGAGGGAGGGAGAGAATGGGCATGCCAGGGCCTCTTGCCATGGCAACCAAACTCCAGATGCATGGGCCACTGTCTGTGCATCTGGATTTATGGGTGTACTAGGAATTCAAACCGAAACCCTTAGACCCCACCCCCTTTTTTTTTAATATTGTGTCACTCTATCTCAAGCTGACCTGGAACTCATTCTGTAGCCCCAGGCTGGCCTTGAACTCATGTCAATGCTCCTACCTCAGTCCCCTGAGTGTTGGGTTTACAGGTGTGAGCCATACCAGTCTAAAATAATTTTTTTTTGTTTTTTTTTGAGGTAGGGTCTCACTCTGGTCCAAGCTGACCTGGAATTAACTATGTAGTTTCAGGGTGGCCTCGAACTCTTGGCGATCCTCCTACCTCTGCCACCCGAGTGCTGGGATTAAAGGCGTGCACCACCACACCCGGCTTTGAAATGAATTTTTATTAACAAACCCTCAAAGGCCTTATATAATTCTGAGACTCCCACCTTAAATACATACATGGTACACATATAAATATATGTAAGAAAAAAAAGCCTTTAAGAATTCTGCATGGATTATGGAAAGAAAAACTTTTCTGTTTACTTACTTTTTGGATGTATCAAGCCTATAGGAAGCTCAGGGTTGGAACAGAGCAAGTAAGAACAAAATCCTATGAGCAGAAGTTGTTTGAATGACATGGTTGCAGTTTTATTAAAAAAAAAAAAAAAAAAAAAAGGAGCCGGGTGTGGTGGTGCACGCCTTTAATACCAGCACTTGAGAGGCAGAGGTAGGAGGATTGCCATGAATTTGAGGCCATCCTGAGACTACATAGTGAGTTCCAGGTCAGCCTGGGCTACCTTGAAAAAAAAGGGGGGCTGGAGAAATGGCTTAGCGGTTAAAGCATTTGCCTGTGAAGCCAAAGGATCCCAATTCGATTCTCCAGGACCCACTTAAGCCAGATGCACAAGGGGCACATGCGTCTGGAGTTTGTTTGCAGTCTTTCTATCTGCCTCTCTCTCTTCTATCTCCCTCTCTACTTGCAAATAAATAAATAAATTTTTTTAAGTATATTGACTTAAAAACAATTAAGCTGACATGGTGGCACATACCTTTAATCCCAACACTTGGGAGGCAGAGATAGGAGGATCACTGTAAATTCAATGCCACCCTGAGACTCTAGCCTGGGCTAGAGTGAGACCCTACCTTAAAAAAAAATTAAAATAACAAGCTACTTTTAACTACTTCATGGAACTGATATGAAGATGGTCTACCGCAAAGTTACCAGAGATTCTGTACTGGACAGGAAGAAGCTGGTATCACAGGTACCCTTCCATTTTATGTCATGAACGGCCTTTGATCGTCAGTATAAATATTGCAGTCACAGGGAAAAAATAAGGAAGCCTGCCGCTCATCACCTTTTTAAAATGCACTTTCATTCTTGAAGACCTAGACGTGCACCTTAATGCTGTCTAGCCCACAAATACTCTGCTCTTCCATAAGAAAGCACTCCTTCTGCTGGCCTTCCGTACTCAGCCTGTTTCTTTTTTCTTTTCTTTCTTTTAAAATTTATTTTCTTTTGAGATAGAGTCTCACTCTAGCCCAAGCTGATGTGGAACTTACTCAGTAGCCCAAACTGGCTTTGAATTCTTTCAACCTCAGCCTCCCAAGTGCTGGGATTAAAGACATGTACCACCATACCCTGCCTGTGTGCTGACTTCTTTTCTTTTTTCTTTTTTAATCCTGAGGTACACAGTCTCACTCTCTAGCCCAGGCTGCCCTGAAATTCACTATGTAGTCTCAGGGTGGCCTCAAACTCACAGTGATCCTCCTACCTCTGCCTCCTGAGTGCTGGGATTATAGGAATGCACCACCATGCCTTTAAAAAATGTATTATTTATTTATTTATTTGCAAGGAGAGAGAGAGAGAGAGAGAGAGAGGGAGAGAGAGAGAGAGAGAGAGAGAGAGAGAGAATGGGTGCATCAGGGCCTCTAGCCACTGCAAATGAACTCCTGATGCATGTGCCACTTTGTGCATCTGGCTTTAGGTGGGCACTGGGGAATCAAACCTGAGACATTAAGTTTTGCAGGCATGTAAGCACCTTAACTGCTAAGCCATCTCTCCAACCCATATTCTGGTCTATCTGACTAATTCCATGTGTATGTTTATTTACTCAAGCTCTATCAATCAGTAATAAAACATGGTGTCTAGTTTCCTTCTGAAGATTCTAGAGCTCCTACGCATGTAAAAGGAGGCTGCCCATTAGCCACACACCAGATCATTTCTTGGATAGGCCTTTTTGCATAAAGACACAGGTTTTGGATTCAGTTTCGATGCTCAGCCCAAGTACATTACAGGTTTTTTTTTTGTTTGTTTGGTTTTTCGAGGTAGGGTCTCACTCGGGCTCAGGCTGACCTGGAATTCACTATGTAGTCTCAGGGTGATCCTCCTACCTCTGCCTCCTGAGTGCTGGGATTGAACTCTCAGAGATCCTCCTTTTCTGTTGGGGAATTTTGAGTGCTGGGATTAAAGGTGTGCGCCACCACGCCCGGCTACATTACAGGTTTTTTGAGTTGGGGAATTTGTCATTTCAGTGCTCAGGACCCCAGTTTCCTTCTAGTAAAATGAAACTAATCACCTGTACCTGGGGTTCACTAGATATATTAAGGCAGATGATAAATCTATAGCAATCAGCAGAATTAAATCAATAAAACTGATCATTTTTTATCACATAGGAAATCCAGAAGACATGCAAAACCCTAAAGTCAATCGGAATGGCTGGCTGTCCAAACAGTCAGAGAGAAAGAGGTGAGTGGCTATGCTAAAACTCAGAACTAGAGTCACGGTCCAGAAGGTCTCACATCACTTAGTTCTGGTGGAGAGCTTGCGGTGATGAAAATACAAGATGAAGGCCGGGCCGGGTGGTACATGCCTTTACTTTAATCCTAGCACTCGGGAGGCAGAAGTAGGAGGATCACCATGAGTTCGAGGCCACCCTGAGACTACTTAATGAACTGCAGGACAGACTGGGCCAGAGTGAGACCTCACCCCGCCCCAAAGAATACAAGATGACATAAGGGGAGTGGACTTGTGTGATTCATCTAATAATACTGTGTGTCCCCAAGGAATCTGCAGAACCTATCCCTGGAATTGCTTCTCCAAGAGTAAGGTAATGGAACATGAAACTTTGATGAAACTTTAGCTTTGCCCCACATTCTGCCAAACACCTCCCTGGGTGGAGCCTGCAATGGATTACAGCCCCATGGCAGGAACAGACTGAGCCCAGCAGAAGCAAGCACATCTTCCTATCTCAATACTTATTGTTCATGTCCCCTGACCCTTCTTTTAAAAGAAAAATATTTTATTATTTATTTTTATTTTGAGAGAGAGAGGTAGAGAAAATGGGCACACTACAGGCCTCTAGCCACTGCGAACAAACTCCAGACCTATGCACCACCTTGTGCATCTAGCTTACATGGGCACTGGGGAATCAAACCTGGGTCCTTAATGCTTCACAAGCAAGTGCCTTAACTGCTAAGCCATCTCTCCAGCCCCCATGATTCTTCTTTATCTATCTTTACTTAGCGATCAGTACTGGGGTTTTCTATAGGATTTTGGATGAATTAGAAAACATGTATATCATTCACATGTGCTTTTCAGAATCATACCATCAAAACTTACGCAACTGATTTTAAAGAATAGCAGTGGTTTCTGGAGCTGAGATAGCAAGTCATAGTGTACTTGCTGTCCTTGAGAACTTGAGTTTGATCCCTAGTACCCACATAGATTGCTGGGTGTGGTGGCACACACCTGTGATCCTGAAGCTGAGGACACAGAGACAAGAGGATCCTTAAGGCTCTCTGGGCAGCTAGTCTAGCCTAGTTGGGCAGTTCCAGGCCAATAAGACCTTGTCTAAAAAAAAAGCCATGGATAGTGTTCCTGAGGAATGGCATTCAAGGCTATTCTCTGGCCCTCACATGAACACATAGGCATGCACACATGTATGCATACGCACACATACATACATACATTAAAAACAGAGCAGTGGGGCCAGGCATGGTGGCACACACCTTTAATCCTAGCACTCGAGAGGCAAAGGTAAGAGGATCACCATGAGTTCAAGGCTAACCTGAACGACATATTGAATTCCAGTCCAGCTTGGGCTATAGTGAGACTCTACCTCCAAAAGAAAAGCAAAGAAAAGAGACGAGAAGAAAAGAGAAGAGAAGAGAAGAGAAGAGAAGAGAAGAGAAGAGAAGAGAAGAGAAGAGAAATCTCAGTGTTGGATCTAGAGTGGTGGCTCAGTGATTTAGGCGCTTGCTTACAAAGCCTAAAGGCTCTGGTTTGATTCCTCAGTACCCATGTAAAGCCAGATGCACAGAGTGGCATATGCATCTGGAGTTCGTTTGCATCAGAGGAGGCCCTGGCATGTTCTTTCTCTTTCTCTCTCTCTCTCTCTCCTTACAAATAAATAAATTGAGGGCTGGAGAGATGGCTTAGCAGTTAAGGCGCTTGCATGCAAAGCCTAAGGACCCAGGTTCAATTCCCCAGGTCCCACGAAAGCCAGATGCATAAGGTAACACATGCATCTGGAGTTCGTTTGCAGTGGCTAGAGACCCTGGTGTGCCCACTCTCCCTATTTATCTCTGTCTCCCTCTTTCTCTGAAATAATTAACTAAATAAATAAATAAAATACTTTAAAAAAACAGAGCAGTGGTTTGTAAAGTTACTCATGGCATCATGTTTTCATCTTGGCACTTTAAAAAATTCTTTTTTGGGCTGGAGAGATGGCTTAGCGGTTAAGGCACCTGCCTCCTAAGCCTAAGAACGCTGGTTCCAATCTCCAGCGGTTCCAATCTTCAGGTCCCACATTTAGCCACATGCAAAGGGCGCAATGCCGCACTTGACCACAAGGGGGCACACGCATCTGGATTTTGTTCACAGCGGCTAAGAGGCTGCTGACACGCCCATCTCTGTCTGTCTTCCTCTCCTCTCTCTCTCTCAAAAAAAAAAAAAAATTCTTTTTCACAAACCCATCTTTCTTGCCCCAGCAAGGCTCTCTACCTCTAAAATCATAGTCCATTTTTACTCCTTCAAGCTCCAATACCCTTCCTGTAGCCTGTATAAAATCCTCTCATGTAGAACAGTATTTGAAAGAGGACTTCAGCATCATAGAAATCTCCAGACAGCTTGAAGGACTTTGGGCTCAAATAATAAAATCAAAATAAAACAAGCTTCAGCTCCAAGGACAGAAAACTCGTGGTGGGCAATGATAAGTGTTGCAGTCAACTGTATGTTGCTGGGTCAAAAACCCAATCAGACACAGCTTATGGGAGGAAGGGGTTTACTTCAGGCTTACAAATTCCATGGGAACACCATCAATGGCAGAAGAAGCTGGCTCCCTTTCACAGATTCAAGCAGAGACACCACAAAACAGCACAAGCAGCCAGAGCTCACCCGGGTCTGAACACACCTAGTAGGATTAGACTGAAGATCCACCACCAAACACACTTTAGGGCTGGACTCCAGGATCTGCCCCTTCCCCCCACCATGACACACCTCCTTATAGCAGGGATCTGCCTGCTAGGGAATCAAGTAGTAAGCTTAATTAAAAATGATCAGGGCCGGAGAGATGGCTTAGTGATTAAGGTGTTTGCCTGCAAAGCCAAAGGACCCCTGTTCAATTCTTCAGGACCCATATAAGCCAGATGCATAAGGGGGTGCAGTGGCTGGAGGCCCTGGTGCACCCATTTTCCCCGCCACCTTTCTCTCTCATAAATAAGCAAATAAGAAAAAAATGATCCAGGGTTGGAGAGATCGCTCAGTGGTTTAAGGCACTTGCCTGAAAAGCCTAAGGACTCAGGTTTGACTCCTCAAAACCCATGTAAGCCAAATGCACAAAGTGACACATACACACAAGGTCCCCCATAGAAAATAACCAAATACTTTCTATTGAGTAAGAAAGCAGGTTTCTTCTCTTTTAGACTTTTCTATGACAGAAGTTCTGGAGGACAGGGGGTAATCTTGAAGCAGCTCACCAAGAGATACAAAAGACAGATGTAGAATTATGAAGCAAACTTTAGTGTTACTAGAAACTAGCTCCAAATAAGTTTGGTAGTAAATGCTTGCATGTCTGGTGAGCAAATATTTGTCCTGGCACAGAAAGAGGAAGATGGGCTAGTTAACTTAAAGTCCCGGGAAATGGAATATCTACACTTGTAATGGTTTTTAATCCTTTGCACATAAAAATGTGACTGGCTCAAAAAGTCACAAATCTCAGGCAGGTAAATTTCTTGGACAGGGTCTGTCACATAATCATCAAGCTCAGGGTGATCACCATTTTGTAGGGTTCTGACATTGCTCTTGACATCAAAGTTAATGGTTTATTCTCTGAAGACGATTGGGTATACAATACACCATCTAGAGTCTTCAATGCTACTTGGTTCCTCTGGAGCTGAAGACCTCTTCCATTTTACAGTAGAAACACCGTTCTTTATAATAAGCATAAAATAAACTCTAGCCTACATTTTACTGTAGACATTCTGATGTCAAAAAGGGAAGGTTAGTAGTGTCTGGTCAGATCATTTTGAGACCAGCAGAACCTATTAAAAATTATAGTCCGGCTATTAAAATTATGTCTTATAGACCATGCGCTATAAACGATGTACATCTTTGAATTTTACAATTATTCACTCGAGAGTCTCCATTTCATTACTGTCATTTTTAAAGAAACCACCTCCTTTTTTCTTTCACCCCAAGAGAAATCTGATTGCAATTGGAACCTGCATGGAAGGTCTGATGCCCTAGCAACTAATTGGATCCTCTTAAAGGTTGAATTTTATGTCTGACCTATTTAGAGATCTGAAAAGCTTCTCTTCAAGAAGCAGCCACCTTAAATCTTAATTCTGAAGTGTTAAGTGTGGCTGCAGTCAAGGTTAAATGAGTTGATAGTTTAGAGCTAGACTCTCTTCTTAAAGAAGGGTTTCCACTAATACTTCCTAAAGCTTTGTCGAATACCTCACCTTTCACATGTGAAACAAACATTATAAGTGACATCTTAGAATATGACAGTGACATCTTAGAATAGTCCATGTTAAGCATCATGACTCAGAATGGCATTTACTAAAGACTAGATTAATTTCATGGAGGTTGCTATAAGTTTCCCTGACATCAGAAAGAGTGAGTGAAGTACCATCCATAGGCCAAATCTAAGCCCTGTCTTGTCTTTGTATATAAAGTTTTATTGGAACACAGTATGTCCACATGTTTGCATATGGTCTATAGACATTTTCCTATTACAACTGAACAACTGAGCTATTGTGGTGGAAACTGCATGACACATTACCTGAAATCCTTTAATCTGGCCTTTCATAGAAAAGGTTTGTCAAATCTTGATTTGTGGTTAACACAGTTTGAGTCTCTTTTCATCACTATGTTGTTTTACTTTTTAGACTTGGGTGAAGGGCTGGAGAGATGGCTCAGCAGTTAAGGCACTTGCCTGCAATGCCTAACGACCTGGGTTCAATTCCCCAATACCCATGTAAATCCAGATGAAAAAAAATGGTTGCCTGCATATGGAGTTTGTTTGCAGTGGGTAGAGGCCCTGGCATACCCATTCATTCATAAAAAGAAAAAAAAGGGGGGGGGAGGCTGGAGAGATGGCTTAGCGGTTAAGGCACTTGCCTGCAAAGCCCAAGGACCCAGGTTCAATTCTCCAAGTCCCACGTAAGCCAGATGCACATGGTGGCGCATGCATCTGGAGTTTGTTTGCAGTGGCTAGAGGCCCTGGCATGTCCATTTTTTCTCTCTTTCTCTCCCTTTCTTTGTCTGTAATAAATAAATAGGAAAAAAAAACTTGGGTGAGAAAAAAAAATTTCAGGGACATTAGGAAGTTCTACTCATGAGTGGTGGCACATGTCTTTAATACCAGCACTGAGAAGGCTGAGGTAGAAGGATCACTGTGAGTTCAAAGCCATCCTGAGACTATATAGTGAATTCCAGGTCAGCCTGTACTAGAGCAAGACCCTATCTCAAAAAAAAAAAAAAAAAAAAAAAGAAAAAAGAAAAAGAAAGAAAGAAAGAAAGAAAGAGAGATAGAGAAAGAGAGAAAGAAAGAAAGAAAGAAAGAAAGAAAGAAAGAAAGAAAGAAAGAAAGAAAGAAAGAAAGAGGAAAGGAAAAAGGCTGGGCATGGTGGTGCATACCTTTAATCCCAGCACTTGGGAGGCAGAGGTAGGAGGATCACCATGCGTTCAAGGCCACCCTGAGACTACATGGTGAATTCCAGGTCAGCCTGGGCTAGAGCAAGACCCTACTTTGGAAAAAAAAAAAAAAAAAGACAGAAAGTTCTACTTATCAACAAGATTTGTTGGTCTTTTTCATTCTGTAATATCGTGTCTCAAGTTCAATTCAATTAGCTCCCTCCACCCCACAAACACTGCTTGTCCAGAGACTGAGAGAGTAAGCAGCCCACTAGAGAGGCAACTGGGTGCACCGGTTCCAAGAGGCATCTCTGCTACCTGGTGACCATCCTGGAAATGGCCTTCTCTCTTGATGGCAAGGCTTACGCCCTGTTTCAACTTTCAGTTTCCCACCTCCCTAGATGGTTGCATGCCGAGAACAATGACAAATATTTAAAACACTATTTCAGCTGGGCATGGTGGCACACCCCTTTAATCCCAGTACCCTGTAGACCAAGGTAGGAAGATCACTGGGTTTGAGGCCAGCTTGAGGCTACATAGTGAATTCCAAGTCAGCCTGAGCTACCACAAAACCTTACCTCAAACACACACACACACACACACCACTAAGTCAAGAAAGATCTTAGCATCTTGGCAAATTAGCCACTGTAAGGAGCAATCCCTACAGAATCACCTACAAATTGTCTGTTTTCTTTTTATTTTTTTAAATATCTTATTTATTTATTTGTGAGAGAGAGGAAGAGGCAGAGAAAGAGAGGGAGAAAAGAAGAGAAAAAGAATGGGCAAGCCACAGTCTCCAACCACTGCAAACAGAATCCAGATACATGCGCCACCTTGTGCATCTGGCTTTACGTGGGTCCTAGGGAAATCGAACCTGTGCCTATAGGCTTCACAGGCAAACACATTAACCCCAAGACATCATTCAGGCCTTATCTATTTTGTTTGTTTTTTCGGTAAAGTTTCACTCTAGCCCAGGCTGACCTGGAATTCACTATGTAGTCTCAGGCTGGCCTTAAACTCACAGTGGATCTTCCTACCTCTGCCCTCCTCAGCTGGAATTAAGAGTGTGCCACCATGCCCAGGTACCTTACCTTGTTTATCTTTTAAACTTACCACTTTTTTTTTGCTTTTCAAAGCAGGGTTTCACTCTAACCCAGGCTATGTAGTCTCAGGCTGGCCTTGAACTCACAGCGATCCTCCTACTTCTGCCTGCTGAGTGCTGGGATTAAAGGTGTGCACCACCATGCCCTGCCACTTTTTTATTTCAGGGACATTAGGAAGTTCTACTCATGAGTGGTGGCACATGTCTTTAATACCAGCACTGAGAAGGCTGAGGTAGAAGGATCACTGTGAGTTCAAAGCCATCCTGAGACTATATAGTGAATTCCAGGTCAGCCTGTACTAGAGCAAGACCCTATCTCAAAAAAAAAAAAAAAAAAAAGAAAAGAAAAAAGAAAAAGAAAGAAAGAAAGAAAGAAAGAGAGATAGAGAAAGAGAGAAAGAAAGAAAGAAAGAAAGAAAGAAAGAAAGAAAGAAAGAAAGAAAGAAAGAAAGAAAGAGGAAAGGAAAAAGGCTGGGCATGGTGGTGCATACCTTTAATCCCAGCACTTGGGAGGCAGAGGTAGGAGGATCACCATGCGTTCAAGGCCACCCTGAGACTACATGGTGAATTCCAGGTCAGCCTGGGCTAGAGCAAGACCCTACTTTGGGAAAAAAAAAAAAAGACAGAAAGTTCTACTTATCAACAAGATTTGTTGGTCTTTTTCATTCTGTAATATCGTGTCTCAAGTTCAATTCAATTAGCTCCCCTCCACCCCACAAACACTGCTTGTCCAGAGACTGAGAGAGTAAGCAGCCCACTAGAGAGGCAACTGGGTGCACCGGTTCCAAGAGGCATCTCTGCTACCTGGTGACCATCCTGGAAATGGCCTTCTCTCTTGATGGCAAGGCTTACGCCCTGTTTCAACTTTCAGTTTCCCACCTCCCTAGATGGTTGCATGCCGAGAACAATGACAAATATTTAAAACACTATTTCAGCTGGGCATGGTGGCACACCCCTTTAATCCCAGTACCCTGTAGACCAAGGTAGGAAGATCACTGGGTTTGAGGCCAGCTTGAGGCTACATAGTGAATTCCAAGTCAGCCTGAGCTACCACAAAACCTTACCTCAAACACACACACACACACACACACACACACACACACCACTAAGTCAAGAAAGATCTTAGCATCTTGGCAAATTAGCCACTGTAAGGAGCAATCCCTACAGAATCACCTACAAATTGTCTGTTTTCTTTTTATTTTTTTAAATATCTTATTTATTTATTTGTGAGAGAGAGGAAGAGGCAGAGAAAGAGAGGGAGAAAAGAAGAGAAAAAGAATGGGCAAGCCACAGTCTCCAACCACTGCAAACAGAATCCAGATACATGCGCCACCTTGTGCATCTGGCTTTACGTGGGTCCTAGGGAAATCGAACCTGTGCCTATAGGCTTCACAGGCAAACACATTAACCCCCAAGACATCATTCAGGCCTTATCTATTTTGTTTGTTTTTCTCGGTAAAGTTTCACTCTAGCCCAGGCTGACCTGGAATTCACTATGTAGTCTCAGGCTGGCCTTAAACTCACAGTGGATCTTCCTACCTCTGCCTCCTCAGCGCTGGAATTAAGAGTGTGCCACCATGCCCAGGTACCTTACCTTGTTTATCTTTTAAACTTACCACTTTTTTTTTGCTTTTCAAAGCAGGGTTTCACTCTAACCCAGGCTATGTAGTCTCAGGCTGGCCTTGAACTCACAGCGATCCTCCTACTTCTGCCTGCTGAGTGCTGGGATTAAAGGTGTGCACCACCATGCCCTGCCACTTTTTTTAAAGAACACTTTTTACTATTTTTTTTAAATTTTATTATATATGTGTGTGTGAGAGAGAGAGAGAGAGAAAGAGAGAGATACAGAGAGAGGCAGAAAAAAAAGAGAGAGAGAGAATGGGCATGCCAGGGCCTTCAACCACTGTAAACAACCTCCAGACACATGTGCCACCTTGTGCATCTGGCTTACGTGGATTCTAGGGAATCGAACCTGGGTCCTTTGGCTTTGCAGGCAAGAGCCTTAGCCACTAAGCCATCTCTCCAGCCTTGCAGGCAAACTCTTTAACTGCTGAGGCATCTCTCCAAAACTTACCTAAAACTTAAAAAGAAATTGGAGGGCTGGAGAGATGGCTTAGTGGTTAAGGTACTTACCTGCAAAGCCTAAGGATCCAGGTTTGAATCCCCAGATCCCATATAAGCCAGATGCACATGGGAACACATGCATCTGAAGTTCGTGTGCAGTGGCTAGAGGCCCTTGCATATCCATTCTGTCCTTCGGTCTCTCTTTCTCTTGATCTCTCGTAAATAAAGAAATAAAATGGAGAGAGGGAAGGGATATGACGGAGAGTGGAGTTCTGAAGGGGAATGAGGGAGGGAGGAAAATATCATGGTTTATTGTCTGTAAGTATAGAAGTTGTCAATAAAAAAATTTTTTTAATATTTTTTTTTATTTTATTTTGCTAGGGAAGAGAGAGAGAATGAGAATGGGAATGCCAGGGCCTCTAGTCACCACAAATGAACTCTAGATGCATGTGTCACTTTTTTTTGCTTGTTTTTCGAGGTAGGGTCTCACTCTATCCCAGGCTGACCTGGAATTCACTATGTAGTCTCAGGCCTTACAACAGGGATTTTGGTTATCGGCAGCATGCCTTCAAAAGGGAATATGGAACCCATCCCTTCTCTCTCTCTTTTCCCACTTTTTTTCTGACATATACTTCTGTCACTGTCACATAGGCCAAACCAATGCTCCTTCACCCCATCTTAGCCATTTGTACCTCTAAAACTATGCACAAAATAAACCTCACTACTTCCTAAGCAAACAAACAAACAAACAAAAAAAAAACTAAGAAAAGTCAATAAATAATTTAAAAAATATTTTTAAAATTGGAGGGCTGGAGAGATTGCTCAGTGGTTAAGGAAGTTGCCTAAAAAGCCTAACAACTCAAGTTTGATTCCCCAGTACCCACGTAAAGCCAGAAACACAAAGTAGTGCATGATTCTGAAGTTGGTTTGCAATAGCTAGAAGCCCTGGCAAGCCTATTTCTCTCTCTCTCTCTCTCTCTCTCTCTCTCTCTCTCCCTCCCTCCCTCCTTTCTATCTCTCTCTACTGGCAAATAATAAATAAATAATAAAATTTTTATTTGTCTGCAGAGACAGAGCCGGTATGGTCACACCAGGTCCTCTTGCCACTGCAAACAAACTCCAGATGCATGTGCCATTTTGTGCATCTGGCTTTATGCAGGTACTGAGAAATCAAACCTAGGATGGCATGCTTTGCAATCAAGTACCTTTAACCACTTAGCCATCTCCCCAGCCCCTGGAACCTACCTCTTAAATGGACAGCAAACAAACTTATCACAGGATTGATTTGGTTCTGTGGAATTAGATAAATTCAGGGACTTAGTACAGTGAACGGAACTGAAAATTGGCATGCTTCCAAGAAATCACTGGTCAGTCAAAATAATACATTATTTATCCTTACTAAGTAGCTACCTTGGTCCCAAAAGAAAATTAGGGGCAGAGCCAACAGCACATCCACACGTGCAAGTACAGCACCAAGAAGAGGAATGGAAGCAATCAGCAGGGTTGGGATGGAGAAAATCCAGGCTTTGAAGGAAGTAAAAATCATGAACTTGCGGAGAGAAGCAAGGAGAAAGGAACTGCTGCAAGGTTCTGGGCAGAACTTGTCAAGCGGTCTGCACAAGGTAGAAGCTGAGGGGAGCAAGTGCAGAAGTGGTAGGACACGTCAGCATGGTTAGTGAGGCCATTCTGCAATAGGGAGGCTGAGGAAATGCAGAGGAGCGACTGTGAGCGATCATGTGCCAGCGCTGCCTCAGCAAGATGGGTTTCATAAAAATGGCATTTATCCAATATTATCCCACAATTTCGAGGTTTTTTTGTTTGTTTGTTTGTTTCATTTTTCGGTTTTTCAAGGTAGGGTCTCACTCTAGCCCAGGCTGACCTGGAATTCACTATGTAGTCTCAGGGTGGCCACGAACTCACGGCGATCCTCCTACCTCTGCCTCCCGAGTGCTGGGATTAAAGGCGTGCGCCACCACGCCCAGCTCGAGGTTTTTAAAAAGGCAACTGTAACATTATAACAACAACAAAATCCCATAGCAGCCAGGCATGGTGGCATGTGTCTATAATTCAGCGCTTGGGAGGCTGCAGTGGACAGATCACTGTGAGCTTGAGGCCAGCCTGAGCTTCCTAGTGAGTTCAAGGCCAACCTGTCTCAAAAATAAACTCTTTACATTTTTTTGTTAACTCAAAACATCAAAATCATCTTATAGCTCTTTGCAACATATTTTTTTTTTTGCAGGGGGGTGTCAAGATAGGATCTTACTCTAGCCTAGGCTGACCTGGAATTCACGATGTAGACTCAGGGTGACCTTGAACTCATGGTGATCCACCTACTTCTGCCTCCCAAGTGCTGGGATTAAAGGCCTGCGACACCACACCCAGCTTTTTACATTTTTTTCTATTAATTCGCAATATCTAATGCTTCCCTTTTGGGTGGAGTCTGTTAAGATCATATCACAAATGGAGGGTGCCTGGACCACAAACAAAAACAAACAAACAAAAAGCCACTCGAGACTACATAGTGAGTTCCAGGTTAGCCTGGGCTAGTGTGAAACCCTACCTTGAAAAACCAAAACAAAAAAACCAAAAAAAAAACCCACTTCTGTTTTATTCATGTCACACCTAGTCTAAGTGCCCTTTTTTTTTTGTTTTGCTTTAAATGCATCATAGTAGCTAATTCCTAAAGCAAGCAATTCCATAGGGCATAACTGGGTAGACAGAAGAAATAAGTTTTTCACCAGGGTAAATTCAAAGGAGGAAACGAGACGGAATGTCACCGCTGGCTTACTTCTCATGATGGATGTGGCTGAATTTTCAATTACATGTCTACTGCTAATGTCTTGTGTAGCTTCTCAGACCTGACAAACCTCATGGCTGAACTACGCTGCCCTACTTTCTTTGTTATTTTATAGCTATGCCTGTATGTATTTTTCTGTACTGCAAGCAGAGACTTGGAAACAGCCAGAAAAAAAGCCAGTCCTATATTTTATATGGCAAGAGAAGGAACAGGGTAAACAAAAACACAGAGTACTTCCTTTTGTTGGCAGCCTTATTGTCTCTCTTTAATTCATTGCTCTGAATAGCAATCACATGTCATTTTCCATTACAAACACACAAAACCAATACCATACAACACCAGCTTTTCCTTCTAACAACTAATCATGAAGAATATACAGGGGCTGGAGAGATGGCTCAGCGATTAAGCACTTGCCTGTAAAGCCTAATGACCTGGGTTCAATTCCCCAGGACCCACTTAAAGCCAGATGCACAAAGTGGCACATGCATCTGGAGTTCATTTGCAGTGGCTGGAGACCCTGGTGCACCCATTTTTTTTCTCTCTCTACCCTTGCAAATAAATATATATATATATAGAGAGAGAGAGAGAGAGAGGATCCATATTCTCATGAAACATGTCAAGGCTGACAGTCTGAGCCCAAGAGCCCCAGTGAAACCTAGAACCTGTGTATGGCCAGGCAGTTGGTGTGAGAACTGGCCCTCCACCTCTCATTTCTGCTTTCTTGGGCTTTCCTCTCTTACATACAGTGCTTCCCTCTGTGCTGGAAGCAAGAAGAGCTTAGGAAGAGCCTCCTCTCTGGACTGTTTCCCTTTGCCAGAAAGGACTGGCTTGTTCTCAAGACAGCAAGCGTTTGACCACTGCAAACAGCAGTGAGCATGTCGACGAGTTTACTCACATCCCTCACTGGGGACTTAGAGAGCCAAGGACACACTGGTGATTTCCCTCCGTTTATGATGTCGACTACCCCAGGCCGGCAACACATTTTTGGTTCATGTGTTCACAGTGTCCTGGCATCTGTAGTGTGGGAAATCTGAACTGAGAGCCAATAGCCCCACAGCTTCTCCCTATTAAAATGTGCAATTGGATTTCACATGTGTGTTTCAAACACCATTCAAAGCATGATTTACAGGCTACTGTCTAGCCCCACAGCTGTTTTTCCATCCTCCAGACGGAGCTGTTTCTAGGAATCCACCACCAGCTCCCTGGCAAACAGTCCTCCCAATGTGGGCCTCCTAAGTCATTCCTGGCCAGCAAAGGAACACAAGGCCTTGAGTAGGGCTTTAAGAAAACACTTACTGAATGCATAAACTATTAATTATTCTTGCCACATAATTACTCCTTCATGAGAACAGCTTATTTGATGTCTTCTTTCTGTTTACTCCACCTTCTAATCAACTTTTTTGTCATCAAATTAAACTAATCACAACTTGTGCTTTGATACACATTATTTATATAGGTTAAAAACAGGACTCAATAAAGAGTTACCACCCAGAGCTTTCACAGTTACTGTGTCCTTTCTTAAAGACAAAAAAATAAAAACACTTTTGCATACAGAAATTATCTTCCCGTGGCTAAGGAAAAGGGAGGCATTGTGACGCAGAGTGATCCAACATCTTATTGCCATGTTTCTGAGACACCCGCCCCTCTCACAATCCAGCTTCTTTCTAAGAATCTGAACCCTACCCCAAGAGGTTGAGGCTCAAGGTTGGGGTTGTAGTTAGCTAGCATGTGAATGCTGAGAAAGTCTCTGAAACCATTGAGTTTCATGGTGTTGGAGAGCTAGTACACTATTAATTTCAGATTCTTCTGTTCCTCGGTAAGCTCTTCTCAAGAATAGGCTCAGGAAGTTCGTGAAAGCCAGCTCTTTTTAGCCTATGCAGAAAAGCATGATCCATGAAAAGGGTGGTCTGTGGGGTCCAGTTGTCCTGTGACCCACTTTGCAAAGACAGCGACAAAGGAAAAAGAAGCTATAATCCGAGAAATGTCCCAGGACAAACCTTTGCTAGGAATGGCAGTTGCATGGGTCCATTTCCCCCTCAGGTGACTTCACAATTCAGGTCAAATTAGATTTTGCCCTATTGTTGCAATACCCCATCTTCCATTGAGTAGACACATACCAAAGGAGGCATGTTTCTTTATTCCTTCACCTAGATCTTCTTTTTAATATCTACTATGGCAGATACTGGCTCCCAGATACAACAGAAGGGATTTAAGCATGCAAGGGGGTGGAAGAAGCCACTCCAAGCTTCCCTACACTACCGAATAGACAACACTCTCCCTTCCCCATTAAGGATCTGGTTCTGCAGACATCTGGGGTGAGGAAAAAGGTCAGTTACGGACTGTGTTGTGATCAGATCAAGACAATAAGCAAAGCACTTGCCATGCAAGCATGTGGACTGACTTCACATCCTCAGTACCCACCACATACATGCTAAGCAGGCATGCAGGCCTATAACCAGCATGCCAGGGAGGCGGAGACAGGGGAATCTCTGACCAGTGAGCTCTGCATTCAACTGGCAGACCCCACTTTCATAAATAAAATGGACAGTGAACGAGAAAGACCCAAATGTCAACCTCTGGCCTTACACTCACGCGCATACACGCGCCCATGCACATAAGAATACCTACACATTCATACATATATAGCACACAAACATACACAAGCACAAAGGGGAAAAAAGTGAACCCAGTAAGTTCCCCCTTCACTCACAAAGACATGCCTGCTGGCTCTAAGACTGGACATGCCATCTCTCCAGTAAGCTTTGATCACACTGCCAGAGAACAGATGAGAACTGGCCATGGCCAACTGTCTTTTTAGGATTGTTTCCTTTTGGTCTCTGACTTTTGAAGCTGCCAAACTGATCGATTTTGAATCAACTCCCCAACTACTTCCTAACATACCATGTGACCTGCTCAGACACACATGCCTATTCACTCTTCCTCCTACTCTGAATCTTGTGCACTTGACTTATGTAATAGACGGCAGAGGACATTTTGTTACAAGACGAGATGTAAATAAAAACAACCAAACAGAAAAGAAATCGGTTAGAACCCACCATGGAAGAATCCAGTATCCTGGATCCAACCTAGCATACTCCTTGCACGGGACATGCTCCCTTGGTACCCACGGGTGTTTATACCAGGGCACCATACAGATGTTCAAGTTCACACCCCTTCTGTCTCTGATATCTGCCAGATGTGTCCAACCTTTTGACATCACGAAACAACATTCAAGAACCATGCAATTGACTCACCAAAAAGAAAGGAAGAAAAATCCTCTCGTAATGTTCTCATAATCTTACAATTTTGTGTTGGGCAGTGTTCACAGCTACCCTCAGCCACATGTGACTCTTGGGCAACAGGTTGGACACACCTGAGTCTGGTCTGTCTCAAGCTTTTCAAGTTTCCTCCTTCACTTCAACTATTTGTTTTCCACTAGAAAGAATGACTGGCAATCAATCCCAGCTCACCCCAGTCCCAAGTGATTGACTCTGGCATAGGAGCCCATTCTTACCATTGGAGTCTTCTACTTCTTCGGCTGCAGTAGCCTTTTGAGAGGTGTGGTGGGCATGGGAGGAGAGGAGACTGACTATCCGTGGCCGGGGGAGGGTCAGGGCTTTTCCGTGCACCTTGAGGGAGTGTTCCTTCAACTGGCTGATTGTCATGGTGGAGAATGAGCACCAAGAACACTTGTAGGCATGTTCACCTGGAAGGAGATGGTAAGGGACAGAACAAAGGTAGAGGGGACAAGGTGGTGGAAACAAAACAACACAGTTAACTCACTCACTCTAGAGATGTGCTTCTCAAGCTTCATGGTCTAGAAATCTTCCCAGGCCATTCCCACAACCCCAAGTCCTTGGGGGAGAAGCTGCTGGAAGTCCCATGATCGAGCCACCTGGCCCCTGCTCATCTCATGTTCTTTCTACCTGTCGAGGTGAGGCTTGGGGACAATTACCACCCAGCAGTCCGTGTCATCCCCTTCAGCAATGGCTCCTAACCACTCCACATCAACAATTACCATGTCAGGTTTCATCCAACCACAGAAAGTAACACACTTAATTCTTTCTCTCAGCTTCTACTGGTGGCGTTTTCAAATATACAGTTCCTCCATGCCAGCCCTACTGTGAAATTTTCAATCCTTATTTCCTGACTGACTACATACTTCCTCATCTGACACATTCTCAACCAGCCCTCCCTCTGACCCTGCTCTCCTTCCTAACCGTGCACGTGCGTGCGTGCGTGTGTGCGTGCGTGCGTGTGTGTGTGTGTGTGTTTGGAGGTGAAGGGCAGCTCATCACAAAAATCTCATTTCCTATCTAATCAATGGATCAATTATTTAATGGAGAGAGTCAAGCTAGGGAGATGGCTCAGCAGTTAAAGGTGCATGCTTGCAAAGCCTCCTGGCCCAGGTTCAATTCCCCAGTACCCACATAAAGACAAATGCACAAAGTAACACATGCATCTGGATTCATTTGCAGTGGCAACAGGCCCTGTGTACCCATATTCGCCTTCTCTCTCTCTCAGTTAATAAATAAATATAATTTTAATGGACAGAGTTGTATAGATAAACACAGGGGAGGGGACTTTGTGTATGATTTTAATAAACAATGCATTTAGTCTGCAATAGAACACATATTATTACCATGACCAAATTTAAGACAGGAGTGTGACTTACCTTTGCCATAAGTCAGTCACCTTTTAAGTTCGCTGAATTTTAACAATAAAAGTTGTGAAATGGGCACGTTTGTTACAGGACAAATATATAGTAATTTGATCAGAAATTCAGAAATCAGCTTTGTTTTTTATATCTACAAAGCAATTTAGCCCCCCAATGTCATAACCCTTCCCCTGAGAGTCTTTATTAAGAGAATAGCCTACAAACTAGAAATGGTGACTTATACCTGTAACCCTACCACTTGGGGCTGAGGCAAGAATACTACAAGTCTGCGGCCAGCCTGGGATACAATCAAGACCTTATCTCAAAAACCAATAGGGGAGGAGGAAGGGAGGGAGAGAGGGAAAAGAAGGAGGAAGGAAAAGGGTGGAGGGAAAAGGAAAGAGAACAGAGAGATAGAGGGAGGAGAAAAGGAGGAAGAAACGTGTCCTTAAACAAAGAAAACTTTATTTAGAAATTTATATTATTTTGGGGCTGGAGAGATGGCTTAGGGGTTAAAGGTGCTCACCTGCCAAGCCTCAGAACCCAAGTTCAATTTCCCAGTACCCACATAAACCAGATGCACAAGGTGGCCATGTGTCTGGAGTTTGTTTGCAGTGGCTAGAGGCCCTGATGCACCCATATTCTTTCTCTCTCTCAAATAAATAAATAAAAAATATTTTAAAATGAAATTTATATTACTTTTGTTTGAAAAGGTATGACATAATCTAAACTTCTAACATAAGAAAATAAGTAAATGTGAACATATCCTCATGATCAACTATCATTAAAATAAATTCTTGAAGACAGTAATAACAGAGAAAATTAAGAATGAATACAAAGGCAAAATATATTTTATGACATTATAATCACAGCTGTTAAAAGTAATTATAGTGCAAATAGTTGAAAGGAAATATCAAATGCTAACAACAGGTTTTAGATAATAACATTATGGATGACTAAGTATATTTCTTTTCTTTTTCAAACTTTCTCTAATAAGCATGTAGTTTTAAAACTAATTTCTTCTGGAGACACATCTTATTATGTTGCCCAAGCTGAGCTAGAACTACTGGACTCCTGCCTCAGTTTCCTGAATTATTGGAACTACAAAAGTAAACTCTGCCACTCCTGGTTCCACAAAGTTTAGTTTAAGGTCAAATTTAAAATCAGAAAAGAGAAATCAAGCCGGGCGTGGTGGCACATGCCTTTAATCCCAGCACCTGGGAGGCAGAGGTAGGAGGGCTGCTCTGAGTTTGAGGCACCTTGAGACTACATAGTGAATTCCAGGTCAGTCTGGACTAGAGTGAGACTTTACCTTGAGAAACCAAAAAAAAAAAAAAAAAGGTATGAGGTATAAACAGGATCTTTTTTGGGCACAGCTGGTGCCCACCAATTAAAACAGCAAGAGAGGATGCAGAGGGTAAACATCCTTGCTTCTTTTCTTTGAATTTTTATTTCCTTACTTGCCCGTGTGCGAGTGCACACATCAGGGTCTCTTGCCACCGCAAACTAATGCCCAACTTGACATGGGTACCCGAGGAATTGAACCCAGGCCAATAGGCTCTGCTGAGTCATCTCCCAGCTCCTCCCTACCCTTGTGGGGAGCCAGTAAGACTGTTACTTTACAACCACCCTGAAAATATATAACGTGAGCTTAGCATCCAGGTTCTGCAATGAAACCTTCTTCCCTCCACTGTAGTCAACAGTGGTATTCTATCATAATAGATAGAATACTATGCATCAGAGTACTGTGCTAATTCTTTCCTTTGAAATTCAAGTTTGGGTGCGTGAACTTTGCTTGGCAGCTGTTAGTCTATCCCACAGCCTAAAAGCAAATTCAAGTCCAGATTGTTTGGTTGATTGTCACTACTGCTTAGCCCTTAAAATACGGGTGGTATATGCTTGTATTTCCAGAGCTTGAGATGCTGATACAGCAGAACTGTTGTGAGTTTGAGGACAGACTAGGCTATAAAGTGAGTTCAAGGCCAGCCAGAGCTACAGAGCAAGACAGTGTCTCAAGACTCAAACAAACATATAAATAAACAAATTGATATGATATAAATGACAAAACCATCTACTTGGAATAGACAAAGATGAAGCGAGAAAGAATTTTATAAAATGCACTAACTTTCTCAAAGGTTCCTTGGTGACTCAGAGCCACATCACAGAGACCAAGCTCCCAACATGTACCGACAGCAGAATTACATTGCTCTTGCTCTTTCTAGATACTTCCTTCTGGCCAGCTACTGAGCACAAGGAGGAGGCTGGGCTAGGTCCAAGAGCACACACTTCACTTACTGCCCTAGAATCAGCATGTTGAAAGTCCTTCACATGGGCCCAACATTCACCCAGCTCCCAACTGGTAAAAGTGCTTTTCACAAGGCTAAGGCTAATGGGAAAGGCTCAGCAAGATGCTATCCCAGCCAAATCATTTCCAGAGACACACTGGACAGGACTGCACTCACCACTAAAGCCAGTTACCCCATGTACTTCAGGAGAAGCTTCCTACAAACAAAAATACTAACAGGTAAGAAGCCCATGGAGCTAATCTCCATGGCCCATCTTTGACCCTCCCTCAGTGGGCAGCTAGGAGGCTTGGCTAGTTTCACTGTGATCAGCCAGTTCAACAGGCCCAAAACACAGCAAACAAAGAAAAGACATAGTCCTATTTACACAGGAGTGGATGGCAAAAATGAAAGACCCAAGTGCTGGCAGTATTTCTAGCACTGTACAAAGAGTTGTAAAGGGTTATACAAGGCCCAGGGAGTTAGAGGGCGTTCACCCTTTAGGAACGTCATAAAGACGGAGAGGACACCTGCAGCTTGCTTAATGCAGAGCCTGGGTAGGGAAGGGGGTGTAAGAGGTGAGTGCGATTGAGTGACAGAGATCAGCCCACCTCCTAGACACAAGTGACTCATGGGAAATTATCTAAGGGCATCTGTTGAGAAATCTCACATTTCCTGAGCTTTCTTTAGGATTATGCTATACTTGAGCTGTAGTGAATAAAGCAGTTCTCCGCAATTTTATTGACAAAGCTAGTTTAATTCAGAAACCTGTTTAAAAAACGAATCAGAAGCGAGGGAGATAGCTCAGCAGATAAAGTGCTTGCTACGCAAGCATAAAGACCAGAGTTCACATCCCTACCACCTATATAAATGCCGAGTGGAGGAGGCAGCCCACCTGTAAATCCTAGCACATAGGTGTCATAAACAGGGGATCCCTGGTGCAGGCTGGCTAACTAGTCTAGCTGACTCAGTGAGCTCTGGGTTCAACTGACAGACTCTGCCTCAGTAAATAAAGTGGAGAATGATCATGGAAGACACTTATGTCAACCTCTGTGTGCATGCAGCACATACATGAACACATGTGCCCACATGCATATGATTACATATACGCACATAAGCAAACACACCATAATGATCACACATACACATGAGCATACACACCACACATACACATGCGAAAAAAAAAAAAGGTTATTTCTAAGTTGGTAGCATGAAACAAACATGAACTGGTGGCTATTTGGGATTCAGGTAATTTAAGTTTCTCCTCTGTTGTTTTTCAGCTTTCTTTTAAAAAGATAGAAAAGCCGGGCGTGGTGGCGCACGCCTTTAATCCCAGCACTCGGGAGGCAGAGGTAGGAGGATCGCCGAGAGTTCGAGGCCACCCTGAGACTACATAGTTAATTCCAGGTCAGCCTAGGCCAGAGTGAGACCCTACCTTGAAAAACCTGAAAAACCAAAAAATAAAAATAATAAAAATAAATAAATAAAAAGATAGAAAAAAGCAGGCATGATGGTGCATGCCTTTAATCCAAGCACTTAGGAGACAGAGGTAGGAGGATCGCTGTGAGTTTGAGGCCACCCTGAGACTACACAGTGAATTCCAGGTCAACCTGGGCTAGAGTGAAACCCTGCCTCAAAAAAATAAAAAAAAAAAGAAAAGAAAAGAAAAGAAGATAGAAATTGTGGTTGGAGAGATGGCTTAGCAGTTAGCTTGCCTGCAAAGCCTAAGGGCCCAGGTTTGATTCCCCAGAACCCACATAAACCAGATGCTCAAGGTGGCGCATGCACCTGGAGTTCATTTGCCATGGCTAGAAGTCCTGGTGCACCCATTCTATTGCTCTCTATCTTGCCCTTTCTGTGTCTCTCAAATAAATAAATAAACAAACAATTTTTTAAATATAGAAATAAAGCTGAACTCATGTTGATATGCGGGCAAGAAACTGAAGCTTTCAGTCAACAAAGACCAGGAGATGGCAAACGTGGAGTGTGCCTCACAAGTCATATACCATGAATACCAACTCACCAGCGTGAGCTTTGAGGATGTGCGTCTTTAGCCGACTGTTGTAGGAGGACTTGAAGGAGCAGAGCTTGCATCGGAATGGTTTATGGTGTCCGTGGTGGGTCTGCATATGGCGGTCCAAACTTGATATGGAAGAGAAGGAAAGGAAACAGCAAGATTAACAACTAAATACAAAATTTTCTGACTGCCCTCTTCCAAGCATCCTGCTTCTAAGTTGTTCCATCTTTTTTTTTTCATATTATTTATTTATTTGAAAGACACACACACACACACTCCTTCTCTCTCTCTCTCTCTCTCTCTCTCTCTCTCTCTCTCACTCACTCTATGGTCATGCCAGGGCCTCTTTCTTGCTACAAATGAACTTCAGACACATACACCACTTTGTGCATCTGGCTTTACATGGGTACTAGGGAACTGAACCCAGGTCAACAGGCTTTCTAAGCAAGTACCTTTAACTGCTGAGCCATCTCCTCAACCCATCATTTATTTTCAAATGGCAGCCTCACTATATGAAGAAATAAAGAGGCCAGAGTTGTTAGATCGAGTCTAAATGGAGAGGAATCTGAAGGAAGAGAGTAAGGAATCTTTTTGGAAACTGGATTGGGTGACCCAAGCCTATAATCCTGGCATTTTGGGAGGAGGAGGAAAAGGAGGTCAAAGCCAGCCTTGCTACAAATCAAGTTCAAGGACAGCTTAGGTTACGTAAGACTCTTGAGATTCTGTCTTATAAACACACACACACATACACACATTTTTGGATTGAGAGATAAGGTATGTGGTTAACAGAGAAGATCTTTACTCTCACTTCTAAAAGGATTAATACTGGGAGAATAGATCCAAAAACAGAAGGCACATACATACAACTTATGTTTCCTGCCCAACTGGTGACAGTACCTAACAACTTGAGACCGAGAGACAGAAACAGAGCCGGGAAATTGAACAATTTTAGCATTTTAAAGGCCTTTCCTTTCAGTAAATTGTAATTCTGCCTACATCAGGAACACTAGACAAAGGAGAGTTCAACGTGCTTGACCTGCTTGCAGTAGGCTGTCTTGTTCCCAAGATCTACACTAATAAGGAAGCCCAGTGCACGTGTATTCAAATGAATCACGTGCTCAAGAGGCTGGCCTCCCCTTCTAGAAAAACACAACCACATTTGCTGTAGAATAGCCTTCCAGAAGCAATTTATGAGGACATTATTTAATTAGAATGAACCCCTAGATCTTCATAATAATTATTAGTCTAAAAAATAATAAATCTCCCCAACAAGGTGTGGAAAGTTCTAATTTCAACAGTACCCCAGAGATCCACATTCTGTTCTCAATGACTCATGTGGGACTGCTTCTGCTTGCCATTCTAACGGGTAATGTTTTCCCAGCCCCAGGGCTGCACTTCTGATCGCCTCTGGACATCTCCCTCTGGATGTCCTTTAGCTATCTGAAACTCAGTCTGTGCTACACAAAACCAGCACTTCATGGCGCTACCCCTTCTCCCTGTCAGCCAGACTAAAATTGACATGCTATGTTGACTTTACTCCATTTTTCTATGTCATACAGATCCATTCCTACAATCACTTCTCAGCTTTTTTTTTTTTTTTTTTTCTGGTTTTTCAAGGTAGCGTCTTACTCTAGCCCAGGCTGACCTAGAATTTACTATGTAGTCTCAGGGTGACCTGGAACTCACAGTGATCTTCCTATCTCTGCCTCCCTGAGTGCTGGGATTAAAGGTATGTGCCACCATGCCTGGCTAACTACCTAACTTTTTAAACCAGCTATTGCTACTGCTTCTAAACTGATCTTCCCCCTCCCCATTTTACTCAGTTTTCAAAGTAGAAACTGCAGAGTCAGACCAGCTAAAATAAAAATCCCAGGCACTACTTCTAAGCTGGGTAGACTCAGGCAAGTTACTTAATCTCTTTAGGCTTCATTTTTCTCATCTACAAAATATAGACAATGGGCCCATACTTCATAGAGCTATTTCATAAACAGAGGTAATATTTGAAGACAGTTAACATAATGCCTGGTATATTGTGAGATGCAATGAATATTAGCAATTATGACTATGTTACTTATTTCAGACTCTTCCTTTTACTACAACAGAAATATAAATGACTGAAACTATATATAAATTGTGGAACTACAGAGCCGGACGTGGTAGCCTTTAATCCCAGTACTCAGGAGGCAGAGGTAGGAGGATCACCATGAGTTTGAGGTTACCCTGAGACTACATAGTGAATTCCAGATCAGCCTGGGCTGGAGTAAGACCCTACCTTGAAGAAGAAGGAAGGAAGGAAGGAAGGAAGGAAAGGAAACAAAGAAACAAGGAAGGAAGGAAGGAAGGAAGGAAGGAAGGAAGGAAGGGGAGGGAGGAGGGGAGGGAGAGAGGGAGGGAGGGAGAAAGGAAGGAAGGAAGGAAGGAAGGAAGGAAGGAGGAGAAAGAAAGAAAGAAAGAAAGAAAGAAAAAAAAGGGAGGGAGGGAGGGAGGGAAGGAGGGGAAATTATGGAATTACAGTGTGAGTTCCAGGTCATCCTTGGCTAGAGTAAGACACTACCGTGAAAAAAAAAAAAAAAAAAAAAAAAAGACTCCAAATATGATTTCTACTCAAGTACCCAGACTTATCTTCCAGGATCCCTTCACCTGTCCTTAAGGCTTGTTCAGTTGAACCATCAGCTACGTCTCTATGAGACTCACATCCTTCACACTTCACATCCTCCTCACCTTGAACACTCTCTTTTTCTCCACATGCTATCAGCTTTCCAAATTATTCAGTCCCACTTTTCTGCTTAAAGATTCCACTCAAATGTTCCATATACCATAAAACCTTTCTAACTCTTCCAAAGTGGATTTGTTGGATTTTGTAGCATTTTTGTTTAATTTTTGGTTTGGTTTCATTTGGCTTTTTCAAGGTAGGATCTCACTCTGGGCCAGGCTGACCTGGAATTCACTATGTAATCCCAGGCTGGCCTTGAACTCATGGCCATCCACCTACCTCGCCTCCCAAGTGCTGGCTTGCTGGGATTGAAGGCATGTGTCATTGTGCTGGGCTTAATTTAAAGATATGCATATTGTTTTGTCAAGTTATTTATGGGCTTTATAACCCAATAACCCAAACTTAAACCCTAAATTCCCCTACGTCACAGATTGGACCCTGTTCATCTTGATCTCCCCCAATGCACGGTGATAAAGACAGGTATATTCCTTTATCCAAACTTATTTACAAAGGTTCCATGCATGCCAAACAACACAACTTAATACTTAATGAACTGAGAGAATGACACAAGTTTTCACGGGATTAATGTATGGATCTGACAACAGAGACTAGATATAAGATGATAATAATTAAGTGTGTAAAAAGAAAAAAAAAGTATGAGACCTACAGACTGTAAGAATAATGTGTGCAATAAATAAATAAGTAAATAAATAAGCCGGGTGTGGTGGCGCACACCTTTAATCCCAGCACTTGGGAGGCAGAGGTAGGAGGATCACCGAGAGTTCGAGGCCACCCTGATCTACATAGTGAATTCCAGGTCAGCCTGAGCCAGAGTGAGACCCTACCTCGAAAAACCAAAAATACATACATACATACATACATACATACATACATACATACATACATAAATAAAATTAAATTTAAAAAGCATGAGTCCTATCCACCATCCATAAAAACAATGCCTCTTCCTGCTTTCAGCAGCTCCAACAGATACTCTATCTCTTGGAAGATGCACACAGCTTTACTTATTTTCAACTATCAGACAAATAATGTGCCCATCTTATGGTCAGTCATCTCCGTCCAGAGTGCATTACTGAATGGATAACTAACAGTTGCTTCTCAGAACCCTCTTTTCTATTCAGTCCATAAAGCCTCGCATACCGATCCCCGTTCACACGTCCAAAACTCATGTGACAGATGGTTTCTCAACCTCCCTGTGTTTCCAGCAACTCTTTAGCATCCATAAACTTCTTTTAAGGGCTTTTTGATATTTTTATTTATTTGCAAGCAGAGAGAGATAGAGAGACAGGGAGAGAGAATGGGTGCACCAGGGCCTCCAGCCTCTACAAACAACTCCAGATACATGCGCCATTATGCCTCTGTCTTCACATGGGTACTAGGGAATCGAGCTCTGGGCATTAGGTTTTACAGGCAAATGCGTTAACCACTGAACCATCTCTTCAGCCTTCAAGGGCTTTTAAAAACTTCTCTAGGAGGTCTGGGGTGATGGCTCTCTATTTAAAGGTGCTACCCTGCAAAGATGGCTGGCCTGGGTTCAATTTCCCAGCCACCCACATAAAGCTAGTCAGGTGTTTATTTGCAGCACCAAGAGACCTTAGTATGTATTCATGTGCCCACACACAAAAATTTACAAATAAATTAATTAATTAAAAAAAAAATCCTTCAGCAGAGCTGGGCATGGTGGCACACACCTTTAATTGCAGCACTCGGGAGGCAGAGGTAGGAGGATCACAGTGAGTATGAGACCACCCTGAGACTACACGGTGAAGTCCCAGTCAGCCTGAGCCAGAGTGAGACTCTACCTTGAAAAACCAAAGCAAACAAAACAAAAAAACCCTTTACCAATAATTCTTTGATCATATAGTTTAATAATGGTCCTAATTTTACCTTGTTAGCAACTCAGTTTTCCAAACGGACTTAACTTCTTCAAATGATGGTTAAGTTTCATATACATGTCTGGCAGATGTAGAAGTTCATAGACCTCCAGAAGCTGCCCGTTCCCTTGTATAGAAACCATATGCAATTCTCCGTTTTGAAATTCCTGCATTTGCTACATCTAATGTCATCTGATCACTCCAGTTCTTAGCATCAATTTACAGATGACCCAAATGAGGATCAAGGTAAAACAGCAGTAGGTGGGAACCATGAGTAGAACTTTCCTACTCAGCCAAGCTTCTCCTGCTGTACCTCAGTTGCCTTCTACTAAGACATCTCCTATTACCAACTAGGGACCACCCATTAGTACTTACTTGTGCCTGAAAGCAGAAACAAAGGAGCAATACTGGCAGCTGTACTTGTCCTCTCGGGTAAACATGGCCAGGGCCAGGTGGCTCCTCTCATGAGAACGCAGCCCCTGCATGGACATCAGGACTCTGTCACATTGACTGCAATGGTATCCCCCCGGCCGGGTTTCATCCTCCAACATTCCATCAAGCAAGCAGTGTCCACCATCCACCCGGCCCACCAGGGTGCCACTGGCGTCTCTGGCTGCTTCCAATCCATCCAGGAACAAGTGGGAAGGGTCTTCAGCCTCCTGCTAAGAGAACCACACACACACACATGCCCCACCAACAAAATAAATATCCATTGTCCTTCCCCAGCTTTCCTTTTCTCCCTTCATTCTCCCAAGCTCATCAGCATTGCCTGTCCACGCTTCCTCCTCTGCCTCTCCAGCTCCCCCTGGAGGAAGGGGCAAGCCAGAGTGCCACTCTTCATGCACTGGTGGTGATCACAGGACAACGTATCCAGAGATAAAAATATCATATGATGGGCTTTCTCAGTCTGAAGATTGTTCTAAGATGGGTGCATCTTAGAAAAATCAAATGGTGATCTCATCTAAACTGACATTGAGTGGGGTTAGAGTTATGGCTCAAAGAAAAGAAAAGAAGGGACAGAAGTAAAGGGAGAAGAGGAGAAAAGCACAGCCTGTCCACCTAGAAGCCTGGGTCATCACTTGGAAATGAAGCACAGAAAACGACCCTGGCTCTGTGTCTCCTTCATGGATGGTACCGTTATTCCTCAACTGAGGTTACTATATAACTTCTCCCCAAAGTTAAGGAGCAGCCTGGTCTTAAGTCAGAGGTACCCCTTGGATTACTGATTTTTCTCCTGTATGATTCCAGACATCAAGCCTGGGCCACACTGCAGTGGGGTGAAGAAGCTACCTCCTTTGTGCCTTGGCTGTCACTGTTCTGTGTTCTGTCCAAAGACAGAAACTTCAGTGTTCAATGAAGAAACTTTACCTTAACATTGATAGGATGAAAAGATCAAGAAGGCAGATAATAAAAATATGCCCATATATCCGGACTGAATTAACTTGTGTGTTAAAGAATGGTGGGTCTATGGAGATGGCTCAACTGGAAAAGTGCTTGTCATACAAGCGTAAGTAACTGGATTCAGATCCCTGACACTCATGCGTACAAGCTGGGAGGGGGGTGTGCAGTGCACCTGTAGTCCTACCACTGGGGAGACAGAGAAGACAGAGAATCCCTGAGGCTTGGTGGCCAACTAGACTAGCCCAACAGGTGATCCCTACACGTTCAGTTAGGCCTTGTCTGAAAAGAGTAAGGTGGAAAATGATTAAGTAGTACACCTGACATGGACATCTGGCCTTTTGTACACACACACCTGCATACATGTGTACACTCACCCACGAATATGCATACACATGCACATGTACCACAAACATACACAATGCAAAAACAAAACTTAAGTGCTTAACAGTATTCTGGAAGGTAAGAATGGAAGCTTAATTATTCAAATGATGGCTTCTCTTTCAATTATGTTCAAAACAAGTAGCCTAATACAGATCAGGGGGGAAAGAGGAAAGATACTGGGAGTATTATATGCAGAGAGAGGACAGAGCAAACAAACCAGGTCAAAGGGTTCTCAGGGCCAAGTATAACTTAAAGCTTTGAATTTTATATTTAATTAATGCCCATGGCACTCCTCAGGACCTAGAACATGAAGCAAAAGGCTGATTTTCCTGGACTGTCACATCCTCAGCCAGATGAAGACAGGACAAGTCAGGGAGCGGGAGGGTCAGATGATGGGAACAGAGTCTCCTGGATTTCTCCAATAAGCTTGGGCAGCTTGGAAGGACGAAGACCTATTGACATTCAATGCACAGTAAGATGACTCAGAAATCTAGGCTCTTCTGCGACCACCAAACTGTCCCCCGGCTTGGGAACCAGATCAAACCCCAACCTTTCATGAACACAAAGATGAGGAAGGTCCAACCTGCAAAGAAATCAAAACAATCCAAAGCAATCCAAGCATGACTCAGGAGGGCCCGCATCCCCAGATGCTCTTTAAGCGACGAGTTAATAAGCAGCTCAACTCACACACAGACTGCGCATGGGACCGTCCCATTCTCACCTTCACGGCAGGGACGCTACCATACTGGACGTGCTTCCGGAGGTGATTGCAGATGGCACGGAGTGTTGGGTGCACTTCCACGCAGAATTTGCACTTGTAGCCCACCACTTTTCTCTCCTTGATCTTTGGCACTTCCTCCAAGTGACCAAAAGGCTGGTGAAACACAGTGGTAGCCATCAGTACTCCGCACCCTCCCTCAGCGACAGGCATTCATTCTTACCACTTTACTGGATATTTTAAAGATTAGCAGGTTAAAAAAAACCAAGGGACACAGAGGCGAGTGTTTGTATACACCAACTTCATCAGTCATGGCACGGTGCCTTCTAGACAGTCTCTGGTGAGGAGAGAAGATGTCTGTGTAGAAGTTTATCATCAGTGCCACTAAGTTTTCAAACTAGATTCAGCTACGCAGGTGAGATGTTGCACAGCTACGCCATCAATGAACTTCTTGATTTTAAAAAGAAAAAAAAAAATCTACTCCTTGAGATGTTAGGTTCCTGAAGCAAGCATTGAAGGATACCAAAAGACAGCCCCCAACTGCCTTAGGAAAAAAAAATGAGCGTTGTATAACTAGGCTTCAGATTAGGCTACTTGGCAGAAAGACACACACAGAAACCACCCCAAACCTCCCCTGGGGCGCCACGGGAGGAGTCAGAGGGAGTGAGGGAGGGGAACAGGACCTTGGAGAGGGATGAGCAGAGAAAGGGGGATAATCAAGCTCGAAATGTTTAATTGACTTATTGAGCTCTCTGGCAAGCTAAGTCACTAGGAAGCCTGCAGCAGTTTGGCTGGCAACGAAGAAGTGCATGTGGGCACCAGTGATGAGAGGCCTCCTGGGGGAAGGGAAATCAAAACATAGCCTTACCCTCTCTTGTTTGAAATCTGCAAAAGCACCATCTGCATATTTCTGCTTGCTCAAAAGCTGTTTCCTCCTCTCCTGACGTTTGGCACGCTTCTGGAATTCCTCATTGTGAATGTTCAAGTGTGAGGTCAGCTCGGCTGTGCTTTGCAATTTGCTATCACAGTGCTTACACTGGTAGGTGGAGTTCTGGAAGCGGGGGCCGCTGCCCAGAATGACGAAGTCCCTCTTGAGGTCCCGGCTGTGGTGGTCCGTGTAATGCATGCACAACAGCTCCGCCGTGCTGAAGGACAGCTTGAAGCATTTGATACAGCGAAACGGGAGCCACTCGATTTCCTGAGATTCGCCCTCCACCTCGGCTTTCTCAAAGCTGCCTTTTTCCTCTTCTTCCATCAATGGAGGTTTCTCATGCTCATCCGCATACACGGCCGTGAAGTAGCCCCCCAACTTGCTGGCGTGCTGCTTCTTTGGAAACACCCCAGGGTGGCGCTTCATGTAATGCGACACGATGCCTTTCTTGCTGAACGACTGGAAGGAACACAAGGAGCACTTTTTCTTCTCCACGGCCCGCCGGAGTTCCTCACTCAGCTGAGGAGAGTCATCTTTGGGTGGGGATGGGATGATCACCTTGTTGGGCTTGTCGCTGATGGTCCTGGAGGCCGCAAGGCAATGGGTATAATATGCATCGATGTCATGGCGCTTCTGGTAATGGGCTGCCAGGCCTTTGCGGATGGGGTTGGTGTAGGCACAGAGGGCGCACTTGAAGAGGTTGTTCTTGCCCTCTGGCTGGGCCCGGACGTTGTTGTGCTTGATGCGGTAGTGCCTGGCGATGCCCTTCCTCGTGGAGCAGAAGTACTTACAGAGCTGGCACCGGAACACCGTGTGAGAAACCAGGTGCGAGGTAGAGAAGTGAGAAGTGGACATGGGCTCGTCTCCTACCTCCTCCTCCGTCACGGAGACCTGGGAGGGGCTCACGTCAGTGGTCATCTCAGGCTCTAGGGAGACTGGCAGCTTCGGGGGGGATGGGGAAAAGACATCAAATTCGGGCTGATTGTGGTACTTCTCATAGTGGATCTTGAGCTTCTCCAAAGTGCCGTGGGTATACGGACACAGTTTGCACCGGTAGGCACCGTACCCTTGCTTGAAAATCCTGCTCGTCTCCTCCACGTCGTTCTGGGATATGTCAGTAGACTGCTCCACATCGTGCACAAAGTCCTCAGCAGTCACCTTAATGGCTGGGTGTCGCTTCTGGTAGTGGGTCAGGACGCCATGGATGCGGGTGTTGATATAGGGACAATGCCTGCATTTGTAGACAGCACCCGGGTTGATGTCGATGTCCTGGGCAAAGTCAGCCGCCTTCACTTTCATGCCAGGGTGCTTCTTCCCGTAATGCGTGAGGAGGCCATGCAAGTTGTTGTACTCGGACTGGCACACAGTACACTGGTACGGGGTGGAGGATATGGCGGGGTTAGCTGAAGCTAGATGCATGGTTTTCTCAGGGGAAAGTCTTGCATCCTCTGGACACTCGGCTTCGTGCTCAGGAAGGGGGGTGGGCATACTGTTTTCACAATTCATAGGGCCTACCAACTCTTCAGGGGCCAGGATGGGCTTTTCCACACCATCTTTCTCCTTGATGATATCCAACAACACAGACTCATCACCATTCATGGCCCAAGGGTGGAATGCTTGGTAATGATTGGTGATGTCCCATATGGAGACGGCTTCAAAAACACAGTCCCTGCATCTATATGTTTTGGCTTCAGCTGGCATGGTGAGAGAGGGAGAGGACGGGTCTGGCCCAGCCCAGAGTTTGGTAGCCATGTAAGTATAATCAACATAATGTTCTGGATGCCTCCTTTGGTAATGTAGGAGCAAACCACTGGGCTCCGTGTGGGAATAGATGCACCACTCGCAGTGGTAGCCAGCTTCTATCAAGCCATCTAAAAAGGCCCACCTCATAATGGACGTGACTGTGGCCTTCAGGGAAGGGTGGTCTTTCTTAATATGTTTCCTCAGTGCATAGAAATAGGGGGAGGTATAGGAGCACTGCCTACACTTGAGTGCACGGAGTTTCGTTTTGTCCCGTTCCACACCAGAAGCAGGCAGAAGCATGCAACTGTTCTGGTTTCGGTCGCAGAGGCTCCGGATGGTAGCCGTGTGCTGCCGGATCACATCTGCGTTGGCCTTGAAGTCTCGGTGCTTCTTCTGATAATGAATGAGCACACCTTTGACCGTCCGGTTCCCGTAATCACAGTGCTGGCAAAAGAACATCTCGTTCTCCACAGGAGGGCCATCTCTCTCAGAGCCACTCCGGTTCAGCTGTTGCATGGGGGCTGAAGGCAGAGGGGAGCCTTGGAGCCCTTCAACCCCTCTCATCAATGCAGCTGTGGGAGGAGCCTGCCTGATATATTTGGCAGTGACCTTTATTTCTGGGTGTCTTTTCTGGTAGTGAACAAGCACTCCCACAACTGACCGGTTGCTGTAGGAGCAGTGTTTGCAGTAATAGAGCTCCAGACTGAGGTCTGGTGGCGGGGGCTGTGGGGGTGGGGAACCCATGTTGGACATTTTGGGAGACATTGGAGCACCCACCTCAAATGATAATTGGGAAAGGGCAGCGCCCCTGTCCACAGACACCATGCGCATGGTTTTCTGGATCCTAAAGTAGGAGGCCTTTTCTTCAGGGTGTTTCTTCTGATAATGAACCAGGACAGAATGCATATTGGGGCTTGCAAAAGAGCAAACGTCACAGTCATAAACAACAACGGTGTTGACTGCAGGGTCCTTCTGGTTTTCACATTCTGGAGTAAAGGTCTTTGAAGGAGTGTTTTTATTATACACAGCTGACATCCCACCACCGCGAGCCACGGGAGTGGATGTGGCCATGTTCTTAGGAGCCGAATTCAGAATCTCCCGCAGGGTCTGGGATTCGGTGTTTAGCCCTTCTTGCTGCTCCACGACATAACTAGAAAATATCATTGCATTGTTGATCTTCACCGTGGGATGCATTCTTTGGTAATGTGGCATCAGGCTTCTAACATTCGGGCTCGTGTAGGAACAAAACCGACACCGGTAGATCAGGTCCGAATGGTCAAAGTTGAGTACATTCATGGCTTCCGGATGGTGTTCACCATAGTGCTGCTGGAGATCTTCGAAGTTGGTGTAGTCAATGTAGCATTCCAGGCACCTATACACTGCACTGTGATCATTAGGGTCCAAGATATACCTAAAGCTAAATTTAATGTACGGGTGCATTCGTTGGTAGTGAGTGCTCACGCTCCGCGCAGACTTGTTGTTAAAGTCACAGTGTTTACAATAGTAAAGCCTTCCTGAGTCACCAAAGTCTGTATTCTCAGTACTGTGCTCAGTCCCATAGAGAGGGGTCTGAGGGTTGAGCAGAGCGGTGTTGGCAACCTGATGGTCTTTCATGTTCGTCGAGGAGCCGTAATAATCCTCTTCGTCTTCAGAAAGGGTCAGCTCAATCTCCGCCCCATTGGTGGTATTGTAATCGTGGGTGATGCTTCGGAAGTTGGGTTCTTTCTGAGGCTCGGCAGTGTCTCTGGCCCAGATCTGTTGAGCTGAAAAGGAAGCGGGAACCTCCAAGAGGGGTTCTGCTGGCTCTTCTTCCCTGTCCAGCTCAACTTCTATCTCTACTTCATTATCCTCCTCTTCCTCCTCGTCGTCCTCCACGTTGATCACCGCGTCCTCCTGCTGTTTGGTTTGGTTGATTTTGCTCTGCAGGTTGCTTGCAATCTCATCGATCCTAGTTCTCTTCTTCACAGGTGATAAATCGAGAGGAAAGTCATTAACAAGCTTTCTAGAGGCCTTAGCTACAAAGTTGTTCTTGGAGGACAACCCAAGAATTGAGGTCTGACTTTTCTTCACAGTGTTGCTGGAAGAGGGGTGGCTGTCGGTCTCGTTTTCCAGTGGTAGGCTTGATGGCTGCCCCTCAAATTTTGGCAAATTGTCGCAGAACGAATGCTTGTGCTGCTGGTGGACTCTTAGCCCTTTCAGAGTGGTGGTGGAGTAATTACACATGGTGCACTTATAAGGGTGTAAGGGCGCGATTGGTGTGGATGGCTGAGGCTGCTGCGTTGGTGGTGGCTGCGGCTGGGGTGGCACCTGGTGTGGCGACGGTAGCGGTGGCTGCTGCAGGGGCTGCGATGGTGGCGGGGGCAGCGGTGGTGGCGGCGGTGGCGGCTGTGGTGGCTGCTGCTGATGCAAGGGATCCAACATGACTCCCGACTTTCTACCATTGATGCTCGAGCTGTCATAAGACAGCACACCTTCATTTAGGGAGGAAGAAAGGCTCTCACTCTGGGAATTCACAGCATCCCAGTCTGATGTACCCGTGTGACACTGTTTATGAGCCCCAAGTTTTAATGAGCTCTTACAAGTAAACGGACACTCGTCACATTTGTAGACAGCTGTCTTTCCAGATAAGTGGATGTTTTCTATGTGACGGGAGATGCTACGCCGGTGCATGGTGAGGAAAGGACAAAAGGGGCACTGGAACCTATTCATGAACCTTCTAAATGGAATCCCCTTGGTCTCCAATAATTTGTTGCCATCGGAGACCATCAGCTGCTCCGCAGACAGGCCTGATGTCTGGTGATCGAGAGCATTCAAACCATTCTCACTATCAATTTCATTCAACTCTTCATCAGAACTAGAGTCATTTAGCATGCTGTTAGTGTCCAGGTCAGCAGGAGAACCGGTCATGTCAGTCATTCCGTAGTGGGATCTCTCTGTCAAGTTAACAAGGCCAGAATTATGAGGTGACTTCGGCTTCATCTGAGGGTAAGACACGGATGAGAACTTGGAAGCTGAAGAATTGGGTCTCATGATGGAGTTGCCCATGGAGCCCCTGAAGGTGGAGACGTTAGTGCTGGGTAAGTCCCGGCTTGCAGCATTCATGGACAGGTAGGTGGAGTTAGGCGTGGGGCTAGGGGGATTCTTGTTCTGCACTTCAGGTACATTAGTCCCTTCTTGCTGCTGCCTGAGACTGGAAAGGATCTTGACCATACTCCGGTGTTTCTTCATCATGTGGTCACACCAGCGCTCTCGGCGGGGCGTCTGGTAGCTGCACCACTCACAGCAAAAGTTGCCTCTCGACTTGGTCAGAGGCTTGACCATGGACTCTAAGATGCTGCGTTCCACAACCTCTGCTGGAAGTTCCTTGCAGGGGTCCTGCAGGGACACAGGTGGGACCACAGGGTCTGGCAGTGGCACAGGGGCGGGGGGTGGAGCTGTGGATTCCTTCAAATTGTTTTTGTGATACATCTTCTGGTGCTTCAGTATTCTTGCCCTCCTGGGTGACTTGTATGTGCAAAACTGGCAAGAGAAGACCTTCCCAAATCCTTCGTGCATCATGATGTTGTAATTTAAGGATCCTGGAACAGGAGGTCCTGGTGAACTCCCTTCAGCTTGAGCTCCATGGACCTTCCTAGTATGTTCTATGAGGAGGTTTTTTGACCTGAAGTAGCGTACACAGAACTTGCATTGAAAAAACTTGTTGGTTGGTTTGGGATTAGGGGCAATGTGCTGACCGTAATATCCTGGACTGTGGCCATAGTAACTTCCGGTCCCCAATGCAGTTGCACTTTGACCTAAAGAGAATGTATAAGACAAGTAAGATGGGAGGCTGAGGAGATATCTCAGTCAGATATAAAATGCTTTTCTCATAAGCATGAGAATCTAAGCACAATCCCCAGAACCTACATAAAAATGTCAGATGTGGGACTGGAGAGATGGCTTACCAGTTAAGGTGCTTGCCTGCAAAGCCTAATAACCCAAGCCTGATTCCCCAGTACCCATGTAAAGCCAGATGCACAAAGTGTCACATGCATCTGGAGTTCATTCACAGTGGCTAGAGGCCTTGGTGCACCCATTCTCTCTGTGCTTGTAAATATATATATTTGGTTTTCGGGGTAGGGTCTTGCTCTAGCCCAGGCTGACTGGAGTTCACTAGTTTCAAGGTGGCCTCGAACTCATGGCAATCCTCCTACCTTCTGCTCCTGGCCACTTGTAATCGCAGCAGTGGGGAGGAGACAAGAAGAATCCTGGAGCTTGCTGACCAGCCAGTCCAATCTAATTGTCAAACTCCAGGCCAGCCAATGAAACCCTTATATGAATTTGTCAACTAATAAATAAAATTATAAAGATTTTATTTTGTTTTGTTTTCCAAGGTAGAGTCTCACTCTAGCCAAGGCTGTCCTGAAATTCACTATGTAGTCTCTAGGTGGATCTCGAATTCACAGAGATCCTCCTACCTATGCCTCCCAAATGCTAGGATTAAAGGTGTAAGCCACCACACCCGGTCATAAAGAAACTTTAAAAGATTATATTGTTTATAAAAAAAGAACAGGTAGGAAAACAAAAAGAAAATATAAACTTCAGGCTGGGCATGGTGGCGCACGCCTTTAATTCCAGCACTCAGGAGGCAGAGGTAGGAAGATCCCTGTGAGTCTGAGGCCACTCTGAGACTACACAGTGAATTCCAGGTCAGCCTGGGCTAGAGGGAGACCACAACCTAAAAAAAAAAAAAAAACTTTAAGAAAAAAAAAGAAAGAAAAAGAAAATATAAAATTCTATCATGTAAATCGGTATCATTTCAGTTATTCCTTGTTAATAATAATAAACACATTCAAAAACCTAAAGACTGACGTTGTGGTCCTGAAGACCTCAATGAACATACATACAGTGCACTTCTCACAGATGCAATGTATAGGCTTAGGTACCATATCTCCATTAATGAGCCTTATAGCTATAAAAAGACAAGTTTCCTAAGCTGCGGTGTTTATCCTAGAACTTTCCGAGATACTGCTTTAAAAGTAGGATACATGCCGGGTGTGGTAGCGCATGCCTTTAATCCCAGCACTAGGGAGGCAGAGGTGGAAGGATTGCCATGAGTTCAAGGCCACCCTGAGACTACAGAGTCAGCCTGGGCTAGAGCGAGACCCTACCTCGAAAGACCAAAAAAAAAAAAAAAAAAAAAAGTAGGATATATAGGAAGGCTGAGAGGACAAAAATCTAGGATACTCAAGAGAAAAAGGATGCCTAGATAACAAAACTAAGAGCAAGAAGCCCGGCTAATGCCACCCATATCAAGAACCATGGCTATAGGCTTAAAAACAACAACAAATAAACAGACAAAAGAGCCAGCGATGAAGCTACATCCGATCTTTACCTGATAAATCCTCTGCAAGGGCAAACTCATCCTTTATAGAAGAAAACTCCATCTCTGTCTGGTTGCTGGCATTCATGGACCCGGATCGTGGCTCATCATCATTGTCCTCAGCAACATCAGTCGGCTGCAGGAACGCTGTATGGACATCCTGGATGTGCGCCTTGAGATCTTCGTAAGATGGGGCTCGGAAGTCACAGCCATCGCACTGAAGCACCTCCATGATCTGGGGCTACCCTCTCACATCAGGAACCTGAGGCGGAAGTCAGAGCAAAGCATCATAAGGAACACACTCAGCATCACGTACCTCAGCTGAGGTGGCTGTATACACGCTAATGGAAAAGTCACCCATATCAGTACATTGCTCCTGAGTAGCTTTGCCAACTAGGAATACTGGCCAATAAATGGCAATCAGACATAATAGAGACAATGTCCTTGACTTCAGAACTTCAAAGAAGAAAACGCAGATAAACGTTTTCCTGGCTTGATATATTGATATATCTTCAAATGTCATTTGTCAAGGAAACCTTTAATACGTTAGTTTTACGAGTTTTTTTTTTTTTAAGTTTCTCCACTACAATTAAAATTCCTGGTAACTTAATAGTGATTTTATTTCTGTCTTAGACTCGCTTTTCTTTTTGAAATAGAGCCTTTATAGAAGATGAGATCCACACCAAAAAAAAAAAAGCAAATCTCAATTTTCATTATTTCAATGTACTCCATTAATGTTTTGGCAGTAAGTAATAGAACGGGATCAAATCCTGGGAGCAGCAGTAGAGTTATTATTACTCTTATTATCTTGACTGATATTGGGGTATTCCTCTTTCCTACTTCCCCCAAATAGCCCCTTTTTTTTCATGAACTAAATGGTTATTTGCTCTTTTACTGCCTGCCAATTAAAACCTAACAGCTTCTTAAATCTAATTAGGTCATAAAATATTTCTCATGAGGTTTTCAAACAACCAACTTCAGCAATCTAAACTTCTAGTTTGAAGTTGTGCCTTGGCTCTTTGATTTACATTAAGACAAGAGTAGTTAGCAGCTTTGAAAGGGGGTGTCTACGTCACAATTTTCTTTTGCCTACTTCTCTCTCCTTCATAAGCATGAAGTGGATATAGCATGCAAAAAACTGTGAACCTGGTATGGAATAAACCAAAGCATCACCATCGATCTTCGTTCTACAAACCACTGTGTGACCAAAATATGTAGGAAGTTTCATGTTAATTCAATGGAAGAGTCCCACCATGAAGAGGCTAAAAACATGTTAGGAAGGTATAGTCCTTCCTGTCTAAGTATGTATATCCTGGAGGAAGACACCAAGCTATTATCTTAATGAGTGTATTACTTCATTAAGCTTACCACAAACTCTACTAAGCCATTGTAATCTAGAACCAGATATCCAAGAATTAAAAGCTGTAGCCAAGTTACTTTATGATGCAATTTTCTGTACCTTTCTTATAAAAGATAAATGATTTCTGCAGGAGGAACAAAGTCCAATAATAATCAGTCAATGTGGCACGAGGAGCCATGGCATGAGGATTTTCTATGAAGGAATGTTCCTCCTGGTAGCCTGCTCAAATAACTTCTGGCAAGTCGAGCTCTGGATAGAGCTTGCAGACTGAGACGCAGATATCTGACCTCCTCTTCTGTCACCCAGCAAATTTATCCTTTTTCAATAAACACTGAACTGGGTACCAGAGTCTTTTCAGCTAACTAAGTCTCAATATTCCAGATACACAAGCTTTTATGTCTGAGCACCAACCCAAATTGTGTGGAAGAAGGTTGCTATCAGCTCTGGATCAAATTACAGCAGTCACTGAGGCCCCACCCCACTTCTCCTTTCGCACAGTCCATTAGACCTGAAAACAAATTTTTCCATGGTGCAGACGACTCCTGCATTTAGAACACTTCACAGCAAAAAAAAAAAAAAAAAAAAGCAGATCATCCAATGCGCACTCCCCATCCCCCAAGCTTAGTCCTTTCATCTCAGCCAAACAAGCCCCAGCTCTGCTGAATGTGTTTATCACACTTTCAGGAGATAGGAGCTCCTGCGTCACCGAGGCTCTAAGACTCACTAAGCTGCCCTAGTCCTCTGAGCTTCAGGAGCAGCCATTTTAGCTCAGAGCTTCTCCTCCGTGCACAACATGGCTTCTCTTGGATTCTGCTAGGCTGACAATCAGAAGTGAACGCTACCAGGGCAGGCTGGGCTTCTCCTAAGCTCTTCCCTTCCCAACAAAGAATTGACTGTTCTCACTTCTTTCCGAAAAGCTGCACCTTTCTCCTCCTCAAATGTCATTCACCAAGATCTCCAAAGGTTCTTTTATTCCATGATTGATATGCTGGTTCGTTAGTCCCAGCAGAGCACTGGTTAGAACAGGACGACCCTGGGCCAGACCCTGCTCTATGGAAAAGACTCAGGGGTACACTGGGTGTGGTGGTGGGGGGGAGACACTTCCAGAATGCCTTGGTTTCTTGGGAGTCGTCCTTGCACACAGAAGACATACCAACTGATGCTGCTTGCCAGATTCCAAAGTCTAATGACCTTTGTTAATCACCAGCCAGTCTGTCTGCATCAGCAGACCCTGCCAAAAGACACACCCTTCAACACAAAGGCTGTAGCTATTCCTTTTAAAAGAGGTTCTCTGAAAGCTCCATTGTGTAGCCCAGAGGAAAACAAAATCCCTTCCCTTCAAAACTTCAAGCCTTTAGAAATAAAGCAACAAAAGGCTTTCTGCTGCTGTCTCTTCTGGAAAGTTTGAGGCTGGTTTGCACCACATCAACAAGAATTACGGTGCCGAACAAGGAAAGCGGAACACCTTCACCATTAAGGCAATCCACCTGGAGATGAAATTCACCTCTCAGTGTAGCTAATGTCTTGGTGTCTTCTGAACATGTTATCAAGGATGCTAACCTCACTGGATACAAACACAAACTAACAGTCTCCTTGTTCTGCTATAAAGGAGATTAAAGGGTTATGAGATCAGAAAAAAAAAAATGAGGGGACACTGATTTGGAAAAAGAAGAGATGATGAAAGTGATTTTCTAATGGGTTCTAGCTTTAATGTTGTTGCAGTCTTGACCTCAAAAATAGCTCAGAGCCTTAGAAGAGGTTAATCTCCAGGCAGCTGGTACAAGCAGCGGCAGGTAGAGCTGCATGGCCTTCAATCTGATGTCTGCACCAATACTGAAATGAAGACCGAGCCTACTTTGAAAGCCATTTTGCCTTTGTGTACATATCTCTCCTTGAAGATGCTGACAGAAGAAGAAAAGAGAAAGTGATGGCATGGCCCAAACAATCGAAGAAACAGAGACGTGATCTATTTGTGAGACTGTGACTGTATATGGGGGCAAATAAGCAAGAGCAGGAGGAGAAGAAGAGTCTGGAAAGAACAGGCACAAAGAAAACTGGCCTTGGGAATGACCCATTCACTCTTCAAACCAGAGAGTATGTTTTTTGCAGCAGATGGCAATCCTCTAAGAAACCAACCACAGGAAGAACAGATATGAAATGAAGCCCTGCATACTTAGCTGTTTCATCAACCCAAAAGAGCGACAACCGTTAAGAGGCCAACCTAGACACTCATCTGCTATACAATCATGATTAAAAGTTAAAAGCCTTGATTTCATATTTACTTCATTTAATAATACTATGATTATGAGATTAGAAAGATTTTTTTTCCTCACTTACCAAATCAGCACACTTTAAAGGAGAAAAGGTCCTGTTTTAGTGTATGTGCTGCCAAAGGGAGCACAAAAGGTCCTGAACTAACTGAAAAGAGATGGTGTTTTTAAAGGTCATGTGATCAATATACAAAAGCCAAACACGCATTCTCCACCCCACCCCCCCACTTCCCACCTCCAGGGCAGGATCCAACCCCACCTTCCACTCCCTGGGCAATATCTCCAGGCCTCTCAAAATCAAATGTTTCCTTCAGAGACCTCCACTATAAACACCATCCTTGATGACACCAATTAGGCAAAACAATTCACTCTAAAATAACCACCTAATGTGAAGGCTTCTTTTAACAGAAAACCTCCAGACCATCCTAATTATTTGTTGCTCTTCAATTGACTTTAGGTGGTTTCTCTACACTTAAGAGTTCACAAGTTCAAAATGTAAGGTTTGGTTGAGAAACCCCAAGCCCAGGCATCCATATATCCCTTGAAGAAATAGTTAGAAAGTGTCCAGAGACCAGTTAAAGAGCTGCCAGACACAGCCTGGAATGGGAAGGGACCAGATGGGGACAGTCAGCTTTCTCTGTCTCAACAGCTCTTCTCGCTGACAATGCCTCTGCCCACTCACTTTTTTAACTGGAACTCCAGGGAGCCCATTCTGTCTCAGGTCTTGCCACCACCTCTTTGTGCATCAGTCTAACTCACTGCTCAGATGTCACTGGAGAGGGGAGGCGTCCTGGAAGCTTCACAGCATTCACACAAGCCTGCCACTTTCAACCCTTGTCCAGGTCAACTTGGCAAGCACTGCTCTTCAAGCTTGATGGCCAAGAAACTAGGGTGGTCCTTAAGCCAAAGTCCAACTGTCTCCAGGAAGTGACCATATGAAAACACACAGGCCTTGTCTGGATCTAACCAGTTCACTGACCAAAGGACTGCAGACCAGAAATAAAGCCGTGAAGCCCCATGGCCATGTGATTGAGTAGCAACTAATTATAACCTCCAAAGCCTTTGAGAAATAGATCCAGATATACCAGAAGGTGCTTCTCCTCTGTCCACTCCAGAAACCTGCTTTCATTTATAAGACACTGAACGCCCCAGTTCTCCTCAATCACAATCCTAACGAAGAGCTTGAGTTGGTACCTGCAGTTTGCCCTTTACTTTCCTTCCCTTTCTTGCGAATGGAAATATAGATTGTTTAAAGAGAGGAGGGGTAAGAGAAAGCATGAATGTTGGAACCATTCAGCTAGAAATACTGAAAATCTAGCAACCTAGACCCTACCCCGGAAAACTGTATTTTCAGGACAGAGGCTATTGATACAATGAGGTCAAACAATTTGTGGGGTGTGTTAGTAGGTTATATTTCTAATTGTAAGCCCAGGACCCAAGGATAAAGAATGAGGAGTCAAATACTAATTAATAAACTCATGAATTCTAAGTTATTATTCTTCGCAACAAGGAGTATTTTATATCACTATTAATCATTTATTCTTGTCATGGCCAAAGTGAAAGTTCTACTAATTTAAAAATGAGTTAAAGCATCTTTATAAAGCGTACTGAATTGAGAATCTGAGGTGGAATCTCTTTCAGAAATAGCATCGTATGTGTGATATAAGATATATATGTATATATGAAGTAATTAATTTTGTTGTGTTAACTTTAATATAGACCTATAACACTCCAAATTTAGCAAGATTCAAGGGCAGTCTTCTCCCAAGTAAGTACAACTGGGATATGTACTGTTGTTGTGTTAAGAGTTTTTTTTTAAAACAAACAAACAAACAAACAAACAAACAAACAAACAAACAAAAAACCCCAAAACCAAGAAGCTACCTTCAGGGATTCCACAACAGCTGGTTCTACTGTAGATCATGGCTTGCCATGTGGTGTCTTCAAATGCCCTATCAAATGCTTATAGGATGCTACATTATCTAAGGAGTTCTGTGTGCTCTTGGCAATTCACCACATAAATTAATGAAAGGCTTAACATATCAGGGAGGATAAATAATTAAGGAATTCAGAGGGGAGACACAGCTGTTCTTCAAAACTAAATTTTCAGAGGAGAAAGGATTAATTTGCAGTCACATATGTAACCCCCAATGTGAGACTGAATTTAAGTAGGAGCAGGAAAATACCATGAGACCAAGTCCTGCCAATACATGTAGTCTCTCTTTTGAGTATGACCAGCCTGGTCCATCTGTGAGACCTTGTTCACAAGAATAAAATCTAGCAGGCAGACAGTCTTCAGGATTAATAACCTAGCGGTCATCTTGTGAACAAGGATGCTAGTCTTCAGGTTATGTCTTCTTTTAAGACTGCACTCCTGAATAAAGTTATTAAGTATTATAGAACACGTTGGAGTAATATTTCATAGCAGATACCTTTGGGATCATCATTAAAATGAGATGAGCATCTAGGGATGTAATCTAAGTGACTGAAAAATGTCAGCTCTGTAAGCAAGAAGTAAGTCTGGCTGAGTGACCTGTTATGAAAGCAGGTAGTGAGTGTCTAATTCAGAAAGAGATACTCTACAAACCTTCTGGAGAATTCATGCACTCCTCTGCAATGATATAAGGCTAATTGAGGCCAACCGGCCACCAGGCAGTCTGCCAACCCTCCTGTCCTTAGAAAAGGAAGCGTGTGATTTGAACAAGGAGATAAAAGGAGAGAAGGGACAAGAAAAGAAAGGGAGGAAGCTGGGTGGTTATCTCAGGAGCTTTAGACTTCATTGCCTGTTCAAGGGAACCTATAGTTCACCAGATAACTCTGATTCTGAGAAGTGTCAGGACAATTTTTCTGGAGATGTGTCTCAGAAACAAAATGAAGATGTTTCTCCCACAATAAATTCTCAAAATGCAACCAGGAAAAAAAAAAGAGAGAGAGAGAGAGCCTGGCTCGTCATGTTCTTTCAAATAATGGGAAGTCATTCTTGATGTCTAATAAATAAATTAGAAGTGAAAGAACAGAAGGATTCTCCGAAATGCCATGGTTTCATGAGGTGTTCCTTGGAAACTTTAAAGCCCTTCTTGCCCTAGCATTTTGAACAAGAGATTAAGTGAGTTCTCTGCTCCAGAGCCAAATCTCACCCAAATGGCAGAGACAGAAAATCACGGTGTTCTCTGACAGACTCTTCAGAATGCTGGCTGGGTTTCTACAGACACTTTGCACACTACAAGAACTCTCATTATAAAAATTGTAAAATTAAAGGGAAGTTGCAGATACGCTGCTGGGTCTTCATTATAGAGTTGATTAAGACGCAGAGTAAGCAAAAGCTACAGTAAAAGTCATCTTCTACTTTTGCAAAGATTCTCTCCCTGTGGGTGCCTCAGCCTCATCCATCTCAGGCCTTGGATATGCCTTCTTGACCATAACTATTCCTGCCTCCTAAGACCCAGCCACAGTCTCTGACACCTGTCATGATTCCATGGGTTCAGTGAGTGAATCCAGAAATTATTTTAACCCTGTACCTTGCTCTGTTTGTTCAAAGAAATGATAGTGGAGGCCTCTTGACCTGAGACAGATATAAGAAGGTTTGATTAGAAGATTAGAATGCCTTCTTCTTCTTCTTCTTCTTTTTTTTTTTTTTTTTGAGGTAGGGTCTCGCTGTAGCCCAGGCTGACCTGGAATTCAGTCTGTAGTCTCAGGATGGCCTTGAACTCATGGCGATCCTCCTACCTCTGTCTCCCAAGTGTTGGGATTAAAGGCGTGCACCACCACACCCAGCTTTAGAAGGCCTTCTTTTATTTGGGGAAAGCCCACAATATCAGTCTAATCTCTTAAAATACTAAGTCTCTCAGTATTTGCTCAAAAAATTCAGACAGTAGCCAGGCATGGTAGCACACGCCTTTAATCCCAGCACTCAGGAGGCAGAGGTAGGACCACCATGAGTTCCAGGCCAGCCTGAGATTACACAGTGAATTCCAGGTCAGCCTGGGCCAGAGTGAGACCCTAACTCAAAAACCAAAAATTCAGACATGTGCATGTGCAGCAACATGAATAAAACTGAAGAACGTGATGTTAAGTTAAATAAAGCAGGCACGTTTCTACTTATATGCGGAAACTAAAATTCAACTCAAAGACATATATCCTGGGAAGAGTGTGAAGAAGGAATGAAGGAGAGAGCTGAGTTAATGGGTTTAATGAAGCTGTATAGCTTTAAAAAAAATGTGTGTGAGCCGGGCATGGTGGTGCACGCCTTTAATCCCAGCACTCGGGAGGCAGAGGTAGGAGGATTGCCGAGAGTGAGGCCACCCTGAGACTACATAGTTAATTCCAGGTCAGCCTGGACCAGAGTGAGACCCTACCTCAAAAAACAAAAAAAAAAAACAAACAAAAAAAAAAAAATGTGTGTGTGTGCAATGGATCAAACACAAGCTGGGAAAGTGCTCTAGATTTGAGGCTCAGCCCCTAAAAGACTGACTTTTTTTTTCTTTTTCTTTTCTTGAAACAGGTTTCCTCGTAGCCCAGGCTTGCCTTGAACTATCTATAGGTGAGCTTGACCTTGAATTCTTGATCATTTTGCCTCCACCTCCCTGAGTGCTGGATTATATAGGACTCTTTCTGTCGGACATTAAGCATGACAAATCATAGTTTCTCCTCATGGAAGATGTTAGGACACAATTCTCAAGTAGCATGCTTTCTTGAAAGGCAAACGATGCCGGGTTTACATGGACCAACAATTACGCCCTTCTATATGAAGAGCTTAGGATTTCATTTTCCCCTATTCTTGGAGCCCTCCTAGAGCAGAATTTTTCAGAAGACTGTCTTTCTTCCTTATCAAATTAATTAATTGGTCCATTCATATCGATTGGTGTTTTCCCCAAACTTGCTTCAACATGGGGCGGGCATAAACCTAAGAATTATGTTTTTTCTTTTCTTTAATGACAGCTAAGAAATTTCTTTTTTCTTAAAATCTCTAACCCATTTAAAACAAGTGAGTCTATTCTTAGAAACTGTTGAACCCCTCCCCAAGAACTAAGCAGTAAGCTTAGATATCTGTTTGCCAACATAACTGTACGGGCTTTATCACCATGTGAAAATATTACAATATTAGGCCAACCCCACATTTCATAAACCTTTCATGATAAATCCCACCTCTGTCCAATGACTTTAAGTATTTCAAATTATTCACTATTGGGCTGTTCCGGGCAGGAGGAATGTAGAAATGCCCATCCGGCCAATTAAAGAATTTGTTCTCAGGTCACTAAAACCAAAAAGGTGACAGTGATATGATGTCTCTGCCTACCTACCATCTTTACCTACCTTGAGCAAGTCTTTTGAGGCCTTTACTTGGCTTATTTTGCTAAATGAAGAGATCAGATCATGGTGTCCAACCTTTCTGTATAAGGGACCTGTTTTACAAGACTTCCTTCTCACATTTTAAAAGACTTTTCCCTGATTGAATTCATGCTCGTACTTCTTACTGTTCAGAGACCCGTGAATGCCAATCTTCCTGTGGTTGCCGTCTCATCATTCCTATCTGTGCCTGGCCCTCTATCTCTTCCCAGGGTCTTTCCCAGACAATGCAACCTAGTATTAGCCATCACCTCCCAATGAAACGGAGACTCTACCCACAGCAACCACACATGCCTGCCTCCTTGCTTCCTTCACTGCTGACATGATGCTAGTTCTCTGTCCCACTAGAGCATACACACCCGCAAGCAAGTCCATGACTGTCTTATTCACGCTGGCATCTTCAGTCCTTAGTACACCTAGGTTACTCAGCATACTCACCTGAACTGAATGAAGGCGTGAAGAAATAAATGAACCACAACGTCTGAATGAAAAGGTTGTAACATACCATTCAAAGATAAGTCATGAGAGGTAGATAGTTCTCTTTTGTTTGTTTTTTCCAGGTAGGTCTTGCTCTAGCCCAGGCTGACCTGGGATTCACTATGTAGCCTTAGGGTTGCCTCAAACTCACAGCAATCCTCCTACCTCTGCCTCCCAAGGGCTGGGATTAAAGGCATGCGCCACCATGGCCTACAAGAGTTAGAAACTTCTAATCCCGTCATAAAACAAAGATTCCATCAGACATGGTGGCTCACCCCTTTAATCCCAGCACTAGGGAGGCAGAGATAGGAGAATCGCTAGGAGTTCCTGATCAGCTTGGCTAGACTGAGACCCTACCTTGAATAAAGAAATAAATAAATAAATCCAACCAGAGGCAATTTTGCCCCTATCACCCTCAATCTGAGGATATTTGGCAATATCTACAGACAGTTTTAATTATCAAGGCCCAAGGGTACACTTAGGAAGCAGAGGTAGGAGGATCATTGTGAGTTCAAGGCCACCCTGAGACACCAGAGTGAATTCCAGGTCAGCCTGGGCTAGAGTGAGACCCTACCTCATAAAAACAAAAAAGAAAGCCCAAGGGTGGGCTGGAGAGATGCCACTGCTATTGAAGGCACTTGCTTGCAAAGCCCACAACATTTGCAGGGACAGGAAACCCTATCTCAAAAGAGAGTGGGAGGGCTAAAGAGATGGCTTAGCGGTTAAGGCGCCTGTCTGCTAAGCCTAAAGAACCCGGTTCCAATCACCAGGTTCCACACTTAATCAGATGCAAAGTGATGCAAGGGCGCAATGCCGCACTTGACCACAAGGGGGCGCACACATCTGGATTTCGCTCACAGTAGCTGAGACACTGCTGGTGTGCCCATCTCTGTCTCCCTCTCCTTCTCTCTCTGTATCTCGCTCCAAAATAAAATAAAATAAAATAAAGAGTGGGATGCCGGGTGTGGTGGTACACGCCTTTAATCCCAGCACTTTGAAGCTAAGGTAGCTAAGATTGCTATGAGTTTAAGGCCAGTCTGAGACTATCAAGTGAATTCCAGATCAACCTGGACTAGAGTGAGACCCTAACTTGAAAAACCAAAAAAATAAAAATAAAATAAATAAATAAACTTCAGCTCTGCTGACCTCCACATGTGTGGCCACACGTACGTACATACATACATATTTAAGGGCTGAAGAGAGAACTTAGCAATTAAGGAGCTTGCCTGTGAAGACTAAAGACACACATTGGATTCCCTAGTACCTAAGCTAGATGCACAAGTGGCGCATGCATCTGGAGTTTGTTTGCAGTGGCCAAAGGCTCTGGCATGCCCATTTTCTCTCTCTCAACTAAATAAATTAATTAATATTTAAAAAATAAGCCCAAGAGGCAGGTTACTACTTCTATCTGGTGAGCACAGGCCAGGGAGACTGCTGACCATTCCACAATACACAGAATAGTGCCTACACAAATGACCTGATCCATGGTGTCAGGTTGGAAATCCATGAATGCCCAGCATGCGTGGAGCCCTGAGCTCATTCCCTAGCACCAGGTTTGCTGGTACACATTTCCAACCCTAGCACACTGGAGGTAGAGACAGGAGGATGAGGAGTTCAAGGTCATCCTAGTTATCTCTAAAAAAGGAGGGGGAAATCAATTTACAAGGCATTTTCAGTTTTGGATATAACCCACCTTCCTTTTCAAACCCTTCCTAGGGACATGGGTAGTGAGTCTCTGTGAGCAACAAGTTCTCTTACAAGATTTTTTTTTCCCACAAGGTAGGGTGTCACTCTAGCCCAGGCTGCCTAAAACTCACTCTGTAGTTCCATGCTGGCCTCAAACTCATGGTGATCCTCTTTCCTCTGCCTTCCAAGTGCAGGGATTAAAGGCATGTTCCAAGATTTATGACTCTATGGTTCTAACTGACCTCAGCAGCCCACAGACCATATGCGAACGAGAGTTTTTAATTTTGTTTTCCTGATTGGGGTTATTTTACCAAATGTCTTCCAAGAAAATGCTAAGATGAAGACATGTGACTATCTTTAGTGTTAGGTCCCTTGAGCTGTTATCTGTAAGCTTTGTAAGGGGTCAATTATTAAAAATGGCCAAGTCCATACTACGGTTTCTCTTCAGAATGCATACATTTTTCACCTTCTATTAAAAGTACTTCCATTTCACACTAACATGTGGCCTCTGACTAAAATTTCTTTTTTCAATTTTTATTATTATTTATTTATTTATTTGAGAGTGAGAGAGAGAATGAGCAGGCCAGGGCCTCTAGCCACTGCAATTGAATTCCAGATGCATGCACCTCCTTGTGCATCTGGCTTATGTGGGTCCTGGGGAATCGAACCAGGGTCCTTTGGCTTTGCAGGCAAGCGCCTTAACCACTAAACCATCTCCTCCAGCCCATCTGACTAAAATTTCTGTGAAAAGCACAATACACATTTTCTTCTTTCGTATGTATAGAATTATTTTCTTTCAAAGTGATAGGGCCCCAGGCTACCCAAAAGTCATTCTTTAAGTAACATGCTCTTTTTTGTTCTTATGTCCCCCAGGACCCAGCACAGGTCTGGCCCTGATGAGATCTGTGGTGTGAATGAATAACTATAGATGTGTCTACTACCTTCCAGGAGAACATTAATCAGTAGTACCAGCTCAAACTAAAGGAATTCCAGGGAGCGTCCATGACTAGAAATAAAAAACAAAATGCAGTGTGCTAACACTCCCCACTCCAAGTCACCCAGCTAACAGAACCACATTAGTGATTAGCTGACTAGTAGGAGTCTAAGAATGCAAAGAGCCTACTTGCCCTAAATGTGTAAGTGAACACTATTCTCATCTGCAGGGAAGGTATCTCTGGCTGTCTTATTATAAATCATACCATTAAGCTACCCTGAACGGAATGACACGTGCAATCATTACCTGTGACTACCCTGGAAACACCTTCCCTCCACAAAACTCCTTTTATTCTCTGGAAGCCTGAGAATCAGTTTTTCCTCTATATATCCAAACTATGTATTTTTTTTAACTTTTTAAAATTTATTTTTACTTGTTTGTGAGAGAGAGAGAATGGACACACCAGGACCTCCAGACACTGCAAACTAACTCCAGATGCATGTGCCACCTTGTGCATCTGGCTTATGTGGGTACTGGGGAACTGAACCTGGGTCCTTAGGCTTCACAGGCAAATGCCTTAACCACTAAGCCATCTCTCCAGCCTAGAAAATATATAGTTTTGGGCTGGAGAGATGGGTTAGTGGTTGAGGTACTTGCCTGCAAAGCCTAAGGACCCTGGTTCGATTCTCCAGGTTGATTCTGGTTCGATTCTCCAGATGCACATGGTGGCACATGCGTGTGGAGTTCGTTTGCAGTGGCTGGAGGCCCTGTTGCACCCATTCTCTCCCCCCCTCTCTCTCTCTCTTTCTCTCTCTCTTCATCTACCCCTCTCTGTCTCTAATAAATAATTTTTTAAGTATGTATTTTCAATGGAGGGAAGTGTAACACATTTAGGTAGGAGCAGATTTCTCACCTAGCATCTCTGAAAAACACTGAACCAATATATTATGTGAGCCTTTCTGAAGTCAGAGACCAGTCTACTCTAAAAGTTAATTATCCACAGGCTCATCATATTTACTAGAGAGGAGACCTTAAAGACTAGAGCGTGCAGCCTGGTCCAATATCTTCATCTTTCAGATCATGAAATGAACTCTCAAGAAAGGTAACAGTCTGAGGGCTCTGGAACATAAAGGGGGGAGAGGGAGAATGGGGAAAAGAACATGAAAAGAGAAGGGGAAGGAAGGGAGAAGGGAAAGGGAAGGGGAGGGAAGGAGAGAAGAAAGGAGAGAGGGAGCAAATGACAAGGAGAGGAGAGGCACAGAAAAAGGAAAGAAAGGAAGGAAAAAATTTTAATTTTATAATAAGAAAAAAACTTAGTGCAGACTTTTTGTGTTATTCAGTTTATCAACAACTGTTCTCGCTTTAGGTCCATCTTACAGGTATTTCCATATATTCTCAATAATAAACAAGATGTCTTTCTTCATTGGGGAAGCAGATTCCAGAATCAACCCAGTGTCTCCTCTCTCCTGAATCTACACTCAGGAGAATTTTAAAAAACGGAGGGCGGGGGGGTGGAGCTGGAGAAATGGCTTAACAGTTAAGGCGTTTGCCTGTGAAGCCAAAAGATCCCAGTTCGATTTTCCAGGACCCACATAAGCCAGATACACAAGGGGCACATGCATCTGGAATTCGTTTGCAGTGGCTAGAGGCCCTGGAGTGCCCATTCTCTTTCTGTCTGCCTCTCTTCTCTCTCTCTGCTTGCACATAAGTAAATAAAAATTAAAAATAAATAAATAAATAAAGGTGGCACTCAGAAGGCAGAGGTAGGAGAATTGCTGAGAATTCAAGGCCACCCTGAGACTACAGAGTGAATTCCAGGTCAGCCTGGACTAGAGCGAGACCCTACCTTAAAAAAAAATTTAAAAGGTTGGGATATAAGGCTGGAGAGATGGCTTAGTGACTAAGGCACTTGCCTGCAAAGCCTAAAGATACAAGTTCAATTCTCCAGTACCCACATAAGCCAGATGCACAAGGCATCTAGTTTGTTTGCAGCAGCTGGAGACCCTGGTGTGCCCATTCTCCCACCCTCAAATAAATAAATAAAATATTTCTAAAGCCGGGCATGGTGGTGCACGCCTTTAATCCCAGCACTCAGGAGGCAGAGGTAGGAGGGTTGCCATGAGTTCAAGGCCACCCTGAAACTACATAGTGAATTCCAGGTCTGCCTGGGCTACAGTGAGACCCTACCTCGAAAAACAAAAGAAAGAAAGAAAGAAAGAAAGAAAGAAAGAAAGAAAGAAAGAAAGAAAGAAAGAAAGAAAGAAAGAAAAGGGAAAAGGGAAAAGGAAGGGAAGGGAAGGGAAGGGAAGGAAGGGAAGGGAAGGGAAGGGAAGGGAAGGGAAGGGAAGGGAAGGGAAGGGAAGGAGGGAGGGAGGGAGGGAGGGAGGAAGAAAGAAAGAAAGAAAGAAAGAAAGAAAGAAAGAAAGAAAGAGGGAGATGTGTAGAATCAATTGCCTGCAATGTGACTTCAAAGAACTCCTCAGGTCTGGAGAGATGGCTTAGCACTTAGGGCACTCACCTGCAAAGCCTTAGGACCCAGGTTCGATTCCCCAGATCTCCGATTCCCTACATCCCACATAAACCAGATATACATGGTGGTGCATGCATCTGGAGTACATTTGCACTGGCTAGAGACCCTGGCGTGCCCATTCTCTCTTTCCCTCCCCCCCCCCTCTCTCTCTCTCTAATAAATAATTTTTTTTTAAATCAAAGAACTCCTTAGGCATGCAAACAGTCTGTTGATACCCCCCCCCATAGGATCTCACTCTAGCCTAGGCTAACCTAAAACTCACTCTGTAGTCCCAGGCTGGTTTAGAACTCACAAAGATCCTCCTACCTCTGCCTTCCAAGTGCTGGGATTAAAGGCGTGCGCCACCATGCCTGGCTGGTTTGCTTTGCTATTTTGTTGTTGGGTGGTGGTACTTTGGAAACACATTTGGAAGACTGAAAGTTGCTGACAAAAACATGCATAGGAAGCCGGGCGTGGTGGCGCATGCTTTAATCCCAGCACTCCGGAGGCAGAGGTAGGAGGATTGTTGTGAGTTCAAGGCCACCCTGAGAATACAGAGTGAATTCCAGGTCAGCCCAAGCTAGAGTGAGACCCTACCTGAAACCCCCCCCGCCCCCCCCAAAAAAAACACGCATAGGAACTGTGCATGGTGGCGCACATTTAATTCCAGCACTTAGGAGGCAGAGATAGGAGGACTGCTGTGAGTTCGAAGCCATCCTGAGACTACTTAGTGAATTCCAGGTCAGCCTGGGCTAGAGGGAGACCCTACCTCGAAAAAGAAAAAAAAAAAAAGCATGCCCCAAACAAGGAGAGCTCTAACACTGCATTATCTTTCTCCAGACTCCAACCTCGGAACAAGGTTATGTAGGAGCTTTATGCCTGCCAAATCTACCCCATGAGAAACATCGTCTCGTTTCTTATGGAAAATGTGTACTGCCAACAAAGTCACTGAAGAGCCTGAGCGAATGAGCCTCAAGGGTATCTGGAAATACCAGGGTCAGTTCCATGTAAGGCAGAAAGCAGTAGTCAGTCCTAGGAACTCAAGGCAAGGAAGCCAGCCCCCCTGTGGCCCATCTAGTGAGTGGCTCAGACCAATAACACAAGAACACTTGCAATTCAGACTGTATATTCCACTCAAATCAACCACAACTTGTAATGTTTTGCTACGTTGACTAATATATTACTTTATGATTATCCTTTGGGGGACAGGGTGGGGAAATTGACACATATTAATTGCATATGTAGCCCTGGCGATCTGGCACTCACTCTGTGGCCCAAGATAATCCTCTTGCCTCAGCTTTCCGAGTACTGAGATTTCAAGTGTGCATCACCCCCACCCTAAGAGCCACTTTATTTTATTTATGTTAATTTTTTTTTGTATTTTGTTTTCTTGAGGTAAGTTCTCACTCTAGCCCAGGCTGACCTGGAGTTCACTCTGTAGCCTCAGGGTGGCCTCGAACTCCTACCTCTGCTTCCCAAGAACTAGGATTAAAGATTTGGGATGAAAGACCTCACCTAGCTTTATCTTAATTCTTAGGGAGGACTGACTTCTATTAGATTAAAACAAAAGCTGAAAGCCTCCGGCCAAGTGAGAATTATCTTTAACTTAGAAAATATTTTCCAAAAGGGTCTCTTACATAAGGGTGCGTCCCTACCAGCGATCAGAAGTCACTGAGATGTCCGTGTTTCTCACGTCCCCCTCCACAGAGAACACTCTGGAAATAATTTCTTTCTTTTAAGACAGTGGTTCTCAGCCCGGCGTGGTGGCACACACCTTTAATCCCAGCACTTGGGAGGCAGAGGTAGGAGAATTGCCATGAGCTCAAGGCCACCCTGAGACTAACATAGTGAATTCCAAGTCAGCCTGGGCTAGAGTGAAGAAACCCTATCTCGAAAAAACAAACAAACAAACAAAAAAAGACAGTGGTTCTCCAAGGCTGACCCCTGGACTAGTCACATCAGCGGAAGGCGATTTGGAATGTAAATTCTCAGGTTTCACCCTAGGCTTGAATCAGAAACTCTGGAGGTGAGGCCTTAAATTTATTTTAACACATTTTCAGAGTCAGTCTGATGTCGACAGTTCTAAGGTCAAACTCCACTTGTCCCTGCAAAAGTTTGAGTCCCTGAGGCCACTAGCTAGACTAGGAAGCATCCCCCATTTCTGCGGCACTGACACCCCACCATAGAATGCAGGTGTTGAACAGCTATTTCCTGGGGCATAACAGAAGCAAGCCTTCAGGGAGTAGACTTTACTGTGGAGACCCACAGAGTGCACTGAACTTGCCCACCCTTACTCCCAGTCAGGGCAGCTTTAGCAAAACAATAGAGTAATGGCCAAGTCTATAGTGATGGGAATGGAGCTGTCAGCATGCCTTCCTGGGAGGGTCACCAGACTTTGACCTGAGATCCCACCTACCACAACATTCAGGCCTCAGCAGCACAAGGTCTTGGGAGGAGCTAGAGAATATAGGAGACAGTAGGTTGCCAGAGGATGGACTCCAGTGACACAGCTAACTTTGAATTACCTATGTTCCTGTGATTAATGCCAACAAATTCATTGGTTCACGCCATGCTGGACTTGGAACCATTGCTTTAGTCAGTATCCTATCTGCATAAATATATTTTTACATCTCTCCAGGAAACATTACAAGACAAATGCTATTTGATTGAATGAACAGAATAGTTATGCAATTTTTTTTTTTTTTTTTTTTACTTTTTATTTTGGTTTTTTGAGGTAGGGTTTCACTCTAGCCCAGACTGACCTGAAATTCACTATGTAGTTTCAGGGTAGCCTCGAACTCAAAATGATCCTCCTACCTCTGCCTCCCCAGTGCTGGGATTAAAGGCATGTGCCACCACACCCGGCTAGTTATGCAATCTTTAAATTCGGGGGAGAGGATTAATGTTTGCAAATAGTAAACTAATAGGAAAATAAACCAAGCTGCAGACCCCCACACATCAGAGGCCACTAAGAGTCACTCATAAATGACTACTGTACTGCCTTAGAGAAAACTTCAGAGTGGTTCCTGACAAGGTATCCTTGACATTTTTAAAGCAGGCCATGAAAATCCACAGAGAAAAGAATCAGTATTTTATCCCAAAGTTCAGAACCCAGGACTCTTCCATGAGAGGAAGCCTAGCAAACGCCTCTACACTCGCCTCTACACTCGGAGGGGTTGTATATTCGCCTCTACACTCGGAGGGGTTGTATGAATATGCATTAAGGCTGAAATGCAGAGCTCAACTCTCAGTAAGGAACATCAGGCAACACAAAGATGTTTAGAAATCCTGACAAAGAGATCTACCTAAAAAGCCGGATGGGGGCTAAAGAGATGGCTTAGCAGTTAAGGTGTTTGCCTGCAAAGCCAAAGGACCCCAGGTTCGATTCTCCAGACCCAGGTAAGCCAGATGCACAAGGTGCCGCAAGCATCTGGAGTTTGTTTGCAGTGGCTGTATGCCCTGGTGTGCCCATTCTCTCTCCCCTTCTCTCTCCCGCTCTTTCTCTCAAACAAATAAATAAAAACTTTTTTTTTAAAGCCAGATGTGTAGGCTCATCCCTATAATCTGAGGTAGCCTGCACTACACAGTGAGTTTCAGCCTGGTCTAGTATTAAGACAATACAGAAGAAAAGGAAGGAAGAAAAGAAGGAAGGGAAGGAGGGAGAGGGAAGGAAGGAAGGAAGGAAGGAAGGAAGGAAGGGAGGGAGGGAGGGAGGGAGGGAGGGAGGAAGGAAGGAAAGAGGAAAAGAAAGTTGGTCATACCAAATCAACATACTTGTAGGAAAGGAGCTTAACCCTTGGGATCATAGAGTTCTTAATCCTTGGGATCATAGAGTTCTTAACCCTTAAGGATCATAGAGTTCTTAACCCTTAAGAATCATAGAATTCTTAACTCTTAAGGAACATAGAGTTCTGATACAATTCATTAACCCAGCTCTCTCAGTAACACAACCAGTACCCATTAGACTGCTGAAGGAATCCAGAAGCAATCAAACCATCAAGATCCAAACATGGGCTCTTAGGGGAAAATTGAGATGGGCTGAAGATTTCCAGAGATGCTGTCCACTGTATTGGGAGGCCAAAAATAAATTTCAATTGCTCTATCTCAATCAACAAGTTAGGAAAGAAATGCATAGAGAGGTGACAGGTACAAATGACATGGAAAAGACCAATGACCACCCTCCTGAAAGAGAAGGACACAAAAGACAGTTCTATACAGCAATTAATGGGCAGTCTATGACAGAAGAGATTAAAGACAAAGAGATGGGACCTCGGGATCAGACAAAAGGGAGTTAGATGGTAGTTAATGAAAGACACTATCACTGCAGAACTCATAAATACATAAAAGAAGAGATACGGTCCACAGACCAAAACCACAGCTGATGGTGTGAAAAACGGTCTCTCTTCAAAACACCACAATAGCCGGGCATGGTGGCGCACACCTTTAATCCCAGCACTCAGGAGACAGAGGTAGGAGGATCGCTGTGAGTTCAAGGCCACCCTGAGACTCCATAGTGAATTCCAGGTCAGTCTGGGCTAGAGTAAGACCGTACCTCGAAAAACTGAAAAGAAGAAGAAGAGGAAGAAGAAGAAGAAGAGGAGGAGGAAGAGGAGGAGAAGGAGGAAGAAGAGGAAGAAGAAGGAGGAGGAGAAGAAGAAGAAAAGAAGAAGAAGAGGAGGAGGAGGAGGAGCAAGAAGAAGAAACAGCAAATATAGAAAGAACAAGGAGCTGACAGCAGAGAGGGAGGGTCACAGGCAAGGTTCCAATAGACCTAATACTCAGAGAAAAGTATTCCAGGAAACAACAAAACAAAACACATATAACAACTACAGCAAGTAGTCCATGTTCCAAGGAGTAACACAGAATTGTCAGAATTGAGACAATCTGATGATGATTAGAATTACAAACACTGGCAGGGCTTGGTGGCGCACGCCTCAGGATGCTAAGGTAGGAGATTCCTCCTGAGTTTAAGGTCAGCCTGGGCTACAAGAGTAAGTACCAGGACTAGAATGTAGAGTGAGACCCTGCCTTAAAATAAAATAAAATAAAATAAAATAAAATAAAATAAAATAAAATAAAATAAAATAAAGCAACAAACAAACAAAAAGGATTAAATATTGATTCCTAAAACATTAAGACATTTGTGGGAAAAGTCAGGTAACTTTTGACGCTTTCACTAAAACACTCAATGTTTATCAACAGTGAGGCAGGATGATATGGGCTGAAAAAGATAGTAAGACCCAAGTATTCAGTTCCCAGCTAAACTCCCAACCATGTATACAAGTAATTAACAACAACAACAAAAGCACTTTCAAACTGGCATAAGACTGCGGATCACAAGTAACTGTTCTTGAAAAAGCCACTCGGAGATATATCCAAATAGAGAAATCTATTCAAAATCAAGATCTCAACAGGGAATTTACAAGTAAACAGAGGCTGTGTGTAAAAACTCCACTTCCACTTAAAACTATAATTAAATAATTCATCATGCTTGCAAAACAAAACTATAATCTTTTAAATGTAATGATTATAATAATGATAAATTATTCCATAATAACCATAAAGGTGTACATAAGTGGAAAAATCCTCAAATATTTTTTAAAAATAACTAAGAGGGGGCTGGAGAGATGGCTTAGCGGTTAAGGTGTTTGCCTGCAAAGCCAAAGGACCTTGGTTCAATTGCCCTGAAAGACCCAGGCCAGAGTAGCACCATGACAGGCCTCAGTCACTCTGTAGGCCACAAGGGCGAGTTCCCGGAATCAAAGGAAGAACAAGCCAATCTCAAAGCAAGGTGAAAGGCGAGGGAGGACCAACACCTTCAGGTTGTCCTCTGACTTCTACATGCACACTGTGGCACCAGTGAGCCCACAGTTACATACAGACACACTTAACAATTATATATGCGCACACAAAAAGCAATAGACAAAGAAAGCTGCAGACAATGTAAAAGAGAAGGCATGAAATTCATGAGACCTATCTTCTGTCAATAAATGTGAATTGGGGCTGGAGGGATGGCTTAGTGGTTAAGGCATTTGCATGCAAAGCCAAAGGACCCAAATTTGATTCCTCAGGATCCAAGTTAGCCAGATACACAAGGTGGCACATGTGTCTGGGGTTCATTTGCAGTGGCTGGAGGCCCTGGCATGCCCATTCTCTTCCCCACCTTTCTGTCAAATAAATAAATAAAAATAAAATTTTTTTAAAATAAATGTGAATTAGATAACTCCTCTGAAAAATATCGCAGAGTATGTTAAAAAGGAAACTTTGCCAGGCTTGGTGGCACACACCTTTGATCCCAGTACTTGGGAGGCACAGGTAGGAAGATCGCTGTGAGTTCAAGGCCAGCCTGAGACTGCTTAGTGAATTCCAGGTCAGCCTGAGCTACAGCAAGACCCCAATTTAAAAACGACAACAAAAAAACAGGCCAACTTCAACATTTTGCTTGTTAGACATACATGGAAAGTCTACTGTCACATTTTGATAGTGACCATGTATGTCAATAAGGTATCAAACAAAAAAGTAAGGACACTGATCAACATTAATCATGGTTAAATTTAAGACACAAAAGCTTTTAGGATGATACAAAGACAAACATTTCATAATATAAAAATGCACAATCCACAGTGAAGATTTCTTATGAATATTTATGCCTACCTAACAGCACCAAATAGACACAGGAAAATATGGCAACAGATGCAAGAAATAGACATGAGCATTTAACAGACTAAATGCAGAAAGACAACTAAGGACATAATTAATATCATTAACAAAATTGAGTTAAGAGATACATTTCAAATTTGATATCCTAGAAGTACAAAACATACTTTCATGGTTTTCAAGCATCTGCGGGACATTTACAAAGGTTTTCAAGTGCCCATGAAGATTTACAAAAGTCCTTAATGCCAGAATTAAGAGATAATAAGTTACAATTAGAGAAAACACTCAATAATTTTTACTTAGACTGCAATAAAGCTAAGACAAAAAAAGGAAACAGACTTCCAAGTCCAAAAATTCAACTACAGAATGTGACTTTTAAAATAGTACATTTTGGGCTGGAGAGATAGCTAAGCAGTTAAGGAACTTGCCTGCAAAGCCTAAGGACCCAAGTTAGACTCCCCAATACCCACATAATCCAGATGCACATGCATCTGGAGTTCATTTGTCGAGAGGCTAGAGGCCTGGTCCACCATTTCTCTCTCTCTCTCTCTCTCTAATAAATAAATAAAATAAACTATAAAAAATAAAAGAGTACATATTTTGGGTGGTAAGAGTGCTTGCTACACACGTAGGAGAAGCCTCCAGCACCCAGTTTTGTGCACACTTATAACCCCATTACTGGGAAGCCAAGGGGAGACATGAAAAACCAAAAATGACACCAGGTTCAGTGAGAGACTGTCTCACAGAAATAAAGCAGAAGAGCAATAGAGGACACCTGACATTCTCCTCTGGCTCTACACGCATACTTACATACACCACACATGCACACACAATCCAAAAACAGTAAACAAAATAAAATAAATGCATAAATAAAATGGTGCATATTTAAATGTGGAGTTTGGTAAAAGCAGTACTTAAGAGAAAGTTTCATAATGTGAAAATTATGAATAAATATATAGAAAATAGAACCATGGGGGGGGACTGGAGAGATGGCTCAGTGATTAAGGTACTTGCCTGCAAAGCCTAAGGACATGGGTTTGATTCCCCAGTACCCACGTAAAGCCAGATGGACAAGGTGACACATGCATCTGAAGTTTGTTTGCAGTGGCTAGAGGCCCTGGTATGCCCATTTCTCTCTCTCATTAAATAAATAAGTAAATAAATAAATAAATAAATAAAAATTGGGGGAGGTCTGGAGAGATAGCTTAGTGGTTAAGCACTTGCCTGTGAAGCCTAAGGACCCTGGTTAGAGGTTCAATTCCCCAGTACCCATGTAAGGCAAATGCACAAGGTGGCACATGCATCTGGAGTTCATTTGCAGTGGCTGGAGGCCCTGGCATGCCCACTCTCATCTTCTCTCTCTCTCATAAACAAATAAAAGCCAGGCATGGTGGAACATACCTTTAATCCCAGCACTTAGAAGGAAATACAAATTTTAAATATTTTTTTTAAATTCGGAGGGGCTAGAGAGAAGGCTTAGTGTCCAAAGCGTTTGCCTGCGAAACCTAACAACCCATTTTCAACTGTTCATATCTCCCATAACCCAGATGCACAAAGGTGAGGTAAGTACAAGGTTGCACATGCCCACTAGGTGACGCAAGCATATGGAGTTAGATGGCAGTGACTGAGGTCCTGGCACACCAATTCTCTCTCTGTGTCTTTCTCTAAAAAAAAAAAAAAAAAAATTTAAGCCAGGTATGGTAGCACACACCTTTAAACCCAGCACTCTGAAGGCAGAGGTAGGAGTTCAAGGCCACCTTGAGACTACATAGTGAATTCCTGGACCAGAGTGAGACCCTTGAAAAAAAAAAATTCAAGATAAGCTCAACATCCTACTTAATGATAAAATTAGAAAAATTATTTTCTCCACTCACCATAGACACCAGTTTCAGTGAACCAAACGTTAGCCCATAACTTTGATCATCTGCTGGCTCTTTCTGGTCCACTTATTCAGCAGTGTTCTTGACTACACTGGTGTTTTTTTCTTTACCCCTGAAGTAGGGTCTCATGCTAGCCCAGGCTCCTGGCACTCTGTAGCATTCTGTAGCTCCTGGAGACCCTCCTACCTCAACTTCCCAAACGCTGGCACTAAAGGTGTGCGCCATCACACCCGACCTTCCCCCCCGCCCCCCGCCCAGTACCAAATTCAGTCTAGAATCACTTCTTCTTAGCCATCAGATTAGGACTACCTCTTAATCTGTTAAAAAGCAAGAGTGAAACATCCAAGTGAGAAATGAGGCAGGAGAGCAAAGAAAGCCTACGATGTCAGGGCTGGAGACAGTGAGAGGCAGGAGAGTTAGAGTTTCAAAATCATCCTCTGCTTGTCAGGTTCTAGGCTACAAAGGGGATCTTGTTACAAACACAAGCAGACAATACACTATTAGAAACTGGATAGGGTGGTGCACGCCTTTAATCCCAGCACTCCAAGAGGCTGAGGTAGGAGGATCTTCACGAGCTCCAGACTAGCCTGGGCTATGGAGTGAGTTTCAGGTCGGCCTCTAGGAGAGCCAGCCCCTGCTTCAAAAAAAAAAAAAAAAAAAAAAAAAAAAGAAAGAAAGAAAGAAAAAGAAAATAACAGGGCTGGAGAGATGGCTTAGAGGTTAAGGCACCTGCCTCCTAAACCCAAGAACGCTAGTTCCAATCTCCAGTGGTTCCAATCTCTAGGTCCCACGTTTAGCCAGATGCAAAGTGACGCATGGGTGCAATGCCGCACTTGACCACAAGGTGGTGCATGCATCTGGATTTCATTCGCAGCAGCTGAGAGGCTGTTGGTGCACCCATCTCTGTCTTCCTCTCCCTCTCTCTCTGCCTCCCCCCCCCAAAAAAAATAATAAAAATAACATGACTGTTAGCACTGCTGTTGAAATGCCAGGCAATGCACTTGTGTAAGAAAACAAAGAGAAAGATAACTATAGGGGTAGGGGGCTAACCTAGGTGAAGATCCAGTAAGTAACACTTTTCATTCAGACTTTACTAGTTCACCATTTATAAACAACCATCAAATATAAAACAACTAGAGTAATTTGGGAAGAAGACTGATCATCAACAAATTCAAATTTCTTATTTCACATTATGAAACTGCTGACCCTCCTATGCCCACCATAGCATTTGCTTTGCTACATTGCACCCATCCCCTCCAACCCAGGTTCACTGACAATAATTCTCTCAGATGACCTGTATTCAGTGCTCTCACAACTCCAGCTCTCAGGAGTTGAAGATGATTTTTAATTGATATCTGTGTATCGTCAAGTCTCAATGAACAAGTTGCTCTAATACATTTAGAAGCCTTTTGTTCCCATGGAAAGAAGAGCTACCATTCTGCCTCTTCCTTAAAGAGACTGAAGAAAACTAAGAGTTCACATTATGCAGCCAGCCCATTTGTTTTCCTCAGAATCATTTGGGGGAAAAAAATCTAATCCTTAGAACAATTATGAGTATTTTCTCCCAAATTCACTTTCTGCATGCTCAAATTGGTGTCACTATAAATTCAGTCTCACCTCCACCCAGTAGTCCAATCTTTATACAGTTAAGTCTGGTGTCTGAGAGGCTCTGTCTTAATCATCTTTACAGGAACCCATCTCTTCTTCCCAGTGAAGGGCCACTCGCATGCCCACTGTCTAAGAATGACCCAGCTTGGGCTCTGGGTCCAGTACTGCTTCTTCATCAGGAAGCTTCATACCTGACGGACACCCCTTCTGCATTTTCCACTTCTCTCTTGACACTTACAGGCCATGCCCATTCAAGCAAGGGATGAACACAGGAACACACAATGTCTCTGTGGCCTATCTTCTTCACCAGACACCTTGGGTTGGATCCCAACTCCATAGCTTCTGAGCCATATGAATCCTCAACAAACTATTTCAACTCTACAAACCTATGCAAAGTAATTCATATTTCACAGGGCTGCTGCATGGCATAATCTGGAAAATGAACATAAAGCCTTGACATGGTTTCTGGCATACCCAACAACTTAACTCTAATTGCCATGATTACTATTAACTCCTCTCTCTGGAAACAAACTGCTTTTGTGCTCCTTGGACTTCTCAATCCTCTGCATCTGGCTTTCTTCAACTACCAGGGTCAGAAGCAGCCTTCGCAGGACCAAGGATACAATACTCTTACTTCAAGCCCACTAAACCATTATTTATACACCATTCTCCATGATAGCCCCTATAGTCCTTTAAATAACTCCCTACCCTGGGTACCTGTCACTCTTCTCCCTAGGTGGATAACACAGCACCACCAATTTGCATTCATCCTTCAGTCTGTTGAGAACAGAGCTTCTCAACTTCAGCGCTCCTGACATTTGAGGCCAGATCACTGCTTGTTGTGGGGGCTGTCCTGGGCACTGTAGGACATTCAGTACCATTCCAGATGCTGGCCATCCATTCAGATGCCAGTAGCCTTTTCCCCAGCACCCAGGAGTGACACCCAACAGTGCTTCCATTGTTCTCTCTTAAAGACATTGCAAAGTGCCCCCTGGTGGGGCAAAATTATCCCCAGTTGAGTACCAATTTCTCAACAAAGATTTTCCAGACACCTCAGAACTAGGTTGACACTGTCTCCTCCTAGGTGTCCCCGGACCTCCCAAGCACTTTTCACGCAGTGCCATCTGCCTAAGTCTTTCCACAAGGCATTATGAGCTCCCTGGGGGTTGCGGAGATGGCTCAGTAGGTAAAGTGCTTTAAGCATGTGGACCTGAGTTCAAAGTCTCAGCACCCACGTGATAAACCACGTGGCACACACCTGTAATCCCAGCACAGGGGAAGTAGGGGCAAGAGGATCCCTGGGGTTTGTTGGCCAGCTAGTTAGCTGAGCCAGGTTCAATGAGAGGCCCCACCTTAAAAAAGAGGGTGGAGAGCCCAACGTGGTTGTGCTCTCCTTTAATCCCAGCACTTGGGAGGCAAAGGAAGGAGGATCACCATAAATTCAAGGCCAGCATGAGACTACATAGTGGATTCCAGGTCAGCCTGGGCTGAAGCAAGATCTTACCTCACAAATCCAAAAAAAAAAAGAGGGGGGGGGGATTGAGGAAGACACACCCACATACCCACAGGCATGCAAACACACACACATAGACATCAACACACAATACACACGGACAAAAATGCAATAATGATGAGCTGGAGAGATGGCTTAGATGTTAAGGCACTTGCCTTCGAAGTCTAAGGACCCAGGTTCAATTCCCCAGAACCCACATAAGCCATATTCACAAGGTTGCACATGCGTCTGGAGTTCGTTCGCAGTGGCTAGTCTCTGGTACACCCATTCTCTCTTTCTCTCCCCCCCCCCACCTGTCTTTCTCTCAAATAAGTAAATAAATAAATAAAATATGTTTAAGTGCAATAATGAGTTTTTGAAAGCAGGAACTGTAGCTGTTCAACTCCAGCTCCAAGCCAAAGTCAAGAACCTGCATATTGTTCTACCAGGCAGAGAAAAATTTATTTTAAAGACTGTTTAGTAATCAATTTAAGGGAAAATTTCACATGCTCTAATATAAGCTTTGATTTCAACGTGCTTTCTTGTTAAGAAATGTATAGGGCTGGAAAGATGGCTTAGCAGTTAAGGCACTGTCCTGCAAAGCCACAAGACTTGGGTTCAATTCCTCAAGACCCACATAAGCCAGATGCACTAGGTGGTGCACGCATCTGGAGTTCGTCTGCAGTGGAGAGAGGCCCTGGTGCATTATTCTATCTGCTTCTTTCTCCCTCACTCTCTCTCTCTAAAATAAATAAAAATTAAATATTTTTTTAAAAGCCGGGCATGGTGGCGCATGCCTTTAATCCCAGCACTTGGGAGGCAGAGGTAGGAGGATCACTGTGAGTTCGAGGCCACCATGACACTACATGGTGAATTCCAGGTCAGCCTGGACCACAGTGAGTCCCTACCTCAAAAAACAAAACAACCAAAAAAAAAATTTTTTTTTAAATTAAAAAAAAAAAACATGTTGGGGAAAATTGCTCAGCACTGAAGCAATAAGAGATGGAGCATAAAGATATTGACAAAGTGATGAAAGGTGTGTGGGTGTGTGTGTGTGTGTGTGTGCGCGCGCGCACAAGTGTGTCGGGAAAGGTGAGAGTGGGGCGTGGTAGAGAAGGATCAGAATCAGAGAAAGGCTGTGCCTTGATCCCAGCTGGCCATGAACCAGGCCTGGTGGCTGGAGGCTATTCCAGGGCAGATCAGCAGAGTCCTTCTGCAGGCCTTGTTCCAGGTTCTCAAGCACAAGTCACCCCCTTGCCTCAACTCAATGCTGTCCTTGTCTTAAGACTCCCTAGCACATTTGGCAGTGTGAGACTTAACAGGTCTCTACCTTCGACCTCCTTTTCTCAAATCCTTGCGCACACTGCTATGATCCTTTCACTCTGCCTGCCTCTAGCAATGACATTTCAAAGAAGTGTCCTTACAGAATGCAATTTTCACTCATAAGGCATCACTGAATTCCAGAAGGCTGGTGTACTTAGGGGATGAAACACTGGGATTGAAAGAACTAGCCTTCAGGCATAGTTTATATTTCTATGAAATCCCTCCCCAAAAACTTTCTACTAAAGTAGAATGAGGTCCTTAAACATCCATATACTAGGGCTGGAGAAATGGCTTAGCAGTTAAGGCACTTGCCTACAAAGCCCAAGGACCCAAGTTCAGTTCTCCAGTATCCATGTAAAGCCAGATGCACAAGATGGCACTTGAGTCTGGAGTTCGTTTACAGGGGCTGGAGGCCCTAGCACGCCCTCTCTCTCTCTCCCCCTCTATCTTCCTCTTTCTCTCTCTGCCAAATAAATGAATAATATATATCTAAAATTAGAAAAAAAAAAATCCTGGGCTGGAGGAATGACTTAGAGTTAAGGTGCTTGCCTACAAAGCCAAAGGACCCAGGTTAAATTCCCCAGGGCCCACATAAGCCACATGCACAAGATGGCACATGCGTCTGGAGTTCATTTGCAATGGCTAGAGGCCCTGGCATGCCCATTCTCTCTCTTTCATAAATAAATAAATATTTTTAAAAATCCATATACTAGGGCTGGAGACATGGCTTAGTGGTTAAGGTGCATGCCTGCAAAGCCTAAGAACCTAGGTTCGATTATCCAGGTCCCATGTAAGCCAGATGCACAATGTGGCACTTCTGTCTGGAGTTCGTTTGCAGTGGCTAGAGACCCTGGTGTGCCCATTCTCACACGCCCTCTGTCTCTCCCCCTCTGTCTCTAATGAATAAATAAATAAAAATAAAATCTTTAAAAAAAAAAAAAAAAGCTGGGCGTGGTGGCACGCACCTTTAATCCCAGCACTTGGGAGGCAGAGGTAGGAGGCTCGCCATGAATTCAAGGCCATTCTGAATGGTTAGCCTGAGTTAGAGTGAGACCTTACCTCAAAAAACAAAACAAAAATCCATATAGTAAAGTAGAGTAAGGTCACATCAGTGGCTTGGGTTCAATGTCATACAGGCAAAGCTCTTGAACCCCAGGAATTTTTTTTTTTTTTTTTTTTTTTTTTTTTTTTGGTTTTGCAAGGTAGGGTCTCACTCTGGTTCAGGCTGACCTGGAATTAATGTAGTCTCAGGGTGGCCTCGATCCTCCTACCTCTGCCTCCCGAGTGCTGGGATAAAGGTGTGCGCCACCACGCCTGGCTTGTTTTTTTTGTTGTTGTTGTTCTTAATTTTATTTATGTATTTATTTGAGAGTGACAGACAGAGAAAGAGGCAGAAAGAGAGAAAGAATGGACGCACCAGGGCTTCCAGCCACTGCAAACAAACTCCAGATACATGAGCCCCCTTATGCATGTGGCTTACGTGGGTCCTGGGGAATCAAGCCTTGAACCAGGGTCCTTAGGCTTCACGGCAAGCACTTAACCATGAAGCCATCTCTCCAGCCCAAACCCCAGGAATTTAAGTTGCAAAACAAAAGTCTGTTACTATTCAGAGGATAATAAGTTAGTAAGGAATCAGAAGACCCACATCCCTAAACCTGAATACTGAGGGCTTCTTTGGTTATGGAGTTGAAAAGAACGTTCCCTTTGTCTAAATTTCAACTTGTATAACGTTATGTTTTTTACTAATATGTCAGTTTTTACAAGCTGGAAAGCATTTTTAAAGGTTAAGTGTTTTTGGAGAATTAAAAAAAAAAAAAAAAAAGAAAACAAGAAAAACCGTACCTCTCTTTAAAAAAAAAATCTTCAGGTACACAAATGACAGGCTGACAATAACAAGCCAGCCTATATTTTATTTTATTTTTTGGTTTTCAAGGTAGGGTCACGCTCTAGCCCAGGCTGACCTGGAATTCACTATGTAGTGTCAGGGTGGCCTCAAACTCATGGCGATCCTCCTACCTCTGCCTCCTGAGTGCTGGGATTAAAGGCACGTGCCACCACGTCTGACTCACCAGCCCATATTGTAGAGAATGTGTGGGGTCGTGATCACTTTGGTGTTTAGATACTTTAAATACATCCACACACTAACATGGGCATGTGTGAACAATAGGCACAGCCAAGACTGACCACAGAACACTGTCTAGTGGCTAATGGATAAAAGTCACTGTTCTGGCTGTCGTCATGAACTTCAGTCTGCAGCAGGTGTGCCCCATACTACAGATATGAAGGTTTACAAACAACACACCTTCCAATATCCACTTTCACTCATCACTGGACCCCCACCGACTCACCATTACATTTCATGTTCAGTTTTGTTCCATGAGGTCTATGGAAGACACAGACTGTCATTGTTGGGCAGTATGCCTTACCTTGTACCTCAGAACGCATAGAAACATCTTAAATGTCTCTCCAGGAAATATGAGAAGAAACATAATCCATCAAGTCTGAAGACATATGGGACAGCAGCCATGCCCACCTCATCCCACAAGTGAGATCCTGAGATCAGATGGGAAACCGGAGATGGAATGAGGTCAAGTCTGGCTTAAAAGTATTTCATCATTGCCAAGGTCCACTCCATCTAACATTTAGACTACTGAAGAGGTTAATCTTTGACTTGAAGCCTTCTGCCTTCATTTGAAATTTATTTTAAAATCCTTTCCCATTGAGACCAAGTGAAATATTTATTGATCAATCAGCTACCATATGCCAACACTATCTGTTTCCTGAACACTGGTGTGTCCACAATTCTAGATATGAGAGAAAACCAAAAATATATAAAAGGGGACAAGGGCTGCTGGGGAGATGGCTCAGTGGTTAAGGCGCTTGCCTGTAAAGCCTAAGAACCCAGGTTCAATTCCCTAGTACCCACATAAAGCCACATGCAAAGTGACACATGCATCTGCAGTTTGTTTGCAGTGGCTAGAGGCCCATTTTCCTCCCCCCCCCATAAATAAAAATAAATAAACAGAGCCGGGCGTGGTGGCGTACGCCTTTAATGCCAGCACTCTCGAGGCAGAGGTAGGAGGATCACCATGAGTTCGAGGCCACCCTGAGAATACAGAGTGAATTCCAGGTCAGCCTGGCTAGAGTAAGACCCTACCTCGAAAAGCCAATAAATAAATAAATAAATAAATAAATAAATAAATAAATAAATAAAGTATTTTAAAAGTGTACAAAAGCTACTATGAGGCATAACTTTTCTCACAGAAGTTAAAACAAGGATAAGATGAACATCAAAAAATTAAGAGAATGCCGTTCATGCCCTTAAATCCCAGCACTCAGGAGGTAGAGGTAGGAGGATCACCATGAGTTCGAGGCTACCCTGAAACTACGTAGTGAATTCCAGGTCAGCCTTGGCTAGAGTGAGACCCTACCTCAAAAACCCAAAGACAAGAGCCAGGCGTGGGGCGCACGCCTTTAATCGCAGCACTCAAGAGGCAGAGGAAGGAGGATTGCTGTGAGTTCAAGGCCACCCTGAGACATAGTGAATTCCAGGTTAGCCTGGGCTAGGGCGAGACTCTGCCTCAAAAAAAAAAAAAAAAAAAACAAAGACAGAAAGAAAGAAAGAAGAAAAGAAAGAAAGAAAGGTTGGCATGGTGTGATGCACGCCTTTAATCCCCACTCAAGAGGAAAAGGTAGGAGGATCACTGTGAGTTCAAGGTGGGGCTGGGGGGAGTAGATATTAGAGAATAGGGCTGGAGAGACGGCTCAGAGGTTAAAGGGTCTTGACAGCTGGGTATTCCTCAGCACCCCACATAAAGCCAGGTGCACATATGGTGCATGAGGCTGGAGTTCCTTAACAGTGGTCAAGAGGCCTTGGTGCACCTATTCTGTGTCTCTTTTGCAAATAAATAATAAAAATATAGAAATAAAAACATTTTTTAAAAACTAGAGAAATGAAGAATTCCAAGAACTCTATAATGAAGTAGAGAATTAGGGTACAGTTCCTAAGAGTACTCAAGTGGAGACAAGTGTGCCGATCTTGGTAAAAAACATGGGTTTAATGATGACTATTCCTGAGGCTAGATGTGGTGGTAAATACCCATAATGCCAGCTAGGGAAATGAGGCAAGAGAATAAAGCCAACCAGAGCTACAAAGACAGACCCCTTTCTCAAACAAAACAAACAAGCAAACAACAAAAGATAGCAGATTCATCAAGGGTTTCAGCAAAGAAAACCAACCACCTGGACCTGGGGCAGGATACAAAGCAGCTTCCTCACCTGTAGAATGGGACGGAAAAATATCCATCTCAAAGGGATTGAAGAAGATAACATCTATGGAGTCTCAGATGTCAGATTCTTCCCTCCCTCCCTCCCTTCCTCCTTTCCTCCCTCCCTCCTTTTGGAGAGCAACTGGGAACTCTCTTATCATCTTTAATCGGGGCTAAGTAATATAATGAAGGCTTGTGTCCTCAAGATTATTTTGGCAGCACTGTGAAGGGCTCCTGGGCAGGGAGGATATTGAGACACAGGCAGCTAACACAGCTGCTGAGATGGGTGTCCAAGGATGAGATAAAGTAGGTCCGGGCCAGGAACATGCGCTGAAGGTGAAGAAGGGTCAAGCCTACAGGACACTCAGAAGGGAGAATGGACAGAAGCTACTGCTTGGTGAGCTGTCTAAAAACTAGGTTGTCACTTGCTGGCTTGTCTACGGAACCCAACGAGATGTAGTCTGTAGTCTAAGTTTGGTATTTTTTAATATGTCAAGAGCAGTCTGTTCTTTGGTGACAGATGAAAAAAAAGTATACTTTTAGCTGAGTTTAAAAGTTGGTTGGGAATAGTTTAAACAGATAGTGACAAGTACATAAGCCTATGATAACTTCATTCCCAATAAATATCTTCTATTAAACTAGGAAGCAAAAAAATTACATAGACCAATATTGTCATATAAAAATACAATGTAAGCTATATACATAATTTTAAATTTTCTGGCAACTAGAAATAGGTGTAATTATTTTCAATAATATAGTCTATTTGATCTACTATATCTAGAAATATTATTCCAATAATCAAAATAAAATATTATACATTAGGCCGGACATGGTGGTGCACACCTTTAATTCCAGCACTCAGGAGGCAGAGGTAGGAGGATCGCCGTGAGTTCGAGGCCACCCTGAGACTACAGAGTGAATTCCAGGTCAGCCTGGGCTAAAGTGAAAACCTCCCCCAAAAAAAACAAAAAAAGAAGAAGAAGAAGAAGAGGAGGAGGAGGAGGAGGAAGAAATAATTGTAAATTAGAAAAAGAAAGAAATGGCCAGGCGTGGTGGCACACACCTTTTATCCCAGCACTTGGGAGGCAGAGGTAGGAGGATCACCGAGAATTAGAGGCACCCTGAGATTAGTGAATTCCAGGTCAGCCTGAGCTAGTGTGAGACCCTACCTCAAAAAAAAACCCCAAAAAAACAAATAAATAAATAAATAAAAAGAAAAGAAAAATAAAAAGATGGACTGGAGAGATGCCTAAGCCGTTAGGGTGCTTGCCTGAGAAGCCTAAGGACTCAGGTTCAATTCCCCAGGACCCACATAAGCACAAGGTGTTGCATGCATCTGAAGTTCATTTGCTGTGGCTAGAGGCCCTGGCGCCCCCATTCTCTCTGTCTGACTCTTTCTCTAGCTATCTCAAATAAATACATAAAATGTTTTTTAAAAAGAAAAAGAAGCTGGGTGTGGTGGTACACGCCTTTAATCCCAGCACTTGCGAGGCAGAGGTAAAAGGATCGCCATGAGTTTGAGGCCACCCTGTGACTACAGAGTGAATTCCAGGTCAGCCTGGGCTAGGGTGAGACCCTACCTCGAAAAACCAAAAAAAAAAAAAAAAAAAAAAAGAAAGAAAGAAAGAAAGAAAGAAAGAAAGAAAGAAAGAAAGAAAGAAAAAGAAGTTTCAAAATTCAGTTCAAATTTAGAGCAACATACCCACTCAAACCAGACATATTTCAAGTGTTCAGTAGGCACAAGTGGCTAGGGCCACCGTAATGGATTCCACATCTACACAGAGAGCCTTGAAGAATCCCTTCGGACAAAGTATTTACTGTAGAGTTTTCATTGGCAATCACCTTGATGTACTCACCTGAGGCAGCTGAACAGCTGGAGTGAGAGATTTAAAATGCTAACTAATCACATCTGCTGGTGTGCTCACAGACTAGAGAAGACCTTTACATTTTCCTTACGATGAAAGACCAATGAGTTAGGGATCCTTCTGATTTAAAAAAAAGTCTACCAAATGGTTTCTCAAAAGTTGATGTCCCTGGGCGTGGTGGCACATGCCTTTTATCCCAGCTCTCAGGAGGCAGAGGTAGGAGGATGGCAATAAGTTCAAGGCCATCTGAGACAACATAGTGAATTCCAGGTCAGCCTGGGCTAGAGTGAGACCCTACTTTGAAAAAACAAACAAGCAAACAAACAAACAAACAAACAAACAAACAAAAATTGATGTCTATCTACTACCAACCATTGTCAAACTAGACATTTTCAGAATGTACCAACCCCAGAGCTGATCCAGCTGAAAACAATCTTTGGCCAACAAGCGCTATGTTGAACTTGGCATTCAGCCTGACTAGCACACCCAGCAGGACAGTCAGGAGCATGGGCTGGGAGCCCACTTGCTTGAGTTGGGGCCCAGTTTTTCCCATGCAACAATTGCTTTATCTTTCTTTGGAGGGGGGGATAGGGTATTGCTTTGTAGCGCTACCTGGCTTAGATCAGGCTGGCCTTGAACCTGGAGCAATTTTCTTACCTCTGCCTGCTGAGCGCTGATACTATACAGGTGTGAGCCTCTACACCCAGGCAAATGTCTAATCTTGGTAATGCAGAGAATCTCTCCACTTCCTTACCTGTAGAAAATGGTGAATTGGGATGGAGAGATGGCTTAGTGTTTAAGGCGCTGGCCTAAAAAGCCAAAGGACGCAGGTTCAATTACCCAGGACCCACACAAACTAGATGCAAATGGTGGCACATGCATCTGGAGTTTGTTTGCAGCAGCTGAAGGCCCTGGACATCCATTCTCTCTCTCCCTCTCAAATAAATAAATAAAAATAAAAGATTTCTTTTTTAAGTGGCAAATGAAGTCAGGCAAGGTGGCGCATGCCTTTAATCCCAGCACTCGGGAGGTAGAGGCAGGAGGATCACCACAAGTTCAAGGCCACTCTGAGACTACATAGTGAATTCCAGGTCAGCCTGAGCTAGAGTGAAATCCTACCTCAGAAAAACAAAAAACAAAACAAAAAACAACAATAAAAAAACAAACAAACAGGGGCTGGAGAGACAGCTTAGCAATTAAGGCACTTGTCTGCAAAGCCAAAGGACCCAGGTTCAACTCCCCTGTACCCACATAAGCCAGATGCACAAGGTGACACATGCATCTGGAGTTTGTTTGCAGTGGCTGGAGGCCCTGGCATGCCCATTCTCAATCTCTCTCTCTGCCTATTTCTGTATCTCTCTTTCAAATAAATAAAAATAAAATAAAATATTTTAAAACAACAAACAAACAAAAAGAAAGAAAGTGGTGAATAGAGTGCTAATCCATAAGACAGGAATGTAGTCAGGGTTAAACGAGGTGATACACGAGAATTATTTGGACATGTAGTCTCATCAATAATTCTTAGCCTCTATTTTCATGGTTCTCCAGGAATACCAGGACCATAGGTTTTAATAACCTCAAGTTTGCAGGCAGTGTTACCCAAAAGAACGGAAGTAGCCTCTGTTCAATCCCTGTCTTGACACCTAGCACATCTGCAATCCTGTGTAAGTTATCCAACCTGTTTGAGCTTCTATTCCCCCTTAGGCTAAGCAGGAATACCATTTCTCATGCACTAAGTTGAAATAACAACAAAATTGGATCCACTGCACAGCACAGTAAAGAACACATTAGGAAACAGATGGCAGGTAACACATGCCTAAAATTCTTACACTTGAGGGGCTAAGACAGTTAGATTACCACAACTTCATGGGCAGCATGGGCTACACAGCAAGATCCAGTCTCAAAAACAGAAAATATAATCATTACCCTCTCCTGAGTATCACTAGCATTTCTCCTTCCCTTCTCCCTCAGAACCTGTTGTTTTAAACATGTCCTTTTGGAGGTGGCTTGCAGAACATCTTCTGAGTAAAGCAAAGACACACGGAAACAATTTGGACAGTGTTATGATGTCAATGGACAATCTTTACCAAGTTCTTCAGCATCATAAGACAGCTCAGCTCTAAGCTCTGCTCTATGAAGAACATGCTCATTTCCTTCCATGGTGATACATCCTCACAAGGTTAGAGGATGTCCCCTGAATACCCCCGACTTCCTTTAAAAGCCTAGGAGGCATTTGTCATTTGTGAATGAGTCATCCATGGTATACTGGAAAGGGCTGGTCAAATGGCAAGGTTTGAGTCTCTGTCTTGGCATTCAACCAGCCATGCCTCTGGGGGAAGTTGCTTCTCCTCTGTGGGTCCCAGGGAGTATTGTTTCTGCTTTGTGGGGTTGTTATGAAGAACGAATTGATATAATGTACACTAAAAGCTCCTGGTCTAATTTACAAAGGTGTGGTAGTATATTTTAAGGATTTGTTCATAGATATAGAAGATGCACCTGTGCCAACTCCTCCCTTCTGCCTCAGTTCCAAAGTCAGTAACTGGAGATCCAGACCTCTGCCTTTGAGAGCAGGAAAAGGATGAAGCCAAAGCAAGGAAGCCTGGGGCCAGGATGACTCAAGGCTGTGGAATCCATTAATGGTGGAATGCTCTCTGCATTTCTCCATGTCAAGTCTCTGGGTTAGCAAGGTACAGATGACAGATGACGGAAACAAGCACATTTCTTTAAGGACCAAAATTAATTTATAACTGCATGCATACATGTGTGGCTCCAGATAAGAAAGCAAAGATCTAAGGAACACATTCTTATATGAAATTGTATGAAAACAAAAGCCAACTTGTTCTGAGAAAGACAACAAAAATACTCTTGGATAAAGCATATCTCTTCGTTGTCTTTTTTTTCTCTCCATCCTCTTAATAGTTTAGTAAATTAAACCTCACAAAATTTTAGATAATGATTAAAATGTTGCAGGGAAAAGAAGGGAAACTGAAAAGAAGGAATCTGTGATTAAGCTGCTGAAATTTTCCAAGATTGTTACACACTAGGCTGTAGTGTTACTTACTTGGTGGAACATAAGAAATCTGTAGTGTATTAAGAGGGGGAGGGGATATGATGGAGAGTGGAGTTTCAAAGGGGAAAGTGGGGGGAGGGAGGGAAATACCATGTGATATTGTCTACAACTAAGGACACTTAAAATAAATATATTATAAATAAATTAAAATAAATTAAAAAATATCTACCTGGGGGGGAAAAAAAGAAATCTGTAGTGTATATGAGAAGCACAGTGATGTCAGAGTTTTTTTTTAAAAAGACGGTCAAAGCCCTAAAGCTTGCAGTATAAGATCATATATGGACTACTTAATCTTCTGAGTTGCATTTTGGTTAAATGGGTGCCAGGATTATTACAGAACAAGAGGGAAGGATCTCAAAGGGGACATTCCAAATACCTTGTGCTTGGATTTTCTCACATAGCTATAGTTATGAAAATTCTATTAACCAGCTGCTAATAATTTTCAAATGGTCCATTAGTTCTACCAATGACCTTGGGCCACCACCAATTTCAAACCTTGTCTTCATGTCTTAATCAACAACCTCAAATGGAGTCCTCGTCTTTCAACAGCAAAATCCATTTTAAGCAAAGATTGCATAGGTTCTTTGCATTCGGGGATTTGTATAATGTGGAATTTAACCTAAAAACCCCAATCTTACTGAAATGAAAATGATTCCTCTGAGACTTCCCTCAAAGCAAGACGAAAACTAAACTTTTTCTTTTCTTTGTTTAACAGGATAAAAATGTCTAAATATCTCTCAGGACTCTAGAAAAGTCTCTTGAATGTACTTGATCAACAATAGGAATTAACCCAGTGAGGGGGGGGGGGAGTTGCCAAGAAAATATACCTTAAGCTCTTTCAAATGAATCTGAAAAGACCTTTTCTATAATCAAGGGTGTAGAGAGGGAAAGAACTAACAAAAATGATTGCATTTTCAGATGTGATTTATTAATGGGATAGAAGACGATGCTGAGAGAAATCAATATCATGAAAAGAAGGGCTCCGAGACCAAAAGGAATGTCCTTTTCTTAGGTTTGGAAGAGAAAATATTTTTTCTTTCTCGTGACCATCTCAACTTCAAAAGTAGAGGCCAGGAATGTGAATCTTCACGGAGCATCTCTGGCCACTGACTGTGTTTCCATTCTTTCCCCAGAGAGCGAGCGAAAGGCAGCCCATTGCGTCTCTGCCAACAGAGACATGGAGAAAGAAAAAAATAATCACTGTTTTTAAACTTTCGGAGGACACAACACAGAAAGAAAACACAGAGGTGAACAGAGAGTTTGTTGAAATTAAATGTTAGATGTTAAGCATCTGATAATTCAAGATATGTTTAGAATTTCCAGTGACAAAAACCATGGGTCTCGCGGATTGTATGAGGAAAATGTATTTTTTTTTTTTTTCGTCTTTGCCTCTTTTTGGTATGTTTTTAGTCCTTTTGTTCTAGGAAGAACATTTTTCCTCAATACTGTAAATACACCAACCAATCTCTCACTTCCTAGAAGTCCATCAGCTCGTTTTTTTTTTTTCAACCAGATATATTTTCTGTTCCATCTTTGACTTTTTTTTTTACTAATTCACCAAATTGGCTAAAAATCTTCTTGATTTCCTGTATTAGCTACTTTTTTTTTTTTTTTTAAGCTGTCTTATCCTTTTTCAACCACAGGGTATAGATTTTTAAGGATAGCTCTTAGTCTTCAAGAATAAAAGTGAGAAAGTTGCTTGGGTCATCTCTTTGTTCACCATGCTGGCAAGTTTCCAGGCAAGAGAATGCGGTAATCTCATGATAATTGAACAACACAGTCCCTTACGCACTCCCCACCACGCAATATTGTTCAGCGTGACAGCATGATGTAAGTGACATGAGCTTTCGAGCAGAGAACAAAGGCAGGGAATGACCTCTAGCATTCCGTACCAGAGCATATGCCCTCTGACCTAGACACATTTGGCTAACCTGGTCCATGCTATGAAGGTAAGCCCCAGGGGATCGATGTGAGCAGGGACCAGTTTCAAATATTTTTCATCTTAAAAACAGTTTAGCTCAACAGCATAAGACAGGTGTAAAAACCAAAGCCAGATGTGCTGTTTCACGTCCGTAAACCCAGCACTTGGCAGGTTGAGGCAGCAGGATAGCTTCGAGTTTGAGACCAGCCAGAGCTAAAGAGTACCAAGCCAACAAGGGCTACACAGGGAAACCCTATCATAATCAACAAAACATAATAAAACCATGGCTGTGAACAGAGAAAGACATGCAGAAGTGGGCATAATACCTTACTGAGGGCCGGTCATGAGCTAACTTTCTTTTTCATTTTTAAAAATATTTTATTTATTTATTTATTTGAGAGACAGAGAAAGAGAGAGGGGAAGAGGCAGAGAGAAAGAATGGGTGCGCTGGGGCCTCCAGCCACTGCAAATGAACTCCAGATGCACGCATCCCTTGTGCAGCTGGCTTACATTGGTCCTGGGGAATCGAACCGGGGTCCTTAGGCTTCACAGGCAAATGCCTTAACCACTAAGCCATTTCCCCAGCCCCTAACTTTCTTTTCATAAACCCAAAAAGAATTCTAGAAGAAAATACACAATTTTTTTAAAGATATATGAGGGCTGGAGAGATGGCTTAGTGGCTAAGATGCTCACCTGTGAAGCCTAAGGACCCAGGTTCAACTCGCTAGTACCCACATAAGCCAGATGCACAAGGTGGCACATATGTCTGCAGTTTTTGTTTGCAGTGGCTAAAGGACCTGGCATGCCAATTCTCTCTATCTACCTGCTTTTCTCTCTCTCTCTCTCTCTCTCTCTCTCTCTCTCAAATAAATAAAGAAAAAATACTTTAAAAAAAAAAAAAGATGTTGAGACACTCCAAAACAAGAAGTTTGATCACCAGTGTTCCTGAAAGGGGTACTGGGTTTATTGGCTAGGATTTTTTTTTTCCTCCTTTTATTTTTTGTTGTTGTTTTTTTTCAAGGTAGGGGTCTCATTCTAGCCCAGGCTGACCTGGAATTCATTATGTAGTCTCAGGGTGGCCTCTAACTCACAGCAATCATCCTACCTCTGCCTCCTGAGTTCTGGGATTAAAAGCGTGTACCACCATGCCCGGCTAGGTTTTTTTTTTATTAATTTATTTGAGAGAGAGAGAAAAAAGGCAGATAGAGAGAGAATGGGCACACCAGGGCCTTCAGCAGCTGCAAATAAACTCTGGATGCATGTGCTGGCTTACGTGGGTCCTGGGGAAGTGAACCTGGGTCCAATGGCTTTGTAGGCAAGTGCCTTAGCCTCTAAACCATCCCTCCACCCCTCAGATTTTTTTAAAGGTCCATATATACAACCAAATTGAAGAATGAAGGCACAGCCACGTCAAGGGTAAGAAAGCTATCTACGTAGTGCTTACTGACGAGTAAATCCTCTCATCAGATGTTACAATTACCACCAAGGAGCACATGAGTTAACCAGTGATGAAGTCTAATCTCGGGGTCCTATGAACCTAGCAGAGTGTGATGGACAGAACTCAAAATCAATGTGGAAAGAGCCTTCAGCCCTGAGCATGGAGTATTCAAAGAAATGGTCATGCCTGTTATTAGTTCTGGAGATGTGGCTTGTAGCTTCTTGTGGTAGTGTCTCTATATCCTGATCAGCTGAGCCAAGCAACATGTTTAAAAGAATGGATGACAAGAAAGATGTCTAAGTCGCTCTATTTGGGGGATTTGATCTCCAGTAATTAGGGATGGTGCAAAAGCCGATGTATCATTCCTAGCTGGGCAACAGGTTGCAGCTGTGCATGTCTACAGATGTAAATACAAGACTATGAACTTCTGGAAGGTAGAGGTTGGTTGGTTGGTTGGTTGGTTGGTTTGTTTGTTTGTTTGTTTGTTTGTTTGTTTGTTTTTTGAGGCAAGGTGGCTGTGAACTCATGGTGATCCTCCAACCTCTGCCTCCCAAGTGCTGGGATTAAAGGCATGCGCCACCATACCCGGCAGGGCTATTCATTTCTATATGACCAAACTTTACCATAAAACCTATCTTACAGCAAATGCTTAGTTAATGTACGAAGGAGTGGAGTGTATCTCAGGGGTGGAGCATCTATCTGCCTAGCATACACAAGGCCCTAGTTTTTCCATCCCATCAATGATAAAATATAAATAATAAATAAGCTGGGCATGATGGTATACACTTTTAATCCCAGCACTCATAAGACTACATAGTGAATTCCAGGTTAGCCTGAACTAGAGTGAAACCCTACCTCAAAATCAATCAATCAAAAAATAAATACCATAAATAAACATTTGTGGAAATAATGAAGGTAAAGCCTATGGCAGGGAGGGTTATAAAGCCTATAGGGGAAGCTACTACTATTTGGCTAAATGGATATATTATGATCGCCAAATTACTTTCTAAATATTTATGTTTATGCCCATAGATTAGTTCTGCTATCACTTTTGGTTAGAGAATCTTCTCTTTATTTTTGGTTTTGCGAGGTAGGGTGTCACTCTGGTCCAGGCTGACCTAGAATTAACTATGTAGTCTCAGGGTGGCCTTGAACTCTCGGTGCTCCTCCTACCTCTGCCTCCCGAGTGCTGGGATTAAAGGCGTGTGCCACCACGCCGGGCTAGAGAATGTTCTCTTTTCAAATGGTGATGACTACTGAGTAAGACTCAAAACTCTTCAATGAAGAAGTGGTAGTGGAGTGTTCAATACTAAGTGAGACAAATCTACCACACCATCCATGAGTCAGGAACCATTGTGGAAGAGATGGCCAAAACAATGTAAGAGTTGAAAGATGGGGAGGAGTGCTTTGGAATGCTGTATTTCAGGCACAATGTAGCCATTGCATCAATAACCTCACAGAGCCTTTTGTTGCCTTCACAAGACCTGACTAATATTAGGCCCATCAACACGTGGTCAGGGATGACAGAAGGCAAAATCTGAAGAAAAAATTACATCACAAGGTGAGGGAGCTAAAGAGAGGGATAAGCAGTTAAAAGTGCTTGCTTGCAAAGCCTGGGGCCCAGGATTCAATTCCCCAATACCCATGTAAAGCCAGATGCACAAAGTAGTGGGCACATGCATCTGGAGTTCATTTGCAGTGGCAAGAGGCCCTACCACCCCATGAGCACTCGCTTGCTCTCTCTCTCATAAGTAAATCAAAAGATTTTCCAAAAAAATAGAAGAGAGACTAGTTAAAAAGAATATCTCAGTGGAAAGGTGATTGGAAAGGGACAAAAGTAATGGAAGATATTATGTATATTTATGAAAATTATCAATTAAAAAGTTTTTATTTATAAAAGTAATATGTGTTCACCCCAAAATCTGAAAAACACAGAAATTTTTAAGATATTAAAAGTCCTAAGCTAGCCAGGCTTGGTGGTACATGCTTTTAATTCCAGCACTTAGGAGGCAGAGGTAGGAGGATCACTGTGAGTTTGAGCCCACCCTGAGACTACATAGTGAATTCCAGGTCAGCCTGGACAAGAGTGAAATCCTACCTTGAAAAAAAACAAAAAAGAAAGAAAGAAAGAGAGAAAGAGAGAAGGAAGGAAGGAAAGAAGGAAGGAAGGAAGGAAGGAAGGAAGGAAGGAAGGAAGGAAGGAAGAAGAAAGAAAGAAAAAAAGTCCTAAGCTATTTAAAGATTTCATACTTGCTGGGCATGGTGGTGCCTTTAATCCCAGCACTCGGAAGGCAGAGGTATGACTGCTGTGAGTTCCAGGTTAACCTGGGGAAGAATAAGACCCTACCAACCAAAAAAAAAAAAAAAAATTAATAATAATAACTTTTTTAAATGAATTACAGGGGAAGCCAGGAGTGGTAGGTGCATGCCTTTAATCCCAGCAAGCACTCGAGAGGCAGAGGTAGAAGGATCGCTGTGAGTTTGAGGACAGCCTGAGACTACACAGTGAATTCCAGGAAAACAAAACAAGTAAGCCTGGTCCAGCACTCAGTAACAGGGAAACAGGTTGCCCTTTTTTTTTTTTTTTTCAAATTTTCTTTTTTTATTTATTTGAGAGAGCGAGAGAGAAAGAAGCAGAGAGAGAGGAGGAGAAGGAGAATGGGTGCACCAGGGCCTCCAGCCACTGCAAACAAACTCCAAACTCCAGACACATAAACCACCTTGTACAGCTGGCTAACGTGGGTCCTGGGGAATTGAACCGAGTTCTTTTGTCTTTGTAGGCAAACACCTTAACCACTAAGCCATCTCTCCAGCCCCCTTTTTTTGTATGTTTTAAAATTTTTATTTATTTATTTTCAAGCAGAAAGAGATAGAAGAGAGGCAGACAGAGAGACAATGGGCATGCCAAGGCTTCTAGCCACTGTAAATGAACTCCAGATGCATGTGCCCTTTATGCATCTGGCTTACGTGGGACCTGGAGAATTGAACCAGCATTCTTTGGCTTCGCAGGCAAACACCTTAACCGCTAAGCCATTTCTCCAGTCCCCTCCCCCCCTTTTTAAACTCACCAAGTAGAGTGTGAGTCAGGACAAAGCTGAATCAACACCAATGGCGGCCACAAATCATAGAATGTGGCAGGAGGATGCACCGTCTGAAAGGACAGCTTTCCATCCCTGTTCCCTTTTAACCAGACTCCCCTGTACAGACACCACAACCCATCACTGGCATGACTTTCAAACCCAAAAGACAGCAGCAGCGACAGAAGCAGCCTGAGCTCATTAATGATCACAACCCTGGGAGCTACCAGAGCACAGAGGAGCAAAGAGAAGGGAAAGTTTTACAAGATAAATGGAGAGGCAGCAGTTTCTAAGGCCCTCCCAGTTTAAAAACGGCTGGAAAGAGGGTGTGGGCACAGAGAGTGCGTGTACTGACTTCCACCCAGGTGCCCCACTAGGCCAATATTTTGCAAAAACAGGTGTGTGCAATTTGCTTATTAAAGTTCTCACCCTGGGGCAAACTGACAAGACACATCAGTTCTGGAAGATGGGTGCTATGACCCCAAGGCAAGTTAAAGCATATCCAGAATATTTTAAACTAGAAAGAGAATCTTTCTGTTAAAGTGAAAGAGGCTCATTCTGCTGAAACAACAAATGAGGAGGAAAATCAATGAAGAGCGGTTTGTTCCCACTTTTCTGTAGGAATTATCCCATCAACCTTCCAAAACAGAGGTTCTCCATTGGAGATTCCAGAAGGAATGAGGGAACGTTTTATTCCTGATTCTGTAAGTGGTGGCACTATTGACAGCTCCAGGGTACCCTACCTCTTTCTTTTACTTCCTAAGCCAACACTATTTTGTTTTGATTTTTTTGGGGGGGGAGGGGGAGAGAGTCTCACTCTGTCGTTATGGCTGACTTGAAACTTGCTATGTGGCCTGAACTCATGGTGATCCTCCTACCTCAACCTCTTGAGTGCTGGGATTAGTGGCACTGATCTACCATACCTGTCATGAGCCAACTCTTGAAATCTAGGTAACTCCCTCCTCATTGGCTGATGTGAGGAAAATGAGAGGTGGGATGCAGCCAATGAAAGTAGGCCACTTTACCAATACCTAAGGGGAGAACTGTCTGATGATACCAAAGGGCGGGGAGAAAAAAGAATAAATCTCACTTCCGTTTCCAGACCAGCCAAGTGGGACAAATGGATGCACTTGAGTGGGAAATGATAGAAGCCTTTTCTCAGTTATTATCAGTGGTATTCATCTCAAATTAGACATTAACAGATCGTTCTACCTGTCAAATACAGCTCCCTGCCTGCTAAACACTGACCCTATTCACAGCAAAGTATTATGAGTGAGTACTTAAGAGGATAAGTATGACAGAGTTCTGGGGCAGGTGCTTCATACCTTGAAGATAAATAAAGTCCACATTTACGGAACGATTATCACATACCTCGCATTGTTCCACACAACCACAATGCATAGAGCTCGAGATTACCAGGCCTACTGGCCCTCGGCATTGGCCCTCATCTTTGAAAGCTGGAAAGGGCTCCAAAATTACACTTAACAACTTGCAAGGGTCATGTAACAGGAACATTTCTGACCAGAGGTTCTTTTCTCCTTCTAAATTTACTATATAAACTACCTCTTCAATCCCAGACGTGTGTGTACAAGAAATCTACACATTCTGTGATGCTGCAAAGCAATCATATTCCCTTGAACTTCTGGATAAATGGTTCATTTATTAACAAAAGTAAGGAAAAGACAGAAAGGAAAGAGTGCAATGCAAGCTTGACTTGTCTCAGGATCCAGAGAGTTTTTATGCTACTTAACAACTTAGTCACCTTGGATAGATCCCTTAAATGTACTTGTATTCAATTTCTCTGGCTATAAAAAGAGATGAAATCACCTTCAAGGTTCCTTCTCATTTCAAAATCATGGTAACAAGGAGGAGAATCTCAGGACATATCATAATAATCAGAGCACTCCAGACCTGGTGTGGCTCTGTGTTATCCCAAGTAATTCTAACCTCTTGGAATCTTTCTCCCTTCCATCTTCAAGAAAGGTTTTGAGGGTTGGAGAGATGGCTTAGCAGTTAAGGTGTTTGCCTGTGAAGCCAAAGGATCCTGGTTCGATTCCCCAGGACCCACGTAAGCCAGATGCACAAGGTGAACATGCATCTGGAGTTCGTTTGCAGTGGCTAGAGGAAGGACTTAAGTGTATGGTATTGCACATATGTAAGTAGAAGAACTGATTACAGGGAGGGGAATGGCCTAAGCGAGGCCATGGGAAGAGAATGCATAAAAGAAGGGCAGGGGGATGGGCTGAAGAGATGGCTTAGTGGTTAAACGCTTGCCTGTGAAGCCTAAGGACCCCGGTTTGAGGCTTGATTCTCCAGAACCCACGTAAGCCAGATAAACAAGGGGGCGCACACATCTGGAGTTCGTTTGCAGTGGCTGGAGGCCATGGAGCGCTCATTCTCTCTCTCTCTCTACCTGCCTATTTCTCTCTCTCTCTCAAATAAATAAATAAATAAATAAATAAATAAATAAATAAATAAATATTTTAAAAAAAGAAGGGCAGGGGAGGGTCAATCTAAATTCAAGATATTGTGAATAAGACTTATGTAAAATTACTTTTTTGAATAATGGCACATCTAGAAGCTGTAGACTGTTACTAGAAAATTTTCAGTACCTGGGATGGGAAGCTTCCAGTGAGTTGTTGGCCAAAGAGGTCCCGGTAGCCTCCAAAACATTAAAGGCTTTTGCCAAAGCCCTTGGTTTCCCTTGAGAAACAGATAGTAAGACCCTATTGCTGAAGACATCTCTTGCCTGAGAGGCAAGGTCACTGAGAAAGCAAGCTGGTGCTGAACAGAAAACCTTCTCCCTGTAGACCAGCCAAATGAAATCTGGAAAAAGCTGCACTGCATGCAGCGTATGGGACACAGAAGTCATCAGCAGTGAAAACAGTGGACGCTGAATATTCAAGTTTGGCCAGACAGGCCCAATGACTGAACGGGTACAATAGTGACATGTCTACTCTTGGGGTAACCAACTGCTCCATAATTGCACTGAAGGCCCTCTCTATGGGAGGGAATACATACCTGGTACTGAAAAACCTAAGCAAGTCTATGGTAGGTGAGGTCATGAGCCTTAGGGGTATAAAGCCTGCTCTTGTCTGACTAAATGTATATATTATTCCCACCAAGCTGCCCTGAAAATACTACACTTAATGTTCATATTCACATATTAACACTACTCTCACTTCTGGTTAGAGAAGCTTCTCTTTTCAGATGGCGATGACCACTGGGATGACCCAAAAGGCAACATAGTGCTGAGAAGAAGGGATGGAGGAGTGCCCAGCACTGAAACACCTCTGTCACACCCTCCAAGGCTCAGGGACCATTGCGGAAGAGGGGGGTGGATAGAATGGAAGAGCCAAAGGAAGGGTATGACTTCTTACAATGCAACTGCCCAGACAGAAATTGGCCTCGATATCCATGACCTTGCAGTGCCTAGCAATACCTCCACAAGACCCTCAAAATAGAAGAAAAAGATGATGACATCAAATTAAAAGAGAGACTAATGGAGAGAGGGAGGGGATATGATGGAGATTGGAGTTCTAAAGTGGAATGGGGGGAGGGGAGGGAAATATCAGGTGGGTTTTTTGTATGTAAGTATAAAAGTTGTCAATAAAAAAATAATAATTTATATTTTTAAAAAAGGCATGGTGAAATCCATCACTGGTCCAACTCACTACTCATTACCCTAGACAAGTTAACCCAAATGAGTCTCTGCCTCTGAGCTAAGCATCCTCTTCTTTCTTGAAGGTTTGGAAAGAGGATATCTTCAGGAACATCAAGTGAGAAAGTGCTTTGGTAAGAGAGTAAATCTGTGATTTTTTTTTTTTTAAAGCACGTAATTGTAAGGGACAGCAAGTATGGGAAAGTGGCACTGCCTGACATTTACCTTCTCGCATCGACTACAACCTTCTCTGCTTGATCTCCACAGTTTCTCCCAACAAGCCCAGACAAGGCATAGAATCCTCAAAGTGCAGCTCCAGGCAGTCTCCACCAATCAATCAAAAATGGCATGAGAAATAGAAGCTATCTGCCAACACAGTTGAAGTAGGATAAGCATGGATCACCAAGGCAGGAAAGTGCGATTCCATCTCAGGTTTCCCTAGCTGAATTCCTAACCTGATAGATTTTAGACAAGGCATTCCAGAGCTGCAAAGTACAAGGGTTCAGTGGGACGCCTTCACAGGTCCATGTTTCAAGTGACTTCACATTCACTGCCAATGACAGCAGCTCCTTTCCTTTCATTCCCTCTCCCTTCCGCTTCTTGTAGCTGACATTGCTATGTATTCGGGGATCAAGGTTTAGAATGTGCTCATAGTCTATGTCTGGATCCTCAAGGCAGCATCCCGGCACTTTATTTTTAAAACCAGGATCCAGTATCATTGCCAACATGCAGTGGCTTGAATCCTGACAGCTAGATACCCTCGAGTCATTATCAACTTTCAAAATAGGCAGCGCATTCACACAGCTGAGCAGAAAGACACTTCAAGCTTGGCAATAATTTTGGATTTACATAAACGTAATGAAGTCATGGAAAGACAAAGAAAGTCTAAAAAGCAACCCAGTGAAGAAACAATCCCAACCCACCTTTGTACCAACCCTCACTCTCTGTTTCACAAAATCCATAAAGCTGAGTCCTCACACAGCCACCTCCTGCAAGCACTCATTTCTTGGGTAAGAGTTACCTGTTGGCTATTATGTAATAAAGTAACAACCCAAGTTTGTTATCTTATTCTAAATAGGCATTACACATTTAAGGCTACCTGGTACATACTTTACCTTTCCTGGGGAAAATAAAGCCTCCGTTGACCTACATGAGGAAACTTCCAAAGAGTACATAATTATGAAAATATGACTCTCCCTGGCATCCTCTCCTTACGTGGTTTACATCAGGACAGGGGGTTCAGGCTAAGGGTGGGAATTGGAAGCTCTTAGATATCAAATAGGCTCCAAAACACAAAGGTGCCCTCAACGTCAGTTCCATGTACAGGATAGACATGAAGCTGTGCTTGTTCTTAAGTCCTGATGGTCACATGTGCTCTGTACCATGTGCCTAAGGGGTGACCTAATGCTGATTCTGCTGGGGAAGCTGGGACAGGACAGGAGGATTTGCCATAGTGATCTGAGTCACTACTCAGCAACATCTCAGGGTTCACAAGATCACATGTTCAGCTGCTACTTAAAGCCTTGGAGGCACTTCAACCTCTTAACTTGGGTAAGCATTAGGAGCCTAGTAGGTAGTGTCCAACTCCTCAAAATAACTTTAAAGAGACTATACTCCCTTCTTGGAACTTCTCAGCATGACAAGGACATGACCATGAGTCCTTAGCCATGATCACTGCTTTCTGTTACTAAAGATGAGTGGTAATCAGACACAGTCCCTCAGTTTTCTTCCTTCTACTCAATTGTTCTTCTACTTCAAAACAATCTTCCTCACATTCTCCAGGAAACCTTTAAAGTCATAACAAAAAGTGGATCAAATTCTCTGAATATGTATTCAACAGCTAACTCTAATGTGAGCATGGTGTTACTGAAGTAATAGTAGTTTTAGGGGTAAATGATACAAAAAGAAGTAAATCCCCTCTATTTCTCAGGAAGCCAGAGTGACCTCTCAAATTTTGCACCAGGATCATCTTCCTCTTTGTTGAGATGAATTCAGGACACATCCTAGAAAGGTGTGTTGACTGTACTCATTGCTCTGTAGCAGACTCTTCATCTTCCCAGGTTAACTCTTCTCCTTTGGGGCAAGGTTGACTGAGCTGGTCCAGTCAGTCATTCATTATACTAACCAGCACAACTACATAGCAAGCATATTATTGCTCCCTCGATCATGTTGATTCGTCACTAGATCATGTTATCTTGCAGCCAAGGTCACTCTGATTCACAAATAGGTCAGTTAACAGTGGCCTAATAGCAGAGGCAACCGCTTCAAATCAGGCCAGTCAGGAAGCCATATGGAGCTGTTCAACAAGTACATCTCTTTATCATTAATAGAAAAAAAAATGTTTTTACTTGGTAAATCAGAAGCAACTTCTTTGTATTTAAAAATTGACATAATGACTTCCCTTGGTTTCTGCCAAATGAACATTATAAAAAATATGTTTCCAGTGTAACCAACAGATTCTCCTGACATTGCCTCCATGGTGGGAAGGAACGAGCGGGGGAAAGGAGGACGATGGGAGAGATGGAGCGAAGCAAGACCCTGCCAATAAGGTTACATTCTCGAATGAATACCGGTTAGCATACAGTATCTTTTAAGGGGCCCTAAAGGTACTGAATTCCTCGGGAAAAAAAAAAACATGAGCCTAATATTCCCTAGATCCCAATGCTATCAGCTACAAATATCAAGTTCAGACAGCTGCACGTCAGCCACTCAAGTACAGAGGCGTCTTCTTTCTTCTTCCTATTGCATAACAAGGCTAGTAGTTCCAGCATCTGGCGTTGGCACATTCTAGGCTCCCAGCTTACCCTTTAGGAACCTAAAAGTCCATCTTTAATAAATCCCCATTTCTTTCTAAGTTCCCAGAATAATTCTGAACACCACCCAGGTTTGAGAATCTCTGCCCCATTCCACACCTCAACAGTGATTTTTTTAAAAGGAACTGTTCCCCCTTCCCCCCAACCATACTCATGCACTTGTGGTTCCTCAAACATTTTCTTTATGAGCAATGAGAAGAGCAGAACAGCTTCCTCCACTACCACCCAGATATCCACAATGAGCAGACTAGGCCTACAGATTCTTCACATTCTACAGCTCTTAAAACAAACACTGCATGTCTGGTGTAAAGTTTGCACACCAGCCCCCATGCCATCTAAAAGAAGCCAGGGCTGCCACCTCCAGGTACAATGATAAATAAGTCCACGGAGTCTCAGACTGAGCTCTGGATTCCATCCAAGCTTCAGACAAAAAGATTTACTAATCCCTTGTATACAATATAAAAATAATAACACCAAAACAAAACCACCTGCCATTAGCCAACTCTAATCTAATCCTTCCTTGAAGTAATAATTCTACTCAGAACACTTCAACACCATACTTGGCTTTGCACACACAATAAATGAACTAATGATGCGGGCCTGTGTACAAGGTCCTCTGAAAAAAGGTAACCCCTTACAACGAGTTGGAGGAAACATGAAGGATTTAAAATCAGAAGTAGGAAACAGGACCATGAGAAGGAAAGTCTTTTCATTTTCCATCCATGCACTATTCTGCCTTCCCCAGGCCAGTATTAATATGGTCTCTGCTTCAGAAAGGCTTTGACTTTCCTGCTATTATCCTAGTCTTACTTTAACACATACTTTATATTAGAATGCGTTCCAGGAAGCATATGGCAATAGAACTAGGTCAACCATTAACCAAATAACAGGAAACTGCTCTGCAGCGCACACCCTTCAAAAGCTTGCTTAATGAGCTGGCTCTTCAGAATATGTCCTTCAGTCAGGTTGGAACTAACAGGATCCATGGGTTTCTTTAATGCCACAAGGTCACCTAAGACCTAGGAGGCTACTGCACATACTAGACTTTCAACCATGGAAACCATGCCACTGACATGTTCAAGAACTAAAGTCAAAGGTTGGAAGAAGAATCTTTTCTGAATCTGTTTGACTGCCCTCAAAGAACATTGACTATCTTGCTTCTGTGGCTCCATTCTTCCAGTTCTGACAGATGAATAGGAAACACTACATACTCATCGTTCCTTTCCATCCATTAGCTTTCTGTTCCTTGAGGCTTCCATACCACCAATTTACTCTATGAAATACATGTCACAATCCAGCCGGGAGTGGTGGCACACACCTTTAATTCCATCATTTGTGAGGCAGAGGTGGGAGATCACTGTGAATTCGAGGCCACCCTGAAACTACGTAGTGAATTCCAGGTCAGCCTGGGCTACAGTGAGTCTTTACCTAAAAAAAAAAAAAAAAAAACAGCAGGGCATGGTGGCACATGCTTTTAATCCCAGCACTTGGGAGGCAGAGGTAGGAGGATCACCATGAGTTCAAGGCCACCCTGAGACTACAGAGTGAATTCCAGGTCAGCCTGGACAAGAGTAAGACTCTACCTCGAACAACAAAAAAAAAAAAAAAAAAAAAGAAAGAAAGAAAGAAAGAAAGAAAGAAAGAAGGAAGGAAGGAAGGAAGGAAGGAAGGAAGGAAGGAAGAAAAAACAGTACACGTCACAATCCATTTACTCTTAGTAGGTCAAATGAAGTCTTAGCTTCATATAAAACTATAAATTATTTTCCTCTAGAATCAACAGCATTGAATCCCTGTTTGGTCTTGAGTTTGAATGTTTCTGCTCTAGTACTTGTGAATCTATTGTACAAAATCCAACTTTATAATGAACCAAAGAGTCATTCATGATCATACTAGTAACTCATCCTCAAATTGGTATCCTTCCAAAGCTTCCAATGACCAATCTCCGCTTGACCTCTTTAATGTAGATTATATCTACATAGTCTTACTTCCAAAAGGTTATATAATGTGGATTATTAGTAGAGTAGGGTAGTTTTCTTATATCAACTCTCATCATCAAATAAAAATGTCAAGACAAATCTTCATTCACTAACATTTGAAAATGTATGTCTAGTGATATTTGTATTAGCAACCAAGATTAAGAAGAAAAGAAGAGATACTATTTTGTTTCAGAGACCTAGGAGTATTTAAACATGCTAGGTTTGGCTTATTGACTTACACACTTTCTGACTATGCCAGCTATTCTGAGCACTGTGTAAGGCATGGGTGATACAGGGGTGAACCATGAGAGACACTCGCTTTCCTTCTGGTAGCTTCAAATCTAGTCCTTTCAGTGACTGACATGAAACAAACTACTTGTTGGCCATCAAAGGCTATTTGGCTAAATCTTAACTAAGGTCTTGTTCTCAACAGTCATCAAAGCTTCAATGATCACCAACATGAGGAATGGCACCCTGGGCTGCAGGGCAAAGAAAGGCGGCTTGGATTTTGGAGAACCACATCTCTCACTTCTGTACTATTCTTGGAAAATTTCAGGTTTTATGTTAAATACGTTGAAGGAGTTTGTGGTATAGCAAGAAGTAAAAATAGAAAAAAAAAAAACCACAGAAGCTCATCTAAAGAATTTAATAAATAATCTATTACAGAATGCTCAAGATAGTGCAAATAGAGGTTAGGGCACTTCTCTTCCACTTTCTGGATTTTGGAATCATATTTCACTGAGGGGCACATGAGCTTTGAAAAGTCACTATATAATAAATGGTATTGTTCAGCCCCAAAGCCAACAAGCTAAATGTTTATCAATCCCAACAATGCAGGCTTCAAGGAGCCTCCTAACAGGGATTTCATGGGCAACTCAAGGGCATTCAGATAGTCACTGCTTAACAGTGCTCTGCCTATCATTTTATAAAAATTTAAGGATGAGAGGAAAGGGAATTACTATTTTTATATGCCCACTATATGTCAGGCCCTGCACTAGAGATTTATATTCATGATCTCATTTCTCTCCCCCCCCCCACACACACACATAAGAACCTTACAGAGGAGATTTTCTTTGTCCAGATAAGGAAATTGGGGGCCAGACATTGAATCATTCACTCAAGGTCAGTCAGTTACTCGCTGGCTCTGAGGTCTAAGATCTTTCCAATACACAGCCGCAGTCCTCACTGCCAAGGTCTTCACAGGCCTACCAGCTGATAGCAAAGTGTTTCTTCTGTGGATTCCCTTGTGTGAAGGAGTCAAGGTTCCTCCCACATGAGTGCTCACTGCTCCCAACATAATCTCTGGGACCCTCAAAAGATGATCTAGTGTTTCTCAAAGTGCTCAAACACTGAGGATGGTACAAGGCCAGACTAGTTCCTCAGATACGAAGCAAGATGAACTCAGTGGGTCCTCCTGCCAATTGCCCTGTCCTTACTCATCTGCCAGCACATGCCAGAGCCTGCCTGGAATGACGCAGGAAAGGTCACCAAGAGTGATCCCATACCCCTTCCTTCAGATTGCTATGAAGTAACAGTTCAGCGTTGCTCCTTAGAAAGTCAACAACATTTTCATAAGAATCAAAATTCTCGAATTAAGCCAGGCATAGTGGCGCACGCCTTTAATGCCAGCACTCTGGGAGGCAGAGGTAGGAGGATCACCATGAGTATGAGGCCACCCTGAGATTACATAGCGAATTCCAGGTCAGCCTGGACTAGAGTGAAACCCTACCTACCTCAAAAAAAAAAAAAAATCTCCAACTGTTTGTATACATAAACCTCAGAATTACTCTCAAGAGGTACAAAGAGAAGTTGAGGTCTAAAGGCTAAAGGACTCGGAATCTGTGGACTCTATCCATCCTGAAGGCAGTATCCTCACTTTGCCCACCAGGCATTCCTTTTTAACTCACTAAAGGGACCAAGGTGCTTTATTTTTTCATTATACTGAAGGTCTAACTACAGAAACATTTGCTTTTTTTATATGTCTAAAACACTGTCATTTTATTGGACATGAATATTTCATCTACAGGCACATTGAAATAGAAATATAGATGAGGATGGCAGTTATGAAGGGTCCAAGTTATACCACTAATAAAATGCACCCTGACAACCGCTCTTTCTATTCCAGCAGCTCCACAAACAGATACCAGAAAGGCAGGACTGCTGAAATGTAGAGCTACTTAACATAAACAAACACAAAGTCCACAGTTGGGTTTGGAGATGTGGCTAATTTTAGACAACTGTTCAACACTGAATGAAATGGAGCCTGAACTTCTCAATGGTTTCATGCAACCCTCACACCTACAGTTAACCAACTCCACCTCCAAGTTTGCTCAACTCTGGAAAGTAAGTGATGGGGTAGCTGAAAGAAGGAATTCATTCCAATGCCATGCTGTTTTCCACAAACTGTCCGGTTTGCTCCAGCCCCCAGGGCTGAGGAAGCGCCCCACCATCTGTTCACGCGGCAAAGATGTTAGCATTGGGGAGCATCTGATGCTAGTCAGCCTGTGTAGCGCTTCCACTGATCAGCCTCCTGTGAGGCAAGTGTTCATTCAAGAGAGCTAGGAAAATCCTCCAGAGCAGGCAGCTGAAATTGAGAGGGCTCTTGGTGATTACAGACAGGTCTGCTGGCCTTATTCCTAGGGAAGCTCTGTGTAACAGACATCCTCAGGTTGCTGAGGTGAACTTCCAAACCAGGCCCAGTTATGGAAAGGGAGATTTATTGAAAGCAGAGGAAGTTCCATAATGGCAGAAGAAACTGGCCCACTTTCACAGACCCAGGCACAGAGAAGAAGCCACAAGCAAGCACACTTCAGGAACTCTAGGCAGAACTCCGGCACTTTGCATATCTCAGACCTCAGGAGAAAGTCAAATAGCGAGCGTGTTCAACAGAGAATCCACCATTTCAAGAGTCAGTAAGTTGTGCTCCCTCTCGGTCTTTGCCTCGCCCCCACCCCCGTTTCCTCTCTCCCCCTTTGGCCCCTTTGATACAACGTTGAAATCCAGTGACTGTCCAGCGCAGTGTACTTGGGACCATCTTCCCCACTTCATGACAAGGTTTCAGCCCGGTGGCCTGATGTACTTGCTCATCAGCTTTCAAGCTCAACAGGGGGAAACAATCTACCCCTCAAATTGTGGAAGCTTTCTTTCCAGGAGAACTAGACAGTCCTGATGGCTCTCTCCAGTTACATAGCAATTATGTAATTGCTAAGCTTCTGCAGAATCACAGGAACCATTCTGCAGTCTTCTTGGGGACTACAGCTGCAGCACAATGTTCGGAGATGATTGCAGCCTTTGAATGGATGGCCGGTCTCAGAGCTGAGCACAAAGGGACGTACAATGGGATTCCATCTCAAGCACAAAGATGTTCCTGCCTAATGAAGCCCTTTCTCCTCCTCCCAGTCTGTGCAGCAGGCTCTTCCCTCTGCCCGCCCTACATGCGTGGGGAATGTGGTTTACTCTGTTTCTGCTGACAGGTTCCAAAAGAGGCAGCAAATCAGCTGAAGTTTTGCCATGGACCATGTACAAGGTAATCATTTAACACATAATGTGAAGGCACTAGAAGAGGACATGAAGCAAGGGGGAGTGGAAAGCATCTCTGCACTGGCATGAAATGACTGGCTTCCTTTCCCTCTGCCAGCTCCAATCCCTCATGTTGACATTACACATCCTGTACTGTGGATCCACCCCCATGCTGCCGCCTGCCCAGCTGAATTATCTCCTGCGTCACAGTGGTGGTAACAGAACTGCTGGCTCGGCAGACCTGAAAGCACCACTTCAATGCTTAATGCATTCAGCAACTGGACGGACACATCACCAGTGCGTCGGGGCTGGTTTGAGGTCCTCTCAGCAGCCATGCGATACTTGACCTAACCTTCTGCTGACCAGATGGTCTGTCTGCCTCTTGGGACCAAACCATTAAACTTGACTTTATTAAATTCTATCCAAATGTGGGGACAGTTTACAGCAGCAGCAGTGTCTGGTTCATCTCCAACAGGGTTGCTAAGATGAAAATGACCTAAAAATAACTGGAAACTCTACTTCACACCAACAGAGAACAAGATAATTTTGGAGTAAATATTTAAATGAGCTGCCAGATTATGAATCCACTGCAGCAATGACTATATGGTTAGCAGATTATATTGTAAATGTATACACACAAAGGCGCAGAAATGAATGGGTCTAGAAAGGAGTTCCACAGCCTACACCACTCTATACCATTCCCTTGGCTCAAGGCTGTTTCAGTGTGGGTCAGGATACCAACTCCATCATAATCTCTCAATTACCAAAACAAAGGACCTAAATCAACTCAGACAGAGATGCCATAGCCCTTGGGTTTAACCACCTAGACCCACTGTGGGTGGGCCTGGTACTCAAAATGTTTCATGAATGAGCAAATAAATGGGCACCTACTTCTTTAAACATAGCTGCTTCTATAAAGCACATCTCATGACAATGAAGACATTCAATTCTTTCCAACTCTATCATCATCCACAATTGCTAACTAGGCAAGGAGCAAGCCATCTGCACCAGAGGCTCTGGGTGGCCATGAATTCATCACTGCAGATGAACTGCAGAAGAGGCCATTTATGGGGACCTGGGCAGTGTGCTTTGCAGACATTGTACCACCTCAGCCTTTACCAAAGAGAATTCCATTTTAAAGATAAGAAGCAAGGGCTGGAGAGATGGCTTAGCGGTTAAGGCATTCGCCTGCAAAGCCAAAGGATCCCCGGTTCAACTCTTCAGGACCCACGTAAGCCAGATGCATAAAAGGGCACATGCATCTGGAGTTCATTTGTAGTGGCTGGAGGCCCTGGTAGGTATATCCATGCTCTCTCTCAAATAAATAAATAAATAAATAAATAAATAAATAAATAAATAAATAAATAAATAGACAGACAGACAGACAGACAAACAAACAAACAAACAAACAATGTTTTAAAAAGCCGGGCATGGTGGCGCACGCCTTTAATCCCAGCACTCGGGAGGCAGAGGTAGGAGGATCACCATGAATTCAAGGCCACTCTGAGAATACATAGTGAATTCCAGGTCAGCCTGAGCTGCAGTGAGACCCTACCTCAAAAATAAATAAATAAATAAATAAATAAATAAAAATAAAAAAAAAAGAAGCAAGCAGGGGGACTGGAAACAATTAGGAGTTTGGCCCAAGTTCACAAAGGTAGAATGTAAGAGTGTAAATTTAATTCTTAATCTAAAACCAACAGCTTTTTTCATTAGTCATAAGGAAGTAACAATCTTGTAACAGGTGAAGAACTAAATACACATGAAGGGGATGTGCCTAACCTAAAGTCTCAAGAGAAGTGGAAAACCTTTCCCAAGAGTGGTAAATACTAAGGGTTTCAGCTCCTCCTGATCCCTCCCCTATTTCTTTTAATTAAGATTTATTAATGGGGCTGGAAAGATGGCTCAGCAGTTAAGGTGCTTGCCTACAAAGTCAAATGACCCAGGTTCGATTCCCCAGTCCCCACATAAAGTCAGATGCACAAGATGGCACATGCATCTGGAGTTCATTTGCAGTGGCTGGAGGCCCTGGCACACTCATTCTCTCTGTCTGTCTCTCTTCATCTGTATCTCTCTCTGCTTACAAATAAAAATATATTTATTTTTTTTAAATTTATTATAAGAGCCGGGCGTGGTGGCACACACCTTTAATCCCAGCACTTGGGAGGAAGAGGTAAGAGGATCGCCTTAAGTTCAAGGACACCCTGAGACTACATAGTGAATTCCAGGTCAGCTTGGGCTAGAATAAAACCCTACCTTGAAAAAAAATTAGTTATAAGAACCACAGAGTGGGTAGGAATAACCTGAGGCATGGTTCCCCTGCTGCCCCACAGGGACTGACTGAGGCCTTCATGACCCCACAGTGAATCCCATAACCCCACTGAGGAGGGCCTCCAGGGTAGTGGGAGCAGGGGTAATGGGATAAAAAAACAAGTACAGCCTGTAATAATATATATGTATAAAACAAATAAAAAGAAATTTTTCTTTATTTATTTGCAAGTAGAAGAGAAAGAGAGAGAGGAAAAGTATGGGCATGCTAGGGCCTCTTGTCACTGCAAATGAACTCCAGACAAATGTGCCACTATCTGCATCTGGCTTTTTGTGGATACTGGGGAATTGAACCTGGGCTGAAAGGTTTCACAAGTAAGTGCTTGTAACCACTGAGCCATCTTCTCAGCCCTCCTTCCATATCTCTAACTGTATTGAGGGCATTCTGTATTATAATCCCTACTACCAAACCCACAGCTACACCTCCACTCCTTTTAGTTTTGGGGTTCACTTCCTGAGACTAAAATAATCTCCCCTCTGCATGAATCCTAGAGATTTGAACACTAACAACTTAAGTGCATGACCACTTTCTCAAGTAGCTCCAGACGCAATCTTATATAGTGATTATCACATTCTTATAATAAAGCATTCCAATGAAACTTTTGTCTCTCTGGAAATTTCTAAAATGTAAAAAAAACAAAAAAAAATCCTTCCGTGGCTTTTTTATTATTTATTTATTTATTTATTTAGTTATTTGAGGGAGTGAGAGAGGGAATGAGGCAGAGAGAGAGATAAAATGGGCACACCAAAGCCTCCGGCCACTGCAAACGAACTCCAGACTCATGCGCCACCTTGTATATCTGGCTTACATTGGTCCTGGACAATTGAACTGAGGTCCTTTGGCTTTGTAGGCAAATGCCTTAACCACTAAGCCATCTCTCCAGTCCAGCTTTTTTTTTTTTTTTTTTTGCTTGCTCCTACGTGGCTAGTTCTTTCCTTTCTCCCTCTCTCCCTTCCCTTCCTTGCCTTCCTTCCCTTCTTTCCTTTCCTTCCTTCCTCCTTCCCTCTCCCTCCTTCCTTTTCTCTCTGTCTGCTTTTCTTTTTTTTACTCTGTTTTGTTTTCATCTTGCTTAAGTTTTTTTGAGCCATGGTCTCACTCTAGCTCAGGCTGACCAGGAACTCACTCTATAGCCCAGGCTGGTCTCAAATTCACAAGATCCTCCTATCTCAGCTGGGCTTAAAGGCTGTGATTTGCTCCAACAACCGTGAACTGTCTTCCTCATCTTTGTCACCAACATCTCCACCACCACCCTGCCACCAATGAATGCCATATGGCCAAAGCAAAACAGGTAAGGGAAGTCCTGTCAAGTCCTAACAACAATCATTCCACATTGTCCATCCACATTTTGAAGTATCACCTAACTGCAAGATACTCTAAAACTAGCCTCCTTAGACCTGAGGTCTCAAGGCTTCTGGTAATACATTAGTAAGACCATGCAGAATAGACCTGGCTGTTAAAAGAAACATTTGCAAAGAGAAGACCCAAAGCATTTGTAAACAAGACTCTAGGACAGTGCTCAAACTGGCTTAGAGATAGAAACCACAAAGACGCACCCAACACTTATATATGTCAGCATAGCCAGCATTTCCCTTGCAATGAGCACTGTTTACAAGCCATTTTTGCCAAAATAATATCAAAACCAGAAATGGTAATAGCATCTTTTCCAAAAAGTTTGAAGAACTTCGTGTTTATAAACATTGTTCTCCTACAATTCCCCAGGATATCTCTGCAAGTGTGGACAGGAAGCCTTATTACCATGAAAATGTGTTGTGCCACAGAAAATGGCACCATTCTTGGGAGTTTACAGATTCCTGCTGAATTCAGGAGTAGTAACCCACACCTATAATCCAACACTTAAGAGGCAGGAGGATTGCCATGAGTTGGAAGCCAGCCTGTGCTACAGAAAGACCCTATCAAAATGAACAAACTAAAAATTCTTTCTGAACTGTGAGTGGTGGCGCACGCCTTTAATCCCAGCACTCAGGAGGCAGAGGTAGGAGGATCGCCATGAGTTCAAGGGCACCCTGAGACTACATAGTGAATTCCAGGTCAGTCTGAGCTAGAGTGAGACCCTTCCTCGAAAAGCCACAAAAGAAATCTCACTGAATGCTGGCACAGAGATCTGTAATACGGCTGGTTTGCAAACCATCACACTGTAGCGCAGTCTCCCCTGACCCTCAATAAAGGCAGACAAAATGAGTTCCGGGCTAAAGACATCTACTGAGTGTAGATGAATGTGGTAGGAGATTTCCCCCTGGGTTTCTCCCTCAGTGAAGAAACAACTATCATTTGAGTGCCCATTATACACCAGGTCCTTTATTCATATAACTTTGTTTTAACCCTCATGTCTGTTTTACAAAGTTTCATTATCACTACCATTCAGTTGAGTAAAAGTCAAAGACAGAGTCTTAGTGTCTTATACAAGCAAACACAGGTAAAAAGGGACAGAAACAAATTTCAACCTGCACCCTGCAGCCCCATAAGCCCTAGCCCATTACACACCACTCTCTCGCGCGCACACTGGCTCACTCTTTCCATGTGTGTTTTGGTTTTTTGAGGTAGGGTCTCGCTCTAGCCCAGGCTGACCTGGATTCACTCTGTATTCTCAGGGTGACCACGAACTCACTGCAATCCTCCTACCTCTGCCTCCTAAGTGCTGGGATTAAAGGCGTGTGCCACCACACCGGGCTATATACCACTTTCTTCATGGAGCTCCCTGCACTGAACTGAATTTTCACCCAGCCATGTCTATAGAGATGACCGAAAGGTGGAAACCTGAAATTCTGATTTCCAGAAATGAAATAATGAATAAATAACGTCCAGAGAGAATATCTCTAATTTACCTGCCTATCTGTAGAGACACATGCATACATATACACATACACATATATGAAGCAATATGTATTTATCTGTCACTTATCTATCTACCTATGTACAGAGGTATAGATAGATAAATACAGATAGATACATGCAGGCATATACATATACAGAAAGCAATATACATGTATATATGTAGCCAAGTCACCAGTTATTCTTCAGACAACTCAACCAAATTGAGTTTTAGCCATGGAGTGCAAATTTTAAGTCCTTTTTTATTTCATGTAGCACAACCAAAAGGAAAGGCTGAGCCAAGTGTGGTGATCACACCTTTAATTCAGAGGTAGGAGGATCACCACAAGTTCAAGGTCACTCTGAGACTCCGTTGGTGAATTCTAGGTCAGCCTGGGCTAGACTGAGACCCTACTTTGAAAAAAGAAAGAAAGAAAGAGAAGGAGGGAGGGAGGGAGGGAGAGAGGGAAGGAGGAAGGGAGGAAAGGAAGGAAGGAAGGAAGGAAGGAAGGAAGGAAGGAAGGAAGGAGGGAAGGAGAAAGAAAGGAAGAAAGAAAGAAAGAAAGAAAGAAAGAAAGAAAGAAAGAAAGAAAGAAAGAAAGAAAGAAAAAGAAAGGCTGCCAAATGACAATCTGGCCCCACGAGTCAGTGTCGCACTGATGTATCCACTTCCAATACAGGTTGTTGTTTGTAGTTCCTAGAAATCATGGCCTCCTGTTTGGGAAATTAAGCAACAAATAAAAAGGGTGTGGTGGCACATACCAGTCAATGCATGTAGAGGTACAAGCAGGAGAATGATTAGTTCAAGGCCATTCTTGGCTACTAAGGAAATTTGAGGCCAGCCTGGACTACAGGAGACCCTGTCTCAAAAAACAAAAACAAAAAGCCAGCTGTGGTGGTGTATGCCTTTAATGCCAGCACTTGGGAGGCTGAGGTAGGAGGATCACTGTGAGTTCTTCAAGGCCAACCTGAGACCATATAGTGAATTCCAGTTCCGTTTAGCCTGGGCTAATGGGAGCCCCTACCTTGAAAAATCAAAAAAAAAAAAAAAAAAAAAAAAATCAGCAAACAATATTTTATTTTTCTTTATTCATTTGAGAGAGAGATAATGGGTGTGCCAGGGCCTTCAGCCACTACAAATGAACTCCAAATGCGTGCACCCTTTTGTGCACCTGGCTTACATGGGTCCTGGGGAATCAAACCTGGGTCCTTTGGCTTTGCAGGCAAGTACCTTAAACACTAAGCCATTTCTCTAGCCCCTCTTCTTCTTTTGGTTTTCTTTTAGGCTGGCTTTGACCTTGTAATCCCCCAACCTCCACCTTCCAAGTGCTGGGATTCAGAGGTGCACCAATAGTGGTGCTGGGGATCAAATCCAGGCTTTATATATGCTAGCCAAGTACTCTACCAGTTTAGCTACATTTCCAGCCCAGTGTTCTTTTTTTTTTTTTTTTTTTTTTGGTTTTGCAAGGTAGGGTCTCACTCTGGTCCAGGCTGACCTGGAATTAACTATGTAGTCTCAGGGTGGCCTTGAACTCTCGGCGATCCTCCTACCTCTGCCTCCCTAGTGCTGGGATTAAAGTCGTGCGCCACCACGCCCGGCCCCAGTGTTCTTTTTGTATGACAAATATCTTGACAATAAATTTCAGAAATTTGGGAGATAGGGAGAAGTAATATAAAATGTTCTCTTTACAATTTCTCAGATCTTAATGATCATGTTGATAAGACATTATCTTACAAATAAATCATTCTCCCTTTCAGTTTAAGGTAATACCTTATAAAGTAAAACATCTATTCAAAGGAATCACATTAAAGCTACAGAAAAGGTTGATGTACCATGGGGGAGGGGGGAAATCTAGTCAGTTTTGGATTTTTATGCTTCAAGATTCTTACCTGTTAGTGTTTTTATGATTTTCTTTCTGTCTTAGGTACAGCAAAAAAGCATATGGATCTACTTTTTTACGAAGCCAACAAAGTTAAGCAGCATATGAAAGCTCATGAGCAAAATAATAGTCATAGAACTTTCTACCAAGGAGGGGGAAAGATCACGGGAAGGTGGCTAAGGGGGGGGGGGAGGCAAGACCATCTTGAAAACATCAGATATTCACTGTTCAGAACTGCTCCAAATAAGATCACTAACACTTACCTGTGCTGGGGTCAATTCTGATAATTGTAGTTGACGTCTAGAAATGGGGTTATGAATATAATTATCATGGAGCAGCAATTGGGTAATCACAACCTAATTAAGCCCACTGACTAGATTATCTTGTTTTCCCCTAATAACCACATAACATTTAACACTTGCTAATTTCAGGACCTATGGGTGATGTTCATTCATTATTTACAAGCTACAGCCACTGGTCAGAAAAGACTGGGTGAAGTACTGAGGGTGCTGAGTCAACCACAGAGCAAGGATGAATTTTAAGGTCAACAGACATCTGTTCTTGAATACCTCTTCACTTCTCAGCCCCACCACATTACTAACTGGAGGCACTGCCAGATGTGAGAAAGGAATGAATGGAAAGATGCAATTCTGCTTTCTTCACATGTATTTCATGTGATCTATACAATGCGCTTTTTTATTATTATTATTATTTATTTATTTATTTGAGAGAGAGAGATACAGAAATAGGTATGTAGAGAGAGAGAGATTGAAAGAGAGAGAATGGGTGCGCCAGGGCCTCCAGCCACTGCAAACGAACTCCAGACGCATGCACCCCCTTGTGCATCTGGCTTACGTGGGTCCTGGAGAATCGAGCCTCGAACCGGGGTCCTTAGGCTTCATAGGCAAGCGTTTAACCGCTAAGCCATCTCTCCAGCCCTACAATGCGCTTTAAAAAAAAAAAATAACCATAGCCGGGCATGCTGGCACACGCCTTTAATCCCAGCACTTGGGAGGCAGAGGTAGGAGGTTCGCCATGAGTTCCAGGCCATCCTGAGACTACAGAGTAAATTCCAAGTCAGCCTGTGCTAGAATGAGACCCTACCTCAAGAAACAAAAACAAAAACACAATAACCATGGGATCCATCTTTGAATATGTGGTTTTCTTTCAAGATCTTGGTTGACTCCTCCACCAGGTCTGCATACACAAACTACACATCCAAAGGCCCTCTTTGTCCTTCAGTGTCTCTCATATTCAGCATGCTCTCGGAATGGACCTCCAACAGTTACTGTGTGCAGACACATTTTACCAGATTCACCTCACTTCTTCACAGCACTTCCTGCGGGTTGTCTGGGTAGGTTTGTCTCCAAAGAAGAAATTTGAAGAAACAAGTTGAAGATCGGTCTTTGAGACAAGAGCTGCGGTGAGGGGTATTTTAGAAAGCCAGACGCTACTGACTGAGGGGACGCTTTACGGTATCTGAGGCTGAATTCCCACTCCTCTAAATTAAAATTTTTGTCCAGAGGAATACATGCTTTGGTAGAGTTTACTTTTATTCTCTTCAGCCATATAGATTTTTGTTTGTTTCCTGGGCCTTTTTTCCCATTAAAGTCCTTTATCCAAGAAAATTGATTTGGGGTCTGGGTTGCCTACCATGTGCAAGGCCCTAGGTTCAATCCCCAACACAGCAAAAAGAAAAACAAAAGTATGCTATGGTCTTGTGATGATTTTGGTAGGGAAGTATACAGTTACAATAAAAATGGTAAATGTGGCCTTCCTTAATATACTTTAGAAACAAGATATGTTTGTCCTACAAAGGTTTTGGCTGTGGGTCTGTCTGGAGAACCAGAGATCAACTGAACAGATCCATAGCTCAGTGAAGATATTATAGAACCAGCACTAGTTTTGGATCTGAAGAGTCCACTGAGCAATTAAGTGTCCAACTGCTTGTCTTACAGAACTAATGTCCTACATGTCTGAAGATGTCTGGACCTACCCTATGCCCTTGCTCTGCTGAAAGCATCTGTAGTCATCTGTGAAGCCACTTTCTTCCTGTACTTGGAATGTGACAGGGAGAGAGGCAAGCAGTAGAAGAACACTTGCCATGTCTCTGTATTCTAAGGAGAGCACATGGTGATCACTGAGAGGGCGAGAAGTACCAGCATCCACACTTTCAGGAGAGTCTGCCTCCTTCCACTAATGACCATTAGAGGGGGGGAGATGATTCTCAAATGCCTGTCTGTATAGCTTTAGGCCTATAGTAATAACCAAAGCCAATACAGAACATCAAGACTTTTAAATGGATGAAAAGTAGAATGCTTTCTACTTTACATAAAAGTCACACAGCCTGTGGGCCTGTCAAAACAGGTAGGTGCTCCTTTTAAAAATCCACATGTATAAGTATTTTAATGAGTTTGAGAAATTTTAAGATTTATTTATTTATTTATTTATTTATTTATTTATGTATTAGAGACAGTGAAAGGGGGAGAGAGAGAGAGAGAGAATGGGCATGCCAGGGCCTCTAGCCACTGCAAACAAATTCCAGATGCATGCGTCACCATGTGCATCTGGCTTACGTGGGACCTGGAGAATTGAACCGGAGTCCTTAGGCTTCGCAGGCAAATACCTTAACCCCTAAGCCATCTCTTCTGCCCGAGAATTTTTAAATATGTGTCTCCTATATGGTGTCTTTGTTTAGCTTTTTCCCTATCACCTCCTTTTGTAACTCAGAGCAAAAAGAGGGTACTCTTAGTAACACACTTTGTCAAGTAATTGCAGTGAGTTGTACCTCTCATATCAGACAATCTATTATCAATTGCCATTACATGCAGATTTCCTGCCAGAGCACAAGGATATACTCCAGGCCACTGAAAGAGATAAGCCATTGGCAACATAAGGTAACTATTAGCATACTTAAAAGCAAGGTCCCACCAGCAGACAGCCAGGGCTTTGGGGACAGATAGATAGATGCCTTTTATGTGCACTCTGGCTCCCTACTTCTTTCTTAGCCCATGATCTTGGACAAATTACTTCCCTAAACTTGGGTCTCTTGCACCACATAAACAGACCCTGGTTCATCCCGAAATGTTAAAACAAATGTTGCCTGGTATTAATATTGAATCCATCTTCTAGTGGGGAACTGGCATTTTTGAAAGTGTGTGTGATGTTTTCACCCTCTATAGGAGTTGGTAGATTTTTAATGAAGTAATTGTATTTTTCTGTATTTTTTTTTCCCAGTATTAAAACGGACAATATTCAGCTAACAGTAAAAAGGGGAGCTTTTCAGGGTCCATTGTGGAAGAGGTGGCTGAAAGAATGTAAGAGCCAAAGGAAGGGCACCACTCCTTACAATGCAACTGTCCAGACAGAAATTGGCCTTGATACCCACGACCTCTCAGTGCCTGGCAATACCTTCACAAGACCCTCATAATAGGAGAAAAAGATGATGACATCAAATTAAAAGACAGACTAAGCTGGGCTTGGTGCACGCCTTTAATCCCAGCACTCGGGAGGCAGAGGTATGAGGATCACTGTGAGTTCGAGGTCACCCTGAGACTACAGAGTGAATTCCAGGTCAGCCTGAGCTAGAGTGAAACACTACCTTGAAAAACCAAAAAAAAAAGGAGAGAGAGACTAATGCAGAGAGGGAGGGGATATGATAATGGAGAGTGGAGTGAGACTAATGCAGAGAGGGAGGGGATATGATGGAGAGTGGAGTTCTGGAGGGGAGGGGAAATATCATGGTTTATTGTCTGTAAGTATAGAAGTTGTCAATAAAAATTTTACAAAAAGGGGGAGCTTTTGCAGTTGAACTCTGACATTCAAATGAAACTCCTCTCCCTGTACATCCCCTTCCCAGTTATTGTCATTAAAAGCTAATTAACAGTCCTCAGAGACTATTTAAGATAGAAGCCACAGAAAAGAAGATACTCTGGTGTTTAAGTACTTCTTTATACAATCGCTTACTTTAATCTTTAATTTTTATCTTTAATCTGTTGCCCAGCATTCAAATTTTGTCCCAATTGAAGGACCCCTAGATCAGATCCATGACTGTTTGGAATGACTGCTGCTGGGGGACAATATAATTAGGGATGAGAATAGCTAAACCTGCTGCACTGCAATGTCCTCATTTTGGGATTTTAAAATACTAGGACTAGATTAATCCACAAGCTTATGACCAACCTTAGGCTCCAGGAAATGGATTCATCACCAACTGGACACCAGACAGTGGTCTGGGTCCACTCCTGGCCTCTCTTGAAATAAGTATGTCCTTGTTCTTCACCTCTGCTGATGCCCATAGAGCGTAGGTTGAGAAGCTCCATGGATAACCTTAGAGAGGACTATCACATTTTCTGCTCATCAATAATGCAGCAATTTTCTACAGGGCTCTATTCTCTACTTCGTTCATTTTCCAGGAAAATCTCCACCAAGCCTACTGAGCCAGTTCCCTCAAGTTTCCTTCTGCCCTCTATCAAAAAGGTAACTCAGAAGTCCCACAAATAGTTCTCCATGTCCAATTCTACTTTTTTACAATAGAAACTTACCAAAGAATGTGGGCCTGAAACTGCTGGTCTTCATATTTCACATGCAATAGGTACCAAATTACAAGGCCTTTCTCTGCTTGCTTTATTGTTTTCTTAAGAGCACTGCCTTACTTCTTCCTGTAGGCTCTCTTCCCAGTGGACAGACCTCTTCTATTTTGACTTGTCAATTATTCCCCTGCCTCTCTTCTTTTCCCTTTCCCATCCAAGCAGTCTTTCCCTTCCCAGCAAATTTTCACCATATAATTACAGCAATGCTTTAGCCTACTTTTCTGTTAGCTTAACAACCCTGTCTATTTTCTACTTGTGCTGATGCTACTGTTTGCTTTTCTGAGGGGCTAATCCATGTATCCTTTCAAGGCCTAACTTCCCCTACCATGATAGCAGCTGGAGCTCTAATTCACAGGTGCCTTCCAAAGCTTTTCATTAGCAACAGAAATGAGATGGTTTAGAAACCCATTTCTTAATCTGCAGGTGAGTATTGGAACCTTTGTGCAGCAAACATCTTTCAAGTATCCCACATTGTGCCACCGCACAATTATTTTCTGAGTAATAAGTACAATGTGATAGGCATATTTGTAGCATTAATGTTCCCTCGGAGGAAATCAGCCTTCACCCCCTTGCCTCTGGCATATTCCAGCATAAGAGACAAGCACTCAGCAGACATGAAAAAACTGAAGAATAGTGACTTTGCCTTCTTATATCCGAACAAGGAAGAGAGAAGAATCTAAAGTTGAAGGACCTTAGCTTGTGTTCTGGTTCAACTGGCCAGACAAGGGCTTAGGGAGTGAGTTTGGCCTTCCCCAGCTGGGCTCTGTGGCAGATAAGCCTCTCCACAAATCCTGGGCTTAATTACTTCTGACACAGTTGTCTTGCCTGGGCTTCCAGCTTCTTTTATGCTCCAACCAGTCTGAATCCAAAGTAAGTCTCTGCTTACTCACCTTGGGCAAATGCTTAATTTCCTACTAAATGATCCTACGACATGTAATGGGGATCCACTGGGTCATAGGAGCATTTTCTCCATCTCTCCTTGCATGGTCTTTGTTAAAATGCTACTCAACAGCTTAGGCAAATAACTTCCTCAATTACCAGTTCCAAGTATTTAGTTTTGTTAACAAGTAAATATCTACCAACCCCATGAGCAGGTTCTATCTATGCTGGGAATGAAGTATGGGGTACGTGTGGACCAGCAGTGTAACTATTTTACTAACTTCCAGAAGCAACATGCAGTGAACTGAACAAGCAAACACATGAAATCAAGGAAATCAATACCAAAATACCCATGAGCTGGCATGAAATGCACACTTCCCTCCAAGAATAACTCAAGAAGAAATGTGTCCAGCTAGGAATTAAGAAAGAATGCTTTGAAGCCACCAAGTGAGCTACTCATCAGAAGCAAGACAATGCCTTTGTAGGTGACAATACCAACACATTCTCCCATCACTCTCTCTCTCTCTCTTTAGATCAACTCTGCGCTGGAGCCACACATTCAAAGACAAACATCTTAGGGATGCTTCAACTTCTAAGGACAATTGCCCTTGTCGAGAAGATCACCGTCATGGTAGCATTTCTCAACAGTACATGTGCATCCAAATCACTGCCCATGGACGTCTCATTCACCAGTTATGTAGTTCTCCAGACACAGAGTTCAAGGGCACAAAGCATTGAGAAGAGTTTCCTAGTTAAGCTGCAAATTCAATCTGAATTCATGGAAACTCATTTTCCTATATTTGGAAACTTCTCCTGGGTCTTATCAATCCAAGAGACAGTTCACCTCCGATTATCTTCTTTCCAATGCTCACCACCCCCAACTCAGACTTTCTCCTTCTTCCTTCAGCACTGGCATGCAAGCCATGCTGTTTTAACTTCTTTCCTGTTCTCCCAGTTCTTCTGGAACATTTTATTTTCAACAGTCAACTCATTTGGAGGAGTGCCACAGTGAGGTTCAACTGTTTACAGCGTTAACTGTGTTTCTGCCAGAAGCCCACATGCAGCTCTACCTGCTCCAGACTGCCTCCTAGATGAAGAATGTATGCCTTCATTGGGAAGAAGTGCAGGGAACTGTGGAAACTTTCAAGCATTACTCTTCATCTTTACCAAATGACATTTGCTTGTCCGAGAGGAAACAGAAGTGGAAACCCATCTCCTCTTCTCTATAGTACTCTCCCATCCCTTATGATTAAATGTTGCTTGTGTATTAAAAGTCATTTCAGGGCTGGAGAGATGGCTTAGCAGTTAAGGCGCTTGCCTACAAAGCCTAAGGACCCAGGTTCAATTCCCTAGTACCCACATAATCCAGATGTTCAAGTGCTGGGATTAAAGGCGTGCACCACCACGCCCGGAAAAATTAATTATTTTTAAAAGTCATTCAGCCTGGCATGGTGGCGCTTGCCTTTAATCCCAGCACTTGGGAGGCAGAGGTAGGAGGATTGCCCTGAGTTCAAGGCCACCCTGAGACTACATAGTGAATTCCAGGTCAGCCTGGGCTAGAGTGAGACCCTACCTCGAAAAACCAAAAGAAAAAGTCATTTCAATGACACCTCCAAGTTTCTGAGGAAATGGGAAATAGCCATTGGTCTACAAGAGAGAAGTGGGCTCCCAGAAGATACATAGAAGGCACATTTTTGAATGAATACAGAACACTGGAAAATCACCAGTAATTATGGAGACTGGATTTCACCCTCTCGACCATTCATCAGTATTACAAAATGGCATCTCTGAAAGCAGCCAATTTGAATCGGCACCACTGTTGCAAAACAGATCCTCAGAGCCCAACTGTGGGCACTTTTGTAAATTGCAATAGACCCAGACAAATTTCCAAAGAAGGGCATTTGAAAAGAATTTCCAAGCCCTGGATGATAGAACATGAGAGAAAACCAGAAACATTAAGGGAAAAAAAAAATCTACAAACCCTGTAGCCAAAGGTTCATCACAAATGGGTCTCTAGATCTGTGAAGTACACTATGTCAGTCCTAAGTTCCCACATGTGAAATTCAACTAACTAGTGCTTGACTGCAGAGTTTCCCAGAGAGCCTTGGGCCCTGGAGTGGAGAATAGTTGTTTCACAACTGTAACTTCGAGATGCAGTCAGGGTAGTGGAAAGGGCACCAGGCTGCAGTCGGCTGACCTGACCTGCGTTCTAGGCCTGGCTTTGTTACAACTGAACTTTCTGACCTTGTGGCAAGTTGCTTCATGTCTAATGTGCCAGTTTCCTCTTCAGTAAAAATGAGCGTGATGGAAGGAGATATGAAATACATTATCTCTCTAAGGCATTTAAAAAAAACAAAACCTAGCTTCCAAATTGGAAGTTTTCCCTAGTGGATGTTAAATATCTAATATTACTCATTTATAGTATACTTATTTGTTTTTAAATTACTTTGCTGTCAATTTTCTACTTAGGAAATATTTTTGTCTATCACCCCAAAAACCTCAGTTTACAGTCCCTAGAATTCTTCCACATTCTAGTAAATGCTTCTTTTCTTTTCCTTTATTTTTTTAAGCAACCTTCCCCAAACTAAGACTTGTGCTATTAAAAGAGCTTAGAACTTCCCATTTCCTTGCTAGGGCTAAAATTAAACTGTCCATTCCTTAGGGCCCAACATAACATCTGCCAGATGTCTTGGCATATCACACACAAGGAGAGGAATGTTCTTCCAGCATTATCTACTCTCTTCTGTTTTTCATAATCAATTAATAGGTCACCAACACCCAGATATGTTTCTCTCAAAGCCATCAACTTCAGAAGTATGGGAATCTCACAATATACTTTCACAAAACAATATACATCCACACACTAACACAACAAGCTAATAAATTTTTTTGGCTCACTGAATTTTATCAACAGATCCTAGAAATTTTTTTCTCCTTGGTTCTTTTGAAGTTCTATAATCTCCATACAGACTCAGACATACACACATTCTTGTCAGATCCTTTGCAATCTGAACTCATTATTTACATATTCCTTAATTTATGAATGTTATGAAATAGCACCTCTGCTTTCCAGCTATCAACTTAAAATGTTTGACACAGATTTGTCAGTTCTCTATCCTGTGACATACTGAACTATAAAATGCACATACCACAAAAACATAAAGTAAGGTTACCTGAACCAAGAACTCTCAACATCAGGAATAATTCAAGGCAAACTGGGTTCTATTAAACTCCATCACACATAAAACAAGACTCATTCCCAAGGCAACTTTACATTCCCTTCTTTCAAGAAAACTGACCACAAGTACTCTAAAGCCCATTAGTGAAGTTGGATTTTTTTCCCCTCTCCAACTGTCTTCCCGCAGACTCATTAAGAAAAACTGACATAGATTTTTTTTTTTTTTCATTTTAAAGTTGTCTCCACCTGGGTGTGGTGGCGCACAACTTTAATCCCAGCACTGAGGAGGCAGAGGTAGGAGGATCACTGTGAGTTCGAGAACAGCCTGAAACTACATAGTGAATTCCAGGTCAGCCTGGACTAGAGTGAGACCCTACCCCCTCCAAAAAAAGTTGTCTCCAACATGGGGCGAGGGGTGTGCCATGAATTAGGTTGATATAAAACCACTATGAAATATCAGTGAATATGAAGATCCAACAAGTCTCTGTTGTAATGCAGTACACATCATGGTTCATACATGTCTTCAGAATAATGTCTCTATGCTATATTAGAACTGTTGCAAAAAATGTGTATGACAATCCTCACAGACTTGATGTCTCCAAAAACAAAAAGAATCTGAGCTTTGACAGCAATTGAGAATGTTCCATTTGACATTTTTTTTCCCTCTCTGTATGTATGGTTTATCCAAAATAGATGTCAAGTGTGGAGGTCTCGAAAAATTGCAAAAAATAAAACATGCCTTTAAATATCATGGGACTTCTCATGTTAAGCACAACAGGCATGGATGTGTCTCTTAGGTTACCAGTTACAATATATGCTCAAGTTCCAAAATGCCACTTTGATGCCTAATTTTTTCCCTCCAGAAACGCTCAACTTTAACACTATCTATGAAGACACTGAATCATTTGGTGTCAAAATGAAAACTGTAGTGTCAAAGTATTGTAGTGACTGGCACTTTGTCACTCCCCCATACACTTTGAGCTAAATTAATCACCTGCACCACCATCAACAACAATAAAAAAGGTATCTAGAAAGTTGGCTTCAAGAACATATATTTATGTTTACATAAACACATAGTTAGATGCAAAATCTGCTAATTACTTTGCCAAATAACTCTTTATCCACTGCACTTGAAGTTCCAATTTTGAACATGTAGCATCCATACATGCATTAACAAATTTACACATAACATTGACAACACTCCACTTAAGAACCAAAGTAATTGAACCAAAAGATTACATTCTAAAATGAAAAATAAAAGCTCTTATTCCAGGTTAAGGTTTTTTATTTTTATTTTTTAAGTGATTTTGGAGAACCATAGGAGCAAAGGAGCAAAGATATGAACAGAGTATTTTTAAATGAGCATACACCTAACCGAAAACCACATCTTCATCTGTACAAACAGGATTTTACTTCATTTACCATGGACAATTATCAGCTAAAGAACTATGTATTTCCCTTCCCCTTTCACACCCCTCAGAAGAACAATAACCCTCAATTAATGACACAACAGTCTGGGTTGAAAAATGTGATGTTGTCATATACAGCATTGTGCATTGACTGAGTGACATTGCTACCAGATACTCAACAGAATATAATTACATCTGGAATCAAAAACCACTTCAATATGCACAAAAATACTGTCGACATAAGGAACTTTACACACAAAAATCTAACACATAATGAGAAAGCCAAGCAAGAAAAAAGCTGGTGCAAGTGGCTCACCAACGTGTTCCTTATTTCTGTGGAAGCTGGGAACCCTCTGTCTTTCTCCTTAGTTGAAAGCAAGGTCCAATTAGCCCCCTTAGAATCTGTTAATTGGTTCTGAATCTCCTCCAAGTTTGCATTCCACTGTAGAGCCCTCTTCACCTATCTCCAACAGTCCATCTAAAATTCTTCTAACATCTTCCCTCACCCTCAAGATGGCTACCTTACCTAATGGAAAAGCTACATCTTCATGGTTGGCTTTCTGTAAATTTCAGAAGCATTTCAGAATTTAGTTCTTTACTTGGGTCAATTACATACATTCTCTAGAACTAATGTGTGAGGAGCTCCAAATCAGTATGTGTAGGACTGGGTCCTTTTTGGAAAATATCCTCCCAAAATGTCTTCCTCCAAGATGAATAAATCCTTCCAATTAAAAAGGTGAAGATACCTGGACAGAAGGTTTTCTCAACTGACATAATTTGTTTCCATAGTGACATTGTTAAGAAGAGATATTGACATTTCTAAAGACGTACAGTACTTGAGAACACAGGAAAAAATAGCAGAAGGAAAGGGAAAGGGGGAAACAAAGGAACTAAGAAGGCCTAACATCCAAATGGAACAGCCTGATGAGGGATGTAGGACCTAGACAAACTGATGTTAGTCTGCCAGTCTTAAGAGTTCCTCTGGGATCTCGAAGGAACATACTCTATTCTTTTTGGCAGAGAGCAACCCAAACCAGACAATAAAGTCTTGCAATGCATCAAACTGATGATAACCAAGCCCCAGAACTCAAAGGAAAATGGAAAAAAAAAATCTCAGCTTAGGGTCACCACCATCCTCACAATGAGGAAATAACATTTCCTGGAGACTTTCAGGAGACCTGGGGCAGCTGAAAGTTGTGAGAAGATCTCAGTGGAAATGTTTAAGGTTTTGCCTTGCCTTTCCTGAAGGAGGTCAAAACCCTTCAGGTCCACTCCAAAAGAGAAAAAAAATTCCAAAAGTTTACTTTAAAATGGAAACAAACGTCTCAATAACTTGTGAAAGCAACTCCTTTGGTGGGAGAAAAATCTAAGGAACCCTTAAAAGCCCTCATTTCCTTGCATAATGAAGAGATAGTGAGGAACCACCACAAGGTCTCCCTCTGGAGAGGGAGAAGGAGTAGGCAGGCAAGCCTCCTCCTCCAGCCATCACCAACAGAGCTTCAAAATGGAGACATCCATAATTTTATAAACACTTCTCATCTCAGCTTTGTCTCCTGGAAACCCGCTCTCCTCCATTTTCTGGTGGAGTTACAACATGACAAGGCTTACCTGACTCAGTTCCCAGTTCTCAACCCAACTAGTCACTTCCTCCCCAAACCTGCAAGCAACCTCCAGAAACAAAACCAAAGCAAGCCAAACAGCCAACAACAGTCACTCAGACCCAGCCCCCAGGAAGCTCTGGAGAAAGCCCCAACTGGTAGGTCTTTCCCCATCCCAGGCGTGTGCTTAAAAATGAAACTTTTTTTTTCTTTCCTTTTCTTGTTCTTTTCACCCCCTTAGGTTTGAGGAGAAACATAAAAGGAACTCCAGGCCACCTCCCTCCCTCCATCCCTGGAGATCAGAAGCTACAATGAAGAAACCGAGGGTTCCTTCAGGAATGGTGAACAGCCTGGAGAATGAACGTGAGAAGGAGCTTTGTGTTTTGGAGTCTGGACTGGAACCAAAGCAGACAGCTTGCAAATGGAGGACAGGGAGATAAAGAAAGGGAAAGAGAGGGGCTGCTCCAGTGTGTTGGGGGTGGAGGGGGGGAGGACGGCGGCTGCGGCTTCCCCTCGTGCCTGGGAGGAGGGCAGACCCTTGGGAACCGCAGCGGGCGTGAGACGCCCCCCCAGGCCCCTTCGCCTTTTCCTTTCCCCCGGGCCTCGGAGGAGAGCCAAGCGTGTGTAATGGCTTCTCCTCCTCTCCAGAAACCGTTGTCCTCTTCCACCAGGCGCTTCGGAACCTTCAGCCTTGGAGACAGCTCCTCAGCTGCCCCGCAACCTGCGCCCCCTCCTCCTCCTCCTCCTCCTCCTCCGGCTCGTCGCCTCGGTCCTCACCGGCAGCACCACAGCGGTGGCAGCAGCCATCCCCTCGCCGCATCCCGACCCCGCATCCCAACTTCGGCCAGCCAGAGACGAGGAGGAGGAGGAGGAGGAGGAGAGCCAAATACCTGAGGAAGAGGGGTGGGGGGGGTGCCAATCCGCACGGCTTTGCCATCGGGCGGGGGACAGGCAGACAGACAGAGAGAGAAAGAGAGGAGGGGGAAGGAAGGAAGGAGAGGGGACAGAGGAAAGAAAGAGGTCAACCCGCACGGGTCGGGGCCGCTCGCTCGGAGCGCTCCCTCCAGTGACCCTCGCTCACTCGCCCGCTCCCTCGGGCTCGGGCTCAGGTCTCCTGCTGCCTCCCGCCCTCCGCCCCCTCACTGTCGCTACTCCCTGGTCCCCACACTCGGAGCATCCGTCCTAAGCCTCCAGCTCTCTTCTCACTCATCTTTCACAGAAACTACACGAAATTAATTAAGCCACAGAGCGAGCTCGCTCCCTCGCTCTACCTCTACCCCCAGCAGAAGGAGCAGCCAGCAGGAAAAAGCACAGCCACCTCCACCACCACCTTCTCCTTTTCCTCCTCCTCCTCTTCCTCCTTAGCTTCTCCTCCTCCTCCTCGTGGCAGCAGCCATCCCCTCGCCGCATCCCGACCCCGCATCCCAACTTCGGCCAGCCAGAGACGAGGAGGAGGAGGAGGAGGAGGAGAGCCAAATACCTGAGGAAGAGGGGTGGGGGTGCCAATCCGCACGGCTTTGCCATCGGGGGGGGGGACAGGCAGACAGACAGAGAGAGAAAGAGAGGAGGGGGAAGGAAGGAAGGAGAGGGGACAGAGGAAAGAAAGAGGTCAACCCGCACGGGTCGGGGCCGCTCGCTCGGAGCGCTCCCTCCAGTGACCCTCGCTCACTCGCCCGCTCCCTCGGGCTCGGGCTCAGGTCTCCTGCTGCCTCCCGCCCTCCGCCCCCTCACTGTCGCTACTCCCTGGTCCCCACACTCGGAGCATCCGTCCTAAGCCTCCAGCTCTCTTCTCACTCATCTTTCACAGAAACTACACGAAATTAATTAAGCCACAGAGCGAGCGAGCTCCCTCGCTCGCTCTACCCCCCCCCCCAGCAGAAGGAGCAGCCAGCAGGAAAAGCACAGCCACCTCCACCACCACCTTCTCCTTTTCCTCCTCCTCCTCTTCCTCCTTAGCTTCTCCTCCTCCTCCTCTTCCTCCTCCCCCTGCTGCTCTCCCTCCTCCCCCTCCTCCTCCTCTTCCTAGGTCTCCCCTCTCTGGCTTCTTCTCCTCTGCCCACAGCCAGCCCATGCGGGGGACTTCCTCTCCTCCCCGCTCCGCCAACCCTCCTTGGCCGAATGAATGAGCGCGTTTGTGCCTCCAGCGCCCCGCGCTCTCCTCCCCGGAGCACTCGGACCACCCGGAGGTGGTGGTTAATTGCAGTAACTTACAGAAGAAGCGTCCCGGCGCCGGGAGGTGCTTTTGGGTTCTCCAGCCCCACCGCCTCCTTATCCTCTTTCTCTTTCTCCTCTTCCTGCTCGGGTTATTGTTGTGGAAGTTGTTTGGGAGTCTCATGTGCTTCTGCCGGGTCTCAGCAATGGAGGATCGCCATCTTCCCTGCCTTCCTCGGCTCCTCAGACTCGCTGCAGCTGCAGATGACCTGAGATATCCGTCTCTCTCCCTCCCTCCCTCCCTCTCCTCACTCACTCTCTCCTCGCTCTCTCTCTCTCTCTTTGCTCTTCTCTCTCCTCTCCTCCCTCTCTCGCGCGCGCACTCTCTCTCTCCCTCTCCCTCCCTCTGTGTCTCTCTCTGAATAATGAGCAACCAGAGGGAGAGAGAAAGCAAGACAGAAAGAGAGAAGACAATCTTCCTCCTGCCGCACAAAACGCCGGAGCACCAGGGGGTGCGCGAAGCCTTTCTAATAACAACAACAACGTGCAGGAGAGAGGAAGGGAAAGAAAGAAAGAAATGAGAAAAGGTCTGGGGGGGTGGTGGAGGAGGGAAGAATTCTCCCAAGAGCTGGAGAAGCGCAGCAGAAGCTGGAGGAGATGCTGAAGCTGCGGCCGCGGCCCCCACCCCCCCGCGCTGAACCCTAGAAGGAGGCAAGGTGGTTGCAAAGTTAAGGCTGGGACATTGTCTTTGTCACTCAAAGCCACACAGAGCCAGGCCAGTGAGATGCAAGAGGAGGCGGTGGCCGCCGCGGAGGAGGAGGAGGTGGTGGTGGAGGAGGAGGAAGAGGAGGAGAAGGGGAAGAGAGAGATGAGATGAATAAAGACCTGCGGAAAAGGCGGTGCGACTGCGACGAGCGCGACCGGCGGCCCGGGGCGTGCGCGCTCGCGCCCCGCAGGCGCCCGGCCGCCCTGGCTGGCGGAGGAAGCCCCCGGTGAGGACCCTGCCCCGTGGCTCCCAGCGCTCGCACCATCAGTCCGGTCCGAGGCGCCCAGCCCCGGCTCCAGAGGGTCCCTCACACGTATCCATCTAGAGGCCAATCTTTGCAAAGAACCCAGATGGGGAACTGAAGGTTGCAAGTATAAACCCAGATCAACCACGTGGGGCTTTTTAATTCCTTTCCAGCTTACGGTGTATCTCCAGCGAAAAGCTCAAGTTGTCCATTTACTGGCACATATTTTGAAGTCTTCACCCCCGAAATAAAAGGCTCATTGTGCGTTTTATTTCTTTTATGATATGGAAGGGATGGGGGAAGAACCCATCATTGTGAGACTTGGAGACACCACTTTTCCTAACTTGTGAAATGTTTTGACGGCGCACTAAAAGGAAGAAAAAAAAGCGTACTTAAATAACTTTACACACTCCAGCCCCGCGCTGTTTGCACTTTCTGGCTGATCATCTCAAGCCTTGGGAAGTAACAATCATCGCTCCTAATGATAAGGTGTCATGGTGCTGAAGACAACAGAGTCCAGCTGAAGCTTTCTCACCTTGAATTTTTATTTAGTGTAATTTTCTCCAAATCGTTCTAAACTATCTCTTTTGCAAAGGAATGGGTTTCCACACGCTCCCCCTCCAGGTCGAGTATCTCCTGAGGCTTTAATTTGACTTAAGGTGGGTGGCCAGGGGAACTACAGCTTAAAAAAAAAAAAAAAATCAATGCCGCAAGTCAGGAGCAATTGAAGTTCAAGGGCACGAGCTGGTTGTACCATTTCTATTTCTCAGATCCTCGAGTTGGACATCAACAACCTCGAGAGAGAGAGAAACACTCAGCGCGCGGGGCAGAGACCTTAATTAAAGTTTCTTTTGTCCGCGTCTGAATTAGGGGATGTTGCTGGATTCCTATGCATTGAGGAGCGCGCATCCGGTGAAGGCGCAGTGCGTGGAGGATCCCGGGCGAGATGGTCCTCTTTAATACTCCCCTCCCCGCGCCGAGCCATCCGGGCAGATACGCCCGTACACCCATACAATAAAGGCGGAGGAGGAGACGCGCGCGGAGTTGGTTCCCATCGGATAGCGGGGTTTCACCAACAGATCTTAAGTCCTCGTTTTCCAAGATTCTCCAGATTGTATATTCCAGGGCAGAATCTCTCACCCAGACGCACGATTTCACCCCCTTCCAGTCAACACTTCCTGCCCTTTTCTCCTCCCACTCACATTGAAAAGCTTGGGAGCCCTAAAAGGGGTGTTGATGGCTGGGGTGATAAATAAATAAATAAATGACACCACGCGTGCGGTGGAGAAGAAAGGAGGGGGAGAGACAGGGAGGAGGAAAAAAAAGTAGCAAGAGGAAAGCCCGGAGGAGAAAGGACACCGACGAAAGGGAACCAGGAGTCAAAGAAAGCAGAGAAAGAAGAAAGGAGATGAAGACCGTGAGCTGCTACGCACTGCAATGATCCTGGCTTTGTGCAGGAGGAGGAGGAGGAGGATATCCTTCTCCCAGGTACCCGGCGGGCCCTGGGGGAGTCCTTCTGCCCCAGCTCCTCCCCGCCAGGACCCCAAGGGTGTCGGAGCGCTGACTGCCGCTCCCCCATAAATTCCTCGTGGCCACGAGAGGAAGCGCGCCAGGTCTGCGCCGTCCCTTCAGCGCCCAGGCTGATAACTCTTTGTCTTTAATAATAATAATAATACTAATAATAGAGAAAGCTGACTTTTCTGTCAAGCTCTGCGCCGGGGAGAAAAATAGCCATCGTATTTCAGGTTGAAAGCTTCCTAGTACCGCTGGGTTTTGGAGTCTGCGATAAAAATCTTCATCGACGTGAAGGTACCCAGTGGGCAGGCGTGGGTCGGAAGTGCGGAGATAAGGGGCCGCCCTTGCCACCCCCACCTCCACCCCCGCCCCGGGGCGCAGGGAAACGCGGCGGGGAGGGAGCCGGGAGCGACGAGGTCACGGGAAGCCTCGGGTTTCCAAGACTCCTGGGGCACCGTAGGGCTTTCGCAGTCGGGGAATAAGCCCTGGGGAGGAGCCTTTCGCCCGAGCGCGAGCGCGCCCCAACACGCCTCCGACCTCGTAAACCCACTTGGCAAAGCCCCGGGAAGCCGCCGGCGGAGCGACAGCGGTGAACTCCAAGAAATTAACCTGCGCCGCAACGCCACGGGCTGCCGCCCTTGCCCACTCACCTCGAGCCACCGACACCGAGCTCCCAACCGGCCGCGGGGGGACCTGGCTCCGCCCTCCCGTCCCAGGAGAAGAGGACAAAAAGGGGAGATGGACTTGGAGATGGCCCCGCCCTTCAAATGCTCCAATCCTTGGAAACCAAACCTCCTCTCCTAGCTTCCACGTCTAGAAGGGACAAAGACTGCTAGCAGATCCAGGCTCTCGCTGAGATGGAGAGCTGGTGGCTCTCAGGCTTGTGATGTGGGTGTTTGGGGGGGAAAAGGTGCCATGGCGAAGTTTCCATCCCAAATAGGTCGCAACGGGATAACCAGAAGAGAACCTGGGTCAGGAGCAAGCGGACTTTTCCAAAGCGGTGAAGCAAACTATTGCAAAACTCCCGCATCGTCCTTTTGTGAAGGTGGCCAGAGCTAACATTTCAATGAGTGATGCTTTACGGTCATCGTGGGGTTTTTTGTTTATGTTTGTTTGTTTGGTTGTTTTTACTTTTAGAAGTCCAAAGTTCCTTAACTCTCCAACTAAAGTAACCTGAATGGAATGGGGGTTTGTGCTGTTGGATATATATATATATATATATATATATATATATATATATATATATGTATATTTTTTTTAATTTGGGGACAGCCTCTCAAATGATAGGAAAGCAGTTGGGCAAAAAGGAAGCTGGACAGTGCAGGGAAGCGCTGTGGCTGAAGGCGTTAGTGAATACCTTAATAAACTTGGCACTTGAGTAACCCGGCAGTCAGGCTTTGTCATTAGCAGACCATTTAGATAAGCAGGAGAAAGTTCACACCTCCTGCTACTTCATTCCTTACGAATAGTCACAGATAATGCAAGCCTACTCCATGGGTTACCTTCTCCATCAGGCGGGCTAAGGTTTGAAAAAAAAAATGTTTTAATTAAAATAGAAACGCTTAGGTTTTATACATAGCCCACAATGTGAAGGAATTCCCTGAAATGTACTGTTTGTTACTGTGCCCTATGTCATTATCCCCAGAAATCATATGGGATTTCAAGACTTTTTAATGTTCAAGGAAATAAGAATGTTCAAAATCTTGAGTTTCTAGGCCGGGCGTAGTGGTAAACACCTTTAATTCCAACACTCGGGAGGCAGAGGTAGGAGAATCGCTGTGAGTTCGAAGCCACCCTGAGACTACATAGTGAATTCGAGGTCAGCCTGGGCTAGAGGGAGATCTTATCTGGGGTGGGGGGGAGTGAGTGGAGTTTCTTTTCCCTTATCATGGAATGAGTGGCATACAGACTCTTCATAAAGAGAAATTATGACTCATGAAAAGCATGAGTTTATGAGCATTAATAGTATAATAAATCTGGCAGTTTTAGTTCAAGAAACAGAGAAGTCCTATACAAGAGTGACCCCTTCAAATAGGATCCACATACTTGTCTCATACTAGGAGGATAGGGACAGTCTATAAATCATTTTCGTTACTAACTTCTTACGAGGAAGACACCCGAATCTCTTTAAAAGAAATGTGGTTTTTTGAGGAAAGGGGGCTCCTACAATTCCTGAAGGAAGAATTCATGAAAAAAATAAAAGTTGGCTCATAGGCTACATTAAAAAGATAGAATTTCAACGGAAACAAGCGTGTATCAGATGGTTCTAACCTCATTGTTTTAATATTTACATTCTATTATATAAAAAAGGAAAAGTCCTCCATCCATCCTGAAAACTATACTGAAAAGAGGGAAAAAAAAGAGTTACTAGCTCCACTTTCTACATTCCAGCTGGAAAAATATTCAAGCTGATGGTTTTAGCAAAACAAAGAGTAGGTGACTAGAGAATATGACTTTTTCAGAAGTCTTAATTATTCCATCCTTCAGCATTTAACCATACAGTTACACACCTCTTCACTTGCTGGCCCTTCCCTGCCTATATAAAATTCCTTTTTCTGTGCAATTAATACAGTGTTTTTGCTATTTGAGTTTGTGGTTTTTTTTTTTTTTTTTCCAGGTAGGGTCTCACTCTAGCACATGCTGACCTAGAATATGCACTTTGAAGCTCCAGGGTGGCATCCAAGTCATGAAGTCACAGCCATCCTCCTGCCTCTGCCTCCCAAGTACAGGGATTAATGGCATGAGCCACCATGCCTGGCTGAGTTTGTGATTTCTCAAGAGACTATTTTTTAATCTTGAAATATTTTCTCTCATTGGAAATTGGTCTTCAAAAGGTTTCTTTCTGAAAATTTCAAATTGAGTAATTATGAACCTTTAAGTATCAAGACAGTGAAGTCACTAGTACACCTTTCTGATCTAATATTTAAAAAGTATTTTTATAATCATGTTCAAATCTCATTGACTAGTGTCCATATCTATGAAGAAGGGACTTAAAAAGACAAACAGATGATGCATTATTCTGAACAGTTCTCAGTGAAAGAAAAATTGTAAAAACTTATATTAAACTCACTCTGTATGAATCTTTATATATATGCTCTTAGATACCAAAGAAGATGTTCAATAGTAATATTTTCAAATTCAAAAAGAAGTCTTTCTCCCATAGGTATAAGTTAAATTTATAGTTCCATCTAACTGATTGCTATAATCTGAAATAATACCATTCAACCACGATTTGTTTAGTGCCTACAATATATTGTAGAGCCAAGTACCAGGGATCCAGTGATGAATGAGAAGATGAGTCAAAATTTTGATGCATGTTCTACTTTATGAACTAACTTCAAAATCTCATCTCTGAGGGTTGGAGAGATGGCTCAGTGATGCCACTGCTTACAAAGTCTAATGCCCTAGTTTGATTCCCCAGCACTCACATGTAAAGCCAGGTGGAGTTCATTGGCAGCATCACTAGGCCCTGGCACACTCAAGTTCTCTCTCTCCATTGCAAATAAAATAAATAAAATATTTGAAAAAATTCACATTTCCTTGGTTGGGTGTTTTTTTGTTTTGTTTTGTTTTTGTTTTGTTTTGTTTTGTTTGTTTTTTTGAGGTAGAGTTTCACTCTAGCTCAGGCTGACCTGGAATTCACTATGTAGTTTCAGGGTGACCTCGAATCACGGCAATCCTCCTACCTCTGCCTCCCAAGTGCTGGGATTAAAGACGCGTGCTTTTTTTGGTTTTTCAAGGTGGGGGTCTCACTCTAGCCCAGGCTGACATAGAATTCACTATATAGTCTCAGGGTGGCCTCAAACTCATGGGATTCTCCTTACATCAGCCTCCTGAGAGCTGAGATTAACGGCGCATGCCACCAAACCTGGCTTGGTTGAATTTTTGACTTACACTAAAGCAATATAGAAATTTGGCCAAAGGAAGACTCAGTAATTTGAGCATCTTTGCTTCAACAATGGAGTTATTCAGGAATAATATTTTGTTAAAATAAACTCTAGAATTTACTTTGAAGCCTATATCTTGCCTTAACTCATAACATGGTATGAAATTCAAACTCAGTGAGGTCTTTTTAAAAATATTTTATTTTTATTTATGAGAGAGAGGGAATGAATGGGTACACCAGAGCCTCCAGCCACTGCAAAAGAACTCCAGATGCATGCACCACCTTGTGCATCTGGCTTACATGGGTCCTGAGGAATCGAACCTGGGTCTTTTGGCTTTGCCAGAAAGCACTTTAACTGCAAAGCCATCTCTCCAGCCCTCAGTGATGCTGATGTTTGATGAACAGTTTAAAGAATGTATGTGGGATTGCCTAGTAGTTAAGGTGCTTGCCGGAAAAGCCAAAGAACCCAAGTTCAATTCCTTAGTATACACATAAACCAGATGTACAAGGTGGCACATGCATCTGGAGTTCCTTTGCAGTGGCTAGAGGTCCTGGTGTGCCCATTCTCTCCTCCCACCCTCCATATTACCTCTTTCTTACTCAAATAAATAAATAAAATATTTTTTTAAAAAATATGTTGCTTGGTGGACAAGGCCTCAGTTTAGTCCCAAGCACTACAAAAAAAAAACAAAAGAGAGAAAGAGAAGCCGGGCGTGGTAGCTCAAGCCTTTAATCCCAGCACTCGGGAAGCAGAAGAAGGAGGATCATCATAAATTCAAGGCCACTCTGAGAATACAGAGTGAATTCCAGGTCAGCCTGTGTTAGAGTGAGACCCTACCTCAAAAAACCAAAAAAAAAAAAGAGAGAGAGAAAGAGAGAGCGATGGGCATGGTGACTCAACTTTAAGCCTTTAATCCCAGGCTGAGGTAGGCGGGATCAAAGCTCTTTGAGCTCCAGGCCACCCTGAGGCTACATAGTGAATTCCAGATCATCCTGGGCTAGAGTGAGACCCTACCTGGAAAAACCAAAAAAAAAAAAAAAAAAAAAAGGAGGAGGGGGAAAAGCGAGCAATCTCAGATCTATTCCAATTAATCAGAATTCTAAAGAAAAGGCTCAGCGGCAAAGTTGCCTCTCCCCTTCTCCCCCCCCCCAAAAAAAACCATAATTTCCAAGTTGCTACCACTTGGACTCAAACTGAAGCCCAGAGTGGGGAAGGGACTTAGAACACAGAGCTGTTCAGGGGCTGCCAGCCTTAGAATCATCTCCATGGCAGTGTCTCCCAAGTTCATGTCTATGCCTTCCTTAAGGCTTTCTTCACATAGTTCCATGCTACTTGTCCTATTAGTTACTCAATATATATGTTTCAGTCAACTTTTAAAACATTTAACTCCATGTACTAGAGACATAGATCAGTGGCAAGGGTGCTTATATGCACAAGGCCCTGGGTTCAATCCCCAATAGTGAAAATAAATGGAATGTGAGTAATAATGCTTGCAAAATTTGGGGTTCAGTGGGCTATGTGTATGACTTTCCAGTGGATATCAAAATAAAAACATTAAAATTTTCCAATATCACTTTATAACTCAAAAAACTTTAGAAAAAAAAATATGTGATCCAGTGGTAGTATCCTTCCAAACTAAGCCATTAGAGCCATTCATTATATATCCTTGGTAAGAATTTAAAAAATTTATTTATTTATTTATTTGCAAGCAGAGAGAGAAGAGAGGCAGACAGAGAGAGAATGGGCACGCCAGGGCCTCTAGCCACTGCAAACAAACTCCAAATGCATGTGCCCCTTGTGCATTTGGCTTACGTGGGTCCTGGAGAATCAAACCAGGATACTTTGGCTTCACAGGCAAATGCCTTAACTGCTAAGCCATTTCTCCAGCCCAAGAATATTTTAAAATATATTTTATTTATTTATTTACTTGAGACAGAGAAAGAAGCACGGGGGGGGGGCGGGGGCGGGCGGAGTTAAGGCTCATGGCTACAAAGTCTAAGGACCCTGGTTCAATTCTCCACATAAGCCAGATGCACATGGTAGCACATGCATGTAGAGTTCATTTTCAGTGGCTAGAGGCCCTGCCGTGCCCATTCTCACTCTTTTTTTCTCTCTCTTTCTCCCTCTCTCTGTCTCTAATAAATAAATAAATTAATTAAAAGGGCTATAGAGACGTCTTAGCAGTTAAGGCGTTTGCTTTCAAAGCCAAAGAATCTCGGTTCGATTCCCCAGGACTCATGTAAGCCAGATGCACAAGATGGGTGCATGTGTCTGGAGCTCCTTTTCAGTGGTTGGAGGCCCTGGCACACCCATTCTCTCTCTGTCTGTTTCTCTCTGCCTCTTTCCCTCTCTCGCTCTCTCAAATAAATAAATAAAAATTTTTAAAAATAATAAAAAAATAAAAACAAAAGAGAAAGAGACAGAGAGAGAGAATGGGCACATGAGGGCCTCTAGCCACTGCAAACGAACTCCAGATGCATGCACCCTTGTGCATCTGACTTATGTGGGTCCTGGAAAGTCAAACTGGGATCCTTTGGCCTTGCAGGCAAATGCCTTAGCCGCTAAGCCATGTCTCCAGCCCCTTTCGTAAGAATTTTGAGTCAGGGTCTTAATCTAGGTCAGAATGACATGGAACCCTCTGAGTGCTCAGATTATAGGTTAAACCACCATGCCCAGTTAGCCTCAGCCTTTTAAACTACCTTCATTCCTTTTTTTTTTTTTTTTTTTTTTTTTGAGGTAGTGTCTCACTCTAGCCCACGCTGACATGGAATTTATTCTGTATTCTCAGGGTGGCCTCAAACTCATGGCAATCCTCCTACCTCTGCCTCCTAAGTGCAGGTATTAAAGGTGTGCGCAACCACTCCAGGCTTTTTCTTTCTTTCTTTTTTTTTTTCCTTTTGGTTTTTCGAGGTAGGGTCTCGCTCTAGCCCAGGCTGACCTGGAATTCACTATGTAGTCTCAGGGTGGCCTCAAACTCATGGTGATCCTCCTACTTCTGCCTCCCAAGTGCTAGTATTAAAGGCATGTGCCACCACGCCCGGCTTTGTTTTTTTTTTTTTTTTTTGTAATTAGGTCTCACTGTCTAGCCCATACTGGTAACAAATCTATTATATAACCCATGCTGACCTGGAACTCATGATTCTCCTCCTGCCTTAACCTCTCAACTGACCTGTGACAATAGCTGCGGACCACCACACCCAGCTCATTCAATTTAACAATATATGTTTAAAAGTCTTAAAATGTTTCCCCTTTGCTTTTGGGTGCTGGGTGTGGTGGTGTACGCCTCTGGTCCCAGCACTCAGGAAGCAGAGGTAGGAGTTTGGCCTTGGGTTTGAGGTCAGCCTGGGGCTAGAAAGTAATTTGCAGGTTGGCCTGGGCTATAGAGAGATCCTAGCCTGAAAATAAAAACAAAAACAAGCTGGGCATGGTAACACAGGCCTTTATTACTTTAGTTTACCTGAGACTACATAGTTAATTCCAGGTCAGCCTGAGTTAGAGGAAATCTCTGTGAGTTGGAGGCCATCCTGAGACTGGGAGGATCACCATGAGTTCAAGGCCACCCTGAGACTACATAGTGAATTCCAGGTCAGCCTGAGCTAGAGTGAGACCCTACCTCGAAAAACAAAACAAAACAAAACAAAACAAAAAAACCAAACAAAGAATAGTTAGGTAAATAACACTTCCCCTAAGGTGACTTTAGTCAGCTTCAAACTGTTTCTGAGGTTGTAGCTGTACTTTGTTGAGTTTATCCCTCCTGCCTTCTTTCTTATGAACAGGAGCCCTTTGCCCTTTCTAGTTTCTCCTCTTTCCTTCTCTTAATCTAATAAACACTTTATCAATTTAAAAGGATTTTTGTTTTTTTGTTTTGTTTTGTTTTGTTTTGTTTTGGTTTGGTTTGGTTTTCCAAGGTACGGTCTCACTCTAGCCCAGGCTGACCTGGAATTCACTAGGTAGTCTCAGGGTGGCCTCAACCTCTCAGCAATCCTCCTACCTCTGCCTCCAGAGTGTTGGGATTAAAGGCGTGCACCACCATGCCTCGCTTAAAAGTTTTTTTGTAATATTCTATTTATTTATTTATTTATTTATGACAGAGAGAGAGGAAGAGGCAGAGAGGAAGAGGAAAGGGGTGCACCAGGGCCTCTACCCACCACAAATAAACTCCAGACACATGTGCCCCCTTGTGCATCTGGCTTTTGTGGGTCCTAGAGAATCGAACCCTGGTCCTTAGGTTCACATATAAACGTCTTAACTGCTAAGCCATTTCCCCAACCTTCTACTTAAAAGTTTTAAAAGCCCAAGCATTATTAATTTCACTTTTGTTGCTTATATTAATTTACTTTGTCATTTGCTGGAACTCAGTTACTCTAGTAGGAAAAAATGTTTCTCAAAAGAAGATGTGGGCTGGGAGTGGTGTCGCACGCTTTTAATCTCAGCACTTGGAAGACAGAGGTAGGAGCACTGGATTTCAATTTACAGCAGCAATAGGCCCTGGTGCACCTATTCGGTCTATCTGTCTATGCTCACAAATAAATAAATAAAATTATTTTTTAATCCGGGTGTAGTAGCGCACGCCTTTAATCCCAGCACTCAGGAGGCAGAGGTAGGAGAATCACCATGAGTTCGAGGCCACCCTGAGAATACAAAGTGAATTCCAGGACAGCTTGGGCTAGAGTGAGATCCTGCCTCGAAAAGCCAAAAATAAATAACTAAATAAATAATAATTTTTTAGCCAGGCGTGGTGGCACACACTTTTATTCCCAGGGATCACCATGAATTCAAGGCCACCCTGAGACTACATAGTGAATTCCAGGTCAGCCTGAGCTGCAATGAAACCCTACCTAGAAAAACCAAAACAACAACAACAACAACAAAAATCGTTTTTTTTCGAGGTAGGGTCTCACTCTAGCTCAGGCTGACCTGGTATTCACTTTGTAGTCTCAGAATAGCTTTGAACTAGTACAGATCCTCCTACCTCTGCCTCCCAAGTGCTGGGATTAAAGCTGTGTGCCGCCATGCCTGGCTTTCTCCTAAAAAAAAAAAAAAAATTCAGTTGGTGGCGCACGCATTTAATCCCAGCACTCGGGAAGCAGAGGTAGGAGGTTCTGCACTAGTTCAAGACTACACTGAGACTACATAGTGAATACCAGGTCAGCCTGAGCTAGAGTGAGACCCTACCTCAAAAAAAAAAAAAAAAAAAAAAAAAAAAAGGAGAAAGGGGGTCTAGAAAGATGGCTTAGCAGTTAAGGCACTTGCCTGTGGAGACTAAGGACCCAGGTTTGACTCTCCAGCACCCGTACAAAGCCAGATGCACACGGTGGTGCTTGCATCTGAGGTTTGTTTGCAGTGGCTGGATGCCCTGGCATGCCCATTCTTTCTTTATCTACCTCTCTCGTTCTCTCTCTCTCTTCCTCTCCCTCTCTCAAATAAGTAAAAAAAATTTTTTTTAACTATTTATTTATTTATTCAACATAGAAAGAAGGAGAGAGAGAGAGAGAGACTGAATGTGTGCACCAGGGCCTCCAGCCACAGCAAACAAACTCTAGACACGTATGCCCTCTTGTGCATCATGCTAATGTGGGTCCCAGGGAATTGAACCTGGGTCCTTTGGTTTTGCAGGCAAATACCTTAACAGCTAAGCCATCCTTCCAACCCCTAAAATATTTTCTAAGTTCTTTTTCTTTTTTAAAATATATTTTATATCTTTATTTATTTGAGAGAGAGAGAGAATGGGCATACCAGGCCCTCTAGCCACTGTATACAAACTCCAGATGCATGTGCCCCCTTGTGCAGCTGGCTTACGTGGGTCCTAGAGATTTGAACCGGGATCCTTTGGCTTTGCGGGCAAATGCCTTGACTGCTAAGCCATCTCTCTATCCCTCTGAAATACTCTTTAAAAATAAAAAAAGAAGGCCAAGAGTGGTGGCACACGCCTTTAATCCCAGCACTTGGAAGGCAGAGGGAGAAGGATCGCCATGAGTTTGAGGCCACCCTGAGAATACAGAGTGAATTCCAGGTCATCCTGGGCTAGAGAGAGACCCTACCTCGAAACACCAAAACAAATAAAAAATTTAAAAGATGAAAAAAAAAAGAGAGAGAGAGAGAGAAAGTGGGCTGGAGAGATGTCTTAGTAGTTAAGGAGCTTGCCTGTGAAGTCTAAGGACTCAGGTTTGATTCTCCAGTACCCATGTAAACCAGATGCTCATAGTGGTACATGCGTCTGGATTCATTTGCAATGGCTTTAGGCCCTGGTGTGCTCATACTTCTCTCTCTGTAATAAATATAATTAATTAATTAATTAAAAAGAGAAAGATTGCTGAGCACAGAGATTCTCTTGTTTCCTGCCTGCAATTGCAGTGTGACCAGCAGCTTCATGTTCCTCCGCTATGCCCTCCCTGCCTTGATAGACTGTTCCTTCAAACTGTAAGCCCAAGTAAATTCTGGTTTACCTAAGTTGATTTGGTTAGGTATTTTGTCACAGCAAAAAGGAAAGTCACTAATACCCCATGGTTACTTTCTTAAAAAAATTATTTTATTGATTTGAGAGAGAAAGAGGAGTTAATATATATATATATAGAGAGAATGATGGGTGTGCCAGGGTCTTCAGCCACTGTAAATGAACTCCATCCACATGTGCCACCTCTTGCATCTGGCTTACGTGGGTCCTGGGGAACCAAACCTGGGTCCTTTGGCTTTGCAGGCAAATGACTTAACTACTAAGCCATCTCTCCAGCCCCATAGTTGCTTAGAAATGAAATCCTAAACTGGGCGTGGTGGCTCTTGTCTTCAATCCCAACACTTGGGAAGCAAGGTAAGAGGATCCCTGTGAGTTTGAAACTACCCTGGGTCTACAGAGTGAATTCCAGGTCAGCCTGGGCTAGAGTGAGACCCCATCTTGAAAAACAAAACGAAAACAAGAAATGAAATCCTATCCTTTACAGATTAACCAACCAATAAATATTTCTTACATTTTTATCTAAATTATTTTAATTATTTTTGGTTCATTTCATATATGTATATATATATATATAAACATATATATCATATATAAAATCATATATATATATCATATATAAAAAATCATATATATATGATTTTTGAGGTAGTGTCTCACTCTAGCCCAGGCTGACCTGGAATTCACTATGTAATCTCTGGCTGGCCTAGAATTCACAGAGATCCTCCTACCTCTACCTTCTGAGCGCTGGGTTAGAACTATGCACCACCACCATGCCCAGCTTTTCTTGGCAGTCTGGCTCTGTAGCCCTGGCTGCCCTGGAACCCATCAGATAGACCAGTCTGGCCTTGAATTTGCAGGCAATCTTCCTGCCTCTGCTTTCTGAGTACTGAGATTATAGGAGTGTGCCACCATGTCTGGCTTCAGTTCAAATACTTTTCTAACCTCCAGAATGCTTAATATACTTATCCTCCACTTTTACCATCAAACAATCTTTGTGTGTGTGTGTGTGTGTGTTTCAAGGTAGGGTCTCACTCAAACCCAGGTTGACCTGAAATTTACTCTGTAGTCCCAGGTTTCCTCCTCCCTCTGCCCTCCACATGCTGGGATTAAAAGCGTGCACCACCATGTCCAGCTCCATCAAACAATCAAGAGTGAGTTTTACAGATTTGGGATCAGGGAAAGAAAGACAAAGGAGGCATATGTTTCATGTGGAAAATTATCATTCTGCTTTGATTTCACATACAGATATAAATGGGGACATAGTCCTCTTCTGCATTCCAGGCATCATAGGAGAGAAAAATGGTATCTTGTGGTCATTTTGCATTTACTCTGTCTGGCAGAGCACTCACAAAGGAATTACTGCTATTATTGAAAAAGGAGGTCGGCCAGTGTTCTCATTTGACTTACTATGGAGAACAGGATTTGAAATTAGTCAGGACTTTTTTAATGTCATGAACATGAGATTATAGTATCAACTTGGTAATTAAATTAACTCCGTGGGTACTAAAAGTGAATGTTGAAGCGTCTGACATGGAGCAAGGATAGTGATAGTGATCATTATTACAGGATAATTCAACTCTAATCCATACCCAAGATCTAGTAAATGATCCAGTCCCGGTCACTGACAAGATGACAAAATCCAAGACACCCTCAGCTAGTTGTCAGGGGAACAACCCAGAGATGTAAGCCCTCATCAGGCCCAGGGATGTGATGTTTGTAAGAGAAGACGTGCAGAATCAGGCTAGAGGCTGAGGAAAGCCCTAACTCACCAGGAAATAGGAAATTGACATGGTGTGACCTTCACAAAGTATTCCCACATATATTATTTATTTTCATCTTTTAAAAAAATTTATTTACTTATGTAACTATTAATTGACAACCTTCTGCATTTATACAATGTGTCCTGATTATCTCCTCCGACCATCCTCCCTTGTTCCCTCTCCCATATTCTTCCAACAAATCTTTTTTTATTTTTTATTTTTTCCTAGGTAGGGTCTCGCTATAGCCTAGCCTGACCCAGAATTCACTATTGAGTCTCAAGGTAGCCTTGAATTTACAGTGATCCTCCTACCTCTGCCTCCTGAGTTCTGGGATTAAAGGCATGCACCACCACATCTGGCTTCCAACAAATATTCTTTTTTGTTTGTATTTTTGGTTTTTCAAGGGAGGGTTTCACTCTGGTTCTGGCTGACCTGGTATTAACTATATAGTCTCAGGGTAGCCTCGAACTCACTGCAATCCTCCTACCTCTGCCTTCCAAGTACTGGGATTAAAGGTGTGTGCCACCACGCCTGGCTTTTTTTTTTTTTTTTTTTTTTTTTTTTTTTCGAGGTAGGGTCTCACTCTGGCTCAGGCTGACCTGGAATTCACTATGTAGTCTCAAGGTGGCCTTGAACGCTCGGCGATCCTCCTACCTCTGCCTCCCGAGTGCTGGGATTAAAGACATGCGCCACCACGCCCTGCACAACAAATCTTTTTTTTAAAAATATTTTATTTATTTATTTGAGAGAGAGAGGCATACAGAGAAAGAGAAAGAATGGGCACATTAGGACCTCTAGCAAATGAACTCCAGATGCATGTGCCTCCTTGTGCATCTGGCTTATGTGGGTATTGGGAAATCGAACCTGGGTCCTTAGGCTTCATAGGCAAGCACCTTAACTGCTAAGCTATCTCTCCAGCCCCCAATAAATCTTTTTATTTTCAACTAGTCCCTATTTTATTTTATTTTTTGGTTTTTCGAGGTAGGGTCTCACCACTCCAGCCCAGGCTGACCTGGAATTAACTGTGTAGTCTCAGGGTGGCCTCAAACTCACAGCAATCCTCCTACCTCTGCCTCCCTAGTGCTGGGATTAAAGGCGTGCGCCACCACGCCTGGCTCCCTCTTTTATTTTGATGCCATCTTTTTTCCTCATATTATTCAAGTGGTCACTGTTGAAGTCATGAATGTAATGGCTACTTTGTGAAGATATTATTCCTCCCATATATATTCTTTTTTTTTTTTTTTTTTTTTTTTTTTTTGCTTTTCGAGGTAGGGTTTCACTCTAGTCCAGGTACCTACCTCTGTCTCTGGAGTGCTGGGATTAAAGTCATGTGCCACCATGCCCGGCATATACATTCTTTCTAAAACGATGTTTATTTATTTATTTTGCATGTGTGTTTGTGTGTGGGAGGGTTTTTCGAGGTAGGGTCTCACTCTAGCTCAGGCTGACCTGGAATTCACTATATAGTCTCAGGGTGGCCTCAAACTCATAGCAACCCTCCTACCTCTGCCTCCTAAGTGCTGAGATTAAAGGCATGCACCATCATGCCCAGCTTATTTTATTTTTGAGGCAGGGTAGACCAGGCTGCCCTTGAACTTGCTGTGATCCTCCTGTTTCTGACTTGTGAATTCAGGGATTAGAGTTGTGGGCCACCACACCTGACTGAATTCAGAGCTTCTAGTACCAGAAAATACCATCTTTCCATATTGGCAACCCTAATCTCTAAATACAGTACACTATACTATTAGGATAAAATGGTTTAGAGGACAGCCAGGCATAGTGGCACATATCTTTAATTTCAGCCTGGGGCTACAGAGTGAGTTCCTGGTCAGCCTGGGCTAGAATGAGACCCTTTCTTAAAAACAACAGAAAATGGTTTGTGGTGCATTTATATGTATGTATTATTTATTATAAAAGTAATATAAAGCTGGCGTGGTAACCCACGCCTTTAATCCCAGCACTCACTAGGAATAGGTAGGAGGATTGCTATGAGTCTGAGGCCAGCCTGAGACTACAGAGTGAATTCCAGGTCAGTTTTGGCTAGAGCAAGACTCTACCTTGAAAAACAAAACAAAACAGAAAGTAATACATATGGCTGACCTGGACTTCACTCTGTAGTTTCAAACTGGCCTCAAACTCATGGTGATCCTCCTACCTCTGTCGCCCAAGTGCTGGGACTAAGGGCATGCACCAACATCCTGTGTGTTTCTTTCGTGTGCTGAGATCAGACCCAGGCCCTGTGCAGGCTCCAACCCTACTTACATTTGTGTGTGCTGAAACTTACCAGTTTTATATGCTTTCTGCCACAGGTGTAACCAGAGAAGCCTTCAAACGCTCTGGTAAAATGCATACTCACCCACCTAGTTTGGGAGTTTGTTTTGTTTCAATTTGCTGTGTTTTGCTTTCTTTTTGGAACTAGCCCAGGGTGACCTCTACCCCGGGCAATCCTCTGGCATCAGTGAGCCACCACATCTGCTGGAAGATGTTTCTACACTGTCCAGTTGTTTCTATTTATCTGTTGATTATTCTGCCTCCAACTCCTGGGTCCTGGGATTGTAGATTTGTTTGCTTGTTTTTGTAGCCGGGTCTCATTGTAGCCCAGGTTGACACGGAACTCACTTTGTAATGTACACTAGTCTCAAACTCATGTTGAGATTAAAGTCGTCACCACCATGTCTGGTTGGATTATAGATTTTTTTTCTTTTCAAAAGGCAATCCTCCTACCTCTGCCTCCTGAGTGCTGGGATCAAAGGTGTATGCCACCACGCCCAGCTAACTATAGATTTTAAATACTCACTATAAAAAAAAAGTAACTACCAAAGGATAGAAACACACAAACTTATAATGCCTACTAAAAAGAAATTAAAGCACATTTCATAATAATTACAAAGTTTAAGAAATACCAAGTTTAATTATAACCTAGTTAAGCAAAAATAATAATGAGGGCTGGAGAGATGGCTCAGCTGTTAAGGCATTTTAAAAAAATATATTTATTTATTTATTTATGAGAGAGAAATAAGCAGGGAGAGAGAGAGAAGGAGAAAAGAGAGAGAGAATTGGCACTCTGGGGCCTCCAGCCACTGCAGACGAACTCCAGATGTGTGCACCCCCTTGTGCATCTGGCTTACGTGGGTCCTGGGGAATTGAATCTGGGTCCTTTGGCTTTTCAGGCAAGCTCCTGAACTTTAAGCCATCTCTCCAGCCCCGTTAAGGCATTTTTCTGTAAAGCCCAATGATCTGGGTTTGATTCCCTAGTATCCATGTAAAGCCAGATGTGCAAAGTAGAGCATGCATCTGGAGTTCGTTTGCAGCAGCTGGAGGCCGTGGTATGACTATGCTCTGTTTCTGTCCCTGCTTGCAAGTAAATTAAAAATAAAAACACACCTTTAATCCCAGCACCCAGGTGGCAGAGGTAAGAGGATTACTGTGAGTTCGAGACCACCCTGAGATTACATAGTGAATTCCAGGTCAGCCTGACCTAGAGTGAGAGCCTACCTTGAAAAACCAAAAAAATAAAATAAAATAAAAACAATAATAGTGAGAACACTACATATCTAGACTTATGTAATATGATCCAGCTATAATCAGTGAACTAATATGCTTAAATATATTACTTATATGACAAAAATAATAAAAATACATGACCTATGTAGTGGTTTGGATGTAACTGTCCCCATAGCCTCAGGATTTTTTTTTAAATTTTATTTTTTTTTTTTTTTTGAAAGGCAGATAGAGAGAGAATTGGTGAGCCAGGGCCTCAAGCCACTGAAATGAATTTCAGAGGCATGTGCCACCTTGTGCATCTGGCTTACATGGGTACTGGGGAATTGAACCTTGGTCCTTAGGCTTAGCAGGCAAGTTCCTTAACTGCTAAGTCTTACAGTTTTAAGGAGAAGCTTCATCATGGTGGAGAAAAGCAACTGGCTTACAACATCACATCTGCAGCAGACAGAACAGCAAGCAAGACCTGTCTGTGAGCACACTCAGTAGGCTAGACTCAAGATTCACCTGAAATAGACCCTTTCCTCTCATAAAGTGTTTCTGGTCTGGTGTGTCCCAGCAATGGAACATTGGAACAATGGAATGCAACATGCCTGGGGCTACAGAGTGAGTTCCTGGTCAGCCTGGGCTAGAATGAGACCCTTTCTTAAAAACAACAGAAAATGGTTTGTGGTGCATTTATATGTATGTATTATTTATTATAAAAGTAATATAAAGCTGGCGTGGTAACCACGCTTTAATCCCAGCACTCACTAGGAATAGGTAGGAGGATTGCTATGAGTCTGAGGCCAGCCTGAGACTACAGAGTGAATTCCAGGTCAGTTTTGGCTAGAGCAAGACTCTACCTTGAAAAACAAAACAAAACAGAAAGTAATACATATGGCTGACCTGGACTTCACTCTGTAGTTTCAAACTGGCCTCAAACTCATGGTGATCCTCCTACCTCTGTCGCCCAAGTGCTGGGACTAAGGGCATGCACCAACATCCTGTGTGTTTCTTTCGTGTGCTGAGATCAGACCCAGGCCCTGTGCAGGCTCCAACCCTACTTACATTTGTGTGTGCTGAAACTTACCAGTTTTATATGCTTTCTGCCACAGGTGTAACCAGAGAAGCCTTCAAACGCTCTGGTAAAATGCATACTCACCCACCTAGTTTGGGAGTTTGTTTTGTTTCAATTTGCTGTGTTTTGCTTTCTTTTTGGAACTAGCCCAGGTGACCTCTACCCGGGCAATCCTCTGGCATCAGTGAGCCACCACATCTGCTGGAAGATGTTTCTACACTGTCCAGTTGTTTCTATTTATCTGTTGATTATTCTGCCTCCAACTCCTGGGTCCTGGGATTGTAGATTTGTTTGCTTGTTTTGTAGCCGGGTCTCATTGCAGCCCAGGTTGACACGGAACTCACTTTGTAATGCACACTAGTCTCAAACTCATGTTGAGATTAAAGTCGTCACCACCATGTCTGGTTGGATTATAGATTTTTTTTCTTTTCAAAAGGCAATCCTCCTACCTCTGCCTCCTGAGTGCTGGGATCAAAGGTGTATGCCACCACGCCCAGCTAACTATAGATTTTAAATACTCACTATAAAAAAAAAGTAACTACCAAAGGATAGAAACACACAAACTTATAATGCCTACTAAAAAGAAATTAAAGCACATTTCATAATAATTACAAAGTTTAAGAAATACCAAGTTTAATTATAACCTAGTTAAGCAAAAATAATAATGAGGGCTGGAGAGATGGCTCAGCTGTTAAGGCATTTTAAAAAAATATATTTATTTATTTATTTATGAGAGAGAAATAGGCAGGGAGAGAGAGAGAAGGAGAAAAGAGAGAGAGAATTGGCACTCTGGGGCCTCCAGCCACTGCAGACGAACTCCAGATGTGTGCACCCCCTTGTGCATCTGGCTTACGTGGGTCCTGGGGAATTGAATCTGGGTCCTTTGGCTTTTCAGGCAAGCTCCTGAACTTTAAGCCATCTCTCCAGCCCCGTTAAGGCATTTTTCTGTAAAGCCCAATGATCTGGGTTTGATTCCTAGTATCCATGTAAAGCCAGATGTGCAAAGTAGAGCATGCATCTGAGTTCGTTTGCAGCAGCTGGAGGCCGTGGTATGACTATGCTCTGTTTCTGTCCCTGCTTGCAAGTAAATTAAAAATAAAAACACACCTTTAATCCCAGCACCCAGGTGGCAGAGGTAAGAGGATTACTGTGAGTTCGAGACCACCCTGAGATTACATAGTGAATTCCAGGTCAGCCTGACCTAGAGTGAGCCTACCTTGAAAAAACCAAAAAAATAAAATAAAATAAAAACAATAATAGTGAGAACACTACATATCTAGACTTATGTAATATGATCCAGCTATAATCAGTGAACTAATATGCTTAAATATATTACTTATATGACAAAATAATAAAAATACATGACCTATGTAGTGGTTTGATGTAACTGTCCCCATAGCCTCAGGATTTTTTTAAATTTTATATTTTTTTTTTTTTTTGAAAGGCAGATAGAGAGAGAATTGGTGAGCCAGGGCCTCAAGCCACTGAAATGAATTTCAGAGGCATGTGCCACCTTGTGCATCTGGCTTACATGGGTACTGGGGAATTGAACCTTGGTCCTTAGGCTTAGCAGGCAAGTTCCTTAACTGCTAAGTCTTACAGTTTTAAGGAGAAGCTTCATCATGGTGGAGAAAAGCAACTGGCTTACAACATCACATCTGCAGCAGACAGAACAGCAAGCAAGACCTGTCTGTGAGCACACTCAGTAGGCTAGACTCAAGATTCACCTGAAATAGACCCTTTCCTCTCATAAAGTGTTTCTGGTCTGGTGTGTCCCAGCAATGGAACATTGGAACAATGGAATGCAACATTCAACTGAAGAAGATAAAGTTTTTTTTTTTTTTTTTTTGGGGGGTCCGAGACAGGGTCTCGCTCTAGCCCAGGCTGACCTGGAATTCACTCTGTATTCTCAGGGTGGCCTTGAACTCATGGCGATCCTCCTACCTCTGCCTCCCGAGTGCTGGGATTAAAGGCGTGCGTCACCACGCCCAGCTAATTTTTTTAAAATATATTTTTATTTTCTGTTTATTTATTTGACAGAGAGAAAAGAGGCAGAAAGAGAGAGAGAGAGAAAGAGAGAGAGAGGCTGCACCAGGGCCTCCAGCCACTGCAAACAAACTCCAGACACGTGTGCCACCTTGTGTATCTGTCCCACATGGGTCCTGGGGAATTGAACCTGGGTCCTTTGGCTTTGCAGGCAAGTGTCTTAATCTCTAAGCCATTTCTCTAACCCTAATTTTTTTTTAATTAAGTAGAAAATATTAACCACTGCAAGCAAAATTCTAGGTTAGGGGGATATGGCACAGTGGTAGAGCGCTTGTCTGACTTGGATGAGGCTCTAGGTTCAATCTTCAGTATTGTCAACATTAATAAAACAGAGCCATGAAAGCCGGGCGTGGTGGCACACACCTTTAATCCCAGCACTCGGGTAGGAGGATCACTGTGACTTAGAGGTCACCTGGAGACTACATAGTGAATTCCAGGTGAGCCTGAGCTAGCCTGAGTCCCTACCTTGAAAAACCAAAAAAAAAAAAAAAAAAAAAAAAAGAGAGAGAGAGAGGGAAGTTAATTTCTCAAAAAAATTTTTATGAAAATATGCTGGGCGTGGTGGGGTACACCTTTAATCCCAGCAGTACTGGGGAGGCAGAGGTAGGAGGATCAACATGATTTCAGGGACATCTTAAGACTACATAGTGAATTCTAGGTCAGCTTGGGCTACAGTGAGAGCCTACCTCAAAAAAACAAAATAAACAAACAAACAAACAAATAAATAAATAAATAAATAAATAAATAAATAAATGAGAATAGAGCTGGTTTAGTGGGTGAGGTGCTTGCCTGCGAAGTCTAAGGACCCAGGTTCAATTCCCCAGTACCCATAATAAGCCAGATGTACAAGATGGCACATGTGTCTGGAGTTTGTTTGTAGTGGCTAGAGGCCCTGGCATACCCATTCTTTCTTTCTCCTTTCTCTCTCTCAAATAATTTTTTTTTGGTAAGGTCTTTTTTGTAAGGTTCAGGCTGGCCTAGAACTCACAGAAGTCCTCCAACCTCAGTCTTCCAAGTGCTGGGATTAAAGGTGTGAACTACCATGTACAGCATAAAATATTTATTTTTATTTTTATTCTTTAGAGAGACAGAGAGAGAGAGAGATAGAATTGGTGTGCCAGGCCCTCAGCCACTGAAATCAAACTCCAGATGCTTGTGCCATCTAGTGGGCGTATGTGACTTTGTACTTGCTTCACCTTTTGTGCATCTGGCTTATGTGGGATCTGGAGAGTCAAACATGGGTCCTTAGGCTTCTCAGGCAAGCCCCTTAACTGCTAAGCCATCTCTCCAGCCCTTAAAATTTTTTAAAAATAGTTTTAAAAAATTTTTATTATTTATTTATTTGAGAGAAAATTACAGGGAGAGAGAGAGAGAGAGAGAATGGCCTCCAGCCACTGCAAAGGAACTCCAGATGCATGTGCCTCCTTATTCATCTGGTTTATGTGGGTCCTGGGGAATTGAACTGAGGTCCTTTGGCTTTGCAGGAAAGTGCCTTAACCACTAAGCCATATCTCATATGGACTGGAGAATTGGCTTAGTGGTTAAGACGTTTGCCTGCAAAGCCAAAGGACCCAGGTTCAATTCCTCAGGACCCATGTAGCCAGATGCCCAAGGTGGCACATGTGTCTGGAGTTTGTTTGCAGTGGCTGAAGACCTTGACACACACATTCTCTGTCTCTCTCTTTCTCTCTCTCTAAAAAAAAAAAGATGAGAATATTTTTGTATTTATAAATTTGAAGCCAGGCATGATGGCACACACCTTTAATCCCAGCACTCAGGAGGTAGATGTAGGTGGATTACCATGAGTTCAAGGCCACCCTGAGAATACAGAGTAAATTCCAGGTCAGCCTGGGCTAGAGTGAGACCCTACCTCATTAAATCAAAAAAATTTAAAATTGAAAACAATTAAAAATCACCTGTGATTTTTAATTGTTCTACTTTATATTATTTAGTTATTTGCAAGTGGGGGGTGGATAGAAAGAGAGCATGGGTATGCCAGGGCCTCTAGACACTACAAACAAACTCCAGATGCATGCACCACTTTGTGTATCAGGCTTTATGTGGGTTTTGGAGAATCAAACCTGGGTCCTTTGGCTTTGCTGGCAAGCACCTTAACCCCTGAGCCATCTCTCCAGTCCTCACAGGCAAAAAGAATAAATTTCTAAAAACCTGTAATAGTGAAACATTTCAAGAAGAAAGTCAGTCATGGTGGCTCATATCTATAACTCCAACAGTTAGAAGGCTAATACAGGAAGAACAGCAAGAGTTCAAGACCCGCCTGGGCTACAGAAGGAGACCCTGTCTTAGAAAAAAAATATTAAGGACCAGGAAGAGATGGAGGGAGAGGAGGAGGAGAAAGGAAGGAAGGAAGGAAAGAAGGAAGGGAGGGGAAAGGACAGAGGGAGGAACCAAAGAGAGAGAAAGAGGAGAAGAGAAGAAAAGAAGAAGAGGAGAAGGAAGGAGGAGGAGAAGAAAAATATCAAAATATATCAATTACCACAGGAGAAATGAAAAGACAGAGGATTGAGAGTGTAGCTCAGTAGTAGAACATGTGCTTAACATGCACTGTGCCTAGGGAAGAGAGAGAGACTGACCCTTAACTTCACACAGAACTAGGAGGTAAATTCAAGCCCTTACAAAACTTGGTAATTATTATTTGTAAAATGTATGCATATATTTATCTTTAAACTTTTATCTGGGCTGGAGAGATGGCTTAGTGGTTAAGGCGCTTGCCCGTGAAGCCTAAGGGCCCAGGTTCCATTCCCCAGTATCTATGTAAGCCAGCTGTACAAGGTGGTGCATGTGTCTGGAGTTCATTTGCAGTGGCTAGAGGCCCTGGTGTGTATTTTCTCTCTCTCCATGTGCCTCTCTCAAATAAATAAATACACAAAAACATTTATTTGTAAAAATAATATGTGTTCACCCCCAAATCTAAAGAGTAGAAATTTTTTTACATATTAAAAGTCCTAAATAATAATAATAATAATAATAATAATAATAATAATAATAAAAGTCCTAAAGTATTGAAAGATTTCATATTTGCTGGGCATGATGGTATACTCCTTTAATCCCAGCACTCTGAAGGCATAGAGGATCATAGTGAGTTCAAAGCCAGCATGGGACCAAAGAGTGAGTTTAAGGTCATTCTGAGCTAGAGTGAGACCCTATCTCAAAAACAAACCAATAAATAAATAAAGATTTCATGTTCGTTTTATTTATTTATTGGTTTTTCGAGGTAGGGTCTTGCTCTAGCCCAGGCTGATCTGGAATTCACTACATGGTCTCAGGCTGGCCTCAAACTCACAGTGATCCTCCTACCTCAGACTCACAAGGGCTGGGATTAAAGGTGTGTGCCACCACGCCTGGCTCTTCATATTCAATTTTTAAAATTTTTATTTATTTATTTATTCATTAGAGATAGAGAGAGATTGAGGGGTGGGGGGAGAGAATGGGCACATCAGGGCCCCTAGCCACTGTAAATGAATTCCAGATGCATGCGCCACCTTGTGCATCTGGCTTATGTGGGTACTGGGAAATTGAACCTGGGACTTTAGGCTTCAAAGGCAAGTGTCTTAACTGCTAAGCCATCTCTCCAGCTCTTCATATTCATTTTTATCCAGTATTATTTTATTTTTAATTTTTATTTTTTTATTGACAATTTCTTTAATTGTAGACAATATCCCATGGTACTTCCCTCCCTCCCCCCACTTTTGCCTTTGAAACTTCACTCTCCATCATATCCCCTCCCCCTCTCAAATAGTCTCTCTTTTCAGTTTTATCTAGTATTATTTTATTTCACAATTCAACAAAGCAAACCAAGTGCATAGAAAAAACTTACATGTACATATATATGTGTGTAAAATTTATACGCATATGTATTTTATAATATAAATATATATATACATATACAATTTTATACACATATATGTATATATGTAATATATATCATATATATATCATATATACACACATACACACACACGCACACACACAATTTCCTGTATAATGTAGAAGTAAGTGAGATGATCTCAGAAAAGTTAGGATGTTCAAACCAGAAATCTATTCATGGCATTTACTAAAAACAGTGGAATGACTGTTTATAGTGAACATGCCTTATGCATGTTCTACCACAGAGCTGCTTCTCAGTTGATGTGCTGTAATGCCTTCTTCTACTTTAAAACAAAACTAGCCAGGCATGGTGGTGCACGCATTTAATCCCAGTACTCGGGAGGCAGAGGTAGGACGATCGCCATGAGTTCGAGTCCACCCTGAGACTACATAGTGAATTCCAGGTCAGCCTGAGCTACAGTGAGACCCTACCTTAGGGAAAAAAAAAAATTTCAGTAATCTATGATACTTTTTTTTGTTTGTTTTCAAGGTAAGGTCTTACTGTAGCCTAGGCTGACCTGGAATTCACTATATAGTCTTAGGGTGGCCTTGAACTCATGGTGATCCTCCTACCTCTGCCTGCCAAGCGCTGGGATTAAAGGCATGTGCCACCATAGCTGGTGCTACGATACTTTTTAAAATTTTTTATTTATTTAATTTATTTGAGAGAGAGGGAGTGAGAATTGGCATGCCAGGGCCTTCGGCTGCTGCACACAAACTCCAGACACATACACCACCTTGTGCTTCTGGCTTACCTGGGTTCTAGGGAACTGACCCAGGTTCTATTCTCCAGGTCCCACGTAACCAGATGCACATGGCGGCTCATGCGTATGGAGTTCGTTTGCAGAGGCTGAAGATCCTGGCATGCCCATTCTCTCTCTTTCTCTCTGTCTCTAATAAATAAATAAAAATAAATCTTAACGGGCTGGAGAGATGGCTTAGCAGTTAAGTGTTTGTCTGAGAAACCTAAGGACCCAGGTTCAAAGCTCGATTCCTCAGTACCTACATAAGCCAGATGCACAAGGTGGCGCATGCATCTGGAGTTTGTTTGCAGTGGCTTGAGGCCCTGGTGTATCCATTCTCTGCCTCTTTCTCTCTCTGTCTGTCTCTCCCAAATAAATAAATAAACAAATAAATAAATAAATAACAATAATAAATAATATATATATATTTTATTGTTTTTTATTGACTTTTATACTTACATACAAAAAAAACCCCCACCTGATATTTCCCTTCCCTCCCTCCATTCCACTTTAGAACTCAAGTCTCCATCGTATCCCCTCCCTCTCTCCATTAGTCTCTCTTTTAATTTGATGTCATCATCTTTTTCTTCTATTTTGAGGGTTTTGCGAAGGTATTGCTAGGCACTGCAAGGTCATGGATATCGAGGTCAGTTTCTGTCTGGGCAGTTGCATTGTAAGAGGTCATACCCTTCCTTTGGCTCTTCCATTCTATCCGCCCCCTCTTCCGCAATGGTCCCTGAGCCTTGTAGGGTGTGACAGAGGTGTTTCAGTGCTGGGCACTCCTCCATCCCTTCTTCTCAGGACTATGTTGCCTTTTGGGTCATCCCAGTGGTCATCACCATCTGAAAAGAGAAGCTTCTCTAACCAGAAGTGAGAGTAGCGTTAATATGTGAATATGAACATTAAGTGTAGTGCTTTCAGGGCAGTTTGGTGGGAATAATATATACATTTAGTCAGATAAGGGCAGGCTTATACCCCTAAGGCTCAGGACCTCACCTACCATAGACTTTTACTTAGGTTTTTCAGTACCAGGTATGTATTCCCTCCCATAGAGAGGGCCTTCAGTCCAATTATGGAGCAGTTGGTTACCCTAAGAGTAGACATGCCTCTATTGCACCCGTTCAGTCATTGGGCCTGTCTGGCCAAGCTTGAATATTCAGCGTCCACTGATTTCACTGTTGATGACTTCTGTCTCCCATACGCTGCGTGCAATGCAGCTTTTTCCAGCTTTCAGTTGGCTGGTCTACAGGGAGAAGGTTTTCTGCTCCACACCAGCTTGCTTTCTCAGTGACCATGCTTCTCAGGCATGATATGTCTTCAGCAATAGGGTCTTACTATCTGTTAAAATGTATTTTTTTAAAGTTTGAAAAAAAACTTAAAAAGAAAGAATAATGAAAATCTTATTCCTGAAATATTAGTATTTCCATTAAAGTCAGGAATTAGGAGGCTGATGAGACAGCTCAATGATAAAGCACTTACCTGGCACAGGCAAGGTTCCAGCTTTTATCATGCACACATGCACGTGTGTGCGCACACACATAAGTAACGGGAAAATTTTCTGCCATCTAAGATATAATTCTACATTTCAGTGAGAGTCTGGCCTTTGAGATAACTTCTGAAATAACAAAACAAAATGTGAAAAAGATGGAGAACAATTGTCATTATTATTATTATTTGCAAAAACAAATTAGAAATTCTCCAATAATCCTCTGAAAAATTAATAGGGCTCATTAGGGTTCGAAGAACTCAGTGCACAGTAAAGATAAAAAATGAACAATTTAAACCTTTCCTGGTAGTGCAGACCTGTAATCTCACAGACTCAGGAAGCAGATGGATTACATGTTCAAGGACTGCCTGGACTTATAAGTTCAAGAACAGCCTAGACTACTTACTCTGGCTCTGTCAGAATTAAAACCAACCAACTAACCAAACAACAGCCACAAGATCACATAAACCTGGGCATGAGGGCACACACTTGTAATCCTAGCACTTGGGATGCTAAGGCAGGAAGGTCATTGAAGTTAGAGGTCAGCCTGAGCTACAAACCAAAATCTTATCTCAAAACAATGCTTTTTTTTTTTTTTTCTTCTGTATGTATATTTGGATGCTTATAGTTCCACATAGAGAAGCTGAATTAACCATTTTCAATCTGTTTACCAAAAGGGAATATAGAGGGGGCTGGAAAGATAGCTTAGCAGTTAAAGGCTCTTGCTTGAAGAGCCTGATGGCTAGGTTCAACTCCCCAGGACCCACATAAAGCCAGATGCACAAAGTGGCGCATGCATTTGGAGTTCAGTTTGCAGTGGCAAGAGGCCATGGAGTGCCCATTTCTCTCTCTCTCTCTCTCTTTCTCTCTCTGTCCCTCTCCCTCTGTCTGCCTCTTTCTCTCTGTCTCACTCTCTCATAAATAAATAAATATATTCTTAAATAACAGAACCTGGAGGAAGGCAGTTCATCACTGAGGTCATTGGCTCACTCTTATGCTCAAGGATCTTAGCACTGCATTTTCTTTTTCTTAATTTTTTTTATTTATTAGAGAGAAAGAGAGAGAATGAGTGTGCAAGGGCCTCTAGCCACTGCAAATGAACATCAGATGCATGCACCACCCTGTGCATCTGGCTTACATGGGACCTGGAAAATAGAAACGGGGTCCTTAAGCTTCGCAGGCATGAGTCTTAACCGTTATCTCTCCAGCCCAGCACAGCATTTTCCTACCCTATCCTTGTACCTAGTTGACTTCTTACCTTCCTTTTTGTTGCCTCATGAATAGCTGTTTTCATCAGGTGTTATGGGTGCTCAATCCTAATTGAAAGTAGGAAGAAATAACGGAGCTAAGAGAAAGGGGTTTTCATTTTATAGGAGTCAAATATACCATAGTTTTCTAATTCCATTTCCTAAAGAAAGGTGGCAAGTATGGCAGAAGGAATTCATATACCAAAGGCGGACCATTTGGACTGCTATATGGCTTAGAGCACTTGTGATTCACCCCGTGAGAATGGACACATCATTGCTCCTCACAAAAATCAGGATTAGGTTAGCAAGGAAAGAGTGGGGAAGGGCTACTTCTCAGATGGCTCACAGCAAATGCCAGTCTTTTTGCAAGATGATACTCAAGGTACACATCAAAATACAACAGATATGGAAAACCCCAACCACTCAAACGTCAACTGAAGAAACTACATGGCACAGCTAAACAGTGAAATGTGCAAGACCTATGTGATATTTAGAACTTTTGCTATCAGAGGTGCCACTCTAGCTCAGGCTGACCTGGAATTCACTGTGCAGTCTCAGGCTGGCCTTGAACTCACAGCAATCCTCCTACCTCAGCTACCAGAGTTCTGGGATTAAAGATGTGCATCACTATGCCAGGCAGAGAGAGAAAGAGAGAGAGAGAGAGAGAGAGAGAGAGAGAGAGAGAGAATGGGCACACTAGGGCCTCCAGCCACTGCACTGCAAACGAACTACAGAAGCATGAGCCACCTTGTACATCTGGCTTATGTGGGTTCTGGGGAATCAAACCTGGGTCCTTAGGCTTTGCACACAAGCATCTTAACCACTGAACCATCTCTCCAGCCCTATTGCATTTATTTTTTGCTTTTTTTTTTTTTTTTCTTGTTGTTTTTGGAGGCAGGGTCTCACTCTACTCCAGGCTGACCCGGAACTCACTCTGTAGTTTCAGGCCGGCTTCATTCTCACAGTGATCCTCCTACCTCTTGCCTCCCAAGTATTAGGATCAAAGGCATGTGCCACCATGCCTGGCTTGGTTTGCATTTTAGAGTCAAGAGCTTATGTAGCCCAGGCTGGCTCCAAAATAAATAGGTAGTTGAGGATGACCTTGAATTTCTCTGACCCTCCTGCCTCTAACTTCTCAGTACTGAGTTTATAGACGTGTACCACCACTCAGGGTTTCTGCTGTTGATAGAACACAGGCCTTCAAGCATGCTGGGCAACCACCCTACCAACTAAACTACATCCTCAGCCTCTTATATAGTTAGTTGGTAGTTTTCTATTTTTATTTTTAATTCATTTATTTAATTTTTTTTTTTTTGAGATAGAGTCTTGCTCTAGCCCAGACTGACCTGGAATTCACTATGTAGTCTGTGGTAGTTTGATTCAGCTGTCCTCCATAAACTTAGGGGTTCTGAATGCTAGGTTCCCAACTGATGGAGATTTGGGAATTAACATCTCTTAGAGGCAGTGTATTCTTGGGGGCGGGCTTATGGGTATTACAGCCAGTTTCCCCTTGCCATGTTTGGCACACTCTCCTGTTGCTATTATCCACCTTATGGTGGCCAGGAGGTGATGTCCACCCTCTGCTCATGTCATCATTTTCCCCTGACATCATGGAGCTTCCCCTCGAGGTCTATAAGCCAAAATAAACTCTTTTTTTTTTTCCCCAAAAGCTGCTCTTGGTCTGGTGATTTCTGCCAGCAATGTGAACCTGACTGCAGCCTAGTCTCAGGGTGGCCTTGAACTAATTGTGACCCTCCTACCTCTGCCTTCTGAGTGCTGGTATTAAAGGTATGCACCACTATGCCTGGCTCCTTGTTTTTCTTTTAGACAAGATCTTTTTCTGTAGCCCAGACTGGTCTCAAACTCATGCAATCTTCCTGTCTCAACCTCTTAAGTGCTGAGATTACTGGTGTGAGCTATCATGCCTGACTTACCATTGATTATTTTAAACTTAGGAAAAATGTCTCTCTTTGGGAAGCAATACCTCCATTTCTCTTTCAAATTATATACACAAGTAAATTCCTCATAGACTAACATTATAAATATAGAAAAATGTCACTGGGAGAATATTTTTATAGGCTTGGCAAGTATGAAAGGAGGTTCTAAAATGACATTACATCTCAAAGATTGACTTGTTAATGTAATTTAGATAACAAATTACACAAGTGAGGAAAATATAACTGATATGACAAAAGGTAAATATTATTTACAAAGAACCCAGTTAGGCATGGTGGTGCACGCCTTTAATCCCAGCACTCAGGAGACAGAGGTAGGCGGATTGCCATGAGTTCAAAGCCACCCTGAGACTACAGAATGAATTCCAGGTTAGAGCCAGACCCTACCTCGAAAAGCCAAAAAAAAAATAAAACAAAATAAATAAAAAAAAATAAAAAAACAGTGATTATGTATTTTGATTTGACTTATTTTGTATATTTTGACACTTTCATTCATGTATACAATACATTTTGATCCCATTCCCTACCCATTGTCCTCTTTTTTCTCCTTCCTTTCCCACTAAAATCCTTTTCATTTAATCCTCACCCTATTTTAAAGAATTTTTATTTATTTTTTTATTTGTGTGTGTGTGTGTGTGCGTGTCTATGAATGTGCTAGGGTCTCTTGCTTCTGAAAACAAACTCCAAACATATGTACCACTTTTTTATTCGGCTTTATGTGAGTGGCTGGGGGAACTGAACCCAGGCCAGCAGGCTTTGTAAGCAAGCGCCTTTAACTGCTGAGCCATCTCCCCAGTCCCCAACCCTACCTTTATGCCTTGCTTTGACCCACTGAGTTAAATTAGGGTTACTTGCACGATCATAGGTGGGAACACAAACCTGCACTTCTAATCACAGAAGTTAAAAATTTAGTAATAAGCCGGGCGTGGTAGCACACACCTTTAATCTCAGCACTTGGGAGGCAGAGGTAGGAGGATCACCATAAATTCAAGGCCACCCTGAGAATACATAGAGAATTCCAGGTCAGCCTGGGTTAGAGTGAAACCCTACCTCAAAAAAAAAAAATTAGTAATAAAATGATTTCATCAGACTGTCAATTTTTTTTTGTTTGTTTGTTTTTTCGAGGTAGGGTCTTGCTCTAGCCCTAGGCTGACCTGGAATTCACTATGTAGTCTCAGGGTGGCCTCGAACTCACAGTGATCCTCCTACCTCTGCTTCCCCAGTGCTGGGATTAAAGGTATGTGTCACCAAGCCCGGCAAGACTGTCAATTTTTAAAAAATATTTTATTTTTATTTATTTATTTGAGAGGGAAAGGGGAGGGAGAGAGAGAGAGAATGGGTACACCAGGGCCTCTAGCCATTGCAAACAAACTCCAGACACTTGTGACACCTCGTGCATCTGGCTTACATGGGTCCTGGGGAATCAAACCTTGGTTGTTTGGCTTTATAGGCAAGTGCCATAACTGATAAGCCATCTCTCCAGCCCTCGTTTTTAAAGAAATTGATACTGTTTAGTGTTGTGAAAATATAAATCTAGGCCAGGTGTGGTGGCGCACGCCTTTAATCCCAGCACTTGGGAGGCAGGGGTAGGAGGGTTTCCATGAGTTCGAGGCCACCTGAGGCTACATAGTGAATTCCAGATCAGCCTGGGCTTGAGCGAGACCCTGCCTCGAAAAACAAAACAAACTATATATATATATATATATATATATATATATATATATATATATATATATATATATATATATACATACACACATACATGCAGTGATTTGGTGGCTAGTGGAATTTCTGGTGAAATTAAAAATATTCATGGGGGCTGGAGAGATGACTTAGTAGGAACCCAGGTTTGATTCCCCAGTACCCATGTAAAGGCAGATGAGCAAGGTGCTGCATGCATTTGGAGTTCATTTATAAAAAGGGGGGGGGGGCTGGCTGGAGAGATGGCTTAGTGGTTAAAGCATTTGCCTGCAAAGCCAAAGGATCCTGGTTCGATTCTCCAGGACCCATGTAAGTCAGATGCACAAGGGGGCACATGCATCTGGAGTTCCTTTGCAGTGGCTAGAAGCCCTGGCGTGCCCATTCTCTCTCTCTCTCTCTCCCTCCCTTTTTCTCTCTCTCAAATAAATAAGTAAAATAAAATATTAGGGGCTGGAGAGATGGCTTAGTGGTTAAGCACTTGCCTGTGAAGCCTAAGGACCCTGGTTCAAGGCTTGATTCCCCAGTACCCATGTAAGCCAGATGCATGAGGTGGCACATGCATCTGGAGTTCGTTTGCAATGGCTGGAGGCCCTGGTGCGCCCATTCTCTCTCTTTCTCTCTCTGTCACTCTCAAATAAATAAAAATAAACAAATAAAATAAAATATTAAAAGAAAGAAAGAAAGAAAAATATTTATGGTTTATCACCCAGATATTATACTTCTAAGATTTAGCCTATAGACACATTTGTATGTTTATAAAGGTGTTTCAATTTTCTGATAGGAGAAAAACTGAAGCTTCTTAAATGCTCAACATATTGAAAACATTTGGTAACTTACAGTGTATGAATTTACATGATTTCAAATTTCTGCCTTTTCTCCAATATTAAGATAGGCTTATTTGTATTGATATGGAAAGCTCTTCAAGATATATCATTAAGTGAAAAATTTTTTGGTTGTTTTTATGAGACAGGATCTCACTCTACTCATGCTGTAGCCCAGGCTGGCTTCAAACTCATGTGATCCTGCTACTTTAGCATCCCAAGGGCTGGGTGATAGGCATGCACCACCATGCCCAGCTTTGTCATCCTCTTTCTTCCTTCCTTCCTTCCTTCCTTCCTTCCTTCCTTCCTTCCTTCCTTCCTTCCTTCCTTCCTTCTTTCTTTCTTTCTTTCTTTCTTTCTTTCTTTTTCTTTCATTCTTTTTTTTTTTTTTTTTTTTTTTGTGTTTTCAAGGTAAGGTCTCACTCTAGCCCAGACTGACCTGGAATGCACTCTGTAGTCTGTACCTCTGCCTCCTGAGTGCTGGAATTAAAGGTGTATGCCATCACGCCTGGTTTTGTCATCCTTTTTTAAACTTTATTTTATTTATTTATTATTTGCAAGCAGAGAGAGAAAGACAGACAGAGAGATAGGAGACAGACAGAGAATGGGCACACCAGGGCCTCTAGCCACTGCAAATGAACTCCAGATGCATGCGCCCCCTTGTGCATCTGGCTTACGTGGGTACTGGGGAATTGAACCTTGGTCCTTTGGCTTCGCAGGAATGCACCTTAAGCCATCTCTCAGCCCTTGTCATCCTTTTTTGTTGTGGGAAACTTATTCCTGGGGTGACAGGAACACATGAGTATTCATCCCAGCTAGGGCACAGACAACAGATTAAAGTATGATTACACTAAAACCAGTTTTGGTGAACCAGTTGAGTTTATTGGGGTTACGTACAGAGCGGGATGAGGGGTTGCTTACAAGAGAAATGGAGGCCTCAAAGGCAACTGCATCACCTGAAAGCCCACTCCAGCATAGGTGATGACTCACGGAGACTGCATCTCAAGCACACTGTACAACCCGCTGGCCACGCAGGTGGTCTGAGAGTCTCTAGAACACTACATGACTTGCAGGCAGCTCTATCAGAGAGTCCCATCCTCAAGCAGTTGTTTTCCTTTTATATAGCCTTAAGGTAAGGTCTTGTAACCTTTTCCTAGGCTTGTTGACTTCATGGGTCTTCAGAGCTTCTTCCTCCCCCAGGAGAGAATGTTTTAATTGGGAGGAAATTGCTACACAACCCATTCACCTTATATATTCTTAGTTTTAATAATGTATACATCGGGCATAGTAGTGCATGTCTTTAATCCCAGCACTCGGGAGGCAGAGGTAGGAGGATCACTGTGAGTTCAAGGCCACTCTGATATTACATAGTGAATTCCAGGTCAGCCTGGGTTATAGTGAGACCCTACCTTGAAGAAAAAAAATTAAAAAAAAAAAATCTTTGTTTTTTCAAGGTAGGGTCTTGCTCTATCCCAGACTGAGATGGAATTTACTATATAGTCTCAGAGTGGCCTCGGATTCACACCGATCCTCCTACCTCTGCCTCCTGAGTGCTGGGATTAAAGGCATGCACTGCCATGCCTGGCTATATGTATATTTTGAGTGTCACTCTGTATCTCAGGCTGTCTTGGAACTCATTATATAGCTCAGGCTGGCCTCAAACTCATGATAGTCCTTCTGCCTTAGCCTCCCAACTGCTGGGATTACAGACATGGGCCACCATACCTGGCTTATACAGTTTGTATTTTATTTATTTGTTTTGGGATGGAAAATCACCTGTTGTATAATAAACTGGTCTTCAGTTTATGGGCTCAAATGATTCTCCTCCAGCCTTTTACTTCAGCCTCCCAAATAGCTAAGACTACAATTGTGTACTACCATGCCTGACATATATATACATATATATATATTTTTTCCCAAGGTAGGGTCTCACTCTAGCTCAGGCTGACCTGGAATTCACTATGTGGTGTCAAGGTAGCCTTGAACTCATGGTGATCCTCCTACCTCTGCCTCCTGAATGTTGGGATTAAAGGTGTGCACCACCACACCTGGCAATGCCCTATGGATAATGTATTAAAGGTTGTTGCACATTAACACAGGAAACTGTATTGGGAGAAACTTGCTATAAAAGGATTAAAATATTTCATCTATTTCTAACTGCTCAAATTTTTCAAAATAATCATGGCATAAAATGCTTTTATAATACAATTTTATGTATTTCTTTAATGTTGATAGAGGATCCCACTATATAGCCGTGTGTTCCTTAGTACTGTGTAGGCCAGGATAGACTTGAACTCACAGAATACCTCCTTCTCAGCCTACCAAGTACTGAGATTACAGGTGTGTACCACCGTACCCTGCTCAGCATCAGAGAATTAAATTTGACCAAGGTATTTTACTCAACTTCCCATCTGATATAAAAATCCCTTCCACAATTCCTGGAGGACTGTCAAATAGTTTCTGCTAGAATAATAATGACAAATTATTGAATGTTTACTATTATTCCAGACACTTCATGAACTCTATATTTTCTTAATTTAAACATCACACACCCCTGAAATCTAGTTACCATGATACAATTTACAGACAGAAATTGAGACCCACCAGGGTTAAGTACCTTGTCTGAGGTCACACAGCTAATTCAATAGGCTGTAATTTTAACCTGTAGACTAGCCTCATCCCAGAGTCCAAGTTCTTAATCCCAGCCAATATGCCTTTTGTTTTCACTTCTGGAAGACGTCCAACCCTAAGAAACCCAAGAAGGCAGAAAGCACCTGTTTTGCTGCTTATAAAATTCTTGTTTTCTTCTTTAGATTTCTTTTTGTGTGATTTGATTTATGCACAGACAAAACATGCACAAGGGCCATCTATTTATCTTCTGTGCTGGGCGACCTGGTGTCATTGGTCATTCTGATGATGCTGGCTTTGTGGGCAATGTGACCACAGGGAGACTTGTTGCACACCAGGACCCCACCCAGCACTTGGATGCTGAGGACCAGGAGCCACTGAGCAGTGCAGGCTTTGTTTTCTTCTCGCTCCAATTCCAGTCTGACCCTCAACAATACTTCTGGTCTCTGTCAGTTACGTTTAATTTTGACAGATAGATCTTCCTGATGTGGAAGAACTTCTTAGTTCTCTCTTTCTCTTTTTACTTCAATTTTTAATTTTTTTGTTTATTTTTTATTTATTTATTTGAGAGCAACAGACAGACAGAGAGAAAGAGGTAGATAGATAGAGAGAGAATGGGTGTGCCAGGGCCTCCAGCCACTGCAAAGGAACTCCAGATGCATGCGCCCCCTCATGCATCTTGCTTACGTGGGTCCTGGGAAATTGAACCTTGAACCGGAGTCCTTAGGCTTTACAGGCAAGCGCTTAACCACTAAGCCATCTCTCTAGGCCTGACTTCAATTTTTTTCTCGAGGTAGGGTCTCACTCTAGCCCAGGCTGACCTGGAATTCACTATCTAGTCTCAGGCTAGCCTTAAACTCATGACAATCCTCCTACCTCTGTCTACTTAGAGCTGAAGTAAAGGCATGCACCACCACACCCAGCTATATCTATGTTTTTGTTTGTTTGTTCTATCAAGGTAAGGTCTCACTCTAGCCCAGGCTGACCTGGAATTCACTCTGTAGTCCCAGGTTGGCTTTGAACTCATGGCGATCCTCCTACCTCTGTCTCCCAAGTGCTGGGATTAAAGGCGTGCTCCACTCGAGCCTGGCTGATTTCAATTTATTTTATTTATTTATTTATTTATTTATTTATTTATTTATTTATTTATGGTTTTTGGAGTAGAGTCTCACTCTAGCTCAGGCTGACCTGGAATTCACTATGTAATCTCAGGGTGGCCTTGAATTTACAGCGATCCTCCTACCTCTGCCTCCCAAGTGCTGGGATTTGATTTCAATTTTTTAAATTTATTTTATTTAATTTATTTGAGAGAGAGAAAAAGGGAAAGGGATATATATGGCGAGAGAGAGAAAATGGGTGCACCAGAGTCTGTAGCTGCTGCAAACAAACTCCAGACACATGTACCACATTGTGCAACTGGTTTACATGGGTCCTGAGGAATCAAACCTGAGTCCTTTGGCTTGCAGGCAAGCGCCTTAACTGCTAAGCCATCTCTCCAGCCCTATTTCTTTCTTTTCTTTTTCTTTCTTTCTTCCTTCCTTCCTTCCTTCCTTCCTTCCTTCCTTCCTTCCTTCCTTCCTTCCTTCCTTCCTTCCCTCCCTCCCTCCCTCCCTCCCTCCCTCCCTCCCTCCCTCCCTCCCTCCCTCCCTTCTTTCTTTCTTTCTTTCTTTCTTTCTTTCTTTCTTTCTTTCTTTCGAGGCAGAGTCTCGCTGTTATCCAGGCTGACCTGAAATTCACTCAGTAACCTAAACTTGCCTTGAAATAACAATGATCCTCCTACCTCAGCTAGGATTAAAAGGTGTGACCCTCCATTAAGACCTCCTGGCTTAATTTTAACTTTGAGATAGGGTCTTAGTGTAGTCTTCTTTAAGTTGTAAAATTTAATTTAAAAAAATGTGGAGCTGGGGATATAACATAGTGGTAGGGCACTTGTGTAACATGCACAGTGTCCTGGATTAGATATCCAAAACTAGAAAAAAATTGAGGCAGGATCTCACCAGGGTGCTTAGATTGGCTTCAAACTCCTGAGCTCAAATGCTCTCCTCCCTTAGTATTCCAAGTAGACGGAACTGATTACAAGCATTCATATGCCACCATGCCTGCCTGAATTTAAATTTTTTATTTTATTGTTATTTATTTAAATTAATTTGGGGAGGGGGTTTCCAGATAGGGTCTCACCTGCTGAGCTCAGGCTCACCTAGAATTCACTATGTAGTTTCAGGGTGGCCTCGAACTCACGGCGATCCTCCTACCTCTGCCTCCTGAGTGCATCACCATGCCGGCTATGAATTTTAAATTTTTATATCAAGACTTTATTTATTTATTTAAATTTATTTGAGTCAGAGAGAGGGAGAGAAAGAGACAGATAGAGAGAATGGGCATGCCAGGGCCTCTAGCCACTGCAAACAAATTCCAGATGCATGTACCATCTTGTGCATCTGGCTTATGTGGTACCTGAAGAATTGAACATGGGTCCTTAGGTTTTGCAGGCAAGTGCCTTAACCACTAAGCCATCTCTCCAGCCCTATATCATGACTTTATTACTATTTCTGTTAAATACAATCTTTAAAATTAAAAAACAAAATGCAGTCTCCCAGTCAGTCACTTTGGTCTTTCATTTCAGACTGTCAAACTCTGCTAGTCTTGATATTGTTTGTCCATTTATTAGCTAGCTCGTCAAGTTTTATGAAGTCCTGAATCCTCAGAGCCCAGTGTTTTTGTGCTCTTTTTGAAGGATGGAGGCAAAATAAGGGAGTTTTGAATTGTGCTACTCATGACCTCTTTCTAAGTTGGAATAGGTTCATTAATCACTCTTCTTTTGTTATCATTGTTCAATCAACTCTCCTTTGTTACCAAGGTTCAATAAGGGACAAATTCACCTACCTAAGTTGGCATCCAATTTATAGTATTATGAGAAACAGAAAACATGTTCGTGAAATTAGAATACATTCTCTTGTTCTTGTTAATTTGGCCTGGTTTGTACTTGTTTGTTTTATTATGCAGGGAGGCCTATTTTATTGTTATTGAACCAATACTGGCTTTCAGAATCATTGTATTCATTCCCAAATACTCATAAATCATGTATTTCATATACCTGCTTGCCCACCTACCAAAGATTCAGGTAAAATTATCCAAACAAATTCAGTACAAAAGGCAAAAGTATTTAAAAAAAAATAGAGCAAGACAAATAAGTAGTACAGACAGCAATGGTACACATAAAATTTGCACATAGGGATGTATGACATAGACATATGTGCTTGGAGTGGACCCAAACAGGTAAGGTATATCACTAATGACATGGCATGATGCTCATGGATAAAGGCAAGGCCTATTCTCATTATTTGTTAATTTTCTTTTTCTCTTTCTTTCTTTCTTTCATTTATTTATTTATTTATTTTTGATTTTTTGAGGTAGGGTCTCATCTAGCTCAGGCTGACCTGGAACTCACTATGTAGTCTCAGGGTGGTCTTGAACTCACAGTGACCCTCCAACCTCTGCCTCCCGAGTGCTGGGATTAAAGGCATGCACCACCACGCCTGGCTTGTTATTTATTTTCTTATTCACTTATTTTGAGACAGGGTCTCATGCAGTCCAGGCTGGTCCCAAACTCATTATGTGACTATGGATGATCTTGAACTTCTGATCTTCCTGCCTCTGCCTCCCAGCTTTTTTTCTTTTTTTTCTTTTTTTTTTTTTTCAAGTCAGGGTCTCATTCTAGCCCAGGCTGACCTGGAATTCACTATATAGTCTCAAGGTGGCCTTGAACTCATGGTGATCCTCCTCCCTTTGACTCCCAAATGCTGGGATTAAAGGCATGCGCCACCACGCCCAGTAAGAAATTCCAGCAATCTTATATTCTCAGGGACTTTCTCCACCAAAACTCTCATTTTAAATACCACTTTACTAAGATGCTTTCCTTCATCACTCTATCACACCCACTTCCCATAAAAAATGCACACAAGGGCTGGAGAGATGGCTTGTGGTTAAGGCGTTTGCCTGCGAAACCTAAGGACCCATGTTCCACTCTCCAGATCCCATGAAAGCACATAGATGAGGCAAGCACAAGGTCACACATGCCCACTAGGTGGCGCAAACATCTGGAGTGGCTGAGGCTCTGGCACACCAATTCTCTCTCTCTCCTTTCTCTCTAAAATTAAAAAAAAAATTGCACACAAGTGCAAGAGCACACATATAATTACATGTTTGTTAGCACCACCTGCCATGCATTTCTTTTTAAAAAAACATTCTTGCCGTGCGTGGTAGCACATGCCTTTAACCCAGCACTCAGGAGGCAGAGGTAGGAAGAGCACTGTGAGTTTGAGGCCATCCTGAGAATAAAGCCAGAAGCACAAAGTGGCACATGCATCTGGAGTCCATTTGCAGCAGCTGGAGGCTCTGGCATACACATTCTCTCTGTCTCTCTTAACTCTATCTGCTTGCAAATAAATAAATAGATAAAACAAATTTTATTATATATACATATATATTGTTTTTTGGGAGGTAAGGTTTTGTTGTAGGTCATGCTGACCTGGAATTCACTATGTAGTTCTCAGGGTGGCCTTGAACTCATGGTAATCCTCTTACCTCTGCCTCCTGAGTTCTAGGATTAAAGGTGTGCAACTCCACTCCTTAGCATTTGCAGGCAAATGCCTTAACAACTAAACCATCTCTCCAGCCCCCTTTTATTTAACATTCAAAATTATTGCAGGGCGTGGTAGCACTTGCCTTTAATCCCAGTGGAGGTGAGGTAAAAGGATTACCATGAGTTTGAAGCCACCCTGAAACTACATAGTGAATTCCATGTCAGTCTGGGCTAGGGCTAGGGCTAGAGTGAAACTATACCTCTAAAAAAAAAAAAAAAAAAAAAAAAAAAAAAAAAAAAAAATCAAATTATTTAATTTATAATTTTTTTAAAAAAGGAGAGAGTGAGAAAGAGGGAGAATGGGTGCATCAGGGCTTCTTGTCACTACAAAGTCCGTACCAGGGTGCTACTATTGCTTTTGATCTCCCATCAACTCAATTTTCTTGAGAAATATCTATGGGAATAATTATATTTAACTGACTTTATATGTGTGTATATGTACACATGTTTAAACCAACTTTATATTTGTCTTCTAAATTCCCATCTTTTAAAAAAATTATTTATTTATTTGAGAGAGAGAGATACAGAAATAGGCAGGTAGAGAGAGAGAATAGGCACGCCAGGGCTTCTAGCCACTGCAAATGAACTCCAGATGCATGTGCCCCCTGTGCATCTGGTTTACGTGGGTCCTGGAGAATCGAGCCTTGAACCAGGGTCCTTAGGCTTCACAGGCAAGCGTTTAACCATTAAGTCATCTCTCCAGCCCCTAAATTCCCATCTTGATAATATTTTATATGAATATTCCGCTTTGCTCTAGGCACATTGTATTCCCAGTAGGATTTGTGATTTAGAACAGGAAAGAATTAGAACTCCCCTTCTGATCAGGAATAGCACCTTTTCCATAAACATTTCCATTCCTCCATTAGAAAAGTAACATAAAAATGGAGATCGCTGGGCACACACCTTTAATCCCAGCACTCAGGAGGTAGGAGGATCGCCGTGAGTTCAAAGCCAGCCTGAGAATACAGAGTGAATTCCAGGTCACCCTGGGCCAGAGTGAGACCCTACCTCTTACAACAAACAAACAAAAAAAAAAAAAAAAAAAAGGAAGGGGAACAAGCCAGGTATGGTGGCACATGCCTTTAATCCCAGCACTCAGAGGTAGGAGGATCACTGTGAATTTGAGGCCAGTTTGAGACTATATAATGAATCCCAGGTCAGCCTGAGCTAGAGCAAAACCCTACCTCAAAAAAAAAAAAAAAAAAAAAAAAAAAAAAAGAAAAGAAAAGAAAAGAAAAGAAAAGAAAAGAAAAGAAAAGAAAAGAAAAGAAAAGAAAAGAAAAGAAAAGAAAGGCTGGGCATGGTAGCGCACGCCTTTAATCCCAGCACTCGGGAGGATCGTTGTGAGTTCAAGGCCACCCTGAGAGTACATAGTTAACTCCAGGTCAGCCTGGGCCAGAGTGAGACCCTACCTCGAAACCCCCCCCCAAAAAAAAAAGAAAAGAAAAGAAAAGAAAAAAGAAAGAAAGAAAGAAAGAAAGGAAGAAGGAAAGGAAGAAAAGCCCCAAACAAACAAAAACCCCAGAGGTATCAATTTCGTATTGGTACAATTACACAATTAGCCCAAGACAAAGAATTGCATCCTTTCTTCTTCTCTGCCCAAACTAACACATGCTCATTGCTTTGTATGTTCCCTCCCTGTCTGAGCCAACTATCACCTCATCTGAGAAATAATTTAGGTAATTATAAAATATTTATTTAGGGCTGGAGAGATGGCTTAGCAGTTAAGGTGTTTGCATTCAAAGTCAAAGGGCCTGGGTTCAATTCCCCAGGTGGCGCATGCATCTGGAGTTCGTTTGCAGTAGCTGAAGGCTCTGGCACACCCATTCTCTCTCTCCCCCTCCCTCCTTCTCTCTTTCTCAATCTCATATAATAAAATATTTAAAAAATTAAAGTTCATAGACACTTCAGTGTTCTCTTATTTCTCTTATTTCTTTTCTTTTTCCATAGTAATTGTTATTTATTGTGAGAAACTTCCTTAACCCACATAGTCACAGTTCAAAAACACAGGTCAGTGATGAAACTTCTATGGAATTCAATGCAAAGAAACTCTTTATATTCCAAAATCATTTTGCACTCTGGAAGATACCAGCTCTTTTCATCTCTTCAAAATCTTTCATGGAATAATTATATCTGTAGAAATTGGCGTATGACTTCTTTGTTCAGCTACACCAAACTTATAGGAAAATGCAACTCCCAGAGCAGCCATGAATGCTCCAAAGAATTGAAACCGCAAAAGCCTGGCCAGAAGACCTTGCATCTGAGGCACCGGAAACCATGGTGGTAAATGTCCTCAGCACCAATGTCCTTCCCAGAGGATGGATAAATGGCCTTTTTTTTTTTTTTTTTTTTTTTGAGGTAGGGTCTCACTCTGGCCTAGGCTGACCTGGAATTCACTATGTAGTCTCAGGGTGGCCTCGAACTCACGGCGATCATCCTACTTCTGCCTCCCAAGTGCTGGGATTAAAGGCGTGCGCCACCACGCCCGGCTTGGATAAATGCTATTTTTTAAGTTACAAGTAAAATTTTAAAAAAATTATGTGCGTCGGGCATGGTGGCGCACACCTTTAATCCCAGCACTTTGGAGGCAGAGGTAGGAGGATTGCCGTGAGTTCGAGGCCACCCTGAGACTAATTCCAGGTCAGCCTGAGCTAGAGTGAGACCCTACCTCGAAAAACAAAAAAAAGAAAAAAAGAGAAAAAAAGGGAAAAAAAAATTTATGTGGGCCGGCGTGGTGGTGCACGCCTTTAATCCCAGCACTTGGGAGGCAGAAGTAGGAGGATTGCTGTGAGTTTGAGGCCACCCTGAGACTACAGAGTGAATTCCAGGTCAGCCTGGAATTTTTATTTGAAAATTTTCCATAATTCCCTTTACCACTCTACTTTGTCTCTTTTCCCCCACCTTCTCCACTGAACCCTCACTTTTTTTTTAAGATTTATTATTTATTTATTTATTAGAGACAGAGAGAGAGAGAGAGAGAGAGAATGGGCGCTCCAGGGCCTCTAGCCACTGCAAACGAACTCCAGATGCATGTGCCACCTTGTACATTTGGCTTACATGAGACCTGGAGAATTGAACCTGGGTCCTTAGGCTTTGCAGGCAAGCGCTTTAACTGCTTAACCATCTCTCCAGCCCTGAACCCTCACTTTTTTTCCTACTATTCTTTCTTCTATATTGATGTCTTTTTTTTTTTTTTTTTTTTTTTTTTTGGTTTTTCAAGGTAGGATCTCACTCTAAACCAGGCTGACCTGGAATTCACTCTGTAGTCTCAGGGTGGACTCAAACTCATGGCGATTCTCCTACCTCTGCCTACCAAGTGCTGAAATTAAAGGCATGCACCACCATACCCATTAGGGTCTTTTTTTTTTTTCTCTCTTCCATCATCCACAATAACCTGTTGGTGGTCTCAATATTTTGTGTAGATAATGACAGCTGCTGTGAGGTCATGAATATGATGATGTCTGGGAGACAGCTTTCCAAAACACTCCATCCTTTGGCTCTTACATTCCTTCTACCACTTCTTCCACTATAGTCCCTGAGTTATTAAGTGCTGAACACTCAAATTGTCTTCTTTTCAGCACTTTTTTTTTTTGAGGTAGGGTCTCACTCCAGCCCAGGCTGACCTGGAATTCACTCTGTATTCTCAGGGTGGCCTCAAACTCACGGCGATTCTTCTACCTCTGCCTCCCGAGTGCTGGGATTAAAGGCGTGCACCACCATGCCCCACCTTTTCAGCACTTTGATGAGTTTTGGGTCTCTCCAGTCACTGCCATCTGAAAAGAGACTTCTCTAACCAAAAGTGAGACCAGCACTAATATATATATCAGTATGTAGAGGCAATTTTGTGGGAATAATATACCTATGTAGCCAAACAGCAGTAGTAACTTCCCCCCAGGGGACCTTCCCAGCAATAAGTTTTTAACTACGTTTTCAGTACCAGGCATGAAGTCCCTCCCCTGGTGTGGGTCTTACCCTGATAAGAGACTGTACTGCATTAGTGGGAGCAGCTTGCCAGGGTGGCCAGTTGTCCAGTTGTGTAGCTGGTAGAGTCCATTATTGATTAAGACAGCTGATGATTCTTGTCCTGCAGCAAGAGTGATGACACTTTCTAGCTCTCTGTTAATCAGCAGGGAGGAAGCTTCCAGCTCAGATGCACCTTGATTTCTCAGTGTCCTAAAACTGAAACGTGGTGTCTTCAGCAATAGGGTCTAACCATCTAGTTCTGGTTGGCAACCAAGAGCCCTGAACACTAGGCTTGTTGTAGAAGGTTTACATTTGCCCTGCAAAGAAGTCTTTCCAGGCAAGCTGTAGAGCGCCATGTCCTAGAAGCCCTGGCTGCTGCTGTGCACCCATCACCCACTTCTAGCTCCTGGCCACTGGAAAGTCAGCTGCACTGAAGCTGACATAAACAAACTTCTGTGTGTTCGAAGCTGCAAGCAGTACCAAGCTATGGGAACACACATAGTTCTTTAGGAGGCAGTTTGACATGCTGTCCAGATAGCATAACCACGGGATTGTACAGTTTGCATAAGCACAGGATAGACCTTGGGTCTCTCGCCCTAGATTTTGGCCAGGTTTATAGTACCAGGCGTGATTTATCTCCTGTAGATCAGGCCTCAAATCCAATCAGAGAGCAACTGGTTTCTCTCATAACTCTCTTGCCATTCTTGCACCAGTGGGCACATTTAGACTTGCAGGTCAGTTGTGAAGTACACAGGGTCCACAGCTGGGTAGGAATTGCTCATGCATTTTCTCCCTCGGCAGCTTGCATAGCACTTTCTGGCATGAAGAAAGCTAGCCAGGAGGGAGGAAGCTTCCAGCTCAGTTTCTTTTCTTCCTGCAATCAAAGTATGCACTGTCTTCAGCAATAGGGAGTTATCATCTAGTTTTGGTGGGCAACCAAGAGCAATGGCAGTTGTCAATATTGTTTGAGGGGCCTCTGTGGCCTCCCTGACCAACAACTTGTTGGGCGGTGTCTTATCCCTGGCACTGGGACTTTCAATTATTATCCTCTGGCTTCTGGAAGCAAGTTTATGCCCCCAAGTAGGAGACCTTTATTTAAACACCCAGGCTGACCTGGAACTCACTATGTAGTCTCAGGATGAACTCATGGCAATCCTCCTACCTTTGCCTCCCGAGTGAAAAAATGATCTTTTATGCTGGCTTACTCAGTAGTAATTTTCCATGCGGCTTATTCACATGTCCTTGGTTTTGATTCATCTTCTCACCCTCCCCATCCCTCCTTCATCTCCCCATGCCTATCCCTGCTTAAGCCTTCCTCTCCCATTGTAACTCGTCCCTCTTCCTGTTTATGTATTCTATTATCCCCCTGCATAATCCACCCCACCCCCTGTGGCCCCCTTTCAGCTTTCTGACCTCTACAGACACTCATTCTATCTTTTAAAACAGAAGTGAGCTTTTATGGATCCTTTTCATTCCCTACATATCCCGATACTAGATGCATCCTTAAAAATGCAGAAAATAATGAAGATTAAGAAAATGACAGAAACAAATCCATTCTGACTAATGATAACCCCGGTGTGGAATGTCTTGTGAAAACAATGGTTGCTTCTGCTTTTGGAGGGCCTCCACATGTCTCCTTTCCTAGAGTAATTTTGGTGCAAGCAGGCACCTATAGAGCAAAGTTTCTGTGATCTTTGTATGTGGATACCCCACAGGCTGGAAGTGTAAAGGGCTAATGGAGATTCGTTCATTGATTTGTAAATATTTGCTAAGTACTTGTTCTATACAAGCCCTGTGCTGGGCAATGGAGAAGCAATGCAGACATTATTGTTGATCTTCTGGGGGCTAGAGTCTAGTGGGGTAAAGTAGAAGATGCTGGGAGAGTGGGAAGAGAAATGACTCCACATGGAAATTAATTGCTACTGTGAGCAGCAGGCAGAACCAGGTCCTCATGGTTGTTGAGGGTCAGCAGACGAGGTCATAAGCCAACGCTCAGCCTGATTGTCCTGCAAGCACTGGGAAGCAGGAACACTTTGTAATTCTTACACAGGTATCCTGGCCGAGGCCTTGAAGGAAATGTTTATGAGAGTTTATAAATGGTCAGGAAGGTTTCTTTGAGGCCAAACAAATAAGTGAGGTCTGAAAAAAAGTTAAAAAAAAAAATAGTCAAGGGCTAGGGAGATGGCCCAGTGGATAAAGCACTTGCTGTGTGAGTATCTGAGTTCAGAGTCCCACACCCTATGTAAAATCAGGATGTCTGCAATCGCAGCATGCCAGCAGCCAAAAGGGAGGCAGAGACAGGAGGGCTTCCCAGAAGCTTGTTGTGGACCAGCCAGCCTGATGCTGTGGTAAACAATGAGAATGAGAGACCTTGCCCCAAATAAGGTAGGAGGTGAGGACTGACACTAGAAAGTTGTCCTCTGGCACTGGAGAGATGGCTCAGCAGTTAAGGCGCTTGCTTTCAAAGCCTAATGACCTGGGTTTGATTCCCCAGTACCCATGTAAAGCCAGATGCACAGTGAGGTGCATGTATCTGGAGTCTGTTTGTAGGGGATGGAGGTCCTGGAGTGCCCATTTTCTCTCCCTGTCTCTCTTCTCTCTCTGCTTGCAAATAAATAAAACAAAATGTTTCTTTACCATTAAAAGAGGGCTGGAGAGATGGCTTAGCGGTTAAGGCACATGCCTGTGAAGCCTAAGGACCCCGGTTTGCTTCTCCAGGTCCCACGTAAGCCAGATGTACATGGTGACACATTGCGTCACATGGCTAGAGGCCCTGGTGCGCCCATTCTCACACTCTCTCTCCCCCCTTTCTCTGTCTCTAATAAATAAATAAATAAATAAATAAATAAATAAATAAATAAATAATTTTTTTAAAAAAAATTAAAGGAAAGTTGTCTGTGCACACCTTTAATCCCAGCAGAGGTAGGAGGATCCGTACAAGTTCGAGGCCACCCTGAGATTGCATAGTGAATTTCGGGTTAGCCTGGGCTACAGGAAACCCCTACCTCAACTGCCTTCCCCCTAAAAAATAAAGTTAAACAAAATGGTCAAGGGTGGAGGTGGCAGTGGGTGGGAGGGCGAGGAGAAAGAACAGACAGTTTGCACAGAGCAGGTATGCAGTGCCCTAGAGAAGCTGGGCTGGAGTTAGACATGGAGGAGAAAGCTAAGAGGAATTTAGAGACCAACCATCTGAACTTGAACTTAAATATTTTGTTCAAGAGTGGGAAGTAGTTGGGTGTGGTGGTTCACGTCTTTAATCCCAGCACTTGGGAGGCAGAGGTAGGAGGATGACTGTGAGTTCAAGGCCACCCTGATAGTACATAGTGAATTCCAGGTTACCTTGGACTGCAGTGAGACCCTATCTCAAAAAAAAAGAAAAAAACAAAAACAAAAACAAAAAGAGTGGGAAGTGCCAAGTGCTGCAATGTGGAGGGACAAGCACACTAGTGATGGCTTGGAGAGCATTATGTGATGGGCAAGCGATACTGATAGTGCTGTCTCGTGGCAGTATCTACAGAAGCATTAACGTGCTGTGGACTGCAAACACTGGAGAAGGAAAGACTGATGTATAGAATGGAACTCAGAGCCTCCGGCCCCAAGAAATGCTTTCTGGTCCTTTATATACAGAGTAGCACAGTTGTAATTTGTTTTGATCTTGCTCATAAACCCTCACAGTTAAGATGGATTCTATTAATTTTTATGTGAAGGATCTAGGGTAATGAAGTGACTATGCCAGTCTTAGATGTGCCCTGAATTTAATTCCTGAAATTTGTTGATGTCAGACTTATTCCCTATTCTTTATCTTGTTTGCATAAATGGGAACTGTCAAAGAAAGTACTCAATGAGCCCTAGCTGAAAAAATTAATATTCTAAAAATTAACAATCTAATGTCATAATATTGTTGAAAGTTCATTGTTTTCAAACTCATTTTTTTTTTTTTTTTTTTGGTGAGCTAGGGTCTCACTGTAGCCCAGGCTGACCTGAATTCACTATGTAGTCTTAGGGTGGCCTCAAACTCACAGTGATCCTTCTACCTCTGCCTCCTGAGTGCTGGGATTAAAGGCGTGAGCCACCACACTTGGCTCCAAATTCATCAAATTCATTTCTTTAATTGTTTTTTTTTTTTTTTTGGAGAGACACAGAGAGAGTCAGAGAGAGAGAGAGAGAGAGGGAGAGGAAGACAGAGAGAGATGGGCAAGCCAGCAGCCTCTCAGCTGCTGCGAACGAAATCCAGATGCGTGCGCCCCCTTGTGGTCAAGTGTGGCATTGTGCCCTTGCATCACTGCATCTGGCTAAACATGGGACCTGGAGATTGGAACTGGCATTCTTAGCTTTAGGAGGCAGGCGTCTAACTGCTAAGCCATCTCTCCAGCCTTGTTTTGTTTTTTTAAGGTAGAGTCTCACTCTAGTCCAAACTGACCTGGAATTCATTATGTAGTCTCAGGGTGGCCTTGAACTCATGGTGATCCTCCTACCTCTGCCTACTGAGTGGTGGGGTTAAAGGCATGAGCCACCATGCCCTGTTTAAATTTTTGGTTTTTCAAGGTAAGGTCTCACTCTAGCCCAGGCTGACCTGGAATTCACTATGTAGTCTAAGGGTGGACTCGAACTCACAGCAATCCTCCTACCTCTGCCTCCCGAGTGCTGGGATTAAAGGCATGCGCCACCACGGCCAGCTTTAAATTTAATTTTATTAACTTATTTGAGAGAGATAGAATGGGTGTGCCAGGGCCTCTAACCACTGCAAATGAATTCCAGATATATGCACCACTTTGTGCATCTGGCTTTATGTGGGTACTGGGGAATCAAACCTGGATCATTAGGCATTGTGGGCAAGTTCCTTAACCACTGAGTCATCTCTCCAGCCCAAACTCTTATTTTCTTTACTTAAAAAAATGTTTTAGGAGCCGGGTGTGGTGGCACACACCTTTAATCCCAGCCCTTGGGAGGCAGAGGTAGGAGGATTGCTGTGAGTTCAAGGTCATCCTGAGACTACATAGTGAATTCCAGGTCAGCCTGGGCCAGAGCGAGACCCTACCTCAAACTACAAAAAAAAAAAAAAAAAAAAAAAAAAAAAAAAAGTTTTAGGGCTGAAGAGATAGCTTAGTGGTTAAGGAGCTTGCCTGGGAAACCTAAGGACCCATGTTCTACTCTCTAGATCCCCCACAAGCCAGATGCACAAAGGTGAGGCAAGCGCAAGGTTGCACATGCCCACTAGGTGGTGCAAGCATGTGGAGTTTCATTATAGTGCTGAGGCCCTGGTGTGCCGATTCTCTCTCTCTCTCTCTTTTTGTTTTTTCAAGGTAGGGTCTCACTCTAGCCCAGACTGACCTGGAATTCACTATGTAGTTTCAGGGCAGCCTTGAACTCACGGTGATCCTCCTACCTCTGCCTCCCGGGTGCTGGGATTAAAGGTGTGCACCACCACGCCTGGCTTCTTTTTCTAAAATAAAAATAAAAATAAAAAATATATAGATTAGGGGCTGGAGAGATAGTTCAATAGTTAAAAGCACTTTCCTGCAAAGTCTGACAGCCTGGGTTCAATTCCCCAGGGCCCATGTAAAGCCAGATGCATAAAGTGGCACATTCTTCTGGAGTTTGTTTGCACTGGCAGGAGGCCCTGGCATGCCCATATTCACTCTCTCTGCTCCCCTCTGTTAAATCAAAAAATATTTAAAATATTTTATTTATTTATGAGAGAGAGAGAAAGTGAGAAAGAACAGGCATGCCAGGGCCTGTGGCTGCTGCAAACTCCAGATGCATGTCCCACTTTGCCTGTCATCACATAGGTACTGGAGAATTGAACCCCAGGCCAGGTGGACAGACTTTGCAAGTGCCTTTAGCCACTGAGCCATGTCTCCAACTCCAACTTTTTTTTTTTTTTTTTTTTTTTGAGGTAAGGTCTCGCTCTAGCCCAGGCTGATCTATGTGGAATTCACTATGTAGTCTCAGGGTGGCCTCGAGCTCTTGGTGATCCTCTTACCTCGGCCTCCCTAGTGTTGGGACTAAAGGCGTGCGCCACCACCGCCCAACCAACTTTTATTTTATTTATTTATTTTTTTTGTTTTTTTGAGAAAGGGTTTCACTCTGGTCTAGGCTGACCTGGAATTAACTATGTAGTCTCAGGGTGGCCTTGAATTCAGGGCGATCCGCCTACCTCTGCCTCCCAAGTGCTGGGATTCAAGGCGTGCGCCACCACGCCCGGCTCCAACTTTTATTTTTTAATGTAACCCTGGCTGGCCTGGAACTTGCTGTGTAGCACAGTGTTGCAGTCAGGTTCGCATTGCTGGTAGAAATCACCCAACCAAGAGCAGCTTGTGGGAAAAAGATGTTTATTTTGGCTTACAGACTCGAGGGGGAAGCTCATTGATGGCAGGGAAAACGATGGCATGAGCAGAGGGTGGACATGACCCCCTGGCCAACATCAGGTTGACAATAGCAACAGGAGAGTGTGCCAAACACTGGCAAGGGGAAACTGGTTATAACACCCATAAGCCTGCCCCAACAATACACTGCCTCCAGGAGGCGTTAATTCCCAAATCTCCATCAGTTAGGAAGCTAGCATTCAGAACACCTAAGTTTATGGGGGGCAGCTGACTTACACCACCACACAGAGCATGACCTTGAACATTTGATTTCCCTGCCTCTACCTCTCATGTTCTGAGCTTATAACTGTACGCCACTATGACTGGTTTACTTAGTGCTGGTGAGCAAACTCAGGGCTTCATGCGTGCTAGGCCAGTACTCTACCAAATGAGCTACAAGCCAACCCCTACTTATAAATCTATTTACTAACTAGCTGTCCTTACAGAGTTTACAGTGTTCTGTGGGACCAGTATTCCTGTCATATCATGGCTGAATTCAAACTATCAGTGTGAAGTTGCATAAAGGACTGTAAAAAAACCGATGTCTGAGTTGTTAGACTGGCTAAGTTTGGTTGCACAGAGTATTACTGCTAAATATATTGCAAAAATTTAAAACATTGAATGAACAGAGAAAGTGTGATAAATCAGAAAGCCTCACTTATCATATTAGTCAGCCAAATGAAATTTACTTGCAATTTTCCACTTAAATTGACATATCATGAGAAATGCTAGGAGTTGCTGGATAAAAGAAATACTGTTATATTTTAATTCAAAATATTGTTTTAGAGTTAAATAGAATTATTTATAATAAAATATAATTATTTCCTCACTTCCCTGATCAAACTCATGGGAAGATGCATAGGTATTTGGATCAATTTATTTAGAAAAGAATAGGTTAAGAAATTCCATGTATCATTTTGGGGGTTGGGGTGTAGCTCAGTGGTAGAGAACTTACCTAGCATGTAGAAGGCCTTGGGCTCAGTCTCCAGCACCCCACTCTAAAATTATCTTCAAATGAGGCACCATGGTGCTGAGAAGAATTGATAGAGGAGTGCTCAGCACTGAAACGTCTCAAACCCACCTTCCAAGGCTCAGGGTCCATTGCAGAAGAGAGGGCGGAAAGAATGTAAGAGCCAAAGGAAGAGTAGGACTCCTTACAACGTGCTCCTCCAGCCACAAAATGGCCTGGATATCCATGACCTCACAGTGCCTGACGCTACCTACACAAGATCATCATAATAGGAGGAAAAGATCATGACATCAAAGAGAAAAGAGAGACTGATTGAGAAGGGGCGGGGATATGATGGAGAGTGGAGTTTCAAAGGGGAAAGTGGGGGGAGGGAGGGAAATACCATGAGATACTGTCTACAATTAAAGATGTCAATAAAAATAAAAATTAAAAAAAAAAAACCAAAAAAGTAAGTAAGTAAATAAATAAATAAATAAAAGTGACACATCCAAAAAAAAAAATCTTCAAATGCTTGAGTGGTGGCTAAAAATCAATACCTCCCTCCACACTACCTAATTTCCATAGAGTTATGAGCAAAACAAAACAAAAAACAAGCACACCCTAACTGAGGGGCTTAGGTTCAGCTGAATAAAGCTAACCTGGTTGCAGAGATTATGAGAAACATAAGAATACGAATGTATTCTCCATTTTCTTTTTATTTTCTTTTTTATTTTTCTTTTTGGTTTTTTGAGGTAGGGTCTCACTCTAACTCAGGCTGACCTAGAATTCACTATTGTAGTCTCAGGGTGGCCTCGAACTCACAGCAATCCTTTGTCTCCTGAGTGCTGGGATTAAAGGCATGCACCACCACGCCCGGCTCTTCTCCTTTTTTTTATATGTCAGCGGAGCAATAGACTGCTGTCTGTCTGAGATCTCCCTGATGTGATTTATAATAGATCTAGTGGATCACACTACTTTTGTTTTTCCTTATGGAGAAGGATCCCGTGTAAAGCTGAAGCATCGGAGCACACTGAGCAACATGGAAGAGGCCGTCAAAGTTTCTAAGTGACACGGAGCAGATGAATGATCCTCAGAAGGGGAGAAGAGCGATTCAGGAGGGAAGAAAGCCTCAAGATGAGGGTACAGTGACTGGAAATTTTCTCTGGTTGCTTGAAAAGATCAGCACAGCTCTGGCTGAAGACTCATATTTCCCACTTGTGTCTTGTCTTCAAAAATAAAAAAAGAGGAACCCCCCAGTGAGCACATGTGGGTTATAAATCATTCTGAGTATTTGCTGGAAAAATGAGTAAGGGTTCTCCATGGTCTCAGAGGATCCTCTCTAGCTCCTTTGTCTCACCTTGAGAAGTCCCAACCGAGTAAGGACACAAAAGGAGTTCTTTCTCTTTTCCTACACCAGCCATCAGCTGTGTTCTCTTTGGGCTCCTGGCATCTGGGCCCAGTTGCTGGGTTACAGGCAAATATAATCAAAACAAACACTAAAAGGTACTCTTTTGGCTCTTAACATGTTGGAAAGGTATTCTGCCTTGCAGCCTCTACTGACTGGTGACTTTATCATTGGTGGTGGTTCTTTTCTTCCTGCAGGACACTCTTGATTATAAACTGTGAGCCGAAGTAGCTCTTAATGAGGCCATGAGACCTTTAGACCTTTCCTCCAACTTCCTGCTGAATAACTGGGCATTTAACAACCCCTCCCTCCACAGTCTTTTGGTAGAATTTACCACCCTGTCCCATCCTCGGAGAAGGGGTGTAGTGTGGTTTCCCAGTAGCCTTAACCCCTTGCTTCCCATTTTTTTTCCACTTACCCAGGATAGATTGCCAAGGAAACAAATGGCATTTTCCATTCAGGACAGCAGTGCCAGACTCTGCGATGGACTTCCTGCTTCTCGGCACTTGTGATGTGTTAGACTATATTTGAACTTGGACAGGAAAGCTACAGGCATGTTTAGAAGTTTGGGAAATAAGATCTATGGCAAAAGTCAGTTCTATTAGCCAGTTTGTCCGGAGTATTTTATTAAGGTCCATGGGGTGCCAAGGGCTTTAATAGAATGGGGGCATTCCAGAATGCTCTGCAGAAGTCTGAGGCACCAGGGTGATTTGTCCTGGAGAAGAGAAGAGGGAGAGGAAGCTGTTATAAATCCTCCAATATTTAAAGAGGTTTTGTTCCCATTCAGCTAAGGAAGGAACATGAGGAAATGCACTTTGAAACAGACATACTGTTTTTTTCTAAGGAATAATTCCTAACAGTGCAGATGGGTAAATACCTTGACACATTCCCTAGAAACATGGCTAACCTCTTGTCTGTCTGAAATGATTGCTTTTATTTTGTGAGTGTGTATGTGTCTATCTGAAGATGCAAACAGGACTTACTTCTGGTGAGGGAACGTCTAACCATGACTGATCTTTGAAAAGCAGATATTACTGCATTTGTGGAAAGGTCAGAGGTAAGTGGTTTTATTCTGATGTTTTGCAAAATTCAAGCCAAAGATGACAAGGTAGTGTTTCCAGGATCACCAAAACTATGAGTGCTATAACCAAGCATATATTTCTCAAGTATATATTGTGTTTTATTAAAAGTTTGAAGTCTCTAGGATGAATTTTACCCTAGTGGCCTAAAAGAAAAATAACATCTTTCCAGGCTGTCTTACACTGCTGTTTTTTTTTCTTCTTCTTCTTTTTTCTTTATTCTTTTTTATTATTATAGCTATTCACTGAGCTTCTGCTACAGTGGGCATCATGCTTAGAGCTTTGTCTGTATTTTATCTTTTAATCCTTACATCTGTGATGTAAGACAGGCATTGCTATTTTCATTTACCAGATGATGAAATTGAGAGTCAGATAAATTCTGCTAAAACTTGTTCATTGTAACTATTACGTAATGGAACTGGAATAAAAAAGCCTATTCTCTCGATTGAAAATTCTTTTTCTACTGCATTGGTTGGCTGGGGAGAACCTGACTCAATTATGCTAAAAGGATTAAGCTATTGTTAATAAAATATGAGTCTTCTATACCAGCTTTTGGTGAAATTGCTGAGACATATATGGTCTATGTCAATTAACACCCTTAAAAATAACTGAGGAGCTGAGGAGATGGCTCAGAGGTTAAAGGTGCTTGTTCTGCAAGCCAGCCTACTTGAATTCATCCCCAGAAAGCATGTAAAGCTGAGTAGGATGCAAAGTAGGGAAGGCATCTGTAATCCCCAAAGGACTACACCAATGGGAGGTGGAGCCATGAGAATCCAGAAGCTTGCTGGCCAGCTAGATTGGTGCATGTAATATCAAAGCAAAGCCAGGCATTGTGGTGGCGCACGCCTTTAATCCCAGCACTTGGGAAGCAGAAGTAGGAGGATCACCATGAGTTCGAGGCTACCCTGAGACTACATAGTGAATTCCAGGTCAGACTGAACTAGGGTGAGATCCTACCTCAACCAATTCAATAAATAAGTAAATGAATAAAGCAATAGCAAAGCAAAGAGATTCCCTGCCTCAAAGAAGGAAAGAGAGGACTGGTACACGTAGTGATGCCACATTATAATTCATGTAGTTAATTTTGAAGTTGTGCTCAACATTAAAACTAAAAAGTTCATGATACTATAAACCTGGTCAAAAGCCTATTGCTGGGGAGGTCATAGGAGCTAGTGAGGAAGCTAACTGGACATGTTGTGCCTGCCAAATTCCCTTCTAAATATTAATGTTCATGTCATTGATTAGTGTGGCCGTTAGCTCTGGGCAGAGTTTCTGTTTGCAATGGGTGCCAATTATTGCAAGGACTCATAATGAATCAGAGTACAGAGAATAAGTGACTATTGAATGCTAAGCCCCAAATGGGACATCTCCATCACCCCCACCAAGGCTCAGAGAACACTGTGGAAGTGGGAGTGGAAAGACTATGAGATATGGAAGAAGGAGTGGAGTGTTCCTCTCCACAATGCTGAACATTGTCTTCAGCACATATGGCTGTTCCATTTGAAACTTCACTCTCCATCATATCCCCTCCCCCTCTCAATCAGTCTCTTTTCAGTTTGATGTCATGATCTTTTCCTCCTATTATGATGGTCTCGTGTAGGTAATGTCAGGCGCTGTGAGGTCATGGATATCCAGGCCATTTTGTGTCTGGAGGAGCACGTTGTAAGGAGTCCTACCCCTCCTTTGGCTCTTACATTCTTTCCACCTCCTCTTCCACAATGGACCCTGAGCCTTGGAAGATAGCTTTGAGATATTTCAGTGCTGAGCGCTCCTTTGTCACTTCTCAGCACCATGGAGCCTTCTGAGTTATCCCAAGGTTGCCACCATTTGAAAAGAGAAGCTTCTCTAACCATAAGTGAGAGTAACATTAATATATGGGTGTGACCATTAAGAGAACTGGGCAGTTTGGTGAGCATAGTATATACATTTAGCGTGACACCAGCAGAAGTTACACCCCTAGGGCTCATGACTACCCCGTCATATGTTTTCAGTATCAGGGATGTATTCCCTCCCATGGAGTGGACCTCCAGCCTGCTTTGCATTCTTGAACTCTCAGCAGTTATGAGGAGGGACTCACTAGGCCCCACTCCTCTCTTAAGATGTATAAGCAGGGGCTGGAGAGATGGCTTAGCGGTTAAACGCTTGCCTATGAAGTCTAAGGACCCTGGTTCGAGGCTCGATTCTCCAGGACCCACATAAGCCAGATGCACAAGGGGGTGCATGCATCTGGAGTTCGTTTGCAGTGGCTGGAGGCCCTGACGCACCCATTCTCTCCCTCTCTCTCTACCTGCCTATTTCTGTATCTCTCTCTCTCAAATAAATAAATAAAATATTTAAAAAAAATTAAAAAAAAAAAAGCTGTATAAGCAGGTAACAAACCAGTGATGTGAAGAGGGGCTCATGATGCCCCACCCGCTCTAAGGATCAATAGACAATTAATGGGAACAGAGAGACATTTTCTTCAGTGATATAGCCCCTGATCAATTGCCCATGGTCCTGTAAGCAAAGCAATCCCAATCAAACTCATTGAAACACACACACAAACACACACACACACACACACACACACACACACACACACACACGAGACATGAAAATAGAAAGGGGATGAACAATATGGCCAGTGGGAATAGATGGGGGATAGCAAAGAGAAATGGGAGGTGAATATGATCAAAATACATTATATATATATGAAAAAGTTATATCCTATACCCATTATTACGTATAATTAATATAAACTGATTAACTTTAAAAATGTTAAAAGCAGAAAGGAATAGGTTAGAACAGAACAGAGAGTATTAAGGTAGATTTCATACGGTAAGAGTGTGACCTCTCTTATGAAATCGTAGTTATCTGTGGTGGGTATTTGTGTATGAATGGATAGGGTCACAACGTGTACCATATTTATTACTGCAGGTCATGCACTAAAAGTTTGGAAGGTATTGCTTGCCTGGAGTGTATAATCAACTTACTGCTTTTTCTAGTTTTCCTTTATTTATTTATTTTTCTTTTTCTAGGTAGGGTCTCACTCCAACCCAGGCTGACCTGGAACTCAATTTGTAGTCTCAGGGTGGCCTCGAACTCAAAGTGATCTTCCTACCTCTGCCTCCCAAGTGCTGGGATTAAAGGCATATGCCACCGCGCCTGGCTCCTTTATTTTTTTAAAATGTTTTTTTTGAGAGAGAGAGAGAGAGGGAAGAAAGAGGCAGATAGATAGATAGATAGATAGATAGATAGATAGATAGATAGATAGAGAGAGAATGGGTACACCAGGGCCTCTAACTATTGCAAACAAACTCCAGATGCTTGCACCACTTTGTGCATCTGGCTTTACATGGGTACTGGGGAATGGAACCTGGGTCTTTGGCTTTGCAGGCAAGCACCTTAACTCTTAAGCTATCTCTCCAGCCCCATAGTTTTATCCTTTTTTTTTTTTTGTTTTTCATTTTTCAGGTTTTCAAGGTAGGGTCTCACTCTAGCCCAGGCTGACCTGCAATTCACTATGTAATCTCAGGGTGGCCTCGAACTCATGGCAATCCTCCTTCCTTTGCCTCCCGAATGCTGGGATTAAAGGTGTGCGCCACCACGCCTGGCTCCATAGTTTTATCCTTATTTAATTTAATTTATTTATTTGAGAGAGAGAGAGCAAAAGAGACAGATATATAAATAGAAGGGGGAAATGGCTTAGTGGTTAAGGCGTTTACCTGTGAAGCCTAAGGACCCTGGTTCAATTCCTCAGGACCCTCGTAAGCCAGATGCACAAGGGGGGGCATTTGTCTGGAGTTCGTTTGCAGTGGCTGGAGGCCCTGGCGTGCCCGTTCTCTCTGTCTCTTTCTATCTCTCTCAAATAAATAAACAATATTTTTTTTAAAGAAGAGAATGGGTGCACCAAGGCCTCTAGCCACTGCAAATGAACTCTAGATGTATGTGCCACATTGTGCATCTGGCTTTACGTGGGTACTGGGGAATCGAACTTGGGCTCTTAGGCTTTGAAGGCAAGTGTCTTAACCTCTAAGCCATCTTTCTAGTCCAACACCACCATTTTTTTAAATTATTATTTTTTATTGACAACTTTTATACTTACATACAAAAAAACCCACCTGATATTTCCCTCCCCTCCCCTCCCCCCATTCCACTTTAGAACTCCGGTCTCCATCATATCCCCTCCCTCTCTCCATTAGTCTCTCTTTTAATTTGATGTCATCATCTTTTTCTTCTATTATGAGGGTCTTGCGAAGGTATTGCTAGGCACTGCAAGGTCATGGATATCAAGGCCAATTTCTATATGGGCAGTTGCATTGTAAGAGGTCATACCCTTCCTTTGGCTCTTCCATTCTATCCGCCCCCTCTTCCGCAATGGTCCCTGAGTTTTGGAGGGCGTGACAGAGGCAACACCACCATTTTTGACAATAGGTTATCATTTATATACTTTGATTAGATATAAAGAATTTATGAAGCTGGACATGGTGGTGCATGCCATTAATCCTAGCACTTGGGAGGCAGAGGTAGGAGGATCACCATGAGTTCGAGGCCACCCTGAGAATACAGAGTGAATTCCAGGTCAGCTTGGGCTAGAATGAGACCCTACCTTGAAACCTCCCCCCCCCCCCAAAATATGAAGTCAAACGTGGTGGCACATACCTTTAATCCCAGCCCTAAATAATTTTTTTTTGATTTTTCAAGATAGGGTCCCACTCTAGCCCAGGCTGATCTGGAATTTACTATGTAGTCTCAGGGTGGCCTTGAACTCATGGTGATTCTCCTACCTCTGCCTCCCAAGTGCTGGGATTAAAGGTGTGCACCACCATGCCTGGTTAATAAAGTTTTTTTAAAAAGTGTCTTTTAGGGCTGGAGAGATTGCTTCGTGGTTAAGGTACTTGCCTGCAATGCCAAAGGACCCAGGTTTGATTCCCTAGGACCCACGTAAGCCAGATACACAAGGGGCACATGCATGTGGAGTTCGTTTGCAGTGGCTAGAGGCCCTGGTGTGTCCATTCTCTCTCTGTCTGTCTCTCTTCTATCTCTCTCTCTGCTTGCAAATAAATAAATAAATAAATAAATAATTTTAAAGTTTTAAATTTATTTTATTCTTTAAATTTTTATTTATTTACTTATTTATTTGAGAGCGACACAGAAAGAGGCAGAGAGAGAGAGAGAATGGGTGCACCAGGGCCTCCAGCCAGTGCAAAAGAACTCCAGATGTATGTGCCATCTTATGCATCTGGCTTACATGGGTACTAGGGAATTGAGCCTTGAACTGGGGTCCTTAGGCTTCACAGGCAAGTGTTTAACTACTAAGCCATCTCTCAAGCCATATATTTGGTGTTTCAAGGTAGGGTTTCACTGTAGCCCAGGCTGACCTGGAATTCACTATGTAGTCTCAGGGTGGCCTCGAACTCACGGTGATCCTCCTACCTCTGCCTCTCCAGTGCTGGGATTAAAGGTATGTGCCACCACACCCGGCTTTCAAGCCCTATATTTGTTATTTATTATTTATTTATTTATTTACTTGTTTATTTTTGGTTTTTCGAGGTAGGGTCTCACTCTAGTCCAGGCTGAACTGGAATTCACTATGTAGTCTCAGGGTGGCTTTGAACTCACAATGATCTTCCTACCTCTGCCTCCCGAGTGCTGGGATTAAAGGTGTGCACTACCATGCCTGGCCTATATTTGTCTTTTAGTCATTACTCATACTGCCGTCTGGCTAAAATGGCACTTAAAAAAAAAAAAAAAAAAAAAAACTTTTGCTGGGTGTGGTGGCATATGCTTTCAATCCCAGCACTCAGGAGCCAGAGGTAGGAGGATTGCCATGAGTTCAAGGCCACCCTGAAACTACTTAGTGAGTTCCAGGTCAGCCTGGGCTAGAGTGAGACACTACCTTGAAAAAACCAAAACGAACAAACAAAAGAACAAAAACCTTTTTATTGACAGCGTCCATAAAGCTGTCATGTATAGACATGTTTTTCATGTGTAGACAATAAACTACAATAATTCCTTCTCTCTACTTCCATTTTCCCCCTCTCAAATCCACTCCCTATCAAATCCCCTCCCCTTCCAAGTAGTTTCTCTTTTATTTTGATGTCATTATCTTTTCCTTTTATTATGATGGTCTTGTGTAGGTAGTGTTAGGCACTGAGAGGGCATCTAATATCAAGACCATTTTGTGTCTGGAAGATTGCATCGTAAGCAGTCCAACTCTTCCTTTGACTTTTACATTTTTTCCACCACCTCTTTGGCAATGGACCCTGAGCTTTGGAGGGTGTGACAGAGATGCCTCAGTGCTGATCACGCTACTATAAAATGACACTCTCAATTCTCCAATTAACTAAGGTAAATTCCTTTAAAATCTGTTAAACAAAGTGGCCTTGATATTCATGAACTCACAATGGCTGAGGCTACCTACATAAGAACTTCATAACAGGAAAAAAATGATGACATCACAGGCTGGAGAGATGGCTTAGCAGTTAAGGCACATGCCTGTGAAGCCTAAGGACCCCAGTTCGATTCTCCAGGTCCCATGTTAGCCAGATGCACATGGTGGCGCATGTGTCTGGAGTTCATTTGCAGTGGCTAGAGGCCCTGGTGCGCCCATTCTTACTCTTTCTCTCTCTGTCTCCCTCTCTCTGTCTCAAATAAATAAATAAATAAATAAATAAATAAATAAATAAATAAATAAAATCTTTAAAAAATGATGACATCAAAGTAAAAGACACTAGATTCAGTCGAGGGGGGATTTGGGAGGAGGAAAGTGGGGTGGTAAAGGATTGTGATCCTGATATATTATCTATATTTATGGAAGTTGTCAATAAAAAGTAAAAAAAAAATTGTGCCAGGTGTGATGGTGCATGCCTTTAATCCCAGCACTTGGGAGGCAGAGATAGGAGGATCATGGTGAATTCAAGGCCACCCTGAGACTAAGGTGAATTCCAGGTCAGCCTGGGCTAGAGTGAGACCTTACCTTGAAAAACGAAACAAAACAAAACAAAACAAAATTGTGTTAAAATAACTAATTTTTTTTCTGTTTAAAAATTTGGGATATTACAAAAGTTGGTAAGTATTAAATAGAATCATATAATCTCTTAATCCAGCAATAGTATATCTTTAGATATACCTAGTATCCTTTGTTTCAAAGGACATATACATTAACAAATTTGGACTGGAGACATGGCTTATCAGTTAAAGTTTTTGCCTGCGAAGCCTAAGGACCCAGGTTTGATTCCCCAGTACCCATATAAGTCAGATGCACAAGGTGGTGCATGCATCTGGAGTTTGTTTGCAGCAGCTAGAGGTCCTGGTGTGCCCATTCTCTATTTGCCTATCTCTGTCTTTCTCTCAAATAAATAAATAAAAATATATTTAAAAGATTTATTTATTTGTTTGTGTGTGTGACACACGTGCTGCGTGTGCCACTTTGTTTCTAGCTTTACATGGGTGCTGGGGACTCAAACCTGGGCCAAAAGGCTTTGCAAGCAAACACCTTTGACTGCTGAGCCATCTTCTTAGCTCCTAAATACATTATATTTTTTTAAAAAATTATTTGACAGAGAGAGGGAGACAGAGACACACACACACAGAGTATGGGCATGCCTGGGCCTCTTGCTACTGAGAATGAACTCCAGATGCATGTGCCACCTTGGGCATCTAGCTTTTCATGGGTACTGGGGAATCAAACCTGGCTATTAGGCTCTGCAAGCAAGTGCTTTTAACTGCTAAACCATCTCTCCAGCCTCTCCCATATATATTTTATATATAGACATATATTTAAGACTCTTTTTTTACTTATATTATGAAAAATTTGCAATGTCATTAAATATTCTTTTTTTTTTTTTTGAGATGGGGTCTCATGTAGCCCAGGTTGGCCAGAAACTTGCTATATAGAGGAGGATGACCTTGACCCAATGATCCTCCTACCTCCACCTCCCAAGTGCTGGGATTACTAGCATGCACCACCACATCCAGTTTATGAGTATAGGTAATTGAACCCAGGGCTTTATGCGTGTTAGGCAAACACTGTACCAACTGAGCTAAATCCCCAGGAAAATATTCTTTGAAAAATATGTGATATGGCTGGCAGTGAGGGCGCATGCCATTAACCCCAGCACTCGAGAGGCACAGCTAGAAGGATCGCCATGAGTTCAAGTCCAGCCTGGGATTACAGAATGAGATTCAGGTAAGCCTGGGCTAGAATGAGAACCTACCTTGAAAAAGAAAAGTGATATAGCTAGGCATGGTGGCCAGCCATTGGAAGGTGGAGGCAGGAGGATCAGGAGTTTGAGACTATCTTCATCTACATAGTGAGTGTGAGACCAGCTTGGTCTACATGAAACACTGTCTCAAAAAAAAAAAAAAAAAATCAGGGGCTGGAGAGATGGCTCAGCAGTTAAGACACTTGCCGGCAAAGTTTAAGGACAGGGCTTCAATTTCCCAGTAAGCCAGATGCACAAGGTGGTGCATGTGTCTGGAGTTTGTTTGCAGTGGCTGGAAGCCCTGGTGTGCCATTCTCTCTCTTACCCCCCAAAAAGACATAAAAAATAGAACAATATGTGTGCATTATATTTTATTATACAGAGATCATTAAAATTTTAAATTAATTTCTAATATTTTACCTATAAATAATTTCTTCACACATGTCTTTATGTGTCTCTGTTTTTTTTTTTTTTTGGTTTAAATTTTATTTTATCTCTGAGGATTTTTTTATCCTTAGAATTAAATATTAGATTTGGATTTACTGTGTACTAACATTTTTTTCTTTTCTTCTTTTTTTCTTTTTCGAGGTAGGGTTTCACTCTGGTCCAGGCTGACCTGGAATTAACTATGTAGTCTCAGGGTAGCCTTGAACTCACGGCAACCCTCCTACCTCTGCCTCCCGAGTGCTGGGATTAAAGGCGTGTGCCACCACGCCCGGCTGTACTAACATTTTTAAGGGACTTAATAAATATAGATCGCTTGATTTCTCATAAGAATCTTTCCTCCCCATCACCTCCCCCCCTCCCAAAGTAGGGTCTCACTCTAGCTCAGGCTGACCTGGAATTCACTATGTAGTCTCAGGGTGGTCTGTAACTCACAGCAATCCTCCCACCTCTGCCTTCTGAATGCTGGGATTAAAGGTGTGCGCTACCACACCTGGCTCCTTCTTTTTTTATTATTTATTTATGAGAGAGGGGGTGGGGAGGGTGAATGAGTGTTCCAGGGCCTCTAGCCACTGCAAACAAACTCTAGACACGTGCCCCATCTTGTGCATCTGGCTTACTTAGATACTGGGGAATCAAACCTGGCTTTCCAGGCAAGTGCCTGGTCCTTGGCTTTCCAAGCAAGTGCCTTAATCACTAAGCCATATCTCCAGCCCTCCTTATTTCTTAAAAAATATTTTATTTGCAAGCAGAGAGATATAGAGAGAAGAGAGACAGAGAGAATGGATGCATCAGGGCCTCCAGCTACATGCACCACATTGTGCATCCAGCTTTACAGGGGTACTGGGGAATCCAACCCAGGCTGTTAGGCTCTGCAGGCAAGCACCTTAGCCACTGAAAAGTCTTTCCAGCCCTCTTTCCTTCTTTTTGAGGCAGGATTTCACTCTTACCCAGGCTGACTTGGGACTCACTCTGTAGCTCCACGTTGGCTTTGAACTCACTGTGATCCTCCTACCCTAGCCTCCCAAGTGCTGGGATTAAAGACATGGGACACCTGGAAAGAGCCTTTTCTGTTTTTTTTTTTTTTTTTTTTTTTTTTTTTTTTTTTTTTGAGGTAGGGTCTCGCTCTAGCCCAGGCTGACCTGGAACTCACAATGTAGTCTCAGGGTGGCCTCGAATTCATGGCACTCCTCCTTACTCTGCCTCCCGAGTGCTGGGATTAAAGGCATGTGCCACCATGCCTGGCAAGAACCATTTTTTAAAAAAACCCTCATTTTTTCACTGAGTGTATCTGGTGGTGCATGCCTTTAATTCAAGTACTTGGGAGGCTGAAGTAGGAGGACTGCTTTGAGTTCAAGACCAGCCTGAGACTACATAGTGAATTCCAGGTCAGCCTGGGCTAGAGTGAGACCCTACTTTGAAAAATCAACAAACAAACAAAACACCTCCCCCTATTTGTGCCAACACTGGATGCCAATCTGTTAGATAAAGCATATTTTTGCAGTATTTTAGTTTGTATTTTTTTTAGTATTAGCAAGGTAAATCTTTTTTTTTTTTTGTTAACATTTACTGATCATTTATAATGTGTTTAAGGAAATTGCTTCTCTGTGGCCTTTGCCCATATTTTAAAAAGTTAGGCATATTGCTTTTTTTTTTTTCCATTTCCTCCGTACTATAAATCTTTAGTTTTCAAAGCTCACTTTATAATACCTTCTCCATGGAACTTTCTTCTATCTTCTTAGTTTCAATTTTTGTTTTCCCATCACAGGTTATTTTTATTTCTGTGTAGAGATTAATTTACTGGGCCACATTGGTTGTTATCGTCCTTACTTAATTCTAAGTTATTTTAAGGTAGAAAGCTTTTCTCATTTGTTTCTACATCTCTCTGCCGTGGCAGGCACAAGCCAGGCTCAGCATATTGTTGATGGTCTTTGCCAAGAGAGAAGAACCTTTTCTTTTCACCGTGACATTTGATGAATATTCTATGTGAAGCTGTGTTCACAGTTATTCAGGAAGACTTGCTAAGTGCAAAATCCATTCTTAGGGTGCCCGGGAGAGGGATAGGATGGTGCCCTCTCTCAAATCAGTGTCTCTGTCCTTCCTAGTTCCATTTAAAATAGTTCTACCTGGGCTGGAGAGATGGCTTAGTGGTTAAGGCATTTGCCTGAGAAGCCTAAGGACCCATGTTCAACTCCCCAGATCCCATGTAACCAGATTCCATGTAACCAGATGTACAAGGTGACACACAAAGTAGTGCATGTGCCTGGAGTTTGTTTGCGGTGGCAGGAGTCCCTGGCACATCATTTTCCTCTTTCTGCCTCTTTCTTTCTTTCTGTCTCAAATAAAAAAGCTGCAAGAAATGTGTGTGGAGTTCTATATGTAAGGAAGGGAAAAAAAAAGTGGATCTGAAAATAAAAAAGAAAAGAAATTAACAAAAAATAATAAAACAAATGTGTGTGGAGTTCTATATGTAAGGAAGGGGGAAAAAAAAGTGGATCTGAAAATAAAAAAGAAAAGAAATTAACAAAAAATAATAAAACAAAGCTGGGAGTGGTGGTGCACACCTTCAATCCCAGCACTCGGGAGGCAGAGGTACGAGGATTGCTGTGAGTTCAAGGCCACCCATGTGAATTACAGATTAGCCTGGGCTAGAGTGAAACCCTACCTCAAAAAAACCAAAAACAAACAAACAAACAAACAAACCCCAAGATAAGCTTTTGGGAAAAAAAGGTTTATTTTGGCTTATAGATTTTGAGGGGAAGCTTCATGATGGCAGGGAACAACGATGGCATGAGCAGAAGGTGGACATTATCCCCTGGCCAACATAAGGTAGACAATAGCAACAGGAGAGTGGGCCAAACACTGGCAAGGGGGAGCTGGCTATAACACATAATCCCACCCCCAACAATACACTACCTCCTGGAGGTGTTAATTCCCAAATCTCCATCAGCTGGGAACCTAGCATTCAGAACACTTAAATTTATGGGGCCACCTGAATCAAACCACCACAATCTGCCCCTGGCCCCCCGTAAACTGATAACCATACATGATGTAAAATGCAATGCATTCATCCAACTTTAAATGTCCCCACGGTTTTTATCAATTCCAATGATGTTCATATATCCCCATAATCTAAGATCTTTTAACTGAGCCATAATACCATAAAAATTACCAAAAAGCCCATAATGGCACAGAATAAACACACTGCAAAAGATGGCATTGAGCATAGCAAAGAAATATTCAATCAATACAAGATTTAAACAGGGCAAACATCAAACTCTGTAGCTTCAAGTCCAACAACTCTAGTCAGTGACAAATATCTAAGTCCAATAATTCTAACCAGCAACAAGTCTCTGGAATTCCAATTCCACCTCTCAGCTAGGCTACTCACAGTCCTGGAAAACTTCACTGGAGCTGGTAGCTTTCCTTAGCAGTCATTTTGTGGTCCTGGCATCTCCACTGGGTCTCCACTGCAACCCACAGTCTATCCTCATAGCTCCACGGGGTCTCCATGCAGGCATCCAGCAAACCTGCTTCACAGTGCCCATGGCTGTTTCCAAAACACAAGACCATGTTGCAAACTCAATGACCCTCTCTTTCCTGCATTTCTTACACACCATAATACCAGGTGGGGTACCAGTTTGTTAATCTAGCAGGGAATAAAGCAGATTTTTTTTTTTTTTTTGGTTTTTCGAGATAGGGTCTCACTCTGGTCCAGGCTGACCTGGAATTAACTATGTAGTCTCAGGGTGGTTGAACTGATCCTTAACCTCTGCCTCCCGAGTGCTGGGATTAAAGGCGTGCGCCACCACGCCCGGCTAATAAAGCAGATTTTGAAGAACAAGACTCCCCTTCAGCATTCAGGCCCCTTCAAAAGGTTGCATTCTTTCTGTTGTCTCAATGCAGGTCAGCTGGCCCAATTGCAATGGTTGTAATCTCTCATACAATTGCAGCTGAACAGGCAGCAATTTTGGCCCAAAGATTTCTTTCTGTGCCATATCCCTCTGCTCACACCAGTCCATTTCTACACACTGCAATCCTGCACAAGTTCTCAGGACACGGCCATAACAGCAAGCCTTTCACACAAACTGCTTCTAGCCCAGTCCAGACAAAGCTCCTTTTCACCCTCAAGCCAAATCTCACAGTCCAAAGTTCTTACTGCATTCAGGTCTTGCAACTCTGATCAGAATAATCCATCAAGCTGTACTTATAGCACTGCAAGGTGTCTCTAAGGCCAAGGTTTCAAATCCTCCCACATTCTTCTTGAAAATTAGCTCCAAAAGTCCAAAGCCACAGTCAGGTGTCTAACAGCAAATGACACCACTCCTTGGTACCAACATCACTGTTGCAGTCAGGTTCGCATTGCTGGCAGAAATCACCAGACCAAGAACAGCTTTGGGAATAAAAGGGTTTATTTTGGCTTACAGACTCTAGGGGAAGCTCCATGATGCCAGGGGAAAACGATGGCACGAGCAGAGGGTGGACATCTCCCTCTGGCCAACATAAGGTGTACAATAGCAACAGGAGAATGTGCCAAACACTGGCATGAGGAAACTGGCTATAACACCCATAAGCCTGCCCCCAACAATACATTGCCTCCAGGAGACATTAATTCCTAAATCTCCATCAGCTGGGAATGTAGCATTCAGAACACCCAAGTTTATGGGGGACACCTGAATCAAACCACCACAAATAATAAAAAAACCAATAAAATAGTTCCACCTGCATTAGAGACTTTGTACCATGGGTCATGTGGAGTTCCTCTTTCTATCAATACATGTACTCTGCTCTGGTACTTTTGCAGTGCATTTGAGACCACCTCAATTACTCTTGCAAGTTGGTCAGAGATGAGAATCATAAAATGCAATTGCCAGAAGGAACTTCAGAGAAGTCTAATCCCAAACCTTTGTCCCTCTACTCTTGAGGTTCCCTCACTTAAGTTGAATCTGGTCTTTCAGAAGGAAGGAGTAAAAAACTCAAATCCAGACTCAAGAGATCATTCTCCCTGTCCACCATTCATCAGAGGGCCCATCGTCCTGAGCACTTCACTGGAGAAGACCATGAGTTTGACTTTCAGGAGCCAACAGCGGGTGTCCTTCAGAGTCCTCCAGACAGATACCTCTGCCTCTCTTCTCACTACTGTTCTCCAGGGGTGGCCTAACCACCACATATGAGTGCTCTCTATGGGCTTCTGATGGCTCCAGCCTCTCACCTCCTTTGAAAAGGCTTTCTGAAGAAATCCACTACTGATTTTTTGATTTCTGAAGAAATTTTTGACATCTGAAGAAATCAGATACTGAGCCTCTTCTTTGCCATGATGTGCTAAAAATCTTTGCAGATTTTTAAAAATACATCATTCATTTCAATTGTTCCAATTGTGTGTTTGAAGAACTGAGGCTCACAGCAGGTTGGACTAATATTGAGGTTGCACACCTGGAAAATGAGAGAACTAGAGCTTGAGCCCAGGTTTTTCTGCTTGGTTCCTTATTTTCACCACGTCACATTTCAATGCAAAGAAAATGACTTGAATTCATCAAACCATGTTTGTCCTTGAGGAACTTGCTTTCTATTGGTAATAAAACCACTGAATCTTGAGTGTGTGAAGAAGATTTGTTTTAAGATACATTTATTTTGCAGGTACCTTAAAACCACTCGGCCATCTCCCCAGCTCTGAGATACATTTATTTTGAAAGTTATTTCTAGGTGTTCAGAATAAACACAGAGTAAGTGTGTATAAGAATGGTTCAAAAATTTTAAACAAGCTGGGTGTGGTAGCACATGCCTTGATTCCCAGCACTTGTGAGACAGAGGTAGGAGGATTGCCATGAGTTCAAGGGCACCCTGAGACTATGTAGTGAATTCCAGGTTAGCCTGAGCTAGACTGAGACCCTATCTCAAAAAAAAAAAAAAATAATTAAAAAAAAACAGAATAGAGGATCAAAAACACTTATCAAATGAAAGATATGCTATTTTAATCAAGAATATACTTGGGGGTTGGAGAGATGGCTTAGCAGTTAAGGTGCTTGCCTGCAAAGCCAAAAGACCCAGGTTCAGTTCCTCAGGACCCACAGAAGCCAGGTGCACAAGGTGGCGCATGTGTCTGGACTTCATTTGCAGTGGCTGAAGGCCCTGGCATGCCAATTCTCTTTCTTTCTCTATCTGCCTTTTCCCCACTGTCAAATAAAAATAAAAATAAAATAAAATAAAATAAAGAATATGCTTGGGACTGGGGAGATAGTTCAGTGGATAAAGTGCTCACCTTATAAGTGCAAGGACCTGCATTCTGTCCCCAGTACCCACATAAAATGCCAGGCTTGGTGGCATGCATGTTATCCCAGCATTTGTGGGAGGGGGCATAGACAAGGAGATGGCTAGAGTTACTGGCTAGCCAGTCAAGTCTAATTGGTGATCGTCAGGCCAATGAGGTATCCTGTTTTCAAAAGGTGGTCAGCATTTCTGAGGATAACACTCAAGGTTGTTCTCTGGCCTCCACATACATGTGCACACACACACACACATTTGCACCTGTATACACACATACAGACAAAAAAGATTATGTTTGATTTATTAAGAAAAATGAGATTTAGGGCTCAAAACACCGTGGGACTTTGCTGCAGGGTACTGTCACATCCAGAGACCTTGGGGTCAAGCAGAACTGGGTTTAAATCCTAATTTTGTGTGAATACTTCATTTCTGTGCATTCAAGTTTACTTATCTGTAGTGTACTACCTCTTGAGCATTTGGTATATTATATGGCAAAATTCCTCTACACTGAAAGCAGGAAACTATTTCTAGCTTTTATTAAAAACTCTGGGCCAGCCGCGGTGGAGCATGCCTTTAATCCCAGCACTGGGGAGGCAGAAGTAGGAGTATCCGGAAAAACCAAAAAAGGGCTAGAGAGATGGTTTAGCAGTTAAGGCACTTGCCTGCAAAGCCTATGGATTCAGTATGATTCCCCAGAACCCATGTAAACCAGATGCACATGGCGGCGCATGCATCTGGACTTCATTTGCAGTGGCTGGAGGCTCTGGTGCACTTATTCACTCTCTCATAAATAAATAAATAAATAAATAAATAAATAAATAAATAAATAAATAAAGTCTGGAAAGATGGCTGAGTGGTAAGGGTATTTGCCTGTAAAGCCAAAAGACCGAGGTTCGATTACCCAGGACACACATAAGCCAGACGCACAAGGTGGTGCACATGTCTGGAGTTCATTTACAGTGGCTAAAGGCTCTGGCATGCCCATTCTCTATCTACCTCTTTCTTTCTCTCTCCCTCTCCCAAATAAATAAAATAATTTTAAAAAACAAAGCCGGGCGTGGTGGCGCACACCTTTAATCCCAGCACTGGGGAGGCAGAGGTAGAAGGATCGCCGAGAGTTCGAGGCCACCCTGAGACTACATAGTTAATTCCAGGTCAGCCTGAACCAGCGTGAGACCCTACCTCACAAAACAAAACAAAACAAAACAAAACAAAACAAAACAAAACAAGCGAGCAAACAAACAAGGCAGCTGGGACAGCTCTGAGAGAAGGCATGCAGAGGGTCATCAGACTCCCACCTGAACTCTTCAGTGCCCCCTGTTCCAGCTGTATGTAATGATCCACAAGTTCTCCTGGCCTGGTGGGGTTCCGACGGAGTAAATAGAGGGTAAAGGATAAGGGACAATGAGCTCTACTGAAGAGCTGCTTTGGGGTCTCCATGCTCTGCAAGAAGGCCCTCACATGAGGCTGACGGAAGAGAGTTGGCAGAGGTAACCTTGGCATAGGGAGTTCTGCCTAAGCAGCCATGGGGAGGATGTCATTTATGAAGGGATGGCACTTCTGTGCATCTGGTCTGGGGTCCTCATGCTCTGTAGGTAAGCCCTCACCCTGTGGTTGAGGGAGGAGCATGTGAGTGAGAAGTAATCTTTTTTTAAAAAAATCTTTAGTTATTTATTTATTAGCAACAAAGAGAGGGAGAGAGAGAGAGAGAGAGAGAGAGAGAGAGAGAATGGGCCCGCCAGGACCTCTAGCCTCTGCAAACGAACTCCAGATATCTGTGCCACCATGTGCATCTGGCTTGCGTGGAAACTGGAGAATTGAACTGGGGTCCTTAGGCTTTGCAGGCATGCGCCTTAACTGCTAAGCCATCTCTCCAGCCCCATGAGAAGTAATCTTGACACAGAGAGCCCCATCAAAGTGGCTGCCTGGAGGGCTCTACATTCCTGTAAATAACCCCTCACGCGTCTCTGTAAGTAACCCTAGTAAACTCATTGGTTCACTGCACTGGTATTGGTGCAATTGTATTTTGGTCTGCCATCTGAGCACTACCTGGGGTGAAGATGTGTGTCTGTATCTCCCCAGGGGAAAGTTTCCCGCAACATGGTGATACAAAATTCATTTAGTCCATCTACTCATACCTTTGACAAAAATATTTTTGAATATTTGCAACTCAGGTGACACTGAGTTGTACTCATGAATGAGCCATAGATATGACTCCTGTTTTAGAGATTCACGATCTGGTGGTCGAATGTAAAGTGTTTGCCATAGTGTCAGACACACTAAGCAGTAAGTGGCAGATGTTATTAACATCATATTATTATCATTATATCACTATAAATTTCTACACCTGCTTATATTTTGACATATCTTACTTTTAAATTTTAATTAAACATAATTTTTATTTATTTATTTATTAGAGAGAGAGGGAGAGACAATGGGCTCACCAGGGCCTCTAGCCACTGCAGACGAACTCTAGATGCATGTGCTACCATGTGCATCTGGGTTATGTGGGTTTTGGAAATTGAACCTGGATCCTTAGGCTTCACAGGCAAGCACCTTAACTGTCAAGCCATTTTCCAGCCTTTGACATATCTTTTTTTTTTTTTTTTTTTAAAGTCTCAGGGTGGCCTCGAACTCATGACGATCCTCCTACCTCTGCCTCCCGAGTGCTGGGATTAAAGGCGTGCGCCACTATGCCCGCCTTGACATATCTTATATTTGATAACAGGTAAGAAACCTAGTTAACATTTCCTGTATTGGCATTTCTACTTAAAGGATAATGTCACCGGGCGTGGTAGTGCACGCCTTTAATCCCAGTACTAAAGAGGCTCAGATAGGAAGATAACTGTGAGTTCAGGGCCAGCCTGAGACTCATAGTGAATTCCAGGTCAGCCTGGGCTTGAGCAAGATCCTAAACAAAATCTAACTAACTGACTGGCTAGCTAAATAAATAAATAAATAAATAAATAAATAAATAAATAAATAAATAAATATAAAAGGTAACAAGCAATTACTGTTAACAAGGGAAGCACTGTATAATCAGAACCTTGTTTCAAGACTGGAAGGTTCCTTGTCTATTTTTTTTTTTTTTACTAAAATATTTTTATTTATTTGTCAGCAGGAAGAGAGAGAGAGAGAGAGAGAGAGAGAGAGAAAGAGCGGGGGAGAGAGAGAGAGAGAGATAATGGGCATATGAGGGCCTCTTGCCACTGCAAACGCATGCACCACTTTGTGCCTCTGGTTTTATGTGGGTATTGGGGCTTTGATACTGGCACTTTGAATCTGGGCCATCAGGCTTTTCATGCAAGCAATGTTAACCAATAAGCCATCTCTCAAGCCACTCCTTGTCTTCTTCCTTCCTTCCTTCCTTCCTTCCTTCCTTCCTTCCTTCCTTCCTTCCTTCCTTCTTTCCTTCCTTCCCTCCTTCCTTTGTCTTTCTTTTCTTTTTCTTTTCTTTTCTTTTCTTTTTTGAGGTAGGGTCTCACTCTAGCTCAGGCTGACCTGGAATTCACTATGTAGTCTCAGGGTGACCTCAAACTCATGGCGATCCTCCTACCTCTGCCTCCCGAGTGCTGGGATTAAGGTGTGTGCTACCACACCTGGCCACTCCTTTTCTATTTTTGACTTGACTGCTGTCCTGCCTTTCACCACATGAAACACTCAGAACAGTGTCTGACCAATGAATAAGTATCAGTTAAAAAAAGAATGTATGGGGCTGGAGAGATGGCTTAGCGGTTAAGGCGCCTGCCTCCTAAGCCTAAGAATGCCAGTTCCAATCTCCAGGTCCCATGTTTAGCCAGATGCAAAGTGACGCAAGGGCACAATGCTGCACTTGACCACAAGGGGGCGCATGCATCTGTATTTTGTTTACAGCAGAGTGAGAGGCTACTGGCGCGCCCATCTCTATCAGTATCCCTCTCCCTCTCTCTCTCTCTCTCCAAAAAAAAAAAAAAAAAAAAAAAAAAAGAAGAAAAAAAAAAGAATGTATGCATGAGGGTTGCACAGAGTCTAAACACAGTATCTGGCTGCTGGCTGCTGTCTGCAGAGGAGAATGCTATGTAGTTGAACATTGTATAGTGATGATTGCCATGAAATAAGAGTCCTAGTTAGTGTATCTGCTAATCTCCAGCGTCTTTATTTGGTGAGAAATCCAAGGTAGGAGACTATGTGCAAGAAAGTTCTTATTATTATTTTGGTTGTCCCCAGTAGGGTCTCGCTCTCACCCAGACTGACTTACAATTCACTATATAGTCTCAGGGTGGCTTGAAACTCATGGCGGTCCTTCTACCTCTGCCTACCGAGAGCTGGCATTAAAGGCATGCATCACCACACCTGGCAGAAAGTTATTTTTAATGTCACTAACCTACAATGGGAGAAGAAAATATAAAGAGGTTGTGTATGCACTGATCATCTTCCAAACATGTCTGAGGGAGTCAATGCTAAAATAATTATCCTGGTGTTTTTCTATGTACGTACATTTCACAATGAATGCCTCTAAATGTAACCGTTTGAGTTAGTATTTTATAAGAATTCACTGCAGTTTGAGATTCCCATGTTAGAATTTAATGGGTTAGTCAATGGGAATAACTTTTCCATGTACTTGGAGCATGTTCCTGAAAGTGTCTGGTATTGGAAAGAACACATGGCAGGGGGCTTTGAAGGGTTTCTAACATATCAGATTCCCATTCATAAAGATGAACTTGGTTATGTGGGGCAGATTCAATTTCAACAAATATCAGTTTGCAAAAGATGAAAAAGCCTCAGGTACCAATCTATTCATTTTATAAGATCTTCTTATTTAATATCATATTTATCTACTTATATCAATATCAAAAATATCAGAAAAAACCATTTAAAAATATTTTAGGGCTGGAGGGATGGCAGTTAAGGTGTTTGCCTGCAAAGCCAAAGTACCCAGGTTCAATTCCCCAGGACCCACATAAGCCAGATGCACAAGGGGCACATGCATCTGGAGTTCATTTGCAGTGGCTGGAGGCCACTCTCTCTCTTTCTTTCTCTCTCTTTATCTCAAATAAAATAAATAAATAAAATATTTTTAAGTTAAAAAAATAAAAAATATTTAAAATTTATTTTTGAAGTTAAAAGCAGGAAAGGAACATAAAAAACGAAGATCCTTCTTGTGTCACACTTTTATTGAGAGCACTTGGTTAACAGATGAGCTGATGGGGAGAGGCGGGGCCCAAATCTGCAGCTGCTTTTTAGAGTGTACTGCTACAAGGCGTTTACTGATTGGTTGCGACCAGCTTGCCATCACCAGGTGCCACGGGATAGGCTTTTTATTGAACTTAAGATTGCATACCTTAGACACGGTTGGCGCCAAGGCACTGTCTATTATATGGAGGAGCCAGCGCCATCTTGTAATGGCGACTGCTTACGGCTCCCTGCAGTGCTCCAGCCCAAACCCACACTTTTATTGAACTTAAGATTGTGGAATTTGACCCACACATTATTTAACTATGATTTAACTAGCATAATTTTTAGACCATCTGGAGAAATAATCTGCTCTTAATAACCTTTGCAAGAGCATTAGTGGTTATTTTGTTTCAATATTTTCACATTGTAATTCAAACTCATTACCATCACAAGGAAATTAATGTGATCAGAGTGAGCATATTTTTATCTTTAAAGACATAATCACAATAACTTTAATAGGTGGGCCAAGTAATGTTGATAATGAACTCTAAGGGAAATTATAGCTTTCTTTCTCTGCCCCCCTTACCATCTCTTTCCCCTAACAAATACTATCATTTTACATAAACACTTCAAGTTGCCAGTATAATATCCATTTACTGAAATATTCAGGAAACTGATATTTGATCCATAAATTCCAACTGTTTTTTTCTGTTCTAAAAGAAATATGCTTTATTCCCCATGTGTTGAATGTGAATCAGAGAACCAGTGTGTCAGGGATGAACATTCCCCCTTCACAATGTATCCCCACACAGATGCTCGTGTATCACCAGCCCTAATTATACGCATGTGTGCGTGATGCTTGCACACAGTATGTAAAAAATGCTGTTCCAGTGAGTGAGCGCTTATGAAAACAGAAACCAGCCAGCATGAGTTTAAGGCAGACTGGGTGTGGGTAGGTGATATAAAAGCTTTCTCTTTTCTTTTCTTTTTCTTGTAGACCTCCTAAGTTGTCTGCGATATATGAATTCTGAGCTAAAACCTTCATTACTATTCTAGTCATAGAATTCAAAGATGGAAAACACCTATTAGGTTACTTAGCTTCTCCCTGCAGGGCCAGCATTGAAGATCCCTCTGATAGCACATTTTATTCCTTGTTCTATGTCTTCAGGACTTCAGTTCTTGTCTACAGTGCAGTCTGATGCACTTCAGTACAGTCTACTACACTCAAACCTGTCTGTGCTGACAAGGTTCCAGGCTTTCCTCTCACTTAGGGAAGTCTATTGATGCTGATTATTTTACCTTCCTTCAACATTTAGATCTGTTTTGGAGTTTACAGAAACCACTGTTGGCTCGTAATCAACTGTGGGCAGCTGACTTCTCCCACTTCATAGTATTAATCATGTGGTCATGGATCAGAGGCTCCAAAACAATGTGGGGTTGATAACAACAATAGCTTTGCAGCATTGTGTCGCTTTCATGCATATTTATGTACATGCGTGTACATCATTGTCAACAATTTCCTTCTCAGATTGCTCATCAACACAGGCTGAAGAAAAGACAAGCAGGTTATTTGAGTTCTGTAAAACCCTGCATACTAAACTAGCAACAAACGAAGATTACTCCAAGAGTCATTATGAAGCAAAGAGGGTATGGCAAGGAGACATTGACCCAGCGCAACTGAAGACAGCTGGGTTGTAAGAGCAGGAATTCTAACCGCATATACCAAAGTGAAGGGCAGGGAGTGTAAGATCAGTCAAAGCTGGGGCTGGAGAAATGACTTAGCAGTTAAGGCGTTTGCCTGCAAAGCTAAAGGACCCAGGTTTGATTCCCCAGGACCCCAAGCCATATGCACAAGGTGGCACAAGCATCTGGTGTTCATTTGCAGCAGCTGGCGGCCCTGGTACCCTCATTCTCTCTCTCTATCTCTGCCTCTTTCTCTTTCTCTCAAAATAATAAAAACAAATATTAAAAAAAAAGATGAGTCAAAACTGTAAGCTCTCACATACCTGAGCCAGTCCTTCTAACAGCTTTTGGGGATATGTTCTAAATATGTGCCTCATTTTACTGAGGAAACTGAGGCACATGACCACTTACAGCCTGTGGTAGGCCTGGGCAGGAATGCAGTACTGGTCTCAGTATCTGCCCACAACCCCTGTGGTGCCTGGAGGGAGGGACAAATATTACTAAGCGAGCGTTTTGAAGTCAAGCGGGTTCTGCTTTGAATGTGAGTGCTGCCACATGCTTGTACAAGTCGTCTTCATTGTACTCAGAGCCATTGTTTTGCATTGGGATTCACAGTATCTTCCTCTTAGATTTTATGAGGATTAAATAAGAAATCGAATGCCTAGCCATTGGTACAATTTCGGGAATATGGCTGATAGCAAACTAAGTTTGGCTTTCTCCTCCTGCCCCCAATCAACTGTTTTTTTTTTTTTTTTTTTTTTTTTTTTTTTTTGAGACCGTGTCTCATATAGTCCAGGCTGAGTTTGAGTTTGCTATGTAGCTGAGAGGGAGCTTGAAATTCTGATTCTCCTGCCTCCACCTCTCAAGTGCTAGAATTATAGCTTAAAGATCTTAACATTATGGAAGGAGGTTGGTCATCTTAGTTTCTTATTTATTTATTTATTTATTTATTTATTTATTTATTTATTTTTTCTAGGTAGGGTCTCACTCTAGCCCAGGCTAACCTGGAATTAACTATGTAGTCTCAGGGTGGCCTTGAACTCATGGTGATCCTTCTACCTCTGCCTCCCAAGTGCTAGGATTAAAGGTGTGTGCCACCACGCCAAGCTCCTCTTTTTTTATTTTTAAAAAATATTTTATTTATTTGAGAGAAAGAGAAAGAGAGAGGGAGAGGCAGATATGTATATAGAGAGAATGGGCACCACAGGGCCTCCAGCCACTGCAAGTGAACTCTAGACACTTGTGCCACCTTGTGCATCTGGCTTACATGGGTACTGGGGAATCGAACCTGGGTCCTTAGGGTTCATAGGCAAGTGCCTTAATCACTAAGCCATCTCTCCAGACCCACCTTACTTTCTTCTTGTTTACCATTCTAAAGTATTTTCTAACTGCCTAGCCTTTGTTTTCAACATGAAATCATACCTTTGTATCCAAAAGTGTTGGCGAGTTTGTGGTATGGAGAAATTCCCAATTCCTTCATTTTGCCATCATCTTCATCATGTTCAGCTGGTAACCACAATTTAGAGCTTGGCGCACTTTTTCCTCTTAATATTAAGGTATACATGATAGCAAAGCCACTATCAGTTTTAATTTCTAAAATGTCTAAACTGTCACATACACTAGTAGCCTATAGCAAAGAAAGCAGTTGATTTCCTTGCCCTAAAAAATTCTTTTGTTTATGTAACTTAACTTGCTGTTTTCATTACCTTATTGTTGCTGGGACAAAATACTTGGCAAAAATCAGTTTCAGGCTGTAGGACACTGAGAAATCAATCTGGAGCTGAGCTGGAAGTCTCCTCTTGCTGACAACTGTCATAGTGCTGGAAAGTGCTATGTAGCCTGCTGGGGGAGAAAAGTCATCAATGTGCTTAACCAGTAGTGGACTCTGTAAACTTCATAGCTGGACAGCCAGGTGAAATGTGACAAGTGGTGTAACAGTGACATTAGTGGTCTGTTATGGGAGGGGACCAACTATTCTCTGATCGGATTTGAAGACCATTCTGTGGGTGAAAATTCCTGCCTGGTACTAAAAACCTAGTAAAAAGCATATGGCTGGGGAGGTCATAAGCTCTTGGAGGGGAAGCTCCTACTGTTGTTTGGCTAGATAGATATATTCTGTCCATCAAACTGCCCTCTAAATACTCAGGTTTATACTTATATACTAGAGCTATTCTCACTTTTGGTTAGAGAAGCTTCTCTTTTCAGATGGCGGTGACTACTGGAGAGACTCAAAACTTACCAAAGTGCTGAGAAGAAGTGACAGCTCTCAGTGAGACACCTCTATCACAATTTCCAAGGCTCAGGGACCATTGTAGAAGAGGTGGCGGAAAGACTGTAAGAGCCAAAGGAAGGGGAAAAGTGCTTTGGAATGTTGCTTTCCAGAAACAAAATGGCCATGGCCTTTATAACATCACAGTGGCTGTAGCTACCTACAGAAGGCCTGCATAAAAAATGATGACATAGGGACTGGAGGAATGGCTTAGCGGTTAAGGCGTCTGCCTGCAAAGCCAAAGGACCCTGGTTCAATTCCCCAGGACCCATGTTAGCCAGATGCACAAAGGGGCACACGGGTCTGGAGTTCGTTTGCAGTGGCTGGAGGCCCTCGCGTGCCCATTCTCTCTCTCTCTCCCTCTTTCTCTGTCAAATAAATTAATAAAAAATAAAATATTTTAAAAAATGACATCAAAATAGAAGAGGGGCTAGTTGGAAATAAGAGGGGGTTCAGTGGAGTGGGAATAGAGCTTGAGGATAAAGAAGGCTGGTAGGAAGGTATTATGGGTACATTGTGTGAATGAGAGTTGTCAATTAAAAAAAGATTCTTTTTTTTTTTCTTTTTTGGTTTTTCCAGGTAGGGTCTTACTGTAGCCCAGGCTGACCTAGAATTCATTAAGTAGTCTCAAAGTGGCCTCAAACTCATGGCAATTCTTATTTTTGCCCCGAGTGCTGGGATTAAAGGTGTGTGCCACCACACCCGGCTTAATTTTTTTTCACCCTTTGGTTTTTCAAGGTAGTGTTTCATTCTAGTCCAGGCTGATGTGGAATTCACTATGTATTCTCAGGGTGGCCTCAAACTCACAGCAATCCTCCTACTTCTGCCTCCCGAGTGCTGGGATTAAAAGCGTGCACCAGCATGATGCCCAGATTAAGTTTTTTTTTTTTTTTTCCAAGGTAGGGTCTCACTCTAGTTCAGGCTGACCTGAAATTCACTAGTCTGAGGGTGGCCTCAAACTCACAGCAATCTTCCTACCTCTGCCTCCCAAGTGCTGGGATTAAAGGCGTGCACCACCACGCCTGGCAAGTTTGTTTATTTATTTATTTATTTGCAAGGAGATAGAGAGAGAGAATGGGCATGCCAGGGCCGTTAGCCACTGCAAATGGACTCCAGATGCACATACCACATTGTGCATTTGGCTTTACATAGGTATTGAGGAATTGAACCCAGGGTGTTAAACTTTGCAGGCAAGTGCCTTAACCACTAAGCCATCTCTCCATCCCAATAAAAAGTTTTTAAGGGCTTGAGAGATGGCTTAGTGGTTAAGGTGTTTGCCTGTGAAGTCTAAAGACCCAGGTTCAATTCCCCAGTACCCACATATGCCACATGCACAAAGTGGAGCGTGCATCTGGAGTTTGTTTGTAGTGGTTGGAGGCCCTGGTGTGCCCATTCTGTCTGCTTCTTATTTTCTCTCTCTCCTAAATAAATAAATATATAAATAAGTACTCAAAAATATCAGTTGCCGGTCACGATGGTGCATGCCTTTAATCCCAGCACTCAGGAGGCAGAGGTAGGAAGATCACTGTGAGTTCGAGGCCACCTAGAGACTACATAGTGAATTCCAGGTCAGCCTGGGCTAGAGAGAGACCATACCTCAATAAATAAATAAATAAGTAAATAAATAAATAAATAAATAATGAAAAAAACATCAGTTTAAGAGTGGAGCTATTTGTTTCGGTTTACAGTTCCAGGGTATGGTCCATCACGATGGGGAAGGCCCAGTGGTAGGAGCTTGAGGCAGCTGGTCACACTCAGCACAGTGGGGAAGCAGAGAGCAATGATGGTGGCTGCTCAGCCATCTCTCTCCTTTTTGTATAGTCCAGTACCCCAGCCCATGGAATGGTGTCACCCACAGCTAAGGTGCAGGGGGAGTCTTCCCACTTTAATCTAATCAAATAATCTCTCACAAGTGATATTACGTCCTGTCACATTAACAATCCATACAAACCCTCACACTTGTCTAATCTGGAACTTGCAGCCCAGAAAGAGACAGAACTGAGGACTGCAGAGTCTATTAACAGCTGATAGTTGGAGGAGTTTAGAGAGCTTACCGATCCACCCACTGGATGATGTCCCCTGAATGTTTCCTCTTGAAGTTAGCGTCATTGCTGCACAAGGAAACCCTATACTCAGGAATAGGTGTGGGGGCTGGAGAGATGGCTTAGAGGTCAAGACACTTGCCTGCAAAGCCGAAAGACCCAGGTTCAATTCCCCAGAATACACATAAGCCAGATGCATAAGGATAGTGCATACGTCTGGAGTTCATTTACAGTGGTAGAGGCTCTGGTGCGCCTCTCGCTCTCTCTCTCTCTCTCATCTGCCTCTCTCTCTCAAATAAGTAGCTAAATAAAATACTTTCAAAAACCAGAAGAAGAAAGAATAGGTGGGGACAGAGTCCCTGCTATGTTTATGTTCTGCACAGGGCAAGCATGGCAAAGCAGGAAGAGGTTGGTGGGACAGCACAGGAAGAAGCCACATGGCTCAAGCAGTAGCTAATGGAGTGGTGGAGGGAAAAGGTGCTGATGACATTGCAGGTCATGAGGCCCGACTGTCAGGATCTTGCTGCATCATTTCAGAAATTTCCTCTTCATTGAAACGAGTTTGAGTTGTTAGAGGCAACAAGCTAGTTCTTAGAGTGGAACCCTTCGGAACTCTGCTTTTTTGTTTGTTTTCCCATTTCTAGTTAGCTGTCTAAGCGTGACTTGAGATGTGATATTTGGATGCGATGATGTTAAAAGGAGGGCCAGGGAAAGTGGCAGCCCTGGTCTTGATAACTATTGCTTTTTATTAATTCTCAACCTATAAGACATTGCTGGCATCTCCTTGGTGTCTTCCTGTCATATACGATCCTACTTTTTTTTTTAACCTTCTGAATTGAACTCTTCATATCTTGAATGCCCTTTTGTTCTTCTCTTCTTATACAAAGTTTATTTTGCCTTCATTATATCTCAAGATGAGTCATGGAGAGTTATAGAATTTTATGGCAGGAAAGGGACAAAGCCATCTAGTTCAAAGGCTCAAAGAGGTAGCCAAGGTCATTCAACTAGAAAGTAATGATGCCAGGACTTGAACTTAGATTTGACTTCAGTATATTTTCCATTTCCTCTTGGTACATCAGAGTGGCCTCCTCACAATGGAGCATTTAATCCTATGTTCCCTGACTTATGTATGTACTCGGCTCTTGTGTTACTTGTGTCTGACAGACTGAAAGCTTATTGGTACTTTTTTCTATTGTAGTTTCTCCACACAGCTCACATGATGCTTAGCTTAAAAGTAACCACTAACATCTCTATTTATTCCTCAAGTGATTGAAAATATCACACGAAGGTGAATAAGGAGCCACAGACTTTCCAGAACTGTATTGTATCAAAGATCTTCCCAATATAGACCAGCCTGGTGATTTCTCTTTACAAACAACTTCTGGTTGCCCCTGGTGCCAGGCAATGTTGTTGTAAAGTGCAGGGACTGGAACTTCACTCACTATGAGTAGGAGCCAGATTCCGAGGCTGGAAGTTTTATGAATCGCAGAAGTTAAGTGGTGCTCAATGGTGTCACTAGCATGGAGATGGGACAGATGTAGCAGTGTTCCCATCTGGGGTAGGTGAATCATCCTTCATGGATTATTTGTTGCTTTTTTCCAGTTAATGATCATGTACCTTTCATAACAGTGTCATGAGCGCTCTTCTTCATAGACAGCATGGACAAGAGAGCAATTCAGCTTTCTTCTCTTTTCATCCTGATCCTAAGGACATCTTGCTTTCTGATTTGCCTACTGGCCATCATCTTAGCATTAATTCCCTTGATATCATTGTTCACACTTGTCTCTTAATACATTCCGACCATATGTTGTAGGCAGTATAACAATAACATTCAGATTAGGTCATGGGGACCAGCAAGTAGTAGTTAAACCTTTTGAGGGCCTGAGAGTCATGAAGTGAGTTGAACCTATGCCTTTCCTCTTAGCTTATGTCTCCATGTTGCCTTTGTACCATTCATTTTGGGATAAGCATTTAGAATTCATAGGTTTGAAAAGGACTAGCTACTTAGACATATTATCAATATGGGGATATTTTTAGTTGAACTGACTCAAAATCTTCTTGCTTGATTCTATTTGCTCCAAATCTCATTAGTTTGTAGCTTCTTTGACATGCAGTGCTTTACACAATGCAGATAATCTGTCTTTTCTTTCACCTTTGTTGATAAGGAGTCTGAGAAATAAACTAGTGTCAGCCTGATCCCAGTACTCGGGAGGCAGAGGTAGGAGGATCACCATGAATTCAAGGCCAACCTGAGACTACATAGAGAATTCCAGGTGAACTAGGGCTAGAGACCCTACCACAATCCCTCTCCCAAAAATTTAGTGTCATATGTGGTATATATATGAACATATGCATATGCACATAATAATGAAGAAGCATTAGAACAGCAAGAGGTGATTAGGCTGAAGTAAGCTTTCTCTTCTGATTTTTTTGTTTTATTAAAGGGTCATAAATTAGCTTCCTTTATTTATTTCCTTTTTTTCATTTTTTGGCATTAAAAAAAAAGATTTTATTTGTATTTATTTATTTATTAGAGAGAGGGAAAGAGAGAGGGGGAGAGTGAGAATGGGCTTGCCAGGCCTCTAGCCACTGCAAACGAATTCCAGACATGTGCACCCCCTTGTGCATCTGGCTTATGTAGGGACCTGGAGAATCGAGCTGGGGTCCTTAGGCTTTGCAGTCATGTGCCTTAACTGCTAAGCCATCTCTCCAGCCTGGCATTTTTGTTTTTATTGACAACTTCCATACTTACAGACAATAAACCATGATAATTCCTTCCTCTCCCCCACTTTCCCCTTCACAAATCCACTCTATCATATACGCTTTTCCTCTCAATTAGTCTCTTTTATTTTGATGTCATCATCTTTTCCTCCTATTATGAGAGTCTTGTGAAGATAGTGTTAGTCACTATGGGGTCATGGATATCAATCCAGTTTCTGTCTGAACAATTGCGTTGTAAGTCATACCCTTCCTTTGGCTCTTCCATTCTATCTGCCCCCTCTTCCTCAATGAGCCCTGAGGCTTGGAGGGTGTGACAGAGATGTTTCAGTGCTGGGCACTCCTCCATCCCTTCTTCTCAGCACTATGTTGCCTTTTGGGTCATCCCAGTGGTCACTGCCATCTGAAAAGAGAAGCTTCTTTAACCAAAAGTGAAGGTAGCAATAATATATGTGATGAGCATTAGATAAAGTGCTTACAGGGCAGTTTGGTGGGCATAATATATGCATTTAGCCAGACAAGAGCAGGCTTTATACTCCTGAGGCTCATGACTTCCCCCACCATAGGCTTTTGATTAGGTTTTCAGTACCAGGCATGTATTCTCTCCCATAGAATGGGCATCCAGTCCAATTAGAGAGCAGTTGTTTTCCCCCATAGCAGACATGCCACTTTTGCACCTGTTCTTTGTTTAGCCTGGTTGGCCAAACTTAAGGCTTGCAGTGTCCACTGTTTTCACTGCTGATGGCCTCTTTCTGTCATAGGGCTGCCTGCAGTGCAGCTTTTTCCAGCTTTCTGACAGCTGGTCTATAGGGAGGAGGTTTTCAGCTCATCTCTGTCCTTTGGATTTTATAAAAAAGTAAAGTTTTATAAAATAAGTAATAAGAAATAAATAACTACTCAACTATAAAACAAAGGGCAATCTTGACATTTAGACAGTTACCTCTTTACACCTTGGACCCTGCATGCTCACAGAACTCCATTTAGGATCTGGCTCCAAATCCAATCTTACTATTGGAACAAATAGGATCTATCAAGTAAACTTTGCCTCGATTCAACTGGAGGTATTCTGGAACTGAGGATCTGGTTCAGTGGGCAAGAGCACTTGCTGTGCAAACATGAGGTTTGAGAGGGCCTGCACAGTAAAAGCCAGGCATGGCCAAGAGTGTCTGGTGCCCCAGTCCTGGGGGGAAAGGAGGGTTGGCTCAGACAGAAGAATTCCTGGGGCTTGCTGGTCAGCTAGGTTGACTGAAAACAGAAGCTCTGGATTCACAGGGAAACTCCATCTCAAGGAAACAACATGGAAGAGCTTGAGGAGGGCACTGGACATTCTCCTCTGGCCTCCACATGCTGGTGTATCTGCACACACTTGCATACACTAATATATAGACACACCATTCACACTCCACATATTATATACATGCACACCAAAAAACACATCTTAGTATGTTCCAAAGTTTTGTTTTATAATCAAAAGAGCACAGTTTAGGGTGATAAAACGTAGAACAACAACAACAAAAATCTTTCACAATCCTTGCTTTACCCAGTTATTGTGCTAGTCCACTGACATTAATGTAAATATGCATGGTAATTTGACCATGACCTTTAGTTTATGAGCTACTCAAAGCGAGATACTGGTGCTTGAGGGAAATGGAACTTTACCTCAATTTTTTAGCTGAATATTTGCATTGTGATTATCAGCACGATGTTTAATCTTTCTGAAATTTGGTTTTCTGTTTTTATTTTTATTTTTTATTTTTTTGGTTTTTTTGAAGAAGGGTCTCACTCTAGCCCAGGCTGACCTGGAATTCACTATGTAGTCTCAGGGTAACCTTAAATACATAGCAATCCTCCTACTTCTGCCTCCTGAGTGCTGGGATTAAAGGTGTGCACTGCCATGCCTGGCTTTCTGTTTTAAATATGTATTTTATTTATTTTCAAGGTGAGAGAGAGAGAGAGAGAGAGAGAGAGAGAGAGAGAGAGAAAGAGAAGGAGCATGACAGGGCTTTTAACTCTACAAATGAATTCCAGATGAATGCGCCACCTTGTGTATCTGGCTTTACGTGGGTACTAGGGAATCAAACCTGGGTTGTTAAGCTTTGCAGGGAAAAACCTTAACTGCTGTGCTGACTCTCCAGCCCCAATTCAGTTTTCTTACCAGTGTAACATCAATAATAATGAGAGCTGTTATAAACAGCAACCTCAATAATATAGGTGAAACTTATTTTAAGGTGTAAGGGGGCACATATTTCAATGGTTGAGAGCTTACCTAGCATGTGCATGACCCTGGGTTCAATCCCAAGTAACATAAAACAATAAAATGTGAGGTGTTTGAAATTTCTAGGAATAATATTTATTCCCATGTTGAGGTTCATAGACATTCTTTTTTAAAAAATATTTTATTTATTTATTTGAGAGAAATAGGCAGAGAGGCAGAGAGAGAGAATGGGCATGCCAGGGCCCCCAGCCACTGCAAACAAACTCCAAATGCATGCACCCCCTTGTGCATCTGGCTTATGTGGGTCCTGGAGAATTGAACCAAGATCCTTTGGCTTTGCAGGCAAAGGACTTAACCGCTAAGCCATCTCTCCAGCCCCAAAGACATTCTTAGAAATCTCTCTTCTTACTGTTTGGCATAGACTGACCGTGTCTCTCCTCTAGTAAGAAATGCTCAGCTCCACTGGTCAATCCTCTCATCTGTGACCACGACAAGAAAAGTCAGTGTGTCTTTGCCTATATTATGACCACCACCTCAATTCTCTCCTACACATTCCTTCCAACTTGCTCTTCATGGTAGAGCTCAACAGTCCCTCTACCATGATACCTTCTCTGGTCACCCTTCTGGAAGAATTAGTTCTCCCATCCTCTGTGTGGAATCCTATTTAGAATTCCCTTAGGAATTATAAATATAAATTATAAATAAAAATAAATATAAATATATATTTATAATTACTTGTCTATAAATATGTGTCTTTGGTCAAATCAGTTTTTGATAACTGTGTTGAGATAGAAGGATGTGTGATGAACACTTCCTTGATATCTGCCAGAATTTGATCAAAATGTAATGCCTCTTTTCTTTTCTTTTCTTTTCTTTTCTTTTCTTTTCTTTTCTTTCTTCTCATCTCTTCCTTTTCTTTTTTTCTTTTCTTTTCTTTTCTTTTCTTTTCTTTTCTTTTCTTTTCTTTTCTTTTCTTTTCTTTCTTTCTTTCTTTCTTTCTTTCTTTCTTTCTTTCTTTCTTTTTTTTTTTTTTTTTGAGGTAGGGTCTTGCTCTAGCCCAGGCTGACCTGGAATTCACTATGTAGTCTCAGGGTGGCCTCCAACTCATGGTGATCCTCCTACCTCTGCCTCCCGAGTGCTAGGATTAAAGGCGTGCGCCACCATGCCCAGCTATGTAATGCTTATTTCTGTTATAACTTGTTACGTGCATTAACTACAGTAATTGTTGCCCCAAAATACTTTGAGTTGAGCAAGTTGTTCAACATGGGATATTATTCACTATAAAGAGGTGTAAGAATTGTTAACAGCAAAGCAGGAATAAGTAAAGCCTAGAAATATATCAAGCCACGATAAGCCCACAAGTCTACCTCAGCGTGACATAATCTTTATGATTGATGGAGGAGCCTTAAACCCTTTACATGCTTGCATAACTTTCTAATATTTACAAATGGAGCTGGGTGTGGTGGTGCATACTTATCATTTTATCTCTCAGTAGGAAGAAGCAGGAGTGTCACAAGTTCAAAGCTAGCCTAGGCTGTATAGAAAGAGTCTGCCTTGAAAAAATACTAATGTAGCCGGGTGTGGTGGCACACACCTTTAATCCCAGCACTCAGGAGGCAGAGGTAGAAGGACTGCCATGAGTTCAAGGCCACCCTGAGACTACATAGTAATTCCAGGTCAGCCTGGGCTAGAGTGAGACCCTACCTCGGAAAAAAAAAAAGAAAAATAAACCCCAAATATAAGGTGCTAGGGAGATGGCTCAGTGGGTAAAACTCTTTCTGCTCAATCTTGAAGAGCTGAGTTTGATCTCTAGCACCTACATAAAAAGCTAGGCACACGTCTCTAACACCAGTGCTAAAGAGAACAGAGACAAGAGAATCTCTGGGCTCTCTGGTCAGCCTGTCTGACTGAAACACTGGCAGCTCCAGGTTCAGTGAAAGACTCGATTTCAAGGAGGTAAAGCAAGCCGGGTGTGCTGGTGCTCACCTTTAATCCCAGCAGTCGGGAGGCAGAGGTAGGAGCATCGTGGTGAGTTTGAGGCCAGCCTGAGACTACATAGTGAATTCCAGGTCAGCCTGGGCTACAGCGAGACCCTACCTTGAAAAACCACACAAAAAAGGAGGTAAAACAGAAGAGCAATAGAGAACATCCAAAGGTCTCTCCTGGCCTCCACCTCTGTGTTCACTGGGTATGTACTTCTATACTCACATGCTATACCATGTACAAACACACCTCACATACTGCATGCACACACAAAACACACACATCAAAATAAAAAAGAAAGTGACATAAAACTAATTAAGTACCACTATTCTCAGTGGTCAAGTTTTTTTTGGGGGTATACATTAATATTTGAATGAAGAAGAAAAGTAATATGTAATAATCACAGATAGTAGGCCTAAAAATTAATGAATCAAGTAAATTTTTTTTTTGAGTCTTCTGGTACTTTCCTAATGTGAGGTAAGGATATTTTTGGTGTTGTCAATGGTCAACCATTTCTGGAAACTTTGGAAAATGAGGCCAGTTTATTTTATGCTTAAGATCTTAGGCTTTGTCATCAGTTATTTCTGCTCAGTCTACAGTCCTCTGCTCTATCAGCTGAGCTATCATAGGGTCCTTGACATCAGGTATTTCTAGAACTATAGCAGGTGGGATGAGTTTGGCTATGGATAACTGCTCTTATTGTGGCATTAAGAAAATCATTTCACTAGCAAGCACTTCAAAGGCACAGTAGACCCAGGCTTGTGAAAGACTGATAAAATATTCTTTCCTTCTTCCAGTAAGAATGTCATCAGAAATGACTTTTCCAGAGTGACAGTGTAGTCCACACATTCATTCCAGTGTCTCTTGCCCAGGAAGGAAGAGAATTTCATCTGAAGATCATTGGGTTAGCACCTTATTTCCCATGTGATGATTGGTGACAATAACAAACTCACAATCAGCATGGGCCGGTCATGACAGAAGAAAGGAACTACAGGACAGTAAACCCCATAAAAAAAATCAACTTTTAACGTTTGTTTAGAAAAGAAACTAAAATTCTTAGCTTATGAAGACTATGGTAGCATAGAATAAACTCTTCTCTTACCAACCAGCCACTAATTCATGCCAAAAATTCTGTCTCAAATTTCTGATTTATAATACTCTTTCTTCTTTCTTTTACATGAAAATCATTCTTGACTTAATCCTTTTTCTCACTGGTTCCGATTGTTCAGATCTGTACCTCACAGACCAGTGGATCTGACAACGGATCTTAATGTGTTGATGCCTGTACTTACCTGCTAGTCCTCTTCAGATACTGCAGTATGGAAATGGCTTGAAAAACATGGATTTTGTTGGGTTCATGGGCCTGAGTTAGGAGCTTTCCTATCAGCCTTGGATGAGGAACACTTGGGCTATTCTTGTCCCCCTTACTCAGGAGCTGTGTTTCCTTGTGCAGAACACCCTCTCTTGTGGGTCTCAGTTGTCTCTGTTTCAAAATATGGATGATCTGGGGATCAAGGAGAAAACAAGTATGGCAAATGTTCCTCTATGGCTAGCTTGGTGAAGATGCTAATTATTATTATTTAAAAATATTGTATTTATTTATTTATTTTTGAGAGAGATAAATAGTCAGAGAAAGAGAAAGAAAGAGAAAGAGAGAGAGAGAGAGAGAGAGAAAAGAGAGAGAGAATGGGCGTGCCAGGGCCTCCAGCCACTGCAAATGAACTCCGGATGCATGTGCCCCTTGTGCATCTGGCTTATGTGGGTCCTGGGGAATCGAACTGCGATCCTTTGGTTTTGCAGGCAAACGCCTTAACTGCTAGGCCATCTCTCCAGCCCTGATGCTAATTATTTTTCTTTCCCTGGGTAGCTTTTTATTTTTTGTATAGGTATGTGTGAATAGTGTACATGTATGTGTGTTTCTATGTGTGTGGGTACATCAAGTTCTTGGGCGTATGTATGTGTATGTATGTATGTATGTATGTATGTATGGGCTCTCCTCCTTAATTTTTTGGGACAGAGTCTGTTACTGAACCTAGAGTTCACTGATCTGGCTAGGGGCCAGCTACCCTGTAAGCCCTAGGGATCTGCCTGTCCCTGCTGCCCCAATACTGGGAGTAAAGGGGCATCTCCCACTATAGTTGACTTATTATGAGGGCATTTGGGGATCTGAACTCAGGTCCCCATGCTTGCATAGCAAGCACCTTACTCACTTCACTCACTGAGCCATCTCCTTGGCTCTTCTGGACTAGCTATTCTAGAATAACACGTAAGTTCCGTTGTCAAACAGGCAACTCTCCATAAAATAATCAGTGCAACCACTTGATCTAGGAGAAACTTCTTAAATTTAAATAAAAAAAGAAAGCATAGTCCTCTTTCTGCAGGTCCTCCATCTTGAAATCTCTGGTGACTTCAGTGGAATCTCCAGTGATAAGAAAAAGTCAAAAACAAGGTGGTGGTGGGAAGGGCTTATGACAATGGTGTATTGTTTATATTTATGGAAGTTGTCCATAAAGAGTTAAAAAAAAGAGATGACCTCAACAGAAAGCAGTATATACAACGTGGACAGCACTTTCAATATGATTTCTCTGCATCCTTGCTTTTTGGTCTTTCCTAGCTCTGACTTACTCCCAGAATTGGTTCTTCCCCTGAGCCCTTCTTTGATTCGGGTTGGAATCTTCCTCACAGGGGTCAGACCCTCATCTCAGTGCCTTCTTGACTTCCTTTCTGTGCTCATCTGACTAAGTTCCATGACTCATGTGCATTACTGCCATCACAAAAGCTCTTCCTTTGTCCTCCACCCACATTTTGCTTTTGCTTTCCGAATTTGAGAACACTCGGAAGAACTTCTCCTCCACTCTCCTCCTAGCAAGCATGACTTCTCCCTCTCATTTCCCTCGCATTTAGCTGGGAGAAGTAGCAAGGAAATATATATATTTTGGTTTTTCGAGGTAAGGTCTCACTCTAGTTCAGGCTGACCTGGAATTCACTCTGTAGTCTCAGGGTGGCCTCAAATTCATGGCGATCCTCCTACCTCTGCCTCCCGAGTGCTCGGATTAAAGGCGTGCGCCACCACGCCCGGCTAAATATGTATTTTTTAACCACCCAAGATTCCTTTTTTAATATATATACTAATTGAAGGTACAGGAGACAGGAAATCAGATGATTTCCAAAAGGGTTTAATAACTGGTATTAGTATAAGAGCTGTTAGAGTTAAGACACAAGTTTGGACTCTTTCATCAAAGAGGAAGAACTCGGGTAGATGAGAAAGTTTGGGAAGATTTGGACCAGCCAGGGGAAGACTTCTCAGCTAGTGGACAGGGGCAGATGAGATGAGGCAAGAATTACTAGGACTTACTTTGCCTCTGCATTTTTCATGTTACTTCATTTTCTGCTGACCATCGTGTCTACAACAGGGCCTAGGGTGTTTCTCATCCTTCATTCTAAGGTTTCTTTCTTTTTTTAAAAAATATATTTTGTTTATTTATTATTTGAGAGAGAGAGAGAAAGAGGTAGAGAGAGAGAGAGAGAGAAAGACAGAGAGAGAGGGAGAGAGAGAATGGGTGCATCAGGGCCTCCAGCCACTGCAAACGAACTCTAGATGTATAAGCTCCCTTGCGCATTTGGCTTATGTGGATCCTGGGGAATCGAACTGGGATCCTTTGGCTTTTCAGGCAAAGGCCTTACCAATAAGTCATCTCTCCAGCCCCTAAGGTTTCTTTTCTTTTTATTTATTTATTTATTTATTTATTTATTTATTTATTTATTTATTTGCCAACAGAGAGAGATAGAAGAGAGGCAGACAGAGAGAGAATAGGCACACCAGGGCCTCTAGCCACTGCAAACGAATTCCAGATGCATGTGCCCTTTGTGCATCTGGCTTATGTGTGGCCTGGAGAATCGAACCGGGATCCTTTGGCTTCGCAGGCAAATGCCTTAACCGCTCAGCCATTTCTCCAGGCCTAAGGTTTCTTATATGTGGTCTTATACTTGGCCTCCTGTAGCAGTGACTATCACTGGGAGCTCAAGATTCATTTGCTTCTATATTTTAGCCATAGATTAAGACACTTTAGATATTTTCAGTTGGTGTATTTAATCATTCCTTCTAATATCTGAGTTTAAGACTACAGCTCAAAGAGAATTGCTTGCTGTTTTTTTCTGGGGGCTGCTGAAGTGGGATTGTTTGAAGTACTTCCATTAAGCTCATTAATTTCTCCACCTTACTCCCCAGAGTCAGAAGCCCCATTTTTCTGTTAGTCTGCATGTGATTCTTTGTCATGGTGACATTCTTTTTTTAACCTTGGGTGTAGACAGGTGTCAAGTGTTATTTTGTCAAGTGTTTACATGGAGGATCTGCACTTCCAGCCTTGGAGAGTTCAGGGCTCAGGAACTGTTGACCACTGTGTCTACAACAGGGCCCAGTGTGTTCTGATCCTTCATTCTAAGGTTTCTTTCTTTTTTAAAAAAATATATATTTTATTTGTTTATTATCTGAAAGAGAGAAAGAGGTGGGGGGCGGGGAGAGGATGGGTGCATTAGGGCCTCTAACCACTGCAAACAAACTCCAGATGTATGGGCCCCCTAGCTCCTCTAGGGGTCAAAGTTTCCTCCTTTTCTTTATAGCCTCATGACTTGTTGCTGGTCCTGGAACGTACCAGGTTCTTAGTAAATGTTTTCTGGGTGAATTTGTAATGAGTGTCTCAGAAAAACACAACAACCATAAATGCAGCTCATGAGCAGAGCTCAGCAGTGTGTGCACTCTCATCCTATTGCGTAACTCCTGCTTCCTCTACTTGTTCTAAAGTGTTTAATGTCTAAGGTTACATGTTCTCCAGAGTTCTCAATGCAGCCTACTTCTGCTGCTATGCACTTGTTTGTGGTGTCATAACATGTTCTCCATAAGAGCATTGCCAACATATCTTTCAATGATACCTTTATATGTCCATCCCTTCTTCAAGGTGCTGGCCTGTTTGTTTTCTTTGTTCCTTTTTCCATAATCACTTTTTTTTTTTGAGGTAGGGTCTCACTTTAGTCTAGGTTGACATGGAACTCACTCTAATCTCAGGCTGGCCTCCTATTCACAATGATCCTCCTAACTTTTCCTCCCTAGTGCTGGGACTAAAGGCATGGTGAGGTTTGAATCTCCCCAGTAGTCACCACCATCTAAAAAGAGAAGCTTCCCTTACCAAAAGTGAGAGTAGCATTAATATATGGGCATAAACATAAATATTTAGAAGGTAAATAATCTATCCATTTAGTGAAATAGCAGTAGTAGAGTCTCTTGTTCGAGTCCTAAGCTACTAGTTCAGCTAATCCAGCTAGCCAGTTTGCCTCAGGCATGGCCTGCCTCTGCCTCCTGGGTGCTGGGATTATAGGTGGGTCTCCACACCCACAGGCATTTACACGGGGAATCTGAACTCGAGTTCTACATTGTCACAGCAAGCACTTTTTCCATTGACTTATTCTCCCAGGAATTGATTTCTTACTCATTCTTGCAGTCCAGCTCATGGTCTAGTATCTGGCACATAGGAGGTGTGACGAGGTTATTTAGTGAATAAATGCCCTTTAGCATTTTCCCACAGGTCCTAGATGTTTTCTCCTTCACTGTTTTTTCCCATGACCTTGAGACGATGCTCTCTAAGCTCTTAGCATTTATTAAGACGTGCCAAGAGCCCGAGAGCTTGGTGGTTTGCCTCCTTTGGAGGTGTCACAGAGCTAGTGGTATACTACATAGTCTCTTTAAGTCTGCACAGGTTGTTTTACTAAGGAGAGATGACTCAACTCTCTCCACGTTTCCTTCATTAGTAGTCTGTGAACACAGCTATCCCTACTAGGCCCAGCTCCGTTTCTTTATTGTCATCAGTATTAATTTGCTCTCTACCAAGTACAGCAGTATGAAATGCCAACTCCTTTGCCTAAAAGGGGACAACATGGCAAGGGCCCCCACAGATTGAAAGTGAGGCTGGGATGTTACCTGATCTTATACCATGTTTGGCCCCCTTCCCTCTCCAGAGAACCAGAGAACATTCGTCCTCCAGTCTCCTAAGCAAGAACCTTCTTTCCCATTCTGCTTCTCAGAGACTCAGTCTGTGCTGGGCTAGTTCACAAGGCTGGAATGGCAAGTTTTCTTGTTTTTTGTTTTTTTTTTTCTTTTTGGCATAAATACTGAAATAATAAAAATGTCTCAATATCCAGGTAACACTAGAAAATATTAGAGACAGAACCTCTGTAATGATTTTCCAATCTAATTTTTATGATATAATACCTCTTTTGGAAATCATATATACTTATAGACTGATAGGGTGACCCGACTTTTAAAATTTTTGTTTATTTATTTGAGACAGGGATAGAGAGAGGGAGAGTGGGTGTGCCGGGGCCTCCAGCTACTGCAAATGAACTCCATATGCATGTGCCATCTTGTACATCTACTTTATGTGGGTCCTGGGCAATCAAATTTCAGTTTTTTGGGTTTGCAGGCAAGTGCCTTAACCACTAAGCCATCTCTCCAGCACCTGACTTTTAAATACAGAACAGAACAGAACAAAACAAAACAAAACAAAACACCTCAACAAAATCCCCCAAAGAAGTGTATGTTTCCTGTGTGCGTGTGTGTTGCTAAGTTTCAAACCCAGGGCCTCACGTGTACTGGATAAATATTTTACCACTGAGGTATACCTCCAGTCCAAAAGCTTGTATTTCTAAGGAAAAAAAAAAACCCAAAATAAAAACAAAACAAAACAAAAATCTAAATAAACAAGAAAAGAAAAGAAAAAAAAACCCCAGGAAGTTGACACTGATGTTAAGTCAGACTACCCACATATTAGAGGTGAAGAGATGGGACCCCAAGGCATGAGTCACAGAGAAAACACAGCTGGAATGGAGCAAGGCATTCCAGCACATTCAGGAATGTCACTAATCCATTTCTGAATACTTGGGAAAATGTAGTCAACTGTGTAACACATACCTCTCTGTTTGCTGTTTCCCATCTCACCTCGCGCTTTCCCCGCTTCTACATCTCCCCAGACCCGTTTCTTTCACTGTCCCAAAATAGCTGGTCAAATTTCCTTCCATCTCCCAATGCCTGTAACTGCATTTGGACCTGAAATGCCAGAAGAAAGAGCAACAGCTGAGTGATGTGGCTTCTTAACTGATTGTGTATATTTTCCAAGAAGAGTAGATTACTGGCATTTTAGAAAGCTCGTAAATATACCATTAATGAAACTGGAAGTCATCATTTCAGGAGCCAGATTAGTGTCAGGAGTTGACACCCTTTTTAGAGGAGGGAAGAGCAACAAAATAAAATTATCGCAGTCCAAATAGCTCCACACTGCACAGGCTTTGGTGAATGACACTTGGGGAAATACACACATCAGTATCTTTTAAGTGCAGACTCTCCCTTCTGAAGCCCCTGGGCTGGTGACAACTTGACACGTAGGAGACATCGCTCTGCATAGGCTATTTAACCAAGGAACGAGGATTGTCAATTTCCTCCGGTTTTCTTTTGTTAATAGTCTATACACACAGATGTCCCTATGAGATGTAGTTCATCTTCAGTTGAAATCATCATTAGATTGCTCTCCCCCCCCCCGCACCAAATATTGTAGAGAGGCCCCAGACCTCACCGAACACTTACTTTGTAAGCTCTCCTCTCTCCCTGGAGCTTTCGCAGGCTCAGCCGCCTGTCCTGTGGCTCTGAGTGTGTAATCAGGCCCTGTCTCCCACTGAGTACCATCAGGAAAACGGCAGCTCTCACTGCGAGACAGCAGAGCCATGCACAGTCATGGAGCTATGGAAACATTGACAGATATGACAGACATTTCCAAAGCTGTGTGAAGCATTAATTTTAATGTATGCTGTGTGTCCTTACTTAGTAAATATTTATTTGACTGAGAAAGATAGGAGAGGTAATCACCACTATCCTAAGACTCTCATTCCTGTGCGCGCCCCAACCCCCTTTCCTTGAGGGAGCTCAGGAGTCTATCCTGGAGTTTTAAAACAAAACACGGACAAGGAAAAGATGCAAGAGGCACGATCTCTATTCTGGAAGCAACTAGAACATTCTTCCATCATGTGGACACAGTGTAACCACACTAGGTCAGCAATTAACAAAAACCATGTTTCCCTAGAAAATAATTTCTAGGAGGTCTGAGTTGCCAATGAGCTCTTATGTCAAGACCTGTCAACTTAGCTGATGTGATCTATTCCAGTGTTCTCGCCTGAATCTTCTATTGTGGTCTTCTCAGATAACCTCTATAGTTATTGGCTGTATCATCTACTCAGAGGCTCTGCATATGTACACCATCTCTCTAGCTGTGCAAAAGACCATTTTGCATATGAAATTAAATGAAGTTAGAAGGCAGCCGACGGGCCATAGCAATAAATATGTCCTGTACAGTGGTAGTTCTTTTCATATGTCTCAGTGAATCCAAACATTGCCCTGTGATACAGGGGCTATTTTCTCTATTTCGTGGAGAAGGAGGAAGAGAGACCTGAGCTATATGGAGGAGAGGGTACTATGCCGAGTGTCACATAATATTAGAATCGGGATATAGAACTGAAGTTTTCAAATCTGAGGTCTGGTGTTTCGTTTGCTTCCCCTTAACAGGGGGCTCTGCATCTATAAAGGCATTTTGCAAATCTTACAACTTTATACAAATGTTATTGCTACCGTGGTTGATGAAGAATGTGCTTGTTAGTTTTGTCTGGGTGGTCAGCCATTCGGGGCTTTTCTAACGAGGCAATGAAGTCAACAGGGCTGAGGGGATGAGCTGCCACGCTCTGCACATCAACTTTGTGTGCACTCACTAAACAGAATGCCTGGATAAATGGCTCAGGATGGCAAGGGCCATAGCTTCTCACAGATGATGGTTCTAGGGAGCTGCATGGCTGGCTGGAGAGGATTTGGTCATGAATAAGATGCAACCTCAAGCCTCCTTCACCGGCTCTGTGGGACCAGGTACATTAATCTTTCTTGTATGAGTAGCAAGCTGTGGTGTGACTGTCAGATGGGCTTCAGAAACCAATTTCCTATTGGTGCATGTCTGCTAACAGTGTGCTTATTTTGTTATAATACATAAGGAGAGTGACATAGCTTTGGCTATGAGATCGGGCTCTAAAATATTAACCCATTATTAGTTTCCCCCTCTTTGAAGCTGTTATTTATCTTGGCAAGCTCTCTTAAATACCCTTTGACCTTCTGCAAACTGGTTTATTTGCCCAGTTTGCTCTTTCCAATTCTCTGTATTCAGTGGAATGTCTTTGGAATGTTCTCTTGACAAACTTTTATGTAGGCAAATTTTATAGAGAATAGATATGTTTGAAAGCTTTCCAAGATACTGGTTGTTCCTGCTATGTTATGATGTCAGAGCCATTCTACTTAAGTGGTTTAGAGACAGCTAGTTCTCCATCTGCAATTTTACTAAATCTGAAGAGGTCTCTCTACTTTTTCTGTCCCCAATTTTACAAGTCCCAAAACCAAAAATTTCAGGTGTTTTGAGTGGATTATTATGGCCTTTCCACACTGTGGTTAAGGTCTATTCTCTCGTGGAATACCTGTCTTTTCTAGCCACTCAACAGGAATGAACTGGTTCGTGTGAAGCTGGTGTGTCATATGTGTCATATGAACATGGTTCAGAATTATGACCTCACTAGTTCCATTCCATTATGTAACTAAAGAAAAGATTCAACACCTGGTAGAAACAGACCTTACTCTTAGATAGTAAGCTCTATTTCAGATCCAGTATTGGTATTTGGAGAAAATCTGTACTTGGTACCATACTGAATATTTTCATATAGTCACTCATCAATGTTTAAATAAAGCTTTGAGGTAGTACTATGTTTAGTGTTTATATGTGAGAAATTTGATTGCTTTCTCAAGATTGGAGCTGAAATGTGAACCTTGGTTTCCCTTCCTTCCTTCCTTCCTTCCTTCCTTCCTTCCTTCCTTCCTTCCTTCCTTCCTTCCTTCCTTCCTTTCCTCCTGTCTCTCCCTCTCTTTCTCCCTCCTTTTCTGCTTGCTTCTCTTTCTTTCCTTCTTTCTTTCTTTCGTTTTTTTAACTTTTTGTTTTTTAATTTAGTATTATTTATTTATTTGAGAGAGAGAAGTAGATAGAAAGAGAGAGAATGGGCCCACCAGGGCCTTTAGACACTGTAAATGAACTCCAGGTGCATGTGCCACCTTGTGCATCTGGCTTTATGTGGGTACTGGGGGAATCGAACCTGGGTCCTTTGGCTTTGCAGGCAAGTGCCTTAACTGCTAAGCCAGCTGTCTAGCCTCCTGAGTGCAGGGATGAAAGGTATGTACCACCATGCCCAACTTCATAAATTCTTTATATCCAATTATAGTATATAAATGGTGACCTATTGTCAAAAATGGTGCTGTTGGGCTAGAGAGATGGCTCAGTGGTTAAGGCACTTGCCCTCAAAGCCTAATGACAGGTGTTCAATTCCCCAGTACCCACATAAAGCCAGATGCACAAAATGGCACATTCATCTGGAGTTCATTTGCAGTGGCTGGAGGCCCTGGCCCATTCTCATTCTCCCTTTCTTTCTCTTTGCAAATAAATAAAAAACGTTTTAAAAAAATGGCGTTGTTTACTCACTCAAATTTGACTCAATTAACAGTGAGGGCTTAGGTTGGAGGGAGGTGGAACTAGAATCATCATAAACCCTTTATAGACAGGTTTTGCAATTTAAATTCTTGTTCTAGAATAGTCATGCAAATCATTAAGAACATGGGATATGATAAAAGGTTTAGACTTACCTGTACAGAATGATCTCCCTATGTACCGGGAGGAAGACAAATTGGGGAAGGTAAAAGGGATGTTTGAACCTTGGTTTCTGTAGTAAAAGGATGAGTGTCTTGGTCAGCTTGTATGCTGCTGCTTTCTGACTATGATTTTATTATTTGCTTTGTAATGCATGAGTAGTTCAGTCTTCCAACATTTCTGAGGCTAAGAAACGTTGAGGCAAGTTTTTCATAGTAAGAGACCATGATTTCTGTCAAGAGGCAACAAAGCCCAAAAGTCCAAGAACCCTTTTTCTTTGGATGAATTCAACACTCTATGACACTTTGAATTAGACAACGAGGTGGCTTGACTGTGGTTGCGTTTTGTGTGATAAAACCATGGTGAAAGTTGAGCTGCTCTAGCGTGCCTTGAAAACATCATTTTTTTGGAGACCACGTGACATAGATTATGCTGCACTTAATTTCAGAAGAGTGAGCAGCAGGGAAAGTAGTGCAAGAGTCCAAGAGGATGGCACGTTCCACTCCCCTTCCTGGACCCATTCCCAGAGCTTTTGCTGCGCTGTTCTGTGAGGACTCCCGGAATTGTATCTCTAGCTCACAGCTTTGCAATGAACTCCAGACCAGACTCCAGATGCCTGTTCAGCAGTTTTCACCAGCATGTCTCGCACACACAAACTGCTTCTCTGACCAACACAATGGTATCTGCCTCCGCCTCCCTCATCTTTATTAATTCCAGCAAGAATCACTGCAGACCCTTCTCTCTTGTTCTTCACTTTCCAGCTGTCATTTTGATACAGTCAGTAACACTACAGAAATAGTCCCCAAATCCGATTGTTTTCAGTGCATTTCTCTGTCATTATTGTTAACTTGGACCCTACTTGACACCATCATTGCAAACATTTTCTACTAATTATCTCTGTTTCTGGATTTGCCTTTTCTGTCATAACTTACACACTCTGCCACCAGAGGGTTTATTTATTTATTTGCAAGGAGAGAGAGAGAGGCATGGGCATGCCAGAGCCTCCAACTGCTGTAAACGAACTTCGGGCACATGTGCACTTTGTGCATTTGGCTTTATGTGGGTACTGGGGAATCAAACCTGGGCCATCAGATTTTGCAAGCAAGCTCCTTCAACTGCTGAGCCAACTCTCCAGTCCCAGAGAATTCTTCCTCACAGAGCTCCATGATGTTTCTTCTCTACTGAAGGACTTCCATTGTTTCTCCTGGACTGCACGATAAAGTTCCAACTTGTCTAGACGGTTTCTAAGACGTCTTATAGTCTGAACCCAACTTGTCTTTCCAGTCGCCATCCTTGCCACTCTCTATAAGCCCCAAGCTGAAGTATCTCGTTCCCTTGGCACATGATGGACTTTCTTAATTATTTTTTTCACAAGCTTTCCCCTCTGCCTGGAATCCTACTCTCTTCTACTTTCCTTGAGAGCGTCTACTCATCTTTAGACGCTGGGAAAGTGACTGATAACAGGTGCATCTTTTGTGTTTCAGGTCCTATCCTACATACTTTGCATGTATCATCTCAATTAATTTCAAAAAGATCCCAAGGTAGGGGGTACTATCCACATTTTGAAGAGGGGTAATTAATTTAGAGTACTCAGGTAATTGCCAGGTTGACAGAGTATCCACGTTAGGGAACTCTAGGGACAGACTGTACTTTCCACAGCATAGTGATTGAACAATTAAGTGGTGAAAAAAAAATAAAGGAATGAGCAAACAGGGTAACCATGGCATGGGAAATGCGCCTTACCTATAGAGAAGAAACTACCAGCCTTTCTCCCTCTCACTCAGAATTGTAAATTTATCATTAAAGAACTTCCTCTCAGCAGGGCACGGTGGCACAGCACCTTTAATCCCTGCTCTTGGGAGGCAGAGGTAGGAGGATCACTGTGAGTCTGAGGCCACTCTGAGACTACATAGTGAATTCCAGGTCAGCCTGAGCTAGACTGAGACCCTACCTCGAAAAACAAAAAAAAAAAAAAAAAAAAAAAAAAAACCCAACAAAAACAAAACAAAACAAAACCCAAAACCAAACCAAACCAAAACAAACAAACAAACAAAAACAACAAAACCCAAAAACATTGGGATGTTGGGACATGGAGGTTAGCTCAGGCAGGTTTCCCTCATTGAAATGGTCAACATAAACAATCCAGCTAAGATTAACACAGCCTCCCCACTGTGTTCTCATAAATCCGCATATCCATCTCTGTTGGTGTGCCTTTGACATTGGGATGTTGGGACATGGACGATAGGATTAGCTCAGGCATTTGCTTCTCCCTCATTAGAAATGGCCTCCTAAAAAATCATGAATATGTCTCCTTCCTCTGTGTAACTGCTATGATGTCCGACACTATGCTTGGTAGAGGTTAGAACTCTAGTGTGTATGTTCTAGAATAAATGAATGAATTGCTTTAAGAGAGATCAATAACCTTGTTTTGTTTTAGGAATAGGAATATATTAGCCTCTAGGATGCATAGATAGATATTTCTGTTCACATTTTCACTCAATGGCCAAAAGCTGAGTGAATGTGAGGTTGAAACTTTGATTCTGGTGTTGTTATATCTGTAAGCTATTTTGTGGTTCTCCTAATGAGAACATCTTGCATTATTGATTCTATGCCAAGAGTACAGGCCTGGAGAAATGGCTTAGCTGTTAAGGTGTTTATCTGCAAAGTCAGAGTAGACAGGCTTTCTAAGGGGAAGGAAAGAGTGCAGAGGACTTTGTTGGAACTGGGCTACTGGCCCAGGACCCACGCTATCCAAGCCAGAGTTTGATCAGGTTAAAGGTGATACATGTGTCTGAGATTTTAAGATTTTGTTTGCAGAGGCTGTAGGCATTGAGCAAGCCCATTCATTAGCAATCTAAGGAAGGTGGAAGGAAGGTCTCTCTCTCATAAATCAATAAATAATAATAAGAAAACAGGGATGGAGAGATGGCTCAGTGGTTAAGGTGCTTGCCTACAATCCTAAGGACCCAGGTTTGATTCCCTAGTACACACCTAAAGCCAGATGCCCAAAGCTGGTGCCTGGATCTGGAGTTCATTTACAGATGTTTTGGATATACCAGGACTATGCAAGGACTCCCATTCTCTTTGTCAAAGTTTTCCCTCTCTGCCCAGCTATCTGTCTGTGTCTCTGGTTATATTGAACTTGAACTGCAGAAGTTTAAATAAATAAAGTTAAAATATTTTAAAAATTAAAACTAAAGTTGTCCAGGAGCTGGACAGGTGGCAATTTACAATGTGGTTATAAAATTGGGGCCAGGAGCTAAATTAGTTGGGGCCGGGCGGAATGTGGTAGTTTGAATATATGTCCCCCAATATATTCAGTGTTTTACTAGTTATAGTTTGCATCTGCAATCACCTTGCTAGAGGCAATGTCACTGGGGTCCGGTCTTAAGGTGTTAATGGTGTGGGTTTGAGATTCCATTGTAAAGATATGCAAATGTGCCTAGCAGGAGTTCCTGAAGTGTGCTGTGTGACCTTTTGGCAGTAGTTTTGCTCTGTGTGCTGTGGTGGCTGGTTGGTTTCTCTCTCTCTCTGCTTGGCCCTGTGGAGAGCAGGCCGCTTCTCTTGCCATTATGGAACTTCCCCTGGATCTGTAAGCTTCAATAAATAATATCCCTTCCTCCATAACTGTGCCTGGTCTGGAAGTTCATCTCAGCGAACCTGAAGCTGTCTGCTACAGTTGCAAAACCTTTCCTTTCTCCAGTATGCATATAAAGCCAGATGCACAAAGTGGTGTATGCATGTGAAGTTGTTTGCAGTGGTAAGAGGACCTGGTGTGCCCATTCCTTTCTCTCTCTCTCTGCTTGAAATAAATAAATAAAAATATTCTAAAACGAGTTTATAACAGTGTTTATATTTTTATACAATATGACCGCTAAACACATGCTAATAATTTTCTCTAGTGTTCCCTTGAAGCATTGCTGATCTGTCATAACTCTAGAGGAACACTTGTTGAAATGTTATACTAGATGAAACTTTAGGAATTATTAAAAAATTTTAAGAGTAAATTTTTTTGTTATGCATAGTGTTTTCCTGAAACAAGCACTAGAAATTAAATTTCCAATAAGCTATGACTCCAGTCCTATTAAATGTTGGTAAGTGCCAGGCTTGGTGGTGCACATCTTTAATCCCAGCACTCAGGATTGTTGTGAGTTCAAGGCACTCTGCGAATACATAGTGAATTCCAGATCAGCCTGGGCTAGAGTGAGACCCTACCTCAGAAAACAAAAACAAAACAAAACAAAACAAAACAAAAAAATGTTGGTGAGTGTAAATAGTGATGTCATAGGTTAAGATGGCATTCGAGTTCAAAGTTGACCTCTAAAACTTTTATTTATTTACTAGAGACAGAGATAAAGAGGCAGATCGAGAGAATGGATGCATCATGGCCTCCAGCCACTGCGAATGAACTTGAGGTATGTGCCACCATGTATATCTGGCTTACATAGGTACTGGGAAATCAAACCCAGGTCCTTAGGCTTTTCAGGTAAGCACCTTAACTGATGAGTTATTTCTCTAGCCCAAACTCTCAATTTTTACCTCTGAGTGGTGATGTGTGAAAATTATCCCTGGTAACAGACAACTTTTCATGAATTGATCTACATTGGTTACATAATGGATATGATGTCACTGACAGACTGGTACTAACTGCCTAGGCCAAGCTGGAATTGGTGAGCCAAAACCACTAACAGGACAGGGCTGGTGAGACTACACAAGTGTGTGTATGATGGGTATGACAGGCCATATGTTATGGCTTGGCCCTGAAATGTTCCCCAAAGGTTCTGTATTAAAGGCTTGGCCTCCAGTGTATCCATGTTCAGAAGTGGGGCTTTAAAGAAGTGATTGAATCACAAGAGCTCTGATCTAATCTTTTTTTAAAAAAGATTTTATTTATTTATTTATTTATTTATTAATTTATTTATTACAGCGATATAGAGAAAGATATATATATATAGAGAAATGGGCACACCAGGGCCTCCAGCCACTGCAAACAAACTCCAGATACATGTGCTACCTTGTGCATCTGGCTTACGTGGGTACTTTGAAATTGAGCCTTGAACCAGGGTCTGTAGGCTTCACAGGCAAGCGCCTAACCGCTAAGCCATCCCTCCAGTCCCTGATCTAATCTTTGATAGATCCATAATTTTATGGCATTATTGAGGGGTGGTGAGAACCTCAGGAGCTCAGGTCCGGTTGTAGGAGTAGGTCTCTGAAGGCATGGCCCTGCAAGAGTACATCTTGTGTCCAGCTCTTGGCTTCCTGGCTTTGCTCTGTCATGTCATGATGCTCTGCTTCACCATACAATGGAGCTGACTGACCTTGCACTGATACCTTGGAAACAATGAGGCAGCATACATTTTTTTCTACCCTTTGTTTGCCTCAGGTATGTTGTCACAGAAATGGAAAGCTGGCTGCCATCCCATACCAAGAGGAAATGTGAATGATGGTTTGGGGACAGTGGTCAGAAAAACAGAAGAGAAATTGTAGATTATACAAGTGTAGGTCAGGATCTGGGGTTGGGTGTGGGACAGAAGAGGACCCAGGGTAGGACTAGATCAACATGTAAACCACATGAAACTTGGTGAGGATCCAGTCAGTTTAGAGTGATGTCCTTCTTGAATAATTTTGTGACTTTAATATAGATGAGTCATCTTGAGACCTGTCCCTTCCAGGTGACACTGCCCGATAACAGCAACATTCCATCACTCCCATCCCCCAACAGTAAAAGTGCTAACTCCTGGGCTGGAGAAATGGCTTAGTGGTTAAGGCACTTGCTACCAAAGCCAAAGGACCCAGGTTCAATTCCTCAGGACCCATGTAAGCCAGATGCACAAGGTGGCTCATGCATCTGAAGTTCATTTGCAGTGGCTGGCAGCCCTGGATCGCCCATTTATTCTTTCTCTCTCTCTATCTCTGCTGCTCTCTCTCAAATAAATAAATAAAAATATAAACAAAAATTATTTTAAAATGTTGACTCCTGAAGACTGGAAAATAAGACAATTATTTACTGTTTTCATGAAGAGCTAGCCTATGGTGATTTGAATGTAAATGGGCTCCATACCCTCTGATTTTTTTTTTTTTTGAGAAAGACAGAGAGAGAGAGGGAGAGGAAGACAGATAGAGATGGGCATGCCCGCAGCGTCTCAGCTGCTGTGAACGAAATCCAGATACGTGCGCCTCCTTGTGGTCAAGTGCGGCATTGCGCCCTTGCATCACTTTTCATCTGGCTAAACGTGGGACCTGGAGATTGGAACTGGCGTTCTTAGGCTTAGGAGGCAGGCGCCTTAACTGCTAAGCCATCTCTCCAGCCCCCTCAGATATTTTTGTACTCAAATGCTCTGCCCCTGAACTTTACCCCCAACCTCAGGATTTTTAAAAATTATTTTATTTTTATTTATTTGAGAGAGTGATACAGAAATTGGCAGGTAGAGAGAGAAAGAGACAGAGATTGGGCATGCCAGGACCTCCAGCCATAGCAAATGAACTCCAGATGCTTGTGTACTCTTGTGCATCTGGCTTACATGGGTCCTGGGGAATTGAACTGGGGTCCTTAAACTTTGCAGGCAACTATCTTAACCGCTAAGCTATCTCTCCACTCAAGATTTTTGTTTTTCAAGGTAGGGTCTCACTGTAGCCCAGGCTGACCTGGAATTAGTCTCAGGCAGGCCTCAGACTCATAGCAATCCTCCTACCTCTGCTGCCCAAGTGTTGGGATTAAAGGCATGCACCACCATACCTTGCCCCTCAGGTTTTTTTTTTTTTTATTGTTGTTGTAGTTATTTTTGAGATAGGGTCTAACTCTAGCTGACCTGGAATTCATTATGTAGTCTCAGGTTGGCCTTGAAATCACAGTGATCGGTCTACCTCTGCCTTCAAGTGCTAGGATCAAAGGGGTGTGCCACCATGGAGGGCCCCTCAGGTATTTTTAAAAATATTTTATTTTTTATTTATTTGAGAGAGAGAGAGAGAGAGAGCGAGAGAGAGAGAGAGAGAGAGAAAGGCCGATAAGTATTGAGAGAGAACGGGCACAACAAGGTCTCCAGCCACTGCAAACGATTGTGTGGATTATATGGGTACTGGGGAATTGAACCTGGGTCCTTAGGCTTCACAGGCAAGCACCTTAACCTCTAAGTCATCTCTCCAGTGCCCCTCAGGTTTTTAAATTTTTTAATTTTAATTTAATTTTATTTTTTCGAGGTAGGGTCTCTCTCTAGCTCAGGCTGACCTGGAACCCACTATGTACTCTCAGGGTGGCCTCTAACTCATGGCAGTCCTCCTACCTCTGCCTCCCAAGTGCTGGGATTAAAAGCATAAGCCACCATGCCAGGTTCCTTCAGGTATTTTTGATTAAGCTTCCTACTTTAGTCCCCAGCTCGTGGAGTCTTTAGGAGGTAGGGTTCTGCTGGAGAAAATATGTCACCAGGGATGGGCCTTGAGGTTGAGAATTCCAGCTGTATAGTGAGTTCAGAGGCAGCTTGAGCTCTGGCTGTTCTTTCTCTCTGCTGCTGTGAATGTGTGATGAAGTGAGCCAGCTTTCTCTGCAACAATGGAACTGGAAGCCTGACATAAACCCTTTTCCTCCCATCAGCTGCTTTAGGTCGGGTGTTTTGTTCCAGCAACGAGAAGCTAACTACAACATAGCCCAAGGATTTACACGGGATCTAATTAAAAAACACATACTACTTTTTTGTTTAATCTCCAGTAAAAGCCTGAAAAAAATTTCAATTACGGGAGGGGGATTATGGCCAAAATACATATATACATGTATAAAAACAGTCAATAGAAAAGCTAAATAGCGGGCTGGAGAGATGGCTTAGTGGTTAAGGCATTTGCCTGCAAAGCCAAAGGATCCCAGTTCAATTCTCCAGAACCCACATAAGCCAGTTGCACAAGGGGGTGCATGTGCCTGGAGTTTGTTTACAGTGGCTGGAGGCCCTGGCACACCTATTCTCTCCCTCTGCCTCTTTCTCTCTCAAATAAATAAATAAATAAACTAAATTTTAAAAAAAGCTAAATAGTTTCCCCCTGTTTCTGCTTCCAATCAATTTCTGATTTTCTCTCAGGCTCTAGCCTTTATCCATGTCTCTCCCCCTCTATCTTCCTTCCTCATTCTAGACAATGCTCCTACTTTCCTATACTGGGAACATTGCTCCTACTCCTCAGCCTAGACAAGGATTCTGGTGAAAAAAATGTCTTTCCCATCTCTTTGAGGATATCTGTATCAGCACTCTTTGTGAAGATCTAGTAAAGTCCTAGCTTCATCTCTTTTGAGGTATATTTCTTTCAAAGTTTTCCTGACACTGGAATATTTTATGGGGAGAAGGAATTCCAAAAGGAAGCTGGCATGTATCCTGAAATGACATTTCACAAGTGACGGTTGCTTCACCACAGATCAGCTGTTGACCAACTTGGATAGGGCAGCTTTGCACAGTCCCCACTTAGAGGGAGGCCATCTAGAGCCAGACTGTGTATGTTGCTGATCTGTTTATCTTTGCCTTCACATTCTCCACAGTGCTCATCACTGGTGAGAGGAATGGCATGGCTAAAAGATCCTTGAGGTTGAAGGACATTTTAATTATCTAGTGATAATTTTTTTGAGACTGGGCTTCAGGTAACCCAAACTGGCCTTGAACTTACTATGCAGCCAAGGGTGATCTTGAACTGTTGATCTTCCTGCCTATACCTCTGGAGGGCTAGTATTACAGAAATGTACCACCATACCTGGTTTATGTGGTATTGGGGTCTGACCCAGGACTTTAAGTATGCTAGGCAAGTTCTCTACCAACTAAACTATATGCCTAGCTTCCTTCTCTCTCTCTACACATACACATACACACACACGCACACGCACACACACACACAGAGATAGAGTCTTGCTCTGTAACCCAGGCTGGTCTCAAACTGTTGATTCTCATGCCTCAGCCTCTCTAGTACAGAGATTACAGATATATATCACCAGTAACAGCCATTTTTGTCCTTTGAACCTGAAGGTTATTTATACCATGAGGATGAACTATAGATGTGGATAGATGTAAATGTCATGACACAGGGTCATACAGTTTTTCAGAGAATACCTGGGAAGTGTTCTGCCAATGTGCTAGGAAAGGAATAGTCAAATTATATTAACTATAGTATAAGTAGAAAATACATATATCTAGAAAAAATAAGTTGATAATACCTATTGAGAGTTTGGAAACTACTTATTCTATTTCTGAGTGGCTATCTCAAGAACTAATCCTATTAAATTTTTTTTATGGGGATGGGAAGATTGCTTAGTGGTTAAGGCACTTGCCTGTGAAGCCTAAGCACTCATGTTTGAATCTCCAGGTCCCAAGTAACCAGACGCAATGATGCAAGCATGCAATGTTGCACATAAGTCACAAGGGGGCGCACACATCTGGAGTTCCTTCGCAAAGGCTGAAGGCTTGGTGCACCCATTCTCTCTCTCTCTCTGCCTCTTTCTTTCTCTCAAAATAAATAATAAAAAATTACACCATTCTTATTTAGACAAATTTTTATGCACGAAGACCCATTGTAATGTTCTTTTTGGTAAAGATCAATTGGAAAACATGAAGGGATCGTTACAGTGAGAAAAACATACATGAACCATGATAAATGCTCAACAGAAAGAGAAAGTACCCAGTGATAGCTAGTTAGTACTAGCAGAAAGTAACCCAGTGCTAGTCATTCTATATTACAATGCTTAATAAAAACTAAGATCTAGACTTACATATACAATATTAGGACATTATAAAAGTATACAAAACCTTCTGGGTGTGGTGGCACACACCTTTAATCCCAGCACTCGGGAGGCAGAGGTAAGAGGTTCGCCATGAGTTTGAGGCCAGCATGAGACTACATAGTGAATTCCAGGTTAGCCTGAGCTAGAGCGAGACCCTACCTTGAGCTGCTCCCCCCATAGATATATGCAAAACCTACAATTTACATATATTAAAAAGAACAAATTATTTACTATAGCTGACTTGCAATGACAGAACTGTATAATCCCCTCTCAATTTTCTTTCTAATATTTGACAATATTTTCCCTATAAAGATCAAGCAGTTCTTTTATAACAGTAGTAGTAGTAGGAAAGAGCAGTAAAAATAGTTAAATATCGAGTGGAAAGGTTGCAATAAGCACTGAAGCCTATTTCTATAAACTAAAGTTTTCTTTGGTTTGACTCCTCTTGCTTTGATATCTCAAAACACACTTTTTAGCATCATCAGCTGAGAGACTGCAGTAATCTCAAGGAGTACGTGCTGGCCTGAACACCCATGGCAACAGACTTCGGAAAAAGTTAAACTGAATATGGCTGATTAAGGTTCTATCACAGTTCAGTTCAATTTGAATCTTGTTTCCTGGTCAATGATGGGATTTTGTTCCTAATTCTTAGGGGATGTGCATTGTGGAGTCATTGGAAGAACATTGACATTCCCTGAAAAACATTTGCTGTTTCTTCATTTCTGCACCCTCAGTTTTTGTTTTTTCTTTTTTTTAACAAGTATAGCAATACCTACATCAGGGGTTGCTGACCAGAGTAATGAGGCAATGAATACACAGAAAGGCACCATGCAAACATTAGTAAAGTCATTCAGTGGGCAGGAAAATGCATCAGACATGGTGTTGGGCAAACCTGTCTTTGATCACCCAACTCTCCTGGTCCTAAGTTGTTCCGCATTTTTAAAATTTAAATATTTTATTTACTTATTTGAGAGAGAGAGAGAGACGAGAGAGAGAGAGAGAGAGAGAGAGAGACTAGAGAGAGAGAGAGAATGGGTGCACCAGGATCTCCCACACTACAGATGGACTCTAGACACATGTGCCACTTTGTGCATCTGGCTTATGTGGGTCTTGGGGAATTGAACCTGGGTCCTGTGGCTTTTTAGGCAAGTGTCTTAATCACTAAGCTATCTTTCCAGCCCCTATTTCAAATGGAGGTGACAATACTGACCTTGCAAGGTTATTATGGGGTGGGAAGTAATTTTCATTTAAAAGCACTAAATATTGTAATCTAGCTGGGTGTGGTAGCATTTGCCTTTAATCCCAGCACTTGGGAGGCAGAGGTAGGAGGATTGATTGCCATGAGTTCGAGGCCACCCTGAGACTACATAGTGAATTCCAGGTCAGCCTGGGCTAAAGTGAGATCCAACCTTGGAAAACAAAACAAACAAACAAACAAACAAACAAACAATATATATATATAGTAATCTTTCTCAGTCTTTCTCAGCACTTTAATCTTATATTTTCTGAATGCATTCCCACTCTTGCACTTAGTGAATCTGAATAGTCCAGAACGCTTGGTGACAGGTCATAGGCACCACTAACAATGCTCTGAATTCCATTCTAATGGATTCTTGTGAGTGTAATTTGCCAATACTATTGTTCCTTCCGGAAAATTTGCACTTCTATCACTAAATTTGTCAGTCTCTAAATCTTGGTGGGGTTTGCTATACCTGAAGGTAATTATAGTGAAGTTACTTATAATGATTCTAGAATAGGTGTTTTTCTTGATCTGATAAGTAAGTTTTTAAATTTTTATATTATATTATATTATATTTTTTATTTGAGAGAGAGAGAGGGAGATGCAGAAATAGGCAGGTAGAGAGAGACAGAGAGAATGGTTAGCCAGGGCCTCCAAACACTGTAAATGAGCTCCAGGTGCATGTGCCCTCTTGTGCATCTGGCTTACATGGGTCCTGGAGAATGGAGCCTTGAACCAGGGTCCTTAGGCTTCATAGGCAAGCATTTAAACACTAAGCCATCTCTCCAGCCTGATAAGTCAGATTTTACAATATTTTTATTTATGCTTTATAGAAAGTACTTCTCATGGACTTTTCCCTTCCTTCTTTTCTATCTTTCTTTCTTTCTTTCTTTCTTTCTTTCTTTCTTTCTTTCTTTCTTTCTTTCTTTCTTTTTAGGTTTTTTGAGGTAGGGTCTTACTTTTGTCCAGGCTGACCTGGAATTGACTATGTAGTCTTGGGCTGGCCTCAAACTCATAGTGATCCTCCTACTTCTGCCTCCCAAATGTTGGGATTAAAGGCATACACTACCACGCCCGGCTAAAAGGAAGTTCTTTCATGATAAATTAACATATTTTTTGAGATAGGACCTTATGTAGCTCAGACTAGCCACAATCTTACTATGAAACTAAGACTGGCCTTGAACTACCAATTCTCTTGTTTGTACCTCCCAAAGGATGGTATTTCAGGCATGTACCACATACTTGACTATATCCTTGATTTCTAAGATATGTAAATGACACATCTTTTTGGATGAAGTTTCAACTAAGTGAACCCTTACAGAAGTTGGCTTATGATATTTTTATTTTTTGTTTCTTTTCTTTTCTTTCTTTATTTATTTTTGTGGTAGTTTGAATATATGTCCCCCAATATATTCAGTGTTTTACTAGTTATAGTTTGCATCTGCAATCACCTTGCTAGAGGCAATGTCACTGGGGGCCGGTCTTAAGGTGTTAATGGTGTGGGTTTGAGATTCCATTGTAAAGATATGCAAATGTGCCTAGCAGGAGTTCCTGAAGTGTGCTGTGTGACCTTTTGGCTGTAGTTTTGCTCTGTGTGCTGTGTAGCTGGCGGCTTGGTTTTTCTCTCTCTCTGCTTGGCCCTGTGGAGAGCAGGCCACTTCTCTTGCCATTATGGAACTTCCCCTGGATCTGTAAGCTTCAATAAATAATATCCCTTCCTCCATAACTGTGCCTGGTCTGGAAGTTCATCTCAGCAAACCTGAAGCTGTCTGCTACAATTTTCATAGAGAGAGAGAGAGAGAGAGAGAGAGAGAGAGAGAATGAATGAGAATGGGCATGTCAGGACTCCCAGCCGCTACAAATGAACTCCAGATGCAGGTGTCACTCTGTGCATATGGTTTTATGTGGGTACTGGGGAAATGAACTTGAGTTGTTAGGTTTTGCAGGCAAGCACCTTAACTGTTGAGCCATCTCTCCAGTACCATGATGATATTTTTAAACAGAATCATCTTGAAATATGCACCTTGATAAACCCCCACATTTGTGGTCTTGGAGCAGAGGCACAGCTATGTGGTGCAAATAGCTTTGCTGTTACCAGGGTGTCAATTTTATTTGTAAGATGTCAATCTCTACTAATTACCAGTGATCCAAAGAGAGGTGCTACGTTAGCAATTTGTTCGCTTGATTTTATATCTTCATTTAGGCAAAGCTAACTCTCTGAGGATTCTTACCTCAGCCCATGGCACAAAGACACCACCATCTTATGGAAGTTCTTTGGCTGAATGAAGGCGTCCCAGCATGTTCTGTGAGGAAGGGTGCCTGATTTGTCAGGAGACTCTGGGTAGTCATTTGAATAGAGGCTGTACTCAGGTTCAGGTGCTGTCAAGATTTATTTAATCATACAGAGAAGAGAGAAATGAATTGGTAGTGAATCTTGTCCACTTTAATATGGATGCATTTTTTTTTTCATTAGATGCAACAGGATTGAAAACAAAGTAAGGTGTTCTGATCATGATTCCAACACTGAGGTCTGTTACCTTTGAAAACAACGCAACTCCATCCTTACACTCCCGTGAGTTACATGAGCACAATGGGCAGTCTTACGCATTTCCTCTAGAGCTTCTCCTCCATACCTTCCATACATCAGAAGAGGCAGTGATTTCTACATGGCCTGCTGGGTTCACAGTAAGGAATTTCATATACCTGGAAACAAATGTTCCACTTTAGTACCTAAATGGAAAATGGCTAGTATGAAATTACAAACAAAAGAAGAATGGCATCAGCCTCTTTGATGACCAAGGCAGAGCTTCTTAGCTGGCAAATGAAGTGGACACAGTCTACCATGATCTCACCCCCCATCACCTCTCCTTTCCTCCTCCCTATTCCTCACACCACTGGAAAGTTACTAATTTTTAAAATGTCAATTGGGATTTGCCATATGACCCAGTTATACCACTCCTAGGTATATACCCTAAGGACTTGTCTCACTACCTTAGAGATACTTGCTCAACCATGTTTATTGCCATTCTATTCACAATAACTAGGAAATGGAACCAGCCTATATGTTCCTCAACTGATGAGTGGATAATGAAAATGTGGAACAATTATACATGCAGTTCTACTAAGAGGTAAAGAAAAATGAAATTATGAAATTTGCAGGGTAATGGATGGATCTGGAAAGATTATACTTAGTGAGGTAACCCAGGCCCAGAAAGCCAAACATCACATGTTCTCTCTCATATGAGTATCCTAGCTACAAATGATTGGACTTCTATGTGAATTGGGATAAAACTCGGTAGCAGAAACCAGCAAGCTAGAAAAGGGATATAAAGAGAATAGAAAGGGAGGGGTGGGACTTAATAGGATGGTATTGTATATATGTAAGTAGAAGAACAGATTAATAGGGGTGGAAAGGCCTAAATGAGATCAGGGGAAGAGACTGAGTAAAGGCAAGGTGGAGGGAGGACTAATCTAAATCTAAGAGGATGTGAATAAGTCATATGGAAGCCTACTTTTTTGGACAATGGAACACCTAGAAGCCATAGATTGTTATTATAAAATTTTCAGTGTCAGGGATGGGATACCTTCCAGTGAGTTGTTGGCCAGGGAGGTACCTGATGCCCCCAAACCATTCCAGGCTATTTCTGAGGCTCTTGGTTTCCCACCAGGAATTGGTGGTAAGACCCTATTGCTGAAGACTCCACATACTTGGGTTGAAAGGTCACTGAGAAATCCTGCTGGAGCTGAGCTGAAAATCTCCTCCATGTAGACCAGCTGTCATAAAGCTGGAAAAGCTATCCTGCATGCAGTTGAATGGGAGAGAGAGAAATCACCAGTGGAGACACTCAAATAGTGAACACTTTCAGCCTTAAATTTGGCGAGCCAAGACAAATAAGCCAACTTGTGCAATAGTGGCATGTCTGTTATGGGGGAAACCAAGCTCTCTACTTGGACTGGAGAGTGGAGTTGCAAAGGGGAAAGTGGGGGGATGGAGGCAATTACCATGGCTTATTGTCTATAATTATGGAAGTTGTCAATGAAAAAAATAAATTAAACAAATGTCAATTGGCTTTGTTTTTGTGGAGAAGGTCAAGGGTCTCAGTGTCACCTCTGGTTTCACATTTTGCAGGACATATGGAGATTCAAGTGACAAATCAGAATTCCAGGGGGCAGGCAAGGGCACAGGATCATAAACTGGGGAAGGATTTGACCTTCTGGCAAGTATTAGAGTGAATTTAAAGACACACATTTGGGGTGAGTTTCAAGATACACTTCTAGATCCTAAGAATCAACCCTTATGGTTACATTTGACAACATCACTTCTTACTCTAGAAGCATTAGGGTGGTCATGATGTATAGTGAAAAGGAGGCCAAACTTGGAATATGAGGACGTGTTGAGGGTAGGGATGTTGAAAGCCCAGTTGCATGGTCTCCTGATGTAAATTCTCATGCACTCCCTTTCATGTTGTTTCAGGGTAATTCTTTAATCTTGATGGTACATAAGATACTTGGGATCCCAACTCAGATAATTAGAATAATTATTGGTAAAATCCAATCAAAATGTCAAGGCAAACATATCTCATACTGCTCCATCTCATTATGACATTTTATAAAGCAATATCTATGTCTGTATAAGAGATACATGTGCATGCATACTCTGAGAAGGAACATTTATAGAGGTAAATTTTATTCATGGTGCTTCTCTGTGTCACTAAAATACAAAGGTGTGGAACTGTGTTTCTGAGATGAAGTGCACAGACATAATCTGGTCTACATATGTTCCTTCAACTTCTCCCACCTGCTTGAAATTCTTATCAGCCATGCTGACATTATTTCTTTTCCCTCCAAATGCTATATGCCCATGTTTCTATAGTGACACAGACCAACCTCACGTTACCTGGAAAATACCTGCTCCTTAATTACTTAGCTCAAATATTGTGCCTTCTGTGAAGCAGTTTTCATTTTGTCAAAGAGATTAAACTGTAGATCTTGGTAATTCCAAAGGAATTTCATGGAAATTCTTAGCATGTAGCACACTGCATTTTAATGTTATCTCTTCTGTAGCCACTTCTGTGTGCCTAGAATCAGGTATAGTTCCTGGTATACAAGTGGATATTACACAATGAAGGGAAGACATGAAGCCCAGGCTTTACACCAGATCCTCTAACTTTAATTGGGGATATACTACATTTTATTGCACTGCTGGTGATTGGCGTGGTGACAGATGTTCTCCTTAAGATAAAGGTAAGACATCTTTTAGTCTTTTCAGTTCCAATGTTCTGAGGACATTAAGAACCTCACAAGTAGGGCTAGGGAGATGGCTCAGTGGTAAAAGACAGTTGCTTGCAAAACCTGACTACCTGGGTTTGATTCTCCAGTACCCATGTAAAGCCAGACACACAAAGTGGCACATGTATCTGGCGTTTGTCTGCAGTGGCTAGAGTCCCTGGCATGTTTATTCTCTATCTCTCAAATAAATGAATTTTTTAAAAAAGAACATGACAAATAATTGTTCCTTACTAGAACATCTGTGTTTTAAGGACAAGGGTCATTTCTGCCCTATTCATTACTCTTTTGTATTAGTGACTTTTTTTTTCAGTGCTGTGACACAATACCTGAAAAAAGCAACTTAAAGAAGGAAGGGTTTATTTTGGCACACAGTTTGAGGGTACAGCTCACCATGGTAGGCAATGCCAGGCTGCCTGAATGTGAGGTGGCTGGTCACATCATATCCACAGTCAGGGATAGAAAGATGAATTCTGATGCTCAGCTCACTCTCTTCTTTTTTTTTTAAATTTTTTTATTGATATCTTCTTTAATTGTAGACAATATCCCATGGTACTTCCCTCTCTCCCCCCACTTTCCCCTTTGAAACTTCACTCTCCATCATATCCCCTTCCCCTATCAATCAGTCTCTCTTTTCATTTTGATGTCATGGTCTTTCCTCCTATTATGATGGTTTTGTGTAGGTAGTGTCAGACACTGTGAGGTCATGGATATCCAGGCCATTTTGTGTGTGGAGGAACACATTGTAAGGAGTCCTACTCTTCCTTTGGCTCTTACATTCTTTCTGCCCCCTTTTCCACAATGGACCCTGAGCCTTGGAAGGTGTATTTGAGATGTTTCAGTGCTAAGCACTCCTCTGTCCCTTCTTCTCAGCACCATGGTGCCTTCTGAGTCATCCCAAGGTCACCACCATCTGAAAAGAGAAGCTTCTCTAACCAAAAGTGAGAGTAGCATTAATATATGGGTGTGGACATTAACAGAAGTGCTTGCTGGGCAGTTTGGTGAGCATAGTATATACCTTTAGGATGACACAAGCAGACATTACATCCTTAGGGCTCATGACTACCCCTGTAGTAGGTTTTCAGTATCAAGGATGTATTGCCTCCCATGAAGCAGGCCTCCAGTCCAATTAGAGAGCGGTTTGTTTTCCCCATAACAGACATGCCACTATTACACCCGTTGGGTCATTTGGCCTATTCAAGTAAGCTGAATGGTGCAGATTATAGACAAATTCTAAAAACTTAACTAAACAATATACCCATTCAATGAAATGCAGCACAGAGTGTTTGTGCAAAAGCAGGTATTATGACAAACAGATCCTCTAACAAAGTCACAGTCCCCAAGGATGTGTGTTACCCCACACCCTTAATCCTGTCAACTGGGAGGCTAAGATTTCTGGTCTGTAGAGAGTTCCAAGGTCAGGTTGTGACCAAGTGAGACCCTTCCCCAACGAATGACAGCAGAGAAAACAAAGGCACTATAAATTTTAGGAAGCAACAGATGAACAACCCAAAATATAGCTTATTTAAGAATGTCAAATCTGACCATCCATCAGATTTAACATATAATTTATCCTGACATTGATTATACAATTAGTCCTTCCAATACAAGCCTATATTTGGCGGGTACTGACCTGGCATAATCCCAGTTACCTTTTGGGATGGCTTTGATCTCAGCTCTGCTGCATGGCTGCTTGGGTCCCTCTTTGCTGTGCTGTGGGCTCAGGTAGGCTGGCTGGGTCTGTGGTCACTGCTCTGATCCCCTGTGCTGGGTGCTGTGTAGATGAGTTCCCTTCCCCTGGTCTCTGGTGCTTGCTGGTGCTTGTGCTGGCAGTGGGGGAGGGGAAGATGTGGATGGAGGCTGAAGTCCGCTCACTGGTTCATGTGATCCTCTTCCTCACAAGCTGCTCTGTTGGTCTCTGCCATCCTCCTTCCATGTTTCTTGAGTTTGCAAGGAGGCCGGTGTGGTTGGAAAATCCCATCACCTGGCTTTAAAATCCTGCAGCTCAGGCAGAGCCTGGTGGCTGCAGCTGCATGGAACTCACCACTGCTGCTGGAGCCCCTTCTGCCTGCTTCTGTGGGCTCTAGATGCTCTGGATCTCTCCTACTTCTCTGCTGTGGTTGTTATTTTTAGTAGAAAAGTGTATTTTGCTGTTTTTTTTTTTTTTCTTTTTCTCCCCTAGGCTGTATTGGCGTGGTTCCTATGTCACCATCTTAACCAGAAGTGGCTCTGTAATTTCTTAAGAAATTCATTTGCATTTTGTTTTGCTTCACTTTGAGCAGGCGGGGGAGGTGGGTGGTGTCTCACTACCTAGCCCCAGCTGATCTGGAACTCTCTCTATCCTTCTGTCTCCTCCTCTTCTTCCTCCTGAATGCTGGAATCACTTTTTTTTCCCCAAGGTAGGGTCTCACTCATAGCCCAGGCTGATTTGGAATTCACTATGTATTCTCAGGGTAACCTTGAACTCATGGTGATCCTCCTACCTCTGCCTCTCAAGTGCTGGGATTAAAGGTGTGCATAACCATTGCTGGCACTCTCTCCTTTTTATTCAGTCTGAGATACCTGCCCTATGGAATGGTGGTGCTCACAGTTAGGGTGAGTCTTCTCACCTCAAGTAATCTAGAAACTACCTCAAAGATATGTCCAGAGATTTGTTTCCTCAGTGATTCTGGATCCAACCAAGATTAAGCATTACACTATGGATGGTGACTAGAACAATCTCTTATCTAAACACATTTTTTCAAATTTTTATTTATTTATTTATTAGAGACAGAGGGAGAGAGAGAGAGAGAGTGAGAAGAGAGAAAGTGCCTCTTGCAAACAAACAGATGCCATCTCTCCACGTGGGCCCTGGAGAATCGGGTCCTTATCTATAACAGCAAGCCATGCAGTAAATGTTGAATGAGGCAGTAAATGAAATACCTTTAGAAGACTTTTTTTGTTTTTGTTTTTTTTTTTGGTTTTTTTCAAGGTAGGGTCTCACTCTAGCTCAGGTGACCTGGAATTCACTGTAGTCTCAGGGGGCCTCAAACTCTCGGCGATCCTCCTACCTCTGCCTCTCAAGTGCTAGGACTAAAGGCATGTGCTATCACGCCTGGCCTATAAGACATTTTAATCATTATTAGCACTGGTTTTAAAATTATTTGCCAAAGCATGTGTCAAGCAGAGGGAAAAGGACCCTCTGTAAATACACTGAGGTGTTAACGGAGAAGAGGGGAGGTCTTGCCTAATATGTGACCATTCAGGGTAGGCAGTTGTGTTTCTGGAGACAAAAAGGAATTCTAGGAATTCTAGGAAGTCCACGGCTTAAATGATGCTTACCTGGATTGAAAGATACAGTAAATTTGCCATCGTTCATGTGGCCATCAATCAAAATTTTGGGGTCTCTTGCAGCTGAATCATGTTCTTTCTCCTCATCTAGAATTAGGTAAATGAATTGGGTGTGGTGGTGCACACTTTCAATTCTAGCACTTGGGAGGCAGAGGTAGGAGGATTTCTGTGAGTTCAAGGCCACTCTGAGACTACATAGTGAGTTCCAGGTCAGCCTGGGCTAGAAAGAAACCCTACCTCAAAAAAATAAACAAACCAACCAAAACAAAACAAAACAAAAATAAATATAAATAAATAAAAAAGACTCTGTGTTATCATCTCAGATCCAGAATCTACACTTTGTAAAGAGAAGGGGAAGCCCATATGGGGAGAGCTGGGCATCCACCTTGCTAGCACTTGCTTTCCCCACAGATTTCTTTTCTAGCATCACTTAGCCTATGAACATGTCAGCCTCAGTGCATAAAAACATTAGTTTACTGTGGTGCTATAAGTGAAGAGTATAAAGGTGTGCATCTTCCAATTTGTGTCAGATAGCTTCTCATTACTGGGACAAAGTGCCTGACAAAAAAGTCAGTTTAAAGGAGGAAGAGTTAATTTCAGCTCATCCTTCCAGGTTACAGCCCATCATGGTGGAGAAGGTGTGGCAGCAGGAGCGTGAGGCGGCTTGTCACATTCAGCACAGTGAAGAAGCAGAGTGATGAATGCTTTGCTCAATTAGCTTTTTCCTTTCTCTACAGTCCAGGAACCCATCCCATAATTAGAGTGGGTCCTCCCACCTCAATTAAGCTCATCTAGATAATCCCTCAGAGACTCGACCAGAGATATGTTTTTTGTAATTCTTAATTCTTTCTTTAGTCTAAAAGGGTGACCTAATGATAGCTCCTCTTCTATCCCTCTGGGTTTGATTTTGGGTCCTGCTGTGAGTACAACCCCTATAAGATCAAACACATCCTCATGGGGACAGGTAATAGTTTGTTGGTCAAATGCTGTTCAAGCTCTATGAAATAATTCACTCAAAGGAGGCGAGACCTACTTTTTCTTAGTTACCATGTACACACCTGCCAAAAATTCAGGATTTCTTTGAAAAGCTTGGTATAGCTGAGTTTTTTTTTTTTTTTTGATGATTTTGTGTGTGTGTTTGTGTGTGTGTGTGTTTGAGCCTTCTAAGTCCCATAGCAAGGACTTAACATACCCTTTCTCATTTGCAACAAGGATCTGCTAGCTCTTGTTTGAGAACCAGCCCTGGAGAGGAAATAGCAGAAAGACTGCAGAAGCACAATGCAGCCAGCAGTTATTCAAATTGTACACTATTGGTCAATAGTCTTTCCATTAGCTCACAGAACAATGCCCAGGTACACACCTTACATTTGCATAAAATCATCAGTTTTTGTGTGCACCCCTTCCAGAGGAAAAGGAAAATACCATGCTCATTCAATTCATATAAGGCGCAAGCGCTTGCAGAGTTGAAATATTATTCACCATTTTTTAATGTATTGTATTTATTGTATTTTTTCCAGTGTTTTAAAAAACTTTTTATTGATAGCTTCCATAATTATAGACAATCCCTACTTTCCCCCTCACAAATGTACCCTCCATTGAATCCCCTTCCCCTCTCAATCAGTGTATTTTTAAATTTTTTTTTATTATTTATTTATTTATTTATTTTTGAGGTAGGGTCTCACTCTGGCTCAGGCTGACCTGGAATTCACTATGTAGTCTCAGGGTAGTCTCGAACTCATGGTGATCCCCCTACCTCTGCCTCCCCAGTGCTGGGATTAAAGGTGTGCGCCACCACGCCGGCTCAGTTAGTGTATTTTTTTATAGAGAGGGGAGAGAGATAAGAGAGAGAGAATTGGTGTGCCAGGGCCTCTAGCCACTGCAATTGAACTCTATACACATGTACCACTTTGTGTGCATGCATGACCTTGTGTGCATGTATGACCTTGTGTGTCTGGCTTATGTGAGTTCTGGAGAGTTGAACCTGGGTCCTTAGACTTCACAGGCCTTAACCACTAAGCATATCTCTCCAGCACTAGTTTCTCTTTTTTGGTGCCATCATCTTTTCTTCCTATTTTGAAGGTCTTTTGTAGGTAATGCCAGGAACTGTGAGGTCATAGATATCCAGGCCATTTTGTGTCTGGAAGTTTGCATTGTAAACAGTCCTACCCATCCTTTGGCTTTTACATTCATTGTGCCACCTCTTCCACAATGGAAGAACCTTGGAAGGTGTGACAGAGATGTCTCAGTGCTGAACATTCCACTGTCACTTCTTCTCAGCACTATGGTGCCTCCTAAGTCATTCTAGTGGCCATTGCCTTCTAAAAAGAGAAGCTTCTTGGCCGGGCGTGGTGGCGCACGCCTTTAATCCCAGCACTCGGGAGGCAGAGGTAGGAGGATCACTGAGAGTTTGAGGCTACCCTGAGACTACATACATAGTGAATTCCAGGTCAGCCTGGACCAGAGTAAGACCCTACCTCGCAAAACCAAACCAAAACCAAAAAAAAAAAAAAAAAAAAAAAAAAAGAAGCTTCTCTAACCAAAAGCAAGAGTAGCATTAATACATGGCTATAAACATAAAGAAAAGTGTTCACAGGGCAGTTTGGTGAGCATAATATATGCATTTAGCCAGACAACAGCAGGTGTTACTCCCCTAGGGCTCATGACCTCCCCTGCCATAGGCTGGAGTGGGCCTCCAGTCCAATTAGAGAGCAGTTGGTTTCCCCATAACAGATATGCCACTATTGCACCAGTTGGCATATCCGGCCTGTCTGGGAAATTTTCAGGCTTGTAATGTCCACTGCTGTTTACTATCATTGATGAATTCTGTCTCCCATTGAACTGCATGCAGTGTAGCTTTTCCCAGCTTTCTGTCAGCTGGTCCACAGGGAAAAGGTTTTCAGCTTAGCTCCAGCTTTATTTCTCAGTGAGTTTGCAACCCAAGCATGTGGAATCTTCAGCAATAGGGTCTTACCATCTAGTTCTGGTGGACAACAAAGAGCCTTGGCAATGACCTGTAATGTTTTGGGGATATCAAGGACCTCCCTGGCTAACAACTCACTGGGAAGTATCCCATTCCTGGCACTGAAATTTTTCTAATAACCATCCATATGGCTTATTCATAACATCTTAAATTTTAATTAACTCTCCTCCCACCTTTCCTTTTCTCAATCCCTTCCCCTGACCTCACCCCTATGTTTTGGTGTTTCTTATTTATTTATTTTTAAAGTAATTAATTAATTAATTAATTTGCAAGGGTAGAGAGAGAGAGACAGACAGACAGAGACAGAGTGAGCATGCCAGGGCCTCTAGCCTCTGCAAACAAACTCCAGATGTGCATGCACCACTTTGTGCTTCTGGCTTTTCATGGGCAATGGGGAATGGAACCCAGGTCATTAGGCTTTGCAGGTAAGTGCCTTAACCAGAGTCAGCTCTTCGGCTTGGATATATATATATGAAATACATAAATATAAATATATACAAATTATATATTGTTGCAGACAGCTTCAGGTTCGCTGAGATGAACTTCCAGACCAGGCACAGTTATGGAGGAAGGGATATTATTTATTGAAGCTTACAGATCCAGGGGAAGTTCCATAATGGCAAGAGAAACGGCCTGCTCTCCACAGGGCCAAGCAGAGAGAACAAAGCCAACCAGCCAGCCAGCCACCACAGAGCAAAACTACAGCCAAAATGTCACACAGCACACTTCAGGAACTCCTGCTAGGCACATTTGCATATCTTTACAATGGACTCTCAAACCATCACCACACCTTAAGACCAGGGCCCCAGTGACCTTGCCTCTAGCAAGGTGATTGCAGATGCAAACTATAAGTAATAAACCACTGAATATATTGGGGGCCGCCCTGGCCCCCAATATATTTAGCTCCTGGCCCCAATAGATTTATAACTATCACACATTGTAAATTGTACTCAGTCCAATTTCAAAGGTTCTCACAGTCTTGATCAACTTAAGATAGTGAGTCCTGTAAAATCAAACAAGTTAAATACTTTCAACATGTAAAGGCACAGAGTAAACATTTTAACTGTATAAGAAATATCAAGGAGAAACTAAAACAATGAAAACTCAACCACCATCAACAGTCATCAACTTCTGCAGTTCAAGTTCAATATAACCCGAGACTGACAGTCTCCAGGTTTTCAATTCCGCCCCTCCAGCCAGCAGAGTCGCCAGGGAAAACTTTCATCCCATGCCAACACTGCACTCCATGGTAGCCCTTTTGCACAGTCCTGGTATATCCAAAACATCTTCAGGTCTCCATGCAAACCACAGTCTATCTTCCAAAGGGCTCTTCCTTATGCCCTACCTCATGCCACATCTCAGCAGCGGCTCCTGGAACTGTGTGCAACTCATGACCACTCCATGCATTTTTCATATTTCCAAAACTAATACCAGGTGTGCAGGACACAGCCATATTCTTAATCCAGGGACAAAATAAACCATAGCCTTGAAAAGCAGGTTCCTTCTCCAGTCAACTCTTTCCAAAGAGTTTGCATTTCTAACAGTCTTTCCTCAGGCATCCTCTCCATTGTTTTAATGTAAATCAAGTCTGGCCACCTTCCTTCCACCTTCCTTAAGATTGCTAATGCGTTGACAATAGCAGCTCCAGTAACCTAAAACTGGTCTCAGTGCCTCTGCTTTTACCTTGCTTGAGGTTTTCCAACTTAAAATCTTAAAATCTCAGTCCAATATCTTCAGCCAAGCACATCAGTCCATTACAAATTTAACCTTGATCAAACTTTCTGGGCCTGGAGATTAGCCATCCCTTATGCCAGTAGCCCAGTTCCAACAAAGCCCTCTGCCGTCTTTCCTTCCCCTTAGAAACCTCATAAGCCAAGCCTCGAAGTTCAATACTGTCTGCACTTAGCATTCTCAAACTCTCATCAGAATAGTCCATAAAACTTGGCTTACCACTCCAGAAAGCATCTTCAGTTGCAAGCACCAAGTCCATGCCCATTCCTCCAAAACAAAGGTTCAAAAGACGAATATCCACACGATCTGGTTCATCTCACCCCACACTCCTCGGTACCACTTTACTGTTGCAGACAGCTTCAGGTTCGCTGAGATGAACTTCCAGACCAGGCACAGTTATGGAGGAAGGGATATTATTTATTGAAGCTTACAGATCCAGGGAAGTTCCATAATGGCAAGAGAAACGGCCTGCTCTCTCCACAGGGCCAAGCAGAGAACAAAGCCAACCAGCCAGCCAGCCACCACAGAGCAAAACTACAGCCAAAATGTCACACAGCACACTTCAGGAACTCCTGCTAGGCACATTTGCATATCTTTACAATGGACTCTCAAACCATCACCACACCTTAAGACCGGGGCCCCAGTGACCTTGCCTCTAGCAAGGTGATTGCAGATGCAAACTATAAGTAATAAACCACTGAATATATTGGGGACATATATTCAAACTACTATATATATATATATATATATATATATATATATATATATATATATAATATTATTTACTTATTAAAGAGAGAGAGAGACAGAAAGGGGTAGATAGAGAGAGAATGGGAGTAGCAGGGCCTCTAGCCACTGCAAATGAATTCCAGATGCATATGCCACCATATGCATCTGGCTCCAGTCCCAACAGATTAAAGATTCTGGAAATAAATGTGTAAGCAGACAATGAAGGTAAGTAAGAAAATGAGGCAAATGAATGAAGGGAATAAATGAATGTAAAATCCTTAGAGAATGCCAGTCTCTATCCAATGCTTTGCTCATTCAGAGCCTCAGTACGTGGTGAACTTGTATTTGGGAAATCTTATTTGGTTCAAGCTTTCCTTTTTGGGGGGCAGGGAGGTAAGGGTTAAGACATGTTCTCAATCTAGGCTAGGTTAACCAGGAGCTCACTCTGTAGCCCAGGCTGGTCTCAAACTCATGACAATCCTCCTACTTCAGCACCTGAGTAAAGGCGTGCACCACTATGCTCAGCTTTGTCCAAACTTTCAAAGGCTGTCTGTACAGTTTCCTTTATCACAAGTACTCTTGGTTCCTAAAGGAAGAAGGTGGTCACATTTACCTGTGTGTGACTGCCTCTCTTGACAGCTAATTACATCCTAGAAATTTTTAGAAAATTTGGGCCATGGGGTGATCTTCTTAATATCTTGGCACTCATTCAGAGGATCTGTTTGTGTATTAGATATTCTTCTATTTTCTGTGACCAAATGCCTGACAAAACAAACCAAGGGAGGAAGAGTTTATTTTGGCTCACAAAATGGGAAAAGTATGGCTACAGGAGTGTGAGGCAGTGGGTCACATTATCTCCACGGTCAGAAAGAAGAGAGTGGCTGGGAGTGGTGGCACACGCCTTTAATTAAATTAAAATTAAAAATAAGTGGGAAGTGGTGGTGCACATCTTTAATCCCAGCACTGAGAAGGCAGAGGTAGGAGGATTGCCATGAGTTCGAGGCCACTCTGAGACTACCGAGTGAATTCCAGGTCAGCCTGAGCTAGAGTTAAGACCCTACCTCAGAAAACCAAAATAAAAAAAAAAATAAAAAAAAATAAAAAATAATAAATAAAAATTAAAAATAAAAATAAATAAATAAAAATAAAAATTATAATTTGGGAAAAATTATCTCTTTGAGTCATTATCTATACAATGGGAATGAGAAAACCTAACTTAATAGGATTATTGGGAGACATAAATTAGCAACCATAGAGTTAAAGGCCTGACAGAGTGCAGCACCAGCCAACAAAACCTGGGCCCCAAGTTGTAAAGTTTCATGTCACTTTATATGGACTAAACAGTAAACCTCTTGCTTGCAAGAGGGGAATGTGCATTGGAAGTCTACTTATTACCAAGAATTACAAATAAACTGAAGAGGCTTGGTTGGGAAGACTTCTAAAGGTCTTGGTTTTGGTAAGAAGTTTTATTCTTGTGGTTTTGCTTTTTTTTTTTTTTTTTTTTTTTTTAACTTTCAGTACAACTACAAGACATTTTGTTATCTCTCTTTCTCTTTCAAATTATCAATGTTCATTCTTGGGACCAGCTTGAATTGTTGCCAATACCATCATCACTTTAAACTGTCTTAGCTACTATCATATTCTTTTTTTTTTTCTTTTCTCTTCCCTTCTCTTTTCTTCTTCTTCTCCTTTTTTTGGTTTTTCATGGTAGGTTCTTGCTGTAGCCCAGGCTAACCTGGAATTCATTACATAGTTTCAGGGTGGCCTTGAATTCACAGTGTTCCTGTCTTCTCAGCGCTGAGATTAAAGGTGTGCACCACCATGCCCCACTTTTTTTTTTTTTTTGGTTTTGCGAGGTAGGGTCTCACTCTGGCCCAGGCTGACCTGGAATTAACTATGTAGTCTCAGAGTGTCCTTGAACTCATGGCTATCCTCCTACCTCTGCCTCCCGAGCGCTGGGATTAAAGGCACATGCCACCACACCCGGCTTCTTTTTTGGTTTTTCGAGGTAGGGGTCACTCTAGTCCAGGCTGACCTGGAACTCACTAAGGAGTCTCAGGGTGGCTTTGAACTCACGGTGATCCTCCTACCTCTGCCTCCTGAGTGCTTGGATTAAAGGCATGTACCACCATGCCCAGCTTTTTTGTTTGTTTGTTTTTTTGAGGTAAGATCTCTCTAGCCCAGGCTGACCTGGAATTTGCTATGTAGTCTCAGGCTGGCCTCAAACTCATTTTTTTGGGACACCAGGGTCTTCAGCCACTGCAGTTGAGCTCTAGATGCGTGCACCATATTGTGCACATGTGCAACCTTGGTCTTGGGTCACCTCTGGTCTGCTTACGTGGGCTCAGGCTGACCTGTAGGCAAGCACCTTACCCACTAAGCCATCTCTCCAGTCTCTTTTATATTTTGAGTGTCCTTGAACTTTCTCGAATTTACTGGGTAGTTTCAGGGTGGCCTTGAACTCACGGTGATCTTCCTACCGCTGCCTACCAAGTGCTGAGATTAAAGGTGTGTGCCACCATGCCTGGCTCATGTCTATATCTCTTCTTACCCTGGACTGTGTCATGGCTGGCTTCCCTATGCAATCTTGCTTTGGTCCCATGCTGTCATCGCCTCCTGGATTATGCATTTTCATGTAGGAGGCATGACATATCTTGCAGTGAAATTCCTACTTTTTGTGCATTTCTTCATGTATTAAGTTATTTTATTTTTTTTTTAATTTTTGTTTTTCTGAGGCAGGGTTTCACTCTAGCTCAGGCTGAACTAGAATTCATTATGTAGTCTCAGGGTGGCTTGAACTCATGGTGATCCTTCTACCTCTGCCTCCCTAGTGCTGGGATTAACGGTGTGTGCCACCACGTCCACCTAGTGATTTATTTTTATTTATTGGGGGCAGGGGAGGGAATAGTGAGCATTCTGGGGGCCTCTTGCTGCTGCAAACTAACTCTAGACCCATGCACCACTATGTGTATCAGGTTTTACATGGGTGTATGGCACAATTTTGGCAAAAGACAACAGGAAGTGGCTTTGTTTTTTTTTTTTGTGACAAAGTTACAGCCCCATGCTGCGAGAGGCCTACTACGAGATGTCCTGTCAGAGACAAGCTGTCATTGACCTGGACCGCCCCATGCAAAGATTAACAGCCCCTTAAAACCCATGTACATTTTTCACCCAACTCCCGGAGTCTGTGTCGTGACTGCTGCTCACCCCAATTCGGCAGAGTCTCCTGAGGCTGGCCGTCGGTGTTTTAGCGAGACAAACTCATCGGCATCTGGCGAGATGCCCGTTTTTGAGCAGCCCCTTTTTTTTTAGTAGCCCCCTCGGCGATGCCTCGTCCCTGAAGAGAGAGAGAGCCCAGTTCTTCATTTGAGAGAAAACCTACTTGGTTGCCTGGGGTGAGCAGGCAGCCACCCCCTTCTTGCTTTGTTTGTCCTCCCCTACCCCTCCCGTAAGGCACACACTGCTGCACGGCCCTAAGCCTGTGTTGGACCCTCCCCACTAAGCACAAGACACGTGGGTGCACGTCTCAGCTGGCCCCAGCATTAGGACTTGTGGTTTGCATGATTATCCTCTGGTCTATCATCTTTGATCTGTTATTATTTTCTCAGTCTCTTTGATTCAGGAGTGTCCCAGCCCAGCCCCCATCAAACAACACCACGCGGCAATGGGCAACCGCCCTCCCCACCAGAGGCTTGCAAGCTCTTAAGGCCCTCCTTCTGCAATGTGGCTTAAAATTCTGTGGAGAACGTCAGCCCATTGAACATGGGATCCTAAACTGACTCTTCTTTAGGTAACTCGGATGAGGAGGAAGTCAAACTTTACATTACAATAAACCACCACCACAAGCACCTTACCCACAGTCCTGGACACACCCAGGTCTCTCCAGCCCTGCCTTTTTATATTTGGCTTTGTTTGTTTCATTCCGGTGTTGATTCTTTTTGACAAGTCCTCTTACAATGGGTTCCCAAAATCTTAGGGATGAAATTCCAATTACCTTGGCCCAGCACAGGCTATATCCCTCCAATTCAAACATTTTACTGGGTAGTTTCAGGGTGGCCTTGAACTCATCTGGCAGATGGATCTTCCTACCTTCCTTTACCAAGTGCTCAAATATTAAAGGACACTTACTCTAAGCTTACCACCATGCTCTGGCATCCCATGTTATTCAAATATCTTTTAATCTTACCCTGGACTGTGTCATGCATCTGGCTTCCACATCCTTCAATCTTGGGAATAAAACACTTTGGTCCCATGCCTGTCGTGGAAAGAACAAACCGGACCTGAACTAATTATAAAACAAAAGTTTTCATGTAGGAGGCTCTTTGACATATCTCACCTTTGATGAAGGACTCTCCCCAGCCTACATTTTTGATCCCAACCATTTCTTCATGTATCCACTGGAAAGTTATTTTTTAATTTTTTTAATTTTTGTTTTTCACAGATCCCAGTTTGGGTTTCTGCCAGAAACTCCTCCAGCCACTGCTCAGGCTGAACTAGACTACATACAGGACTTTCTTATTTTCCACCAGCCATGACTCAGCGACCAGCCTTCTCAGATGGTGGCTTGGGACTTTAAACTCCCCCCACCTAGCTATAAATTCCTTTCCAATTACATTGAGCTGCTACCATTAAGGACCTCTGCCTACTGACTATGATACTAGTGCTCACCCAGCACCCTGTCCTACCCCCAGTTCTTCAGGCTCTCTAGTTGATTCTCGCTTGCTGGGACTGTTCACATGCCACCAACGCCCTTCCATGCCTCTAGGCAACAGCCACATAGTGAGCCCCTAGCCAGACCTCATGCTAAAAAGCCATACCAGGCCATACCCTCGGGTTTTCTCACCAGGATGGCAGCCAGCCCAGAGGTAAGATTCCATGAGATGGGGTGCACTGTCACATGTGATTCTGGGGCCTGGGTTCAACAATGGGCCTCTTGCTGCTCACCAAGGTGGCATTTGGCCCATGACGGGTAACTCCTGAGATGGATCACCCAGGCACCACTATGATGATCCCTTGGGGCCTGGGTTCAACAATTTTAAACCATACCTGGGTTGCCAATAATAAAAACAAAAGGAGGATATGTATGGCACAATACAGGCCTGGTCCTAGCCAGACTGCATGGCAAAAGACAACAGGAAGTCAGGCTTTGATGTGACAAAAGTTACAGCCCCATTTAACCACTGATGTCCTGCCAAGCTGTCATTGTCCCAAAGGGGAGTCACTTCTGCTCAAGTGACTTACAGCTCAATGAACTGGTAGTCCCTCCTGTGGGGGACATCAGGCTTTGCAAGCAAGTGCCTTTAACCCTCTTGTCAAATACAGCTCAGGGGAACTGGTAGGTGACTTGGTACCTCTTGTATATAGAGGGAAAGGGTATAGTGAGAAAGGTAGTGCTCAGAGCTTTAGATAATAATCCATTTTTTTTGAGGTAGTATCTCACTCTAGCTCAGGCTGACCTGGAACACATTCTAGTCAGTCCCAGACTGGCCTCAAATTCACAGCAATCTTCCTATCTCTGCTTGAATTAAAGGTGTGTACCACCACATCTGGCAAATATATAGATATATTATAGGTTTTCTTGAGGTAGGGTTTTACTATATCCTAGGCTGGCCTTGAACTCATAGTGATCTTCCTACCTCAGCCTTCCAGGTGCTGAGGTCAAAGGTGTACATCACCATACTCTTGCCCCCATTCTTTTAAATTTAATATACTGTATTAGTTCATCTTCTCACTGCTGTGACAAAATACCTAATAGGGCAATCTAATGGAGAACAGATTTATTTTGGCTCACCGTTTCAGAGGGGTTGAGGCCATCATTGTGGGCCCTGGCACGGGGCCACCTACATTCAGAGTAGGTGTTTGTTCTTCAATCAATCCTCTGGAAACACCCTCACAGACATACCCCAGAGATGTGCCTCAGTTGAGGACCTGTGAACTGGAACAGACACTATTAATAGTGAGTCCCATGTTGCAGCCAGTCAAGTTAGTGGAACCCTCAGCACAGAAGTATGCCACAGCATGGGAGCAGTTGTGCTCCGGGGTACTGGGGGAGAAGCAGGGCATCCCTACTGCTAGGTTCGAGTCTGTTGTGAGCCTGGGCTGATCATGCCTGGTTACCATATCAGTCAATGATGGTGTTGAAGTGAACAGGCTACACCAAAATACTGGAGTCAGTCAAGTTAATGGAGGTTTTGTAAAACATGTTGGAAGTGTACCACTAGGATGGCTCCTAAAGGTTTCCAGAGGTTATCCAAGGTTTCTTCATAGCATATAAAAGTAATCAAAGTATATGTTTTAGTCATGATCATCTGGCCCTTTAAGATATATGTTGAGGGCTGGAGAGATGGCTTAGTGGTTAAGGTACTTGTCTGCAAAGCCTAACAACCCCAGTACCCGCATAAAGCCAGATGTACAAAGTGGTATCTGCATCTGGAGTCTGTTTGTGGTGGCTGGAGGCCCTGCTGTGCCCATTCTTTTAGTCTGCCTTTCTTCTATTTCTCTCTGCTTGAATATAAATAAATAAAATATATTTTAAAAAACGCATACAAAATATCTATTGAGCTGGGCATTGTGGCACACATCTGTGATCCCAGCACTTGGGTGTTGAAGGCAGGAGGATCAGGAATTCAAGATCATGCTTGGATATCTAGGGAGTTCTATGCCAGCCTAGGCTGCTGCATGAGACCTTGTCTCAAAAACAAGTGAATATAATAAATAAACAAACAAACATGTTACACCCAAGAGTCAGGTGCCTTCCTGAATTTGGTGATGGTCTTCACACAGTTGGTACCAAAACATGTCCTGCTTTCAGACAGACAGTCATCTGCATGTTTGTACAGGCCAAGGGGTTTGATACTGATTTTAATTTAGTGCCAAAGCCTGAAAACAATCCAAGTTCAGAGAAAGGCTGACATCTAGCTCCGAGAAGCTTGAGACTCGCCTGTGCTTGTTATATACTTCCGTCATTCAAGTTCATTGATTGGTACTTCATGGAGGCAACACCAGGTGCCAAATTCTCAGCTTCTGAGGCTGGAGAGATGGCTCAGCAGTTAGGGCACTTGCCCACAAAGCCGAACAACCCAGGTTTGATTCTCTAGTACCCACGTAAGCAAGAGGCTCAAGGTGGCACGTTCTTTTGCAGTGGCTAGAGGCCCTGGCACTCCCATCCTCTCTCTTTGTGTATCTGCCTGTCTTTCTCTCTCTCTCTCTCAAATAAAACACAACAATCCCCAAATTCTCATCTTATAATCTGGAGAAATTATCTGACAAAATTGTTTCCTCTCATCATTGAGGGATCATATATATTCTTGGACATTTTTCACTTTTGGTTAACAGACAGCTTTTGTTGTTTGATTGAGATTTTTACTTATGCAGAGGCTGTTTGGACAAAGAGATTGAAGGGAACATTCCAGGAGTTTGTTTAAACACGTGGGGCCCCACATATGGTTCTAACTATAGTCATGGTTTCAAGGGACCATGAGATAGAGGAGATAGAGTTCTCTAAGAACTATGCTGCTTTCCATGTAAGAAATCGCCAGCAGTTGGCTTGGCTTAAAGACATACTCAGTATTTTGAAAGTTTTCCTCCAATATCTCTCTGCTCTTGTGTCTTTCTCCTTTGGCCTTCTTTCTTTCTTTCTTTTTTTTTATTTCATACACATGCATGTGGTCCGTGTATGTGTGCATGTGTGTGTAGGCTGGAGATAAATAATGAACATCTTCTTCAGTTGCTCTCTATGTTATTATTATTATTATTATTATTATTTATTTGGTTTTTGAAGTAGGGTCTCACTCTAGCCCAGGCTGACCTGGAATTCACTATGTATTCTCAGGGTGGTCTTGAACTTACAGCAATCCTCCTACCTCTGCCTCCAGAATGCTGGGATTAAAGGTGTGCACCACCATGCCTGGCTTCTATCTTATTTTTTGAGACAGGGTCCAGCACGCCCTGTGGATCCTATTGTCTCATCTACCCCAGTGGGACTGCAGGTGTGCACTGACATACCCATCTATTTCCTTTACATTTTTTAAGTTATTATTTTCATTTTTATTTTGTGTTGACAATTTTTATTCATGTATATAATTTTTTTGTTCATAATCCCCTACCATTATCTTCTCTTTGTCCCCCTCCCTGTCCTCCTTCCACAGGACTCCTTCTACCCAGCTACTAAGCATTGGCAGTCATTGGGGGCTGGGAGTGGGAGACATTTTCTGCAGTGTTGTGGACACTATGTGTTTATGTAGCCAACCCTAATTAACTCAATGGGTCACACCCACACAGACACAAGCAAAACAAATATCTGCTAAAGTGGACTTCATATCAAAGCTAATTAAAAGAGACAAAGAAGGACACTACATATTAATAAAAGGAACAATTTATTAAGAAGACATAGCAATTACAAACATTCATGAATCAAATATTGTGATCGCCAACTTCATCAAATGAACAATAAAAGGCATTAACAGGTCACATAGGTTCTGACACAATATTAGTGGGAAACTTCAATACTCTGTTCACATGTTCAGATAGGTCCTCCAGTTTAATAACCTGTTCACATGCTCTGACAGGTTCACCAAACTAAAAACTAGCAAAGATGCTACAGAGATAAATTATACCACAGACCAGCTGTATCTATAGAACATTTCATCCAAGAGACAGGAAATATACATATGTTCTCAATGGTACATGGAAGCCTTTCCAGAATTGACACCTTTTAATAACAAAGCAAGCCTAAACAAACACACAAAAACATCTAAATAATTCCATGTATCCTATCAGACTACAGTAGGATAAAACTAGAAATCAATAGCAAGAGAAACGTCACTTTAGTAACTATACAAATGCTTGCAGACTAAACAATACATTGTACAAGAATAGTGGATCATTGAAGAAATCAGGGAGGAAATTAAAAAAAATTTCTAGAAATTAATGAAAATGGGAATATAGCCTACCAGATCCTTTGAGATGCAATTAAGACAGTCCTGTGAGGGAAAGTTTATAGCTATACTTGCTCACATTAACAATTCACAGAGATTCAAATAAACAATCTGATGATGCAACTTAAGGTGCTATAAAAACAAGAAGAAGCCAAATCCAGTACACAGCAAGAAGCAATAAACATTAGGACAGAAGTTAATAAAACAGAGACTAAAAGAACGTTACACAACATCAACCAAAGAATTGGTGCTATGAAAAAATTAACACAATTGACAAATCCCTAACCAAACTAACCCAAAGAGAACAGACTCAAAGAAATGAAATTAGAGATGAAAGAGAAGTTGTCACAAAGACTCCAGTGAAATCCAGGAGATCATTACAATGATCAGTACAATGAGAACTTATAACCCAAAAAGATGGAAGGGTGCTGGGGAGATGGCTCAGTGATTAAAGGCACTTGCTTGCAAAGTCTGCTGCCCAGGTTCGATCCCCCAGTACCCACATAAAGCCAGATACACAAAGTGGCTCATGCATCTGGAATTAGTTTGTAGCAGCAAGAGGTCCTAGTATACCCATACACTATCTCTCTCTCTCTCCTCTCAAATAAATAAATAGAAAAAAATATATTTTTTCTTTTTTGAGGTAGGGTCTCACTCTAGCCCAGGCTGACCTGGAACTCACTATGTAGTCTCAGGGTGGCTTCCAACTCATGGCAATCCTCCTACCTCTTCCTCTCAAGTGCTGGGATTAAAGGTGTGCACCAACAGGCCCACTGAAATATATCTAAAGATATATCACCTACCAAAATTAAAGCTAGCAGATACAGATAATTTAAACAGACCTAATACAAGCAATGAGACTGAAGTAATACTTATGTCTGTCACAAAGAAAAGCCCAGGACCATATGGATTCACTGTTGAATTCTATCAAACTTTTAAAGTAGATCTAATACCAATATTTTTCAAGCTGTTCCACAAAATAGAAAGGGAAGGAGGCTGGAGAGATGGCTTAGCAGTTAAAGCACATGCATGGGAAGCCTAAGAACCCCAGTTCGATTCCCCAGGTCCCCCGCAAGCCAGATGCACATGTGGTTCATGTGTCTAGAGTTTGTTTGCAGTGGCTAGAGGTTTTGGTGGGCCCATTCTCACTCTCTCTGTGTCTCTAATAAATAAATAATAAATAATAAAAGATTAAAAACTTAAAAATAGAAAGGGAAGGAGCACTACCAAACTCATTCTATGAAACCAGTATTGCCCTGATGCTAAAACTTCCCAAAGATATATCATCAAAAAAAGAAAGAAAATTATAGATCAATTTCCCTGTTGACATAGATGCAAAAATTCTCAAAAAAATACAAATAGAATGTGAGAATCATTAAGAAGATAATTCACCATGACCAAGTTGGTTTCATCTCAGGGATGAGAGGTTGGTTTAACATACACAAATCAATAATCATAATTCTCCATATATAAATGTAAGGACTGAAATCATATTCTTTTGATAGATGCAAAAAGGTATTTGCCAAAATTCAATGTACCTAATTTCTGGAAAAAATAGGAATATATAGAACATTCCTCAAATTAATAAAGGCTATGCATGACAGACCTGTATCTAACACTAAGCTGAATAAGGAAAAACTGAAAACAATTTTTTTCTAAAATCTGGAACAAGGCAAGGGTGCCCCTCTTTCCACTCTTTTAAAAAAAATATTTTATTTTTATTTTTTATTTTTACCTTTTTTTTTTTTTGTTTTTTTTGAGGTAGGGTCTCAGTCTAGTCCAGGCTGACCTTGAATTCACTAGTCTTAGGTAGCCTCAAACTCATGGGATTAAAGGCGTGCGCCACCATGCTCGGCCTAAAGATTTTATTTTTTTTATTTATTTATTTATTTGAGACAGAGAGAGGGAAAGAGAGAGAGGGAGAGTGAGAATGGGCACTCCAGGGCCTCTAGCCACTGCAAATGAATTCCAGATGCGTGTGCCCCCTTGTGCATGTGGCTTATGTGGGACCTGGAGAATCAAACCAGGATCCTTAAGCTTCACAGGCATGAGCTTTAATTGCTAAGCCATCTCTCCAGCCCCCTCTTTTCTCTCTTATTTAATATAGTTCTCAAAGTCTTATCTAGAGCAGTAAGATAAGAGAAAGGCATGAAAGGGATAAACACAGGAAAGGAATAAATGAAACAATCCCTATTTGCAGATGACATGATTCTATATTTAAGTGACTCTGCAGACTGCCAGAAAACTCTTAGATTCAATAAACACCTTCAGTAGAGTGGCAGGATCCAAAGTCAACACAAAAGTTAGTAGCTGTCATATAATTCTACAATGAACATGCTGAGAAAGAAACTTGGAAAAATATTCCCAATAACTCCCAAACCATAAAGTATGTAGGAATAAGCCTTACTAAGGATGTGAAAGACTTCCACAAAGAAAACTTTAAGACACTAAAAAGTGAAATAAAAGGTATCTCCAACAATTTTCTGAATAAGACTTCAATAGCACAGGAAATGGTCTTAGATCAAGAAATGGGGCTGCACGAAAATTAAAAAGTTTCTTCACAGCAAAGGAAATTATCAGCAGAGCAAACAGAGTGGGAGATCTCTGCCAGCTCTTTCCCCGATGGGCAGTGGATATCTAGAGCATAGAAAGAGCTGCAAAACTGAATACCAAAAAATCCAAACTGCCAATGAATAAATGGGCTCATGAAACGAACACACAGTTCTCAAGGAAGAAGCACAAATGGACAATAGATATTGAAAAATAGTTCAACATCAAGAAAATACAAATTAGAATCCCTTTTGAGATTCCATCTCACCTTCTGGTCACTTTGTCTTTCATGAAGAAAACTAATGACAACACATACTGGCAAGATTGTGGGGCAGTGTAAGCTAGTAGAGCCACTGTGGAAATCAGTGAAGTGTCCTCAAAAAGCTGGAAGCTGAACTACCATATGAACCAGCTATACTACTTCTGGGCATATGCCACAAAGATACTTGTACATTCATGTTCATTGATGCTCCATTCACAATAGCTAGGAAATGGAATCAACCTACATGTCCATCAACTGATGGCTAGATCATGAAAATATGGTACATATACACAATGGAAATTTTATTCAGCAGTAATGAAAGATGAAATTATGAAACTTGCAGAAAAATGGATGGAGTTGGAAAAGATTACACTTAGTGAGAAATCCAGGCCTAGAAAGACAAAAATCCCACATTCTCTCTCATATGCAGATCCTAATGGTTAAGGTTGGATACAACGAGATAAGGGGGTGTGAATGTAAGTCTAGGCTATGATTCAAGATAGGATACTGGCAGGGCATGGTGGTGCATGCCTTTAATCTCGACACTTGGGAGGCAGAGATAAGAGGATTGCTGTGAGTTTGAGGCCAGCCTGGGACCACAGAGTGAGTGTCAGGTCAGCCTGGGCTAGCTGGGACCCTACCTTGTAAAAACAAAAAAAAAACAAAACAAAGCAACAACAACAAACAATGATAGGAGACCACTAGAAAGGGCAACAAGACGTTAAGAGAAGGAACCACGTAGTATGAAAGCAGAAAGGAGGCTATGATGGGGGATGTATAAGGAGAGAAAGAGAGAAAATTCCAGAGAAAGAAAACAAAACAAAACAAAAAAACAACAAAAATTTTTTGAAAATGCCGGGCATGGTGGCGCATGCCTTTAATCCCAGCACTCAGGAGGCAGAGGTAGGAGGATTGCTATGAGTTCAAGGCCACCCTGAGATTACATAGTGAATTTCAGGTCAGCCTGAGCTAGAGTGAGACCCTACCAAAAAAATACATACATATATATATATATATATATATATATATATATATATATATATATATTTGTTTGAAATATAACTTTAAGAAGCCTAATTTTTTGTATGCTAGTAAAAAGTAGTACAAATTAAAAAATTATCATTATTCTTTTTTTTGGGGGGGTTTGGAGGTAGGGTCTCACTCTAGTTCAGGCTGATCTGGAATTCACTGTGTAGTCTCAGGGCAGCCTCGAATTCTCGGGTCTTCCTACCTCTGCCTCCTGAGTGCTGGGATTAAAGGTGTGCGCCATCACACCCAGCAATTATAATTCTTAATTATTTTTATTGGCAATTATTACACATGTATACAATATATTTTGATCCTAATCCCCTCATATTACCTTCTCTTGACATCCCTCCCTTAGCACTCCCTCTCTACTTAGTAAGTGCTTGGGGAGAAAGAGGGGTGCAGTGGAAGGGGGATGGGTATTAGCAGTTAATGGTGGCTGGGGGAGCGGGAGATATTTTCTGCAATAATATAGCCACTGGTAGGATCCACATGCTCTGGTAAATTATCTCCCACCCATTCTTATGTGGGCAGTCCTCATGAAACTCAGTGGGTCACATCTACACACAAGAATAATATATATATATATATATATATATATATTTGGTTTTAAGGTAGGGCCTCTCTCTAGCCCAGGCTGACCTGGAATTCACTATGTAGTCTCAGGGTAGCCTCGAACTCATGGTGATCCTCCTACCTCTGCTCCTCTGCCTCCTGAGTACTGGGATTAAAGGCGTGAGCTATCACAGCAGGCTCCAAGAAAAAAAAATTTTTTAATTAGTGTGTGCATGTGTGTTCTTGTGTGTGTGTATGTACATGTGTGCAAACTCGTAGAGTTGAAAGGACACTTTCTCCCTCCTTGAGACAGTCTCTTATTGACCTGGAGCTCACCAGTTAGGCTAGACTGGCTGGCCAGTGAGCTCCAGGGATAACTCCAGAGCTACTTCTCCAATGCTGGGACCACATGTGTGTACCACCACACCTAGCTTTTAAAAAATATATTATTCATTTATTTATTTGAGAGAGAGAAAGGCGCAGAGAGAGAAAGACAGAGAGAGGGAGAGAATGGGTGTGCCAGGGCCTCTAGCCACTGCAAAGGAACTATGATGCATGTACCCCCTTGTGCGTCTGGCTTACGTGAGTCTTGGAGAATCGAACCAGGATCCTTTGGCTTTGCAGACAAACACCTTAATTGTTAAGCCATCTCTCCAGCTCCCACACCCAGCATTTTTTTTTTTTTTTTTTTTTTTTTTTGAGGTAGGGTCTCACTCTGATCCAGGCTGACCTGGAATTAACTATGTAGTCTCAGGGTGGCCTCGAACTCTCAGTGATCCTCCTACCTCTGCCTCCCGAGTGCTGGGATTAAAGGTGTGCGCCACCACGACCGGCCCCATACCCAGCATTTTTTATGTGGGTTCCGGGGATCCAAACTCAGGTCCTCATGCTTGCATGGCAAGCACTTTACTCACGGAGCTGTCTCCCCAGCCCTCCTCTGGCTTTCTAATCTAGCCCCAGGGTTCTGGGCTAGATGAGAATTCCTCAGGACAAGGTGTCTGGGTTCTCTGCCACTGACACGTGAGAGGAACACGTGGTGCTCTAAGGTGTTTACCTGTTACCAGGCTTGCACAAGTCCAAACATGTGACTGGAGGACTCAACCCTGTCCAGTGCAGGTCCTAAAGCTTATGAGCTCAGTTCCACCCATCCATAGAGTCCATAGAGCCAACCCGAGCAGGTTTGGTCTCTTGCGAGGGGGACATGAGATCTGATATGAGCTTTGTTTCCGCCATTGTCATCTCTGTGTTCAGTCTGCCCATGTGGGTGTGAGCTTGGAACACTGCCTGCCTTGGTTTACTGAGTGTGTTCCACTTCTCACTCATGGGTCCCAGCTTCAGTTTTGTACTGCTATAATAAAATACCAGAGACTAAGCAACTTTTTTTTTTTTTTTTTTTTTTTGGTTTTTCAAGGCAGGGTTTGCTCTAGCCCAGGCTGACCTGGAATTCACTCTAGTCTCAGGGTGGCCTCTAACTCATAGCAATCCTCCTACCTCTGCCTCCCAAGTGCTGGGATTAAAGGCGTGCACCACCACACCTTGCTTGGGCAACTTTTAAAACAGTGAAATTTACTTCTCACCATTCCAGAGGCTGGAAGTCCAAGATCAAGGTGTTGCAGACTCAGTCTTCAGTGTGGGCTGCTGTCTGCAAACTCCAGAGAAGAGGAATACTGTGGTCTTACATGGTAGAAATAGGAAAAGAGCTGAATGCTATGTGAAGCCTCTTTGACAAAGGTTTTAATCCCAATCACAAGGAAGGTGTTCTCATGACCTAACCACCTCCTAATGCTCCCCTTTTGGACACTTCTGGAAATTATGTTTTGACATGAATTTTAGATGGAGCTTACAAATCATAGCAAGTCCTAACTCCATCCCATTATCTAGAAGACTTGCTGACCTAAACCAACATGGTCCAATAGAGATATAAAGTGAAGCAAGACCTGATGGTGCAAACCTTTAATCCCAGCACTCAGGAGACAGAAGTCGGAGGATTGCTGTGAGTTCAAGGCCAGCCTGGGACTACAGAGTGAGTGCCAGATAAGCCTGGACTACCTACCTCAGAAAACTAAAAACCAAAACAAAGCAAGACAAAACACAAAACCAGAAATGTGAGCCATGCATGCAAGACTCAAGATACATGTGTAAGTATAATTTTTCTAATAAGCTTTATTAAAAAAGGCAAAAAGAAAAAGGTGAAATCCATTTTAATAATCTATTTTATTTAGCCCCGTACAATCCAAGTATAGTAATCCCTCAGTATGTATAGGAGATTGGTTCAAGAAACTCCCATCATCCAGTGGGTAACAAAAATCCATAGAGCCTCAAATCCCGTGTATAAAATGGCACATGTAGTATTTGCATATAATGCATGTATATGCTCTTTTATAGCTTAAATTATTTCTAGATTATTTATACCATCTAATACAGTATAAATGCTATATGAGCAGTTATTATATTCTGTATCATCTAGGAAATAATAACAAGAAAATTGTCTATACATATTCAGAACACATTTTTTTTTTCTTTTTATGTTTTGATCTATGGTGCTTGAATCCATGGATACAGAATTGGCAGATACGAAGGGATAATTATATCACCATCTTAACATGTAGGTATTTTAAAAAGACTATTAAGACAATCCCCCCCCATTTTTTCATACTAGCTCTTTAAATTCAAAGAGGAATTTTATACTTATTCTAAGTCTCAGTGTTGACGAGCTTAGAAGCCACATTAAGTTGGACCATGTAGGCCTTCACTCAACACTAGTTAATGTGAACATCATTGTCTTTGGGACGAGAACCCAGAGCATGAGAGCTGTCACCATCTGCGAGGACACCTCGGATGAGAGGTCATTGTCTACCAGCCTCGTTCCTGTTCTTCCTTAGAGTGGAAATCAGCCGGCCGAGCACATTCATTATAGTGCTACACTGTATAGCCAGGCTATGCTGAGAAGTTTACAAGACTCTCTCATTCTGTCCTTAGAATGACCTGAAGGTTCTTTTATTTCCTCTGGAAGTTACCCAAGGTCTGAGATGCCCTGAGTGGCAGGGCTAGGACTTGAAGCCAGTTCTGGGTCTGGAGTCCCAACTCTTACCTGCCGTACCCAAGTCTGCCTCTGTTCTCATGGTTCTGTCTCCCGGGCGTGCCTGCTCCTGCTTACCCACCCTTCTTGGCTGACTCAGCACGGGCCTCTTAGCTAGCTCTGCAGATTAAGTCACCCTGGTGATGGCGGGGACAAGCCTCTGTGGGGCATCCTGTCCTTAGGAAGCAGATCTGTGTGGCCCTACCTGAAGCCCTCTCCTCTCCTGTTTGGAAAAGCTGGTGCCCTGAGTTTCTGGCAGCCTTGCAGGTAATGAACAGAGGAGCATGGAATTAGAAAGCAAACACAAAAGCAGTTGCTTGGCTAATGGAAACGTATTACACATCTCAGGAGTTTGTCCCGGGTCTCTGGGGACAGGGAGCCTCTCGTGTTAAACAGCCGGTTTAGCACATTGTCCGCCCTGTGAGAGGGTGCAGTGGAAAGCTCTTAGGAGGAATCCTTAGGGATCCGAAGAACGCTTGCTATTAGATGGATTTTTCTTGGTGTGAGCACTCCCAGATGGTCTGGTTTTCTCCTGGGATGAAAGCTTTGGAGGGAGGTGAACTAAGGATGCAGAGAGCTAGGAGCGAGCTCGTCGACCCGCCCAGCCCTGTGGGCACTCACTGTGACGGAACATTCAGCTGTGCTCTCACAGCATTTCCTTCATGCCGCAGAAATACACGCAGTCCCTGTGCTCAGCCAGTTTGCTGCACACTGAGGAGGTGGAGAGAAGTGAAGGGCACTGGTCAAGATCTCCATGCTGGAAGTGTGCTTTGAAACATGCCGTGACCTTTGGGACCAGACTCACTAGGCCGCTCTGTGCACGTGGCTGAGGCATGGAACTCCAAGTCTCTGTGCTTCCATCTGTAGGGTTAGGAGCCCACTTCGGGGCTGGGGAGATGGCTTAGCGGTTAAGGCACCTGCCTTTAAGCCCAAGGACGCCAGTTCCAATCTCCAGGTTCCACGTTTAGCCAGATGCAAAGTGATGCAAGGCGCAATGCTGCACTTGCTTACAAGGGGCGCACACATCTGGAGTTCTCTCACAGCAGCTGAGAGACTGCTGGCATGCCCAACTCTGTCTTCCTCTCCCTCTCTCTCTGTCTGTCTCTCTCTCCAAAAAATTAAAAAAAAAAAAAAAAAGAGCCCACTTCGCAGGCAGTGTGGAATGCTGTTGCAGGTGGAGGGACAGCAGTGCAGAGAAGGCGGTAGTTAATGTGGACATAGAAACCAGAAAAGGCTTTATGGAGGGATAGTTTAGGGGTATGATTGACAAGACAAGAAGAAAGAGCTCAGGAGCTACTGCTGTGTCTGTGGGGAGAAAGGGTGAAGTTGGCCTCTTGCAGGTGAACTTTGGTTTGAACATTTGCCAACTCTGTGTGTGTGTGTGTGTGTGTGTGTGTGTGTGTGTGTAAAAGCACGTGTGTGGAGGTCAGAGGACAGCCTTGGCGTGCTGGTTCTCTCTTTCCTCTTGTTTGGGACAGTCTGTCCTATTTGCTCTCATGAACAGTAGGACTAGCTGGCCCTTGCCTTCGGGATTCTCACGACTCTGCCTTCCTTTGCAGTAGGCATATTGGGATCTCATAGACACATGCAATGCTTGTGTCCAGCTTTATGTAAATTCTGGGGATCTGAGCTCTGATTGGTACACTTACACAGCAAGTTCTTTTAACCACTAAACCACCTCTCCATCCTCATCAACTCATAATCATCCTGTATTCTGAATTGCTTTTGATTCTCCCATGTCTGAATTAGATCTCAACTCATGTGTACCCATCACTGCCATATGTCTCCTTCTGGCACTTGTTGAATTTTATTAAATATATGTGCACTGGATTGCATGGTCTCCCCACTCCCCACATGTCCATCAGGAACCTCAGAACATGACCTTATTTGGAAACTGGATTTTGCAGACATTAGTTAAGATCCGGTCATACTGAATTAGGGAGTACTCTCACTCCAGTGACCTGTGCTTTTTTATTTTACATATGAATGTGTGTTTATTTGTATGTGAGTCCAGGTGGACGCTGCCAGAGGTCAATGTCGGGCATCTTCTTTAGTCATTTTTCACCTTCCATTTTCAGATAAGGTTTCACACTGAACTATGCTCACTCATTCAGGTAGACTAGCCTGCCTGTCTCCCCAGCACTGGGATTACAGGTGTGCACTGCTACAATAAGCTGCTATGTGGGGACTGGGGATCCAAACTCAGGTCCTCTTGCTCATGTGGCAAACATTTTACCCACTGAACCATCTCCCCAGCCCCATGGTGTTCTTATAAGAAGGTCATGTGAGGTCACAGAGAGGAGAGAATGATGTGAAGACACAAGGAGAGGATTGTATGAGACCCACCAGAGGTACAAGGACATGGCTACAAAGAATTTCAGGGACTAGGCAGTCACCAGATGCTAGGAAGATGAGAGTGGGATGGAAGGAAGAGAGAGGGAGAGGGAGGGAGAGACACTGAACCCCTGGCAACATTTTCATTTTGGATTTCCAGGGTTCCAGAGCCATGGGAGAATAAACTTTCTTGTTTCAAGCCATGTTGGTTGTGGTGATTAGTTATGGAAGCCCGAGCAAACTAATGTGGGGAGAGCCTTTGCTCTCCATATGATTTCTCCTCCTCGATATGGTTCAGTCTTTGGTGCCAGGCTAGGATCTAGCCCAAAGCAGACACTCAGATCCTACTGTTCAATAAGTGAATGACGATCACTTGTCCATTTAAGACTTGGCCCCAAGAGTCACCCTAACAACCACTTTATGTAAAAGAAGTTCTCCTTCTACCCTCACCATAGCCATAGTACTGTGCATCACTAGTGTTGGTTTTTAAAATTTATTTTGTTGTGCTGGGGATTGAACCCAAGGCCCGGTAGATGTTAAAGAAGCACTCAACTGCCAACCTATACTCCAGCCCTTGGTTTTTTTTTTTTTCCCTAGGTAGGATTTCACTCTAGCCCAGGCTGACCTGGAATTCATTATGGATTCTCAGGGTGGCCTTGAACTCTCATAAATCCTCCTACCTCTGTCTCCCAAGTGCTGGGATTAAATGCATGCACCATCACAACCTGCCCCTTGGGTTTTTTGAAACAGGGTCTCACCATGTAACCCAGGCTGGCTTTGAACTCATGATTCTCCTGCCTTGGTCTTCTATGAGTCCTGGCATTATATGTGTGTACCTTCACACGTGGCTGTGATTCATATCTGTGTCTCACTTCTTTTTAAAAATTAATTAACTAATTAATTTATTTATAAGCAGAGAAAGAGAGAGAGAGGGAGAAAAGGCAGACAGAGAGAATGGGTACACCAGGGCCTCTAGCCACTGCAAATGAACTCTAGATGCATGCTCCACTTTGTGCAATTGGCTTTAGGTGGATAATGGGGAATCAAACTGGGGTTGTTAGGCTTTGCAGATGAGCACCTTAACTACTGGGCCATCTCTCCAGCCCTCATTTTTTGATTGATTTATTTATTTGTTATATCTTTTTATTGATAACTTCTATACTTACAGACAGTAAACCAAGATATTTCCCTTCCCTTCCCATTCCCCTTTAGAACTCTACTCTCTAACATATCTCCTCTCTCTCTCCATTAGTCTTTTTTTTCCCATTAGTCTTTTAATTTGATGTCATCATCTTTTTCTCCTATTATGAGGGTCTTGTGAAGGTATTGCTAGGTCATGGATATTGAGGCCAATTTCTGTCTGGACAGTTGCATTATAAGGAGTTGTACCCTTCCTTTGGTTCTTACATTCTTTCCATCACCTCTTCTGCAATGGACCCTGAGCCTTGGAGGGTGTAATAGAGATGTTTCAGTGCTGGGCACTCCTCCATCCCTTCTTCTCAGCACTATGCTGCCTTTTGGGTCATCCCAGTGGTCATCGCCATCTGAAAAGAGAAGCTTCTCTAACCAGAAGTGAGAGTAGCATTAATATGTGAATATGAACATTAAGTATAGTGCTTTCAGGGCAATTTGGTGGGAATAAAATATACATTTAGCTAGACAAGAGCAGGCTTTATACCCCTAAGGCTCATGACCTCACCTGCCATAGACTTTTAATTTATTTTTATTTTTATAAATACCACATTTTATTTAGATTTTACAAAGGAGTGTGGAAAGGGGAAGGCTGGGAGGTAAGGGGAAACAAAGTAGGGGGAAGAGAAGTACACCACTTGTAGACCAAAAGGCCATGTGGGCAATGTGTAGCTCAGAAGTCCATGTGATCAGATAGGGGTCTGGGGAAAAAAGCATGGAAAGAAAAGAGAAAAGAGGGCTGAGAGATGGCTTAGCAGTTAAGGCACATACCTGTGAAACCTAAGGACCCAGGTTCAATTCTTCAGGTCCCATGTAAGCCAGATGCACATATTGGCACATGCATCTGGAGTTCATTTGCAATGGCTAAAGGCCCTGGTGTGCCCATTTTCACTCTCTGTCTCTCTTTCTCCATCTCTCTGTCTCTAATAAATAATAATAATAAAAAGAGCTGGGTGTGGTAGCACACGCCTTTAATCCCAGCACTCGGGAGGCAGAGGTAGGAGGATCACCATGAGTTCGAGGCCACCCTGAGACTACATAGTGAATTCCAGGTCAGCCTGGGCTAGAGTGAAACCCTATCTCAGAAAACCAAAAAAAAAAAAAAAAAAAAAAAAAGGAGAAAAGAAAGTTCAAGGAGCTCCTGCCATGTTGCCATGTGAGGAGCTGGACAGAATAAAGAGCCCATGTAGAAAGTAAGGGCTAGGGAGGCCCTTCTGGCTGGGCCTGGGCTAGGGCCTAGGCTGAGCCCTTCCCACCTGGGCCTGGGCCCAGCCAGCCTAGGACCCACTGAGGTAAAAACTCACCCACAACTGGAAGTTCCCAAGTGATCAGAGCTAGCCCTCACTTCTTTTTGAAACCCTTTTAATTGATCATTTTCATACACATGACTATATATTTTGATAACAGTCCCCCATTACCTTTCCTTGACATCCCTCCCCTGTCCTTTCACTGACCCCTTCTTCTTTGTAACTAGTCCCTCATCTACTTTGATGTCTTTTTTTCTCCCTTCCTCCACTGTGGTGGTTGGCATATAAAATGTCCCCATAGCCTCAGGTGTTTGTGAATATGCTTCCTACTTAGTCCCCATCCGGTGGGGCACTTGGGAGGTGGAGTCTTGCTAGAGGAGGCGTGTTGCTGGGAAGGGACCTTGAGATGGTTCGTCTAACCCCATGCATGCTCAGAGTTCATTTGCTCTTGCTGTTCTCTCTGCTGCAGATGTATGACGAAGTGAGCCAGTTTCCTCTGTCATGATGAAACCTTTCCTTGAAACTATAAGCCTGAAACAAGTCCTTCAATTCTTTCCTCCAACCAGTCACTCTTGGCCAGGTGTTTTGTCCCAGCAATGAGACGTTAAACTGCTACATCCACCATCCATGATGGAATGCTGATGGGCCTGAGACTGGGTAGGTTTCACACAGGTAATGAACACAATGGCCACTTCATGTCCAGAAGACAGTGCTGCAAAGCACTCTTCCCCATCCCCTGGATCATTCATTCTTTCTGCTCCATCGTCTGTAATGTTCCTTGAGCCTTGGAGTGGCAGATGTAGATGTCTTCTTTAACAATGAGCACTCAATAGTCACTTATATTTCAGCAGTTGGTTGAGTTTTGAGTCTCCACCAACTACAAAAAAAGAAGCTTCTATGACCAAAGGTAAGGGCAGCATTAATCTATAGACATAAGCGTACATAATTAAGTGGCAATTTGATGGACACACCACACCCATTTAGCTGAACAACAGTAGTAGCTTCCCTCCTAAGGCCTGTGACCTCAGGCATAGGCTTTTTTTCCTCCACCTAATTAAGTTATTTTATTTTATTTTATTTTATTTTTTATTTATTTGAGAGAGAGAGAGAGAGAAAGAAGCAGAGATAGAGAGAGAGAATGGGCACACCAGGTCCTCTAGCCACTGCAAACAAACTCCAGATGTGTGTGCCTCCTTGTGCATCTGGCTTACATGGGCCCTGGGGAATATAACCTAGGTCTTTTGGTTTTGCAGGCAAGTGCTTTAACCACTAAGCTGTTTTCCCAGCCCTCAGACATAGACTTTTGACTAGGTTTCAGTACTAGGCATGAAAAATCCAACCAGAGAGAAGTTGGTTACCTCCATAACAGTCATGCCACTATTGTCCTGGTAGGCACATCTTGTCTGCCTGATCTGTAGTGTAGCTCACATTGCTGGGTGAGATTTTTCTCCTCAGTAGGCTGGATGACACATTCCAGCCCTATGAAAGCTGGTCAGCAGCTTGTTCACTTCTTCTAGGATTTTTCAGGGTCATGAAATGGAAGCATATCTTCCCTTCTTCATGGTGTCAGTTCCTTGACACTGCCTTTGGGGACCACCAGTGGCTGGGTTTGTAGAGACCCTGAGCTGTCTGTATTTTCAAAGCTCAGAGGGAGCTCTGGATAAGACTGTGAATAGATGAACTTCAGGTCCCATTCAACATGGAGGACATAGTGTTCCATTCCCAGGATTCTGCTGAATACCAGGTACACACTTTATAGTTTGAGCCCAATTTGCACTCTCCCTAAGATATCAAAATGACTAGGCTTCCCCAGAAGCCTTACAGGAGAGGCTCACAGGTATTCTTTGTGAATCTAGAGGAGCCTCTCAGATAAGAACTCATTGAAAGCTAGACATGGCTGCTCATACACCAAAGCCTTGGCCTTGATAGGTGAGGAAACTCATTGCATCTGCCATTCAGGATTCTCCTTTGAACAAGTCCTCTGAAGATTTATTCTGGGTTTTTTTTTTTTTTTTTTTTTTTTAGAAGAACAAGATTGAGACTGTGTGTGTGAGAGAGAACTGACACACCAGGGCCTCAGCCACTGCAATCAAACTCCAGTGCTACCTAGTGTGCATGTACACCTTGCACTTGTGTCACCTTTGTGTATCTGGCTTACGTGGGATCTGGAGAGAGATCTAACATGGGTCCTCACGCTTTGCAGGCAAGGGCCTTAACCGCTAAGCCATCTCTGCAGCCCTGAAGATTCGTTATTAATAGGCGACAGACAGAGTTACAAATGAGCATAGGAACAACTTCACAGTTGTCATAACAATACTTTTGATTATAATGAATGATAGGGCTGGGACTTTCCCTCTACCCCTGCATGGAGCTAGGTTAATTTTAGCTCGTGATTTGAAGTAAGAGAGACAGCATTAGGCCTGGTGACCAGTAGGTTTATGTTGGTCTAGACTATATAAGAAAAGACTATTTTTTCCATTTTTTTGCATAGAACTCATAAAAATCTTTTTTTCCTTAACAGATACAATAGAAATCTCCTATGAAAGTGTCTAATGTTCATTGTCATCTCAACTGGATTTAGAATCACCTTTGAGGATGTCTATGAGGATGTTTGTAGCACTTACCTTCATGTTGCTGGGACAAAGCACCCAAGTAGAAGCAGCTTATAGGAGTAAAAGGTTTATTTCAGGCTTACGGTTTTGAGAGGAAGTTTTAGCATTACAAAGAAAAGCAACTGGCTCACATCTTCATACATCAGTGGCAGTGAGAACGGCGAGGATGAGCTGGCTCTGAACACCCAGTGGGCTGGATTTATAAACCTGAAGGCCCACCCCTAGTGACACTCTGCCTCTAGCAAGGATTAAGTTTTGTGTGTATCACCTCACCCTCTCATTCTCTCCCCTCAAACCCTTCTATCCCTATTATCTGTCCCTCAAGTTGCCTATCAGGTATGCCTGCAACTCAAGCTGTTCAAAGTTAGGAACCACAGATGAGGGAGAACATGTGGCATTTGTCTTTCTGTGCTTATGTGAGTTCACTTAGTATGACCTGTTCTAAGTCTGTCCTTTTCCTACAAATTTCATTATATCATTTTTCCTTACTGCTGAGTAGAATTCCATTGTGTAAATGTACCACATCTTCATTATCCATTCATCAAATGATGGGCATCTAGGTTGATTCCAGTTCTTTGCTATTGTGAATTGATCATCGATAAACATCATTGAGCAAGTATCTCTGCAGTGAAGAGTGGGGCCTTTAGCGTTGATACCCAGTAGAGGAATGGCTGGGTCACTTGGTGACTCTATTTTCATCTTTTTTCGGGAGTCTCCATACTGACTTCCATAGTGGTCGTATAAGTGTCCCCTTCCACTAGCAGTGAATGAGGGTTCTTCTTTCCCCACATCCTCATCAACATTTATTGTCAATTTATTTGTTTATATATTTATTTATATCTTATTTTGAGAGAGAGAGAGAGAGACAGATAGAGAGAGAGGGAGGGCAGAGAATGGGTGCACCAGGACCTCTATGCACTGCAAGCGAATTTCAGACACATGCACCACCTTGTGCATCTGGCTTACTTGGGTATTAGGGAATCAAACCTGGGTTTCTTAGGTTTTACAGGCAAGTGCCTTAACTGTTAAGCCATCTCTCCAGCCCATGCAATTTGATTTTTTTGATGATTGCCATCCTGACTAGAGTAAGGTAAAAATCTCATGCTTGTTTTAATTGCATTTCTCTGTAGGTTAAGAATGTTGAACATTTTCTTAAATGAATATTAGCTATTTGTACTTCTTCCTTTGAGAATTCCCTCTTCAGTTATATGCCCCATTTTTTTGAGTGGATTGCTTGATTTTTTTATTGCTTAGTTTTTTCAGTTCTTTGTAGATTCTAGATATTAGGCCTCTGTCAGTGGTGTACCTGGTGAAGATTTTCTCCCATTCTGTGTGTAGTCAGTTGACTCTTTATGGTATGTTTGTGTGTACAAAAGCTTTTTAGCTTTATGAGATCCCACTGGTTGAGTGATTGTTTAATTTCCTGTGCTACTGGACTATTGTTCAGGAAGTCTTTCCCCACTCCTAAATAGTGGAGTGTACCCTCTGGTTTTTCTTCCAGTCATTTAATTTTCAGTTCTTATATAATACATTTGGAGCTGATTTTTGTACATAGTGAGAGAAGTGTTTATAGTTTAATTTGTTTTTTACATGTGTATAGCCAATTTGTCTAGCCCCATTTGTTAAAGATGCTGGATTTCTTCAGTGTACTTGGTTGGCTCCTTTGTCAAAGATCAAGTAGCTGTAGTTACTTGAACTAAGGGCTGGATCATCAATTCTGTTCAATTGGTCTGTGTGTCTGTTTTTATGCCAATACCATGCTAATTTTGTGTTATGGCTATGTAGCATAGCTTTAGACTGGGTATGGTGAAACCTCCAGTGATATGTCTTTTGCTAAGGATATTTTTGTGTATCCGAGGCCTTCTGCTATTCCATATGAATTTTGAGATTATTATTATTTTTTAAAATTTATTTTATTTTATTTGCAAGTAGAGAGAGAGAGAGAGAGAGAGAAGACAGACAGAGGGAGGATGGGTGTGTCAGGGTCTCTAGCCACTGCAACAACCTCCAGACGCATGTGCCTCCTTGTGCATCTGGCTTACGTGGGTCCTGGGGAATCAAATCTGAGTCCTTTGCCTTCATAGACAAGTGCCTTAACAGGTAAGCCATCTCTCCAGCCCCTTGAGATTATTTATTTATTTATTTATTTATTTATTTATTTATTTATTTGCAACAGACGGGGAGAGAGAGAGAGAGAGAGAGAGAGAGAGAGAGAGAGAGAGAGAGAGAGAGAGAGAGAGAATGGGAGCAACAGGGCCTCCAGCCACTGCATCTGGCTTACATGGGTCCTGGAGAATTGAGCCTTGAACTGGTGTCCTTAGGCTTCACAGGCAAGCGCTTAACTGTTAAGTCATCTCTCCAACCCTTTTTTAAAAATCTCTGTAAAGAATGATGCTGGGCTGGGCATGGTGGTGCATGCCTTTAATCCCAGCACTCAGGAGGCAGAAGTAGGCAGATTGCCATGAGTTTGAGGCCACCCTGAGATGATATAGTGAATTCCAGGTCAGCCTGAGCTAGAATGAGACCCTACCAAAAAAAAAATATATATATATACATACATACATACATATACATACCCAATAACAACAACAATAACAACAAAGAATGATGCTGGGATTTTTATTGGTATTGCTTTGAATCTATGTATTTCTAACCTTATATGCAAAAGACAAATGTACTGATAAAGAAGTCAGCAAGGCTGACTCATTTTCAATAGCCACAAAAAAATACCTTGGAATAACTAACACTAACCAAGGATATGGAAGACCTATATAATGAAAACATAAAAACACTCAAGAAGGAAACTGAGGAGGACGTGAGAAGATGGAAAGACCTCACATGCTTCTGCATAGGCAGAATTAATATTGTGAAAATGGCAATTCTACCAATTCATTTTTCATTTGTCAAATATTTATAAAACAGAGGTAGGGGGAATGGGAACACCAGAGCCTCTAGTCACTGCAAACGGAGTCCAGATGCATGTCCCACTTTGTGCATCTGGTTCTAGGTGGGTGCTGAGGAATCAAACCCAGGTTGTTAGGTTTTGCAGTCAATGCCCAGCATTCTTTTCTTTTTTTTGTGAGATAGGTTCACTCTGTATCCCAGGCAGTACTCAAATTCGCTAGATAGTCCAGCCTGATCTCAAACTTCCCATTTTAAAAAATTATTTAATTTGCTGGGCGTGGTGGCTCATGCCTTTAATCCCAGCACTTGGGAGGCAGAGGTAGGAGGATCACTGTGAGTTCAAGGCCACCCTGAGACTACATAGTGAATGCCAGGTCAACCTGAACTAGAGTGAGAGCCTACCTCAAAAAAAACAAAAAATAAAAATAAAATAAAATTTATTTAATTAGTTATTTGAGAGAGGGGGAGAGAATATGGCTGCACAAATGAACTAACTCGACTCATTATGCATCTGGGTTTTCGTAGTTACTGGGGAATTGAACCCAGGCCAACAGGTTTTGCAAGCCAGTGCCTTTAGCCACCAAGCCATTTCTCCAGTCTGTTCCTTGGCTTCTTGAGTACTAAGACTGCATGCATGAGACACCATACCTGGCTTATCAATAGGGTTCTTTTTAAAGAAACTTCTGATTTTATCTTAATTAGTGGACAGTGAAGTTTCCATTTAATCATGGTAATTTTCTTTTTAACATTGGCCGCTAGGAAGCTCAGAACTAATTTTAGATTTGCTTGTATTGTGATACATGGACTTTGCTGTTCTGCATTTGCTAATTTAACCTTTCCTTTGAATCAACAACTCATTTCTTTTTCTATGTGCTTCTCAAATGTTTTTTAACTCCATTTATCAGGCAATGATACATGTATTTTGATAAGTCCCCTTTTGGGGTCAGGCAGAGGTATTTATTTATATTTTTATTTTGAGAGATAGATAGATAGATAGGGAGATAATGGGCACACCAGTGCTTCTGGCTGCTGCATATCAACTCCAGATGCATGTGCCACCTTGTGCATCTAGCTTATATGGGTCCTGGGGAATTGAACCTGAGTACTTTGGCTTTGTAGGCAAGTGCCTTAACTGCTAAGCCATCCCTTCAGCCCCAGGCAGAGTTTTGAATAGGCAAATATTATGGTACCATTCTTCAACCTTTGGATGGATGAAAGGCTAAGATTTAGAGCCACCAGACTTGCTATAACTCATTTCACTTCTCTGATTCTCAATTTTCTCACCCATAAAATAGGCTTAACAGTAAGTCCCACCTCTGAGGACTCGTGAAAATCAAATGAAATCCTAGATGTAAAAATATAATATTTGTTATAAGAGCAAAAACAAGGGCCATGCATCCTTTCTTTTATATGAAAAGTTATGAGTGCAGGGATGGGGAGACAGTTCAGTTAGTAAAAAAGTTAGCAAAGTTCTTGCATGGGGAACTGAGTTCAATCCCCAGAAGCCATGTAAAAAGTGTTGAATGTGATGTCCTGCTTTTTCAATTCTGTCACCAGGGAGGTAGAGACAAGAGGATCCCTGGGGTTTGCTGGCCAGTCATTCTAGCCTAATCGGTAAGTTCCAGTCAGTGAGACATCCCATCTTAAAAGAAAATGGACTGGGGTTGGAGAAATGGCTTAGCAATTAAAGGACCAGGGTTCGAGTCCCCAGTAACCGTGTAAGCCAGATGTACAAGGTGGAGCATGTGTTTAGAATTCATTTATAGTGTTTAGAGGACCTGGTGCAGCTAGTCTCTATCTGCCTCTTTCTCCCATAAATAAATAAATAAATAAATAAATAAATAAATAAATAAATAATATTCAAAGAAGAAAGTGAACTGCGTAAGAAATGACAATCAAAGTTGTCTTCTGGCCAGCACATGCATGCTCACACGTGTACCTGCACACACACACACACACACACACACACACACACACACCAAAAGTCCCAAGTGTGATAAACATGGTTTAAATGTAAAGCAGACTAAAGGCTGAAATGAAACATGCCAGTTCTTTGCGCTAGCCCTTCGTCTGCTCCCTATCAGAAGGTGTTCCCCAATGTTAGCTGTTCTCTGTGATGCCCACCTTCAAATATCTGTATAAAATGCTTATGTGGTTTTGTGATATTATATAGTAAGTCCCTATTATGTTATTTAAGGATTTATCTGTTCATACTAACCTGTTTCTTCCCTTTTTAATCTCCCAGGCTCCCAATACCATTTGGGACCAAATCTCAAGCTAGAGGAATGCTGTCATAATTGCTTAAATAGTTTATAGCCCAGCCAAGTAGCACACTCTTTTTGTATGAAGTTTTGTTCTTATCATTAATAATTATTACATCATTTTTTCATTTACTTAATTTTTTATATACTTATCATAGGAAAATATTTCTAAACTTAGCAACAGATATGTGAAACCCTAGGAGTAAATATTACAAGTGCTTAAACAGATAAGATCATATCAAACAGTTCTCTCTATTTTTTTTCCTGGGGGGTGAGTTTGTAGATTTTTTGATATTCTTTAATTCAGTTGAGTTTCTGTTTAGGTCTAGTATACATTAGAAATTTGTTGGCAAATGTTTACCTTTTAAAAAATATTTGTTTGAGAGAGAGAGAATATGGGTGTACTAGGGCCTCGAGCCACTGTAAACAAACTCCAGATACATGTGCCACCTTGTACATCTGGCTTATGTGGGTACTGGGGAATTGAACCTGGGTCCTTAGGCTTTGCAGGCAAATGCCTTAACTGATAAGCCACCTGTCAAGCTCAGTTTACATTTTTAAAGTTTTTAATTTTTTGAATTATTTTTATTTATTGCATGTGTGTGTGTGAGCATGTATGCACATGTGTAGGCTCATGAGGGTCTCTTGACCCTGCAAACAACCACCAGATGCTTGCACCATTTTTTTTTTTTTTTTTTTTTGCATCTGGCTTATGTGGGTGACTTGGTAATTGAACCCCAGCCAGTAGGCTTTGCAAGCAAGCACTTTTAACTGCTGAGCCATCTTCCCAGCCCCTACTTTTTTTTTATGCCAAAGTATTTTGATTATTATTTTTTGAACAGTCTTTCTATTGCTGAGGCACTTTCTTTATTAGCTTCTGAAGAAAGGTTTCTGAGAACTAAACATTTTTGATGCTTTGCATATATAATTTCTTTCTGTTTTCCTTGTAATTGAATGATAGTATAGATTGATATCATTTTTTGGTGCTTTTAAACAGGGTCTCATGCAGCCAGGATGGACTTGAATTCACTATGTAGTTGAGGATGACCTTGAATTTCCTGACATCCTGATTCCACTTCCTGAGCATTGAGGTTACAGGCCTAAGCCACCATACCTGGCTTGATATAAAATTCTTCCATTTAAAATTTTTCTCAAATGTCAAGGCCAGGCTTCACTGAATTAAAAAAAATCAATGTTGATACTAAGACATCTAATTCTTTTTATATCTCTTTCAGGTTGTGACTGGCAACTTATCTCTAGAGATTTTTGCATTTTCTGTTTACCTCTGGTATCTTGAAATTCCATGATAACTTTCATTGTGAATTTGGTTCATCCTTGTCCTAATTGCACAGTGAACTGGCTTTTTAAAAACATTTTTATTGACAATTTCCATAATTATGGACAATAAACCATGATAATTCATTCCTTTCCCCCACTTTCTCCTTCACAAATCCACTGTCCATCATACCCCTTCCCCTCTCAATCAGTCTCTCTTTTATTTTGATGTCATCATCTTTTCTTCCTATTATGAGGGTCTTGTGTAGGTAGTGTCAGACTCTGTGAGATCATGGATATCCAGGCCATTTTGTGTCTGAAGGAGTGCATTGTAAGTAGTCCCACCCTTCCTTTGACTCTTACATTCTTTCAGCAACCTCTTCCACAATAGACCCTGATCCTTGGAAGGTGTGATAGAGAAGTTTCAGTGCTGAACATTCCTCCATCACTTCTTCTTAGCACTATGGTTCCTTGTGAGCCATCCCAGAGATCACTGCCATCTTAAAAGTGAGAGTAACTAAAAGTGAGAGTAACATTAATATATGGGTATAAATGTTAACCAAAGTGCTTACAGGGCAGATTGTTGGGCATAATATATGCAGTTAGCCAGACACTAGCAGGCATTATACCCCTAGGGCTCATTATCTCCACCGTCATAGGCTTTTGGCTAGTTTTTTAAAAAAGAGTTTTATTTATTTAAATTTATTTATTTATTTATTTATTTATTTGAAACAGAGAGAGGGAAAGAGAGAGAAGGAGAGTGAGAATGGGCATGTTAGGACCTCTGGCCACTGCAAGTGAACTCCAGATGCATGCTTCCCCTTGTGCATCTGGCTTACATGGGACCTGGAGAATCTAACTGGGGTCCTTAGGCTTCACAGGCATGTATGTGTCTTAACTGCTAAGCCATCTGTCCAGCCGTTGACTATGTTTTTAATACCAGGCATGTATTCCCTCCCATGGAGTGGGGCTCCAGTCCAATTAGGGAGCAGCTGGTTTCCCCCATAACAGACATGCCACTATTGCACCTGATGGCTCATTTTGCTTATCTGGCCAAACTTAAGGCTTGCAGTGTTCATGGTTGTTTATCTCCACTGATGATTTCTTTCTCCCACAGGGCTGCATGCAGCATAGCTTTTTCCAGCTTTCTGTCAGCTGGATACAGTGAGGAGGTTTTCAGCTCAGCTCCAGCTTGATTTTTCAGTGTCCTTGCAGCCCAAGCATGTGGAGTCCTTAGCAATAGGGTCTTACCATCAATACTGGTGGGAAACCAAGAGCCTTGGCAATAGCCTGTAATGTTTTGGGGACATCAGGTACCTCCCTGACCAACAACTCACTGGAAGGTATTTCATTCTTGGCACTGAAAATTTTCTAGTAACAATCTAAGGCTTCTGGGTGTGCCATTATCCAAAAAAGTAGGTTCCCCTGTGGCTTATTCATACCCTCTAAAATTTTGATTAACCCTTCCCCTCACGCTTCGTTAATTCAATCTCTTCCTGTGACCTCACTTAGGCCATTCCACCCCCCAGTGATCTTTTTATTGACTTACATATATACAATACCATCCTCTTGAGTGAAACCCTCTGGTCCTTCCCTTATATTTAGCCTCTTTCTAGCTTACTGGCCTCTGCTACTGATTTTTATTTTCAAATCACACACAAGTCCAAACATTTGTAGCTAGGGTCCACATATGAGAGAGAACATGTAATGTTTGGCTTTCTAGGCATGGAGTACCTTGCTTAGTATAATCCTTTTCAGATTCATCCATTTCTCTGCAAATTTAATAATTTCATTTTTCTTTACTACTGAATCGAACACCATTGTATAAATGTACCACATCTTCATCACCCATTCATCATCAGTTGAGGGACATCTAGGCTAGTTCTATTTCCTAGCTATTGTGAATAGAGTGACAAGAAACATAGTTGAGCAAGAATCTCTAAGCTAATGAGACAAGTCCTTCGGATATATGCTTAGGAGTGGTATAGCTGGGTCATATGGTAAATCTATTTTTGGCTGTCTCAGGAACCTCCACACTGAACCCTACAATGGCTGTACCAGTTTACAGTCTCAACAGCAGTGCAGAAGGGTTCCTCCTTTTCCACATCCTTGCCAGCATTTACTATCATTTATTTCCTTGATAGCCATTGTGCCAGGAGTGAAATGGTGCTGTAGTCAGGTTCACAATGCTGGCAGAAAAATACCTGACCAAGAGCAGCTTGTGGGAAAAAAGGTTTGTTTTGACTTACAGACTTGAGAGGAAGCTTCATGATAGCAGGAGAAAATGATGACTGAGCAGAGGGTGGACATCACCTCCTGGTCAATATCAGATGGCAACAGCAACAGGAGAGTGTGCCAAACACTGGCAAGAGGATGCTGGCTACAACACCCATAAACCTTCCCCCAAAAGTACACTGCCTCCAGGAGGTTTTAATTGCCAAATTGCCATCAGCTGGTGATGTAACATTCAGAACATAAGTTTATGGGGGACATCTGAATCAAACTACCACAGACAGAATCTCAAAGTAGTTTTAACTTACATTTCTCTGATGGCTAAATATGTAGAACATTTTTTAGATTGTGTAGGCCATCTATATATCTTCTTTTGAAAACTCTCTATTTAGTCCCATACTCATCTTTTAATTGGGTTGTTTGATTTCTTATTACTAAGTTTTTTTTTTGAGTTCTTTGTGTATCTTGGATATTAATCCTCTCTCAGATATATGGCTGGCAAAGATTTTCTCCCATTCTGTAGTTTGCCTCTTTGCTCTACTCATAGTGTCCTTTGCTGTACAAAAGCTTTTAATTTCACGAGGTCACAGTGGCTGATTATTTGTTTTATTTCCTGAACAACTGGGGTTATATTTAGAAAGTCATTGCCTATGCCAATATGTTGAAGGGTTCCCCTACTTTTTTCTAGCAGTTTCAGAGTTTCAGGTCTAATATTAAGATGTTGATCTATTTGGACTTGATTCTTGTGCATAGGAGAGATAAGGTTCTATTTTCATTCTTCTACATATAATATCCAGTTTTCCCAGCACCATTTGTTAAAAAGGCTGTCTTTTATCCAATGAATATTTTTGTCAGATGGCTATAGCTGCCTGGATTTATAGCTGGGTCCTTTATTATGTTCCATTGATCTATGTGTCTGCCTTTGTGACAGTACCATCATGTTTTCGTTACTATGGCTTTGTAATATAACTTATAATCAGGTATGGTGATACCACCAGCCTTACTTTTGTTGCTTAAATTGTTTTGGCTATTTGAGGTTTTTTTTTTTTTTTTTTGTGTTTTCAAATGAATTTTGAGATCATCTTTTTCTATTTCCATGAATAATTGCATTGGAATTTTGATGGGGATTGCATTAAATATAGAAATTGCTTTTGGTAAGATTGATATTTTCACAATATTGGTTCTTTCAATCCAAGAAAATGGGTTGTCTTTCCATTTCCTAGTGTCTTCTGAAATTTCTCAGTTTTGTAAAAAATTATTTATTTGAGAGAGAGAGAGAGAATGGGCATGCCAGGGCCTCTAGCCACTGCAAATAAATTCTGATGCATGTACTACCTTGTGCATCTGGCTTATGTGGGACCTGCAGAATCGAACCTGGGTCCTTAGGCTTTGTAGGCAAGCACCTTAACCACTAAGCCATCTCTCCAGCTCTGTGATTTTTCTCTCTTTTTTTTTAAAGGTCTTTTAAAATTTATTTATTTATTTATTTTGCAAGCAGAGGGAGATAGAGAAGAGAGACAGACAGAGAGAGAATGGGCATGCCAGGGCCTGTAGCCACTGTAAACAAACTCCAGAGGCATGTGCCCCTTGTGCATCTGGCTTACATGGGTCCTAGGGAATCAAACCTGGGTCCTTTGGCTTCACAGGTAAATGCCTTAACTGCTAAGCCATCTCTCCAGCCCCCCTGCAATTTCTCTTGAGCAATTTAAAGTTTTCATTGTAGAGATCCTTCACTTCCTTGGTTAGCTTTATTCCAGGGTATTTATTTATTTATTTACTTATTGAGGCAATTGTTAATGGGAATGATTGCCTGATTTCATCCTCAGCATGTTTGTTGTTAGTATATAGGAAGGCTACTGATTTCTGTGTGTTTATTTTTGTATCCTGCAATGTTGTTCTAAGCATTTATCAACTCTAACAGTTTGCCGGTAGAGTCTTTAGGGTCCATTATATATAGAATCATATGATCTGCAAATAATAATTTGATCTCTTCCTTTCCAATTTGAATCCCTTTTATGTGTGTCTCTTGCCTTATTGCTGTAGCTAAGAGTTCCAGTACTATATTAAATAAAAGTGGGAGCCGGGTGTGATGGCGCACACCTTTAATCCCAACACTCAGGATGCAGAGGTATGAGGATTGCTTTGAGTTCGAGGCCACCCTGAGACTACATAGTTAATTCCAGGACAGCCTGGGCCAGAGTGAAACCCTACCTCAAAAGACCAAAAAAAAAAAAAAAAAAAAAAAAAAAAAAGTGGGAGAGTGGACACCCTTGTCTTGTTCCTGATTTTAGTGGAAAAGCTTCAAGTTTTCCCCCATTTTATTATGTTGGCTGTAGGTCTGTCATAAATAGTCTTTATTATGTTGAGATATGTTCTTTCTATTCCCAGTTTTTTAGGACTTTTATCATGAAGTAATGTTGGATTTTTGTCAAATGCCTTTTCTGCATTATTGAGATGATCATGTGACTTTTGTCCTTCAGTCCATTTACATAGTGTATTATATTTATTGATTTGCATATGTTGAACCATCCCTGCATCTCTGGGATAAAGCCTACTTGGTTGGGTTGAATGATCTTTTTTGATATATTCTTTTATTCTGTTTGCCAATATCTTGCCGAGAATTTTTCCTCTATGTTGGGGGGGGGGGGAGGTAATTGGTCTGTAGTTTTCTTTTAAACATTCTGTCTTTGGTTTTAGTATCAGGGTAATACTGGCTTCATAGAAGAGGTTTGGTAGGATTCCTTCCTTTTCTATTTTATGGAAAAGCTTGAAAAGCATTGGTGCTAGTTCTTCCATGAAGATCTGGTAAAATTCACTTGTGAATCCATCTGGGCCTGGACATTTTTTAGTTGGGAGTTTTTTTTTTGGGGGGGTGTTTTTTTGTGGGAGTGTCTAACTCTAGCTCAGGCTAGACTGGAATTTACTATGTACTTTCAGGGTGCCTCAAACTCACAGTGATCCTTTTACCCCTGTCTCCCAAGTGCTGGGATTAAGGGCATGCACCACCACACCTGGATGGAAGATTTTTTTATAACAGCTTGGATCTCCATAATTGTTTTTCTATTTAAATGGTTTATCTCATCTTGTTTTAATTTTGGTAGGTCATATAAATTAGAAAACCATCCATTTATTTCAGATTTTCAAACTTAGTGGAGTATATGTTCTTAAAGTATGTCCTATGTTTTTCTGAGTTTCTTTAGTATCTGTTGTAATGGTGCCTTTTTCATCTCTAATTTTATTAATATGTGTCTCTTCTGTCTTTCTTTTGGTCATATTTGCTAAGGGTTTATTAATCTTGTTTATCCTTTCAAAGGATCAACTCTTTGTTATATTGATTTTTTGTAGTTTTTTTTTTAGTTTCTATTTTATTAATTTCTGTCTTAATTTTTTTTTTTTTTTTTTTTTTTTTTTTTTTTTTAAGGTAGGGTTTCACTCTCGCCCAGGCTGACCTGGAATTCTCTATGTAGTCTCAGGGTGGCCTTGAATTCTTGGTGATCCTCCTACCTCTGCCTCCCAAGTGCTGGGATTAAAGGCGTGCACCACCACACCTGGCTCTGTCTTAATTTTTATTATTTCTTCCCATCTACTGATTTTTGGCTTTTCTTATTCTTCTTTTTCAAGACCTTATGGTGAAGCATTAAGTTGTTTACTCGTAACTTCTCTATTTTTTTTTTTTTTTGTTGATTTTTTTTTGAGAAAGGGTCTCACTGTGTCTCAGGCTGACCTAGAATTCACTATGTAGTCTCATGGTGGTCTTGAATTCATGGTGATCCTCCTACCTTTGCCTCAGCAGTGCTGGTGTTGAAGGCATGTGCCACCACACCCAGTTTTGTGCTGAAGAGAAAGAAAAGCATACACATAAGGAAACAGAAAATATAAACCATACTCAAATAATAGTTACTACATGAGAGTAAAGGGAAAACAAGAACTACCAAACAAAAAGAATGGCAAAGATAAATGCATACCTTTCAATACTTACTCCTAATATCAATGGTCTGAATGTCCCAACCAAAATACACAGGCTTGCAGACTGGGTTAAACAGCAGGATCCTTCTACTTGTTGCTTCTAAGAAGCTCACCTATCCATGAAAAGCAGATACTGTCTTAAAGAGAAAGGATGGAAAGTGGTATTTCAAGCAAATGTGCCTAGAAAACAAGCAGGTGTTCCTATCCTAATATCTGACAGGATAGACTTCAAACCAACATTTGTTAGGAAAGAAAAAAAGATCACTTGATATTGATTAAAGGAATAATCCAACAGGACATTACAATTATAAACATGTATACACTTAACATGAGGGCTCCCAATTTCATCAAACAAACAGTATTAGATTTTAGGACACATATAACACTAAACACAATTGTAGTGGGTGACTTCAATACCCCACTCTCATCAATTGATAGGTCATCCTAGCAAAAAATAAACAGAGAAGCATCTGAATTAAATGAGGTCATAGAACAAATGGACCTAACAGATATCTAGAGAACATTCCATCCAAATACTGCAGAATAATCATTCTTTTCAGCAGCACATAGAACATTCTTTAAATAAACCATATCCTTATAACACAAAGTAAATCTTAACAAATACTGGAAAATGGAAATAATTCCTTGCACTCTATCTGGTCACAATGGGATTAAACTACAAATCAACAAAAAAAAAAAAAAAAAAAAAAAAAAAAAAAAAAAAAAAAAAAAGCTATAGAGCACCCACAAAATCATGGAAACTAAACTATACACTACTAAATGATGAATGGGGGCTGGAGTTTGTTTTCTACTTTGATTCCTTTGACTTTGTTTAACATAGATATAATCACTTTTTTGAATTGTTTTTTGGGCATTTCATTTAATTCAGTCTCACTGGAGGTCATTTCTGATGGATTTATAATTTTTGGTGGAGTTGTATTGTCTTCATGTTTTTGTGTTTCTTGTATTATAATGTAGATATTTTTGCTTCTTGAGTTAATTTAATGCTTGGGTTTTCTAGTTATATGAAATATTCTTAGAAATGTAAATCTGAATTTATATATCTTTTTTTTTTTTGTTTTTTTTCGAGGTAGGGTCTCACTCTGGTCCAGGCTGACCTGGAATTAACTATGTAGTCTCAGGGTGGCCTTGAACTCACAGTGATCCTCCTACCTCTGCCTCCCGAGTGCTGGGATTAAAGGCGTGAGCCACCACGCCCAGCTGAATTTAAATATCTTCAGGGTAGCCAGGTGTAGCTCTTATATTCCTCCCAGAGTAATAGTAGAAGTGACCAGAGGTGTTCAGTTTGCCTGCTATTCAAGTATTCTAGTAGGGTGGGTGGAGCAACTTCCTGGCAAATTCTAAAATTCAACTGAGCAATATACACATTCCATCAAAACTAGCAGGGAATATTTATGCAAGAGTGAGGATTAAAACAAACAGATAATCTAATAAAGTCAAGTCCCTAAGGGTGTGTGTTGCCCCCAACCTTAAACCTGTGACCTAGGATGCTAAAATTTCTGGTCTGAAATAGGTTGCAGGTCAGCTTGGGACCAAGTGAGACCCTACCCCCAATAATGCAGAAGAAAAAGACAAGGACCTTATAAATCAGGAAATGTCAAAGGCAACAGTAGTCAACACCAAAATACAGCTTATTTGAGAATGGTAAAGCTGACCCAGAATACATCAATCAAATGTAACCCCAAACCTTTGCTAACATGGAACAGGAGATTAGCATTTCCAGTGTAGGCCTGTATACCTGGCTTTGTGTAAGAAGGCCCTGTTACCTTTTGGGTTGGCTTTCAATCTCTCCTATGCTGAGTGCCAGCATCATTCCCTCTCTGCTGCTGTGAACTTGGTTAGGCTGCTTGGGTAGCTGAATCTGGTGTTCTGATTGGCTGTGCTGGATGCTGTGTGGATAGAGGGTGGTTCCTGGCACTGGCAGTTGGGGGAAGGGTGGCTGTTCAGGGTGCCTTTAGTTGTACTGGAGCTGCTCAGGAGGTCATTTTTATGTTCTCCTTCAGCATCTGGTCATCTGGTCCCTGCTGTCTTCGCTTTCAGGTTTGTTGACTTTGTGAGATGGCTGATGTGGGTGGAAAATCCCTTCACCTGGTTTCTGCTCCTGAAGCTCAGGCTGGGCAGCTGCCCTGAGGCCACCTGTACCATGGCAGGAGCAAATTCTGGCTGGTTACCTGGTTGCTAGAAGCTCTGGATGTCTCCTGCTTCACTGCTGTAGTTGATAATTCCTTACACACCTTCACTTTTCAGTAGAAAGACTGGCTTTTTTTTTTTTTTTTTTTTTTTTTTTTGGTTTTCAAGGTAGGGTTTTACTCTAGCCCAAGCTGACCTGGAATAAACTATGGAGTCTCAGGGTGGCCTTGAACTCATGGTGATCCTCCTACCTCTGCCTCCCAAGTGCTGGGATTAAAGGTGTGCGCCACCATGCCTGTCTTGGACTGGGTTTTTTAATTTCAAGATTTATATTCTTTTTTAAAAAGTATTTTATTTGGGCTGGAGAGATGGCTTGGTGGTTAAGGCACCTGCCTGAGAAGGCTGAGGACCCAGGTGTGATTCCCCAGTACCCACATAAGCTAGATGTTCATGGTAGTGCAGGCATCTGGGGTTCATTTGCAGTGGCTAGAGGCCCTGGCACACCCATTCTTTCTCTCTCTCTGTTTTTTCCTCTCTCACTCACTCACTCACTCACTCACTCAAATAGATAGCTTTATTTATTTGAGAGAGAGAGAGAAAGAGGCAGAGAGGGAAATTAAAAAAAAAACTTTTTTATTGACAGCTTCCATACATTTAGACAAAATGCCATAATTATTATCTCCTCCCAATACTTCCCTTTCTCCCTCCCAAAACCTCCTCCACTGAATTCTTTCTTCTTTCTAACTAGTCTCTCTTCTATTTTAATGTTATAACTTTCCCTTCCTATTATTATGCAGGTCTTGTGTAGGTAGTATCAGCTACTGTGAGGACATGAATATCATGGTCACTTTGTATCTGGAAGACAGTATTGTAAGCACTCCTCCCCTTCCTTTGGCTCTTACATTCTTTCTATCACCTCTTCCACTAAGCCTTGAGGGGAAGACATATATATATATGATATTATTTTTTGGTTTTTTGAGGTAGGGTCCCACTCTAGCTCAGGCAGATCTGGAATTCACTCTGCAGTCTCAGAGATCCTCCTACCTCTGCCTCCCAAGTGCTGGGATTAAAGGCATGTGCCACCATGCCTGGCGACATATATATGTTTTATTTCCTTTCTTGCCTTCTTTCTCCGGCTTGATTTTTCTTTGACTTTCATTGAAATGTTGCTCTTTCTAGTTGACCTTCTTTTCCATCTCTCTGTCTTCCATTTGAGATATTTTTCTACTTCAGTACTTCTTTTTCTGCTTGCAGTGTTTAGACTAACATATTTTAAACATCAAAGAGCTCTCTTTTTCTCTTATTATTTACTTTTTATAGTTTCCACTTTTTTTTGCTGCATGAATGCAATAACACTTTTATTAGATATAAAATGTAGGGTTCTGGCTGGTGAGATGGTTTAGTGGTTAAGGCATTTGCCTGAAAAGTCAAAGGACCTTGGTTCAATTCCCCAGAACCCACATAAACCAGATGCACAAGGTGAGGCATGCATCTGGAGTTCATTTGCAGTTGCTAGAGGCCCTGGCATGCCCATTCTCTCTCTATCTCAAATAAATAAATAAAAATAAAAAAGTATTTTAAAAATGCAGGGCTCTTTTAAAACAGCTTTCTTAAGGCCTCTTCTCCCTTCATCCCAGTTTCCTACAACATTTTAAAAATGTTTGCTTCAACTTAGAGCAATCTCTCTCTCTCTCTCTTTTTTTTTTTTTTTGAAGTAGGGTTTCACTCTAGTCCAGGCTGACCTGGAATTAACTATGTAGTCTCAGGGTGGCCTCGAACTCTTGGCAATCCTCCTACCTCTGCCTCCCGAGTGCTGGGATTAAAGGCATGAGACACCATGCCCGGCTAGAGCAATCTCTTTATATGAAGCATGTAAACAGAAGTAGGGGGAGGATCCAAGGGGTAAGAGGGGAATCAGGGCAGGGGAGAGAGGAGAATTGTCATAATGAGACCTAAAACTCTGGATGCTGACAAATAAAATAAAATACAGATCTTTTAAATACTAATGATCTTCTTCTGTCTGTTCAGACTTAAAATGGCACCGTTTGAAAGTTACCTGTGCATTCGTGTGCATGTGTGTATTGGGAAACTTCTTGTGAACCTGAGAGCTTCAATGTGAGGCCAACAAAGACCCCAGGTATCCTGACCTTTAGTGCCATATTGGGATGTTTTGTGCATGGCTGTCATCATGTGGTCTGCAGTGGGTTGAAGGGTCTGAGGTTCTAGAGGTCAACTGCTTGTAAATGGCCTGTCTCAGCCTCAACTGTGCTCAGCTGTGCCTGGTGCCTCTGAATTTGAGGGCCCTTTGAAATAAACCTCTGTCCTCCACTGTGTATGATGAAGAAGAGCTCATTATCTGACTATTTAGAGTGAAGGAGGATGGTGGGGGTCCCAGTCCTCTCCAGTGGACTTCCATCTGAGAGCACTTTCATTTTGTATTTCAGTTTTCCCTCCGAGTGTTCCATGACCCTCTCCCTACCCCCACCAGGGGTTCTGGGAGGTATGCTCCCATGAACTCCTCACGGCTCTTTTCTTCACCCGTCCATAACTATCAGGCTCATAACTTCTGCTCGCTGAATTCGCAAACCTGCTGAAGTCTCTTCCTCTGAGAACTTCTTTTCTGTCCTGTTGCCTTGCATGTTGTATTGGTTACTTTCCTCATTGCTGAGACCAAATACCTGACAAGAAGGAGTTTACAGAAGTAAGGGATTATTTTGGCTTACAGTTCCAGGGAATACAGTCCATCATGGCAGGGAAGGCAAGGTGGCAGGAGCTGGAAGCAGGAGCTGGTGATGCTGTGCCCACAGTCAGGAAGCAGAGCAAGATGAATGCTGGTGCTCGGCCCATTTTCTCTGTTTTATTCAATTCTAGACCTCAGCCCATGGAGTTGTGTTGCCTATTGTTAGGGTGGATTTTCCCACCTCGATCAATCTAATACAGAAACTTCTGTACAGACTTGCTCAGGAATTGGTCCCCTAGATGACTCTAGATCCAATTAAGTTGACAATGGATATTAATCATTACAGATATCTTCTCCATTCCTTTCCTCTCATTTTAGGGATGCTATAGGAAGGAGAAATGTAAAATAAATTTAGTGCATTTAACCGGAAGTTCAATTTGACTTTATGAAAAATATACCAGTATTTAAAACTTATTAATAAAAAAATTATTGGCCAGTTGTGGTGTAGCATGCTGGTAGGACATTGCTGAAGAGGTAGAGGCAGGAGGATCAGGAGTTTGAGGTCAGCTTGGGCTACTGATTAAAAAATGTTGGGGGGCTGTAGAGATAGCTTAGCTTACAAGGCCAGATGGCTTGGATTCAATTCCCCAGTTCCCATGTAAAGCCAGATGTACAAATTGGCACTTGCATCAGGAGTTCATTTGCAGTGGCAAGAGGCCCTGGCATGCCCATTTTCTCCATCCCTCTCTCTCTTTGCAAATTACTGTTTTCAAATTATTGAAATATAATATATGCATATCATAATTCATTGAGGTATAATATATGGATATGTATAAAATGTACCCCTTTTAAATGCATAGAGTGATGACTTTTAACATATGATTACATATAGCCACCAATGTCAGGATATGAAATCTTTTTATTATCCCTAAAAGATCATGCTTGCCCCATATTGTCAATTCTTCAACCTCTGGCCCTCAGTACCACTGATCTGCATTAAAAAATATTTTTAAAAAACTGGGTGTTTAATGCCTTTAATCGCAGCACTCAGGAGACAGAGGTAGGAGGATCACTGTGAGTTCAAAGCCAGCCTGAAACTACATAGTGAGTTACAGGACAGCCTGGGCTAGAGCGAGACCCAACCTTGAAAAATAAAACAAAAATTTATTTATTTATTTATTTGCAAGCAGAGGGGATAGAAGAGAGACAGACAGAGAGAATGGGCATGCCAGAGCCTCCAGCCACTGCAAACAGACTCCAGATGCATGCACCACTTTGTGCACCTGGCTTTATGTGGTTCTGAGAAATTGAACTCAGGTCATTAGACTTTGTAGGCAAGTGCCTAAACCATTGAGCTATCTCTCCAGCCCTGATCTTCACTTTTGTCCATGTATATTATAAATGTATTATTTTTCTTAGCAGTAAGAAGAGAGCTTATGTAGGTTGTAAGATTGTGAAGAATTAAAAAGACTTTTTTTGGTATAGATTTTAGGAAACATGCCAAATACAAGTTTAATAAGAGACTGCTCTTTTTGATATAAACCAAAAATTGCTAGCAAAGTATTACTTGTGTTTTTAAAAACTATTTTATTTATTCATTTATTTGAGAGGGAGAGAAAGAGGGAGAGAATGGGCATGCTAGGGCCACAGCCACTGCAAGTATACTCCAGACATGCTCCACCTTATATAGCTGGCTTACGTGGGTACTAGGGAATCAAACCCAGGTCTTTAAGCTTCCCAGGCAAGTGCCTTAACTGCTAAGCCATCTTTCTAGCCCTTGTCTTTTTTTTTTTTTGTTGTTAATGCTCTTTATTTTTTCTTTCTAAGGGCACACAGAGTGCAAGCAGAAACTGTTATTTATAAATAGCTGGGATAGTAGGTTGATAAGGGCTATGTCAGATATGTGATATTCAAATGTGGTGCCTTGAGAAAGCATTTCAAATTGGGGGATACTGAAAGCATTTTGGAAGGGCATGAAATTAGACCTGGGCCTTAACGACTAATGGATTGTCCATAGAAGGCTGGGAGAAGGGAAGAGAATGAGGTGTGAGTGCAGCCTGGGTTGGTCAGAGGTGGGAGCAGGTGGGAACTGTAAAAGTATAGGTTTTGGTTACTTTTTTTTCTCTCTCTCAGTTTGGATGGCTGTGAATCCTCCTGGGTTTATTCTTTGAAGAAATATTTTAAAGCCAGGCATGGTGGCGCACACCTTTAATCCCAGCACTTGGGAGGCAGAGGTAGGAGGATCACTGTGAGTTCAAGGCCACCCTGAGACTACAGAGTTAATTCCAGGTCAACCTGGACCAGAGTGAAACCCTACCTTGGAAAAAAAAATACACACACACACACACACACATGTACACACACACACACACACACACACACATATATATATACACACACACACACACACACACACACACATATAATTTTTATTTATTTGAGAGAGAAAGAGAGGGAGAGAATGGGGTGTTCCAGGGCCACCAGCCACTGCAAAAGAAATCCAGACGCATGTGCTACCTTGTGCATCTGGCTTGACCCTTCCTTTGGCTCTTCCATTCTATCCACCCCCTCTTCCACAATGGTCCCTGAGCCTTGGAGGGTGTGACAGAAGTGTTTCAGTGCTGGGTACTCCTCCATCCCTTCTTCTCAGCACTATGTTGCCTTTTGGGTCATCCCAGTGGACATCACCATCTGAAAAGAGAAGCTTCTCTAACCAGAAGTGAGAGTAGCATTAATATGTGAATATGAACATTAGTGCTTTGTAGTGCTGAGGTAGGGTCTCACTCTGGTCCAGGCTGACCCTTGTCTCAGGGTTTAAAATCATCCTCCCACCTTTGGGATTAAAGGCGGAAACTGGCAAGCCCTTGTCTTTTTAAAATCAAACATTATGGGTGTTTTGCTGGGTGTTTTGCTGTAGGTGGGTAGGTGGTGCAGGAAGGCCATGGAGAAGAGGATGGGTGTGACAGTTGAACATGCTGGAGTTGCCCAGTAAACACTCACCATGTGTATCACCCTTTGTACAAACAGGCACCACAGAACAATTACTATAAACCTCTGGGGAATGCTGCCAGGCTCATGTCCAGGAACCCTTTCTTATTCAGAGTGGGGATGGACTGTGCCCTATAGGAGGAAGGGAAGAACAGACTGGGTAACTTGTTCAGGTGGTATTGCTCTGGTCTGTCAGCTGTCCTCATCCAGATCACCTGGTTGCTCAGCAGCAGCAGACATAAGCAATCGTATACAGATCTGAATTAGCGCCACTTATTAATAGTACTTATTTTTTTTGTGGGGGGCTGTAGAGATTGCTCAGTGGTTAAGGCACTTGTCTGCATAGCCTAACGTCCCAAGTTTAATTCCCCAGTACCCACGTAAAGCCAGATGCACAAGATGGTGCATACATCTGGAGTTTGTTTATAGCAGCTGAAGGTCCTAGTGTACCCATTCTGCCTCTCTTCTCTCTCTCTCTCTCTCTCTGCTTGCAAATAAAATAAAAAATAGTATATATTTTTTCTTGAATATAAACAGAGTGGAGGGTCAAAACATCCTTTGAGTGAGAGTGGGTTTCAAGTTCTTGAACATTAATGTTTTCAAAGAGCAGAAAATGACCCATATTTAGGGTAAGATTGATTAATGGCTGGTTGGAATTATATGACATATATTTTTTTCCCCTTTTGAATCCCAATACAAGCTTTGAACTTAAAAAAAAAAACACATGAGATTTTTTTTTTTAAGTTTGAACTTTGATAGCACAAATGTTCCTTATAGTTAACATGTGTCCTTAATGGATAAGAAGTATGAAGAGACTAAGTGGAAATGGGAGAAGGAAAATTCTTTCCATCACTCCGAACACTTAAACCCAGTTTAAGGAAAATCAATAACCATATTCAGGTTGTTGTGGGAAAAAATGGGGCAATTAAAATTCACTTTACACATGAGGATACATCCTGAGAAATTTTTTAAGGGTGAAAGAGAAATGTAATTGGAAATTTAATATTTTAATTTATTGAAAGTATCTCCTAGCTAGGATTTCTAATAACTTTGAGCAGCAATAAGGAGACAGATCTGTTCGATCTGCGATGCTGTTGCTGAAAGCAATACTGGGGTTCATGGACAGAGGACTATGTGAATTTAAATGAGCAGCTGGAGCTGGGGATGCAGTCTGTGCTGTAGCCAATGGGAATGTTGTTAGTGATATCTACCTAGTCTCAGCTCATTAAAGTAAAAATTAAGACAGCTGACTGGGAGGCTGGAGAGATGATGGCTTAGCAGTTAAGGTGCTTGCCTATGAAGCCTAAGGACCAAGGTTCAATTCCCCAGAACCCATGTAAGCCAGATGCACAAGGTGGTGCATACATCTGGAGTTTGTTTGCAGTGGCTGGAGGTCTTTGCATGTCGGTTCTTTCTCTCTTTCTGCATGTCTCTTAAATAAATAAATAAATATGTAAACATTTTTTAAAAAAGAAAAATGATTGGGGAGATGGCTCAGTAGGAAAGTGCATGGCAAACAGGCATGGGGATCTGAGTTTGGATCCCCAGAATCCACCTAAAGTCCTAGGCTCCAGATAGGGATGGTGCTAGATGGGGTTGTAACCTGTGATTCCGGTGCTGGAAAGGAGGAGGTAGAAGGATCTGTAGAGCTTTCTGGCTAGCTAATCAGCCAAATCAGTGAGCTTTGATCTCAGTATGAGACCCTGTGTCAAAACACAAGGTGGCCAGGCGTGGTGGCACATGCCTTTAATCCCAGCACTTGGGAGGCAGAGGTAGGAGGAGCACTGTGAGTTCGAGGCCACCCTGAGACTGCATAATGAATTCTAGGTCAGCCTGCCTGATTAGAGTGAAACCCTACCTTAATAAACCAAAAAAAAAAAAAAAAAAAAAAAAAAAAAAAAAAAAAGGTGGTAAATGAGAAAGACACCTGACATCAACCTCAGGCCTACACAAACTCTCTCACACACACACACATTCACCTGTATACATGTACATACCCACACACATATAAACATACATACAGGTGTGCATACCACACACACATACAAAGAGTATTAAATTTTTTAACCTCTGGTTAATATTTTTCTTGTAGAATTTCCTTTTAAAATTCATCCAAGAAAAAAAAAAAAAAAAGATAACAAAGACAATGGCCCTGGAAGGAACTCCCTCTCCCTCTTTCTCTCTCTCTCTCTTTTTTTTGGTTTTTCAAGGTAGGGTTTCACTCTAGCCCAGGCTGACCTGGAATTCACTATGTATTCTCCGGGGGTCCTCAAACTCACGGTGATCCTCCTACCTCTGCCTCTTGAGTGCTGGCATTAAAGGTGTGTGTCACCATGCCTGGCTTCAAAGATCCTTCTCTTAATGGGAACTGTGCCCTTGGTTTTACCAATAAGTAAAGGCAACAAGATTTTGAAGTTCTGAGGGGAGGTGTGGTGTCCACATTGCTATGGTTGGATAGGATATGCTATTGCCATAAGTCTTCAAGGTTGAAATGGTCTTCCAGTCACTGTGGTATCCATTTGCTTCTGGCTTTAGTTCCAAATCTTGAGGAAGCTGTTCCAGGTCCTGGTTGCTACAGCCATGCCATCATCTGTCACCCCAAAATAGCTGGCACTATTGTCATGTCCAGCCAAGGCACTTGCTCTGTCAGCTTTGAGTGTGTCCCAGGTGTTGCCATTGAAGTCGTGGCACCCAGTAAGGAGAGGACACCTGCTCTTAGAGGAGGAGACAGAGGGGATCCCACTTTTGATGCTGTTACAGGAGTAGGTCATGAGAGCCCAATCTGCATGGAGGTTGAATAGCCTGCATGTGGCATCATCTGAGCCAGTGGCAAAGGCATTGCCATTGGGAAAGAAGAAGATGGCATGGATGTCAGACTCGGGGCCCGTGAAAGACTGTCACACATCTCTTCTCTGACATCCCAGAGCTTGGCTGAAGTATCACAAGCACCAGAGACAAAGTCTGCCATTAGAAGCAAGAGATAGGCTCCTGACATCTCCAATAAATGTGGGCCTTGACTGGCTGGTCTGTACATCCCACGGGGCACATGTGGTATCTCCAGAGCTGATGACAATCTGATAGTCATCCAGGAACCAGCAGCAGAACAGGTCTTACCAGCTCAGAACTCACATGTACATTCCCTTCATGAGATTTCAGATCCTAAATGGAGCAAATGTGATCTAGGGCCACCACAAATGACATCATTCCCACAAGGAGCATTTGTACAAGTCACAGCCCAGGATGAGCCCAGAGGATGGCACAGACATTGTCTGTGGTGTAGCTGTCCCGGGTGGTTTTTCCATCCTGGGAAGTGCTGACCAGAAGCCTGGAGTCTGTGCCCCAGTGTGTGGCATAGGTCTTGTCCAGGAGCTCCCTCAGAGCTCCCCTGGTGTGGTGTGGTGGGCATCTGGATTCTTCCCGTGGGTCGATGTTGTTTGTGACTGGTGAGTGTTACATCTGCACTCGCTTTGTCAGCATCTCTAGTTTGGTTTTTGAGTTGCTTGGCCTCCTGCTGCAACTGGTCAAGCTCCCACATCTTCAGATCCCAGGGTGCTCAAGGGCTCTCAGAACCCATATATAATATCTTTTGTCTTTCTCTTCACTATCTTCAGCATTCAGCCCTTCTGGGAAACCCCACCACGAGGTTTGTCTGCCTGGGAGGCTCCAGTGCATGTCCCAGGTAAGACTTTCCAGCCTAATCCACTAAGGCAGACAAGGCCTGCTGACACCTCAAGTCTGTCCATGACCCACACCCACCATCAGCTTTTACTTACAACGTTTGTTTAGGAAATGCTTTTCCTAGAAACTTACTTTAAAAGCATGGGACTGAGAAGGTAGCTTAGAGGTAGGGCAATTGCCTAGCGTGTGACTGCACACTTATTGATGTGATCTGCCCTTATTTTAAGTAACATATGAGCAACATCTCCATGAGCACAATTAGAATATTTCACATTCGCAGTATGGTATGCTCTGGGTGGTCTTTTCATAACTTCATGACAAACTCAGCAGCATCATGATCTCGAATCAAGACCCCTTACTTAATTCAGGGGTGTTTCTGGTCCAGTCTCCCACCCTTGCAAGTTTATCTTAGCCTCTCCCCCACCTTACATGTCCCTGTCGCAGTCTGGTCATCCTGGTTGTCAAGCTCTAGCCTGTGGGCAGGAGCCTGTGAGGCTGGTCTGGTTCCACTGCGGCTACTCCAGTCCCTGCCTAGCTGCCCTCACAGCCCAAGCCCACTGCTGCTGTCATCATCTGCCTAATTTTTTTTTTTTAAAAGTCCAAGTTTGTTAAATAGGTTTGGGATATTTTTTATAGAATATAGAGTTTGGGGCACCTAGTGACATGAGCCCTTAGGGCATGGAGGGTGGTGTCATTTTTACCACCATCATCAACACAGACAATTATATATTTTACATGTGAATTTCTTCTTTCATTTAGAGAGTAAGTGATGTGTTTGGGTCATCTCCTCCAAGCTACTGCATATTTAACCGTGTTTCCAAATACTCTCTAACTATAAGCTGTATTTTAGTTTACAGCCATTACAGGGATAGCGCTGGACAAGGCTGCAGGGAATTCTAGTACAGCATGTGCTGGGAACATAGTTACTGTGTAATCCTGAACAACTCTTCTCATCTTGGTTTCATAGTGAGTTTTTTTGGAGGGGGGGGAGAGAATTAAATATATATAACACACATAAATATACACATATACATAATATAATATACATAATATATAACATAATACATAAATAACATAACATAATATTGATCACTTCAACCCCTTTCAGATATACAGCTCACCATCATTCACCTTAAAATATTTCATTACTCCAAAGTAAAACTCTGATTTCCACTCTCCCCTCCCCCCAGCTCCTGGCCACCACCATTCTACTTTCTGTCTCTCGGAATTTGACACAGGTGGAATCATACAACTTGTCCCTTTGTGTTTCGCTCACTTCATGTAGCACGATGTCTTCAAAAGTCATCTGAGTGGTGTGACATGCACCAGAGTCTCCTTCCATGTTAAGGGAGAATAATATTGCATCATATGAATATACCACATTTTATTTGACCATTTATTATTCAGGATATTTGGGTTGCTTCCACATTTCTGTCTGAGCCATGCTATTATAAACATGGGTGCACAAATGTTAGATATTTCATTTAAAAAAAAATATTTCTTTATTTCTTTGAGAGAGACAGAAAGAAGGAAAGAGAGGGAGGCAGATAGAGAATGGGCACACCAGGACCTCCAGCCACTATAAACAAACCCCAGATACTTGTGCCACCTTGTGTATCTGGCTTTACATAGGTACTGAGGAATTGAACCTGGGTCCTTTGCTTTGCAGGCAAGTGCCTTAACTGCTAAGCCATTTCTCTAGCTCTGTATTTCATCTTTGAAGTGGAGTTGGTGAATCATATGGTGTCTGCATAGGGGCTAGAGCATTCTTTATTCTCACCAACTGTCAACAATGATTCTACCTTTTCCACATTCTCACCAATACTTACTATTTTTGTGCATTGGCCATCCTAATGGACATGAAGTTGTATCTCATTTGACATTGATTTCCAAATTTGTATTGTTTGTATTGTATTGTATTGTATTGATTTGTATTGTATTGATTTGTATTGATTTGTATTGTATTGTATTATATTGATTTGTATTGTATTGATTTGTATTGTATTGATTTGTATTGTATTGATTTGTATTGTATTGTATTGTATTGATTTGTATTGTATTGATTTGTATTATATTGATTTGTATTGTATTGATTTGTATTGTATTGATTTGTATTGTATTGATTTGTATTGTATTGATTTGTATTGTATTGTATTGTATTGATTTGTATTGTATTGTATTGTATTGTATTGATTTGTATTGTATTGTATTGTATTGTATTGATTTGTATTGTATTGATTTGTATTGTATTGATTTGTATTGTATTGTATTGTATTGATTTGTATTGTATTGATTTGTATTGTATTGATTTGTATTGATTTGTATTGTATTGATTTGTATTGTATTGTATTGATTTGTATTGTATTGTATTGTATTGATTTGTATTGTATTGTATTGATTTGTATTGTATTGTGTTGTGTTGTATTGTATTGTATTGTGTTGTGTTGTATTGTATTGATTTGTATTGTATTGTATTGTATTGATTTGTATTATATTGTATTGTATTGATTTGTATTGTGTTGTGTTGTGTTGTGTTGTATTGTGTTGTGTTGTGTTGTGCTGTATTGTATTGTATTGATTTGTATTGTATTGTATTGTATTGATTTGTATTGTATTGTATTGTGTTGTGTTGTGTTGTGTTGTATTGTATTGATTTGTATTGTATTGTATTGTATTGTATTGTATTGTATTGTATTGATTGTATTGTATTGTATTGTATTGTATTGTATTGTATTGTATTGTATTGTGTTGTGTTGTGTTGTGTTGTGTTGTGTTGTATTGATTTGTATTTCCTAAGTGACTGCTGGTGTTGGCACCTGTCTGTTCATGTGCTTGTTGGAATCTGTGTGTCTCCTTTGGGGACAAGGTTATTCAAGTCCTTTGCTCAGGTTTTCACTGAGTTTTGTTGAACACCTGTGTGTATTCTGGATAGCAATCCCTCATGGTCTAAAAGTACAATTTACTCATTTTTTTAATTGGTCACACTTTTGGTGTCAGCTTATCTTGTCCTTTAAAAAATCATTATTTTTGGACTGGAGAGATGGCTTAGCAGTTAAGATATTTGCCTTTGAAGCCTAAGGGCCAAGGTTCAGTTCCCTAGTACCCATGTATGCCAGACGCACAAGGTGATGGATTCATCTGGAGTTCATTTGCAGTGGCTGGAGGCCCTGGTATGTGCCCCCTCTATCTGCTTCTTCTTATCTCTACTTCTCTCTCAAATAAATAAAATAGTAAAAATATTTTTAAAATTATTACTTGGGCTGGGCATGGTGGTGCACGCCTTTAATCTCAGCACTTGGGAAGCAGAGGTAAAAGGATTGTCATGAGTTTGAGGCCAGCCTGGGACTACAGAGTGAGACCTTACTTGAACTCCCCCCCAATATATATATAATTTTGTTCTTTTGGTGCTGTTGAAGATGGAACTGCTCCTTTTTGCATTGTTCATTGTTAGTAAGTAGATGTAGAGCTGATGTTTATGTGTTCCTTTTTAGTTCATGGCAATAAGAAAAACTTGACTAGCAGGCATTTATGGAATTAAACTCATGTACAGGAGACAGCTTTCCAAATGAAAAGTGCTCACTAAATGGTGAGTACTATTAAATTATGAATATTAATGTAGATTGACTTGTTGGTGATATTCTATACTAGATTCTCACATAGAATATAGCCCAGGGCCAATATTTCAGTCAAGGAATCCAGCTCTTCTAAAAAGACCTTGAACCAGAGTTAAACCAGTTTCTGACTTCTGTTATCCTCATGACCTTGAACAAAGAATTTCATAACTCTAGGCTGCATTTTTACCCATTTGAAAATTGGGTGCAAAAAGGCAACATAGTGCTGAGAAGAAGGGATGGAGGAGTGCCCAGCTCTGAAACACCTCTGTCACACCCTCCAAGGCTCAGGGACCATTGCGGAAGAGGGGGCAGATAGAATGGAAGAGCCAAAGGAAGGGTATGACCTCTTACAATGCAACTGCCCAGACAGAAACTGGCCTCATCCATGACCTTGCAGTGCCTAGCAATACCTTCACAAAACCCTCAAAATAGAAGAAAAAGATGATGACATCAAATTAAAAGAGAGACTAATGGAGAGAGGGAGGGAATATGATGGAGATTGGACTTCTAAAGGGGAATGAGGGAGGGGAGGGAAATATGCGTTTTTTGTATGTAAGCATAGAAGTTGTCAATAAAAACAAAATTGGTGCACCGATGTGCACCTCACAGTAGTCCTGTAAGATAAAAGTGTGCGGAGCAGTACCTCGTGCCATGAAGTTATCATTCTCACAGTTAGTGGTTTAGGTCAAGGGCTTTGCAGCCAAACAGGCTGGGCTTAGAGTTTGGCCCCTACAGTCATTAGTGGTGAACTTGGGCGAGTTATTTCTCCCACGTCTCTATCAAAGGGCACTATTGAGGTACCTCACTTGTAGTGTCTTTTGAGGATGAATTGAGTTTAAATATGTAAAGTGCTCAATGATTCCCATATCCAAGCAGGGCATGATGGTTATTATTGTCATGGTCATTACAGCCACTCTAATTGCTTTGCTGTCCTGTGATAGAAGGGCTATAGGCCACTTTATAAATCATTTATAATCTGTTTCCTCTTGCATTCCCTGAATAAGGCATTTTCAAACAAAAAGGAGGAGTCTCTACTCATAGTCTCAGATCCCCCCACTGGGAGTGCTTCTTCTGTCTCCTGCTCGCACCCAAGGCACCTGGAAGGGACTCCCCCTTCCAAGCTCCAGCGCCAGGCCTGCTGGAGAGCCGAGCAGATGTGTCTGCTTTTCAGACCCAGGCATTTCCTCTCTTCCTGCAGCACATGCCAGCACAGTCAATATCTGGAAACCCGCTGCTTCACAGTAGGCCTGAGGACTAAACTGGTACTTTACTAGAAAATGGTAATAAAGCAATTTGAATTGCTTTTCATCCTCCCTGCTCTTAACGGCTTTTAGGTTCATATGAGACCAATCAATTAATCCTGCTTCGGAGTTACACGACTGGGGTATTTTCCAACTCCTGAATAGGAGATGGGCCCATAATAGAGATTTTTCCAGCCCTCTCTCATGAGACTCACTCAATCTGGCAACTGGGGTGGTGATGACTGGGGGTGTCCACTTGGCTGGCTCCATCTCCTCTCAGCCTGGCAAGCTCCCCATTGCTAACAAATGGCTTCTTACCCCAAAGACAAAGTGTAATTGTGATTCCGCTTCAAGTGCTAGTCTCCTCCTACTACTTACTTCCTCCAATCTCTGCTTTCGGTCTGGGAGAGTTAATCAGGTAGAAACTGATCTATTTCAAAAAGGAGTCTCTGCTTCCGTCCTGACCAAATGCTTCCTCCCTCGCTTTGAAGAATTCTCCAGGACCTCAGTATACCTGGAATGGTAGAATAGGCAGCAGCTCTCAGAGAATAAGGGATGATGTGAACTAAAACAGAACTACATGAAAACTTGGAAAGGATACAGGTTAGGGCAGGACACTTTTTCTTTTATGTTCATTAATATTAATTATTATTCTTAAAAAATTTTTATTGTATGCAGCATGTGGTGTGTGTGTTTATGTATGTGTGGTTTATGCACGCATATTTGCAGATGTGCCTGTCCTGTGTGCATGCATGGAGGGGGGTGGTCCAGAGAAAGATGCTGGGTGTATTCCTTTTCCACTTTATTTCCCTGAGCTGGAGTCTCTCGCTGAACCTGAACCTCTCTGTTCTTATTTAGACTAGATGACCAGGGCGCCTCAGTTATTCTCCTGCCTCCACCTCCACCTCCTCAGCACTGGGGTTAAAGGGACGTTGTGACCATGTCTAGGCCTTGTCATGGGTGCTGGGGATCCAACTCAGCCCCTCATGCTTGTGTAGTTAGAACCCTTGCCTTCTGGGCCATCTCCTAGCCCTTGACTAGATTCCTTTTTTTTTTTTTTTTTTTGAGGTAGGGTCTCACTCTAGCTCAGGCTGACCTGGAATTCACTATGTAGTCTCAGGGTGGCCTCGAACTCATAGCGATCTTCCTACCTCTGTCTCCCGAGTGCTGGGATTAAAGGCGTGCGCCACCACGCCCGGCTAGATTCCTTTTGAAATCAATTTCTTGGGTCAGGGTTATGGCTTAGTAAAGGGATTGCCATGCAAAATGTGACAGCCTGAGTTCTGATCCTCAGAACTCATGCAAATGCTGGGCACGACAGCCTGCACCGGAAATGCCAACGCTGGGGAGGCAGAGACAGGAGGATTCCTGGGACAAGCTGTCTAGCTAGAGTGGTCCAGTCTGTGAGCTATGGATTCAATGAGAGATTCTGTGTCAATAAATAATGTGGAGCACAATTGAGGAAGACACCAGACATCCACTGCTGGCTTTCCCATGTACGTGCACACACATGCATGTGTACTTCCCTCCCACACGAACATGCATGCACACATAAATTCACACCACACACACACACACACACACACGTGAAAAACTCCTTTAAAAATTCTCTGGGACAAAACGCGAATGACTAATTCATAAATGGAAGATGACAGATTGAGTGATCAAGGCAAATGTCCTGAGACACTGGGCTCTCCACAGACTCCTTGGTGACGGGGCAAACTAATGCGTTTCCCTGGTTGTGGAGTCAGTGTGGGCTATTCCTCCACCTCAGCATTGATTTTTGCCAGAAGTTGTCTCAAGACTTCAAGCACAACTTGTTTAGACATTTTCTAGTTGTAATTTTTTTTCTAGGCTGTTAAAAATATTGGCTTTGACAGCTTTAAAATGATGGCCTCAAAATTGAAATAATTTACATTCTGGAATTAAGATAATTCAGGCATTTCTGCTGGCAATGATAAAGGGTAGGAGCCAGTTATATAAATCCTAGGTTTCAGGGAGACAGAGACATTAGCATAGATTGGTCGGCTGTAGATATTCTGAGCAGTCACCTTCCCTGGTAAATGAATCTTTATGTCTCTCCCAGCCAGGTCCAGATTCTGAGCTATTTTGAGAGCTCCTCTTGGATCGGATGATCTGGATGAGCTGGAGGGTGAAGGCCTCAGACTTGGGCCACATTTGTGCAAGAGACACGGAGAGTCCAAGGAAAAAATTGCAGCCACTGTCTGGTTGTTGTGTGTTTACCCTAGAGTTCTCTCCTCTCTCTGCTGGGTCTCTCAGTCCCAGGGAGTCAACACAGAAGGCATTGAGACCTGCTCAGTGCTCCTGGCCCTGGCCCAGGGTTCTCTGCCAGATTCCAAACACACCTGCTAAAACGATTCTTTTCTCCCAGTACTCTGCTGACATTTTCAGCTGGAACCAAAGGCCTTCTTTTGCTCTGTAGCATTCCTCTGACTACTAACTAGATCATCTTTCCACCCCATTCCGCAGGAGCTACTCCTGAATTCTGACTGGAAACAACTAAATCAAAAGAAAGCTTGGTCCAGGCCTGAGCCTGTGGTTGCAAAATGACTGAATGGTCATCACATTCCTAGGGATGAAGGAAAACAACAGCTTCCAATTTCAAGTTCCTCTTCCTCCCTGGCACCAGGTACATGAGGACTTGTCACACTTAATCATCTCCAAATGATGCTGAGGTGTCATCTGTGAAAAAGAGTTCAGAAAAGCTGAAAATGTTCCTCCAAGACTCCCGGCTGTTCACTAGGCCAGATGGACCCTCGAGTCTATGATTTGGGTGCGTCACCTGTATCTCTAGCACAGATATAGGTGACCCAGCCAGTTATCCCCACAGAATTCAGGAGGTGGAAGAGACACTAGAAATGACCAGGGCCTCTCTCCAATATGTAGCATGAGGTGGGCGTGGGTTCAAACCAGCCTCAGCACCACGACCTTTGTACCTTTGTAATTTTGTGATTGGAAGGGATGTTAGAATCTACTTAATTCCACTCCGTGACTGACACCCAGTGTCTGTAACTTTTGAAGCTGTGGCAAGTGGAGATGACTGTGACCTTCAAGTGTCCTTTGGCAGTATGTGGAGGTGGGTGGGAGACCAGTGAGAGTACAGGCAGGGATGTGGTGGAACATCTTACAATGTCAGGACAGCATCTTGGCCCCTTGTCCTTCAGCCCACAGAAGGAATTGTCTGAGGTTGAGAGTTGACTGTGGTTACTTTGCATAGCTGAGAAAACTAATTTTGCTCACAGTTTCAAAGTGTTCAGTCCCTGGCTGCTTGGCCCCATGTTCCTGGGAAGAACACCAAGGAAATGGGAGTATGTTGTGGAGGTTTTGTTGCTTCATGGTGGACAGGAAGTAGGGTGTGAAGAAGGGACTGGAGGTCAGGTTTAATTTTCAGAGCCGGTTCTTTGTAAGCTACTTCTTCAGGTAGGTACCACCTTACAAAGTTTCCACCTCCCAAATAGTACCCATTCTATAGGGACATGAGCCTTTGGAAGAATAGCTCATATTAAAATAATAACAAGAGCTGGGTGTGGTCATACAAGTCTTTAATCCCAGCACTCAGGAGGCAGAGGTAAGAGGATCACCATGAGTTCAAGGCCACCCTGAGACTACCAGGTGAATTCCAGGTCAGCCTGGGCTGGAGCGAGACCCTTTCTCAAAAAAAAAAAAAAAAAAACCATAATAATAATTATAATTGTAATAGCAAGAACCTAGATATATGGGAAGGTAAAATGATAAAAATGTAGGTACTAGAGATAATCTGGAGCAAACCCTTTATTGTTAATAGGAAAGAGGTCCAGAATTGTGATGCCACTAACTTCTGGTCACACAGAAAGATTTTGGTAGAAATGAATCTGTACTCTATTATACCTGAGCACATAAAATCTATAATATTGGGGGCTGGAGAGACATCTCAGTGGTTAAGGAACTTGCCTGCAAAGCCTAAGGACCTGGGTTCGATTCTCTAGTATCCACATAAACCAGATGCATAGTGGTCAATGCATTTGGACTTTGTTTGTAGTAGCTGGAGGCCCTGGCATGCCTATTTTCTCTCTCTTCTATCTCTTGCTGCTTGCAAATAAATAAATAAATAAATTAATTAATTAAAAATCTATAATATTAGCCGGGTATGGTGGCTAATTCCAGCACTTGCGAGGCAGAGGTAGGAGGATTGCCATAAGTTCAAGGCCACCCTGAGACTACATAGTGAATTTCAGGTCAGCCTGGGCTAGAGTGAGACCCTACCTCGAAAAAAAAAAAAAAAAAATCTATAATATTACATACTAATATGGATGATTATACATAATAATAAAAAACTCATAACTGCAGTACAGTAATAGAAAAGTATAAAAAGAAAAATCTCCATAGCATTGTCATGAAGTCACATTATTCCACATATGCACCTGTAACAAATGCGAGAGGAAGACACTGTCCACATATTATCCCCATTAAAAAATAAAACAAGGGGGCTGGAGAGATGGCTTAGTGGTTAAGGTGTGTTGCAGACAGCTTCAGGTTCACTGAGATGAACTTCCAGACCAGGCTCAGTTATGGAGGAAGGGATATTTATTGAAGCATATAGGTTCAGGGGAAGTTCCATAATGGCAGAAGAAGCTGGCCTGCCTTCACAGGACCAAACACAGAGAGCAAAGCCAAAAACAAAGCCACACAGCACAGCACACCTCAGGAACTCCAGCTAGGCACACTTTGCATATCTTTAGATTGAAATCTCAAACCCACCACCACACCTTAAGATCCGCCCAGTGACATTGCCTCTAGCCAGGTGGCTGCAGATGTAAACTACAGACTAATAAAACACTGAGTATATTGGGGGACATCTATCCAAACTACCACAAGATGCTGGCCTGTGAAGGCTAAGGACCTGGGTTCAATTCCCTGGTACCCATGTAAGCCCGGTGCACATGGTGGTGTGTATGTCTGGAGTTTGTTTGCAGTGGCTAGAGGCCCTGACACACCCATTCTCTACCTATCTGTTTCTTTCTCTCTAATAAATAAATAAAAATAATGTAATAAAAACAATAAAATAAGGGCTAGGGAGATGGCTCAGAGGTTAAAGGTCCTTGCTTGCAAAGCCTGTCAGCCCAGGTCCAAAACCCCAGCACCTATGTAAAGCTAGATGCAAAAAGTGACGAGGGACTCTGACTAGCCCCTCCTCTCTGCTCCCCACCTTGCACATGAGCACATACACAAATACATGTGTGAATAAATAAATACATATTTAAATTAAAAAGCCATTGAGGAGACCAAGGTGCAGAGAGGAGAATGAACTAGCTCAAACCCTCACAGTTAGTAAGTGGCATGGTTTTTACCTTCACCTCTAACTTTTATTTATTTATTTTTTATTTGTAAATATTATATTATTTATTTGAGAAAGAGAGAGTGAGAGAAAGAGATATGTATAGAGACAATGGGCACGCCTCTAGCCACTGAAAATGAACTCCAGATGCATGTGCCACCTAGTGCATCTGGCTTTATGTGGGTACTGGGGAATTGAACCTGGGTCCTTAGGCTTTGCAGGCAAGTGCCTTAACCACTGAGCAATCTCTCCAGCCCCCCACCTCTGACTTTTAAATCAAGGCCTTTGGAATCATCAGCCAGGAGCCTGGTTATTCCTATGAGTGAGGCATCAAGAACAAAGGAAGCGTATGTCCTCATGTATGAGAACTGTAGGATGTTCAAACATCTTTTATTGTACCAGCTTCGACTTTTCTTGATGTATCCTCCAGTCCATTACCATGAAGGTGGATGCGTTTGCTCCTGTAAGGTCTGCTGTTGGATGTGCTAAGTGCTCTAAAATTTCTGGGGAATAACTAAACCCTATGTGTTTAGAGCCACCCTTTGGTACAGTGATTTTACTCGTCAGCATCTGTCCTAAGAAAACAATCAGAGTGGCAGATAGATTTATGCACAAAGATATCATGATAATAATAATGGCTGGGATTTGCTGAGCTCACGCCATATGCCATACTCAGTGTTAAGTGCTTTTGACATGCACCCTCTTATTTATTCTGCACAACAACACTATGAGATAGTTGTAGTCTCAACTCTGTGTATGTGGCTTAGAGAGTTGGGAATTTAGCCAGAGTTACTTGGCTCAGTGATAAGAGGGATTCAAAGCCTAGAGATTGGCTACTAGGATTGCTTCAGTTAAACCCTTTACAATACTGACCAGTAGCAGTAAATCACAACTTTACTGGGGAGAAGCAGAAGGAACTTGGAAGTCTAACATTAGCACATTTGGTTTGGTGAATTATGACCTGTTTCTTCTTTTGCTTTCTTGGCCTGAAGTTAATTTGACCATGCTTTCCTTGGGTGAGAAAGGACAGTGGATCTGCTTAGCAGCTTTGCAGATGGTTCACACTTGTGAAGAATATTATTTCCAGCTTAACTCTGGTCACTGCAAACAGCGCAGTAGACTAGGAGTCAAACAGGCCTTTGATAGACCACTAAACCTCACTGTTTGCATCATTGAAGACCTGAGGAGGAAGTCTTCTTTGCCTCCCCCTCCCCTCCTCCTCCCCTCCTCCTCCCCTTCCTTCTCCCTGTGCTCCTCCCCTCCTCTTTTTCTACCTCTTCTCCCTCTTCTCCATCTTTCTTTCTTTCTTTCTTTCTTTCTTTCTTTCTTTCTTTCTTTCTTTCTTTCTTTCTTTCTTTCTTTCTTTCTTTCCCTTCCCTTCCTTCCCTTCCCTTCCTTTCCTTCCCTTCCCTTCCCTTCCCTTTTCCCTTTCCTCCCCCTCCCCTCCCCTCCCCTCCCCCTCCCCTCCCTCCTCCCCTCCCCTCCCCTCCCCTCCCCTCCCTTCCCCTCTCCTCCCTCCCTCCCTCCCTCCCCTCCCTCCCTCCCTCCCTCCCTCCCTCCCTCCCTCCCCTCTCTCTTTCTTTCTTTCTTTCTTTCTTTCTTTCTTTCTTTCTTTCTTTCTTCCTTTCTTTCTTTCTTTTTGCCAGTATCTCTAGGCCAGACTGACCTGGAACTCTCTATAGCCCAGGATGGCCTTGAGGTCTTGAACTCATGGTGCTCTTCCTACCTTAGTCTCTCCAGCACTGGGATTATAGGATTGAGTCACTATACCCAGTTAGGGGAGGAAGTCTTATTCTCTTCTGAGGGAAGTGGATTCTGACCACTCTAGTCAGAAAGGAAAAAGTGCATGCTTTCTTCTCCTTTTTTGCATGTGTATGTGTTGGATTCAAGTGTGTGTGTCTTCACATGTGTACACATATATGTAGAGGCCAGAGGACAATCTTGGCCATTATCCTCAGGTATATTGCCTACTTCTTTATTTATTTATTTTTATTTTTTGAGTTAGGGTCTCACTCTAGCTCAGGCTCACCTGGAGTTCACTATGTAGTCTCAGGGTGGCCTCAAACTCAGGGCAATCCTTCTACCTCTGCTTCCCAAGTACTGGGATTAAAGGTGTGTGCCACCACACCTGGCTCCTCTTTTTTAAAATAATTTTTATTTATTTATTTGAGAGAGAGAACGGGCACTCCAGGGCCTCCAGCCTCTGCAAACAAACTCCAGATGCGTGTGCCCCTTTGTGCATCTGCCTTACGTGGGTCCTGGAGAATTGAGCCTTGAACTGGGGTCCTTAGGCTTCACAGGCAAGCATTTAACCACTAAGCCATCTCTCCAGCCCCATCTTTATTATTATTATATTTTTATTTCTTTATTTGAGAGAGACTTAGGCAGAGAAAGAGAGAGAGAAAGAGAAAGAGAGAGAGAGAGAGAGAGAGAGAGAGAAACAGGCAGGCCAGGGCTTTCAGCCACAGCACAGTCCAGATGCATGCACCACCTTGAGCATCTGGCTTACATGGTTCCTGGGGAATTGAACCTGAGTCCTTTGGCTTTACAGGCAAGTGCTTTAACCACTAAGCCATCCCTCCAGCCCTCTACGTCTTTTTTTTTGGGAGGGGATAGAAGGGGAGTTGTCTTTTATTGAGCTGGAGTTTATCAGTTTGGCTACATGGGATAGCCAACAAGCCCTTTGGATTTGCATGTCTCCACCACCCCAGTGCTGGGCCACCAACACTGGGCATTTTTCATGGGTACTAGGAATAGGACTCAGATCCTTGTGCTTTCAAGGTAAGTGCTTCAGTGACTGAGCTATCTGCCCAAACTTGCATTCTTGTGGCAAAGTCTTCTGATTAGCTTTAGGGTGACATCTATTGGATCCCTGGCCATGGAAACTAATGAAGAAGGAAAAACAGAGGGAGAAATCCAGACCCCCGCATCCGCAGGTGGGAGGGCCCTTCTCTCTGTGGATGGAATGGCTGGCTTTGTGGACCCGGTCAGGCTGAGCAATTGGAGAGAAATCTGATAACAGAGAGCTGCCTCTGACATCTATCCTGGGCTTCAGAGCCCTGCTCATCTCCATCCCCTGAAAATGGAACTTGTGCTGTGACATCAATAACTGCCTTCTCATTTTTCTAGTCAGCCCCAAATCATCCCTGCTTCAGAGGTGAGTCAGCTGGGGAAAGACAGAGTTGGTGGTCCCTTATCACAAGTGTTCAACTTACAGAGTGTGAGAGCTGGAGGTGACCACTTGGAGGTGGTAGTGGTTTGAATGTCAATGTATGTCCCCCCATAGCCTCAGGGAGTTTTGATTAAGGTTAAGCTTCCTACTTAAGTCTCCAGCATCTTGCTGGAGGGGGTGGCATGGGGGGATATGGGAGGCGCAGATCATATAGTCCAGCCCCAAGGTGTGTAATTCAAAACAGCTGAAGCTCTGGCTGTTCATTTTTTCTGGCTGTTCTGTGGTATCTCTCTGCTTGGATCCATGGAAGTGAGCAAGCTTCTTCCTCCATTGATGGTGTTTCCGTGGATTCTATAAGGTTGAAATTAACCCTTTCCTCCCATAAGTTGCTTCTGGTCAGGTGTTTGTCCAGCAATGAAAAGTAACTGCAACAGAAGCCCACCATCCTAGCTAGTTTCTCCACTTGGGGATCAAGGAGGGTGCAGAGAGAGGGGACTTGGGCAAGGTCCACATAAGTAGCAGAACAGAAATCCATGCTGTCTGAGCCCAAGTGCAGGAGAGAATTTCCCCTTCTATCACCTCACTGCTATTTACTCGGAATCGCTGAGCATCTGTTTACTGAAGTAAGTACCATTACTCACATACTTAGGTTGCTTATGGACCTTGAATACACCCACAATATGTATTATGAACACAAGGAAGTCTATTGACGAATGCTGTCAATTCTTCCCCCAAATGTCTTTTGAATCCATTTCCATCTGATGAGTTCAGATTTACCGCCTCTTTACTGAATCTATGGAAAACTGGTCATCTAACTGGTTGTGCTATCTTTATTTATTTATTTATAAATATATTTAATTAATTAATTTATTTTGAGAGAGAGAAAGAGGCAGAGGGAAAGAGAAAGACAAAGAGAAAGAGAGAGAATGGGCACTCTAGGGCCTCCAGCCACTGCAAATGAACTCCAGATGCATATGCCCCTTGTGCATCTGGCTTATGTGGGTCCTGGAGAGTCTAATCAGGATCCTTTGACTTTGCAGGCAAATTCCTTAATGGCTAAGCCATCTCTTCAGCTTTAGTAACTGCTGCTCTTAGATTTTTTTTTTTCAATACTGCAGCCAGATCACGTTCTAAGGAAATTTTTCCATGGCTCCATTTGTTATGGGACAAAAATACACAAGTTAGCAGGCTGTTCAAGGCCCTTTATAATCTAAGCCCAACTGCCAAGCTCATATCTAACAGTTCTGTCCACTCCTGAGTGATAGACTCCTACCACACTACAGACAGGATAAGCTGCTCTATGCCTCTGTTCTTTTCCTACAAGGTTCCATCTGCATGGGAGTCCTATCTCCTGTACTTCAGTCAGGAGTTCTTGCTTATCCTTAAGTATAGCTCCAACATCAGCTTGGTGATGAAGCCCTCCAACATACCTGGCCAGGAAAGGCGCTTCCTGCTCTCAGCTCCATGTCTCCCGTGCTCTGCACACAGTCCTATTGTGGCTGTCATATGGAAGTGACACGAGTTAGGCATTTGCCTGTCTCCCTGAGGGGCTGAGTGTGAACGTTTCCCAGCAAGAAGTCTGTCTCATCTACTCTCAAGTCCTAGCATAGGGTCTGGAATAGACTAGGTGTTCAGTAATGCCTTATGAGTTAATGAATACATCAATTATTAAATTAGCATGCTTATTTATTGCTTGGGGGGGGGTTGGTGGCCCCTTCAAACAAATGGCTAGAGAGATGTTCACCAAACCTGAAAGGTGTACTTGGGAAAGTGTGAATTAAATTTTAGTCAGTGAAGAATGGAGAGATGAATATGGGAAGAGAGAATACACGTGATTTGAAAAATCATGAGAGAAGATGCTTTGGACTTGAGGTGTGGAATGGGAGTGGGACTGTGTCTCATGTGGGTCTCTGTACTTTTCATGCTCTAGGGGAAGCGGGAGAGCAGGGTAGAGGGTGGGAGTGGCAGATGTGTACTTAGGTAATGGAGGTGCCATGGTGTCCAAAGGCAGCACCAGGGAGGGCAGCTGGAACACAGTGTTCAAGGGGGTCTGTGGGGGCTGGCTGTGACACAATGTGCTCTGGCCACTTAGGATGAGGAGCTCATCCACTGTCAGGTATGCTTGATGAAGGCAGTACCCTGAGCTCTGTCGACTCCCCTGCCTCATTACTACTGAACACGACCCACTATTTAATTCCTCTGGCTTTAGACAGAATCTTCTGACCTTGGTGTGTGTTGGTCCTGACCTCTTGTTTTCGTGTGTAAGGCAATATTTTTAAAGTTTTAAATTTTTTTAAATTAAATTTTTTATTTATTTATTTGACAGAGAGAGAGAGAGAGAGAGGGGAGGAGGAGAATGGGTTTGCCAGGACCTCCAGCCACTGCAGACAAACTCCAGATGTATGCGCCCCCTTGTGCATCTGTCTAACGTGGGTACTGGGGAATCAAATCTGGGTCCTTTGGCTTTGCAGGCAAGCGCCTTAACTGCTAAACCATCCCTCCAGCTCCTTTTTTATAGTGTTTTTAAAAAGTATTTTATTTATTTGAGAGAGGGAGAGGGAGAGAAAGAGAATGAATATGGGTGTGCCAGGGCCTCTAGCTGCTGCAAACAAACTCTAGATGCGTGACCACTTGGTGCATCTGGCTTTATGTGGGTGCTGGGGAATTGAACCTGGGTCCTTTGGCTTTGCAGGCAAGCGCCTTAACTGCTAAGTCATCTCACCTGCCCAGCAATTTTTGTTTTTGTGTGTAAGACAACTATTTTTTTTGGGGGGGGGTTGTGATTTGAAGTTCTTGAGTCAATTAACGTTCAGGGAAGAAGAGACAGGTAAGACATTTGCACCAGTATTTTATAGAGCTTAACTGTGATGGTTGGCTGATTTAATGATAGTGAAGTCTTTGAATTCTGTCATTTGTTAGTATTTTGTATTTGCCCAGAAGAGGTATGAAAATGGATTTAGAAGTCATAGGTGATAACTTGTTTCATTGAATTAAAGAAAATTTACAGTGATGTGAAGTTTGAACTTCTAGCTGAGAAGAGTGAAGTTAGTCATTATTTTCCTCTGCCTTATTTTCCTGTTTGCATGGGTAGGTAGCCACAGTGAAGGGGGATGTCATATTTCCTTATAGTAACAGATACAAGATACTTTCACATCTGCCATCCTTCATCTTCCTGAAACTCAGAGATGTGGAATTTTTTTTTGAGGCAAGCTCAACAAACTGCTTTTTTCTTTTGAGAGAGAGAGAGAGAGAGAGAGAGAGAGAGAGAGAGAGAGAGAGAGAGACAGAGTGGGTGCACCAGCGGCCTCTCACTTGCTGTGAACGAACTCCAGACACGTGTGCCCCCTGTGCGCTTGCGTCACTTTTGCATCAGCTAAAAGTGGGACCTGGAGTTTCAAATGGGCTGTCTTAGACTTTGCAGGCAGGAATCTTCATTGCTAAGCCATCTCTCCAGCCCAGACTTTTTTTATGAGAGAGAGAGAGAGAATTGGAGTGCCAGGGCCTCCAGTCAGTGCAATCAAATTCCAGATATGTACACCCCCTTGTGTGCATATGTGACCTTGCGCACTTGCATCACTATGTGTCTGGCTTATGTGGGACCTGGATATTTGAACACGAGCCCTTAGGCTTTGCAGGCAAGTGCCTTAACTCTCCAGCCCCAAGCTGTGGAATTTAATACACCTCTCTTATAGATGAGGAATCAGAGGCACAGAAAGGCTATCATTTTCTAAAAAAAGGAAGTGGCTCCAATGAGGCTCAAAAGAGATTTTGGTCAGTCAGTAGAGAGCTTGACTAGCATGCAGGAAGTCCTGGGTTTGATGGCCTGTGTAGACCTAGGGTGGTAACAGTGATGTGTGCCTGTAATCCCAGCACTAGGAAGGTGGAAGCAGAAGGATTTGAAGTTAGGTTAAGGCCATCTTTGGCTACAACCTTGATAAGTATTAGGATACAGCTTAGGATACATGAGATCCTGTCTCAAAAACAAACGAGGCTGGGAAAATGGTTCAGTGGTTAAAGGGACTTGCTTGCAAAGCCTAATGGCTCAGGATCAATTCCTCAGTACCCATGTAAAACCAGATGCACAAATGGTGCATTCATCTGAAGTGCATTTGTAGTGGCAAAAAGCCCTAATGCACTCATTTTATCTCTCGCTCTTTCTCTCTCTCACACACACATAAATAAATATAAATATCTGAAACAAAAATTTATTTCATGACTTCTGTTGCAATGCTCCTGGGTGGGCCACAGCTCTGGATTTCCATCCTATCTCCACCACCTTAACTGAGAGGTAGGATTTGGGGAACGTGGTCGCACTCTATCAGCTGTGTCTCTTAGGATGTTCTGGAATGGATTCATAAAAACACACAATGTGAGGAAGGAAAGAAAGATGGAAAATTTAATAAATGCAACTAATACCATGTATGTGGCTGGGATACACAGTGGGAGGGTGGAGCAATGAGACTTGGGGACCTGAAGGTAGGAATGTAGGCATTGGTGAGATTATTCAAGATCTCAGACAGTTACATTTTATCCCCAGGGGAGATCACTGAAGGTTTAAAGAAGATCACTTAAGGAAGTGGGAGATTTGTGTTTTCTAGCAGCGTCCCTATGGCATGGGCAAAGAGTGTCCTCCCTGGCCACCCATATGGTCTTGCTCTGCAGTGTAACCCCTGCAAAGTTATCCCCCAGTGGTACTCCACAACACATTTTGTCATTCCAAATGCTTGCTTACAAACCTCACTAGCTGTGCATTTCCAGCTTCCAAAACTCTGGAATAAATAAACCTTTTTTTGGTAATATTTAAAATTTATGTATTTATTTATTTTATTTTAAAAAGTATTTTATTTATTGGGCTGGAGAGATGGCTTAGTAGTTACGGTGTTTGCCTGCAAAGCCAAAGGATCCTGGTTCAATTCTCCAGGATCCACATAAGCCAGATGCACAAGGGGGTACATGCATCTGGAGTTTGTTTGCCTCTTTCTCTCTATCAAATAAACAAATAAATAAATAAAATATATTTAAAAATATTTTATTTATTTATGAGAGAGAAAGAGAGAGAGAATGGGTGTGCCAGGGCCTCTAGCCACTACAAACGAACTCCAGACAAATGTGCCACCCAATGCATCTGGCTTTATGTGCATGCTGGGGAATTGAACTCAGGTCCTTAGGCTTTCCAGGTAAGTGTCTTAATCACTAAGCCATCTCTCCAGTCCTTAAATTTATTTTCGCATGTGTGTGGTGGAGTGGGGGGTTGGCATCAGGTCCTCCTGCTACGGTAAACAAACACCAGCTGCTTGAGCCACTTTTGCATCTGGCTTGCATGGATGGCTTGGGAATTGAACCCTGGCTCAGCATGTTGTTTTGGTTTTTTATTTTAATTTTCTTTTTTTTTCTCTCTCTCTCTTTTTTTGATTTTTTCATTTTTTGGTTTTTCAAGGTAGGGTCTCACTCTAGCCAGGCTGACTTGGAATTCGCTACATAATCTCAGGGTGGCCTCGAACTCATGGCAATCCTCTTACCTTTGCCTCTCGAATGCTGGGATTAAAGGTGTGGGTCACCACACCTGGCTTGTTTCTCTTTTTATTTATTTATTTGAGAGACAAAGAGGCAGAGAGAGAGAGAGAGAGAGAGACAGAGACAGAGAATGGGTATGCCAGGGCCTCCAGCTACTGCAAATGAACTTCAGACACATGCACCACCTTGTACGTCTGGCTTATGTGGGTCCTGGGGTATCAAACCTGGGTCCTTTGGCTTTGTAGGCAAGTGCCTTAATCACCAACCATCCCCTGAGCCCCAAGCAGGTTTTTCAAGCAAGTATTTGTTTGTTTTTTCAAGGTAGGGTCTCGCTCTAGCCCAGGCTGACCTGGAATTCACTACGTAGTCTCAGGATAGCCTCAAACTCACAGCAATCCTCCTGCCACCATGCCCGGCAGCTTCAAGCAAGTATTTTTAACCGTTGAGCCATATCCCCAGCCTTAAACCTGTTTTCTTTACAAAGTTAGCTTGCCTCAGGTATTTTGGTATAGAAACACAAAATGGACTAAAACCCTGCTTTAGGACAAAAACTAGAGAGGATAAAAGTGTGAAGCGCCATTCTAGGCTGTTCCCTGTTTCTCCCTGCGCCTCAGCAGACACTGCTGGTTTGTCTTCACCGTGATTCATGCTGATGATATCTGTATGGGTTATTTCTTTTATACCCACTGCTCTGCTGGGGGAAGGGCAGTTTGTTCCAGCAGCTTTCCAGGCATACTCCCCTAATCATCAAAAACCCAGAGAAGGTCAGGCCTGCGACATACACCCCTAACCATCAAGACCCAGAGAAGGTGGGTCCTGTTCCTCCTTGCTGTACTGACATGTTTTTCTTCTGCATCAGCTGTGAACTCCTTAAGAATAGTGGCTGGGCTGGGGACATAGCTCGGTTGATAGAATACTTGCTTCATGCACAAAGAAAAAGAGTAATGATGTGTCTTATTCATCTCTGAACCTAACATGCCACACAACGATCAGCAGAGCGTGGACATGGCCAACATGGCAGACAGCATGGGCTCCTGAGCTAGGCTGCCTGTGTTCTAACTGCATCTCTGCCCACCACCTATCAGCCACACAGGTTCCCCTGCACATGTCCTTTGTTTATAAAGTACACTCACCCTTGATATGTGTGTGTCAGAGGAGGGATGGATGGTTCTAACGCCCTTAACAAAAAGTGTCTGAGGGGGCTTTTTCTTCCCTTTTATCTTGTGAAGATCTAGACTTAAGCTGCCATCTTTGAAGCAGAGAGTGAGCTCTCGCTAGATATTCGATGTGTCGGTGCCTTAATCTTGGACTTCCCAGCCTCCAGAGCTGTGAGCAATACATTCATGTCACTTAGTGCTATAAGGAAGGTATTAGTCAGTTTTCTGTTACTGTAACAAAATTCCTGAAGCAAGCTAACTTTGTAAAGACAAGAGGCTAATTTATCTCGAGTTTGGAGGCTGAATGTCCTAAAATAAAATGCCAACTCTGGCAAGGATCCTTCCCTTGGCTGTGTCATCTCATGGTAGATGGCAAAGGTAAGATGGTGGTGCCAGGCTCAGGCTCATAAAAATCACTGTGTGAGAATTACCCAAGGACCATATAAGAACTACCTTAATTTATTCCAAGGGCAACTGTCAGTTGACTAAAAGTCTCTACCTATTTGTGTGTGTGTGTGTGTGTGTGTGTGTGTGTGTGTGTGTGTGTGTGCATATGTGCAGATGCATGTGCATATATGTATAGGCCAATGGACAACGTTGAGTATCATTCCTCAAGGGCCCACCTCTTCTTTGTGAGTCAGGAGTTCTCATTGACTTGGATCTCAACTAGGGCTAGACTAGCTATCCAGTGAGCCCCATGGATCCTCTTATCTTGCCTCCTCAGTGCTGGAATTACAGGTACTCCCCATCATACCCAGAAGCTTTACCTGGGTTCTGGGCATTAAATTCATGCCTTTATGTTTTCACAGCAAGCAATTTATAGATTGAGCCATCCCCCCAGTTCCATCTCCTCCAGTTCCAGCACTCTGGAGTCTAAACTTCCAATATGCAAACAGTTTGGGAGATGCACAGAAAGCATACCTAAGCCATTGCAGAGATAAAGGCACAACAGACTAGTTGGGACCATGAAACATTCACTGCCCAAGCCTCTCAGCTGAAGACCACACCAGGATATTTCAGTCAACCAGCTCTGTATTAGTTTCTGATGATATAGAGATTAGATCAGTTGCTGCAATGTCTACGAGTCCTTCAAATGACCACTGATTTCATATGTACATGAGACGGTATCAGCTCTAGGGCTAAACCTCTCTCTCCCTTCCTTCCTTCCTTTCTTTCTTCCTTCCTTCCTTCCTTCCTTCCTTCCTTCCTTCCTTCCTTCCTTTCTTTCTTTCTTTCTTTTTTTCTTTCTTTCTTTCTCTTCCTCACCCCATCCTTCCTCCTCCTTTTTGTTGGGGCGGATTTGAGACAGAGTCTTGCTCTAGCCCAGGCTGACCTAGAACTCACTCTATAGTCTCAGGGTGGTCTGGAACTCACAGCGATCCTCTTACCTCTGCTTCCCTGGTGCTGGGATTAAAGGTGTGCACCACCATGCTTAGCTCCCATTGATATTTCTGCAGGCCCAGAGAGCAGATGAGTAGCTTTTTAATTATTTCAAAGATGCTTGGGGAGAGGCTCATCTGTGGTGGTGGCAGGGGTGGTGATGAAGGGTAGGGGGAGAAAGCAGCCTGGTCTGAGAGAGAGGAGCTGAGACTCAATACATTTAGACTTAAAGCTTTCATTAGGAGGATTGGAAACAGTGTGTCAAGATGGCACAGCGGAGTCTGAAGCCAGAGAGGAAAAGAGAAAAGTGTGTGTGTGTGTGTGTGTGTGTGTGTGTGTGTGTGTGTGTGAGAGAGAGAGAGAGAGAGAGAGAGATATGCTCTGGAAATTGAAGAACAAAGCAAGCTTGTCCATTTTATAAGTTTCTGGGGAAAGTTCTACTCCCTGTGACTTAGCCTACATGCCAGGAGCCACAGAGGACCCAGATAGGACTGAAGACCATAACCCATTCTTTTCCTTGGCCTTGGACTCCAGGCAGCAGGCCTCTTAAAGTAGCCACGTGTGTTTAAACACAGCAGGGAGCGGTGGGGACGAGACTAAGGAGAAGGAAACCTCACAGACCCTAAGCAAGAAGCTTGCTTTCTACTCCATTTTGCCAACTTCCATCTTGATGGGAAAGAAAAGGAAAGAGTGTATTGTATTATGAACCTAATGGCCCAATCTGTAATCTATTGAATGATTGCAATATAAATAATATATAACTTATAAAGCCAAAAATGCTTGTTCTGTAGACCTGTTTATTCAGCTGCTGAGATACATATCTGAGGTCACTTTCTCTTTTTCCCATTAAAAAATCTATTTCATTGAAAAAAATATAGCATCCTTATGACATAAATTCTGAGGTAATTTTTCAGACATATGAAGCTTGATAAAAACATGGAGCTTCTCGACAAGGGCCCTGCAAACCAGCTGGTTGGTATTTATGTGAAAGAACAATCAAAAAGATGTACCATGAAACTGGAGCTGAGAACTCTAGTTCTGGTCTTCCACTAACTATCTCTGTGACCCTGAGCAAGTAGGCTACTGTCAACTCACCCTCTCACACCTACATTCACTGCAGAAATAGATGGTGCTTTCTGGAGGAGAGAACAATTCCATTCCTTCCTTGATCTCTACTGAAAACAGAGCGTGGCCCCCAGGAGCTTCAGAAACCTACAGGTCTGCTCTCCTGCCCCAAATGAGCACCAATGCACCCTGAATTATTAGAGTTTCTTTCTGGCACTTTTTTTTTCCTTCAAAGGTCTTTCAGGAAAGAGATTCCATACTAATGCACTGTTGAACAACCCCTGTCATGCAGTCCACTGTTGAACAACCCCTACCATTATTTTGAAGTTCTTCCTTTTACAGCGAGCACTGCAGAAAGCTTTAAAAAGCACACGTATGCATGTACACACACACACACACACACACACACACACACACACACCCTGACTTGCGGAGGACTATTCAAACGCAACAGGTGCAATGAGTTATAGATCTTACAAAGGACACAAAGAAGCACCCAGTCAGCAGGAACAGCGGTTGCCAAGAATTTAATTCATCAGTTCAAATCCAAATTTACAAAGAACTAATCCCACATAATGGATAAAGGACAAAAAAAAAAAAAAAAAAAAAAAAAAAAAAAAAAAAGGATTAATGGGGGAGAAGGGAGTTTCTGAAAAATTCCCATCTCACCTCCTCATTTGGCCTGCTTCCTTTCCCTGCATTCCCAGCAGATCTTAATTTATTTTTCTTAAGAAAAAAAAAAAAAAAAAGAAAAAACAAAAACAAAAAGAAAACACCAAAACCGGAGTTGACTGTGATGGATAGTGGCAACCTAAGGAACATGTATGTGCTCAACTGTTTGGAAATCGGTTTGGCTTTTTCTGGGTGTGGAAATAACACTTGTGACAGGAATGTGGGACGATGGCAGCTGAGAGTAATGAGCCCTTTCCTCGTGGCTGGCCTTGCCCTTGCCGAGGCAGGGGAAACTGGTTTCTTCTCACATGCAAAGACCCCTTCTTTCTCCAGGCCATGGAAAGAGTTTTCTCCTGGTGACCATCTATGTGAAGGTCTCTGCCTACTAGCCAACAATATTGTCTCTGAGACACTGTTAGCTTTCCCCTGGTTGGCAACTCCTGCCCAGGCTGAAAATCAGCTCTGGCATGTTGCTTTCAGAAATTCCATTTTCTCCTGTCTTCTAGCTGCTGGACCTTGAGGATGGCCAGAATCCAGAGGACAACTTCCCAGAAGACACACGGGACTCGGATCTCCCTGTGTGTCCAGTGTGCTTTAAATCCTTAAACACTCGTTTTCTAGGCTCCAAGGCCCCTTCTTGGCCATTCCCACTTTGTACTCTCCCAAACTCTTTACAGCTTTAAACAATGTACCCTTTTAGACCCGCCTCAAAACCCTCATCTCTCTTTCACATTTTTCTCTCAACTTTCCACTTCTCTGGTACAGTTAGTGGATTACATATTGCTTTCAGGATATGCTGTTTTACTTTTTCAAGAAAGTTGAGGCCAGGCGTGTTGGCGCATGCCTTTAACCTAGCACTGCGGAGGCAGAGGAAGGAGGATTGCCATGAGTTTGAGGCTATCCTGAGACTCCATAGTGAATTCCAGGTCATCCTGGGCTTGAGCGAGACCCTACTGCAAGAAAAAAAAAAGAAAAGAAAAGAAAGAAAGTTGATATATTTATTTGCAAGGGGGAGAGAGAGAGAGAGAGGAAGAGAATGGGCACACCAGGGCCTCTTGTTTTAGACATTGTATGTCTGCTCCACCATGCCTCCTTCCTCACCCCTTTCCAGTGAGCCCCAGTTCAGCCCACTTTCTCACTGGAGTCATCTACCTCATACATCACCTATCAGCATTTTAATTTCTGTTTTAAAATAGAGCCCAAGGCAGGTTTACTGAATGCATTCTACACTGTTCTGTGGACTCCAGAATCCCTGAGTGGTATAGGAACTCAAAGATTTCCCCTTCCTACCTTCCTATGAGATGTTAAGGCCTTAACAGGTTTGGGGATTCACTTTTATGACAATTACTGAGATTGTATTCAAACCAGCCAGTGAGCACCCAGTCCCTGTCTTCCCAGACAGCTCATCTCTTTGATAGGCAGTCAGAAGGCTCTAATGGTTGGAAGGACTTCCTTGCATTGAGCTGAAATCAATGAGAGATGGCCAGAAGGACATGTATCCGATGGCTGAGTGGTATGGTGTCGATTTTTAAGTGCAACCTGAGTGTCTGCAGAGCTGGATTTCATATCAATTTAGGGAACGTTAGGGGTCACAGATGGTTCTTTGAGATTGGTGGCCTTTGATATGGGCAGAAATGGAAAACTGCAATAACAGAGGGGTGGGGCTTGCTGCTGAAGGCTCAGGTGGTCCAGGGGAGCTGAATCATGGAAGATAAGTAGAAGACTGAGGACAGTAGAGACTGCTAGGGCAAAGGGTTGGGAATTGTAAGAGAGGGTTCAAGTTCATGGGCCCTTTCTCTTGACTTCTCCTTACTGCTTTTTTTTTTTTGTTTTTTTGAGATAGGGTGTCACTCTTGCTCAGGCTGACCTGGAATTCACTATGTAGTCTCAGGGTGGACTCGAACTCATGGCAATCCTCCTACCTCTGCCTCCCGAGTGCTGGGATTAAAGACATGCGCCACCACGCCGGGCTGTTTTTTACTGTTCATTTTTCACTCTAGTCTATCTTTCTTCTCCACTAGCAGCTTCAAATTTTTGTCTCCTCACATCCAAGGCACTAGCACTCCCCAAGTTCATGCCCACCTATGCCCAGTGCTCGCCTTGGAAATCAGGGGTATTCCTTCTATAAGAGTTTCTTGATTAAGTAAATACCTCTATAAAAGGAACCTGCTTTGTGTTTTATCTCAAACCCCTTTCTTTGACTTTCAGTGATGTATACCCATCCTATCTGCATAATCTTGTTTTCCACTAGTTGCCTGCCCCTGCTCCTTCACTGTGACTAAACTAGGCCACTCTTCCTATATACATGTATACACACATAGTGAGGTATGGGATTGAGGCCAATGGCCCCAGAGACTTAGGGACTCCAAAATAGCTGGTACTCTAAGATGCTCGGACGACATTGGGTCTGGATGTTGGGCCAGACTCCCATCCTCCCTCCTTCTTCTCTCCCTCCTCCCCACCCAGCGTGGTTTCTGTTTCCCTGGAATGACATCAGTTGTCACATCTGGATCTCCCCTGTGTAGTTTCCGTTTCCCAAGATACCATCCGGTCTGGTTGTTGGGCCGCATCTCCCAAGCATGGACCAAGGCTAGATATAGACCTAAATAGGGGATCCAATCACAAGTACAGAAGAGTCTGCACTGCCTGAAGATCAATTCAAGGTCAAGGGCGGGAAATAATAGAAAAATTCCAACGTGACTAAAAATGCAATCCCTCTTTTTGCAGTGGCAATGCCATCAGGACCCTTCTGAATTCCAGAGGGAGTGCTCCTATCAATAAAAACTTTTTGGGGCTGGAGAAATGGCTTAGTGGTTAAGACGCTTGCCTACAAAGCCAAAGAACCCAGGTTTGATTCTCCAGTACCCACGTAAGCCAGATGCACAAGGGGCACATGCATCTGGAGTTCCTTTGCAGTGGCTGGAGGTCCTGGCACACCCATTCTCTCTCTCTCCCCCCTGTCTATTTCTTTCTCTCTCAAATAAAGAAAAAAAAAACTGTATGCCTCTGCCTTGCTGTATGTGTCTTCTATCTTGTTTTTAAATACTTTTACTTTCAAGGAGAAAGAGAGAGAGAGAGAAAGAGAGAGAGAGAGAATGGGTGCACCAAGGTCTCCACCTGTTGCAAATGAACTCCGGATGCATGTTTCACCCTGTGCATCTGGCTTCAAGTGGGTTCTGGGGAATCTAATCTGGTTACCCTGGTCGTTAGGCTTTGCAGGCAAGCGCTCAGCCACCAAGCCATCTCTTCAACGCTCTACTTACCTTTTAATCCTATAGCAGATAAAGAACCCACCTGCTAGGTGGTGTCAGGATGTGAAACCCAGCTTATCTTTGACTAGCTGAGTTTACTTGCATCAGTCTTTTGACTGAATTTCCAGGTTTATTCGTTTTTTTTTTTTTTGGAGAGAGACACAGAGAGAGGGAGAGGGAGACAGATAGACATGGGCGCGCCAGCAGTCTCTCAGCTGCTGCGAACGAAATGCAGATGCATGTTCCTCCTTGTGGTCAAGTGCGGCATTGCGCCCTTGCGTCACTTTGCAACTGGCTAAACATGGGACCTGGAGATTGGAACCGCTGGAGATTGGAACCAGCATTCTTAGGCTTAGGAGACAGGCGCCTTAACCACTAAGCCATCTCTCCAGCCCTGTTTTGGTTTTTGAGGCAGAGTCTTATGTACTTATGTATCCCCCAGGCTGATGTCAAATTCATTATCAAGCTGAAGACGACCTTGAACTCCTCGTTATTCTGCTTCCACCTCCCAAGTGCTGGTAGTACACCATGAAGTACCATATCTGCTTTATACAATGCTGGGGACAAAAATCCAGGGCTTTGTGGATGCTGAGCAAGGACTCTACCAGCTGACTACCAGCCCTGATTTTTAAAAAGTTATTTACTGATTTTTTTAAATAAGCAGGTTGTCCTCTTATATCCCCTCTTCCCCACCGCCATTCTACTAAGGGTCCTCTTGGTAAACCCTGATTTTTATTTTTTACCTTTTAAAAAATATTTAATTTATTAATTTGAGAAAGAGAGAGAGAGAGAGAAAGAGAGAGAGAGAGAGAGAGAGGAAGAGGCAGATATATAGAGAGAATGGGCACACCAGGGCCTCCTGCTACTACCACAAATGAACTCCAGACGTGGGTACTGGGGAATTGAACTTGGGTCCTTAGACTTTGCAGGCAAGAACCTTAACCGCTAAGCCATCGCTCCAGCTTTTTGTTGTTGTTGTTGTTTCTTTTTTAGAGGTAGGGTCTCTCTCTAGCTCAGGCTGACCTGGAATTCACTATGTAGTCTTAGGGTGGCCTCGAACTCATGGCGATTTTCTTACCTCTACCTCCCGAGTGCTGGGATTAAAGATGTCCGCCACCACGCCTGGCTTCTCCAGCTTTTTTTTTTTTTTTAATTTTATTTATTTATTTATTTAAGAGAGAGAGGAAGTGGCAGAGAGAAAGAGAGAATGGGCACGCCAGGGCCTCTAGCCACTGCAGATGAATTCCAGATGCATGTGCCCCCTTGTGCATCTGGTTTACATGGGTCCTGGGGAATCGAACTGGAGTTCTTAGGCTTTGCAGGCAAATGCCTTAACTGCTAAGCCATTTCCCCAGCCCCAGCCCCCCTTTTTTTTTTGAGGAAGGGTTTTGCTGTAGCCCAGGCCAACCTGGAATTCACTATGTAGTCTCAGGCTGGCCTCAGACTCACAGTGGTCCTCCTACCTCTGCCTCCTGAGTCTGGGATTAAAGGCACGCACCACTATGCTGACAAGCCCTGATTTTTAATGAGTTTAATTTGATGATGTTTTAAAGAAGACTGAGCCAAGTGGCTTCTGTTCTTTGAAGTCTTTTTAATCTTCCAAACAACTGAGCATTCCTTCTGTCACCATATGCTTTGTATATGTCTCTTGGCATAGTACATTCTAGCTATTTGACATACTGATCACGTCTCTCCTGGGCATTAATCTTCTTATGTCAGGCACCATGATAGATCCTGTGTGTGCATGTGTGTACACTTGTGTGTGCCTGTGTGTGAAGGCCAATAGACAATGTCAGGTGTCTTCCTCAATTGAATCACTCTCCACCATATATATGTATATATATATTTGTTGTTATTTTTCAAGGTAGGGTCTTACGCTAGCCCAGGCTGACCTGGAATTCACCATGTAGTCTCAGGCTGGCCTTGAACTTACAGTTATCCTCCTACCTCTGCCTCCTGAATGCTGGGATTAAAGGCATGCACCAACACACTCAAGAGAGAGGAAGAAAGAGAGAGAAAGAGAAGAGAGAGAGAGAGAATGGGCACACCATGGCCTCTCACTGCTGCATTATGGCATTGTGTGGGTATTGGAGGAATCAAACTGAGGTCATTAGGCTTTGAGGCAAGCACCTTAACCACTGAGCACCTCTCCAGCCCCCTCCCCCATACTTTTTTATTTTATTTTATTTTTAGTTTTTTTTTTGGAGAGAGAGAGAGAGAGAGAGAGAGAGAGAAAGGAAGACAGAGATGGGCGCGGCAGCAGTCTCAGCTGCTGCGAACAAAATCCAGGTGTGCGCGCCCCCTTGTGGTCAAGTGCAGCATTGCACCCTTGCCTCACTTTGCATCTGGCTAAACGTGGGACCTGGAGGTTGGAACCGCTGGAGATTGGAACCAGTGTTCTTAGGCTTAGGAGGCAGGCGCCTTAACCCCTAAGCCATCTCTCCAGCCCTCCCCCATACTTTTTTGAGATAGGCTCTGTCACTGAACCTGGAGTCCACCAAGTCTTCTACACTTGTTGTCTAGTAAACCCAAGGGATCCTCTCATTTCTACCTCCCCCACACTGGGATTATAGGTGTGTTGCTATGTCCAGCTGATTGTATGGATGCTAGGGATATGAACAGTCCTCAGGTGTGCACAGCAAATACTTCATGGATGGAGTCATCTCCCACCCTCCCCGTGTCCCCAGACCCCATCAAATTCTTTTATATCATTTCTGCCAGGTGCTTGCCAGATGAGAGATCATGTGGGAGGCAGACTTCGAGGATGGTGCCCAAGAGTTCTTTCCTGTGTCTTATTGTATGTGCCCTACCAAATCTCCTCCACTGGAGTGTAGGTGAGATCTGATAATACGATGGATGCCACTCTTGGGGTTAGATTACATTCTTTTAAGGTCAAGGGATTTTCACAGATGTAAAGTTTCTAATTAGTTGAACTTGATATAATCAAAAGGAAAATTAGGGCTGGAAATATGGCTTAATGGTTCAGGTGCTTGCCTGTGAAGCCCAAGGACCCAGATTTAATTTGCCAGTACCCATGTAAGCCAGATGCTTATGGTGGCACATATGTCTGAAGTTTGTTTGCAGTGGCTAGATGCCCTGGTGTGCCCATTCTCTCTCTATATTATCTGCCCCTCTCTCTCACTTTCTCTCTCAAAATGGATAAATAAAAATTTAAAAAATACTTAAAAAATCTTGGGTGGGCATAACTCAGTCTAACTTAATCTCTTAAAAATAGCAGGGTCTTTCCTGTAGGGAGAGAGATTTTTCAGCTGGTTTGGAAAAGGAAGCTTCCATATTATGAAAGAGTCCATGGAAGGAGAAGCCTTGTGGCAAGGACCTGAGGGTGGCCCCTCAGCTGGGAAGAGCATGGGAATTCACAGCTGGTATTAATGAGTTCTGTCAAAAACCTGAATGAGCTTGGAAGTGGATTGCCCCCAGTCAAACTTCCAAAATGAACAACTCAGGTTCCGCCTTTGTGAGATCTCAAGATGAGAAGCTCATCAAGCCATGAGTCACGGATACCATGGGATAATAAATAAGTGTTGTTTTAAACAACAAACTTTATAATAAATTAGTATGCAAATAGAAAATGCAAAGCGTGCTTGCTGTTGATTGAATGGATAGATGAACCAAAGAAGAGCCCTTCCTAGATGGGTTTCCTGCTTCCTTCCACACTCTGCGTGGCCCCGTCTTAGTACTAGTTCACTCTCCTTCCTTTAGCCAGGCAGTGACCATCAGGAAGCTCACAGTCTGGGCGGTTTACCGCTAAGCTCCGAGTGATGTCCTGCTGGTGCTGACCTTATGGGTCCTATGATATCCTCGCCTGTAAGGCAGATTTCTGATGCATCTGCCTGTAGTTTGGTCATTGTAGTAATGGCAAGGATGGCATTTGCTAGGTAACAGTAGTAGAAAGGCAGAAGAGTAATGTAGACAGCAATGGGCATCATTTGTATGGCACAATATAGGCCTGGTCCTAGCCAGACCACATGGCAGAAGAAAACAGGAAGTGGCTTCTGTGAAAACAGCGTTCTGCGCAGGTTTGGTGTGACAACAGTTACAGTCCCATGCTCGCGAGAAGCCTACTACGAGATGTCCTGTCCAGAGACAAGCTGTCATTGGTCACAAAAAGGGGACCACCCCATACAAGGATTAGCAGCCCCTTAAACCCTATGTGCATTGTGCTAAATAAACGAGTTTTGCGGAGTCTCACTTCCGCTTTCACCCAACTCCCGGAGTTTGTGTCGTGACTCTGTGCTGCTCACCCCAACTCGGCAGAGACCCTACCGTCCCTCCTGAGCTGCCCTTGGGGGGGGACCGCAACAATCATTATTTACGCCAGTAGGTGAGAAGAATTTCTGAGCTGAAGAGAAATATAGGAACATTCTTGGATCACATGGTAAGTACCATTATAAAGATCTGGGGAGATGGGTCAGTGGTTAGGAGTGCTTGCTGTTGAAACATGAGGGCCCTAGACTGCTTGAGTTTGATTCCCTCAGAACCCACATAGAAAGCTGGACATGGTTCTGCACGCCTGTAACCCCATCTGTAGGGGAGCTTGGCAGGGAGGGAGGAGCCCGGAACGGCTGGGGGTGCTAAGTGAAAACAGCAGCTGCCGGTTGAAGAAGAGACCCTGTCTCGAGGAAGTATGTGGTTGAGCACTTGAGAAGAATGCCTGAAGTTTTCCTCTGGATACCTCAGGCATACCCAAGGTGTAGGCATCTGCATGCACACATGTGCACACCACACCATCCACACTTTACACAAACACACATATCCTCACCCATGCAGAAAAAGTAGCATTTTGGTAGGTATTGACTCATCACACAGTAGGCCTTAAGTTTTATTTTGGCATCATTTTTCTCATAACATCATGTCTGGTATTTAAAATATTTTTTTTGGAGTACATTTTATAATTTGTAAAAGTTTTTTTTTTTTCAAGATAAGGTCTCACTCCAGCCCAGGCTGACCAGGGATTCACTATGTAGTCTCAGGCTGGCCTCAAACTTACAGTGATCCTCCTATCTCAGCCTCCTGATTGGGGAAAGAGAGAGACAGAAAAAGAGAGAGAGAGAGAGAGGGCAAGCACCATGGCTTCCAGCAGCTGCAAATGAACTCCAGACGCATGCTCCACTTTGTGCATCTGGCTTTGGGTGAGTACTGGGGAATCGAACTCAGGTTGTTAGGCTTTATGGGCAAGTGCCTTAACTGCCGAGCCATCTCTCCAGCCCTGCAAAGTATTTATTTTTTAAACCTATGTGATGTCATCATAAGTTAATAAAGTAGCTGTGATTATTTTTTCAGTTTATTTAGTGTGTGTGTGTGTGTGTGTGTGTGTGTGTGTGTGTAGGCATGCACATGCCAACTTCTGTGTCATTTCTTACCCTTCGTCTTGTCTGAGGTAGACGCTCTCATTGCCCACCACTCCTTTGTGGGCTTCTGGGAAACTCTCCTGTCTCTGCCTCCTTGCTTGCTGTTAGCAGTTTCCTGCTTTTCCACAGGGCTTGGGGGTACAAACTCAAGTACTTAAAACTGCACAGCAATGGCTTTATCCACACAGCCATCTACCCAGCCCCAGTTATCATTATTTTTATGTTTGATAAACATGTTAATTGGGTTATGAGGACATGACCAACAAGTCAGTCATCAAAATCTGAACGGGGACCAAGATTCACACTTGAGTGTCTGATCCCCAGTGCCCTACCCTGCACTTGTGAGGTGTCAGGCTCTACCATGCTTTGACTGGCTGGCTGGTTCACAGGTGAGGGAGGGACTTGAAGCAGCACCGAGAAGGGGGTTGGGGGAAAGCTCTGAGGAGGGGATCAGGGAGGAAAGTGAGTGCTTCAGGTCCCAAGGTGGAGCTCTTTGTGTTTATAAGAAGCATCAGGAATCCCAAGTAGAAACATCTAGCAGGAAGGGGAAGTATACGTGTGCGGATAAAAGTGTACGCCTCTCTCAGCTGTAAAGGGACTTAGGAATTCCCAGGCTTACAGTGATCATGTCGGGTGACAGTTGCCTAGAAAAAGAAAACATTGAACACAGCAGTGGAGGTGAAATGAAGAGACTGAATTACTCAGTGCTGGTCAAAGAGAAGGGGACCCTATCCTAGCCCATCCTGAGTGCTTCACTGGTAAGTCAGATAAACGTCTGCGCAAGAAGTTGGAGATGCCATCCTTGCCAGTGGTGGCCTCAGTGTCATGCAAGACATGACATGACCGTGTTAACATTTGCTCATCTACTATTGCAGAAAATTGAGTAAGTGCTTTCCACCTCAAAAATCAAATGTCAGTTACCTGTAAAATTGCCTTTTCAGCTGTTGATAATCCGTGTTCAAGTCAAGAAGTATTTTCTTTTCTCATTAAGAACACATAGGATAGTAACAGCAGTGGATGGTGCTGACATACATTACATGATTGGTAAGGCCGGGCAGTGTACTGCATGTTTATAGACATGATGTCACGTGATCATTGCCATTCTGAGATGCTTTCATTTTTATCTCCACTTTGTAGTTGAGGAAAGTGAGGCTTGGGGTGGCTCTGCAATGTGCTAGAAAGCACACATCAAGGAGAGGATGGGACAATGTTTCAGGTGTGCACATGTCTACACAGACCTCTGACTCTTACCACTATAGAGCTATAGAACCACCCAGACCTATAACCATTGGGCTATAGGACCGTGGATATATATGATTACTGGGCTCTATTGTAGTCAGTTTCATGTTGCTGGGATGAACCACCAGACCAGACACAGTTATGGGAGGAAGGGAATTTATTTGAAGCTTACAGATCCAGGGAAAGTTCCATAGTGGTGGAAGAAGCTGGCTCCCTTTTACAGATTCATGCAGAGAGAAATACCATTACCATCACCACAGGCAAAGACAGTCCAGGAACCCCAGGCAAAACTCCCACTGCTCTCTGCATACTTTAGGATGGGATTCTGATCTGCTCCCAAACACCTTAGGGCTGGACCCTAGGATCTGCCCACAGTGACACCTCCTCCAGCCAGGCAGCTAGAAATTCAATGTGACAAGCTTGAATAAAACTCCTGAATCTATTGGAGGACACCCATTCAAACTACCATGGCCTATAACCACTTAACTATAATGACCATGGAACTATATGGACACTAGGCTCTATAATAGTAGATCTCTATATATTCAGAGCTATCTGACTACAGATCCCAATGACTATTGAGTGATATGTTCATTAAGCTATATGACCACGGAGACATACAGCAAAATATTACTCCACACAGGTGGTTTTGGGCAAATGTATTTCTGGTCTACCTATTTCACTTGGTACCTTCTTGTGGTTGTTGTTTTTGTCAAAGCGAGTAACAATAGGTAAATAAATAAAACACAGCTATAGGACTTAAACCAAACATGGGATGTAGAGTGTGACCTCTTGTCTTGGTGCTTTCCTAGCTGTGGTAATTTGATCAATGCAACTACACACACACACACACACACACACACACACACACACAATCAGGCCCTTCCCCCTTACTGGTTGCAGTGCCATCTTTTTTTTCTAATATTTTTATTTTTATTTATTTATTTGAGAGAGACAGAGTCAGAGAGAGAGAGAGAGAGAGAGAGGAGAGAGAGAGAGAATGGGCACACCAGGGCATCCAGCCACTGCAAACCAACTCCAGACGCATGTGCTACCTTGTGCATCTGGCTAACGCGGGTCTTGAGGAATCTAACCTAGGTCCTTTGGCTTTGCAGGCAAGTGCCTTAACCACTAAGCAATCTCTACAGCCCCAGTGCCATCTTTTTATTTGTTTGTTTGTTTTTATTTGCAAGCAGAGAGAAACAGAGAGACAGAGTGAGAGAGAATGGACATACTAGGGCCTCCAGCCACTGCATATTGGAACTCTAGATGCATGTGCCACATGCATGGCTACTAGGGAATCAAAGCAGGTTTTTAGACTTTGTAGTCTTGGCGTGCCAGGGCCTCAGCCACTGCAATTCCAAGTATATATTTGTTGAGTACATGTGATGTTCCAGGTGCTGTGTTGAGTCCCTGCTTTTATGAAGTGGAGAAAGGAAGACAGACAAGTGTCCCATTATGACCTATTATTATTTCTACAAAGATGAGAGCCTCTATAATTTACTATGCTCTTCATTACTTATTTATTTTTAAAAAATATTTTACCATTTTAATTCTACTTTATTGATGAGGTCTTGGGAGCCTCTGTGTCTCTGAATATCTGGCTTAGTAGGAGTTGAATGTTCTCTGTGTTTATCTCCTTCAGCCTTGTTCTGGTGTCAGGTTCACCAAGAAATCTGCACTCTTGCCCTTTCCTGCATTACTCTATGGTTTCAGCTGGGGCCCTGGTGAAGTGCCATAGGCTGAACCTCCCTTCATGTTCATTGTCCACCAGAAAAAGAGAAGCAAATTCTCCAACAGAGAGAGAAGTTAGTGCCCGATAGGCGGAATGGCCATAGTTATTTTCGAGAGAATTTTATATGCCTAGGCCCTCTTCTAGCCCACATTTGGTGGGAGCTTGATATTGGAGAATGGGCTCATTTTTTGTACATGGTTTTGACTTATTTCCCACTTCCAGCTATGAGTTCCATTCCACTGAGTGGGTCTATTAACCAAATCAAGAGAGGTAAAGCAGAACTAAAATGAACCCAACATGCTTAGGGAAATTCACGGAAGAGGGGGTGTAAAGAGTGTTAGAGCCACAAGTTGGGTCATTATGCACAGAGACTGCCTCTCCCCCATAACTGTTGGCTACCCCCATAATGCATGACCCTCATTCCCCAATGAGGAGGGTCCCTTTGGAGGGGGGAGGACAGGGAGGAGGCTGCCAGAGGCACCAACATGAATGTAAAATAAGTAAAAAAAATTAAAATAAGTAAAAAAAATTTTACCAACTTAATTTTATTATTTATTTATTTATTTGAGAGAGAAAGAGGGAGAGAGAGAAAGAGATAGATAGAGAGAGAGAGACAGAGAGAGAGAGAGAGAGAGAGAGAGAGAGAATGGAGCGCCAGGCCTCCAGCTGCTGCAAACGAACTCCAGACACATGTGCCACTGTGTGCATCTGGTTTATATGGGTCTTGGGGAATCAAACCTGGGTCCTTTGGCTTGCAGGCAAGCACCTTAACTGCTAAGCCATCTCCCTAGCCCTACTTATTTCTTGTTTGTCATCATGCCTCTAGTTTGTAGTTCAAAAAATTTAATTCTTAGAAACCATAAAGTCAGTGCTGCACATTAGCCAGATTGTGGATGTTAGATAGCCTATGGACTTTAAAACAATGTGTGCATTAAGACAGAAACCACAGCAATATGTTAGTATTTGAAATACATTGACTCACAGATGTGTCAAATATTGGTTAGGTACATAGATGTGGCTTCCTAACCTAGCTGTAGAGTTACCTAGAAAATTGTAACTGTTGATAAATATCTTGGGAAGTTCTCCTTTCTTGCCCTTTTCTATTTTTTCCAGTTGTCCTAAGTGTTTTCCTCATGAAAAAGAAATACGTCTATTTATCAAAACACATGCATTTCCCATAAACTCTACAGTCATGATCTTGAAGTGAAATCTCAAGACTGAATTTCTAAGAGGATCAGTTGGAAACTGATGCTTGATGTAGGGAAGAAAAAGCTTTTACTCAATTATCTACAATAACAGCAGGGGAAATGCTGAAAATTACTGACACAGTAAATGGATTTTTTGCATAAATGTTCTCTGTTTTCAAGTTTACTTCAGTGTGAAAGGCCGTTATTATGAAGCGGTCCCTCTATCTCATTCTCTTGTTTTTCAAAGAATGAAAAATGAACGCATTTATTTATTTTTGTCAGGGGCAATGGAATCACCATGGTAGATTGCTTAGTCTTAAACATCTGACATCTACCCTTTTCTACAGCTAGATGGATGGTGTTTGGGATGTTTTATGGTTTGAATATGAAACCTCTCCCTCAGGCTCCTATGTCAACGGCCTGATCTCCAGCGGGCGGTGCTATTGAGAGCTGATTGACTCATGATGGTGCTAATGTCATCACCAATTAATGTGTTATTAAAGGCCAAGGGGGAGGAGGTAGGTCATCCAAACTGTGCCTTTAAAGGGTAAGTCTTATCTCACTTTTTCTTTGCTTCTAGACTGCCACAAAGTGAGCAGCTGTCTGTGCCACACACCCCCACCATGATGATCTCCTGCCTTTCTCAGATTCAAAACACTGGAGCTAGCCAAATGCATCAGTTGTTTTTCTCATCACGGTGACAAAATGCTTGGCAAGAGCAACTTGAGGAGGGAAGGCTCTATTCTGGTTCACACTTTGAGAGTATCGTCCATCATGACAAGGAAGTCACGGCAACAGAGGGTGAGACAGCTGGTCACATGTGTAAGTAGGAAGTAGAGACATCGATGCTGGTGCTCAGCTTGAATTCTCCTGATTATCTTTCTGGGCTCCCAGCCCATGGATACCCAGAGCTTTGTTTCCATGATTATTCTAAATCCCATTAAGTTGACAAGATCAACTATCACACTTATCTTGGATGGAAACCCCTGAAACCTTGAGGCAAAATAAACCTCTCTGTATTTTAAGGTGCATATCTCAGGTATTTCATTACAGTGATGGAAAGCAAAAAGAAATGTAGTGGGTACCTCTTCCTCCTTCCCTTCCTTCCTTCCTTCCTTCCTTCCTTCCTTCCTTCCTTCCTTCCTTCTTTCCTTTGTGTCTTTCTTTTCTTTCTTTCTCTCTCTCTTTTCTCTTCTTTCTTTCTTTCTTTCTTTCTTTCTTTCTTTCTTTCTTTCTTTCTTTCTTTCTTTCTTTCTTTCTTTCTAAAGGTAGGGTCTCCCTCTATCCCAGGCTGACCTGGAATTCACTATGTAGTCTCAGGCTGGTTTCAAACTCACAGTGGTCCTCCTACCTCTGCCTCCTAAGTGCTGGGATTAAAGGCATGTGCCACCACCCCAGGCTCTGTATTTTACCTTTCTAAGAATACAGTATTATTCTGCTCTCTTGGTTAGCAAATCTGCTTTTTACAATTGACAGCAAATACCAGGGAGACCCGAGATCCATCAAAATGACTAGAAAAGAAAGCTGACTGCCTAGCACAAGGGAAGCCATCCCTGTCACATCTGCCAGAACCCAGAAAACATTGCAGAAGAAGGGCAGATTAAACATGAGTGCTGCTCTTACTGCCAGCCTAAGAACCTCCTACAGGGAGGTGGCAGTAAACACTGAGGAGACTCAAAATTCATCAAAGCAGAAAACAGAGGCAGCTGAGAGCTCAACACTAACAGAGACTTACAAGTCCTCCAAGGTCCAGGGAACATTGAAGAGCCATGGAGTAAGAAGCTGTCCCCTCAGGAGTTGTCTCCTTCCTCCTCCAGAGACTGTAGCATTCATGACCCCACAGTGAATATCAAGAAACCCACTGATGAGGGCCTTAGTGGAATGGAGATAGGGGAAACGGAAAATAAGAATATAACCTGATTACAGTATGTTCATATATTAAAGTTCTCAGTTAAAAAAAGAAAAGAAAACACTATTATTGCTAGGTACTGATGAAATCCAGCACTTAAGAGCCTGTATCAAGAGCATCATGAGTTTGAGGCCAGCTTGGGCTACATTGTAAGATTCTGCCTCCGAACATTTTATAAGTTAACAAAATAAAGTGTTTGACTCAGCGTTAGTGCTGCTCTCATAGCGAGCCTGACAACCTGTGCCAGAGTGATGGTGATACACACTAATGACACTCAAAGCATATCAAAGCAGAAATCCAGAAGCTGCTGAGAGCTTAACACTGAAGTAGACTTATAACACACCCACCAAGGCTCAAGGAACAAGATGGAAGAGGGGGTAGAAAGATTATAAGAGCCACAGGGTGGGAAGGAGTACCCAAATGCATTGCCTCCTCCCCCCCAGCCAGTGACTGACTGCTGCTCTCACAGTTCATAACCCATAACCTCATGGTGAATACCAGTAACCCCACTGAGAAGGGTCCTCAATGGAATGGGGCCAGGGAGGAGGGGGAATGGGACCAACACACAATTTGTCTATACAACAAAGTTTCTAATAAATAAAAAAAAGTGCATGTGACTGGGGAGATCTCAGTGGTTAAAGATGCTCATTTGCAAAGATTTAATTCCCCAGTACTCACATAAAGCCAAACATAAAACATAGCACATGTGTCTGGAGTTTGTTTGCAGTAGCAATAGGTCCTGGAATGCCCATATTCTCTTTCTCTCAAATCAATAGATAAAAATAGAAAAAATTAAGTGCTCTATTGAGAATAATTTTCATACCACCAGTTCAGTTGGTTTAAATGTCTAATTGGAAAGCTGTTTGTATATTTACAGAGCTTCACGGCCATGGACACAATGTAAATTGGCCATTTTCATCATCTCAAACTCCTCATGTTCATTAGTAGTCATTTCTATTTCCCTCAAGTCCACCAGCCCTTAACAGCCATTAAACTGGTTTTTGGCTCTATGGATTTGTCTATACTGGATATTACATATAAGCTGTGTTTTCCAAAATGTGATCTTTTGTAATTGTTCTTATTATTTTATTTACCACATTTTAAAGTTTTATCCATATTATAACATGTCTTAGTACTTTACTCTTTTTCCTTGTTGAATAATATTCCATTGTATAGATATACCTCATTTGTTACTTTTTTTTCCCTTTGAGGCTCAGACTAGGTTTTTTTTTTTTTTTTTCAAGGTAGGGTCTCACTGTAGCCTAGGATGACCTGGCACTCACGCTGTAGTCCTAGGCTGGCCTTTAACTCACAGCGATCCTTCTACCTCTGCCTCCCCAGTGCTGGGATTAAAGGCGTGTGCCACCACGCCCAGCTTCAGGCTGGCTTTGAACTCACAATCCTCCCGCCTTACCTTCTTGAGTACTAGGATTATATACGTGTCGCCATCCCTAGCCTTTTGTTCTAGTCTTTCCAACTCTCTAAAACATCTGACTATGTTGCTAACTTTTCAGAAATCCTACTTCCCTTGATTTTTAAAAATATTTTATTTCTTTCTTTGCAAGGGGGGAGAGAGATAGAGAGTCAGTATGGGCACACCAGGGCCTCCAGCCGCTGTAAACAGACTCCAGATGCATGTGCCACATTGTATATCTGACTTTATGTGAGTACTGGGGAATCGAACCCAGTTCATTAGGCTTTGCAGGCAAGTGCCTTAACTGCTGAGCCATCTCCCTAGCTCTTCTTTTGATTTTGTAAACCCATGTTTGGTTTTTCCTCTCTTTCTCCTTCAGCTTTTCCATGAGATTTCCTTCTTCCAATTATCTTTAACTGTTGATGTTCCTTAAATTAGTCTTTTGACTCAGCAACGGGGATCCTTGCCTAGAGCAATGTCTTTCTGGAGACCCCACATACCACACCCTCCCTAGCCCATTTGTGAAAGACACAAGAGCACCTCTACCATGCGTGTTCCCGCACCTGGTCTTTGCTCTCGTGACCCACACTATCCAGGCCCTCAGGAAATTCCTCTCAGTTTCTACTTCACTCCATCTAATCCAAAGATGCTTCAGTCCATCTCAAAGAAATGCCTATGGGCCATGCTGCTGCAGAAGTCAAACATGGCCCCTGCTGTGGAATGCAGGAAGACTTGTTATTGGTGGAAGAACTTATAAGAGGGAAAAATGAATCAATTGCTGGGTCAAATATTTCATCTCAGATGCCAGGAATGTGATATGTTCTTGTGTAGTGACACACCTGAAGTTTCTCTGAAGTGCAAAGACCCGTCTTCCTACTTCTGTTCATTTTTTGATTCATACTTTTAGAGAGTCTCATGGATCGATGAAAGATTTACTGCAAGAGTAGTATGCAGAAGCTGGGGACATTTGGAATGTTAAACAATTCCTATTTCCATTAAGCTTGTGTATATGCAGGTTTAAATGTAATGGATGTGAAGTGTGGTGTTGAATTTTATATTGCTCTGCAGAGCTAGATGCTACACTTGGAAACAAGGAAGCTAAAATATCTTATAATATTTTCTGTATATTGCAATGTCTGAACACAGTGCACAGTGTATTAAGGGTTTATTTCTGAATGAAGTATGCTCTGACAATGTGGTGAGTACTCCAGTTGTTACTGCCTCAGGTTTTTAGTGGACCACTGCTGTGAAAGAACATAAATATTTTTATTTATTAATTTGTGAGGAGAGATCGATAGATGATAGATAGATAGATAGATAGATAGATAGATAGATAGATAGATAGATGATAGATAGATACATAGAGTATGTCCGGGTGCACCAGAGCCTCTTGCCACTGCAAATGAACTCCATATGCACACACTGCTTTGTGTACCTGACTTTATATGGGTACTGGGTATGGTAGTTCCCCATAGACTCAGGTGTTTTATTAAAGCTTGTCATTTGGGTCTCCAGCCACTTGGCTAGAGGAGATGTCACTGGGGGCAGATCCTGGAGTCCAGCCCCAAAGTGTTTTGGGGGCAGATCTGAATTCCTGCCCAGAGGTGTAAAAAGCAGTGTGAGCTGGGCAGGGCTTCTTGCTGCAGGATTGTCCCTGCTGCTTTTGGTGTCTGCTGGGTGTTTGGTTGGTTCTCCCTGCTTGGATATGTGGAAGCAGCTTCTTCCACCATTGATAGAACTTCCTCCTGGATCTGTAAGCTTGAAAAATATACCCTTCCTCCCATAAACTGTGGCTGGCTTAAATGTTCATCCCAGCATCTTAGAGCCATGTACAACACTGGGGAATTGAACCTTGGGCCAGCAGGCTTTGCAAGCAAGCGCCTTTAACTCCTGGGCCATCTTCCCAGCCCAGTTTTAGTTTTTTTTGTATTGACAATTTTCATACATGGACATGGTATATTTTGATCATATACCCATTCCTTTCTCTTGTCCCCTTCCCTCTTCACTGAACGCCTCCTTCTTTCCACCTAGTCCCTCTTCTATACTGGTGTCTCTTTTTCTTTCTTTGTCAGCATCCATGATGGGCTCATCAACATTCCATCACTGGTAGTGGAAGAGGAAAAAACCCACATCAAAGAAGAGGGTCTGTTGCAGGTTGTGACAGTTATGAAAATAATGACCACGACATGACTGGAAGCTGATGTCCCATCGCACTCCTCCCACACTCTGACTCGTACACTCTTTCTGTCTCCTCTTCTGCAATGTTCCCTGGGTGTTGCAGGGGAATCTGGAAACCATCTCCTCCTCCCTTTTCTCCTGAGGAGTCCTTCAAGAACACGTTGGCTGTTCTTTTCTACTGACATCCAGCCCTTCCTTGCCTCTTCCTCCAAGAGCTCTTCCTGTTATCTTCTGTTGACTTGATCTACTCGCCTCTCATAGCCTCTCTTTCCCATTCTTATTGGTTTAGCCATTCCTTGTTTCATGCTTACATTTTTTTGAGGGGGGTGGGTTTCAAGGTAGGGTCTCACTCTAGTCCAGGCTGACCTGGAATTCACTAGGTAGTCTCAGGGTGGCCTGAACTCATGGTGATCCTCCTACCTCTGCCTCCTGAGGGCTGGAATTAAAGGAGTGTGCCACCACATCTGGCCTCATTTTGTTTTATTTATTTGAGAAAGATAAAGAGGGAGAAAGAAAGAGAGAGCGAGAGAGAGCGAGCATGGGTATGCCAGTGTATTCAGCTGCTGTAAATGAACTCCTGGGGAATCAAACCTGGGCCCTTAGGCTTTGCAGGCAAATGCCTTAACCACTAAGCCATCTCCAGCCCTCATGCTTCCATTTTTTAAACTATATTTGTGCAGGGACCATGCTAATCATCTCTGTATTGTTCCAATTTTAGTATGTGTGCTGCCGGAGTGAGCACATTTTAAAAAATATATTTGTGAGAGACAGAGAATAAGAATGAGAGAATGAAGAGCCTCTTGCCATTGAAACAAACTCCAGTCACATGCGTCACTTTGTGCATCTGGTCCTATGTGGGTACTGGGTAATTGAACCCAGTCCTACAAACTTTTTCTTCCAATTCGTCTCTTTTCTATTTTGATGTCATCATTTTTTCCTCCTATTATAAAGATGTTGTATAGTGTGGCGGTTTGATTCAGGTGTCTCACATAAATTTACGTGTTCTGTTTTTTTTTTTTTTCTTCGAGGTAGGGTCTCACTCTGGTTCAGGCTGACCTAGAATTCACTATGTAGTCTCAGGGTGGCCTCGAACTCTCAGTGATTCTCCTACCTCTGCCTCCCGAGTGCTGGGATTAAAGACATGTGCCTGCTCAACTTATGTGTTCTGAATGGTAGGTCCCCAGCTAGTGGAGATGATGTATTGTTGGGGGCAGGCATATGGGTGCCACAGCCAGATTCCCCTTGCCAGTGTTTGGTACACTCTCCTGTTGCTCTTAGCCACCTGGTGTTGGTCGGGTGGTAATGTCCATGCTTGGCTCTTGCCATCTGTTTTCCCTGCCATCATAGACCTTCTCCTTGAGTCTGCAAGCCCAAATAAACCCTTTCCTCCAACAAGCTGCTCTTGGTTGGGTGTTTTCTGCTAGCAATGTGAAGTTGACTGCAACTTGTAGGTAGCATCAGGCACTGTGAAGTCATGAATATCAAGGCCATTTTATGTCTGGAAGACAGCATTGTAAGCATTCTTCCCCTTCCTTTGGCTCTTACATTCTTTCTGTCACCTCTTATGCAATGGACCCTGACCCTTGCGGGTGTGATAGAGATGTCTCACTTAGTGCTGAACACCCCACTGTCACTTCTTCTCAGCACTAAGGTGAGTTCTGAGTCCGCCAAGTAGTCATTGCCAACTGAAAAGAGAAGCGTCTCTAACCAAAAGTGAGAGTAGCATTAATATATGGTCATAAACACGAGAGTTTAGAGGGCAATTTGGTGGGCATAATAACAGTAGTCATTACTCTCTTCCCTCCCCAGCCATAGGCTTTTGACTGAGTTTTCAGTACCTGACATGTATTCCCTCCTGGGGGGCAGGCTTCCAGTCCAGCCAGAAAGCAGTTGGTTTCCCCCATAACAGACTTGCCACTATTGCACAAGTAGGCACATTTTGCCTAGTTGGCCAACTATAAGGCTTGCAGGGTCCACTGCTGGTTAACACTGCGTGACTTCTCTCTCCCAAACGGCTGCATGCTGATATTTACTTTAATGACACTTTCTGACTCCACATTGGACCCTTTCTGCAAAAGTCTTGCTACCTTACTCTCTTGCCCCCAAGCACGAGGACCTGAGTTCAATCCTCAGAACCCAGATGAAGTGTCAGGCCTGACTTCACACCTGTGATTCCAGGGTTGGGAAGGAGGAGAGAGGAGAGTCCTTGGGGTTGTCTAGCCTTCCAACAGAACCTAACTGGTGAGCTTCAGACCAATGACAGACTAAAAGGAGGTGGACAGGGTTCCTGAGGATGACCCCTTAGGTTGTCCCCTGGCCTCTGTGTGCATGTGTATGGATGTACTTATGCACCTGCACACACACACACACACACACACACACACACACACACACACACACACACACCTTGCCCTTGCCTTCAGCCTTTCCAGTCCCATATTGAAAGATTATGTCCTTGTACGGTGGGTTCCAGTGACATGCACATTTGATTTTCCTACTGTTTCCTTTTCTGCCTCAGAACCTTTGTGCTACACTTACTTCTGCTCAGAATGTTCTCTTTTGCCCCACTACTCCCCTTTACCTAGTGTTCAGGTGAATAGCCCATAAATGTCTGTCTCTGTGGTGGCTTGATTCAGGGGTCCCTCATAAACTCATATGTTCTGAATGCTAGGTCCCTAGTTGATGGCAATTTGGGAATTGGAACTTTGCTGGGTGAGGTGTGTTTTGGGGGGTGAGTTTATGGGTGCTATAGCCAGCTTCCCCTTGCCAGTGTTTGGCACACTCTCCTGATGCTGTTGTCCACTTGATATTGGCCAGGAGGGGATGTCCAGCCTCTGCTCATGCCATGTTGTCCCCTGCCATCATGGAGCTTCCCCTTGAATGTGTACCAGAATGAAACCTTTCCTTCCATAAACTGCTTCTGGTTGGATGTTTGTTCCAGCCACGTGAAGCTGACTACAAACGTCTCTTTTTGACAGCTCTGTTTCTATTGCACCTTGTGGTCAGGAACTGTGTATTTTTTCTACCACAACTTAGTTCTTAGTGCTAGTCTGTCATAAGGTAGAAACTCATACATTTGTTGAACGAATAAAAGCCCGTGTGTGTTTATATCATCAATTCTTAGCACAATACATGGCATAGATGGACTGTTCTATAAACGTTGGGAAAAATAAAAAAGTTGGTGCAGTTATTGGAAAGATGAGTGGTCTTAGAGCTTGAAGGTCATTTGGAGGTCAGGACACTTGTCATTTTCATTCACTGGGAGCTGAGTCCAGTGCTGGCTATGGCTAGTGTCTTGACACATGAAATGGAAGGATACAGAAAGACATTACACAGTCCTTGCCTGCCTGCAGACAGTCTAAACCCCGTTCCCTGTCAAGTGTCAGGAGCCTGGCCTGTCACTTGAGTGTTCTGAAGTCTAAGGGAGGAGGGAAGGGTCACATTTGATTCAGGCAGGAAATGAAGGGGCTATGAAGAGTCAATAGTTGAGTATAGACCTAAACTATTAAATCAATGTGTCACTCAGCTGAGGAGGCAGGCCAGTGACACTGCGTACAACAGGGAATGGGGCCAGGGCTATGAGGGAAGGGCTGAAACAGGTACATATATCACCTATTTTTTTTTTTTTTTGATCCACAGTGTATGAGAGCTATAGTTTTAGAAAAATATTCTTGCAAAAGTCTCAGAAAATTCAATAATCTAAATTTTTAGATATTTAGGTCATTTTTACCTCAAATAACATATGAAAACTAATTATAAGTGTCTCTCACACAAAAGAAACATTTCCTATTACAAAAAAATCCAGAGGGATTGAAAATACAGCATTGGTTGAGGGTAGGGCCAAGAATTCAGGTTCTTGGGGAAGGGATACATGCCATTAATCCAGCACTCAAGTGACAGAAGTAGGAGGATCACCATGAGTTCAAGGCCAGCCTGGGAATACAGAGTGAGTGAGTACCAGGTCAGCCTGTGCTAGAGTGAGACCCTACCTCCAGAAAAAAAAAAGAATTCGGGTCTTTTTTCCTGCCACTCTTTTTTATCCTCAGGCTGAATTTTCTCTCTATACAAACTGACTACTTCTGGAGATAACACAGCCAGATGCTATCACATCCAGGGAAGAAGGAAGCCAGGCTCTCTCTTTTTGTCTCCCTTTTGCAAAATGGATATATTTCCCACAATCCTTGAGACAATTTTCTTTTATACTTCCCTGCCTGGACTTACTTCCATGCCACCATCGGAACCAACGTCTGTCAAGGGAATGGGTTCACCACTCACCCCGGAGGCTAGGGCTAGGAGTGTGTCCAGGCAATCAATGGTAGCTGCTTCTCCCAGGCTGATTCTGCCTTGACCTTCTGCCTTAGAAGCTTTGCACAAGAAAATATGTCCTTCTTCCTTCAAGTCCACTTCACAGAAGAGGAAGGACTGGGTTGCAAATACTTAATGAAACCAGGCGTGGTGGTGCATGCTTTTATTCAAAACACTTGGGAGGCTAAGGTAGGAGGATCACTGTGAGTTTGAGGCCAGCCTGAGACTAATTTCAAGTTAACCTGGACTAAAGCAAGACCTTATCTAAAAAAAAAAAAAATTAATGAATTTTTGTCTTCAAGACTCCTTTATACCCTGGATGTTATGGTGTGTGGGCCCATCTCTTTGGGTTGAACATGAGCTTGGAGCCTGGAGGACAGTGGAGGCACAGGGAGATTAATGCGTGCTGTGCAAGAATGATTATGCTTAATCATTGTATTTTCTCTACTCTTTGATAAAGAGCAGTCTAGGTCAGGTTTGCCAATCGTATCTGCCTATTCCAGCTTCTAGGCCAGTAGTCTTTGTGGTTATGTGGCCCTGGAGTCACATTTTCTGCCACTATTAAGTAAAGAAGCCACATGAGCCCAGTATAACAAAATATTCTAATACAGGAAGGAAAGTTCCTATAGTCTGGCAGGTTGCACAAGGCCCCACACTGAGCCCATAATCTTTTGCCTCAGAGTGTGATTTCTCTAGACAAAGCTCCAAGCTTGACTTTGGATCCAGAGGGACAGAAGCTAGTCTAAACCAGTTTATTTTCAATCCTTTGTTTCCCCTTTATCATCTTTTAAGAAAATATTAATTTGAGAGAGAAATGGGGAGTAAGAAAGAGAGAGAGAGGGAGGTAGGGAGGGAGAGAGAAAGGCAGACAAAGAGAGAGAATGGGCACACCAGGGCCTCCAGCCATTGCAAACAAACTCCAGATGCATGTGCCACCTTGTACATCTGGTTTATGTGGGTCCTGGGGAACGGAACCTGTGTCTTTTGGCTTTGCAGACAAATGCCTTAACTGCTAAGTCATCTCTTTAGACTCCCCACCTTTTTTTTTACTTTGAAACCGTACAGAGACATTTATGTCAAAAAAGAAAATTAACCATGTGGTTTCCTATGTGCTTAATTTAATTTCAAATGTTCTTTCTGAGTAAGAGGCTGGATTGAGGAAGGGTGTGGGGTAGATCCACAAATGAACAAACGTGTCACTGCACGCACATTTTTCAATGACTTATTTTGGCCAGGAACTTAGATGGGATATGGAAAGAATAAGAGATTTCCTTGTTTCTAAGGTACCAATGTGCTGGGGACGAGACGAGGCAATTCAGGGAAGTTAATAATCCACTGACTTTCCTTATGATGTTGGTGTTCTGTGTTGCTGTCTTACATGGATAACCAAAGCCAGGGAAGAGAGCCAGGGAAGGCATTGTTCTAAACAGAATGTTTTGGTGAGTGTTGAAAGGCATCTTGATGTTTGGTAGATGATCTTGAACTCCACTTCTGAAGGTGGACACAAGACATTGACACCCAAAGCTATAGGAGGAGACAAAGTGTGACCAGTTATCTAAGAGGGCAGCGTGGGCACCTCCAGGAGGAAGCCTGTGCTCTGCTGGCTTTGTCCTTCATTTGCAGGCTGGAGAGGGAGCAAGGCACAGGCATTCCATGCAGAGTGCACGATGGGAACATGGAGGGGATGAGACAAACTCAACTACATTGATTTTGTTCCTCTCACTATAGTTTCAAGCCAGGAGAATTTGCTTGTTGAGTTAGTTTGAGAATTCTTACAGGCAAATGTTAAGAAGCCAGAGAGGTTGAAATGATAGAGGTATGGAGGACTTAGCTGGGGATTGAGAAGGGAGCCTGAATGGGGGCTTGAAGGATATGTTATCTGGAGGCCAGACCTTCAAGTTGGGGAAGAATTGAGAATGTGGGTCACTGTAGACACATGGGGGAAAAAATGAATGGAATGGGAAAGGACAGGTTTTAGGAAGCTTATGTACCTGCTTTCTCTTTTGGTGTTTTTAATGAAAGACTACAGAAAATATTTAACTATATTTTTAAAAGTTTAAAAAAGCATTATTTATTTATTTGAGAGAGAGAGAGAGAGAGAGAGAGAGAGAGAAGAAAGAGGTAGATAGAGAGAGAATGGGTGCACCAAGGCTTCCAGTCACTGCAAATGAACTCCAGACTCATATACCACCTTATGCATACTGGGGAACTGAATCCAGGTCGTTGGGATTTGCAGGCAAGCGCCTTAATTGCTGAGCCATTTCTGCAGCCCAGATTGAACTAATTTTACATTTACAGCTGACCTCCTGTTGCAGTCAGGTTCGCATTGCTGGTAGAAATCATCCAACCAAGAGCAGTTTGTGGGGAAAAAAGAGGTTTATTTTGGCTTATAGGCTCGAGGAGGAAGCTCATTGATGGCAGGGAAAACAATGGCATGAGCAGAAGGTGGACATCACCCCCTGTCCAACATAAGGTGGACAATAGCAATAGGAGACTGTGCTAAACACTGGCATGGGGAAACTGGCTATAACACCCATAAGCCCACCTCCAACAACACACTACCTTCAGGAGGTGTTAATTCCCAAATCTCCATCAGCTGGGAACCTAGCATTCAGAACATCTAAGTTTATAAGGGACACCTGAATCAAACCACCACATTCTGCCCCTGGCTCCCATAAACTGATAACCATCCATGATGTAAAATACAATGCATTCACCCAACTTTAAAAATCACCATAATTTTATCAATCCTAATGATGTTCAAACATCCCCATAGTCCAAGATCTTTTAACTAAGTCATAATACCAAAAAATGCATCCCCCAAACCCATAATGGCACAGAATGAACACTCATATTGCAAAAGATGGCAGTGGGCATAGCAAAGAAATATTCATCCAATACAAGATTTAAAACAACCAGGACAAACATCAAACTCTGCAGCTCCAAGTCCAAAAACTCTAGTTAGTGACAAGTCTCCAAGTCCTGTAATTCTAACCAGCAACAAGTCTCTGGAGTTCCAATTCCTCCCCTCCAACTAGGCTACTCACAGTCCTGAAAAACTTCACCTGGGGCCGTCAGCTCTCCTTAGCAGATGTCTCGTGGTCCCAGCATCTCCACTGGGGCTCCACTGCAACCCATGGTTCATCCTCAAAGCTCCATTGGGTCTCCATGCAGGCATCCAGCAAACCTGCTTCACACTGTCCATGGCCATTTCCAAAACACAAGACCATATGGCAAATTCAATGACCCTCTCTTTCCTGCATTTCTCATACTCTACAAGTACCAGGTAGAGTTCCAATTTGTTAATCCAGGGGAAATAAAGCAGACTTTGAAGAGCAGGACACTCCTTTAGCACTCTGGCCTCTTCAAAAGAGTCTACATTCTTCCTCTTGTCCCAGTGCAGGTCAGTTGGCCAAATCTCAATAGTTGTAATCTCTCATACAATTACAGTTGAACAGGCAGAAGTTTCAGCCCAAAGATTTCAGTTTTTCTGTGCCATATCCCTCTGCTCACACCAGTCTGTTTCTATGCAAAGCAACTCTGCACAAGTTCTCAGGGCACAGGCATAACAGCAATCCTCTCACACAAACTGCTTCTAGCCCAGCCCAGACAAAGCTCTTTCTCACCCTCATAAGCCAAACCTCACAGTCCATAGTTCTTACTGCATTCATGTCTTCCAACTCCAACCAGACTGTTCCACCAAGCTGCATGCACAGCACTGCAAGGTGTCTCTCAGGCCAAGATTTCAAATCTTTACACATTCTCCCTGAAAATAAGCTCCAAAAGGCCAAAGCCACACAGTCAGGTGTCTAGCAGCAGATGACACCACTTCTTGGTACCAACATTACTGTTTCAGTCAGGTTCTCATTGCTGGCAGAAATCACCCAAACAAGAGCAGCTTTTGGGGAAAAAAGGGTTTATTTGGCTTATAGGCTCAAGGAGAAGCTCCATGATGGCAGGGAGAAACAATGGCATGAGCAGAGGGTGGACATCACTTCCTTGCCAACATCAGGTGGACAACAGCAACAGGAGAGTGTGCCAAACACTGACAAGGGGACACTGGCTATAATACCCATAAGCCCGCCCCCAACACTACACTGCCTCCAAGAGGCATTAATTCCCAAATCTCCAACAGCTGGGAAGTTAGCATTCACCTAAGTTTATGGGGGACATCTGAATCACACCACCACACCATCAAGGAAGCACAGACATTGCACAATCTCACACACTTGAGAAATATAAAACAGTTGATATCATAGAAGTAGAGAACAGGATAATTCCACTAGAAGATCCTGAGGGCAAGGGAGATGAGAGATGTAGAGAGGGATAGAATAACTTTTGGGGTTCTGTCACACACTAGGGTGACCATAGTAACAACATAATATTGCATATTTCAGCATGTTTACACCACAAAGAAACGATGAACATTTGAGGCAATGAATAGACTTAAAACCCTGATTCAGGGCTGGGGAGATGGCTCAGCAGTTAAAGGCACTTGCTTACAAAGCCTGAAAGCCTAGGTTCAATACCCTAGTACCCATGTAAAGTCAGATTCACAATGTGGGACATGTGTCTGGAGTTTGTTTGTATCATCAAGAGGCTCTGGCAGGCCCATTCTCTCTCTGCTTTAATCTTTACATATTGTAGACATGTATTGAAGCATCATATAGCACCCATAGATGTGTTCAGTGATTTGTCACGTGGTGATTACAAACAAAAAACTGAGAACACAAAGCATGTGAAAGGATGTGCATAGAGCTTACACAGACACTACACAATTTTCCATAAGGATTGCACACATCTGTGGTCTTGAACCGGTGAGCCTTGGGTACTGAGAGATGATGCATTTGGCTCTGAGCTGGTATTCCTCTGGTGCAATGCTGAGCCAAGACAGTACATTCTAGACTCTGGGCTCCAGGCGAGGTGCACAAGCTGAGTCATGAAAGTGGATAGCCCAAGCAGTACTGGCAGCAAGAGTCAGCCACATGGCGTGATGAACCCACACTCGCTGGGGGAAGTGTGTTGACATAGGAGCAGGTTTGTTCCTGGCAGTGCAAGACCTAGAGAGCAAGGTTAGGAAAATGCAATGTGGTCTTGGCCCCTGCAGGGCCTCTGAAGTTCATGGGTAAGGTGGCTCAGTATGATGCTGATCACAGGATGTGGTACCGAAGGGGTACTTGGAAATGGATGTCAACTGAAGAGTTGTTGTTTAACCTGACTCCAAATCACAGAACTGGGGGATTTTTCCAAAGAGCTCATTTGTTTATGTGCAAGCAAGGGTTTGATTTTACCCAGACTCACCCTTCTCCAGAGCCATGAGATGACAATATGTTGGTCAATCTCATTACTGTTTTTTTTCTTTTTCTTTTTCTATTATTTAGGAGTGACCGAGACTTACAAGGTGCTCAGGGTGGACAGGAGTACATGGCAGTTGAGTAAGTTTTTATTGAGCCCCTACCAGGTGGCTGGCACAAGGGCCTTGAGCACCAGGTTTACTGTATAATTAGAGTTACCAGATCAACACACATGTCCCCCCCTCACCTCCCACCCCCCACCCCAGTGCAGAGGGAGACAGAGGACTGTGAGTTAATGAGAGGCAGATGTCAACGGGGACCAGATGTCTGCAGCTCTTCAGTTATATCAAATTAATCATCTCCTGACTTCAAGGTGCTTCTTGGAGTCCGGGAAATTCCCTGTAATAAATTGCTCCTGGGATTGATTTTTAAAGTGAGAATGCATATGCCACTGTCCTCAATGCTGTGGTAGCTCTACTCAGAAGCAGAACAAATTTAGGTGGAAGTGAAAAGACCAAGTGGGGACAGACCAGAGAGACTGGTTTTGTAATAACAGAACGAGCTACTGTCTCTGCTCCACTAATTGGTCTGCCCAGCTTCTGGATTGAGAAGACAATTTTTTGAAGACACATGATACGTTGAGGTTGTTTCAATATTCTATGAGCCTGTCCTCAGGGCGCCTACAGCATAATACAGATTTAGTATCCCTCACCTGAAATGCTTGGAACAAGAAGAATTTTCATGTTGAACAGATTTTTTTGAGGGGGTAGAGGGACTAGGGAATTGGAATATTTGTATGAACTTCATGAGAGATCTTAGGAATGGGACCCATGTTTAAACAAGGCATTTGTGTATCATATACATATCATATACATATAGCTCATGGCTTGAAGATGATTTTTATTTAACACTTTTCATAATTTTAAGCATGAAATGAAGTTTCATGGTGTGGAATTTTCCACTTGTGGAATCATAAGAGTGCTTAGAACTTATTTTAGACTTTTGGTTTAGGGATTCTCAACCTGTAGCACATCTAAAACTCCAAACGTGGTAAGTGAAGAATGAGGGTGGGGATCTGGCCCAAGTCAGAGAGAGCAGAGAAATCTCTTCTGAGCAAGACAGCAATGGGGTCTTCCTTTTCTTCTTAGTCTCCCCACTCCTTCTTCCCCCCTGCTCTGCTGTCTTTATTTTCTTCCCTCCTTCTATGTCTATTCTCTTTGCTCCTGTCTTGCCTTTCTTTTCTCCCCTCTCTCTCTTTCCACCCATTGCTTTTCTTCTACTCTTTTCTCCTCATGGCTCTTCTTTCCTGCCTCCTCTGCACTTTCCTCTGTTCTCTCCCAGTGGTTAAAAGCTTGTTAGAAACCCTAAGCCATTTTTGGTTGCCCACCAGAGCTAGAGGGTCAAACCCTGTTGCTGAAGGCACAATATGCTAGGCTGCAGGACACTGAGAGATCAAGCTGGAGCTGAGCGGGAAGCCTCCTCCCTGCTGATTGGCTGTCAAGATGCTTGAAGAAACTATATAGCCTGGTGGAGAAGAAAAGCCATCAACAGTCTTAACCAGCAGTGGGCCCTGTAAACCTCACACCAGCTTCGTAAGTCCTAGTTGGTAAACTACTACAGTTGTTTGGATAAATGGATATATTATGCCCACTAAATTGTCGTCTCAATACTTGTGTTATGCTCATATATTAATGCTGCTCTCACTTTTGGATAGAGAAGCTTCTCTTTTCAGATAGTGCTGCTGACCGCTGGGGAGTCTCAAAACTTACCAAAGTGCTAAGAAGTGATAGTGGAGTATTCAGCACTAAAGGAGACATCTCTGTCACACCTCCAAGGTTCAGGGATCATTGTGGAAGAATTGGTGGAAAGCATGTCAGAACTTAATAAGGGGAGGAACGCTTTGCAATACTGTCTTCCAGACACAAAGTGGATGTGGTATTTTGACCACACAGTGGCTGACGGTACTATCTACATGAGACCTGCATAATAGGAGGGGAAACATGATGTCATCAGAATAGAAGAGGGACTAGTTGGAAAGATGAAAAGGGTTCCGCTGAGGGAAGATAGGGAAAGGGGGGACATGGAGGATGACGGGAGGCCATTATGATCAGGGTATTGTGTATGTGTATGGAGGTTGTCAACAAGAAGTTAAAGATGACGAAAGCCTAAAGAATGCACCAGGTCTGAGAGGAGGTTGTGCACTGATACCCACACAGAAACGAAGAGAAAACTGTCACTTCAAAGTGCCCAGGGAGGATGTGCAACCAACTGGAACTCAGAAAGATAGGTGGTCCAGTGGAAGGAGGGACAGGCTTTCTGGAAGTCTGCAAGACGAAGCCCTGGACTGGAATATTGGGCAGGGACAGGTATCTAGCAAGAGCATAGCTCTTGATGCGGTTGACTTTGGGAACATCATAGAAGACATCCAATAGTTAGAGGAAGGTGGAGAGAAGACATTGCAGGCAGAGGAAAGTCCTTATGTTTAGACTGAAAGCTTCACGGAGTCACATGATCCATCTTTCTGAGCAATAGCATGGTCCCACCTGCCTTTGGCAATAAGAATCGTGTATCCTCACACGTGGCGTTTCCAAAGCATTGTTTCAGCTGTGAGGTCCTAGGCAGTGTCTGGCACTGGTTCCTATGGCTTCAGATACGGTTCCAAATTAAGCCGCAAGTTGTTTGGTTTGGACTGTTACCAGAGTCTCTTCTCCCTCCCCACGCTCTCTGCCTAGAGGACCCTGAGTGGAAATGCAGAAACACAGTAGGGCTGTCTTAATTGCTGGAACTTTTTTCATTACTGAGGCGTTATCATGGAACAGATTCCTTTTTAAAAACACAACTTGTTTACTTATTTGGTGTGCTTGTATATGTGTGACTGTGGGCATACACATTCCCCGTGCATGTAGAGGTGAGAGGGCAACTTTTGGTATGAGGTTTCTTTGTGTTCACAAGGCTCCATTCACAAACTGCTACAAAATTTTCCTCTCTCTGTCTCCCTTCTCTCTGAAGGCACACTCACATCACAGAAGCCCACCACAGTGTCTGGCTTTTATGTGTGGTCAAGGGATCAGAACTCAGGTACTCAGAGTTCAGTGGCAAGCGCTTTGTCCAATACACCATCTCCCAAGAACCTCTGCCCATTTTGGTTTTGAACCCTTTATCCAGCCTGGAACTCACTCTGTATATAGTTTAGTCTTGCCTTGCCCTTATCCAATCCTCTTGTCTCAGCCTCCCTAATGCTGGGATTACAGGCACCAGCTACCATGCCAGGCTTATCACAGGGCTTGTCAAACTCAGCACAATGACATTTGACTGAGTAATTTTTTTTGTTTTGTGAAGGTGACTTGTACTATTGGATGCTGGACAGCTTTCCTGGCCTCCAGCCATTGATGCCAAATAGAAAACCCCTTCCCAGTTATAACCATCAAGACTGTCTTCAGACTTTGCCAAATGGAGACAAAGCTGCCCCCCCGCACTGAGACCACTGATCTAAAGTGTGGCTGCAGGTATTACAGATGTGAAGAATTCAGGTAAGATTTAGCCCAGGTGTGCTCAGCAAATCCTTCCTGTGTTGACAGACATGGGGGCTGTGTGTGTGTGTATGGGGAGGGGTGCTGGTAGCACTTGGTGGCATCAGATAGTGAACCCTAATGTTACCTGCAGAAGAATCCCTTGTCTGCACTCTCAGGCCTCGTCTAATCATGAGACCATCCCTTCCTTTCTTTCATCTCCAAATGCCTCTAATGTGTTATCATGGCACACATCCTACTTTCTCTCCAATTACACCATCTGATGGACCTTTTTCAATTTGGCTTTCAAAGCCGCTTACTCCTTGGAGACAGCTTTGCTAAAAGCATTTAATGATCTTCGAGGTAGCCAAGTCTTAGAGGTGTACATCTGAGGCACTGGGAGGGAAGGGCAAGCTGTCCGGGGTTCTGTCCACCTTCCAGGGTGGTTGTAGCTTCCATTTCTCGGTCCACCCACAGTGCATCCTGCAGGCTTTATTCAGGCTTTGCATTCCAGGTTCTTGTTGCACAGGCTGCCAGCTACAAGGAGTTCAGACATTCTCAGGCTATATGTGGGGCTGCGTGTTCCCAGCTAGGTCTTGAGTGCTGTAGTTCAATCTCACGTATTAAAATTAGGACGCCTCTGAGTCTCCTTTAGGCAGATGACTTGACGTCGAGTCTCTCGAGAACAAGAATTCTGCTGTATTTCTCTTTGATTTCCCAGTGATTCTACTTTCCCTGATGTCTTAAGGGTATGGCACACCCCTCTATCCTCCCCACCCCCACCGCTGGATGTCTTCCAGAACACTCAGAGCCTTGGTTTTGCCACATGTGGTAGCAATGTGTGGTGTCGTTGTTGGGAGCACACATTATGGCTGTGAATCCAAATGTTACCTTCAGCTGGGAGAATGTATGCTACTTTTAAGAGTGTCTCTATTTTTTCCTCTGACATGCTTTTTTTAAAAACAAGGTCTTGTCCTTATCAGTTATTAAATATTTCTAAAGTTAGCAATTCTTTTCACCACTGAGGCAGCTCCAGCTTGAGGCCAGATTCTCCGAGCTCCTCACATTGGGGCTACTGACACAGCACCTGCTGAGACCTCCTGTTCGTTCTTCTCTACTTTCAGTTGGGTACAAAATCTGGTCAAGTTCAACATTTTACAGTCATTTGGTTGGGATTTTTACTTAAGAAATTGTGAGTTGAGGAGATCAACGAGTTGGCAAAGTGCTTGTCTCACAAGAATGAGAAGCTGCGCTCTAACTCTAGTATCCATGTAAAAATGCCAGGTAGGGTGGTGGTGTGCATTTGTAATTCTAATACTGAGTGGGAGAGACAGGAGAATCCATGGGGCTCACTAGTCAGCCAGGCTAGCCTGATTGGTGAGCTGTAGGCCAATGAAATGCCCTGTCTCCAAAGAAGGTGGACAGCATTTCCAAGGAACAACACCCAAGGTTGTCCTGTAGATTCCACAGATGTGCACCCACACACATATGAACATGTATGCACACATACACACATTAAAAAACAAAATCAGGGCCTGGAGGGATGGCTTATTGGTTAAGGCATTTGCCTGCATTTGCCTGCAAAGCCAAAGGACCCAGGTTCGATTCCCCAGGACCCATGTTAGCCAGATGCACAAGGGGGCACACAGCACACGTCTGGAGTTTGTTTGCAGTGTTCTCTCGCTCTCCCTTTTTCTCTGTCAAATAAATAAATAAATAAATAAAAATAAAATATAAAACAAAAACAAAATCAGGGCTGGAGAGATGGCTCAGTGGTTAAGGTGCTTGCCTGCAAAGCCTAATGACCCAAGTTTGATTACCCAGTGCCCATGTAAAGCCAGATGCACAAGGTGGCGTGTGCACCTGGAGTTCATTTGTATTGACAGAAGACCCTAATGCACCCATTTTCCCCCAACCTCCCACTCTCTCTCTCCTTACACATAATGTTTTTAAAAATTAAGTAAAAATAAAGGGTTTGGGCTGGAGAGATGGCTTAGCAGTTAAGGCATTGAACCCAGGTTCAATTTCCCAGTACCAATGTAGGCCAGATGCACAAGGTGGAGCATGCATCTGGAGTTCATTTGCAGTGACTGGAGGCCCTGACATACCCATTCTTTCTCTCTGCCCTGCGTGGTAGCATACATCTTTAATCCAAGCACGCAGGAGGCAGATCAGGAGGAGGAAGATCGCTGTGAGTTTGAGGCCAGACTGAGACTACATAGCTAACTGCAGGTCAGCCTGAGCTAGAGCAAGACCCTACCTCAAGAAACAAACAACAAATCATAACAACCATCATTTCTTTTTTATAAATATTTTAATTTTAATTTATGAGAGAGAGAATGGGTGTGCCAGGGCCTCCACCTGCTGCAAATGAATTCTAGACACCTGCGCCACCATATGCATCTGGCTTATATGGGTTCTGGGGAGTCGAACCTAGGTCCTTAGGCTTCACAGGCAAATACCTTAACTGCTAAACCATCTCTCCAGCCCCAATAACCATCATTAAGCCAGAGAATTGGTAGTGTATTTGGTACTTAGTGATCCTGCATTCAACACACTCACAGAGCTCTCTGACTAGTTGAGGAAGAAGGCCATGTCATGAAAAGGGGTACATGATGGTCCCTTCCACGGTGGGCCTCCCTGTGGCCACTGGTAACTCAGCTATAAGTTCCAGGGATGGTTCAGAAGAGGTGAAGGGAAAACCAGGCAATAGCGGAAGGAGCACTGCACTCAGCTGCTTCACAAATACCTTTTAGGCACTCGCAGACCGCTAGTCCCTGTGCGCAGGGTCAGGGACAGCATAATATATGCATTGTCATGTCTCACCATGCTTACAGTCCACATGAAATAGAGAGTATGGGGGCCAATACTGGGGCAGGATGGGAGCCTCTCTGAAGGGCGACTTTTTTAGCACTTTATTATTATTATTATTTTATTTATTTTTGGAGAGAGACACAGAGAGATACAGACAGAGAGGGAGAGGGAGACAGATAGAGATGGGCGCGCCAGCAGTCTCTCAGCTACTGTGAATGAAATCCAGATGCATGCGCCCCCTTGTGGGCAAGTGCAGCATTGTGCCCTTGCGTCACTTTGCATCTGGCTAAACGTGGGACCTGGAGATTGGAACCGGGTTCTTAGGCTTAGCAGACAGGTGCCTTAACCGCTAAGCCATCTCTCCAGCCCTTTAGCACTTTTTGACACATGAGGAACTGTGACTGTCACACACCATTTCTACCCTGTATGAGTACTGTTAGCATTCCTACTTTTACAGAGGAGAAAACCGAGGCTCTGGCAAGTGCAACAATAACTTGTCCAAAGGTATTTTTGTTTTATGTGACAGAGCATTCTGGAACCCACATCTTCCCCTTCCAAGTCCAGTGAGTGATCTCTATGGTCAAAAAGGAAAATTCTAAATTTCCTCCTGGCCTCATCTTTCCCTTCACCAACAAGACCTCAGTGCTCCCGAGTGTTGATGTCCTGGCAGTATTTGAGAACCTTGAGTCATGGCTACAGGCCGTACCTGCTCTTCCTCCCACAGGGCCGCTCTGTGCTGGCAATAGGACTGTGCATTAGAAGGAGGGCCCTGCCCACCTTCAAGGACAGCCTCAAAGCAGGAGGCTGAGCTCAGTTATTGATTAGTCTGTTCTCATTTCCCATGGCACAGCGCTATTCGCGAACATCCACAAGAGTGTTGTGACTGTAAATCAGTCCCTTGTAAGAGTAATTAATAGGGTGACCCATACTGGGGAAATTCTTCTTTTCCAAAGAACCTGAATAAGTGGGTCATTGAGACAAGTATAATTGAAAAATGAGAGGACACCTTATGTGTGTGCACACACATGTTCAAGTGTGTGTGCTCATGGGTGCATGTGTGTGAGAGGGTGCACATACACATGTGTGCACATGTATATGGAAGTCAGGGGACAACTTCGACGGTTGTTTATCCTAAGTCACTCATGTTTTTTGAGACAGGATGTCTCATTGGCTTGGAACTTGCCAAGTAGGCTAGACGGCTGGTCGGGAACCTGTTTCAGCCTCCTTAGTGCCCAGTGAGGGCATTACAAGCAAGCACCAGCACACCTGGCTTTTTTTTTTTTTTTTTTTTTTAACCTGGAGTCTGGTGTTGACCTCGGGTTCCTCATACTTACAAAGTAAGCACTTTACTCATGAACCATCTCCCCTGGCTCTAAGTTTTTAATTTTTTTATGGCGGGGGGGAAGGAATGAATTGATGTGCTAGGGCCTGCAGCCACTGCAATCAAATTCCATTTATGTGCACTACCTTGTGTGTATGCATGACCTTATGCATGCGTCACCTTGTGCGTCTGGCTTAAGTGGGATCTGGAGTTGAACATGAGTCCTTAGGCTTTGGAAGCAAACTCCTTAACCACTAAGCCATCTCTCCAGCCCAGTTTTAAATGTTTTTTCGAGGTAGGATCTCACTTTAGCTCAGGCTGACCTGGAATTCACTCTGTATTTTCAGGGTAGCCTCAAACTCATGGTGATCCTCCTATCTCTCCCTCTCAAGTGCTGGGATTAAAGGTGTGCACCACCATGCCCGGCCAGTTTTAAATTTTTAAAAATATTTGTATTTATGAGAGAGAGAGTGAGTATGGGCACTTCAGGGCCTTTTGCTGCTACCAACTCCAGACGTATGCATCACATTGTGTATGTGGCTTTATGTAGGTACTGGGGAATCAAACCCAGGTCTGCAGGCTTTGCAAGCAAGCATCTTTAACCACTGAGTGATCTCCTTATTTTATTTATTTTTATTGGTAAAAAATCTAAGTGGTTCAACTGGACATTTTAAATATATCATGTAAAACAAAAAGAAAGAAAGAAAGAAAGAAAGAAAGAAAGAGAAAGAAAGAAAGAAAGACATAACCCCACTGTTTTTTGTCCTCCCCTACCCTGTGCCAATGGAACTGGCCCAGTGGTGAGTGTGTTTGGAGCATTTGGAGATAACTGGATTTTAGACTTGGCACATGTACCAGTTGGTGCATGTGGTCTTTAATTATGTAGAACACTGAGAGGAAATCTAAGAGACTCAGTCTCGGGAGACTTGGATTAAAGTCTGGGCTCTGCACCTTAGTCATTGTGAGACTTTAGAACTATCATTTAATTCCTCTTGGCCTCAGTTTCCATGTGTGTAAGTGAAGATACCATACACAGAGAGGGCTGGTGGTCGGATAGAGAGTGTGACTGACTCTATGGAAATGCTCTGTCCATGGTAAATTAGGATGAAAATATGATTATATCTTATGCTAGCTGTTGTCCTTATTAATAATGAATAAGTGGAATGAATGGCCAGCCCTTATATTATGGTGTTAACAGTCACAGCTATTGACTCATTTGAAGTAGCTCCAGTCGTTGCTCAGACGTGCCTCCTATGGAAGCTGGAGGACACCCTTCCCAGATAATATCGGAAGGCCAAAGGAGGTATGAGTTTCAGGCATATTCTAGGATGCCTGCGTTTCTTTTGGCATCAACTCTGGGCTGTGATGGCATGTGAGAGAGAAGCTCAGATGCTTTCCCCAATATGTGCTGTGATCAGAGACTGTGGGAAGGAGAAGTTCGTTCACTGGGGCCCAAGCAGATTTGTTTGCTTGCGTTGTAAGTTGCTTATGTGTGCAGATTCTTTTCTACCACCAACTCCAAATGAGAGGGAGTCATGCTCATGACCCTACCAGAACCAGGTATGCTGAAGAAGGGCAGTCAGAATGACAGGAGGAGTTCTCATCTTCTCTGAGTTTGTTCTAGCAAGATAGTTTTGCTACAGATGCATGAGTTAAGAATTCTGCCCTAGATAAGCTAGGACCAGGCTAACTAGAGGGTGGAAACAGGCACTGGGGTGTAGTGCACTGTGGAACACTTGCCTAGAATGACAGAAGATCATCTTTGGGAGGGGGGAAATGAGGAGACAGAAGAGGAAAGGAGAGAAGAGAGAAAGAGAAGAGAGAGAAAGAGATGACAGAGAGAGAGAGTGAGAGAGAGAGAGAGAGAGAGAGAGAGAGGAGAGACTGATTGAACAAGTTTCTTCTCCTATTTCCACTTTAGGAAATTAGATGTTGGAAAGGAAAAAGAAATATGTAAATATATTTCAAGCTCTAAGTCCCTTCCTTTCTGTCAACAAATACAGTCTTTAATTTCCTTTCACTTGACATTGTATTTTCCATAGAAACTTGATCTTGGTCATCATTTCAGTAATTTGTATCACTGCTTGGTTCAACCCGATGAGACTAACCTGGATGGTCCATAAGCTACCCAGAGAACACGCTGTTTCCCCAGATGCTGTTTATTCCTATCATCACTTAAATGGAAGGTCCTTTCCTGGGCCTGACGCTAATGACTTGTCAGTGGAGAGTGGGTGCAGCATCTGCAGTTGTTGGCTATTCTGTTATCACTTGCAGTCTTGTGGAAGACGTATGGGATGTTTTGTGGACACATTTTGTGTTGTTTTTATTATTGTCAGCAATGTAGATAAGGCAATAGAAGGGAATGGGTGTTGGATAATCACTTTTACTGGTGATTAGAGAAAGAAAATATCAACTGTAGCAATTCTCTTTCGTTTGGGTTTATGAGCAAACAACAGAAAGTATCCCTGGACTTTATTACTTTCAACTCAAGTCTAACTTTGAAAAACAGATTTCTTCTAGGCACGTATAGAAATATTGTATAGCTTCCTACATGTTTGGAAGTGAATTTGTCTAATGTTTTATCATCCCTCCTATCCTGGTTGACCCTCTAGAGAGTCCATATTGTTTCTGCCCCCTCAGTTAAAATTTCAGAAGCTTCTATAAGTTCTATTTTCTCTTCCATGTGTGCAGTGCCTCGTTCCTGCACATCAGTCAGTTCTGGTAGTTATTAACTTTGCTGCCTTCCAACGTCTAACCGCCTGGGTGAGACCATGGTCACTGCCCTTCACATGAGACAACCAAGAGCCTCTTTTTGGTTACCATGGTGCTAAGTCCTCTTGCTCCAGTCAGTTCTGCATGATGCTTGAGTCCAGTCTTTAGAAAAGAAACTTTCTGCTCATGCCATTTTCTACTCAAAATCATTACTGACTTTTCATGTCTAGTAAATAAAAGCCAGGTTTGTCAGTGTGAGATTTAAAGCCTCTCTAAACTAGTTTCAGACTACTATCATTTCCTCAAAACTTTCCTCTTTACTCCTCTACCACCCAACCACAATGATCCAGTCATTCCCTAAAATAGCCTTTAGTTTTTTTTTTTTTGGGGGGGGGAGACAGAGAGAGACAGAGAGTGAGGGAAAGGGAGACAGATAGAGATGGGCGCACCAGCAGTCTCTCAGCTGCTGTGAATGAAATCCAGATGTGTGCGCCCCCTTGTGGTCAAGTGCGGCATTGCGCCCTTGTGTCACTTTGCATCTGGCTAAACGTGGGACCTGGAGATTGGAACCAGTGTTCTTAGGCTTAGGAGGCAGGTGCCTTAACCGCTAAGCCATCTTTCCATCCCAGCCTTTAGTTTTTTTTATCCACATTTTTGCTCATGCTGTTATTTCATTCTAAGATTCCACTTACTTATATACTAATATATGCTTTAAATGCCTTTCTTAATTCTTTATTTAAAATTATTTTTTAAAGTTCATCAATTACTATTATTTATTTATTTATTTGTTTGATACAGAGAGAGAGAGAGAGAAAGAGAGAGAGAGAGAGAGAGAGAATGGACACACCAGGGCCTCCAGCCAGTGCAGAACTCCAGATGCATGCACCATCATGTGCATCTGGCTAACATGGGATCTGGAGAATTGAACCTGGGTCCTTAGGCTTCACAGGTAAGCACCTTAACCACTAAACCATTGCTTCAGCAGCCCCTAAAAATGATTTTATTAATTTATTTGTAAGGAGAGAGAGAAATAATGAGTGTGCCAGAGCCTCCAACCACTGCAAATGAACTACAAATGCATGCGCCACCTTGTGCATCTGGCTTTACATGGGTACTGGAGAATCTAACTTGGGTCCTTAGGCTTTGCAAGCAAGTGCCTTAACTGCTAAGCAATCTTCCCAGCCCTTCATTAATTCTTAAAAATTTTTGTTTATTTTTATTTATTTATTTGAGAGCAACAGACAGACAGAGAAAGGGGCAGATAGACAGAGAATGGGCACGTCAGGGCCTCCAGCCATTGCAAACGAACTCCAGATGCACATGCCCCCTTGTGCATCTGGCTTATGTGGGTCCTGGGGAATCGAGCCTCAAACCAGAGTCCTTAGGCTTCACAGGCAAGTGTTCAACAGCTAAGCCATCTCTCCAGCTCCATTAATTCTTTAATAACCAATACAGAATGATGTATGATAGTGTTGAACATAGTTATTATATCTTATCATTAGGAAACTATATTGCAAGGAGAGAGCTGTGCTTACATGTATTTACACTTTCTATAATACATTAGCTTTGCAGATAATACACTTGTAGTAAGCATAATTGCTGATGGAATGAGTGTGTAGATAGAGATAGACTCAACATATTGTTTAGAGTTTGAAGTCTGTCCTATCCTAGAGTATTGCATATAGAAATTCTGGGAAAGCTAAGTGGTGTTTTCAGGGCACAATGCCACTGAGAATTCTATAATCTTTCCAGTCTCATCAAGGCCCTAGTTCCCTAGGATTCTCTTGTTTCATCTTTTCATTTCCTCAGACCTCTACTCCTTCATGTTCTCATAAATATGCCATATTGAATAGGAAAAAGTTGTAAAAAGCTGTTAGCATTTAAAGATACGTGGCAATTAAATTGCTTATCCCTGACTTTGCCAAACTGTTTCCACAATTCAAACACAGCACATAAATAAAGACAACTGTGATCAAATCAGGGAAAAATCTTGCAGTGGACCTCTATAGCCAAAGCCCTCATTGGAATAGAAGAGCAGCTTCCTGGAAACCTCATTATTGCAGATCCTTTCAAATAATCCTCCCAAGATTCTAGTCAACTGGCCTCTTCCTGATGTTTTCGAAGGGGGCAGATCCTATGGTGAGTCTAACAGTTAACTGGCACATCAATGAGCACACATACACATGTGTATTGTGTGTTTGAACATGACAATTTGAACTCATGGATTACTTTTACCCAGAAATTTGAAAATCTTTTAAGTCAGAAAAATACAGAAATCTCTTTTCTGCTTAAAGGAAGGGCTCAAGTCCAAGAACTCAAAGGCTTGGTTTGCATGGACACCAGCGAGGTAGGATGACTAGCTCTTATGTTAGCACACTGGGTCTGGTTCACTTGAGGAAAGGCGTTGTCATGATCTTTCCAGAACTCTTTATGCCCATCCAGGCTAGAGCAGGACATCACTTTGGTCACACATCACAGTAAGATTTTGGGATTTATTTATATTTATTTATTTATTAAAATTTATTTTTATTTGAGACAAAGAGGGTGAGAGACAGAGAGAGAAAGAGAGAGAGAGGGAGACACAACAGGGTCTCCAGCCACTGCAAATGGACTCTAGACTTGTGCGCCACCTTGTGTGTTTGGCTTGTGTGGGACCTGGAGAATTGAACCTGGGTCTTTAGACTTCACAGGCAAGCTCCTTAACTGTTAAGCCATCTCTCCAGCCCTCTCATTTATATTTTCCAGTTCATTTGTAGAAGAAAGGCACACAATATGAGATGGATTACTAAACCTGGGCGCCATCAGCAGGGGGCAGCAGGGCAGATGTTGACATTCATTGGCTGGATGGCAGCATTATTGAGTGTCCTAAGGCTGGAGAAGAAATGTTTTTCCTTCCTAAAGTACTAAAGTTTTGAGGAAAGCAGTCACTTTAAGCCAAATACAATTTGAGGAAGCATACATTGTGGGTCAGAAAAGCATCCAATTAGGCAATAAAGGAATTGGGCCAGAATGCCAAGAACCTTTAACCACACAAGGGCAGGAAAGAGAGGACTATATTGACATCAATTCCAAAGCAGGAAGAGATCTGCAATCAGGAAACCTGACACAAGACACCAAAGGACAAGTTGAATTTGCAGGTGAACCTGTGGTTGTAGCCATAGTTTGAGGCATCTTCTTCCTTTGTACTTTCACTTCCCAACAGTTTTAGGAAACTCCTGCTACAAGCAACTTTATGTGCTTAGAAGCCTACTTTTCTCATTTACTGGTACAGCATATCTTTCAAATCTCACTATCTAGAAGAATCAGATTTATATCCAAGAATGTTAGTGAGATTTGAGTTTATCATGGTATGGCAGAGTGAAGCACCAACTCAAAACAGACCTAGGCAAGTGTGTGGAATTCTATCCTACCTGATGCCCCCAGAACTATGGTTCTTGCACAGGAAGGAGACCAAATTTGTTTAGCTGAGTCCTTTTCCTTCAGGTCAATGAGGCATGTTAACTAAAGTAACTCATTCTCAACCCCTAACTTGGGAATGAATGCAAGTATATTAGATGGTTATTCAACATCCAATAAGTCTCAAATCCGAAGCCATGGGTAGAGACATGAACTTACCCAAAGACATTGGGCAGTAATATTCCTTGATCAAGATCTAATATACTGTATGGTTGTATGGTTCTACTATCGGAGGAGAAATGACGAATTAATTAATCTATGTTTTAAAATATTTTCATTTGAGAAAAAGAAAGAGAGAGATAGAGAGGAGACAAACACTATGGCTCTCCAAGGCCCTTTTCCACTGCAAATGAATTCCAGATGCACATACCATTTTGTGCATCTGGTTTCACATGGGTAAAGGGGAATTGAATCCAGGTAACAGGCTTTGTAAGAACTCCATCTCCCCAGTCCAGAATCTACCTTTTTAACTGTATTATTTATTTTATTTATTGAGAACTTTAATATATGAACATATTGCAAATTGGTCATGTTCCCATCAGGTTATACTCTTATGTTCCCTCTCCCCTGCCACCATTCCACTGAAGGCCCTCCTCAGTGGGGTTTTTGGTTTTTACTGTAGGGTCACGAATGGGCCAATCAATTCCAGAAGGGAGAACAATGCTCCAAAGTGATCCTTCCTTCCCCATGGCTCTTACATCCTTTCCACCCCCTCCTCTGCAGTGTTCCCTGAGCACTGGAGGACATGTTATTAGTCTCTTTTAATGTTGAGCTTGCAACAGCTTCTGATTGCTTTGATGAGTTTTGAGTCTCTTCAGTGTCTGCCATTGTCTCCCTAGAGGAGGTCCTCGGGCTAACAATGAGAGCAGCTCTCATTCTTAATCTGTCACTTCTTCTGTAATGCTTCCTGGGTCCTGGCAGCTGTGATGGAGACAACTTGCCTCATGCTAGGAAGTTGGCATTCTTTTCTTGTCAAATTGATGGGTCTTGCTTGGGTCACTTCCATCAGTAAAAAGCAGAGAGAGCTAAAAGCAGCATGGATCACAGGGGATGAACACAGACACTTAGAAGACTTTTGATGGTGTCACCTCTCCTTTTAGTTAAAGAACAGTGGAAGCTTTCCTCTATGATCCATGACCTTCTAAGCCCTAGGCTTCTGACTTGGTTCTCAGTTCCAGATATGAATTCCCTTCTTACTAATCTACCTTTGCTTTGATTTGGAGAACACAGTTATAGAAGGTGGTAGATTTTACTCATCAATAGCTTAAAAGTTTGTTCCTGGGGTGATAAAAACCCTCAAAAAGATTATGAAAGAGGTGGATTATGAACCTTAAGGGACACAGTGAGTCTATGGAGAGACCTGGTCATACTAGATTAACTTCCTTTTCAACAAAGTTGCAAAACTGATCAGCAAGGGAAATGCCATAGACATAGTGTCTGAATTTCATCCCCCCCCAACATGCCTGAAGAATCTGTATGAAGGGTAAAACAGACTCTCAGAGATGGTAGAAAGGATTGGTACAACTTCGTTCCTGTGCTTTGAGAGGTTGTAGACATAGTGATTACTGATGCTACAATTACAGATAATAACTAATGAAGAACCATGCTCAAGAAAGAATTGGTTAATGGATGGATGGAAGCCTAGCATTACACATGATGCTCTTTTTGTTAGTTTGCAACTTAATATTTATTATTTTTATTTATTTTTATCTGAGATCTCCCCAAACTAAACATACAGGGAAAAATTGGGAAAAAATGTAATAGAGATAAACATAAAGTACATCTAATTAGAATAGAGGTAGATGGGAGAACTATTCAAGATAGATGGTGGGGTGGGGCATATGTGGCTGAAATAGCACACAGCAGCTCATGATGGTTAATTTATGTGAGAACTGAGTGGGCCATGGTGGATGAAAGGATTGGCTAGGTAATACTTTTGAATGTTTCTATATGAAATTAACATGTGGTCCAGTAACTGAGTAATTTCTATCTCCATAACATCCAGTGTGGTTGGGCCTCATCCAATACATTAAGGGTCTGAACAGAATAGAAGACTGGGTAAGAAAGAACTTGTTCTGTTTTCCTGACAGCCTTGAAGGTGGGAGGCCAGTTTTCTGCTCTCAGAACCAGACCTATACTGGAAACAAGACCAGTGGCTCTTCTGGTCCTCTGACTCACATTTGCATCACCAGCTCTTGTTTCTCAGGACTTTATACTCAGATTCAACCTGCATATTTGGCTTCTCTTGGTATTAGTTTTACATAATCTTGTAAGCCTATTTTAGTTTTTTTTTTTAATAATATTTCCATTTCCTGTCACTGTGCCTTTCTCTCTACAACCATATTCACAAGTACACTGACATAGGCATACATATTAGCCCATTTTCTCTGTTTCTTTGCCAAACCCTGAACAATATACTTCCTTTTCCCCTCAAAAGAAGAAGAAGAAGGAGAATAGAGGATAGGACTAAACTTGGAATAAGTCAAGAGAGGCATATGAGTACGAAAATATCAAGATTAATCTTGTTCAAACAAGCAAGGCATTTGTGATGGTTTTATATGTAATGTCCCCAATGAACTCATGTATGGAAGGCGTGGCTCACAGCTGGTGACACCATTAAGAGGTGACTGGATCCATTGATAAATTCATCATTGAATAGGCTGTCAGGAAGTGGGAACTTGTTGGAGGAAATAGGACACTGGGAGTTTGCCTTTGAAAGATTTCCTTGGTCCCTGCCCTCCTTGCTCACTCACTCTTTCTCTCTGCCTCCTGTCCCCCTGCTCCACACATGTTCCTCAATGAGGTTCTGTTTCATGTGGGCTGAGTAGCGATGCGGCCAAGTGAACATCTACTGACACCTCTAAAACAATGAGACAAAATCAACCAGTCCTCTTTGAAGTTCATTGTCTCAGGCATTTTGTCACAACGATGGAGAGCTAACACAGCACCGTCTTATTAATTACTCTGTTCTGCTCAGATTACGACTTGAGAATTGTGTTCAGTTTTGATAATCCCAATACAGTAGGAAAAGGCTCAAACCAGAGGAAGTCCAGGAGGAAAGCACCAGGCAGATGATATACCTAAAGTCATGCAGTCAGGCTGGATAGATGGCTCAGCAGTTAAGGCACTTGCCTGCAAAGCCCAAGGACCCAGGTTTGATTCCCCAGTACCCATGTAAGGCAGATGCATAAGGAAGCACATGCTTCTGGAGTTTGTTTGCAGTGGATGGAGGCCCTGGCACACCTATTCTTTCCCCTTCTCTCTTCTCTCTCTGAATCTCACTGCCCCATTCTATCTGTCTCTCTCTCTCTCTCAACTAAATCAATGAAATATTTAAAAACAGAATAAAGTCATACAATCAAAAATGATCAAAACTGGCTGGGCATGGTGGAGAACAACTTTAATCCTAGCCCTGGGGAGGTGGAGGTAAGAGGATTGCTGTTAGCTCTAGGCCACCCTGAGAATGTAGTGAGTTCTAGGCCAGCCTGGACTAGAGTGAGATGCTACCTTGAAAAACAAGAACAAAACAAAGAAAAAGATCCAAACAGCTGAGGATGCTACACTTGGAGAAGATTGTGAGTAGGGGTACAGCAGCTGTCTTCAAATTCATAAACTGCTCCATCAGGAAGTGGACTAGACTCATTCAGTTTAAGTCAATGCATCAATGACATAAGTTGATGCTCATTGAGAAGGGTTCAGTGCAGCCTAAGGAAATTTTTTCTAATTCTTGCTTTGACTTGAAATGAGAGTTTAAATCTTCTTTATTGCGTTTCCATGATACCATGGTTTGAAGGTTTCCTGGCTAAGAGACAGCTTAGCATCAATTATCTTAAAGATGTTTTCAAGACTATTCTAGTCTATGAAATTTCTATGGGTAGGGGAAGGAATTGTTGTTCTTTAGCCAAACCAAAAGTGTAGTGTGATGGCTTGCTTATCCTATTTAATAAAAGACACTCTCCAAGTATGTGTTTACAAGAAAATCCTTAACTTACACATTGCTTTTCAAGTAGGTCCCCTATAAGCCTTTGTGCTTTAATGTATTTTAATTATGTTATCTTCCTTTAGTCATTTTAGTTTTAATGCTCATTATCTTTTTGAAAGTAACAAAATGGATTAAAAATATTTTATAATGGATATTTTTCATTAATTAGTTAAGCAACTTTCTTTTCCCCTTAATAATGTTGACCACTCACACTGCTGTCAACATGTTAACCACATTACATTATCATATTAACAGTAACTTACTGTGGCTGAAAGTGCTAGGTGTGCAAGGCTTTAAGTCTGAATTCACTCCTTTTTGTTAACTCGTTCAGTTTTCAACTGCAACTGTATGAAGTAGTGGCAAGTTTTCTTCCACTTTCTAGGAAAGAAACTAAACCATAGCATGGTTATGTGGTGGTTTGTGAGATACAGCGTTAGTGTTAGTAAGATGGCTCCAGAGTTAGTATTCCCACCTGCCATATCAATTTCTATTTATCAGCTTGCAGATTTGATAGCATTCGGCTTAGGCAGGAAGCTTGGAGGCCCTGCACATGGTCCTGTGTAGCCCCCTGTAGGGAAGCTTCAGAGAAAGCCCCTACCTATTCTGTGCTGTGGGAGACAAATGGTTTCACTGTCTCACTTGACACTTTCATCGAGATGGGTAGGCAGGTTGAGCATCTTTGTGATCCAGTAATTAGTTGCTGTTTCATTCTAAGTCATCCCTGAGGATACTGCTTATGCAGCTTGCAGGAGGAGCTTTTCCTGCTCTGTATCTAGTACTGTCACACACTGGAATTGAGCTAAGATGTATCAATGCTGTGAAATTTGACTTCATGCGTCCAACTGCTGATTGCAGTTTTGCTTCTTACAGGGGATGTGGAATGGGGCAAATGATTATACCATAGCTTCCTTCTTGTGAAAGGAGAGTCCTCACATCTACTTGGCAGAGTTTTGTGAGGACGGCAAGAACTCACGTGGGGTTGGAGATGTTCCACAGTAAGCAAGATGTCTAGCATGCTTGAACTCCTAGGTTCAGTGCCCAGTAAAAACACACACACACACACACACACACACACACACACACACACACACACACACACTATATTTTCACCCTGCAAAGGTCTAACATACAAAATGAGAATTCTAGAAGGAATGTTTTTCTTCTTTCTTTTGGCAAATACATCACTGTCTACTGCAAGTCTTTTGGATCCTGCTGGATGAGGGAAAAGTCACTTGTTGCAACAAGAGCTTCTGTTCAAAGATAAAGAAGAATCCCATGGAGTGTGACTTTCAAGTACTTCCTCAAGTTGAAGTTCCCCACTGTGCCTACAGTAGGGAGCTGCATTCCAAAGTAGTGTGTAAATAGATATTTTTCATGTGCAAAAGCATTTCGTGGTATCATAAATTTCCCAATTATTGATATCATAGCTTTAATTTCTCCATTACTGATATCAGTGATATGGCTGGAGTTTTGGCCATGGCCACCATGTAGAATGCACATTTCAAAAGAGTCCCTCAGTCTTGCACAATGAGCATCTAGTAGGCTCTTGCCTCAGAGAAATAAGATAGGGCTTATCATCTCTGCGAAAGCTCTAGAAGACAACACAAACATGGCGAATAGAAGGAGCTGGGCAAAGACAGTCAGTCCTTGACCAAACCGCAAATCTAAGCATTCAAGAAAAGACCTGCAAAAGGGAATAGTATTGTGACTTGTAAGTGGACCTTTTCCTATACTTTGTTTCTTCAGACTGCCACAAAGATTTTATTTTTCTCTTCTGGGCAACTAGATCCATGATTAATTCTTTCCATCTCTTGACCTTTTAGACTAGGACAGAGTATTTTGATTAGGTAGGTTGCTGCCTCCTTTCTTTCTTTCTTTCTTTCTTTCTTTCTTTCTTTCTTTCTTTCTTTCTTTCTTTCTTTTTCTTTCTTCTTTTGTTTGGTTTTTTGTTTTCACTCTAGCCCAGGTTGACCTGGAATTAACTGTGTATTCTCAGGGTGGCCTCAAACTCATGGCAATCCTCCTACCTCTGCCTCCTGAGTGCTGGGATTAAAGGCATGTGCCACCACACCGGGCTCTTTTTTTTTTAAAAAAGTAATACAAGGTACTATAAATTACAACAAAACCAAAATTATTTGCAGTCTACTGGATTTCCGTGTGTGTGTGTGTGTGTGTGTGTGTGTGTGTGTGTGTGTGTGTTGCTGAGATGGGGCTCAAACCCAGGTCTTATGCATTCTGGGCAAGTGCTCCACCACTGAAGAAGAAGAAGGCTACTATTAACATTTAAAAGCATTTTTCTGCACTTTTGTCCTATATATGGTACATAAAACAGTTATACCATAAAGTTTTATACACTGCCTTAAAAATGATAATATATTGGGAATATTTTCCCATGTTGAAAAAAGAAACTGAACTTGTCCACTTTGGAAAAGTATATAGCAGTTACTTAATGACAACATGTCCATAGCCTTATGATGCCTGTCCCTCCCAGAGTCAATACGTCAGAGGAAATGTTTGTTCAGGAAAATAGTTGCACACCAATACTCATGGCAGCTTCTTCCATGCAGCCTGGGACTTCACCCTGGGGTTTCATTTCTCAGCTGTCTAGCCTTGGGTAACAAATTTCTCTGTATCTCAGTTTCCTTATTTGCAAAGTGAGATTAATAAAAGCCCTCCAAGTTACAGAGTTAGGGCAAGTATTAAATGCTTTGGCATATGAAAAGTCCTTGGAGCAATGTCTAGAAGATAGTAAGTCCTCAATATATGTCAGCTGCTCTTCGTAGTCACATATCACAGTAGTTCTGAAAATTGCTCTGAGATAAAAATAGCCTCACTTTAAAAAATATTTCTTTATTTGCAAGCAGAGAGAGAGAGAGAGATAAAGAGAAGAGAGGCAGAACCAGAAAATGGGTGTGCCAGGGCCTCCAGCCACTGCAAATGAACTCGACATGCATGTGCCACTGTCTATCTGGCTTTATGTGGGTACTGGAGAATTGAACTTGGGCCATTAAGCTTTGCAGGCAAATGCCTTAGCCACTGATCCATCTTTCCAGCCCCAGCCTTACTTTTCAATGGACTCTAATCATGAGATACCACTCAGTTTGCTTTGGTAATACAGAAGACATTTCTCTCTTGAAATTCATTCCAAGTGCTTGCTATGATGGCAATTAAATTGTAGCTTTTTATTGAAGTTTTAATGAATAAATATTTGGATCTGATAGAAAATGGAGAAAAATCTGTGATTACTATGACAAAACCAACCATTTTTGGTGTTTTAATGACTATGGTGAGTCATTGATTTGAAATTGGGCATATGAACATCTTTTAGATTGAGAATATATAACTGACATGTGCATATAACTTAATAGGAAAGGCTGAGAGAATGGAGTCCAATATGGGACCTGTCACTTCATAATTGTGTGACCTCAGGCAAATTAGTCACCTAACATTCTTCTTCATAAGATAGGCTCAATAGTTCCCACTTCTTAGGGAGCTATGAAAATTAAATATGCTACATTCTATAAAGTTCTTTCCTCCTCCTCCTCTTCTCCATCTCCTTTTTCTTGTCTTCTTGTCCTCTTTCTTTCCCCCTTCTTCTTCCTCCTTTTCTCTTCTCCTCTCTTCCTCCTTCCCCTTCTCCTTCTTGAGATAGGGTCTTATGTAGCTTAAGTTGACTCCAAACTTGTTATGTTGGCAAGAATGGTTTTCCTTATTATTTGTGTGCGTATGAGATGCATGTGTGCCACTGCAAGGCTAAGGCGGTCATAGGACAACCTCAGCATGTTGTTTCTGTCCTTCCCCTTTGAGACAGGGTCTTTTTAGTTGTTTGCCACTGCTGTCGTGAGCTTTAGGATTCTCCCGACTCTACCTCCCATTGTTGTAGGTGTGTTGGAGTTACACCATGCCACTTTGCATTTGGCTGTACATGGATGCTCAGGTTGGCAGGCTGGCAGAACATGCACCTTTAACCCCTGAGCCATATCCCCAGCAACTTTAAACTTCTGATCATCCTGCCACCACCTCCCAGGTCTGGGATTACACACATAGACCACACACTTTATTTGGGTGGCCAAGACTAAATCCAGGGCTATATGCATGGTAGGCAAGCACTATACCAACTGGGTTACATCCCCAGCCCCTCTACAGAGTACTTTCCACAGTGTGGTGGCTTGATTCAGGTGTCCCCCATAAACTTAGGTGTTCTGAATGCTAGGTCCCCAGCTGATGGCAATTTGGAATTAAAGCTTTCTGGAGGCAGTGTATTGTTGGTTTATGGGTTATAGCCAGCTTCCTCTTGCCAGTGTTTGGCACACTCTCCTGTTGCTGTTGTCTACCTGATGTTAGTGAGGAGGTGATGTCCACCCTTTGCTCATGCCATCATTTCCCCCTGCCATTGTGGAGCTTCCTTTCAAGTCTGGAAGCCAGAATAAATCTTTCTTCCCACAAGCTGATCTTGGTCAGGTGTTTTCTGCCAGCAATGCGAACCTGACTGCAACACACAGCATAGGAGTTAGTTTATGTCAGCTGAGCTTAAGTTGGTAGGAAGAATCTAGTGGAAGTTGATGGACACGAAGCTCCATGATGCATAGTACAACTGAAGTTAGAGAAGTCTTAAGAGCCAGATCAGTTATTGAATACTGGCATGGGAAGGGAGGTTCTATATGTAGACTGAATGAAATTTGTGCTCTAAGTTTTCTGTCTACTTGATCCAAGAAGAATTTCTGGAAAGGCTGTCTGAGATGATCTGTATAAATTTTCTTTTATATAAGATTTGTATTTTGCTTTTATTTTCTTATTTCAATCAAAAGGACTACATGTGGTTGGCCCAGAACAAGTTGTGACATCAAATTACCTAGATTTCATATACAGGATACAAATGGGGCATTTGTCTTTTGATGAGGAGGCAAAGATTACAGGGCATTAGTAATACCAACAAGATGGTATCTCTCTCCCTATCTGCCTCTCTTTCTCTCTCAATCAAAAAAATAACATTTAGAAAATGGGCTGGAGAGATGGCTTACTGGTTAAGGCTCTTGCCTGAAAAGCCAAAGGACTCAAGTTTGATTCTCCAGTACTCACATAAGCCAGAGGCACATAGGGGTGCATGTGTCTGGAGTTCATTTACAATGGTGCACCAATTTTCTCTCTCCTTATCTGCCTCCCTCCCGCTGTCTTTTTCAATCAAATAAAAAAATAAAAATATAAAAATACCATGTTTATTGCCATTCTATTCACAATAGCTAAGAAATGGAACCAGCCTTAATGTCCCTCAACTGATGAGTAGATAATGAAGATGTGGCACATTTACACAATGGAGTTCTACTCAGCAGTAAAGAAATATGAAGTTATGAAATTTGTGGGAAAATTGATGGATCTGGAAAGGATTATACTTAGTGAAGTAACCCAGGCCCAGAAAGCCAAATGTCACATGTTGTCTCTCATATGTGGATCCTAGCTAGAAATTATTGGATTTCTATGTGAGTTGGAATAAAACTCAGTAGCAGAGGCCAGTAAGCTAGAAAGGGGTGGGAATAGAAAGGGGGGGAAATTAATAGGATGGTGCTGTCTATAATTATGGAAGTTGTCAATAAAAACTTTAAAAATATAAAAAAGAATATCAACAAGGTTGTTCTTAGAATTGTGTGGGTTCCCCATAGAAGGGACCTCAGAGGTCAACTTTCAACTTTGCATTTGTAAGACACCTCTGTAAGCACCCACTGTGTTTCACACACCATTTGGGGTGCTGAGGGTAGTGTCAGTGATGAAGAGATGCTGACAGATTCTGGCATGAAGAAGCATGAATTGAGGGTGAAATATAGAGGCAGTTTCTTCTTAAATAATTTTGTGTATATACACATGTCTGTTGTAATAGAGCCTATGAAAAGCACTACAAGGACATAGACACATAAGCAACTAGTTCATTCTAGGGGCATCATAGAGGAGGTGGGAGTTTTAGTGGCTCCTGAAAGGAAGTCAGACTTTGTGACTTGAATGAGAATGGGCATCCCTAATTGAGCAAAGAACACTGCTAAAGTCCACATAGAGGAGGGCTCTCCCCAGTAGCATGAGGAAGCAGAGAGAGGGAGTGGTGACTTGCACTGGTGACTTTCTAGAACATCAAACAATGTGGACTTTTTTTGTTGTTAGATTTTTTGAGGTAGGGTCTCACTCTAGCCCAGGCTGACCTGGAATTCACTGTGTAGTCTCAGGCTGGCCTTGAACTCATGGTGATGCTCCTACCTCTGCCTCCCAAGTGCTGGGATTAAAGGCGTGTGCCACCATGCCCAGCTTTTTTTTTTGGGGGGGGGGAGGGGTTGAGGTAGGATCTTACTCTAGCCCAGGCTGACCTGGAATTCACTATGTAGTTTCAGAGTGGCCTTGAACTCATGGTGATCCTCCTACCTCTGCCTCCTGAGTGCTGGGATTAAAGACGTGTGCAACCACGTTTAGTTCAATGTTGACTTTAATTCTTTTTTTTTTTTTTTTTTTTTTTGAAGTAAGGTCTTGCTGTAGCCTAGGCTGACCAGGATTTCACTATGTAGCCTCAGGGTTGCCTTGAACAATGGTGACTTTAAAATGACTCAAATAATAAAGAAAATGTTTACTGTGGACTGTAAGAGGACTAAGGTGAAACTGTAAAGTTCTAGTTTCTCCTTTTTTCAATCTCCAAATCTTGCTCCCAGAGAAAACATGATTGGTAGTTTTGTTTTTCTCATGGATATTTCCATATGTATTTACTCTCTCTCTCCATGGTCATGTATATATTTATGCATATACACATATATACATCCATCCATCTAATATGAATGCATGTCTATGTACTCCCTCCCACACAGTTTTAGATAAGTATGAGTAACTTTTCAAAGTTTCCTATGTAAAATTATATTTTAGACATTGTAGTGGTTTGAATGCAATGTCCCCCACAGATTCATATGTTTGAACACCTGATTCTGAGCAAAGTGGAGCTATTAATGAAGGTTGTAGAGCCTTTAGGTACTGGAAGAAGTGTGCTACAGGGAGGCAGGCTTGGAGGTGTTCCAGCTGGCCTTGCTTGCTATCCTCTCTCTCTCTATTTTCCTTCCTGCTGATGTGACAATGGGATGCCAGTATCTGCTCCTTCTGTCCTTTCTCTGCCATGTTGGACTTCACTCACTAGGACTGAAAGCCAAAATAAGCCATTCCTTCTTTTTTTAAAAAAAATTTTAATTAATTAATTTATTTGAGAGACAGGCAGAGAGAAAGATAGATAGGCAAACAGAGAATGGGCGTGCCAAGGCCTCTAGCCACTGCAAACAAACTCCAGATGCATGCACTATCTTGTGCATCTGGCTTATGTGTGTATTGGGGAATCGAACTTGGGTCTTTAGGCTTTGAAGGTAAGTGCCTTAGTTGCTATGCCATCTCTCCAGCCATGATGCAGGCTTGTTTTTGTTTAATTTAAATTTTTTTTATTGACAACTTCCATAATTGTAGACAATATCCCATGGTACTTCCCTCCATCCCCCCACTTTCCCCTTTGAAAGTCCACTCTCCACCATATCCCTTCCACCTCTCAATCAATCTCTCTATTATTTTAATGATCTTTTCCTCCTATTATGATGGTCTTGTGTAGGTAGTGTCAGGCACTGTGAGGTCATGGATATCCAGGCCATTTTGTGTCTAGAGGAGCAGGTTGTAAGGAGTCCTACCCTTCCTTTAGCTCTTACATTCTTTCCGCCCCCTCTTCTGCAATGGACCCTGAGCCTTGGAAGGTGTGTTAGAGATGTTTCAGTGCTGAGCACTCCTCTGTCACTTCTTCTCAGCACCATGGTGCCTTCTGAGTCATCCCAACATCACCACCATCTGAAAAGAGAAGCTTCTCTGACCAAAAGTGAGAGTAGCATTAATATGTGGGTGTGGACATTAAGAGAAGTGCTTATTGGGCAGTTTGGTGAGCATAGTATATACATTTAGCCACACACCAGCAGAAATTATACTCCTAGGGCTCATGATTACCCCTGGTGTAGGTTTTCAGTATCAGGGCTGTATTCCCTCCCATAGAGTGGGCCTCCAGTCCAATTAGAGAGCAGTTGGTTTCCCCCATAACAGACATGCCACTATTGCACCCATTGGCTCATTTCGTCTGGCTGGCCAAATTTAAGGCTTGCAGTGCCCACTGTTGAGTGTCTCTACTGGTGATTTCTCTCTCTCCCATTCAACTGCATGCAGCATAGCTTTTTCCAGCTTTCTGTCAGCTGGTCTACATGGAGGAGGCTTTCAGCTCAGCTCCAGCAGGATTTCTCAGTGATCTTGCAGCCCAAGTATGTGGCGTCTTCAGTAATAGGGTCTTATCATCTATTCATGCTGGAAAATCAAGGGCCTTGACAATGGCCAGTAATGTTTTGGGGTATCAGAGACCTCCCTGGCCAACAACTCATTGGAAGGTATCACATCCCTGACACTGAGAATTTTCTAATAATAATCTATGGCTTCTGAGTGTTCCATTGTCCAGAAAAGTAGGTTTCCATAGATTTATTCATACTTTCTTAGATTTTGATTATCCCTCCCCCCACCTTTCCTTTACTCAATCCCTTCCTCTGACCTCATTTAAGCCTTTTTACCCCCATTAATCTGTTCTTCTAGTTACATATATACAATACCATCCTATTAAGTACCCCCTCCCTTCCTTTATACCCTTTCTAGCTTACTGGCTTCTGCTACTGAGTTTTATCCCTATTCACATAGAAGTCCAATCATTTGTAGCTAGGATCCACATATGAGAGAGAACATGTGACATTTGGCTTTCTGGGCCTGGGTTATCTCACTAAGTATAATCCTTTCCAGATCCATCAATTTTCCAGCAAATTTCATAACTTCATATTTCTCTACTGCTGAGTAGAACTCCATTGTGTAAATGTGCCACATGTTCACTATCCACTCATCTGTTGAGGACCCATTCCTTCTATAAGCTGCTTCTGGTCTGGTATTTTGTTCCAGCAATGAGGAAGTAACTTATGCAGACATTGTTACATATATTCCTATCATTTTTTACTGTGTGTGCATGTGGTATGTACATGTGTATATGCAGATGCCCACACCTGTACACGTGTGTGTGGAAACCAGAGGAGAACATCATCTTTCCTCCTCTATCACTCTTCCACCTTGTTTCCTTGTGGGTCTCTCACTGAATACAGAGATTACCATTTCCTTCCTGTTGCAGGTACCTTCCTGTTGCTAGGATGAAGCACCTTTCCAAAAGCAGCTGATGGGGGACATAAGTGAGGGAGGAGGAATTGTTTATTTTGGCTTATAATCTCTGTGATGCCAGGGAATAGGTGACATGAGCAGAGGCTGGACATCACCTGTGCCACAGCAGGTGGAAAACAGCCGCAAGAGGGTAAGCACAACTCTGGCAAGGGGGAGCTGGCTCTAACACCACAAAGTCCACCCCAACAACTCACCTTCTCCCACAAGGCTCCACTGCCAAAATTTCTGCCATCTGGGAACCAAGCATTCAAAACACATGAATTTAGGGGGGGACACCTAAATTCAAGCCACCACACTCCCCTATCCTATGTTGGATTGGCCCATTGATTCTCTTCTCTCCACCTACCTCAATGCTTGGGTTCCAGGTATATGTGGCCCTGCTCAGCTGTTTACATGGTGCTCTTACCCACTGAGTCCTCTCCCTCCCTCAGTCCTTCTGTCATGTTTGAATAGTTGTTTAGTATTACATTATAAGGTGAACCATCGTTCCGTGAAAATGATGCTCAAGGTTCTCAGCTGGGAATTTCCACTGGCTCTATTAGGTCCCAAGTAAAGACTGGAATTGGTTACTGTTCAATGCCATCAAAATGTACATGTGGGTTCAAACAGTGCTTTTAAGGGTGGTGGACAGGTAGTGCCTGTCTTTCTAGGTTTCTGCAAGTCTCATCATTCTGGGCCCAGGAGCTCTCAGAGCTCTTCTGTCACCAGACCTGTGGCAGCAGAGGTGACATCTAGAGCTGCAAGCATCAGCAGAAGTTCATCAGACAGAAAATCTTTACTCTCAGGAGAAGGTTGCTGGCCTGAATTCAGGGGTGATGGTGACCATTTTTCTCATTTTAATCAGCTCATCAACAAACAGTTTTTAAATTTCCACAGTGAAGTCAGTAGAACGCAGCAACAGAAACATGAGAAACATGATTTTGGCCTTTGAATAGCTTGCAAACTTTTTTAGATGAACAGCATTCCTAAGGCAGTCAGTAAGATCTATTGAGCAGTTTTTAAGCTGTTGAATTATGTCCCATTTAAAGTACTGTGTGGACTGCTCAGGATGAGAGGAGTGAGGCTGGAGATTCAGTGGAGCAGTGCTGGGAAGGGCAATGAGGAAGGACTAGGGGGAGGAACAGAATTCCAGTAAACAGGGCACTGGAGATGGACTTTCTAGACAGACCCAGTGTAGAGATAGGCTGTCTGGTTGTTGGATAGGTAGAGTCAATCCAGTTGTTTGGTTAAATAACAAGGAAGAGCTGACTTTTTTGTTTGCATTCTCAGGCACCAAAGCCCCACAATTCTTGCTCATGAGTCATAGAGTCCTCCTGGCAAATAAAGAAAATAATGATTGCTTACTATCATGGAAAGAAGGCACTGGGCTTTTACATTGTTGTTATTTTTGCCTCACCCTCCTATTTTCAGGCATGTCATCACTCTCAGGCCTGGGGTGTCTAGAGAACTTTGATTCACAGAGGAACAGAGCATGGCAGTGTCCTTGACTTTCCGATGCTTTGGTCACATTCAGAAGGGAGCCCTGTATTTGTTTAAGGAGAACTGCCTGACCAGACACAGTGACAGCATGGACTCTGGCCAACTGAAGGATCAGGGTGCTGGTGACTTGGTGTGTCCCTGAACCCAACTACATTCCCACTGTTTTCTGAGTGCTGAATTCCAAGGAGAAACTAAGTCCTCTATGCAATTTGCATGAATGGGTTACAGAGATTCCCCATATAATCAGCCTTATGGGGGTACCAGGAGGGTTTAAAGTCTAAGTGAACAAAAGATGGAAGAGAAAGAAGGCTGTCCTGGGAGTTAGAAGACCTGATTTCTTTTTTTAGTTAATTAAATTTTTAAGGTAGGTTGTAGTATGTCCCCTCCCCCTGCTCCTGTTTCCCTGAGGGTCCTCTCAGTAGGGTCACTAGTGGTTGCTGTGGGATAATTAGGGTCTGTGTCTCTGAGGGGAGCCATGCCTCAGGTTGTTTCTGCCCTCCTTGTGGTTCTTACAATCTTCCCAACCCCCTGTTCCATAGCAGTCCTTGAGCCTTGGCAGGTATGTTATCAGTTTGAGTTGATTTTTCTGTAGCCGCTGTATTTCTCTTAAAATGTGTTTCGGTTCATCATAGTATTTTCTTGGATAAGGATATTGGCCTGCACAATTTGTTCTGGACCCCAGTAAATGTGGCTTTTTTTTTTTTTTTTGTATTGATGGATCTAGGATCTCCCAGTATTGTCTGCCATCTGTAAGATAAAACAGATTCTCTGACCAAGGTTGAGAGCAGCTTTAATTAAAGGGGATGTGGTGGTTTGATTCAGGTGTCCCCCATAAACTTAGGTGTTTTGAATGCCAGATTCCCAGCTGATGGAGATTTGGAGATTAACACCTCCTGGAGGCAGTGTATTGTTTGGAGCAGGCTAATGGGTATTATAGCCAGTTTCCCCTTGTCAGTGTTGGGCACACTCTCCTGTTGCTATTGTCCACCTTATGTTGGCCAGGGGGTGATGTCCACCCTCTGCTCATGCCATCCTTTCCCCCTGCCATCATGGAGCTTCCCCTCGGCTCTGTAAGCCAGAATAACCGCCCCTCCCCGACTTTTTTCCCCATAAGCTGTTCTTGGTCAGGTGATTTCTGCCAGCAATGAGACCCAGACTGCAACAGGGGATATGCCTAGGAACTTGAAAGACATTTTGATGTGGCTATCCAGTTGACAATGAGATGCTAACCTAGTTCTCAGTACCAGTTATGAGTTCTCTCCCACTGAGTAGGCCTGATGTCCAATCAGAGGGCAGTTGGTTACCCACAAAGGCTGTGTGCTCCTATTGCATAAGCATACTTCTTGTCTAGCTGGCAGGTTGCGTGGCTTGCAGGGTCTCCTGCTTATTCATCATGTTGTTGACCATGATTACTCAGTAATTCCCATCGCACTTTCCAGCAACATGAGGGTTTGCCGGTGAGGACTGGCTTTCCTTTCAGTTCTCACATGGTCTCTTGTTGTCCTGGGATGGCAGTCTGTGGTGTCTTCAGCAATAGGGTCTAATCTTTTAGCTCTGGTGCTTGGGAAAGGCCTGCATTGTTTGGGGTAGGATTTATTGTGCACATCACCCAGGCCTACTGCTTGCTGTGGGGGTTAACACAGATCTGGCTCTGGAATCACAAGCTGGAGCCTATGGTTTAAGGCTTAAGATTTCTCTACCTTCTACTGGGCATTACAAGAAGACCTGATTTCTACCCCTGATCTTCCATTCTATTTGTCTTGTAATATTGGGCGCAAAACATTATATTTTGCAAAGTAAGAAATAGTGTTGAATTTGGTGGAAAGTTATGTCTGGTTCTCAAAGTCCTCTCAGGATATCATGATGGAATTGACTCTAGTGTCCTTCTAGGGATTTAGGGACCCATGGGAAAGCAGTCTTGAACTCTTGGTTTTATGCCAAATGTGGTGTTTATGTATATGTTTTTGGGAAGAGACTCCAAATTTGTACTAGATTCCCAAAGATATTCATGGTTCCTCCAAGATTGTCTCCAGATAACAGAAACTAAAAGACCTTTCAAGTTTGAAAATATTATCACTCATGGGTTTCCGATCTTTGTAGCAAGACTTATGGGGGAAATGCTATCACAGGGAGAATAATTGGCACAAATCCCTTTAAATCATAACTTCTTCACTTTAATCTGCGGCCAACTCCATTTTTCCATTTTACTCAAGAATTCGGGGAGGTCCAAAGTCTTATAATGTTCATCATATTACAGTTTTCTGTCTTTATTTTTTTAGTGTGCCTATAAGGTTGTTCACAGAGAACATCCAAGAATGTCCCTCAGGGTTCTTTGAGCAGAATCCCTGGATTTTAAGGCACTGAATATTTCAGGGAAATCACTTCCTCCCACCCTACACTGTTCTTCCTGTAAAAATGCCTTTCTAAGTTTCTCTGAGCTCTTATCTCCTCAGCATTTATTTTTAATTTTATTTTAAAAATATTTTATTTATTTATTTATTTATTTATTTATTTATTTAACAGAGAAAGAGGGAAAGAGAGAGAATGGGCGTGCCAGGACCTCCAGCCAGCCATTGCAAACGAACTCCAGACATGTGTGCCCCCTTGTGCATCTGGCTAATGTTGGTCCTGGGGAATCGAACATGGGTCCTGGGGAATCAAATCTGGGTCCTTTGGCTTTGTAGGCAAATGCCTTAACCACTAAGCCACCCCTCCAACCCATTATTTTTTATTTTAAAATATTGTACATAATATCATGTAAATTCATCTTTTATTTATTTATTTATTTTTATGAGCATGAACACAGTCCCCCATTACAACAAATTATGCAGTTGAGTTTCCTGTATTTGGGAAAATTGCAGAGGTCAACACATCCAGAGTGCAATGGATAAGCACCCTGGGAAAACCACCTTTATGATCATGGGCTCTCTCCTGCCAGGTAAGTGTCATTTATTGATAAATTATCAACATTTTCTACATCTCTCAAGTTTCTTTACTTTTTTACTTTCATTTAATAAATTCAAAACTTCCAATAGAGTTAGGCATTTGAGGATTGAAAAGACAAAAGAGAGTTATATGGGCTGAAGAGAAATTAGAGTGAGGATTGAAATATAAGCTGAAGCATAGTTCACTAATTTGTTATTTTCTCTGCTTGTAGATCTCAGTTCGTTTAATCTATTTTAAATGAGCACATATTAATTATGCAAACTAATGGCTATAATTGTGATATTTCAAAAAATATATGTAATATACTTTGTTCATATTAATCCCCTATTATTCTGTCTTATGCTCTCTCCCTCAACCACTGGTCTCTTTCCTCTTCCCCAACAGTACATCTTCTACTTTCATGCTTTTTGTTTTTCAGTTCCATATATGAGAAAAAAATGATTATGTTTGTCGTTTTGAGTTTGGCTTACTTTCTTTTTCTCTTAACATGATGGTCACCAATTCCATTCATTTTCCTGCAGAGGATGCAATTTTGTTCTTTATGTCTGAAGAATACTTCACTGTATACACTGCATTTTATTTATCCCCTTATCTGTTGATGGATCAGTTCAGTAACTCAGCTATTGAAAGTAGTGCTCCAGTAAACATGAATGTGCAGGTATCTCTAATGTAAGGAGAATGATGTTAGCATTTTATATTAAATGTATATCATTATTATAGTATGAAAATGGCATGCTGAGACCCTGAAATTTATAAATATTTAGTTAAAATAATAAAAAACTAAGAAAAAAGATATGTCATCATTTTAAATAATGCTATACTTGATATCCCCATACATGAATATTTATGATCACTTTTGACCACTTACTTAGAATAAATATATAGAAATGGAATCACTAAATGTACATAAAAAACTTTCAAGGCATGCTGAAAATTGACTTTCCATAAACGTTGCAATAATTTGTACTTTATGCCAAATGGTTGAGAGGGGCTGTTTCTTCATACCATTGTTAAAACTGATCAACACTTTTTTTTCTTATAATTTGGTTCTTCTGATAGAAAATGAATATATCATTGTTCAAATGTTTCTTTCATCAAATGTGGCTTCATAGTTTAAAAACTTTATGGGTCATTTGGTGATTTCTATGTGTGATTTGTCTGTTCTTATCTTTTCTTCATTTGCATATTGTTTTGCAAGAGTACTTTACATATAAAGAACAACACCTCTTTGCCATCCACCTTGTATATGTTGCTTCCTTTTTCTGGTTGCTTTTCCATTGCTGTGAGAGGACTATAGTGCAGTGGTTTTCAATGAAGCCACGAGAGACCCCCAGGGTTTATTGAGTAATGCCTGTGTATCTTTGGGTAAATGACTCAACGTTATTCTTCATCTCTTTCCTTCTCTCTAACCTGGTATGGCAATGCTACTCTCTAGTAAGTGAAATATTTGGAATCGTGCCTGGAATATCATATGTACTTAATTAATATTCATTAGTTTGTTAACTAGAATTTTATTTTCAAATATCCTAATATCCTCTGTTATATGATGCCAAGATTTAATAGCTGTTTTATATTTTTTGGAAGGTCTGAATATGGGAGCATAAAAAAAATCTTAATGAATCCCCATGTCAATACCATTAGCACTTTGTGATATGTTTGGAAAGAACAAAGGTATTGTCCTATTCTAGGTTTGTTTACTTTACACTCTGATGTGGGTGCATAGAAAAAGACGTGACTCAATATGGTGGTCATCAAATACATAGGCCATCATACCTCTTTAATTGTTTTGTTTTAAGTGACAGATGATGAGCCAGTGACCTTTTCCTGTGAAAATCTATCTCAGGATGTCCCACAGGTCTTTTGATTTAAGCCTCATCTTTTCCATTTGGGAAGTAGTCCAAGCAGGTCTCCCATGGAAAAGGAAAGAAAACAAGGAGACACCATCCAGCTATTAATCCTGGGAAGGGCTCAAAATTATTTTCCTTGAGACTGGAGACCCCACCAGCTGAAAACAAAGTTCCAAATCAGGTTTGGAAATGAGGAGTGAAGAGCCTCCAATTTGAAAATAATCACATCCACTGTATCTTCATCCTCCAAATGAGGACTCTTTTACATTTCAGTTAGTCACTGTGTAATGTTCCTTTTATTTCTGTTCTCAAAGTCCTGACATCACTAAAAATAAATGACTCAATTATACTTGTGCATAAGCAGCTGGAAAACTACCAAAATGTTCCCAGTCTCTAAACTGTGTATACACAGATGCCAGAGTGGGGGGGGAGAAAGAGGAAAGGAAAATGAAGAAAGCAAGAGAATCTTGAAAATGAAATTATGCAAAAAAAAAAAAAAAAAAACTTCCAGGAAAGAGGATACTGTGTTTATTTCATCTCCTTGCTCTCAGTGGCACATGGCGGACTGTATACCACCCATCCAGGAATCAAAGCAGGTGGGAAAAAGGATGAGGAAACATACTTTGCAAATTGACGTTACCAGGTAATACACATTCGATTACTGATCAGCTACCCATAGTCTGATGCCCCAGGATGTTGGAGGTCTCCATCCAGACCTTGAAACAGAACTGGACTGGCAACAACAAAACTCAAAATAATAATAATACCACAAACTCCTTGATTTTCAAAGACTGGTCTTTTTATGATGGCTCCGAGCTCAGAGCACACAATTACAAAATGAAATGTTCCAAACACCGTATACACCCACCACATTCTTTCTTTTATTTACTGTCTTGGGTAGAAGAATACACTTTGTCTCCTAGCATCCTTTTGCCAGGAAAGCAAAGCAGGTCTGGCCAGCAGAAAACCTTTCTTCCTTCATTCATGTTACCAGGAGATGAAGGAAAAGGTCAGAACAGCTCAGCTGAATCACCCTGGACCGGGCAGTGTGTTAACTGCATGCTTCAAGGGGAGAAAGTGGCTTGAGATGAAAGTAGGTCACAAGGTGGTGAAAGGGGAGTAAGGCTTAACGGAGGAAAATGAGAAGTGAGAGCTGGGTTAAGCCCAAGGCCTAGAGCCCTTGTTGCCTCTTCTGAAAGGGTGACTAGCCAGGGGAAGGAGAGCTTGCCTCTGAGTCCCCTCTCTCCATCATCTATTGCTCTCCCAGGCCCTGCCTAGCTCTCATTTTAATCAGTAAATGAAGTGCCTGTTGGGCCCAAGTCATCTGTGAAGGGACTCACAGGGGCAGGGGCAGGGGCAAAGAGCTCTCCTCTTTTCCACACAAAGACAGGCCAAAGGGGAATGGCTTAAATTGCTTCCAGCAGGATTTCGGTTCAGCATAAGGAAAATCTCCAAGTGCGATGAGCCGCTGGAATGCATTACGAAGGGAAGCAGTGGAATCCACTTCAGAGACCTCAGAGGATACCATGGAATGCTAATCTTTCCTTAATGGCTAATATTTTGGTGCAATCAGAGGTGGAGACGTGGGCGAACTTTCAAGTTCCTTCCACTCCTGCAATTTGAATGCACACTGCCCTAGAATGAAGTTTCAGCTATGTGTGGTGACATTTGTAATGGCCAGACCCTGCTTCCTCTAGGTCCCCTGAGGTTCTTAGGGTCCCTGCACCCTAATTCTACCATTCATGGCTAGGCTTGGGTCCTGGGCAGTATAAATGTGGGGGTGGGGTTTGGGTGGTGGAAGAACGATTATCAGCGTAATAAAAAGGGGAAGGAGTCATGAAGTATAAAGGAAGTGAGTCGAAGCCAAGATTTTGAGGAAGTGCTGAAATTTGAGTGAGGGGAAATGACAATCATCTATGAAATATTCTCAAGAGCAGGAACCATGCCAGGGCTGGAAAGCAGAGCCAAGGCTCCCAAGCTGGGCAAGAAGGAAGACGAGAGAAAGGAATGCATAGGAAGCAGGATCTTTCCCTTCAGCAGAGATTATCAAGAGTTGAGCAGGGAGTGAGGGAAGGCATGAAAAATAAATGTCCCCAAATCTTTCTGTTGATAAAACTCAACACCCTGGGATTTATCAATGAGCATATTCAAGGGTGTGTGGATAATAACGTCACTGAATAGCACGCCGAATCCAGGTGCTTTCTGCCTTGAAGCTAGTGGGTGGGTGACTGGGGATAAACTTGTACTTACTGTTGAAGGTGTTCCACATGGGTCAAAGAGCATCACATGTTTCAGCATCATCTGAGCCACCCAGTGAGGGTGTTGTGGATGGATTTGATTGGACAGCTCACCATCCAGGAATGTGACAGCTGGCTGAGCTGGCCTGGCCACTTGAAGGCCTGTAGCATAGTATTAACATATGTGCCTTACTGCATCGTCATTGTAATAATATGTGCCTGCACCGCAGTGTTCTCAGCCTATTATCTGTTGCTATGACAAAAGACCATAGACTGGGGGAACTTACAAACAGAAGAAGCCAATTTGGCTTATAGACCTAGAGTCTTGGAGGTCTGAGATGTGGGGCCATGTACAGTGAGATCCCTTCTTTTTTGATCAAAAGCAGGGCAGAAGTTATCACATGGAAAGGAAGAGTGTGTGGCAGAGACAAGGAATACTGTTTTTAGAACCAGCCCACCCCCACAATAATGACCTATTTCCGTTTGGTGAAGATCCCACCTCTTCATTCCATCACTATAGAAATTTGCAGCAGAGGGCTGGAGGGATGGCTTAGTGGTTAAGGCATTTGCCTGCAAAGCCAAAGGACTCAGGTTTGATTCCTGAGGACCCACGTTACCCAGATGCACAAGGGGGCACATGCGTCTGGAGTTCATTTGCAGTGGCTGGAGACCCTGGCACTCCCATTCTCTCGCTCTCCCTCTTTCTCTGTCAAATAAATCAATAGATCAATAAAAATAAATTAAAAAAATAAAATTGTAGCATAAGTTTGGATGGGGACATTCAAAGCAGAAGAGAGGTAGCCCATTTGTCCTTTACTCCTTTTCCCTGGAGCAACTTTGCCACACAAGGATGCTCATTTTTATCAACTCATTGTTTCGAAGTAACCTGCATGTTTACATTCCAGGCTATGGGCTAACCAACAGGTGGCTTTCTGGTCTGAGCTAACAAGCAGAGAGAAGCCATAAACTTCCATTTTCTCTGTGTTTTGTAGGAACATGGACTTAACATTGTCATTGTAACCATGCACTAGTCTGTGAAACAGGATGTCCAAGGGTTCCTGGCCTTAAATCAATCCGTTCAGATGTAGCCATCAGCTTTCACCAGGCTTCTGTGTCATGAAGCCCTTTTGGAGAGGAGAGAAGAGGCCATTGTCAGAAGGTGATTCCTGGGGTCACTTTGTATTTGTAAAACAGGAAGCAGAGAGAGAATGGGATCAAGGAAGGCTGGCAGAAGTCATAACCAATGGCGAGGATTGCCTAACATGTCATACCCCTTACTTTCCTGTCCATAGGACAGATGGGAAAAGGATGCTGGCTAGAGATTTTTTAAAAAATATTTATTCACTTGTAAGTAGAGAGAGATAGAAGAGAGACAGACAGAGAATGAGAGTGACAGGGGGCCCAGCTGCTGCCACTTTGTGCATCTGGCTTTATGTGGGTGCTAGGGAATCAAACCTGGGTCGTTAGGCTTTGTAGACAAGTGCCTTAACTGCTGAGCTACCTCGCCAGCCCTGGCTAGAGAATTTTAGCCGAGACACTGAACCTAAAACAAAGAACAAGGCAAGTGAGACTAGGCAGAAACCACAGTGGCCAGGGGCTGGAATCCTCTGGCCAAAAATTGAACACTTGGGCTCTCTTCCCAGCTCATTGTGGTACTTTTAAACATAGATTTCTGTGTTCCCTGAGGGTGGGTAGAATAGTATTTTTTTTCTTTTTCCTATTTGTTCTTTGAAAATTTTATATGTATGCACATATTATATTTCGGTCATATAGACCATCTGTTACTGTACCTTATTCCTTTCCCACTCTTACTGAACCCCTTCTCACCACTTACTGGTAGCTGGACTACTGGAGACAATGATGCATCCCACCCCAGCAACCATCGACCTCCATTAGATCTTCAGGGAGGTATGGGACCTCACGAGCACCTATCCAATCTATGATGGAATGCTGACAAGCCCTGTTGTGTGCAGATCTTGTGCAGGTAGCCACAGTTGCTGTGAGTTTATAAGTGCAATGGTCATGTCATGATGATGTCATGATGATGGCAGGGAGGATGCTAATTACCCAGGGCTGGGAGTCACTGGACTTGTGGTTATTGTCTGAATCTTGCCACTGACATTTCTAGAAAAGAATTTTGGCCATGACGATCTTGGGCTAGAGAAATATTGGTAAGATAACCCTCCCCTTTCCCTTCCCATTTTCATCTCTTCTGGGGCAGAGGAAAACCCCAGACACCAGCTTTCTGGTAACATAAGAATCTTCCCATAACTGTGCAGTGTAGATTATAAGCATGACCCTCCTCTTTCTCCCCCTCCTTGTTTTGTTCCCTGAGCAATTTTGTAAGATTCTCCCCAGTCTCATGAGGGACTTGGCTGGCAATCAGTGGAAGATGCTATTCCTTTGACAGCAGTTCCAAGAGACTAGACTAATGTATTCCTTTTTTTTTTTTTTTTTTTTTGCTTAGTTTCTGCAAAATTGCATTATGGTTCTGTGCAGCTCAGGGACTGGGGGGAAGAAACCAAAGCGTAGACAAAGTGAAGACATAAACTGGCAAAGCTGCCTGACCAAGAAGTATGATGTCACCGGCTGGAAGCCATGGGGCCTGTACACGTGTAGCAGAGATGCCATTTCCTTGGGGTGTGACTTTGTTGGCAGCCAGTGGGACCTAGGGTTTCTGGTTGACCAAGAGGCAGCTGGGGCTGTGATGAGTCTATAGAGGGAAGAAATCTCTTCATTCTCTGGGTGGCGTGTCCTCCTTAATCGCCACCTTTGATCTTGCAGACTCTGGCTTATGTTTGAGGTCTCAAGGCACAAGTAGCCTTGGAAACAAAGCATCCCAAGCAGGTAGTCCAAGTGGACCAGAGAATTGAGACTAGCTGTGATGGTCTTTGCTTCCTGTCCTGGAACTACACATGGACACTCTAAACTCCAAGAGTAGCTGGGGCCAATTGACTGTGTCTACCTTGCTCCCCTGTTTTCCCATTTGTAAGAGGATTAGGGGAGGCAAATAATGTCTGAGTTCTCTTATTGTTCACTTCAAATGAGCCTGTGAATCCAAGCCTTAATTTCCATAAATCCCTAATTCATATTATTGGTAAATGACAATATTTTTCCTATCTGAGAAGAAACAAAGAGGCCTTGAATAAATCATTTTCCTGCTTTGGGCAGTTTCCAGACTTTCCTGATGTTTTAGACTTTTTAAGTTCTCCTTGCTTTGTTTTCTGAGATAGTAGAAATATTTCACCAGGAAATATCTGGCTAAGGATGAAATTTAGAATCAGCCTGTGTCCCACCCTCTGAAGTTTGTTTTTATCAAATAGGTTGCCATGGTGGGGAGCTGGGAAAGGCTGCTGCTGTCTACCCAAAGACTTTGGAAACGTAAATTCAATTGTGACTTGAAAGCAGTTGTCTAAACCCTTTACTAAGCTGAAGGAGTGCATGAGAACAAGGCCCCAGATGCCAACCTCACCACTGTTATCCACCTCTATGTCCCTGAAATGATGCTAGCTCCCTATACACACTCATGAAGACATGAAGGCTCAAGTGAACCACCTTGCTATGACAAACAATACAGTTGATGTAAAATATAGTATCAATAGGATGAGTCTTTACAGCTGCTTTATTAAAATGTAGAATGGTTTTAATTGATAGATGATAATTGTGTCTATTTATGGATTATGGTGTGAACGGGTTTCTTCTCTGTTTGCTTTTCAAGTTGAACCAGAACCCCAGATCCTTTCAATGATCTTCATTCATGAATTACAATATTGGGATAAGTTTGGAAAATTATTTTTCAGGAGTCTAAGATCTTGGATTCTGATTCTGTCTCTTTCCCCTCTCTCTAGCCATATGGCTTCAGACAAATCCTCGATTACTTACGACCTTACTTGTCTCATCTGTAAACATGGGGTTTTAGGTGTCTAAGATTCCTTGCAGCAGTAGGAATTGAGAGAGAGAGAGAAAGCAAAATGCCGTACACATGTGGCCATTTTCCAACTCAAGCTTTACCATCCAAAATGCCTGCTCCTTCATTAATGCTGTCCCATTTGGAACTTTGAAAGCTGGCAGAACAGGTGCAACTAACTGTTGCAGGAGCTAATGTTGTATTAGATGAACACAGACCCTGGCCTAAGGAGTAATACCTTTGCCAGATATGGGCTGCTCCCGAAAACATTGCCCTCAGAAGCTCTGTCCAGCCTGTAACTGTCTCTTCACCACTGTTTTCCCCTACATTCCAGCCTGTCTCCAGAGACCAACCTAACCGAGGTGGAAGGTACAAACCAGTGATGGCCTCTCAGTGCTCTGTGCTCAGTCACTGTCGCTGATGGTCTGACCATCACCTGTGCTTCCATGTGCAAAGCTGATCTCCAGCCTTTGCCCTTCAGCCTTCGTCTTGAGTGTGAGAGAATTGGGGAGGAGTTTTCTGTCACAATCATTCCCAGGTCCTAGCTGAGTCTCTAGGAAGTGCTGGCTCCCTTACCTTGTTCCTGACTCATGCACGAGTCTCCTTCCCTCTTCTGCTCCCTTGCTCCCAGGCGACCATCCTGTCCTCACCCACTCACCTATTACTCAGTTCCACTTCCATCAATGACAACCCTTCTGCTGGCTTTTTTACAAGGACACTTTGCCTGTGCATAGTCTGGTTCAGAAAAAAAAAAAAATTGGAATCATTGCCATTTCCAAGACCTGGTTAGATATGATTAATCTGGACCAAGTGACTTTGGCTTACCACCTTCAGGGAAGCAGGGTGAAAAATAAACAGAGTTGTGGTGAGCACTAAGCTGTGGACTTGGTCATGATTCCCATTTTTCAGAGATGGTGGGCTGGATTCATTACTGAACAATCACTATGATGGGTCTGGTAGGTGAAGATGCTGACATGGTAATGCTTTCTGAGCGGCATGACTCATATGCCCGCAGAATGCCTGCACTCTTTAGTGTGTCGATGCTGTTAGAACTTTCCCCACGACGAGGAAGCAGAGCTCAAACTCTGCACTCTTGTCATACCATCTATCTGTGGGCCTTCCATCTATCACACTGCTCCCTATTCATTCATCAGAACACCCCTCTCCAACATTTTTTCAGGCCTTTAATTCTAACTCTCCTGCTCCACCCACTATTTTAAAAATGTTTTTATTCATTTGCAAGGACAGAAGGAGAGAGAGAGAGAGAGAATGAGAATTGGCATTCCAGGGCTTCTAGAAACTGCAAACGAATGCATGGTCCTCTTTGTACATCAGGCTTTGTGTGTTTACTGGGGAATTGAACTTGGGCTGTTAGGCTTTTGTAGGTAAACACCTTAACTGCTGAGACTTCTCTTTAGCCCCAAATGCTGTCTTCTTGTTCATTATCTAGTGCATGCAATAAGCAGGGATGCTTTAAAGAGACCCCGAGAACTGAACGTATGCATTCTCTGGATAGAGCACCTAGACATTTGGTCTGGTCTCAGAGGGGAACCCCTCCAGGCTTCTTTCATTGAAGTATAGTAAACTAAGCCAGGCTAAAAGGTGACTTATTTCATGCAGTTAATACATATGATTTGACTTTGTTTTACTGTTTTGGCATGTGTGTGCGTGCATGTGTGTGTATTAGTGTGTGTGTTCTTCTGTGTGTGCACATGTATATGTGCAGGTGCATGTATGTATGTAGAGGCCAGAGGGTAACTTCAGGTGTCTGTTTCTCAATAGCACTCCTCTTTGTTCTTTGGGACAGGGTCGGTCTCTCGCTGAACCTAGAGTTCACGGAGTCAGCTAGACTTGCTACCCAGTCAGCCTCTCCAGTGCTGACTTGACAGGTGTGCAAATGCCCTGCATTTTACGTGGGTGCTGAGGAGCTGACCTCAGAACCACGTACTTACTCACATGTACTTTACCTGCTGAGTTGTTTCTTCAGCCCCTTGTTTTACTTACAACTGAAACACAATTTAAGATTCTTGCAGTCAGGTTTGCATTGCTGCTAGAAATCACCTGACCAAGAGCAGCTTGTGGGGAAAAAGGTTTATTTTGGTTTACAGACGTGAGGGGAAGCTCTTTGATGGCAGGGGAAAATGATGGCATGAGCAAAGGGTGGACATCATCCCCTGGCCAACATAAGGTAGACAACAAGAACAGGAGAGTGGGCCAAACACTGGCATGAGGGAACTGGCTATGATAGCCCTAAGCCCGCCCCCAACAATACTCTGCCTCCAGGAGGTATTAATTCCCAAATCTCCATCAGCTGGAAACAAAGCATTCAGAACACCTAAGTTTATGGGGGCCACCTGAATCAAACCACCACATTCCGCTCCTCATCCCCATAAACTGATCATCACCCATGATGTAACATGCAATGTATTCAGTCCAACTTTAAAAGTCCCCATATTTTTTATCAATACTAATGATGTTCAAACATCCCCATAGTCCAAGATCTTTTAACTGAGCCATAATACCAAAAACTCCAAAAAAACAAAAAACCATAATGGCACAGAATAAACATTCACACTGCAAAAGATGACATTGGGCATAGCAAAGAAATATTCATCCAATACAAATTTAAAACAGGGCAAATATTAAACTCTGTAGTTCCAAGTTCACCAACTCTACTCAGTGACAATCTCCAAGTCCAATAATTCTAACCAGTAACAAGTCTCTGGAGTTCCAATTCTGCCCCTCCAGCTAGGCTACTCATAGTCCTGGAAAACTTCATTCAGGGCTGGCAGCTCTCCTTAGCTGCCATCTAGTGGTCCTGGCATCTCCACTGGGTCTCTACTGCAACCCGTGGTTCATCCTCATGGCCCCATTGGGTCTCCATGCAGGCATGAAAACCTGCTTCACACTGCGTGTGGCTGTTTCTAAAACACAAGACCATGTTACAAATTGAATGGCCCTCTCTTTCCTGCATTTTTTATACTCCACAATACCAGGTAGGGTGCCAATTTGTTAATCCAGAGGGGTAATAAAGCAGATTTTGAAGAACAGGTCACTCCTTGAGCGTTCAGGCCCCTTCAGAAGAGTCTACATTCTTTCTTGTTTACCCAATGCAGGTCAGCTGGCCCAATCTCAATGGTTGTAATCTCTCACAAGCAGCTGAACAGGCAGCAGTTATGGCCTTAAGATTTCTTTCTGTGCCATATCTGCTCACACCAGTCTATTTCTATGCAATGCAACCCTTGCACAACATCTCAGGACACAGGCATAACAGCAAGCCTCTCACACAAACTGCTTGTAGCCCAGTCCAGACAAAGCTCTTTCTCCCCTTCACAAGCCAAACCTCACAGTCCATAGTTCTTACTGCATTCAGGTCTTTCAACTCTGACCAGAATAGTCCATCAAGCTGTACTTACAGCACTGCAAGGCATCTCTTAAGTCAAGATTTCAAATTCATCCACATTCCTCTTGAAAATCAGCTCCAAAAGGCCCAAGCCATATACTCAGGTGTCCAGCAGCAAATGACACCACTCCTCAGTACCAACATTACTGTTGCAGCCATGTTCCTTGGTGGCAGAAATCACCCAACCAAGAGCAGCTTGTGGGAGAAAGGTTTATTTTGGCTTACAGACTTGTGGGGAAGCTCCATGATGGCAGGGGAAATGATGGCATGAGCAGAGGGTGGACATCACCCCCTGGCCAACATAAGGTAGACAACAGGAACAGGAGAGTTTGTCAAACACTGGCAAGGGGAAACTGGCTATAATACCCATAAGCCCGCCCCCAACAATACTCTGCCTCCAGGAGGTGTTAATTCCCAAATCTCCATCAGCTGGGAACCTAGCATTCAGAACACCTAAGTTTATGGGGGACCTCTGAATCAAACCCCCGCAAAGATGATGGTTACAAACCCCAATGAAGTTTTGGTAAGAATGTATTGAGAAAGTCAGTAAGAGAAGTACAGTCCTTGGCTAGTATTTTTTTCTCTTTTGTAAGAGTGGATTCTTTTAAAAGCTCATGTACATCCTAAAACACTTTTAGCAGTTTTTTTTTTTTTTTTAATTTTAGGTTGGCATACAAAATAATGGGTTTCATCATGACATCGTCATATACACATTCTAAAAATTTCAAACCAATCCTTAAAAAAAAATGTTTCTTTGCTCAGTTGGAAAATCTAATGCCATGGCCACATCTCTAGCCTAGTCTCTAGAAGCTGGTGACAGCTCCCTGCTGTCACTCTGTGCTAGGAAAACTTAGTATACAGACAGATTGAACAAATGAATGACTCTTATGGGCATTGTATAAGGCATGAATTTACACTACTTTCTCACAGACGTGGATGACACACAGTTTAGAGGCTTCCTGTCCGCTCATTGTGTTTCTGGCAGAGTCTTGTTTGCAGAGTTTTAAAAGTTCTGTCCAATTCCACAGGAAACAGTGATGCTTCTGTGTTCTGCTCTTGTCACAGGTGAAATCCAAACTAGCTCTGTCAAGTGAAGGGCCAGGTTGGCTTCCAACATGTTATGAGTCCCTTCAAATTGACTTTTACGTCCTGAAGAGAGGATGGGAGGAGAGGGATGCAATAGTTCTAAACACTGGTCATATTGGCAGAAACAGGCATTTGAAGGGAAGGGATAGATTTGAAAAAAAAAAAAAAAGAACTACATTAGTACATTCCTATGAGCAAAGCACTTTCATATTTATTACCATATTTATGATGAATTCTATAGATGTCATTATTCCCAGTGTGCAGATGCAGATACCGAGGCATAAGGCTGGGAATGCAGAGCCTGCAACTGGAGCTACTGCTTCTGACTGTGGAGCCTCTGCTTTTCTGAGCACCACACTCTGTTTTTCATAGCCATCCGCACACAACAAGCTCTGGTCCATGAATCTCTGAGCGGGAGAGGACAGTGAATGTGTCTTCAAAATGATAAATGCTGTACATTGCTTCACATTCCCTAGTTTAGTTGACAGCATCACCTCGTGGAGGAGGACACATGTGGTATGGGTTTTTCTTTGTAAATATATGTTTACTCTAGCAATTAGGCATAATGAGCTCAGCTATTAGGCTGTCAATCATGATGGTTTAGGGGTGGAAACTTACTTTTTTTGTAACTTTTTTTGTAGTAATCAACTATTAAAAAGAGTGATCAAATAATATTTCCTAGCTGATGAGTGAATGGAATTGAAGTCAGTTTGTTTCTTGCCATCTTGGTGAAAACAATGCAATGTTGCTTATTTAATTAGTAACTTTTGAAGAGTCAAAGAAATGAATTTGTAGTAACCATGACTTTGTGGTGAGAAATAAAGGACAAAGTCAAGCACATGGACCACAGGTCCTTAAGTCTAGAGATCTTGACATTTCCCCATTTCAACTTTGGGTATATATGGGTGTGTGTGTGTGTGTGTGTGTGTGTGTGTGTGTGTGTGTACGTGCATGTGTGTGCACGTGTGTCGAGGTCACAAGACAACTGACGTCCAGTGCCTTCTGCTTGTTTGAGACAGGGTTTCTGGCTATTCCCTACTTTGCTCACCAGGCTAGTGAACTTGGCAGGGATTTTCCTGTCTCTGCCTCACCTGTCTCACCTATGCTGAGATGCAGTCACAGGGGCTCCCATTAGAATGCCCAGCTTCATGTGGGTTCTGGGATCTGAACTGAGGCACTCATGTTCATGCCGCAATTTGTTGATTTGCTGAGCCATCTCCCTAGCCCAACTGTTTTACTTTCTTATTTTAAGATTTAAATTTCTCTAACATCAAGTTTTATGTTTCCCTTTCATTTTGTTTCTTTTCTTTTTTCTCTCCTCCCCCTTCTCCTTTGCACTCTTTCTGCGATAGGGTTCCATGCAATTCCACTTGGCTGGTCTTAAATTCTCTGTGTCACTGAAGATGACCTTGAACTTCTGATCCTCCTCCTTCACTTCCCGAGTGCTGGGATTATAGGTATCTACCACTATACTCTTCTGTGCAGTGCTGGGGATGGAAGCCAGGGCGCCATGCATGCTAGACAAGCATTGTGCCAACTGAGTCACATCCTCAGATCCTCCTTTTGTCTGGAAGACAAAGTCTCACTATGAAGCTCAGACTGGCCTCAAACTTGCAATTTTTCTGCCTTTGCCTCCTAAGTGCTGGGATTATAGGGATTAGAGAGAGGCATGTGCCACCATGCCCACTTCTAACCTCTGTTTCATTATGTCTCTCATAGGGGGCTTTGGGACAGCTGTCAAATGCCTTGTAACATAGGGAAACAGAGCCAGCATTTAATGACAAGAAATGATGGCTGGGGAGATGGCTTAGTAGTTAATGCCCTTGCCTGCAAAGCCAAAGGACCCAGATTTGATTCCCTAAGATCCACGTAAGTCAGATGCGCAAGGTGAGGTTGCGCGTGAATCTGGAGGCTGGAGATCCTGGCGTGCCCATTCTCTCTCTATTTCTCTTTCTTTGCTTCTCTTTCTCCTCTCTCTCTCAAATAAATAATAAATAAATTAAAAAAAAAAAGAAATGAAAATGCCAAGATGGTCATCTATCCACAGAGTCCAGGTAACTCAAGCAAAAGATGACAGCAGGAATCTGGGCCAGTATGGTTTCTTTTCTTGATGAGGTTTTGGGTAAACAAATAGGTTTGTTAAAAATATTTTTATAACTGGGTGTGGTGGGGCACACTTTTAATCCCAGCACTCAGGAGGCAGAGGTAGGAGGATTGCAGTGAGTTCAAGGCCACCCTGAGATTATATAGTGAATTCCAGGTCAGCCTGGGAGACCCTACCTCTAAAAAAACCAAAATAAATAAATAAATAAAAATATTTTCATAGGGGCTGGAGAGATGGCTCAGTAGTTAAGATACTTGACTGTAAAGCCTAACAACTTGGGTTTGATTCCCCAGTACTCACGTAAAGCCAGGTGGTGCGTGCATCTGGAATCTTTTTGGAGGCTAGAGACCCTGGTACACCCATTCTCTCTCTCTCTATCTCTCTATTTCTTTCTACTTGAAAATAAATAAATAAAAATTTTATAATGAAAAATGTCAACTATCCTGGTCTCTCCCCCCCCCAGCCAAATATATCTTAAAAGATAGCATCAACTAACTTGAAGGCAACTTTTGGTTTAAGGGCGATCTATCCTAGTGTCTCCTCTTTGTGGCAATTATTTGACAGAGAACTCAACAATCTGCATTATATTACATGTGATGCTTTGATGAAATGTTTTTTTCAGAAATTTTATTGGAAAAAGTTTTGCTTTTTTACTTTATTTCCCCTTTTCTCCTAGGGGAAACCCTGGTTGGGTAATCTAGGAACCATCAGGCTGGAGTTTAGACAACGCCTCCTGTGCATGGAGTGTGATCAAAGCCAGCTTGCTCAGCTCCATCTCCCACCAGGCTTTCTTTCTGCAGCTTGCCTCTGCCTACCTCCCTTCCTGGCCAGTCCTCACAAACTGAAGGTCTGTAGGGCAAATTCTCAGTTTAAATTTCCCGGCTCTGTGTGGGATATGTGTGTGTGTGTGTGTGTGAGTTTATGTCCAAGCCAGAGCCACCTCCTCCCATTGAGTGTGGTGGCTTTGTTCCTCCTTCCCCTCCATTGGTTACTTGTGAGCCTCTGTGGACTGTGGCTGGCAGACACACTCACAGGAGGCAGAGCGCTGATGACAGATGGCTGGGTGCTGGGAATGGAACTGCGGTGGTGGCCTGAAGCCAAGGGCTCTGCCTGGCTGGAAATGAACTGCCCCAGCTCTCCTCCGGACCAGTTTGCTTGGGTTCTGTGGGCGTGTTTGTGTGTGCCTGTGCACACGTGGCGTGTTTTGTTGTGGTTGGTAGTGCTGGTTGTTTTTATTGTTGTTTGGGCCAATGACAACAGAGGCCGCTGGCTGGCGGCTGCTTTTCCACGCTTGGCAGTTTCCAGGCTCCCAGACAGGAAATCCTCCCAACGACTGCAGCTGTGAATTGGCCCATTTTTCTGGAAAGAGGATAAAGAAAAAAAAAAAAAAAGAGTTTTGTGGGATCCCTTGCTTTTCTCGCACAAACAGGGACGTGTTGAATATAAACGAGGAAATGTGGAGCTCAAGGGCCGAGAGGGGAAGGAGCAGCGAGTGCGCGTCATGGATGGCATGACCAATGCCAGTTTCAGGCAAGGGCGCCGAGACACACGCATGCAATTCCCTGGGAATGTGCCGGGTGTTTTCTCAGGAGGACCTCCCCTGAGAACGGGATGGTGTCCGACAGTTTAGAGTTCATAAAGGACATGAGTGGATTTACATCTAAAAATGATAGATCCGATTGGACATGAGTGGAAGTGGGAGGCTAGGAGGCTATTTCTGGCAAGACATGATGGGGGCAGCCAGTTAGAATGCTCATGGCTGTGAAGTGAAGTAACCCTCGGCCAGGCGAGGAAGAGCAGGCCTGGCTCTCTAGCACACTGGGTTCTCGATTCAGACAAGGTTGGCAGATCGAGCCATTCACGGTAGGACCAGTGACACCAGGCCTTCCTCCCTTAGCACCTAGGGCAGCGCTGTGAAGTTCTGTTCCCCGAAATGAAATCATGGACCTTGAAATGAAAAGGAACTACCTTCCACTGAGGGGCATAAAGACTACACCAGGCAAGAAAATGACTTCCTGATGTTTTCCGCTTTAGCTTCTGGCCCTCGCATTAACTGATCTTCCCTAAAAGACTGTGATGTGATTGTGACGATACCAACTTTATAGATGGATAAAAATGACGCTTTCTATAGTCACACAGCCAGAAATCCTCGTTATTGCCACCATCAATCAAAGGCTCACTGTTCATGGACTGTTCTGTTCTGTATAGATGCCAAGCCTTTGTTATCCTGAAAGGTAGGTTCTCAGCTTACTCCATTTTGAGAGGGGAAATTGAGGCACAGATAGCTTAACTAACTTGTCAAAGGTCATATATAATTTGGTTTCAAATTTAGCAGTTAAGCTTCTAGATATGTGCTCTCCACATGCTGAGTATGGGTGAGTCAGGACTGCAAGTTATATAGCTTTTCAGTACTCTTCTCTTCATATGCCTCCTTTTCTTCTCTCTCTTCTCCTTCCTTCCTTTATTTTTTCTTTCTTTCTGTATGTATGTATTTGAGGCATTTTTAGCATTACTTAGGTAACTATATACCTATTTCTCAATTACTTTCCTTCAATTTTTATTTATTTATTTATTTATTTGAGAGAGAAAGGGGGAGAAAGAGAGAGAGAGAGAGAGAGAGAGAGAGAGAGAGAGAGCATGCCAGGGTCTCCACCTGCTGCAAACAAACTCCAGACACATGTGTCACCATGTGCATCTGGCTCATGTGGATTCTGGGGAGTTGTACCTGGGTCTTTAGGTTTCACAGGCAAATGCCTTAACCACTAAGGCATCTCTCCAGCCCATTTTTAAAAGTTTTATTTATCTTATTTTCCTTTTTGTAAACAACTTTTTAAAAAAAGATTTTATTTTATTTATTTATTTATTAGAGAGAGAGAGAGAGAGAGACAGAGAGAGAGACAGACAGAGAGTGAGAATGAGTGCATCAGGGCCTCTAGCCACTGGAAGCGAACTCCAGATGCATGTGCCACCATGTGTATCTGGCTTATGTGGGACCTGGAGAATCAAACCAGGTTTTTTAGGCTTCACAGGCATATGCCTTAACCTCTATTAGCCAGCTCTCCAGCCCAATCTTACTTTCCTTTAAAGATTATAGTATCATAGCATACTAACTGAAAGAGACCATATGCTAAAGTGGTATAATGTTCAAACAAAACTCAAACAAGAAATGAAAGAAGATATAGAAGCTATGATATAGTTTCTTCTATATTTAATGTATTTGTTAGAATGCAGTTTCGTATTCTAAGTGTAAAGTGAATACATACTTTATGGAATATCACATCTTATTTTCTTGAAAGACATAGGGTCAAGTAGTAAGGTCCACACTATCAACAGTGTATCTGTCTCATTTTCATATCAATGACCTATATACATAGCGGTGATGAAAGAATTCAGCTAACAACAATGTTCATGTGTACACAAACAGGGGCTTGTCTTGGCAGCATGTTTGATATACTTCTGGTGCGTTTCTTCATTCATCACAAGAGATGACCATGAACTACTTCCACTCCATTTGTCCTTATGCTTTCTATCAAGCTTCATGTGCTTATTTACTATGCTGGTTTGAATGTGAGAGTATGAATGTATGGCTCCGTAGGCTCAGAGGTTTTATTAAAATTGAGCCTCTAGCAGGCAGATCCCTGCTATAGGGGGCATGTCACTGGGGGCAGCTCTTGGAGTCCAGCCCTAAGGTGTGTTTGGAGGTGGATCTTGAATCGAGCTCTAAGGTATGTGGAGAGCAGTTTGTGCTTGTGCTTCGTGCTTGCTGGTGTTGGTGTTTGCTGGCTGCTTGGTGATGTCTCTCTGCTTGGTTCTGTGGAAATGAGCCAAATACTTCTGCCATTGATGGTGTTCCCCTGGAATTTATAAGTCTGAAATGAACCCTCTCTTCCCATAAGCTGCTTTGGTTGGATGTTTGTTCCAGCAGTGAGGAGCTGACTGCAACATATACTCATTTGTCTTATCAAGGGACCACTGGCATGTTAGTCTTCCAGAAAGCTGTCCTGTTCTTTAGTAGGATTGAAGCAATCATAGGACATTTATTATTATCATTTTCTAGTGTATGTGTGCATGTATGTATGTATATATGTGTGGATATGTATGAAATATATGTATATATAGACACACATGTGCTGGTGCACATGAGAAGGTCTGAGGACTACCTTGGGGTGTTTTATCTTTCCTTTTACCTTGATTGAGACAGGGTCTCCCCTGTTGCTGTTTTTATTTTGCTGCTATGTATGCATCAGTTTAGCTGCCCTGTGGGTTTTTAGATTCTCCTGGCTCTGTTTCCCATTACCATTACAGGCATGTTGGGGCTACAGATGTATCTGCTACTTTGTATCTAGCTTTACATGAATTCTGGGAAATCAAATTTGGGCTGGTCTGCTTGCAGAGCAAGCACCTTTAACCACCCAGTGATCTGCCTAGCAACTTTCAATAGCATCTTTAACTGCTGAGCCATATCCCCAGCCCTTGGCAACTTTAAACAATTGTTTTTAACTCCTAGCTACTGGGAAAAAACCATGAGGCCAGATCCCCATTCTGTAAATGCTTCATGCTGGTACACAGATGATGGTGAAAACTGGAAGGTTGTTCTGAAGATGAAATGAGATGATTTCTCTATTCTGGACACTATCCAATCAGGTAGCAGAGACAAGCAAGGCAGAACTGATTATCTTCATGTATCTCAAAAAAGTATGGTACAATGTTGGCGTGCTGCTGTCAGATGTTACCCAGAATGTTCTCCCAGATTAGGTGTGAGGAATGTTGCATTTTATTCCTGCCATGTATTAGCATATTAGAACACTGATAAGCCCAATAATAAAGAAAAATGTTCAATTTTATGTGACATAATATTTCCCAATTTTTCTATTATTGGTGCAATTGATGACCCAGAAAGATTGCATTCTAGCTTATTTAATGTATTTGAGAATAACTTTCTCTTAAAGGAGAGGAAGAGGGGAAGAGAGAGAGAGAGAGAGAGGCTCTAGGGTGAAGTATCTTCAATCAAATGGTCTAGGACTCATGTCCAGGCTTAGTCTAATAGCAGTTTTGTAATTTTGGACAAACATGCCTGAATTTCTTGAGTTCCATCATCAGCAAGACAGGAAACAAATCTTTCTTCAAAGGATAATCATAACTTGTTTGTTCCTTCACAAAGTCATTTGGTTAATACATTTGGTATTTTCCCAGTGCCAAGTATTGAACTCCAAGGAGTGGGGACTCAGGAGTTAACCAACCTATAGGGAATGGGACTGTTCACTCATGGGAAGTACCTGACCAGCTTGCCACACCCATATGCTTCTTAGCATCACTTGCTTAGCCTGTTTCTTGGCCTTGTGTAAGAGGAGAGAGTCACCAGCAAGGCTGGTCCATGTTAGAACAGGCCAGATGTTTTTCAGAAGCTCCAAACCAAAGAGTTGTCACATCCTGAATGGGTAACACACAATGTGCCAAAGTCAAGACAGGCGATTTGTCAAGGTATCTTCTACAAGAGTTTCAGAAATGCTGTCTTCACCACTACCCTTTGTTCTGCCTTTAAAAAAAAAATCCTTCAGTTTTCAATCCGTTCTTTCATTTGTAAATTCATTTAACACAATCAATACCTGAGAGATTTTCCTTTGAAGATGAAGATATTGCAATGAAGAAAGGAGGAAGAAGTTTTATGTGTATCTTATCTTGTTATTAGTGGGGCCCAGGTGGAGAAAGTGCTCGAGTCTCTCAATTCCTCCTTTCTCCCTGCTGCCTTTCCAACCTTGAAATAAGCCATGTGTTTTCAGTGAAGAGAGCCTTGTGGAAAGCCCGGAATTAGCCAAAACAGTCAGGGGAAGCCTGGGTCGCTAGACAAGGCCATGTGGTCCATCATTTTGCCTAGGGGACACATTTCTCACTTAGTTTCTAAGAAGTTAGTCCAGTAAGCACAGCTGCACTCATAACTGCTCACACACAGCTTCTGGCCCTGACATCCAGACCGATGAGTGATACTTGTTGGGGTGGGTGCAAGAATGAAGAACAAAAACTCAAACAAATGAAAACACTGGAATTGCAGGGGGCGGGCAAGAGGATGAAAGCGATTAATATAAATGGTAATTTGATGGGATTGAAAAGACTAGCAGCTTTTTAGCCTTTTGTTGAATATTGCTCCAAAATAGTGTTTCCTAACATCAGCAAGATGGACATTTTGGGCACAGTAATTCTTTGCTGTCTTGTACAGTGTAAAGTGTTTAGCACTGTCCTGTCTAGATATGGTGACATGTCTGGAAGGTGGGAGTAAAATTGTTCCTGGTTTGGAATCATTGTCCAAAAGCCCGAATTCTGGGGGCTGGGCAGCTGGCACTTGCTGGTAAAGCCTGCTAGCCCAGGTTCATTCCCCAGCACCCATCTTAAGCCAGGTATTTGTTTCCAGTGGTAAGAGACCCTGGAGTGCATCGCACATGTGCAAATAAATAAATAAAACATTTTAAAAAAGAATTTTTAACAAGTTTTGGGGCAGTGTGTTTCTTTGAAAATCTGGAGAAAATAATGAACTGTTTCTTAGATTGGATTTCTAGATGTACAAAATAACATGTGCAGGATGGCAGGGACAAGCATTTTATATTAAAAATCAAATATTTGTGTTATAAAAATGCTAACATTGTGCTATACTAATTAATATGATTGGGCTGACACCAAAGAAGTTGTCATGGTGTGGCTCAGGGAACCAGACCTGCTCTGCCTAGGTGTAATACCAGTAGTAGAGTTGGGAACAGAGTGAGCCAATCTAGCTGCCAACCTAGTTATCTGACCCTTTTGGATGTGAGGGCATTATTTATAAAGGGATGGGTTCAGCTTGGATCCATGCTTATTAAATCTCTTGTTCTGGTTGACATAGTTGAAAGCAGTAGAACCTTAAAAATCTCGTGAAGGCTAACAAAGCCCACAGGAGTGAGTATTCTCCCCATTTTAAAGCTAAAGGGATTGAGATTGAGAGGTTAGGAGGCTGAGGATAATTCTTAGTTGGCAAAGTGCTTGCTTTACAAGCATGAGAACCTGAGGCTGATCCCCAGAGATCACATAAAAAACTGCTGCATGTTGTGGTGTGAAGCACTGGGGAGGTGGAAGGCAGGAGGATCCCTGGACCTCGCTGGCCAAATAGAATAGCTTAGTTGATGAGCTCAGGCCAATTAAAGACCCTGTCTTTTATTTTTTATTTATTTTTATATTTTTATATTTTTTTATTTTTGAGAGAGACACACAGAGAGAGAGACAGAGAGAGAGGGAGAGGAAGACAGATAGAGATGGGCGCACCAGCAGCCTCTCAGCTGCTGTGAATGAAATTCAGATGTGTGCGCCCCCTTGTGGTCAAGTGCGGCATTGTGCCCTTGAGTCACTTTACATCTGGCTAAATGTGGGATCTGGAGATTGGAACTGCTGGAGATTGGAACCAGCCTAAGAGGCTTAGGAGGCAGGCGCCTTAACTGCTAAGCCATCTCTCCAGCCCCTGTCTTTTATTTTTAATATTTTATTTTTATTTATTTATTTACTTGAGATAGAGGAAGAGGGGGAGAGAGAGAGAAAAAGAGAGAGAATGGGTGCACAAAAGAACTCCAGATGCATGTGCATCTCACTAACATGGGTTCTGGAGAACTGAACCTGGGTCCTTTGGCTTTGCAGGTAAACACCTTAATCGCTAAGCCATCTCTCCAGCCCTAAAGACCCTGTCTTAAAGGAGGAAGACAGTGTTCTGAGGATGATGCCTGGGGTTGTCCTCTGGCCTCCATGTACCTGCACACACATGTGCTCCTACCTACATAGCACTATGGATACACACATGCACCCACACATACATACATATGAAAGAAGAGAAAGTAAGGTTAGGTCAAGTTGTTTCACTCTAAAAAACAGTTAAAGGCAGAGTCAAGTGAGTTTTTTTAGATATGAAATCAGTGCAAGCATCTTGGTGGATGCAGTGCAGGACAAGCTTGGCCTTGGGATAGCCATGGATGAGTGTCAAAGGCTGGCAAGGTTAATAGTTCAGAGAGTATAAGTAGATATGCTTGTTATCTGTGAAAAATTTTCATATACACTGCATAGTGTTTAACAGTTTGCAAGTCATTTTCTTCTGATTCTATGAGTGTCACGGAAAACTTGTGGAGTGCTGTTACTGTTTTACAGAGGAGAAAGCAGGATTCAGGAATGTTAAGCCACTTGTCCACAGTCACAGAGCAAACAAGTGGCCAGTCCTAGATATATGGGCTCATCTAGGCTTCTCCAGTGTGCCTGCCAACAAACTGCTTTACCTCATAACACAGACTTTTGTAACCCTATTTAGCAACTCTGGAGATCAAATAAAGGACGCCTCATCGTTCCAACACTTTCTCTGTGGACATCTGTCCTTGGAATGAGGAAGGTCAAGAAACAGTCATTCTTTAAAGGGATACTCAGTCTCTATCTTGTAGCAGGTTAAATGTCATTTTTTCCCCTAAAGGTTCATGTATTTCTCAGCCATTCCAAGACAGGAAAAAGGACTGGAAGCAGGAAACTTATACTCTGGCTATAATTCAATTGCTGACTGGCTGGGTGACTTGAGACAAAAATCCCATTGTACTCTTCCTGAACTCCAGCTTCCTTATCTGTAAAATGGGAACCATGAGAAGTACAGTTGGAGCTGAAGACAACATCAGTGCTCCAACCCCACCACCATGAACTGAGACTAACCCAAGCTTCAGAGATCTAGGAGACCGGGGCAAACAGACATCCAACATGTACTACAATATGGGAAGCTGGCTATAGGAAGCATAAGCAAGATACAGCCCAGCGTCCTGCAAAGTGTGGTACTTCAAATAGAGCTCATTGTTGTACCGAGCAAATGCAACACAAAAGCTAATGGCTCCTGCTATCTTAGGCTTTCAGAAAGGATTAAAATTTTTTTAAGTCTACACAAACATACAATGGAAGGAAGTTTCCCTGTCACGTTGACCTCACTTCTCTTGGGAAAAGATAACGGATCCACATTCTTACATGCCTTCTTAGATTTTTCAGATATGCACAAGCATATAAAAATGGGGGGGGCACTAGCTGGGTGTGGTGGTGCATGTCTTTAATCCTAGCACTTGAGAGACAGAGGTAGGAGGATTGCTATGAGTTCGAGGCCACCCTGAGACTGCATAGTGAATTCCAGGTCAGCCTGGGCTAGAGTAAAACCCTACCTCAAACCGTTCCCCCCAAAAAGGGAAGGGAGGGTGGGTGTGGGAGATGGATCAGTTTGTAAAGTACTTTCCTCATAGGCCTGAGGATCTAAATTCAATCCCCACACCCACATAAAATGCTGGGCATGATGATGTGGGCCTCTTATCCTGGCACTGGGGTGGCAGACACAGGAGGATCCCTGGGGCTCACTGGCTGGCCAATATAGCCTAATTGGTGAGCTCCAGGTTAATGAGAGACCCTTTCTCAAAGAAGGTGGGCAGTGTTCCTGAGGATAATATCCAAAGTTCTCTTCTGACCTCCACCTACATGCACATACTCACATACATGCTCCCACACACATGTATGCATGCATACCACACATGTATACATATTCACCCCCCCCATATGGCATTTCTTTCTTTCTCTTTTTACATTATTTCTATTTATATAGTTCCTCTTTTTAACAAATGAAACTACCCACAGCCATCTTTATTTACTTTCCTTAGTTAAATATTTAGTTAAAAATTTCTGTATCAGTGCACCCAGGTTTATCTCACTCTTAAGAAGAGTGTGATAGTATTCTATCGCTGAATATCTTCATGTATACCAATTTTCTTAATGATTTCTCATTCATGAACATTAATGTTGTGTCTGGATATAAACTGCTCATGTGTTTGAACATTTGGTGCCCAGCTGGCAACATGGTTTTGGAAAGTTGAGCAACTTTTGAGAGGTGGAGCCTCTCTGGAGGAAATGGGTTGCTGATGGACAGGTTTTAGGGTTATAGTCTGGCCCAGATTCCTGTCCTGCCTCTGCTTCCTGGTCCACCCAGATCTGAGCAAGCAGTTTCACATTCCTGCCACCATACCTTCCCCACCATGATGTACTGTACCTCAAACTGTGAGACAAAATAAATTCTTCTTCCCTAACTTGCTTTGTCATATTTGACCACATCAATGAGAAAAAAACAACCAATGCAGTATGGCTCTGTGCTTTTGTTATTTATAAAAAAGCTACATTTATAAGATGATTTTTCTATGATTGTTTCATTACAGGATTTGAACATTTATATTACCCTTTGAAAAATTTATATTATTCTTTGGACAATACTTTTAGGACTATTTTGAAGAAGTGACTACACATTTTAATCATTTTTAAAAAAACTTGCACTAAATGCTTTTTATTTACATTTATTTGGTTTTAATGTTTTATTCACATTTATTTACTTGTATTTATTTGTTTATTTCAGAGAGAAAGAGGGTGAGAGAGCAAGCATGCCAGGGCCTCCAGCCACTGCAAATGAACTCCAAACGCATGTGCCACCTTGTGCATCTGGCTTATGTGGGTCCTGAGGAATCAAACCTGGGTCCTTTGGCTTTGCAGGCAAGTGTCTTAGTCACTAAGCCATCTCTCCAGCCTACATTTTTACTTTTAGCTGAGTTGAATTTTCAATTTTTTTTTGTTCTGGAAATTAAACCAAGGGACTCATACATGCTAGGCATGTATTCTACCACTGAGATACATTCTTCAAGCTTTATTTTTTATTTTGTGACAGGTCTCACTGAGTTATTCAAGCTGGCCTTGAATGTATAATCCTCCTGCCTCAGCTTGTGATTATAGGCATGGACCACCAGGCCTGGCTTCTTTTCACATCTTGATAAATCATTTGTATAGCTTATGACAAAGTGTTCTTTGGATCTCTGCCTATTTTCCTTTGGGATACATGTATTTATTAATTAATTTATTTATTTATGTTGAGGTGGGGTCTCACTCTTGCTCAGGCTGACCTGGAACTAACTCTTTAGTCCCAGGCTGGCCTTGAATTTGTGGTGATTCTCCTATTTCAGCATCCCAAGTGCTAGGATTAAAGGTGTGAACCATCATGCCTGGTGGGATATATCTTTTCTCATTGAATTAAGAGGTCTTTATATATTAAGGAAACCAGAATATATCATTACCCTTTTGTGGTTTGTCACTTGTCAAAGTATCTAAAAAACTTTAAGGTTTGTTTTTTGGTGTTTTAAAAGTCAAGATTGGGCTGGAGAGGTGGCTTAGAGGTTAAGGTACAGGCCTGCAAAGCCTAAGGACCCTGGTTTGATTCTCCAGGTCCCACATAAGCCAGATGCACAAGGGGGTACACACATCTGGAGTTCATTTGCAGTGGCTTAGAGGCCCTGGTAGCCCATTCTCACTCTCTCTCTCTCTCTCTCTTTCCCTCTTTTTGTCTCTAATAAATAAATAAATAAATAAATAAATAGAAATGAAATTTTAAAGTGATTAAAAAAAGTTGATTGTTTTTAAGATACCCTACTTGTGTGGCAGATGATCCCAAAAGTGTCTTTACCCAATTCTCCAGAAAGTTTCTGCTTATCACCATAAGGGTACACTACTTCTTGAATAGGACTTGGTTTATGCTACTGCAGGTCATTCGAGTTGCTGGAAAAGCTGACCACTAGAAATGATTGGCTTATTTCCCATATTTCTCCAAAGAGGATATTCTCTCTGTATTCACTTATTGTCCTTACCAATGTTAAGCTTCTATCTCTGAGACAACACTAAAGAGATCCCCCCAAGCAAAATGTTTGCTTCAGTTACTTTGAATTCATATGAAAAAGTTAGGTTGTTGAAGTAGGAATCTTAAAAAGGAAGATCTGGAAGATGCATTGGAAAACTCAGTACCTTCAGACATCATTTGGATTGCAAGCCCCACAGTGAAGTACTTCACTCATCCCAGCCAAGGAAGAGACTTTGTCCTGAACCAGTGGAGACAAAGGTCACACAGTCCCAGAAGTAAAATGGCTGCCATGTTTTTGTTCTGATCCAGATTTAGTAAGACAGGACACAAAAACAGAGCTGCCTCTGTCCTCAGTGAGGACAAACTGTTCATTGGGAAACTATTTGGCACAAGGCTGACAGATTCACCATCTAAAATAGCAGCGGGAATATGGAGAAGGGAAGGCCATATTTCTTCCAAGGTTATAACAACTGCCAAAGCACAGAGTTCTGGCAAATGGTACTGGTGCTGGAAAATACCCATTGGTGTTCCAATCAGCTGTGCACAGACCATGGCTAATGAAGGCAAAGATGGTGGCACAACACTGTGTATAGAAGGCCCTGGCCACTCCTGGTTGTCTGTGTTCGTATACAGCATGAAGTGGAACATGATAAATTGTACGGTACTGGGCTTTCCTGGCTGAACCAGATACCAGTGACATATAATGGCCAACTGTCTGTCTTTGTCCAGAACTGTCCCCACTCCCCATCTTACTACTAAAATCCCAGTGCTGAGAGGAAGCCTCCCATTCCAGGCACACCAGGGTATTCAGTCACTCAGGCTATGTGCAGCAAATTCCTCCTTTAGCCCTGCTATTCCGTATAGAAGTGAAATAAGACAAAAATGGGAGGCTTGCAATATGCAAATAGGATTGCAACTTTTGGAGTGAGAAATGATAGAACAAGATGTGCAAGACCATACGCCCAGAAGAAAAAAAAGGAAGATTTTAAGGTCACTTAAGTAAACTATAAGTAAAATCATCTTTTCTACCATTTATCAAATCATTACTAAGGCCCAGATGTTGTGCAAATGCCTTTATTCTCACAGCCTTAGGAAACTGATATTAGATATAATTTTCAGGCAAGAAAACAAGCCTAAAGAGGTTCTGTTATGCAAATAATATGAAAGTAGTGGTAGAGAATGCTAGATTTAGAAAAGGTGAAGAGCGTGGGGGATGAGGGAGAGGAAGGAGCCGGGGGTGGGGTGGGGTTGGGTGGGAGAGGATTAACCACCAAAGCTTAGGAGATATGAAAAAGCCAGATAGAAACCTACTACTTTATAAGCTAATTAAAATGTAATTCAAGGATAAGAGCATGAATGGAGGCACTCTGTATGGGTGGGTAATACTGCTTTCAGAAGCCATAAGTTATTACATGAAAATCCCCATGCCAGATATGGGCTACCTGCCTATGGTTTGTTAGGGAAGCCCTAGAAGCTCCTAAAACAATACTGACTATTGTTATTGCCCTTGGCCATCCACCAGAATGAATAGTGAGACCCTACTCTGAACCATCACACACACACACTTTGGTTGCAGGAACAGAGAAATCAAGCTGGGACTGAGCTAGAACCTTCCTTTGCTGGCTAGCTTTCACAGTACAATGCAGGCTATTGGGGAGAACAAAGTCATTAATGGTCTCATTCCGCTGTGGACCCAATGTGCTCTACAACCAATCTGCCAGCCAAGATGTGCTCACTGGTGCAACAGTGACATGATGGTTATGGAGGTAATCACTTTCTGACTGGATTTGAGGCTTTCTCCACAAGATGAAATTCATGTCTGATACTGTAAACCTAATCAAAGAAGCATAGCTGGGGAAGTCATAGGCTCCAAGGGGCAAACTGCTACTTTGTCTTGCTAAACAGATATGTTGCTGAACTTCCTTCTAAATATTTATGTTTATACTCATAGATTAGTGTTGCTCTTAGCCTTGGCCAGATTTTTTTTTTTTTTTTAAGTGGGTGACAGTTAATGCAGGAGCTGGTCAAAGTGTTAAAAATAAGTGATTTTTGAGCATTCAGCCTTATATACATCATCTATATTATCCCCCTCAATGCTTAGGCAACATCACAGAAGAGCAGGTGGGAAGAATTTAAGGGCTGGAGAATGGAAAGGAATATTGTGGATCTCTGTCATGTGGACATGATGTGGCCATACACTTGTGCACTCACAGCAGCTTGGTTACTTGCACAAGACAGGGTCAGTTAACATTCCATCATGGGTGGATAAGGGGCTGATAAGCTTCCACTTCCAGGAGCTATTGACAATTAATGGCTGCTTAGGGGTGGAGTCATTCTCTTCAGCAGGGTCACCACTGATAAGTGGTGGGAAGAAGACAGGGTTCAGAGGGAAATGGAGGAGGTTAAGGGAGAGCAGATGGGGGGTCTATATGATCAACATACATTATATATACACATGAAATTGGCAAAGAGCAAAGAATAGAAATAAAAATAATAATAGGTTCAAAATTATTCCTGTAACAAATGGTGGCACGTGAATTTGAGCACAGATCTGTGTGGCTAAAATGCTTGTACTCACATTCTTTCAGTTCTCATTCTCCACTCCTTAAAAAAAAAAATTTACATTTATTTTAATTTTACATTCATGTTGGTGCCTCCGGTAGCCTCCTCCCTGTCCTCCCTCCTCTGAAGGCACCCTTCTCATTGGGGAATCATGGGGGAATGGTGGTTTGATTCAGGTGTCCCCCAACAGCTGAATGCTAGGGCTGAGGCATTAAGTCTCCTGGAGGCAGAGTATTGTGGGTATAAATGACCCAACTCCTGTTGCTGTTGTCCTGTTGACCTCTTTCTGTCCACCCTCTGCTTCCATCGTTTTTCCTGCCATCATGGAGCTTCCCCCTTGAGCCTGTAAGCCAAAATAAACCTCATTTTAGTTCTCTTAGTCGGGTGATTTCCTCCCTGACTTCAACATAATGTCATGGGGGAGACACCTGACTTTCTTTGGCCTTTTGGAACTGACTGAAATGTGGAAGGATTTGAAATCTTGGCCTAAGAGATACCTTGCAGTGCCTTTATAATGGACTATTCTGGTCAGAGCTGAAAGACCTGAATGCAGTAAAACACTGTGAGAAATAGGGTGACACTTAACAACTTGCAGTTTTTGCATCACCTGTCCCTTAAAAATGAACATTTCAGAAAACAGAAATCTTTTGGTGAACTCTGCCCATTCAGCTTTTCAACCTTTATTGCCATCCAAAATGCAACTCTTTTGAAGGGGGGAATGCAGCTGGTGTTGATTCAAATTGGCACCCTACCTGGTATTATGTATAACAAAAGGGTTAGGAAGCGGTCTTATGTTTTGGAAATGGCCATGGGCAGTGTGAAAGGTTTGCTGGATGTGTGGTCATGGGGCCAGATGGACCATGGGTTGCATGGTTTGCAGTCAGGGACTAGATGGCTGCAAGCTGCCGGCCCTGGATGGTTCAGGACTGTGAGTAGCCTAGCTGACCCATGAATCCAAATTCCTTCTGGATTCATCTGTTCTGAGTTTGACGTTTGCCCTGGTTGTTCAAGCATTTTGACTTTGTTTTGTCTTTGTTGTCATGGTTTTTTGGGGATAAATGCTCAGTTTCCAGATTGAGGGAGAATCTGATAAAAACTATGGGGACTTTTAAATTTGCATTTGACGGTTATCAGTTTTCCCCTCATGTTTTTGATTCTGTCCCCATAAACTTAGTGTTCTGACTGCTAGGTTCCCAGCTGATGGCAACTTGGGAATTAACACCTCCTAAGTAAGGCAAGTTCAAATATCTGTTGTCCAATTTCAGAGAGTGATGTCCACTCTGATGTCTTATATTGACTCTTTTCAACCTGACAAAAATCTGACTGAGTGATTATGCAAGATTAGGTAAATGGGCTTTGTGGTATGCATATGACGTTGAGGATTATCCACATAATTATGGGTTAATTGAGGTGTGCAGCCTTTATAATGTAGCCACAGAAACAGGAAAACCCTTGCATTTGCATCACCTTAACATTTGACAGTTTGGTATTCATTCCATGGCAATGGTGTTGGTCCTATGTATAAAGGAAGAGCTTAAATGAGTGTGGTCAGCAGATGGGCAGTCAGGGACTAATGGCAAACTGGGTTCATGCTTATGACCCATGATCCAAAAATTCATCTGTTCTGGGACCTGTCTTTGTTGTTTGCCTTCCAGATTGGGAGAATCTGTTTGACTTCTGCCATCATTTTTCTGCCTTCCCCACCATGACAGACTCAAATATCTTACTCTGATGTCTTATATTGACTGTCAACCTGACAAAAATCTGTGAGTGATTATGTAGATTAGGTAGGGCTTTGGGTATGCATATGAGGGATTATCCTGATTAGGTTAATTGAGGTGAGAAAACCCACCTTAATGGTGGTGTCATTCCATGGGATGGGGTCCAAAAAGGAGAAAGCTGGCAGGAGCATTCATTACTCTCTGCTTCCTTAAATTGGACTGAATGGGACCAGGTTTGCTTTCTTTTTCTGCCATTTTCCCCACCATGACAAACTATTTTCTTTTTCTTTTTCTTTTTCTTTTTTTTTTTCTTTTTTTTTAAGCCTTTCTTTCTTAAACTGGTTTCTGTCAGGCATTTTGTCCCAGCAATGGGAAGGTACACACACCCTTCTCTTAATCCACTAGTGGCTGTCATACTCACATCTTGACACCAGTCCTTCTTGTTAGCTACATCACCTCTGAAATACACCTCTGCTCATATATGATCAAAGACATGGCTCAAATGTCTCTTGAAAGAGGCAGTTTTTCCAAGCCCTCCAGCTGTCCATGTTTTCCACTTCTTACTAACATTGAGCCCCACCCATTCCCAAGTCCTGCCGGCTCTCTGTCATTGGTTACATTTCTCTTCTTGTGGTGGTTTGAATGTAATGTCCTTAGAGCATCAGGTATCTTTTAAATTAAGATTAAGCTTCCTGATCAAGTCCCCATCAGGTAGAGGCCTGCTGGAAGATGTGCGTCCCCAAGAGCAGACCTTGGAGTGTAGTCCAACCCTATGGTGTGTTGACAGCCATCTTGTGCTTGCTGGTGCTGCCTGTTGTCTCTCTGTTGTGGATGTATGATGAAGTGAGCCAGCTTTTTCCTCTATGATGAAGCTTCCCCTGGAATCTGTAAGCCTGAAATAAACCCTTTCCCCCCATAATCTGCTTTTGGACAAGTATTTATTCTAGTACCAAGAAGGTAACTGCAACAGAAAATTGATATCATGAGTAGGGTCAATGCTATGATGGTTGTGACCATGTGAATTTTGTTCTTTTGGAACGTGTTTGTGGAGGAATTACAATGGACTGGAGACATCTTGCAGTGTTATAAGCAGAACTTCATGGGTTATTCTGGAGAGAATTTGAAAATCATAAATGCACAGAGAATTGTGGACTGTGAAAGACTGGTTTATGAAGTTTCAAGAGGGAAGAAAAAAACTTTGTTGAAACTGAGGTACTGGCAGAAAGACTGGTTATATTCTGTCCATTCTCTGAGAAGTTGTGCAAAGCTGAGTATAAAAGTCATGCTTGGCAGAAAGTATAGATTAGAAAGATTTAAATGATGTGTAGTTTATCACAGGAAAAATTCAAGCAAGCTTGAAGTTATAGGCATAGACACTGGTTTTAGACGTAGCTGTAATTGTTAAGATTACCCCCATTAAAGTTAGGCCAACTGTTTTGCATTGGAACAATGATAAAGATGTCCTAAAAGTAGAAAATCACTCTATGGAAGGCTCAAGCTAATATGAATGCAAGTTATTCTGAAAAGAGGGGGCTTGAAGGAAGACAGATGGAGTATCCTGCTCTTCAAGATCAAACTATGTTCTCCATGGTTTTACAGATTTGGCTATGCTGCCTACCTGGTTCTATTTTTAGAAGCCTGACAAATGCAGGAAAGTGAGACATGGAGTACACAGGTTTCCAGGAGCCACAGAAATGTGGCCATATGAAACAGGATTGAAATCCCTGTATGGAGGCCCAGTAAGCCCATTGTATTGAGCTGTGAAGATGACCCATGGATTGTATGGAGACTCAAGGAGTTTAGCGATGCCAGGACTGTGGAATGACTGCCAAAGAGAGCTCCCATATCAGGATGGAGTTTTCCCTGGGCTGTGAGCAGCCCAGCTGGAGGGGCAGAATTGGAAACCTAGAGACTTTTCACTAGTTACAATGTTGGAACTACAAATGTTTAATGTTTTCCTGCTGGTTGTAGATCTTGCATTGATTGAATCTTTCCTTTTTATGTCTTCTTTTGGCAATAGGAATGTTTACTCTGTGCCATTATGTGTTGGAGTTTACAGAGCTCATAGTTAAGAGAACATATTGAATCTCAGATGAGACTTTGGACTTATGAACAGTGTTAAAGTTCGTAAAGACTACTGGAACTTTTGAAGTTGGACTAAATGCCTTTTGTATTGTTGGATGTTCATGAGTCTATGGAGCCAGGGGTGGAATGTGGTTTGAATGTGATGTCCCATACCCTCAGGTATTTTTGATTAAGATAATGCTTCCTACTTAAGTCTCCAGCAGGTGGAGACCTGTTGGCGAAGGTGTGTCCACAGGGGCAGACTGTAGGGTGGACTCCAGCCCTGTGTGTTTAGAGTTAGTTGGTGCTTGCTGGTATTAGCTTTTGTCTCCCTGCTGTGGATGTATGATGAAGTGAGCCAGCTTCTTCTGCCATGATGAAGCATCCCCTGAAATCTGAAAGCATGAAATAAACCCTTTCCCTCCATTAGCTACTTCTGGTCTGGTGTTTGTCCCAGCAATGAGACTATAACACTTCTTTTTTTTTTTTTTTTTTTTTTTTTTGGATTTTTGAGGTAGGGTCTCACTCTAGCTCAGGCTGACCTGGAATTCACTATGTAGTCTCAGGGTGGCCTTGAACTCAAGGATCCTCCTACCTCTGCCTCCCGAGAGCTGGGGTTAAAGGTGTGCGCCACCACACCCGGCTTACAACACTTCTTTATTATAGTTATTTGCAACTTCCATAAATCAAAAGGGAGTAATTGGGACTGGCTAGCTAGAATGTAACCATCCTATTTAAAGTGACATTACAACCAAATTTAACGTATTATAATGCAGATCTAATGTCAGATTTTCTGAATTTTATTTAATTTTAAGAATGCACTTGAGTTTTGAAATTGATGACTCAAAAATTTTAAAGACATAGTACAAACCAGATTTGGCCCCATGGTGGCTGGTACTGCACTAGTAACTATGTTTATTGTCTATAAAATTATATTTTAGTCAAGATTTTATAATGCTATATATGTCGTACATCACTTTCATGGTGTTATATAAGTCTTGCAAAAAACATGAAGATATTGTTATCACAGTTTTAAAGAAGGGAACTGAAGCTCATAAATATTAAGTGACTTATCTGAGGCCATGCAGCAAGAAAGCAGAATGTGGATATGTGTTCCACTCTCAAAAACATTCTTGTCTTATCCTTTTCTTCCTAGACATGGTAAGGGTAAACTCCTATCTGATTCCTTACTGACTTTCTTGTAGAAATATTAGTAAGTGAGCAATGTATGTTGTGTGAGAGAAAGAAAACACAGATATTCATAGATCATCCAACACAGATCATATTCCTTTTTATTTCAAGGAACCAGTTGAGATGTAATGTTTGCAACTATTTTCTATAATGTAAGAATCCTTAATAAAAAAAAATCTTAATATTTTCTCATTTTCTTTTGCCACTGACAAATTCTCATCAGTTTGGGCACATAGTATCTATTAAAAATGTTGGGTAAATATATTGATATTGATTAGCTTTGCCAAGCTTCCTTATGGACTATTTTCTGTGGGATATGTAAAAGGAGAGAGGCCAGGGGGAGATAAAGAAGAGAGAGAGAGAGAGAGAGAGAGAGAGAGAGAGAGAGAGAGGGGATTCTGTTATGGAATTAGAAGACAATGATAAATGTAAGCATTTTCTAGTCTCCAGAAATTTAGACTTGGTGAGAGTCTATTATGAGTAGATAAAGGAAACAGGCCTATTTTCAAGAAAAGAAAAACTAAGAGGAATAGTTCTTAATACCCATGAATTTATCTGATTCCAACCCAGTCCAAATATCATGATCTATGTCTTCAAACACTTTACCTAGTTGGAAGAGATCTTTATATACTTCTCTCATCACACCAGACAGAATTCTCTTTACTTTGATTTAGGGTCCTTTAATTACCTAATGTTTAGACACAGTTAAATATTTCTCAAAAAGAAATGTGATTTTTGTTGCTCAAGCAGCTCCTCTGTTTTCTAGACAACTATTCTAAAACTTAGTTTATATTTTTCTGCTATTTAAATACTCATTTATAAGGCATTTGTCATGTTTTCATGGAAGAAAGACTCCTTGGTATGTTCATTTTGGGTGATCCAGGGACTGATGCTTCCTTTCTGAATTTGCATTAATCACTCAGTCCCCAGAAGATGCCCCTGTGACCTAATGAGTGACTCCTGCTCCCCAGATGTCCTTTATTTCCTTCCCCATGTGGCACAGGGGGGGCTTTCATTTTTGTACTTTGTAGACTCTCTAAACCAACACCCAGTGAGTACGACTTCCCTTCATGGTACTTACAGCAGTGAGCAGACCCCAGAATCCTAGTCCACAGCTCAGATTCTAGGACCTTACCACACCCCAGCTTCTAATAAGAAATCAGAACTGTGCCTTAGGACTTCAACTTAGGCTTCAGGATTCCAATAGCAGTCACAGGAAGCTGTGCCATTTGTAAGGAGTGAGATCTGTACAGAGGCTTGTCCTTTTCCTTTCCTTTCCTTTCCTTTCCTTTCCTTTCCTTTCCTTTCCTTTCCTTTCCTTTCCTTTCCTTTCCTTTCCTTTTCCCCTCCATTCTCTTCCTTTTCCTTTTCTCATTTTCTCTTCCCTTCTCCCTCCTTTTCTTTTTCTTTCTTTTCATGTATACATTTGTGTGGTATGTATGTGTGTTCATATGTGTGTAGGCACTTGTGTGTGTGGGTGCACATGTGTTTATGTGTCTCTCTCTGTGTGTAAGCCAGAGGTTCACATTGGGTGTCATCTTCAACACTCTCCACTTTATTTATTTTTATTTTTTTTTAATTAATTAATTTATTTATTTATTTGCAAGCAGAGAGAGAGAGAGAGAGAGAGAGAGAGAGAGAGAGAGAGAGAAGAGGCAGACAGAAAGAGAATGGGCATGCCATGGCCTCTAGCCACTGCAAACGAACTCCAGATGCATGTGCCCCTTCTGCATCTGGCTTACGTGGGTCCTGGAGAATTGAACTGGGATCCTTTGGCTTAGCAGGCAGACACCTTAACTGCTAAGCCATTTCTCCAGCCCTCCACTTTATTTTTTTGTTTTATTTAAAAATTTTTTTTTAAAGATTTTTATTTACTTATTTATTTATTAGAAATAGAGAGAGGGAAAGAGAGAGATGGAGAGTGAGAGTGGGCACACCAGGGCCTCTAGCCACTGCAAACAAACTCAAGACACATGTGCCACATTGTGAATCTGGCTTACATGGGACCTGGAGAATCAAGCCAGAGTCCTTAGGCTTTGCAGACAAACGACTTAACTGCTAAGCCATCTCTCCAGCCCTCCTCTTTATTTTTTTTTAAATAGAGAACTTTCTTATGTGCACCTGTTGCAAACTGCTCACATTCCCATTGGATTATACTTATATTCCCTTTCTCCACCCCCAGTCCACTGAGGACTGTCCTCTCTTCTCCTTAGTGGGGTGACTGGCAATCACTGTAGGGGTCATGAATGCATGTGTGCTTCAGTGGTAGAATCTAACCTTAGTTTTTTTTTTTTTTTTTTTTTTTTTTTTTTTTTTTTTTGAGGTAGGGTCTCACTCTAGCCCAGGCTGACATGGAACTTACTCTTTACCTACAGGTTAGACCTCAGCTTCCTGAGTGCTGGGATTAAAGACATATGCCACCATTCTGGGCCCTTCACCTTAGTTTTTGAGACAGGGTCTCTCAATGAAGCAAGAGTTCACTAGTTTAGCTGGTGTAACAAGCCAGCTTGCCCTGGGAATCCTCCTACCTCCACCTCCCCAGAGCTATAGTAAAGGCATGTGCTCAGCTTTTATATGGGCGCTGAGCATCTAAACTCAGGTTCTCACGCTTGTACAGTAAGCACTTTGCTGACCAAGCCATCTCCCCAGTCCTTGTGCCATTCTTTCTTACTGCAGTAGGATTGCTACATCTGTTGTGCTCATTCCGCCCATATGCTCTGTGGGGTCAGCAACACCTGATCATCTCCTCATGAGGTCTTAAAGGGACTTTTACTATTACTTTATTCAACTAACGGGTTGAAGGGAAAATATTAAAACTATGGATTTAAGATAAATATTAGGCCTTTGTAATTTTTCTTTCTCCTAGTATTATTTTGAAATTTAAACATCCCAAATCTGATTTTCTTCTCCAAAACATAGACATTGAGAAAAATCACTGAAAAACTTGAGGTTGTGTCATTTGGGCCAAGTGTTTGCTTTTAACACACTTCACACAACTTCAGGGTTTTTTGTTTTGTTTTGTTTTTGTTTGTTTTAGGGTTTTCACTGTGAGTGCCAGGTGATTGTCAAGTAAGGGTCATGAGACCCGAGCAAGATAATAACATTGATGCTATTATAAGTAGAGTAACCTGAAATTTTTAGTAATTTATGTATTCGGGGAAAATGGAAATAATTTGCTACTTCTGAGCATTTTTTTGTTATGGTGATGGTTTTATGTGGTAGTTTTTCTTATAACAACAAAAAACTATGTTATTTTGCTAAAACGTGGCAAATTTGGTTTACATGCTGATAAAAAAATCTCAAACAAAACAAAAATAGAACAACTAGCTACCTCCCCAATGTGAATGTTCCTGTTTCAAATGTCTTCTATTCCTTTAGTTGGTGAAGGGCGATAGCACACCCTTACCTGCTTCCTCCATATTCCCATCTGAGTTTTCACACATCATTATAGAAGCAGAGGTTCAGATGGGAAGAGTTTAAATAAACCTGCCCTGATACTTCTGAGTGGTGTGACTTTGGGAAATTTCCTACCTGGTCTTTTCTGAGACTCTGGTTTTAGGCCCATCAAACAAGAATGATGAAAGATGTGAAATTCCTGCCCCCTGCCCAGTGCAGGACAGGTGCCATTACTTAATCTCAGGTTCCTTCCACCATCTCTTTCTGCTTCCTGTCTTGCTTCTTTTCTTTTCTCAGAGGCCCTTCATGTAGTCTCACAATGTACCTCCTCGTGACCTCTCTTCACTCACACAAAGGGGAAGGCAGGGCAGTCCGCCCATCTGGAGATTCCTAACGAGGCTGCCTGGACAAGCCTTCACTGGCAAAACATTGTGACTTCTTGTGATTCTAATGGGATCAGAATGTGCCAGGTGCCTTCAGAGATAACTATGGACCAGTAAAGGGAGGAAGACACTGAGTGAGTGGAGACATGGGCTCCGAAGCCAATGCCAGACATGCATTCCAGCTCTGCTTCATTTATGTGAAGTCATGGGCAAGCCATTCCTCCCTCTAAGTCTCAGTTCATCCATCTGTCTAATGGGAATGGTAATGTATTCATCTCATGGGGTTACTGTGAAAGTTGTATTCACTGATGCACACGAGGCACTTGGAATCTTGCATAGTGCAAGTACAGGTGTCACTCCTGCTGTCACTGCTACTACTCATGGTCCTGATCTTGTGATCCTTGTTGCCAAGATCAGTCGATGTCGTTCTTCAACAAATATGTGAGTGATGACTACATGACTTGTGTTTTGCCAGATTTAGTAGATGCTGGAGGAATAAAAATACTATCAGTTGGGAGCAATTTGGTTGTCTGTGATTGGGTACACATAAGAATTAATATATAGTAATCAAAATGAGCACACGAATACAACTATAATATGACCCAACATAGCACTCTTGGGTATATACCCAAAGGACTATAAGTCAAAATGCCACAGACATGCTTACACTTTCATGTCAACAGTTGCTCTACATAGTCAGGCAATGGGACCCACCTGGATGTTCATCAAAGGATGAATGGATAAAGAAAATGTGATAGATGCACAAATGCAGCCATACAGAAAAATGAAATTTAAATAAATTTGCAGGAAAATGTATTCAACCAGAAATCATTGTTAGGTGAAGTAAGCCAGACTCAGAAAGATCAATACTGCATGCTTTCTCTCATATGTGGAACTAAGAGGTAAATTTTTATATAGGGCTGGAGAGGTGGCTCAGAGGTTAAGAGTACTACCTGTGCAAGCATGAGGGCCTGAGAGACCACTGGAGTTTGACCCACTAAAACAGCTCAGTATGGCCACACATGTCTGTAACTCTAATCTGGGGAGCAGAGACTGGAGAATCACTGGAGCTTGTAAACAAAACAAAACAAAACAAAACAAAACAAAACAAAACAAAACAAAACAAAACAAACACCCAAACACCACAAACTCTGAGATCAGTAAGAGAGCCCTGCCCAAATAAGAAGAGCCATGGAGGAGGACACCAGATGTTCTCCTGTAGCCACTGCACACAAGCACACCCCTCCACAGGTGAGCACATGGGGGGCCCATGAGCACATGTACATGCATACACCATCAACACCCACACTTGAAAAAATATTATATAAAAATGTATATGTATATGTATGTTTGTATGTGTGAACGCATACATGTGCATTTGTATATGTGTGCTTATAGATCATGAAACTAGAAAGGGGATCAGGAGAGGGAAGGAAGAGACAATAAGAGAAGGGAAATAAAGCAGATAATGGATAACATAGAATAGGAAAGCAGAATGGGAGATGAACTGAGGGCAGAAAGGGAACCAGCTGGAGTTGAGGGAGGGCATGGGGGAGGAGAATGACCGAACTCTGTTCAGTGACACAAGTGTATGAAGGTTCCATGATGAAGCCCATTACTTTTATGCTAACCTAACAATTAATTTAAGTGAGTGCACAATAAAGGATCAGCGAAGTATTATAAAAGGAGCCAGGCCGTGAAAAGCTTTTGCTTTGGTTTCCTTGACTTCGGTCTGTTTTCCCATGAAATTCTTCCATATGTGACTCTTAGATGCATGTAACGAGCTGCTGCAGAGCTTAGCTCATGTCTGCCCACATTTCCAGTGGCTCTTTTACCTAATGGAAACACAGAGTGGTGGAATGTGGCATTCAAGGCTCTTTGCCATCTGGCTCCAGTTTGTCTGGTTTGCCCCACCTCTGTCAGGGTTACAGAGTTTTCTAGTTTTAGTTCTTGCCTTTCTTTACTCCTGGCCTCAGCCTATGTATCCATGTCTCTTGGAGAGGCCTTTCACACCCATGTGCACACATCCCCCAAAGTCTTGCTTAATCTCATCTCCTCTGTGCAGTCTTTCTTCATTTACTGTTGTCTGGGTGACTTGACTACTTGTTCTGTGAAGATGGTGTTCACACCCCCGTCTCATCTCATGAGATGTATTTGCACCTTGCCCCTCCCCTCAAGACTGTGACTGAACGGGCCTCATAACGTGAGTGTCCATAGATTGGCTGGAAAGGATAACCACCAGGGGGGAAAATGACTCGTCTGTGCAGTAGCAAAGGAGAGAAGATGGTGATAGTTGAGAAGGATGAAAGGCCAAAGGAAAAGTCCCAGTAAACTTATTAAATGTTCTCCTCTCTCTTCTCTTGTGCAACTCTCATAATAGTTTATCCCAAGGAGCCATGGGCCCAAAGTAGCCAAGGATGGATGATAGCAGATCATAGAAGAGGGGATTTCAATGTGAGAACGCATGAGATGTAGAGAGGGTAAAAGCAGGCCATGTTCAAGTGGGAGGGGCTTCTGACCGGGCTCTGTCCTTAGGTGCGCCTGCCATTTTAGGAGAACTCTGGGTGGGGCATAGGTCACCACACCAACTACTACTCTCTCTGGGAGATTGCCAGGTATACTCCTTGCTTAGCTAAGAGTGTCTCCTTTTCTCTGAGTTTGGGTAAGCTGTTTTTCACTTTAGAGTGAAGGCAGCCCTTTCCACAATATTTTGAGGTAAACTGGAGGCTGTTCGTCTGAGCCATGTTCATGGTGTATGTGTCTGTGAGTACCCACATAGCTTTCTCCTTAACCACAGCAGGGGCTTGGAAGGGACAAAGATGAATGGTATCCAAGCTGGGTGTGGTGGCGCACGCCTTTAATTTCAGCACTCGGGAGGCAGAGGTAGGAGGATCACCGTGAGTTCAAGGCCACCCTGAGACTACATAGTTAATTCTAGGTCAGCCTGGGCCAGAGTGAGACCCTACCTCGAAGAACCAAAAAAAAAAAAAGATGAATGGTATCTAAAGACCAAGACAAATCACAAGTTCTCAATGATTCTGCTTAGAATATACCCAAATGCTTGCTTTATATTCCATTGTCTCTTCAGTTTATTATTATTTTTTTTGAAATAGGGTCTCACTGTAGCCCACGCTGACCTGGAACTTTCTCTGTAGTCCCAGGCTGGCCTCAAACTCACAGCAGTCCTCTTACCTCTCACTTCCAAGGGCTAGTATTAAAGGTCTGTGCCACCATGCCTGGCTTAGTTTCTTTTGATAATTCGGATGTGAGAGAGCTTATCCTTCATTGTAGAATTGTTCAAACTTGCTATGAGAGGTCAGTTCAAAACATCCACTGAACGTACCCTTCAGTGAGTCATCTAAGAATCCCACTGTGCCACAATGAGGGAAATTTGTATATATTTTATTTTCCATGCACCTCATGCTTTTTTTTTTTTTCCTTAAAATTTTTTTTGCTTATTTATTTATTTGAGAGCAGCAGAGAGAGAAAGAGGTAGATAGAGAGAGAGGGAATGGGCACGCCAGGGCCTCCAGCCATTGCAAATGAACTCCAGATGCATGTGCCCCCTTGTGCATCTGGCTTACGTGGGTCCTGGAGAATCGAGCCTCAAACCAGGGTCCTTAGGCTTCACAGGCAAACGCTTAACCGCTAAGCCATCTCTCCAGGCCCACCTCATGCTTCTTAATTCTCAGTCACTCTACCAGTCTATATTTTACTCATGAGATGACAACACTCTGACAGAGTTAGTCACTCAGGAAGGACACATTGCTTCTAAGTTGGAGCAGGAGTGGTCCACAGGCCTTTTGGCTAGCTCTTAGCCTCACGCTCCTTGGCTGCACTGCACAGAAGTTAGGATCACACACCTCGTCCAAGTGAGCGGACAGCTCCCATGCTCACTGACTCTAGCACTGATGTACAGAATGGTCTCATGTCTCCTGCATCCTCTCATGCTTTCTCAGCACCTTCCCCACTCTTCAGCCAGAATTATTTTATCGGAATATACAATCTCCTTCCCTTTCCCAGAAAGCACACCCCATTTCAATAGATTCACGTTAGGCTTTCTATGAAGACAGGAAACACTAATATGGCTTCATAAGAACTTGCATGGTATGGGCATGCTGCCAACCTGCCTTTGGCCTTCTATTACAAACTTCCTTATGGTGGAAAGATCTCAACCTGAACATTGTTTCTTCTAGAACATTCCATGAGCACTCAAACCAGTGCAGGTCTCAATAGAGCCTGCATTTGTCCTTTGTAACACTCACCACCTGCAATTTTGCTTTGATTGGCAGACTTGATTGATTTCTAGCTTCATGACACTGAGCTCCACAAAGACAAGCGTCATTCTATCTCTCACCTCACTTTATCCTTAATGTCCAGCCAAGTTTGAGATTCTTTTTATTATTTTTATTTATTTGATTCAGAGAAAGAGAGAGATGATAGATAGATAGATAGATAGATAGATAGATAGATAGATAGATAGATAGATGATGGATAGATATATAGAGAGAATGGGCATGCCAGGGCCTCTAGCCACTGCAAATGAACTCCAGAAGCATGTGCCACCTTATGTATCTGGCTTATGTGGGACCTGGAGAATTGAACCTGGGAACTTTGCAGGAAAGTTCCTTAACTGCTAAGTCATCTTTCCAGCCCTCCATCCAGTTTGAACAGTTAGTGTGGGTTCAGTGAATTATTGATAAATGACACTTAATGGCTACTTAATATCCATATCCAATTACTTAATTTAAAATTAGTTACTGTGAACTGAGATGAAAAATTCCATTCCTTGGTCATCTGAACCACATTTCATGTCCCAGATAGCTACATGTCAATGCCTTTGTGTTGGATGGTGCAGCCATAGAACACTGCCATTATCACCGAAGACCTTATTGGACAGTGTTGCTCCATAGTTGACATGGGATCCTGCCCAGTATGGGCAATGGTTAGATTTTTCTTAAAAATAATCTTGAGGGGCTGGAGAGATGGCTTAATAATTAAGAGTTCTTCCTGCGCAAACATGATGGTCTGAGACTGCTGAGTCTGAATCCTTAGAACACAGGTAAATAGCTGGGCATGGCCCCACATGTCTGCAATCCCAGTCCTGTGGGAAACAGTGACTGGTGAATTTCTGGGGCTGAGAAAATGGCAAGAGATTCTATCTCAAAGAAAATAAGCATATGAGCCATGGGGGCGGGGAACCCAACATTCTTCTTTTGCCTCTATGTGCATAATGATCATCACATCTGCACACACATGTGCATACTCCACACACATGTACCATACACCATATTCACCACACATCATACCTACTACCCATGTACATACACACAAAAAAATAGAAAGAAAGGAAAAAAAAATCTTGAAATGTTGTCCAGTTGGGCTTGAGGACTTCTGGGTAAGCTGTTTTATAAACAGAAGACAAAACTTGGAAGATGAATCAGCAAGGCATTCTAGATGGATTTTTTCCGCTCATTTTAATTCAACAGATCGTTACTGAGTGCTTCCTGTATGCTGCACTGGCTACATGTAAGGGTTAGTCTTCTGGAATTTTTCAATTTTCTTTTAGAGAGGCAAATATAGCTGAATGATTAAAAATATAGACTTTGAAATCAGGTAGTTGTGTTTAAATGTTAAATGCTGCTTAACGTGTGTGTGTGTGTGTGTGTGTGTGTGTGTCTGTGTGTGTGTAAGATACTGAACTTCTCTGAGATTCAATGTTCTCTTACAACCAAGGGGGATGAAAGTAGTACTAACCTGCTAGGGTTATTGTGAGGATTAAGTGAGATAGATGTGTGCTATTTTCATGGTAACTTCATTATGATTCCCTATTTTGTTGCTTGAACTTAGTGTTAGCATTCTGTGCATTAGTTACTCTGCAAATTTGGATCAAATTTTCTGACTTACATTTTCTCTTTCAAAACACATCAGGTTGCCAGGTTCCTAGGTCCCCATTAAGTGTCAGCTGATAACATCAATATGGACCCACCTAAGGCTATCAAAGTATTTTTTTCTTGCCATCCTTAACTTAATTTTCCCTTCTACAAAGTGAAAACAAAGCTATTGAGAATTTAACATGGAACAGTGCATGAGGCTTGCTTAGCTGATAGAGATGGAGATCTGACACACACCCATTTCAGAATATTGGGAGAACCTAGGGCATGAGGCAACCTTCTTCTGAGGCCCCAGAGGCCCTCTGGGTAAGGTGGTGAGCGGCTTCTATTAATTTTGAAGTACAGAATGATGGAGATTCTCATTCAACACTTGAGTCTATATTGAGTATCATGTGGGAGGCCCTCTGCTAGGTATTACAGGCATAGAAAGGAGGAAGAAATGGGCTGAGAGGCGCTGAGAGACTGCTTCCTGAGGGCTGTTCCCCCAGCTCAGTCCTGGTTAACAAGTGGAGAATATGCACTGATGAGGAGCTGGTTCAGAAGCAAGATTGCCACAGTGGTGTGCATGGAGATGAGGAGGAAAAGGGGAGAGAGAGAGAGCAAGAGCGAGAGAAGGGGGGAGACATAGACACGAAGGGGAGAGAGAGAGGGATATATTGACTAGGCAGGGTCAGGTTATGAAAGGCTTTTCTTAAACTATTTTAAAATATTATTATTATTTATTTATTTGAGAGAGAAAGAGATACAGAAATAGGCAAGTAGAGAGAGAATGGGCATGTCAGGGCCTCCAGCCACTGCAAACAAACTCCAGATGCATGCACCACCTTGTGCATCTGGCTTACGTGGGTCCTGGAGACTCGAGCCTCGAACCAGGGTCCTTAGACTTCACAGGCAAGCATTTAACTGCTAAGCCATCTCTCCAACCCTTAAACTATTTTTAAATTAATTTTTAAAGCTAGCCTACAAAATAATGAGTTTCATTATCACCTCTTATACATCATTATACTTTGCTCATATTTTACTCACCATTTCCTTCCTTTCCCCTCTCACTAGTCTCCTTCATCCCCCACATAGTTCTCCTGCTTTCATGTAATCAATTCTGCCTTGAGAGAAATATGCAGTCTTTGTTTTTCTTCTCCCTATTACCCTTTCCAGTTAGAGCCCTTCTTCTTCTCATATTGTCCCCTCTGGCTTTTATGTCACGTATATCTCTTTTATCTATCTATCTATCTATCTATCTATCTATCTATCATCTATCTATCTATCTATCTATCTATCATCTATCTATCTTCCCTCATCTTCATCATCATCATCATCATCATCATCATCTTATCATCATCATCTATTTACCTATATATATATTCCTCTTAGGAGAGTAAACATTTGGCATTTGGTTTTCTGAGTCTGGCTTATTTCTTGTAACATGATGATCTCTAGTTCCACCCATTTTCCTCCATGAAATCAGTTCATTCTTCTCTATGGCAGAATAAAACATAATGGGGGACTTTTAAAGTCACACAAAGAGCTTGAACCAAGGGCCATGGAATGCCACTGAAGGATTTTAGCTCTCAGTGACATAGTCAGGTAAGTATTTCATAATGTTCATGCTTACTTCCCCAGAATCAGCTGGGACTAGACAAGAATCCAGGTAGGGGAACTAAGTGGAGGCTGATGGAGTGATCTGGATAAAAAAATGATACTGGTTTGAGCTACAGCCACAAAAAGAGTGACAAAAGGAAGAGGGCATGGAATTATGATATTGACAGAAATTTGTGGGGATAGCTCAGTCAGCAAAGTACTTGCTTTGCCATCATGGGGATCTAAGTTTGATCCCCAGAACCCACATAAAAAAGAGCTGGTTATGGGCTGGAGAGATGGCTTAGTGGTTAAGGTGCTTGCCTGCAAAGCCCAAGGACCCACGTTTGATTCCTTCGCACCCATGTAAGCCAGCTATACAAGGTGGCACATGCATCTGGAGTTCACTTGCAGTATGGCTAGAGGCTCTGGTATGCCCCTTCTCTATCTGCCTTTCTCTCTTTCTGTCTCTTTCCCAAATCAATCAATAACTAAATAAATAAAACCTTTTTTTAAAGGAGCTGGCTAGTTGGTTGTGGTAGCTCTCATGACTTTAATCTCCACACTTTGGAAGCTGAGATAGGAAGACCGCTGTGGGTTTGAGGCCAGCTTGAAACATATAGTGAGTTCCAGGTCAGCCTGCATTAGAGTGAGGCTTTGCCTCAACCCATGCCCCCTGAAAGAGAGCTGGGTATGGTGGCATGTGTTTATAATCCTAGCACTGGGGAGTGGCTGACAGGAGGATTCTTGGGGCTCACTGGCCAGCCAGTCTAGCCCACAACATGAGTGTGGTTGGTTTGAATGTAATGCTCCCATAGCCTCCGATGTTCGTGATGAAGTTTTCTACTTCTTCCCCACCTAGAAGAGCATTTGGGAGGTAGAGCCCTGCTGGAGGAGGTGTGTCACTGGAGATAGACCTTGTGGTTGCGTCCAGCTCTGTCTGTTCAGAGGCAGCTCGTGCTCTGGCTGGCTGTTCTCTCTGCTGTGGATGTATGATGAAGTGAGCCAGCTTCCTCTGTCATGATGAAGCGTCCCCTACCAAATAGTAAGCCTGAAATAAATGCTTTCCTCCCGTAAGTAACTTCTGGTTGGGTCTTGGCCCACCCAACCTAGTCTTAATTTCTTTCCCCTCTTTGCCTCCCAAATGCCAGGCTGGTGTCTGGATGGAGAGAGAATTAGTAGCGACATTCTCTCTCATTAGCCCCGTCCCAGCAATAAGCCATAAGCCAACTGCATATTCTCCCCTCGCCACAAGCTGAGCACCTCTTTGTGTGAGTAGGAACTTAAGTGCATGCCAGGAGTCTAAATCATGCAGCGGAGATCATCATTGTGTCTTGGAGAGGAGAACACAGCCTGAAATGAGGGGGTCAGAAGTCACTCTTGGAGTTTCCAATTGTTCAGTCTTTCGGTCCTGGAAAAGCTTGCAGCTTTTGTCAGGAGCTTTCTTCAAAGGCAGACTGCACTAGTGTTTTTTTTGTTGTTGTTTTTTTTTTCCCTTAACAAGAATGTTCTTTGGTAACTCAAAAAAACACATGAAAGCAAAGGGACAAAACAGGGAGGAGCATGCAGTGGGGTTTTCATGCTTGTTTTTGACATCAGGAGTAAATACATGTCTAGGTGTATGTGCAAATCACAGTGGCTAGTGTAGTCTGAGCTCTAGTTCCCTTGTAGTTTAAGGGACTCAGAGGAAGAATCTAGCTCTTTGGAAACTCAGCCTCTGAGGGGAATGTGTTGAGTCCTCCTTGTAGAGGGTCTGAAGATTCCCTTTGGAGGAGCCAGTGATGCAGTGGTTAAGGAGTAAGCAAATGAGCTACCTGAAGACTGGATCTTAGTCGGGATCTCATCTCATCTAAACCATGAAGAGTATAAACCACATTTCACGTGCAGGAGGTGAAGCAGGGCCTGATGTTAAAAGAAGAAAAAAGCCCAGGCTCACATTTTGGCCTAGAAATAAGAATGAAGCAAACTACTATGTTTTAATACATTTTTATATTTGTATTGGTGCTTTGCAGCCTATGATACAGATATTATACTCCTTATATTATATATGAGGAACAGGAAAATTACATACTTTGTCCAAATTTATGCATCAAGTCAGTAGAAATGAAGGGGCTTGAACCCAGATCCATTGGCCCTCAACCCTGTGCTCCATCTTCTTGGCTATATTACAAAAGAGAAGGATGATATAGGATGGGGTTTGCTTTTACATGTTTTAGTGGCCTGGAATCCAGAAGAGCTGAGACAGCTCAAGGGGCTGGTCCTCGTGTACTAGAATGCACCCTGAACAGCATCATCTAGGGGATCTACTCCATTGGGGCTGCAAAGAAACCAAGGTTGCTCTGTACACCGAGACTGAGGTGCAACGTACCTGGGGAACCTTCTGTTCTATGAAATGCATGCCTGTCCCTGGTTATGAAGGAGAACGGGCCAGTGGACAGAACTCTGATGACCTTGGCAATACTGTATGGTATAGTAGTTACCAAAGCTGGGTACCACGTTCCTTTTTTTCTTCTTTTCTTTTTCACCTTTTTCTTGATACAAGGGTGTCATGTAGCCCAGGTTGGCCTCAAACTTGCTGAGGTTGGTGTGAACTCCTGGTCTTCTTGCCTCAGCTTCCCAAGTGCTGGGACTATAGGCATTTGCCTGCATGCCACTGGGCAGCACATTTCATGTGACTGGAGAGTCACTGTAAGGGAGCCAGGAGTTGAGTCCTGGCTGTTCCCAGATCAGTGCAGAGTCCTGAAACAGGAGCCCATGGCTACAGCAGTGACTGTGATGCTAGGGGTTTTGATGAAGGAGAGTCATCCCTCGTGCCTGCTTCAGACAGTCTAGGTTGACCTTGGTGCTCTTCAAACACCCTCACCTGTTCCATCTCATTACATTTCTGTCCAGAGCGTCACTCGGAGGGGCCCTTCTTGGCTTCTAGGTCTTAGTTTTGATGTTATCTCTTTAGGGAGGAACAATCTAATCAAATTAACAGTCTTTCCCCAGCATCTGTTATCTAATCCCTCTCGGCTACATAACCCTGCTCTATATTCCCATAGCACTTACAGTATCTTGTTCTATTTATTTGCTTACATGTGCTTGGGATACAGACTTCCTTGTATCAGAGACCTCATTTGTTTTGCTCAGCACTGTGCCCAGTGCTCAGAACAATTATTTAGGGAATAGAGAAAGCTTAATAAATCCTTCATGACTGAGTGGATGGGTGAATGATGCCCTGTGTAGAATACAGATGGTTGGTACCACTGTGATGGCCTTATTATGCTATCTAGCTCTCAATGGCTGGGAGAAATATGTATCCTAACTTGTTTGAGGACAAGATGACCTACCCACAATCTGAGAGGAAAGGAATGGTAAGAGAGCACACCTTCTATGGGCTGTGGTGGTCATGACAATTACTAAGAATGTGACTGCTGCTGTTGAAGGCATGCAGGTATAGACAATGGCTAGAAAGAACATAGAGTGTCAATGTACATGGACGCTGACTCTAATGCTTCTCAGTGCAAAGGGTGGATGGAGGCCAAGTGTAGTTAGTTACATTGTTCCTGTTTTACAAAGGAAGTTTGGTAACTTGTGCAGAGTCACTTCAGTCAAAAGTAGCAGGCACATTCCAGAGTCTCCATGCTCCCAGTCAGTGGAACATGGAGATGTTTTCTATGGAAAGATGATAGAAAATCTCATAGCAGCTGGCAGCCAGTGAATCTGGGCCTCTCAGGTATACGTGGGGATGCTGAGAAGGAACTTCCCAGCCAAGGATATCTGCCTGTGCACAGCTGCTGCATTCTCTTTTTCTGCCTCCTGGTATTTTTACACTGACCTACCTGAAATCCATATCGAGGTAAATAGCACAGTGGAAGCTGGAGCAAACAGGACTCATGCAGGCCATTTTGTTTCTCTTCAGCCATTCCACACAGGCTGCCTTGGAGACAGACGCTGAGTTGTAAACATTGGTGGTCTGAAATATATGTGGCTAGGTGCTCCGCGGCCTAGAGTCTCCACACTAGGAGGAGAGAATGTCCACTGAATGGGCCCCGGGTCTGGGACCCCATTTGCATTTTCTCTTTAACAGTTCAATAGTCTCACAAGGGCCTCTGGGTACAGATGGGCTCACACCCCATTGCCATGTAATCACATCTAATCCCATTGAGCTTTGCTCAAAATAGCCGTAATTGGTGGTTTTATCCAAATCAATAAAGACAGTTTCTACATATTGATTATCATCCAGGGTATAGAATCATCATCAGTTACCTGGAAAAGAGATGCAGCCTGCCAAGGGAAAAGGTCAGAATTTCTCTCTGAACAGGGGAGGGAAGAGGAGGTGGAACTGGTGGGTTTTAAGGTAATAGTATCAAATTACCTGAAAATGCACACAGTATATTCTTGTAATTTGCAACAACAGAGAGCCCAGAAATAGGTCAGCCATTTAAGGGAGTCTTCAAACCTTTTCTCTGGGATGCAGTGAGTATGCTTGCCTTTGCAGTCCTAAAGGGACTGGAGTTAACCAGAAAAGGCCCATAGGCTCCTGTCCTCACATTTTGCAGCCCAACCATGGTATGATTTCAGACCAAGAAATGGCTCAAGCAGATGTATTTTATCCAGGTTTAATCAACGGAGATTCTCAGCCACTGACGTCATGAGTGATCATGTGAACATACACAGGGTTCATGTGCGACCAGATCACTTCAGAACTCAGTACACAAGGAACAGAAGAACTCACAACTCAAGTGAATTGGGAGGCGCTTTCCCCAATAACCACAGAAAGAGGAGGTAACCCATGACCCAGTTCTAAAATGTATAATTCTAGCTATAGAATGCACTGGTTCTGTTACTGTTGCAATAAGCTCATTATTTTATTTTATGTTTTAGCAAATATTGAAAGTTGCATGAAACCATTAATAGAAAACAATAAAAAGAAGACAGCTTACAATATTGCTACTCCAACATATTAAAAGTGACCCTGGGCAATTTCTGAACCCTGTTTCCTCTTAAAAGGAATTGATTGCAGTGACAACCCATATCATATGGGGCTTTTATGAGGAATTAACAAGCCTCTTTCAGTAACACAAAAGGTAAGTACAGATTTTTATTAAAAAATGTATTTGTAGGATTACCAAAACGTCACTGTCCACATGGCAATAGCATTTTGGAAGGCAGCTATGCTCACACCAACGTGGCTATAGCATTTTGTATTGTGACTATTATAGAACTATAATGAAACAATAATTTATTTTTATTTATATTATTCTAATTTTACATTCATAATGATGACTCCATTATCCTCCTCCCTGTCCTCCCTCTTCCAAAGGGACCCTCATCAATGGTGAATGTGGTTCATGCATTGTGGGGGTAGTCAAGAGTTCTGGGGGATAGGCCAAGTTTCTGTGCATAATATCCCAACTTGTGGCTCTAACATTCTTTCTGCCCCCTCTTCCACAAATTTCCCTGAGCCACATTGGGGTCATTTTAGTTCTACTTCAGTGATGAGGTTTTGGGAGCCTCTGTGTCTCTGGATATCTGGCTTAGTAGGAGTTGGATGTTCTCTGTGTTTATCTCCTTCAGCCTTTTTCTGGTGTTGTGATCCCCAAGAACACTGAACTCTTGCCCTTCCCCCGCATTATTCTATTGTTTCAGCTGGGGCCCTGATGAGATGTGATTGGCTGATCCTCCCTTCAGGTTCATTGTCCATCTGAAAAAGATAAGCAAATTCTCCAATGGAGAGAGAAGTTAGTACTAGATATGTACTATGGGATGTACTAGTATGTACTATGTAACTAGTATGATATGTACTAGTTAGTACTGGATAGTACTATGGGATGGCCATAGATATCTTGGAGGGAATTTTATATGGGTAGGTCCTCTTCTAGCCTACATTTGGTGGTATCTTGATTGGAGACTATGCTCATTTTTTGTGCATGTTTTTGACATATTTCCCAGTTCCAGCAATGAGTTACATTAGCCAAATCAAGAGCAGTTGGTTGCCCACCATGGCTGTGTGCCACTATTGCACTTGTTTGAGCATTACATCAGGTTGTTTCCTGCTGGGTATCTTAGACCGCAGTTGTTTGGATTGATGTTGGCCATTTTCTATACTACGGAATTCTAAGTAGCAGTAAGGAAAGATGAAGTAATGAAATTTGAAACAAAAAAATGGTCAAACATGGAACAGATCATCCTCAGTGAGCTCACCCAATCACAAAAAGATAATCGTTGCATGGTCTCATTTATCTGTTGCTCCTAACCTGGATCCACCTGAGATGCTGCCAAGCCTAATAAGCACTCTGAGGATCAGACAATAGGGAGGTGGGATGGAGGGAGGGTAAGGGTGGGAGGGAGCAAGAGGGTGGGAAGGAGGACAAGGGTGGGGGATACAAATAGGGACCCAAAAGGAAATGATACTATAAAACTGTTTATTCTGAACAACAAGCTAAAACATTGATCCTTCAGCAGGCCCGCAGAGGGAACACCTGAACCACGGGAAACTGGAGAAAACATCATGAAGACCAACTTTAATTTTTTCCTGCTTTTCTCTCTCTTCTCTCTCCCTCTCTCTCTTTCTCTCCATTTCCTCTCTATACTCACTTTCTCTTTTATATTATCTATCTTTTTCTCCCCTCACCTTTTAACTCCCAGTACCAGCACAGGGTTAACTTTCACAATGAGCTGTTGATCCATGACACCTACAAGGTTTCCCAAAAATTCAGATTTCTGTCAGAGTTCTTGATGACCCACCAAAAGTTAATGGTAAGACCCTACTGTCGAAGACAGCATACACATGTGAGACCAAACATGGAGAAACCTGGCCAGAATCTGGAAGAGGGTCAGTCCCCAGACAGTTAGCTAGTCTAGTGCCAGAGGGTGCTATAATGAAATATTATCTTTATCTTTTACAACCCAGTTCTTTCTTCATAAAAATGCCATTTTAAAGGTATGAAATTCCATTGAATGGATATTTACTTTAATTTGTCTCCTATTTGTAAGCCATTATCTTACTCTGATAGATGAATGTTTTGGGCACACACAACTTCTTTCTTTTGGATTATTTTCTTAACAAATATAGAAAAATGGTGATTTTTAACTCAGAGGTATTGTGTTACTACAGCCAATGGAAGCAGAAAGACTTAACCTGATGAGGAAACTGGACCAGTAGTTTTATAGGGATGACTGTCAAATTCCCAAGAGTATAAGATGCATATAAATATCAATATAGTTACCTTTTGTGGATAACAATGGAATATAGGAAAGATATTAAATAATAGAAAAATATAACAGTCAAGAAATAAACTAATAGCTTTCACCCACCACAGGTGCATGTTAAAGAGAAGGAGGCTTGCTCACGAGATTCTGGCTGGTTTTGGTTGGACAGCTCCACCTTGACAGAGGAGGAGGGACCATGATGCTGAACAGGGTATGTGGATTGATGGAATGCAAGCTGTAAATGGCTCATCTCAATGAAGACCAATTATTATTTGCTATTAAGGAACCTTGTGTTTTAATTTCTGAAACTAGAAGATTTTAGTGTTCTCATTTCATGTAATGGTTGTGTAGGATCCCAGCCAAGTAAAAATTTTCACTTCTACGTTTTCTTTCATGGAGGTGGAAAGAGGAGATAGATTTTAACCTTCACCAATTATATTTAATTTAACCTAATTGTTATAATTTTAATTTTGAACTCCTGGTGAGATTTGGTTGATGAGTAATGACTATGTTTTTAAATACACTGGCATGGCAAATACTAAACAGAAGAATAATGAACAGAATAAAATGGGGTCACCAAATGTTGGTTTTCTATTAGGCTTCAAAGCCATGGACTTGATTGCACTTGTTTTTGTCAATTAAACATTCCTAGATAGCAGAAATCAATATGAGATTATAATTTGTAGGCTTCCAAGTATGTAGTCACCAAGTAATAGGACCGAGAAAAAGTTCTTGGATTGTCCATTTGCTCCATACACTTTCTCTGAGTCACAGGTCAGTTCCCATGACTTCACTGCCCACCATCAAGATGACTCTAGTAGCCACATCTCCCAAAAGACCTTGTTCAAGTTTCAGACTGATAAAAGATGGCCATCTACCTGCCATGCACCCACAATTAAACTTGACTCTTGTCTTTGACTTCTTATCCCACATACCCCAAAAAGCATTGTAACCTGTTCCTCTCCATCTTTGAAGTTCCCAACCAATCACCCAAACAGACATGGGAGTTATGTTCTCTCTTTCATTCCCCTTATATCTCTTATGTACTCTGACATTCAATTTATCCACCTTTACCCTCTAAGCATTAATGAGATTTTCTTTCCTCTTGGCCTTCATAATGTCTGCCCTGGTCCATTCCCTCATAATTCCTGGCTCGAACCAGGACAACAGCTTCTTTAGTGGCTTCCCTGTTTCCAACCTCTGCTCCCAAGAACCTATCTTTACTTTGCTGGCACTGTTAGCATTATGGTAAACAAACAACCATGTCACTTATTTCCTTAAAACTTTCTAAAGACTTACCATGATGTTCTAAGAAATCAGTACCTCTCTCTAGATGTGTGCATGTTTGATGATGATCTGAACAGATACTGACCAAACTCTTGAGCTCACAAATCTCATGATTTGACTGTGCCTGTGTTTCTAGGCATTGTTTCTGTATCTTCTGACTCACTACTTTAGTTACTGATACTCTACCAGCACTCCATATCGCTTCACTTTTGTGGACAGGCTTCCTTTCCTTTCTTTGGATAAATTTAAATGCTCACCAGGGACTCAACCTAGGTGATTTCCTGGACTATTTAAGTGTACTTCTATATTGGAGGATCTGTGGTCTGGGCATACAAATTAGACTATACCATCTCTACCATAAAGGATAGATGGGGAGATAGATATGGAAACAGATGGATATCTTTCATTGAAATAAGGATTATAGAAAAAAAAACAAAGAACAAGAAAATGGTTGATATAAAGGAGAAGCAAAAGAAGCTTTTGGTTCTGTATTTTATTTGTTTACATTATTTGTGACATTGGGGGTTGAATATAGGTCCTCAGCCATGGGAAACAAACATCCCACCACTGGCCTATAGCCTCATCCCAGGACAAAAGAATAAATGAATAAACCCTATTTATACAGGTAATGGTTTGGTAAAAAGAATTCCAAACAAATGGACCGATGTATTCAATGTCCTGGAACTATGAAACAGATGAGAGTGTGATACTATGGGTTGGATTGTGCCCCTCCAAAATTCATATGTGGATCTTTAAGTCCCATTATCACAGAATGTGACCTTGTTTGGAGTTCCTGGACTTATTTAAAAGGAATTCTTTAGGTTGGATGGTCATCTGATCTAATTGGCATCCTGCTTACAGAGATAAATTACTTTTGACAAAAACAAAAGGAGACCAGTGAAGAAAATTATCATGTGGTTCTTGTGATTAAGTTTATTTATGTGGTATGTTATGTTGACTGATTTTGGTATATTGAACCATCCTTGCATCACTGGGATGAATCCTGCTTGATCAAGGTGGATAATACTTTTGAGGAGTTGTTGAATTCAGTTTGGGAGGATTTTATTTTGTCCAGGACTTTTGCATATAAGTTCAATAGGCCAAGGTTTTCTTTTCTTGTTGCATCTCTGTCTGGTTTTGGTATTAGGGTGATGCTAGCTTCATAAAAGGAGTTGGGGAGGATTCTCTGTTCTCTGACTATATGAAACAGTTTGAGGGAATTGGTTTCAGTTCTTTAATGAAGATTTGATAGAATTCGGCTGAGAAGCCATCCGGTCCTGTACTTTTCTTTTGGGGAGGTTTTTGATTACCTTTTCAATCTCCATGGATGTGATAGGTTTGTTTAGCAGATTAATTAGTTTTGGTAGTTGGTGTGTGGCTAAGAATTCATCCATTTCCTCCATATTATCCAACTTTGTGGAGTAGAGGTTTTGGAAGTATGTCCTGATGATTCTTCCAATTTCACTGATGTCTGTTATGACCTCTCCCTTTTCATTTCTGATTTTGTTAACTTGAGACTTCTCTTTTTTATTTGATACTTTATCAATATTTTTTTCAAAGAACCAGCTCTTTGTTTCATTGATTTTCTTAATTTTTTTTTTTTTAGTTTACAGTTCATTAATTTCTGCTCTGATCTTGCTTATTTCTTTCTGTTTGGAGCACTTAGGGTTGCATTCTTCTTGTTTTTACAATGCCCTTAGATGGATGGTTAGGTTGTTAATTTGGGATCTTTCTTTCTTTTTTTGGTTTTTACATTTTTCAGTTTTTCAAGGTAGGGTCTCACTCTAGCCCAGGCTGACCTGGAATTCACTATGTAATCTCAGGGTGGCCTTGGATTCATGGCAATCCTCCTACCTTTGCCTCCCAAATGCTGGGATTAAAGGAGTGCGCCACCATGCCTGGCAATTTGGGATCTTTCTGTCTTTGTTATGAACTCATTTAGTGCTATGAATTTTTCTCTTAGAACTGCCTTTATTGTGTCCCATAAGTTTTGGTAGGTTGTGTTTTCATTATCATTCAATTCTATCAATTTTACAATTTCTTTTTTGATTTCTTCCACCACCCATTCATTGTTTAAAACTGTGTTGTTCAGTCTCCAGGAGCTGTTGGAATTCCTGATGTGTCTCTTCTTAATTTCTAGCTTTAAAGCATTGTAATCTGGTATGATGTAGGAAGTCATGTCAATTTTCCTGAATTTATGGAGGCATGCTTTTTGGCTTAATATATGATGCATTTTGGAGAAGTTCTTTGGGCTGCTGAGATCTGCTCAGGGGAAAGGACTCCATATCTGGAGCTGGGAACAAAGTCAGAATTCTATGGAGACAAACATTCTGCTTGCTAATGTCAAGCTCCCTTGCTAATGTCAAGCTCCCACTAGTCTTTGTCAAAGAGAGGGGCTACACCCATCAAACTCTCTCTAAATTAATAATGCTTATCCAATTTAAACTATGCTGAAGTCACTCTCCATTGGAGAATATGTTTTTATTCTTCAGAAGGTAGTGAGACCTGAGGATACAAACCACCTCAGTCAAGGCCCAGTTGAAACCACAGAGGAAGTGGAGAGATGAGAAAGAATGCAGCTTCAATGGTGTGCCTGACAAACAGTGGCAGGGTAAAGGAGACAGACCATGAGGATACTCAACACTTACCAAAGCAGAGATCCAGATTTCCTAAGAGCTCATCACCAAAGTAGACTTAAAACATACCCACCAAGGCTCAGAGAATTTTGTGGCAGAGGGTCAGAAAGATTGTAAGAGCCACAGGTTGAGACATAATGCTTAGAGACATAATCTCCCCACAATAACTGACTGCTGTTCCCACAGTGCATAACTCACAACCCCATGGAGAATACCAGCAACCCCACTGAGGAGGGTCCCTGTGGAACTGGGCCAGGGAGGAGGGAAAAATGGTGCCAACACATGATGTATCATGCAAAATATGTATGTATTTTTTGTGTGTGTATTAAAAATAAAAAAAGAAAATGAAGCAGCAGTTTCTGACAGAGTTGAGGAAACTCATTCCACTGGCTGCATAGAACATAAGTCTGAGGTACAGAAATGTGGGGCTGGTGGACAACAAAGAAACTGGTAATGATTCTAGTAGGGAAGGCTTAGTTTAGTCCAGGGCAGTCATAGGGTAGTTAGGAGGAATGAAACAGACATGAAAAATATTTGGGAAGGACAGCTGGCATCACTTGGTGAGTTGGCTGGATGGGCAAGTGAATGACACTGCCAAATTGTTTTAATTGCATTTATCCTTACATTTTCTATGGCTACCAGAGCCTAACTAGTTCTCTGAAACACAAACAAAAGACAGATTGAAGGAGCTGAGATAGATACCACAGTTCCTTCAACTTTGATTCTGACAATTAAAAGCCATGATTATAATGCTTCGGCATTAAAGAACAATTGAAATTTCTTACAATTAACTATGCATAAATTCCCCCAAACAAGTGAAATATGACTCTTCTCTGGGAGGACAAAATAGAAATGAATAAAACTCCAATGGAGTTCCTTCCTTCTGCAGAGAGCAAAGACTATTGTCATGGGTAACATGATGATCCACATGACTGGATCTTGGTTTTGGTCTGATGCCTGTTGAAACATCTTTTCTAGGTGTCTACGGGAGTGGTTCCAGAAGACCTTAGCATTTGCATCAGCAGGCTGAGTGACACACATTGCCCTCTCCAATGAGAGTACATATACTCCTGTGTGTTGAGGGCTCTTGTAGAATAGACAGATGGAGGGATGATTCAACCTTCCTGCCCTGAGCACTGACCATCTCCTGCCCTTGGTGCTCTGGAGTCTCAGTTCTTCATATTACACCCTCTGCTTTCTTGGTTCTCCAGCTTCCTGAGGGCACAAGGTGGGACTTGTCTGTTTCCATAGTCAACATGAGTCAATATAACCAACCAATCACTTTTCTCTCTGCCTATTTATCTCTCTCATTTCCACCCCTCCCCCCTTACACTGGTTCTTATTTTCCAGGGAACATTGACAAATACAAATACCCTTCATTCCTCCCTTAATGTTTTCTTCTTCTCTTTCTCTCTTTTGTTCCCTCAATAAATAGTCATTGATCTCTAACTTTATGCTAGTAGCTACATTAAATGCTGAAGGCAAACAGAAAGAGAAAAACATAGGAAATATGCCTTCCTCTAAAAACTCTATGATTTACCAGATGAAAGATGCACCAGTAGAGAATCTGAAGTCATGTAGTGATAGCTGTAGGCATTCACAAATGACTGGCAATGCCTGCCTCCCTTGCTTCCTCCTATCTTTCCTTCCCTTCCTTCCTTCCTTCCTTCCTTCCTTCCTTCCTTCCTTCCTTCCTTCCTTCCTTCCTTCCTCTCTCTTTTATTAATTCTTTCTTTCATGTCCCATTGAGTTTAGTTAGGGTTGCTTGCATGAACATGATTTGGGGTTACCTACTAGAGCATGAGCAATTTGCCAGTGGTTATACTACTGAAGAAAATGACCCCCCCCCATTTCCCAGGAAACATTAACTGACAATAGCTCCTCAAGGAGGGTTGGGACATCATGAGATCCTCCTCCATGCATGGTGGAATGTTGATGGGTCCAGTCTTGTGCAGTAATCACAGCTTCTGTGGGTTCATGAATGCAGCGGCTAATGCTGTGTCCAGGAGACAGCATTTCACGGTACTCTGTCTCACCCTCTGGCTCTTACATTCTTTCTGCTCCTCTTCAATGATGTTCACTGAGATCCACAGGTGGGGATATAGATGTTCCATTTAGGGTTGAACACTCAACAGTCACTTAGTCTCAGCACTTTGATCACTTACAAGTCTCCACAGAAACCACCACCCACTGCCAAAAGAAGCTACTCTGACCAACCTAGGGTGAGAGCAGCACTAATCTATGGGCAAAAGCATAAATATGTAGAAGGCAGTTTGACAACCTGTCCGTTTAGCAAAACAGCAGTAGTAGTTTGTCTCTAAAGGCCTATGATTCCCCTCCCACCAGCCATGGACTTTTGATCAGGTTTACCTGGTTTACAGTATGAGGCATAACTGCTGTCCTATGGAGCTAGCTTCAGATTCAACCAGACAGTGGTTTGTTAGCCCCATAACTATCATGCCTTTATTTCACCAGGGCACATATCTTACCTGTTTTCTTGAGGGAACTAGAAAAGAATGTCCAGAAGTGTTGGGTGTCTCTTGAGCTTGGTCTTGATGAGGAGGGGGAGAAGGCTTAAATGTATGTAGGGGAGTGTTGCAGTCAGGTTCACATTGTTTGCAAAAATCACCGACCAGGAGCAGCTTTGGGAAAAAGGTTTATTTTGGCTTATAGACTCGAGGGGAAACTCCATGATGGCAGGGAAAACCATGTCATGAGCAGAGGGTGGACGTCACCTCCTGGCCAACAATAGATGGATAACTGCAACAGGAGAGTGTGCCAAACACTGGCAAGGAGAAGCTGGCTATAATACCCATAAGCTCCCAACAATATACTGCCTCCAGGAGGCATTAATTCCCAAATCTCCATCAGCTGGGAACCTAGCATTCAGAACGCCTAAGTTTATGGGAGACACCTGAATCAAACCACCATAGGGAGGGTGTGAATTCTTCAGGAACTTGCACACAGCTGTCAGACTGCTGAGTTAAGCTCTCTTAGGGAAGACAGAAGCCAGCCTATTACCTGGGGCTTGCTGGCTAGCTAGTCTATCCAAATTGGTGAGCTCCAGCTTCAGTGAGAAACCCTGTCTCAAAAAAATAAGGTGCAGGATATTTGAAGAAGACATCTGACATTGACATTGACCTTTGTCCAACACACACACACACACACACACACACACACACACACACACACACACACACACAGTCCAGCTCAGTGAGTTTCCAGCCTTTGAGTGGCTGCATCAGAGTTCAGAAGCTCCATGCCAGGGCATGGAAGAAAATCACAGTTCAACCATCACGGGGCATTGGTCCAGGGAGGAGACTTGTAGAAGACTGAGCAAACTCCTTCATTGTACAGATGGGATAACCAATGCCTAGAGTCAAGGGGAGCTCAGTTAATCAGGCATCACTAAATACCTCATTACCCCTTTACTAAGATCCCCAGAGAAATCTGCTACTGTGAAAAGCAACCGCACCTGAGAAAATGATTTGGTTCTTCTATTTTGGGCATGGAAAGTCTAATTATAGATGGTGTTTCCAGATGAGATATAGGACATCTAGATAAAGGTAAAGTTTTAATAAATAATAATTTTACATATGCTATTCCATATGTTCATTTTATTATAAATTCAAATTTAATTAGGTTTCCTATTATTTTATTATTGTTGTTATTTTTCTCTGTCTAGCAACCCTAATTGCAGGTTGTCATCTTATCTCCCATCTTTGCTGTGACTTCTAAGATGCTTAAAGGCAAAAGTATTAATATTACTTTCTAATACTATTTTATGATATCCATTTGGCTTTATCTTTATTTCTTATTTATTTTGATTCTTTTCATCATTCAACATTTTATTTGTTCTAAGTATCCCAGTAATCCACATTAAAACTCTTGCTTGCATATTAACTTTTATAAAAGTGCTGGGGGTATAGCTCAGAAGGAGAGCATTTGTTTTACACATGTTAGTCCCTGGATTCAATTCCTTCACCACTAAAGGAAAAAATACAACACCAAATACTTTTTGAGGCATTTGCACTCAGTCTTGTGGATGTGAATATGAATAATACCAGCTATCTTGGGGTTGGGGATGTAACTCAGGTGTTAGTGTGCTTGTCTAGCATGCACAACGGTTCCAGGTTCCCAAGCACTACCCTGAACTGGCTGTGGTAGTGCATATCTGTAATCCTCACACTTGGGAGGTGAAGGCAGGATAATCAGAAGTTCAAAGTTCATTCTTAGTTACACAGTGACTTTGAGGTCATTCTTTTTTTTAAAAAAGTATTTTATTTATTTATTTGAGACAGAGAGAGGAGGCAGGTGAGAAAAGAGAGAGAGAGAGAGAGAAATGGGTGCACCGGGGCCTCTAGCCATTGCAAACAAACACCAGATGTATATACCACCTTGTGCATCTAGCTTTATGTCAGTACTGGGGAATTAAATCTGGGTGGTTGGGGTCCCTCCTAGGAGCCAGCCCAGGAGGGACGGCAGGGTCTCTGCTGAGTTGGGGGTGAGAGGTGCAGAGTCATGATACAGACAGACTTCAGGAGTTGGGTGAAAGCAGCAGAGGGCGAGCTGCCACAAACTCATTTATTCAAAAAAGTGTAGGGGGTTTTAAAGGGGCTTGGCTGGCCAATCATTGTATGGGGTGGTCCCCTTTTTGTGACCGATGACAGCCTGTCTCCAGACAGATCATCTTGTAGCAGGTTTCTCACGAGCATGGGACTGTAGCTGTTGTCACGCCAGGCCTACGCAGGACGCCATGTTCACAGAAGCCACTTCCTGGTTTCTTTTGCCATGAGGTCTGGCTAGGGCCAGACCTGCATTGTGCCATACACTGGGTCCTTTGGCTTTTCTCGCAAGCATCGTAACCTCTGAGCCTTCTCTCCAGCCCTTCAGGTCATTCTTACATGAGACCCCATCCCAAGGAAAAAACCAAAAGCAATAACAATAAAACAAATAAATAAAAATATCCTGTCATCTGACCTCAAAGAGCCCTAATTAAGTTGACCCAACAGTCACTTTTAGTAACTAGAATGTAGTGAGATGAATGACATGGTCCAATACACACAAAACTTGGCGGCAGAACTGTGACATGTTTCATGATTTCCATTCCAGGTAGTTGACTACGTCACAACCCTTTCTAATGCATACCTACTCTATGAAACAGTATAGGGGGCACGGATTGACCCTCATCACTCACCATATTCATTGAGTACCACCCTTTCCTTTGCAGAGAATTGTTCCTCCTGTTAACCCACCATCCATGAGAAGAAGTACTGTGATCAGAAGATCCTACTAGAGCAGCCATGTCCAAAGCCAGAGTCCTTCCCTAAGAACGTCCAAACTGGAACAAGAGAAAAGAAAGATGATGAGCAAGGAGCAGCCATGTTTCCTGGAGATGGAGAGAGTGAGGCCAACTGTATGACAGTAACACGTGGTGATGTGCACCAGGCAGCAGAGATTCTTGTTGCATGTCAGTTTCTACTCTTATTTACTTCTGAAGCTCAGCTGTAGGTAGCTGGTTCCTTAAAACCTAAAGAAAACTTGTGTTTCTGTCACTTGTAATCAAACAGATTTGGCTGATAGCAATAGTCTAAGGTGAATGACACGAGTATTTCCCAACCACTAAACCACAGAGGGATGCCAGGGTGAGCTTTTGGAATTCTGTGGCCAACAGCACAGTTTACGCAAAGTTACTTATTCTTGCCTCCTAATAAGTCAGATAAAGTCCTGCCCTTGTCAAGGCATCACAAAAACCATTAGCTTCACAAGTTGTTTCAAAGGTCCCTTTAAGGATGTCTTTACATATGACAAACCTCAGTCTAGCAAAATCAAGTAACGTTTTGATGGTAGGCTAGTGCTGAAAAGCCAAGTTGATTTCAGAATCTCTAAATACACTTCATCTTGTTGGTATAATTGCTCCCATTTTGAAGATGGAGAAATTAAAACCCAGAAATGCAAAGTAGATCATTCAACTTCACATATATTTGATCAAGTTCATCTTAAGATCCATGTCTCTTGTCATTTGGAACATTACTCTTTCCAATATGCTACCTCTCAACAGATGCTATCATTTATTGAGGAATCTTCTTTGTGCAAAGAAATCATTGATTGAGATGAACATAAAAAGAGAAAAGAAGGGCTGGAGAGATTGCTCAGTGGCTAAGGAGCTTTCTTAAAGCCTAACAAAGTACCCACGTAAAGTCAGATGTACAAAGTGGCTCAGGCATCTGGAGTTCCTTTGCAGCAGCTAGAGGCCCTGGTATGCCAATTCTCTCTCTCTCTCTCTCTCTCTCTGTAGAGCATGGTGGCTCATGCCTTAAATTCCAGCAATCAAGATACCAAGGTAGGAGGATCGCTGTGAGTTCAAGGCCAACCTGAGACTACTTAGTGAATTCCAAGTCATCCTGGGCTAGAGTGAGATCCTACCTTGAGAAAACAAAATAAAACGACCCCCCTTTCCCCCCCAAAACATAAAATCCCAGCAGAGTCAGAAATCTGGACTGTCATTGCAAGTGAGAGACAAAGACAAATAAATGTATTCAGCCTTTAAAAAAGAAGTAAAATGAGAAAAGAAATTCTCAGGCTATATGTTTATTGATTGAACTTAATGATGCATGGGGGGGGGAGAAGGAAACATGAGAATGTTGCCCCAAGCAAAATACCCTCAAGCTTTCCCAATTTGGCTTCATGTTATAATCATGTGTAAAGTATTTACAAATTTTTTGGAGGTTTCCCATAACAATCAAAGCTTAAGCTTACTGGATCAGAATATTTGGGAGGTGGGGACCAAGTTTTCACATACTTAAATTCCAAAGATGGTGTGTATTGAGCTGATCTAATGACCAGCATTTGGGACTGCTCATGGTGGAGTTTTTGTTTGGTTACATCATCCACTGTTTAGAAACAATACTTAGAAAACAGTATCTCTTGGTTATATTGATGTAAAGTCAATGCAATCAATATAGATCTACTATTTCAGCAATGTTATACTCATCTATTCAACTAGTATTTTCTAATTCCTTATGAGGTACTGGGTTCTGTGCCAGGCACATGTATTAAAAGATGATCCAGGTGAAATTGCCCAGAGGGTGATGTCATTCATGCATATACATGACATTCAAGTGTAATTGTGATGTCAGCACCATGGCTGGGGGCTCAGGAAAGAAGCTAGCTGGAATTAAAGACAGCTTGTTGGAAAAGTATTTGAATTGGACCCTGAAGGACAGGGAAAATTTGCACTTATCAAATGTGAGGAAAAGAAAAAAATCAATTAAAGTAGAAGAAACAGCCCAAGCAGGAAATCATAGCAAAAATAATGACAGTAGACTGGCATGGTGGTGCACATGTTTAATCCCAGCAGAGGTAGGAGGATCACTGTAAATTGGAGGTCAGCCTAAGAATACATAGTGAATTCCAGGTCAACCCTAGCTAGAGTGAGACCCTACCTCAAAAAAAAAAAAAAAAAAAATAATGATAGTGATAATAAAAATAACAAGCAAATTTGAAGCACTATGTGCCAGCTACTATCATAAATGCTTTATGTGAAAGTGTGTTTAGTTGACAGAACAAACCCACGAAGTGAGCACTTTTGTAATTCCTCACTATAGACATGAGAAAATGGGGTTACACATAGGGTTGATAATTTACTAAAGGCCATTTATTAGATGGAGGGAAATTTCTATTTTAAAATAGTTGCTTGTTGAATGAATGGGTATTCTAACTGGCCACTCACATTTCAAAAATGAGGAGATGAAAGTTTAGAGAGGTCAAGGGATCTATCCCAAGTTACCCAGCTGGTTGAAGGCAATGCTAGGATTATAGTCATTTTAATCCACTTCCCACTATGCCAGGCATGCAGTGTGGAACTGAATGAAAGAAAAAACAATCTTATTGTTTCATATTAGTTAAAAAATATTTGGAGAGATGTACTATCTTGAAATGTAAAGCCAGAGCTGACCTCTAACCAGGACATCATTTCTGGGCTGGAGAAATGGCTCAGTAGGTAAAGTGCTTACTGTGCAAGCATGAGGATTGAGTGCAAATCCCCAGCACCCATGGTGAGGTAGTGCATTCCTGTATTTCCAGAGCTGGGGAGATGCAGACAGGACAATTGCTGGGGCTTGCGGGCTAGCTAGACTAGTGGAATTGGTGAGCTCTTGTAGATTCAGTGAGAAAGAGCTTATCTTGAAACCTCAGGTGGAGAATGATTAAGGAAGACATCTGGTGTTGACCCTTGACCTCACACACACACACATGCATGTGCATTCCCCCAAGTATTCATGCATACCTGTGTGCAACACACACACACACACACACACACACACACACACACACACGGCACAAGGACAAATCACAAAGGGAGAAAGCAAAGCACAGTAGATGGAGTTGGTTTTGGATAAGTTTCATCTACAAAATGTTTTCCTGTGTAGAAAATGATGCACTTAGACAAGATGATTGCTAAACATTCTTGAATCTTGGTTATTTTGTATGATCTTAAGGAGGGCTCAAAACGGAGATTGTGTCTCTATGTCTCTAAGTTTAATGGATTGGATTACAGCCAGCCATGAATAATCATGGTGTAAGAAACTTGCATCTCAAGGCCAGGAGGCAGCTGCTAGATAAATGGAAAAGGTAGCATCCTTTGATTGAGTCCTGATTCTTCACTTACTGCTTCCGGTGATGCTGAGAAAGTTGCTTGATGCATTTATAGAAACCTCCAGGACCTAATCAATTTCCTCCTTCTAAAAGAAAGAACTTAGCAGGAGAGAGCATCATTTTCTGTGATGTTGCAAAGTGAAGAAAAGGCAGAGCAATCTATGGAGGGGCCACCTGGGCACTTATAGCTTGTTGTCTGTTGTTTCTCCCTACACAAACACAAACCGTCTGACCTCAGAGTTGAAGACACTCAGCATTAAAGCACCAGATTCATGTGTATTCCTTTAGTTATGCCACATTTTTGAAGTAAAAGAAAAATTTTAAAAGTATGGCAGTTGGGAGTTATTTGTAATTCATTTTGGTGACACCATTATACCTCATGCAGGATTTAGCTGCCATAGCTGTTTCAAAGCTTGAGAATAGCAGTGACCCTCAAAATAGTCTCCATCTATGGTAGAAGAAGACTCATGGGAAAATTCTCCCCACATATTAGAATAACTGCACTTCGAACTATGTCATGTCTGTCTTCAGAGAACCTCAGCAAGATGTTGAGAATCTATGTTTATTGCTCACTTTAAGAAGTATACAAGGGCATTGGAGAGATGGCTTAGCAGTTAAGGCACTTGCCAAAGGACCCAGGTTCAATTCCCCAGGACCCACATAAGCCAGATGCACAAGGTGGCACATGCATCTGGAGTTCATTTGCAGTGGCTGGAAGCCCTGATGTGCCCATTCTCTCTCTCTCTGCCTTTGTCTTTTCCTCTAAATAAATAAGAAATAAATAAAATAAAAGAATTCTGGGGCTGGAGAGATGGCTTAGCAGTTAAGGTGCTTACCTGTGAAGCCTAAGGACCCAGGTTTGATTCTCCAGGTCCCGTGTAAGCCAGATGCACAAGGTGGAGCATGCATCTAGAGTTCATTTGCAGTGGCTAGAGGCCCTGGTGTGCCCATTGTCTCTCTTTCTCTCACTCTCTCTGTCTCTAGTAAATAAATAAATATAAATAAATCTTAAAAAAAAAGAGAAGTCTACAAGGCCAGGTAAAGGGGTGATCTTGCAGGTTACAACTACAGATTGTGAGGTGCACACACATATCTCCTGATTTCCTGAAGTTTCTTTAGTCATAATTTAGTCATAATTTCATTGCTAGACCTAAGGTTGCCCCTGACCCAGGCACCAAAGGACAGCACTGACTGAATCCTAGTTTGGACACACCCACAGCTTTCTGGTGAATTCAAGGAAAGAAAATCCCCTTGCAGTGTGTTAATATAGCTCAGTCAATATTGAACATAATTAGAGAAGGGATTTAAAAACATGGAGGAGGGAAATGTAGAAACAAACCCAAAGTATTAGATACAAATAGCATGTACAGAAGGAAACTCATAGAATCATTTAAAAATATATGTACACTCTATTACTTACTTTTCTTGGTGCTGTGACCAAATGCCTGGCAAGAAGCCCCTCAAGGAAGAAAGGGTGGATTTTGGCTGACCGTTCCAGGGAATACAGGGAAGGTATGGCAGCAGGAGTAGGAAGTGACTGGTCACATTTCATCCATAGCAGAGAGGCAGAAAGTGACAACAGGAAGTAGGGCTGGGCTATAAAACCTTAAGGCCCACCCACAGTGATTCACTTCCTCCAGCAAGACTCTGCCTCCTAAAGATTCCTCACACAGCATCACCATCTGGGGACCAAGTTCTCCAACACATGAGTCTATGGGGGGTTTTTCCACATTCAAACCACAGCATACATAGATGTAGAAATGAGTACAGCTGCATATGTATGCACATGTGAATATACCTGTGTGTTTGTGTATGTATACACCCTTATATGATTCTTCCTGCTGTCTACTGAAAAGCCTAGCTACAATGACATTCTCATAACCATGTGCACACCTGGCTCCCATGTCTGTTTTCCAACTAGAATTTTTCTGCTAAAAGGAATAAAGGCTTCAAGGAAAAGAAGTTAATTTTAAGGCTGGGGTGGGAAGAGTATAAGGGATATTCCAAAGTATTTTTGGCAACAGAAAGAAAAGCATTGAAAGACAACGGGTACAAGTCAAAATATATTTTATTTATTTATTTGAGAGAGAGAGAGAGAAAGAGAGAGAGAGAGAGAGATAAAGAATGGGCACACACCAGGGCCTCCAGCCACTGCAAACAGACTCCAGATGCATGTACCCTCTTGTGCATCTGGCTTATGTGGGGAGTGTTGCACTGAGATCCTTTGGCTTTGCAGGCAAACACCTTAACTGCTAAGCCATCTCCCCAGCCCCAGATAATTCAGTTTGATGCAGTTCCTACTGGCCAAATCTAGGACATCAAAACTAAGCATAAGAATGAATGATTATAACACATTTACTTCCAGTTCAATCAAGTAGAAATCTTTAACCCTATAGTGAAGAAAGAAAAAGGGCACAGGGAGAGGAGAGGAAAAGGAAAGAGAGACAGCAGGAAAGGGAGAGGGAGTGAGAGCTCTTCTGTTCAATGAAATGCCAACTAATAAGTGTAGGGGGATAATGTCGATAGAAAACCGACATTGACAACTATAATACCTGCTTCATACAAACTGAATGGATGCCAAGGCATGTGGGTAGTAGTTTGTTGAAGCATAGTCTGCTGGTTAGTGTACAGCATCCTGTATATATCATACACAGACAAAATTAATGACTTTAGGGCTGGTGAGATGGCTTAGTGGTTAAGGCACTTGCCTGCAAAACCAAAGAATCCAGGTTTTATTCCCCAGTACCCATGTAAAGTTGGATGCCCAAGGTGTCACATGCATCTAGAGTACCCATTCTCTCTCTCTCTTTCTCTCTCTCTCTGCCTCTTCCTCTCAAATAAATAGATAAAATATAGAAAATGATGCCTTTATAGTGGAGAATCTAGTGAGATGCAAATAACTGAGGGGTTCAAGGTTTGGCTTCACTATATTTCTGGCAGAGTGATATTAGAGCCTCTCCATAGATGGTACTGAGAAGAATGGAGCATTTACTTTTGTAATAGTTCTGCCAAAAGCACATGCCTGAGTTTGGTGATGCTGAGACATGAGGTGGACCCAGGTGTAGGGGTCTTATGGACTGAATATGACATGGTCCCCCGCTCCCCCGGGCTCATGTTTTGAATGCTTGGTCCCCAGTTGCTGGCACTATTTTGGGAGGTTGTGGAAACTTCACAAAGTGTGCCTTACCTATAGAAAGTAGGTCACTGGGTGTGGATCCTTGGGGGTACGTCATTCTTGCCCACTTCCTGTTTTTCTTTCCACTTTCTGGTCCTCCCTGATTGGAGCAGCCTCTGCCACATAGTCCAGCAACAATGAGCAGAGCTGCTCCACCACGCCTTCCCTGCCAGGAGGGAATGAAAACCTCTGAAACCAAGAACCAAGTTAAATCTTTACTTTCTTCACTTGTTTTTGTCAGGTATTGTGGTCCCAGTGCTGAGAAAGTAAATAAAAATATGCCATCTATCACTGTCACATTCAAGAGAGATTGGAAAGGATTGAGGAGTTCAAGACATGAGAGCTACATACAGTGCATGATGCTAAATTGGACCCCAGGCCAGAAAGAAAGAAGAGACATTGGCAGGAAAGCAGCAACTGAATGGGCTCATGGTGCGGTACTAATAAGGGTCATCAAAGTTAGAGGACTACACTAGGTTTGTGCTGGGAAAAGCTTGTGTCTGCTTCTGGAATATCGCATCTAAGAGAGGAACAGAAAATAGCAAGAATAACTTGTGTGTGTGTGTGTGTGTGTGTGTGTGTCTGTCTGTCTCCCATGCATGCATGCGTGTGTATCTCAGAAAGGAAGGCACAAAAATAGCCAAAGATTAGTGATGGAAAAATCTGAGTAAAGAGCACATGAGAGCTCTTTGCATTGCTCTTGTGACATTTCTTAAAGTTTAATACTATTAAAATCAGAATTAATTTTATAAGGTCATATAAAGGCATACTCCAGTCTGCAGCATTTCCTATCTTAACAGCACCCTCAGTTTCAGTACAATGATTAAAAGAATCATTACTATCACACTAGCTATTTGTTTGTTTATTTAACAAACATTTTAAATGTACTTAGTATAAGGTATAACCCCCAATGATAAGAAAGAAGAAATAAAATACGGAGTGCAAAGCTGAAAGCTCTTATTTCATTGCATGGCCAGGAGAAGAGAATGGGTTGAAATGGGTCTTTTAAAGCTGGGTAAAATACAGCCAGGTTCTTGCTGTAGCAGCCCACCGACTAAAGCTCAAGTGATAAGAGAGAAATTCAGCATGGTCTTTGAGCAGTGATGACATGCATATTTGTGAAGGATTCCTTTCGAAAGATGTGGTCTTGGAGAAGCAAGAAGAAGGTACTGAGGATGAGGGAGGAGACAGAGCAGTGGCATGTAGACGTGTAACCAGGAACAAGGGTGACAGTAGTACAGTTTCAACTGCAAGTGACAGAAGCTCAAAACACAAAAAGGAAAGTATATTAAGTAATGGAGCTTCAGGTATAGCTTGAACCAGGTACCTAGAAGTACACCATTAGAACCAGAGTCATTTGTTTTCTCTGTGACTTGGCTGTTTCCTTTTATATTGGCTCCATTCTCAAGGCAGTCTTTCCTTGGGCTGAGTTACAGCTGACATACTTAAGAACCTGATGGTAAAAAGACTTTCTTATTCCCAACACTTCCAAGAAAAACCCAAATGATGCCTTCTTGGACTAGCTTTGGTTTCATGTTGATTTCAGTGTCAGTCACGATATGGAGAATGCAATGCTCAGATTGCTGGATCTTGTCATGTCCGTTAGAAACATTAAGAGGATGACAAGGAGCAGTTTCTCAAAGGAAAAGTCTAGTGCTATTTTCTGAAGATGAGCAGATAGGCACAGGTCTGTTTAATCCTTCCAGTGGATACTTGGGAGAACATCAAACAGTCCAGATTGGTTCTACCATGGACGATGTTAAGGTCTAGGGTAACTAAACTGGGAAGCCAACTTGTGACCATTGTCTTGAAGGTCTTAAATGCTAGACTGAAGCCATCATTCTTTTTTGTTTTGTTTTGTTTTTTGGTTTTTGAGGTAGGGTCTCACTGTGGCCCAGGCTGACCTGGAATTCACTATGTAGTCTCAGGGTGGCCTCGAACTCACAGTGATCCTCCTACCTCTGCCTCCTGAGTGTTGGGATTAAAGGCGTGCGCCACAACGCCCGGCTCTCCATCATTCTTATTTAATGTGTTAGAGTGGGGATTGGCACATTCTTTCTATAAAAGGCCAGATAATAAATATTTCTGGCTCTATATACCATTCCCACCACTATTCAACTCTGCTATCATGGTGGACAAGCAGTAATAGGAAATACATGAACAATGAGCATAACTGTGTTCCAATAAAACTTTATTTACAAAAATGGGCACCAGGTTCGATTTGCTGTGGGGACTGTGGTTTAATGATCCTTGGCTGGAGGATGCCATTGAAGACTTAGTCTACAAATGATATCATTAGAATTATTCCTGGGGAGGATGTATCGATTGCATAGAGAATGGACTTCAAAGGTGCAAAGAAAACAAGGTGGTTGCAATGGTCCACATCCATGCCTGCAATGTGAAGAGACCAACAGCATTTATCAACCTAACAAACTTGGGAATGTGCCCTCACAGACTGTAGCCGACACATGGCTGGATCTGTCTATCCTTAGTTGACCTAGATTCTCATTGCCTTGCTGGTTTAGTTAGCTACTTCTGAAATCCTAGCCACTGCTAAAATCCTATGTTGGAGTTCATAAATCACCTTGGGAGCCTGATGATTCCTTGTCTTTGCTTTACAATATTTTTGATTTTGAGAAATAAGTCTGTACTATTTGTAGGAGAGGAAAATCAATAGACAGAAAAATTTAATAAAAAATACACTCTCATTGGCTTTAATTAACTTGGTCTTCGGCAACTATGGAAAATGAAAAACCAAAACCTATACTTCACATCTCACTCTATGCATCAAGCTTTGTAAGAGTTAAATTTCAAACTAAAATACAAATGAATCAACAATTTATTTGACTGTAACAAGTTGAAGCAAACAAAAAAAGCATAATGCAAAGATGTCACAAAGCAAAAGCTGCATTTCTTACTTGCAGACTGAGTGAGCACTGAGTTCAGACTGATGGCTTATTCACGTCCTAGAACCCTTACATTCTGAATCGGATGGTCAGGGCCGTGCTGTCTGCTTACCACCTGAACTATGATCACTTTAGAAACCTGTCTGCCTTCCTTCAGCACTAATGCCTTATTCCTTGGGGTGGAACTTTCTCCAGAGGCAGAACAACCAGGAGGAATGATGGGTCATGTGCCTACAAAGTGCCCGTGTATATACAAATAGTTCACATAATTACATGTCTGAAATTTCTATCATGCATAGCTAATTGTACATGCATGTCTGTTAGATGTAGACATACATACTAGTGTAAGCATATGTAAATATACATGCACATATGCATATGGGATGCCACATGTAATCCATAAAGACATATATGCATTCAGTTATACGATAGCTAAATGGACATAGAAATACACACATACTCATAGCATATACAGATACAACTGAATGAATTGTCATGCAAATAGTGCATATTATTTATATTTCCTTATATGTTTATAATATATTGACAATGAAGTACATGTAAGACTAAAAACATATCTGTGTTTGTGTATGATACAGAAATGCACAGCAGCTATGTAAGTATCCAGATATGTTATTTATTGTGGTCCCCATCCTGTCTGCCTACATTCCCTGCTGCCCTTGCAGTTTCCCCACCACCATCATCTTACCAAGTATTCCCTGTTGTTCCATGAATAGTAGTCACACTCCCACTGCCGTGCCTTTGCATTGGTTGTTCTTGGTGACTGGAATACACTTCCTAGCAGATCTCACATAAAACCCTTCCTCATTTCCTTGATGTGGCTGCTCAAATGTCAGCTTCTCAATGAATTCTCCATAATCACCAAATCACTTATTAGAACTTGTAGCTTCCTCCCCCTGTAGAGCATGTTGGAAACATTTCTTATCCCATCCCAGCACTTATCACCCTCAAAGAAACCATTTAATTAATTTTTCATTACTCCTGTTGAATGTAATATGTGTATGGCTTATTCACTGCTATGTCTAAAGCAACTAGAATGGAGCCTGACTCATAGAACACACTCAGCATCTAGTATTTGAATGGAAGAATGAGTGAATGAAAGAATGGATATGCTTTTATGTAAGTATGTCCATCTTATACTTACTGTTAAATATGTGTGTACATACTTTCTATATCATCATATCCATATGTTAAATGATATGATGGTATAATATAAACATGTACATGGACATAAATCACAACACAATTATAATCTATGAATGAGTCACTAAAAGAAAGGTGTACAAGACTGGCAAAAACAAGTAACACCACTTCCCATCTGGGACTCATTTTACAGGAATGATTCTATTGAGGACATGATACTTGAGCATAGATGCATTCAAGGGTCACTAAATGAGATGCAGAAGGGGTAGAGGGACCTTTAACAGGAAACATCATGTGAAAAGACCTTGAGACAGAAAGAAACTTGGTTTTTCCAAGGACCCAGAAGACGGCAGTGTGAGTGGAGAGTAAATGCAGGATGAAGTGAATGAGATGAGTCTGGAGAAGGCAAGACACAGACGTCATAGATGTTTAAGGGAAGGCTTCACTTCTCATTCAGCTGTCCAGAGAGATGGTAGGTGGTACATCCTGAGATTGTTCCCAGGACCCTGGAGTGTGGAGTGAAGCAGCTACCTAGATTGTAACCTTACACCCAGAGCCTCCTGCTCCTGATACCCTGCACAGAAGAGGCACATATTTTCCTCATGTGCCACACAGGAAAGGCAGTGGCAGTGAGAACTGGTGGGACAGAAGAAGTTGTTGCTTAGGACAGAAATATGTGGTCTGAGATGGGCTGATAAAGACCGTGCCAGGCAGTACAGTTGACATTCATGGATCTACTCAAAATATTTGTTGAATTTGCATCATTACAATAGATGGATTCATGCAAAAAACAAAACTATGTTTTATTTAACAAAGTATGTCTGTTCATCATATTGTGTGTGTGTATGTAGTGTATGTTTATTTGTATGGATGTATGTGTGTGTGTGTGTGTGTGTGTGTGTGTGTGTGTGTGTGTGTGTGCATGCATGTTGAGGCCAAGGGTCAGTACTGAGTGTCTTCCTATATTCCTCCATCTTTCTTTTTGGAGAGAGACACAGAGAGAGACAGAGAAAGAGGGAGAGGAATACAGATAGAGATGGGCGCGCCAACAGCCTCTCAACTGCTGTGAACGAAATCCAGATGCATGTGCCCCCTTGTGGTCAAGTGCAGAATTGCACCCTTGCTTCACTTTGCATCTGGCTAAAGGTGGCACCTGGAGATTGGAACTGGTGTTCTTAGGCTTAGGAGGCAGGTGCCTTAACCGCTAAGCCAACTCTCCAGCCCATCCTCCATCTTATTTTTAATTGTCTCTCACTGAACCTGGAATTTACCAGTTTGACTTGATAAGCTAGTTAGCAAGTGTTGGAAATTCTCCTGTTTCTGCCTCCCCAGCACGTCCACTATTCCTGACATCTTACATAGGTGCTGGGGATCACAACTCAGGTCCTCATGCATACTTGCTCACTGAGCCATCTCTCTAGCCCCAATGTATCATATGGTAAAAACCATAATGAAAACAGGGCTGACAAAGACTAAGGAATTCAGACCTCAAAGTCCATGAAGAGAGTTGAAGATTAAAGATTCAACATGATTAAAAAAAAAATCCATAGAAGAAAATACAGAACCATTTTGTTTTATTTCAGAAGATGGAACTGGAAGCAGAGGATAAGAATTCTAAAAGGGAATGTTCTGATTTTTAAAGATATGAAAGATGATTTATTTCATGGGTGCAGGAATCCTGGGGTACAGTAAGGTGTTCATGTACAGAAAATGCTTAAAGTTTGATTTGGTCATTATCCAACTTAGAACGGAAGTATGCAATTATCTGGGAACTGCCCATAGGGAAGGAATGAGTTGGAGATTTGCAGTCCATGAGACATACAGACATACACACATAACACTAGAAAGTAAACTCTAGAGGGATGATCAGCTGTGCCACCTGATAGGTTCAAGCTGTCTGGTTGCAGCCTGGATCACATAGTCCTGCCAGATAAAAGGACCTCCTTGCTGTTTGGAGAACAGGAAAGTAATTTGTAAGAACATTGCTTGATCAGCTCCTAGTCAGATGGACAAAGGAATGCAAATCCTGTATCTGGGCAATTACAACTGTAAAATTCTATACTTTTAAATCTCTAATTTTATTAGCTAATATCTAAGTCCTTAGGTTCTATTTCTTAATGGAAGTCTGATGACAAAGTTTACCAGGGAGTTTTGTTCTCCTTGGGACCAGTCTTCTTCATGCAAAGCCAGACCTTGCAAAAGAAGTATATTCTGAAATCTCCCCAGGAAGACGAAGTCTTCCATTCTTAGCAATAGAGATCTGTCAAGGCTAAGAATTGCCATTGTTAAGAAGATTTACTGTTTAGGCACTAATTTTAGATCCTTGGATGACAGTAGCTATTTTTATAGTTATCTCCATTTCTGAAAAGAGAAACACGATATGTGAAGAAGCAAGAGTTTAGTTCAATAATCTAAAGGAAGAGTTCATGTCCATCAGAAATTATCAGGTCATGTGGCAAGAACAACTCCCAATTTTAGGGACATCAAATAAGAAAAGTTTACTTCTCTATCACACTACTTCAAAGTGTGGGGTTGGAAGTTCACTGGGGGGTTTCTTTTGCACTGTCCTTGTCCCCACTCTGTGCCTAAGCTGATGTAGAAGCTGTCATTGGAACATTGGCTATCACCACAGCAAAAGGAAAAGAGAAGAGGATGCCTTTATGCCTCCATCTTCCATTTAGGTGACATCTCAACTGATTTGGGTTCACATTCATTGGTCACAGCTGACTTGAAGTAGATGGTAAACATGATCCTACCATGTGGCCAGGAGAGGTAAGTGGACTATCTGTATACAGACTTAGCAGCTGCTATTGTGCTAGGGAAGGGACTCCTGACTCATCCCTCTGTCTCTGCACATCCCTGTCCTTCTCAGTGAGTTCACTGTCTCTTCAATGTTAGGTGTGGGATCAGGACTTATATTGACATAAGCGATCCAACTAGCTAGAAAAGTCATTCATTGCTTTCTTGATGCTTTTAAAAAATTTTAAAAATTTTTTAATTTATTTTTGGAGAGTGAGACACAGAGAGATAGACAGAGATGGAGAGGGAGACAGAAATGGGCGCGCCAGCAGTCTTTCAGCTGCTGTGAACGAAATCCAGATGTGTGCGCCCCCTTGTGGTCAAGTGCGGCATTGCTCCCTTGCCTCTCTTTGCATCTGGCTAAACGTGGGACCTGGAGATTGGAACCGCTGGACATTGGAACCAGTGTTCTTAGGCTTAGGAGGCAGGCGCCTTAGCCGCTAAGCCATCTCTTCAGCCCCCCTTTTTATTTGAACTATTGGCTTCTTTAGTTTTCCAAGAGTGCAGTCTCTTGTACATTAACATGTTAGTTTCCCCTTTCTTGTGACAGTATAGTTGGGCAAGGATTCATTAGACTGGGCTCCTGCAAGAAGCTTTAACTATAACAAACCTTGGTGTGTTTTCTTGAGTGAATCATTCAAAGGTTTACTTGGAACACAGGTCCAAAGGCATGGTAAGTTGTTTGTCCACAGAAGGACGTTTGCATCCACAGAGTCATGCTTCAGCCCCACAACTCTGGAAGCATTGTCCTTGAGTTGGCCCGAATGCTACCTTTGACCTTGTGGACACTATGTCTTCCCGTATGTATGGTCTAGACTATTTTGCTTTGATTTTTCTTCAAATAACAAACTATTACAGACAAGAGAATCTTAGAGTTCCTCATTTTTCCAGTCAGTTAATCCCAACATTCTTAGGAACATCAGAACAGAGAGAAGAGAGAGATTTTTAAAAGAAAGAAAGCAGGTATTTGTTTTAAATTGCCAGAATACAAATAGTAAATAAATAAATAAGGGCTGGAGAGATGGCTTAGTGGTTAAGGAACTTGCCTGTGAAGCCAAAGAACACAGGTTTAATTCCTTAGGACCCATGTAAGCCAGATGCACAGGGTGGCGTATGTGTCTGGAGTTCGTTTGCAGTGGCAAAAGGCCCTGGCATGCCCATTGTCTCTCTCTACTTCTTTCTGTCTCTTTATTTCTCCCTATCTCTTTTTCAAAAATAAATAAATAAGGGCTGGAGAGATGGCTTAGTGGCTAAGCACTTGCCTGTGAAGCCTAAGAACCCTGGTTCAAGGCTCGATTCCCCAGTACCCATGTAAGCCAGATGCACAAGGTAGCGCATGCATCTGGAGTTCGTTTGCAGTGGCTGGAGGCCCTGGTGCGCTCATCCGTCTGTCTCTCTCTCTGCCTCTTTCTCTGTCTATCACTCTCAATTAAATTAATGAAAAGAAACAAAAATAATAAATAAATAAATAAATAAATAAATAAATTGTGATCTTTACCATTATTTTAAAAAAGAACTATTAATGAGTAAGTCCCCTGCACCCTGGACACTGAACTAGATTGTCTGACCAATATCTTTTAACATTTTTTTTCTTTTCTAAACAGACTTTGAGGTTGAATCCTCCAGTTAGGGGGTGATCACTCTTTTCAGTACATAAATTTTTGGAATGTTTAATAAATACATAAAAGTCCAAATTCAGATCTGAGTGACTCCAAAATACTACTTGTTTTTTTTGGAGGGGGGAGGGGTTTCCCACACACATTGTTGATTTTTGCTAGACATAAGGTTGTTCCGTGAGAGGAATGGCCAACTAGAGCTAATCAAGATATAGTCTCCTAAGACTGGGGGGATGGCTTAGTGGTTAAGGTGCTTGCCTGCAAAGCCAAAGGATCCAAGTTCAAGCTAGATGCACAAGGTGGTGTATGTGTCTGGAGTTCATTTGCAGTGTGGCTAGAAGCCCTGGTGTGCACATTCTCTCTACCTATTTCTCCTTTCTCTCTCTCTCTCTCTCTGTCTCAAATAAATAAATAAAATAAAATTGAAAAAGATATAATTACTTAACCAATGACATCAAAACATTCTAGATTCAGGTCATCATTTGCTACAGAGCAGGTCACAGAACAGGATTCCTACATGGTTTCCTTTATCATGTGCACAGTTACACCCTGTGCACAATTCTATGTGGCAAATGTTCCTGGAAAAATGGTTAAGAGTTATGGACAGATTTTCACTATCTATGGATGGGTGCTCTTAGAACTGGAATGGTAGCATAGGCTTTGCTGGATCTCTTGGTTTGATAACCAAATTCTATTTTCACTAATTAGCAAAGAGAGTTAAAATTCTTTTGTACACACTAATTAAACACATGGAACCTAAATAGTCACTGCTAAAGATGGGCCATGCATAATTACTTCAAATTGTATATCTGTAAATTGGATATTGGCCAATATATATTACTTATTAAGCTTCTTGGTTATGGTGACAACTGAAGCTAATCTTGAAGGACAAGTGTGAGCTACTTCAGTGAGAGTGAGAAGCATCTGTAGAAGTATAGAAACAGAGACAGAATATTCCTCCATTCCAAGTACATGTGGTTCAGTATGACTAAAGGAGGTGAAATTATGACACTTAAAAAGGAAACAGGATGCAGATCATACTATGCAAAAGAATTCACACTTATCTAAGGGCAACAGAAATTGACATCAGTGCTTTCAATACAGAACTATTCTAATTAGATTTGGGCATGGAAGACTGCTGGGATGGTGGCAGCACAGATTAGAACAGGGACACCACTTAGGAAACTTACAGAAGTCTAGCTCTCAAATGTAGTACAGTAGTGGGTTATACATCAAAATATAAAATCAACCAAACAAACAAAGGGTTAATTAATGGACCCAAGGACTTGATGAGTCACTGGAATGGATTTGGGCTGAGAGTGGAGGAATCAAAGATGAGAGGTGCATATCATACTTGGGGGAGTGGGCAGAGATAGTGTTCTTAAGAAATGATCAAGGGCTGGTGAAATGGCTAAGCAGTTAAGGCATTTGCCTATGAAGCCAAAGGACCCAGGTTCGATTTCTCAGGAGCCACATAAGCCAGATGCACAAGGGGCACATACATCTGGAGTTCATTTGCATAGCTAGAGGCCCTGGTGTGCACATTCTCTCTTTCTCTCTTCTCTCTCTCTCTCTCTCTGTTTGCAAATAAATAAATAAATAAATAAATAAATAAATAAATAAATAAATATTTTTTAAAAAAGAAATGAGCAATACAGGAGGAGGAGCATGTTGGGCAATGGAGTTTGGTATAAGCCACTCTTCCTTAGGATCACACACTGGAGATAGTCTTCGAAATCATTCACTCTTGAGTCTGCTGCTCAAGGGAGAACTGTAACAATTTGTATCTTTTAAGGCCAGACTGGGACTGGTCCAACACAAGCAAGGGCTGAAGCCACAGCAGTGGTGAGATCATTCAGCATGAGCATGCACACTGTAAAGAAGCCAAGGACACGACCTCAGGGGACATTGGGGTCTGCCCTATGGCCAACAAAGAGAGTCCAGGGGAAAAGTCAGAGGAGTGGAGTGTCAGGGAAGGCCAAGTAGAAGAGAGAGAGAGAGAGAGAGAGAGGAAGGGAGAATGTAAGAATGCAATGTAAGGGAAAGAAAATGATATAAGGACTAAACAATTTTAAGGGAAGTTTATGGGGGTGGGAGCCAGATTGGGAATCAAATATGACATGCAGGCGGTAGGCAGTAAGTATAGCACATTTTCCTATCCCCCACCCTATCTAAGCAGAAGGACCTGCATTAAATTTAAAAAGATGTCAATTCCCACACAATAGTATGTACCTGATTTTTTTTTTTTTTTTTAGCCAGCAGCTGCCCCTCATGACCTGTTCACCTTTTACCATGTGTGTGCTGCTAGAAGCCCAGGTAGTCCCAGCTCAGAGTCTGCAACCCTGCTCTTTTGGAAGAATTCATGTGAGCAGAAAGCGAGGGCCAAGGTTGTATCTGAAATGCTGAGTGTTTTCTTTTTCACTTAAGATGGAAGAGACCTAGGCATGCTTATGGAATAGTAGCAAAGAATACTGTTGTTATGAAAGCCAGAGATAGGATTACCTGTCATCCCTACCTGCCTTGCAGCTCTGGTGCCAAGATACTATCGTTGATATTCCTAATTTCTTGTCCACCAAATTCAAGTGGGAAATTAGGCTTCTAAAATGTCAACCGACCATTAATAACTGTACAAAAAAAATTCTATCAGTAAATAATCCTGATTTTAAAATTGTTTAAAAATTAGTAAGACTTTGTAGAAAGGACTGTTTTCAAGTGTTTAAATAATAAATATCAGAAATCCTCAACTACTCCTTTTTGAGAAAGTCATTATATTTATTTAAAATATTTATAAAAGAGAGAGAAAGAGAGAGAGAGAGAGAGAGAAAGAGAACATAGGTGCGCTGGTCTTGTCACTGAAAATGAACTCCAGATGCATGTGCCACTTTGTGTATGTGGTATCTGGGTACTGGGGGATCAAACCCTGGCAGTCAAGTTTTATAAGCAAGTGCCTTTAACTGCTGAGCCATCTTCTCAGCCACATTATTATCATTTGTAACTGACCATGGTTGTTCTCAGATAAACCAAGGAACTAGTTTAGGAGTTAGAAAGCATTGCCTCTCATCTTATTCCTGTATGTCCATCAATTTTGGAAAGAATGTGTAGCTGGGAAACAGATTCTGTCCTTGGAAAAAGCCTGAACCTATTAGAGCCTCAGTTTCTATATCTTTTAATATAGAGAATGACTCTTATTTTCTAGTATTGGCACAAAGGTTAGAAATTTCACACTGTGCCTGGTATGTGGAAGTGTTCACCAACACCATCTCCATTAGATATTTGCGATGAAAGTCATTGCAAAGAGAAGAATCCCAGCATTATAACAGTGGTTGAATTAAACTTCATTAGTCACACAGCAGGCTGACATTATGTACTTTTTTGAATGAATATGGAATACTCGGCATCATCACTAAACATAAAGAAACCAAAAGATAAATTTAGAACATTGATGTGTTAGAAGCCATCTGAACTGGTCTTTTCAAAAATCAGTGTATGAAAAAAAGGAGCTTCTTATGGGAAAGACCACTGGGGCATAAAAGGGACAAGAGATAAATAAGAGCAAAATGTATAAGTCCTCATGGTTTGAAAAAAAAATCTACAAAATATAATTTTAGGTAAATTGGAAAAAAAAATTGAATATAGCCCAGTGTGGCAGATTGAATGTATGTCCCCTACTGACTCAGGTGTTAAAATCAAAACTGTAACTTGAATCTCTAGCCACTTGGCTGGAAGAGATGTGGTTGATGGCAGATCTTGGGATCCAGCTTAAAGGTGTGTCTGGGAGCAGATCTGATTCCAGCTCAAAGGTGTAAAAGAGGTTTAATCTCTGGGGTCCTGCTTGTTGCTGTTTCCAGTCTGCTGTGTATTTGGTGTTTTTCTGGATGCTGGTTGTTTCTCTCTCTGCTTGGATTTGTGAAGGGGAGCCAGCTTCTTCTGCCATTTGATGGAACTTCCCCTGGATCTGTAAACTTGAAATAAATCCCTTCCTCCCATAAAGCTGTGTCTGGTTGGATGTTCATCCCAGTATCATGAACTGTCTACAACAGCCAGTTATTTGATGAAACACAGAATTGCTATTAATTTCCTGATTGAAAAATGGAATTGAGTTTATATAGATTCTTATTTTCAGAAGGTACAGGCTGAAATGCTTTATCATGAAGTGTTATGATGACCACAATAGATGACTTTCATCACAGATATAAATACATGTGTGCATATAGCTATCTAGAGATAGGAAATATATATGGAACAATGTTAATAACTATAGAATCTAGCTAATGAGTGCCTGGGTGCTCATTGAAGTTTTTTTAAAACTTTTCTATATGCTTATAAAACTAATAATGAAGGTACAAGAACAAAATGGAAAAAAATATCACTTAGTAAGATGAAAACAAAACTATTGAATTTTATTTTATTTCTGTAAGGGAGGAAGGGTTCATTTTGCCATACACTTCACAGCTACAGTCCAGCATGGGAACGAAGGCATGGGGACAGGAGCTTGAGCTGCTCACACTTGGTCCAGTGAGAAAGCAGTGCAATGATCTCGACTACTCAGCCAGTTCTCTCTTTTTTATACAGCAAGATCAGAAGCAGAATTGCAACAAGCTATCCATAACATTTTGTATCTATATGAATATAAAATGGTCAAAATAGAAGATGTATAAAACAAAAAGCTTTGTATATACTGTAAGCAAATTTATAAATGATTTAAGCAAAAATATGGTTGGCAAACCAAACATTTATCTGGTGTCAACTTGCATTTCCCAAATTTGCCCAACTTCCTGATATTTATTTTCCAATTAATAGCTGTATTGTTCTCTATGATGGAATTCAAATGTAATTGCTAAACTGAACTAAATCCATATTGATATGATGCTACCTCACAAACATTATTTGTTTTAATTTCTTTTTAAAAAATATTTATTTGAGAGAGAGAGACAAAGAAGGACAGAGAGAAAGAAAGAGAGAGAGAGAGAGAGAGAGAAAGGGAGAATGAACATTCCAGGACCTCTAGTCTCTGCAGATGAACCCTAGACATAAACCACCTTGTGTATCTGGCTCACATGGGTACTAGGGAATCAAACCTACATCCTTAGGCTTCACAGGCAGGTGCCTTAACATCTAGGCTATCTTTCCAGCCCACAAACATAATTTTAAATCGAAAAAGATTCATGGAACAATGTGGACAGTATGATATTTTAAAATATATATTGGGAACAGATACAGACAGGTGGAATAAAATTGTAAACATGAAATTGAATACATGTCAAATCTGTGAGTGTGGTAATTTAGGGAAGGTGGAGGAGAAATGGCTTTGGGAAAGGTAGCACAAGGGATTTAACTTTGTCTTCATTGCTTTTGTTCTCATTACTTAAAAAGTTCACAAAACAGGGCTGGAGAGAGCTTAGTGGTTAAGGTGCATGCCTGCAAAGCATAAGGACCCAGGTTCAATTCTCCAGGTCCCACATAAGCCAGATGCACATGGTGACACATGTGTCAGGAGTCTGTTTGCAGTGGCTAAAGGCCCTGGCACACCCATTCTCCCTCTTTCTCTCTCTCTAATAATAAATAAATAAAAATAAAATCTTAAAAAGAAGTTTAGAAAACAACCACCTGACCTGGCCAGTGGTTTTAACTGATCATGAGTATTGCTTGGAACTGTGTGGACACACTTGGAAGTGAGAGTTCAGGCTGTGATGGAGTTCTGATTCTGGAGTCCAACCAAACTTTCAAGTCCCAGTTATTGATTGGAACTTCTGTTCCAGACTTCCTTGCCAAGACATTTACATTGGACATGAACACATATGTATGTTAGATTGTATATTTTTTTTTTTTTGCTAGACTTTTTAGGAAGATGGTCTTATTTGGCCTCACTAGCTGAAAACCACAAGTAGTTTTTGGATTGCAATGGTAACAGTGAAGGAGGAAGTAAAGGAGGAGAAGAAAGAATAAAGAAGGAGAGGAGGAGGAGGGAAAACAAATCTGCTTTCCCACACAGGTCTGAGTCAGTTCCAGTCCTTGACTTTCTACAAGGTCCCTTGCTGTGTGGACTGCAGTGCTGCAACATACAACCCAACAAACTGCCCAGGAGTGCTGAAACAGGGAGGGTAGAGATGCAGCTGCATCATGATGGAAGACAGGCAGTCTTCAAACTTCCGAGAGAGCAAATAGAGCTTTGGTCAATCGTTCACTGTTAAAGAAGTTGGAATTTTGTACTTTTGATATTTTATCAATGGCCATGATTGTTTTTTAATTTGCCTTCAGGTAGTCAGATTAGTGTGATGGTAGCTTGGGATGGTTGTAAAATATGAGGTTGATGGAGTGAGGGCAGTCCAGACTGGTGGGGTCTTCCCAGTATGAAGACATTACTGTCAGACAGGTGTTATGGTAAATATGCCTCTATCATGAGTTAACCTTTAAGCAGTGTTAAGTGTTTGTTTTTATATACTGATTTCAGCTTCCTACCCCAGGTACAAACACCCGCTACTGCCCCTCTCCTCTGTTTTCCATTTTTTAAATTAGCACTAATGTTTGTTTTTTTTTTTTTTTTTTTTTTTTTGGTTTTCTGAGATAGGGTCTCACTCTATTCCAGGCTGACCTGGAATTCACTATGTAGTCTCAGGGCAGCCTGGAACTCACAGCAATCCTCCTACCTCTGCCTCCTGAGTGCTGGTATTAAAGGTGTGTGCCACCATGCCTGGCTCCTGTTTATCTTCTTAAAAAAATCATTCTATGTATTCCTTGTACATGGCAGTCACATAAGGACATTTTCAAACCAGTGTATATGTACATTGAGCACATTCACTGCTATATGTCCATCCTCTCCTTTATCCTTCCCCCATTCATTCTCTTTGTTCCCCTAGACATTTTCTTTTTTAAAAATATTTTTATTTATTTATTTATTTATTAGAGATTGAGAGAGAGAGAGAGACAATGGGCACACCGAGGTTTCCAGCCACTGCAAGTGAACTCCAGACACATATACCACCTTGTGCATCTGGCTTATGTAGGTCCTGGGGAATCGAATCTGCATCTTTTGGCTTTATAGGCAGGTGCCTTAACCACTAAGTTGTCTCTCCCCTCCCCTAGACATTTTCAACTCTACTTTTATATCACATATACACACATGAATTCAGAATATATATGACTATATAAGTATATATACATGTATGGCTAGGACACACACATATGTCTAGGAACTAAAAACAAGAGAAAATACTTGGTGTTTGTCCTAAGACTGGCTTAATTTTGTTAATGTGATATCTCCAGTTACATCAATTTTCCTGCAAATGTCATAACTTCATATCAAGATGTCATAACTTCATTCTTCTTTATGGCTGAAAAAAATTGCATTGTGTAGATACCACATTTTCTCTAACCATTCCTCTGCTGTTGGGACACCTAGGGTGGTTCCATAGCTAGTGTGAATAGTGCTGTGATAAACATTGATGTGTAAGTATTTGTATGACTTGGAGTCCTCTGGGTAAATACCTAGGAAGGGTACAGCTGAATCATATGGTAGATCTATTTTCCATAGACGCTGGACTAGCTTACATTCCCACCAGCAGTATATAAAGTTTCTTTCTTAACCACAGCATTTGTTACTTGTTTTCTTAATGACTCCCATTCTGACCATCTTGTCCATTTCTTTTCTTTTTAAAATTTATGACAGACAGACAGACACACACACACACACACATGTGCACACACACACACACACACACACACAGAGAGAGAGAGAGAGAAAGGGAGGGTGGTAATGGGTGTGCCAGAGCCTCTAACCATTGCAAGCAAACTCCAGATGCATGTGCCTCTATATGCACCTGGCTTACATGGGTTCTGGGGAATCAAACTTGGGTCCTTAGGCTTCACAGGCAGGCGTCTTAACTGCTGATCAATCTCTTCAGCCCTCCATTTTTTCCTTAATTTTTTTTATTAGTTATGGACACACTCAGCATGTAAACAGCACATGTTGGTACCATCCTTTCCCTCATCCCTGCCCCCCCTCCACAGGGCCCCTCCTCCTTGGGAATGCTGGTCATCCCCATGTGCATTGTGGAGGCAGCCATCAGTTATGGGGAAGAGGCAATGCCTTTGCATAATGTCCCAACTTGTGGCTCTAAAAATCTTTTCATCCCCTCTTCCATGAAATTCCCTGAGCCATGTTGGGTTCGTTTTAAACTTACTTTGGTGATGGGCACTTACGAGCCTCTGGATCTCTGGTTTGGTCGGTGTTGAGTGTCCTCAGTGTCTTTCTCCTTCCACCTTGTGCTGATAGTAGGTTCACTAAGCAAGCAGCACTCTTGCAGCACTAAGTAGGTTCACTAAGCAAGCAGCACTCCCTAATTCCTCTATGGTTTCATCTGGTCAGCCCTCCATTTTTAAAAATTTGTATTCATAACTCTTCCAGCCTAAAGGTCAGCATACTGGCATCACTTTGCCTAAGTGGTGGTGTACCTCTGGGATGGGGCCTGTGGCCCCTCTCTCTGCTACTGATCACAGCAAGCATGGCCGCCTGGCCAGTTGGCAGAGAAAGAGAACCACCAACTTGTAACAGAGTAACAAATTTTGGTTTAACTTGCTTTTTTTCTTATTTCTTAAGATAAAAGCTTAGTGTTTTGATTATCACCTTTTTATTTTTAAGTATATTCATTTACAGCTACACATTTCCTTATAATCAATGCTTTATCTGCATTCTGAAACTATTTCTCTGTTTTCCATTTTATTAAATTTCTATACTTTCTTTTTAAAAAATATTTTATTTTTATTTATTTATTTGAGAGAGAAGCAGATAGAGATAGAGATAAAGAGGGAGGGAGGAAGAGAGAGAGAATGGATGTGCGAGAGTCTCCAGCCTTGCGCACAAACTCCAGATGTATGTGCCACCTTTGTGTCTGGCTTATGTGGGTCCTGGGGAATTGAACTGTGGTCCTTTGGTTTTGCAGGCAGGTGCCTTAACTGCTAAGCCATCTCTCCAGTCCAAGTTTCTACATTTTCTCTAATTTCCTATGGTATTCCTTTGCTATGGGTTATTTGTGATGAGTGTTATTTAATTATCATATACTTTGGAATTTCTAGTTATCTTTATTATTGACTTTTAATTTAACTATGCTGCATTTAGTAATGTATTTCATATGGTTTCTGTCCTTTAAGTATACTGAGGATTATTTTATGTTCTGGTATAAATGTATCTTGGTGAATGTTCCGTTTCTGCTTTGAAAAGACTATGATGCTGTGGCTGATTGATGTATTATAAATATGTCAGTATAGTGTATATACCACAGTGTTCTGATTAGTTTGTCTACTTGTTCATCAAATACTGAGAGCACTGTTAAAATCTCCCACTATCATGTTGAATTTCTTTTTCACTTAGTTTGATCAACTTTACATTATGTATTTTGAAGCTCTGTCATTTTGTGTGAGGTTATCTAGAACTATTTGTCTTCTTGCTATTAATTACGAGTCTCCTTCCCATTAGTACAGACATTCCAAGTTCCTTTTCATTAGTGTTGCACAGTTCATCCTTTTCAACTCTTTTACTTTTAAGTTACTCATATTTAAAATATATAATAAGATATAGAAAAGGAAGAAGCATTTCATATAATCTATTAGTCTATGCCCTTAAATTGTTTAGTCTATTTACATATAGCATAATTATTTAATGTAGATAGTGTTGTCTACTCACTTAGTTATTTTCTATTGGTATATTTTCCCCTTCTTAACGTTTGGATAAATCATCCTTATCTATTTGTCCCTTTCTCTGTCTCATTCTAATTTATCAATTGACTTTTTAAAAAAGTATTAAAGTATTTTTTATTTTATTTAATGTATTTACAGAGAGAGAGAGAGAGAGAGAGAGAGAGAAAGAGAGAGAGAGAGAGAATGGGCACATTAGGGCCTCCAGCTGCTGCAAATGAACTCCAGATTCATGTACCACTGTGCATTTGGCTTTACATGGGTACTGGGGATCAAACCCAGGTACTTAGGCTTTGCAGGCAAGTGCAATAACCACCGAGCAACCTCTCCCACCCTCTCTATTGACTTTTTAAGTTGGTAACTGTAACATAGAAGTATACAGTAATTTGATCAAATTCCAATTCTGTTTGCTCTTTTGTCCCCTCTCCCAAGCCCCTGAGGACCCTCCTCTGTCACGGTAGTCCTTTCTCTGTTTTGTTGCCTCCTTCTTTCTGTCCTCCTCTGTCCTTCATGGCACAATGTTGATGAGCTCAGAGCCATGCTGGTCTTGTAGAGGTATTGGTAACCATTGTAGGGTCACGAATGCTCCAGCTGGTTCCTGTGACTCACATTATTTTCTCCCCTTCTTCCTCAATGTTCCTTGAGCCTTGCAGGTTGTGATAGAAACCTCCTTTCTGTGGAGCTCTTGTCAGTCTCTTACTGTCTGCTTTGATGTGCTTTGAGTGTGCTCAGTGTCTGCCACCACTTCCATCGAGAATGCTCTATAGTTAAGAGTGAGAGCAGCACTCATATTCATTCTGCCACTTTGTCCACTGTGTTCCCTGGGCCCTGGAGGGTGTGGTAGAGATGACTCATCAGTGCTAAGTCCTAAGCTTTCTCTTCTTGGTATTTTGGTGAATCTTTGATCTTCTCAATATTTGCCTTCATCTGTAAATAAAGTTTCTCTAACCAAAAATGAGGTCAGCATTAATCAAAGGGCATAAACATACACAATTAGAGGGCTTTCTTTTTTAAAAATATATTTTATTTTTATTTATTTAAGAGGTAGAGAAAGAGAGAGGGAGAAAGAGAGAGAACAGGTGCACCAGGGCCTCCAGCTGCTGCAAACTAACTCCAGATGCATGTACCACCTTGTGCATCTGGCTTATGTGGTCCTGGGGAATCAGACCTGGGTCATTTGGCTTGCAGGTAAGCACCTTAATTGCTAAGCCATCTCTCTAGCCATAGAAGGCTTTCTGATGGGCATAAGGTGTTGGTTTAACCAGAGAACAGTGGAAGAGTCTTTCTATAACCTTCCAAGCCATATGCTTTTGACTCGGTTTTCAATACCATCTATGAATTCTCTCTCATTGAATAGACGCCATATCAAATCAGAAATCAATTGATTATCCTCATAACTGACGTGCCACTAATGCACCCATGGGCACATCTTGCCTGGATGATTTTGTAGCTTGCAGAGTTCATTGTGTGTTTAGACTGGAGATGACTTTTCTTCCCAAACAGCTCCCATGGCCATTTTCTAGAACTATGAAAGGTAGCTAGCTGCTATATTACTTCCAGCTTGATGTCTCAAAGTCCCGAGACCTTAGGCCTGCAGTGTTTTCAGGAAAAGAGTCTTACCATGTAATTCTTGTGGGTAACTATGCATTTTCACAATGGTCTGCATCATTCTGGGGGCTTTATGGGCCTTTCTGACCCCCAGAATGATGCAGACCATTGTGAAAATGCTCTAGCTAAGATGACTTCAAGTACTATGATAACTGGCATGGGGAGAGTGTACACCACTGTCTTGTTCCAGACCTTAGTGGTAATGCTTCAAGCATTTTCCCCCATTTAGTTTCTCCCCATATTGGCTTGCAGTTTGTCATATATAGCCTTTAGTATGTTGAGATATGACCCTTCCATCCCTAGTCTCTTCAATTTTTTTTTCTTTGGTTTTTCGAGGTAGGGTCTCACTCTAGCTCAGGCTGACCTGGAATTTACTTTGTAGTCTGAGGGTGACCTTGAACTCACAGCAATCCTCCTACCTCTGCCTCCCGAGTGCTGGGAGTAAAGGCATGTGCCACCATGCCCTGCTCAATGTTTTTCTTTTCTTTAATCATGAAGGGATGTTTTATTTTGTCAGAGGCCTTTTCTACATTTGTTGAGGTGATCATGTGATTCTGTTCTTAAGTCTATTTATATGATGCACTACATTTATTGATTTCTGTATGTTGAATCATCCCTGCATTCCTGGAGGATATTTTTAATGTGTTATTGAATTTGATTCACAAGAATTTTATTTGGAAATTTTGCACCTAAGTTCATCAGGGGTATTGGTTTATATTTTTTTGTTTCATTTCTGTTTGGTTTGCTGTAGGTGTAATGCTGGCTTCATAGCTGGTGTTAGGGAACATTCCCTCCTTTTCCATTTTGTGAAATAACTTGAGTCTTGAGCAGTGGTTTCAGTTCTATACAAGTCTGGTAGAATTCAGCAGTTAATCCATCTGTGCCTGGACCCTTGTTGGTTGGGATATTTTTCGTTTTTTCTTTTTCAAGGTAGGGTTTCACTGTAGCCCAGGCTAACCTGGAAATCACTATGCAGTTGTAGGCTGGCCTTGAAATCATGACAATCCTCCCACCTCTGCCTCCTGAGGGCTGAGATTAAAAACATTGTTGGGAGATATTTTAATTTACTGCTTTAATCTTGTTATTTGTTATAGCTCTATTTAAATTGTTCATCTCTTCTGGGTTTAACTTTGGTAGACCATATGTGTCATGAAATTCTTCCATTTCTTCTAAATTTTTTAGTTTGGCAGAATATATGATTTTGAAATCGATCTTTATGATTCTCTCAGTTTCATTGGAGTCTGTTGTAATATCTCAGTTTTCATCTCTAGTCTTGGTGATTAGGGTCTTCTCTCTCTCTTTCTTTTTGGTTAATTTTTCTCTTGTTTACCTTTCCAAAGAACCAGATCTTTGTTTCATCAATTGCTTTCATTTCTTATTCATTAATTCCTGCCTTGATCATGATTATTTCTTTCCATCTGGAACTTGTGGATTTGAATTGTTCTTGTTTTTCCTATGCGTTTAGCTGAATGGGTAAACGATTTATTTAAAATCTATTTTTGTAATGTATGCATTTAGAACTATGAACTTTTCTCTTAGGACTGCCTTTATTGTGTCCCATAGGTTTTCTTATGTTGCATTTTCATTTTCATTCAGTTCTAGGAATTTTTTGATTTCTTCCATAGCATTGTTTGTTTGATAGTGTGTTGCTCAATTTCTAGGAGTTAGTGCATTTATTTATTTATTGTTGATTGTCTTCTTGCTAGATTCTAGCTTTATTGTATTGTGGTAGGATATAATACAAGGAGTTATTTCAAATTTCTTAAATTTGTGGAGATTTGCCTTGTGTCCTAATATGTAATTGATTTTAGAGAAGGTTCTATGAGCTTCTGACAAGAATGAGTATTCTGTAGAGTTGCAGTGGAATGTCCTGTAGATGCATGTTAAGACCATTTGATCTATGATATCATTTAGTTCCATTTTTTCTATTTATTTTTTTGTTTATATGATCTGCCTGTTGGTGATCATGAGGTATTGAAGTAACTCACTATTATTTGCTAGGATTTATGTCTGGCTTTATGTCTAGTTGCTTTTGTTTTATAAAATTCAGTGCATCTGTGTTTGATGCCTACATATTTAGAATTGTAATATTACCTTGAATTACTCCCTTGATCAGTGTGCAATGGCCTTCTTTATCTCTGCTGATTGCTTTTGGTTTAAAGTCCATTTTGTTGGATATCAGTATAGCCACACCAACTTGTTTCTTAGTTTCATTTGCTTGGAATTTCTTTTTCTATCCTTCACCCTACAATGGTGTCTATATTTGATAGTAAGGTGAGTTTCTTGAAGATAGAAAAAGGGTCAATCATGTGTTCTGATCCATTCTGTTAATCTATGTCTTTTTCTTGGGAATTTAGTCCATGGATCTTCAGAGTTATAATTGAGAGGTGTGAGTTAATCCCTTCAAGTTGAAGATTTTGTGGAGGTTGGAGTTTTTTTTTTGATCTTCATTTGCTTTTGTAACCATTCTAATTATTTTAAAAATATTTTATTTATTTATTTATTTGAGAGAGATAGAGAAAGAGGCATATAGAAAGAGAGCGAATGGGCATATCAGAGCCTCTAGACACTGCAAATGAACTCTAGATGCATGTACCACCTTGTACATCTGGTGTTATATGGGTATGGAGGAGTTGAACTCTGGTTGTTAGGCTTTGCAGGCAAGTGACTTAACTGCTCACCCATTTCTCTAGCCCCACATTCTAGTTTTAATTATTGTTTTTTTCTTCCTGTTCCCTCTTGGGTAGGTTTATTCTCAGTGTGAAATATTCCATCCACTAGTTCTGTAGGTCTGGCTTAATGCTCTTATATTCATAAATCCAACATATATTGCCAGAAATTTTTCTTTCCTACTATCAAAAGGAATAGTTTTGCTGGGTATAGTAGTTTAGGTTGGCAGCTGTGATCATTCAATGTTTGAAATTCCAAGCCTTTCTGGCTTTTAGAGTTTCTATTGAAAAATCTGATATAATTCTGATGGGCTTATTTTTATAAATGACACACTGTTTATCTCTTGCAGCTTTTAGTACACTTTGTTTTCTGTGTTTAGTGTTTTAACTATACTGTGACATGGGGAATTTCTTTTCTGGTCCTATTGGGTGTTGTATATGCCTCTTGTACCTTGATGGGCCTCTCTTTTATAAGGTTTGGAAAATATTTAAAAATAATTTTATTGAAGATATTTTCTAGGTCCTTTCCCTGTAGTTCTTTCCCTTCTTGTATGCCAGTCATGTATTTGAACATTTGTTCTTTTTAAAGTGTCCCACACTTCCCCATGTTCTGCCTGTATGATTTTTGGAACTTGTCATTGATTTTGGTCTACTAGTCTTTTCCCTCTGCCTTGTCCTCAAGTCCTGATCTTATGTTGTCCATATGGTCTGTTCTATTGGTATGGCTTTCATATCGAATGATTTCATTTTTAATTTTCAGTAGGTTTTTCTTCAGCATCTCTGTTTCTTGAGATCCATTTTCCTTTGTTGGTTTGACTTTGTCATTGAGTTCAGGTGATTTTCTGGGCTCTCTTGGAATTCAGACATCTGTTCATGTCTTCTTTGGATTCATTCAGGTGTTTGTTGAGTTCTTTTAGTTGATTCATTTGCATTTCATTCTGGTTTTTGTTGCTGTGCTCTTTGAATTTGTTGTATATATTTATCATGTTGGTGTTCTGTAATTCTCTGTAACTGCTTCTGAATAGTTCTCATTGGAGGCTTCAACTAGGGGACTAGCATACTTGGTGGGAAAATTTTGTTTTGGCTTCTTGTGTTACTTATTTTGCACTGGGGTTTTCCCACCTGGTGATAATCCCTTTGTTTTGCTGAAAATGTAGCAATAGGTTCTCCACTGGAGGACACAAGGTGGACTGGAGCCAGGACTGCTCCAATAACACACAGGTGTGGACCTGGATCCCTGGCTCCCAGATGGTCTACACATCTCTGGGGCATGTTCTGAGCCTTCTAGTGTTTCTGACTCCTTGGAGACCTACTGTGACTGGACTGGGAAGAAGTAGGGAATAGATCCTTAGCTAACCTGGGGCCAGGTGTGTTCCCAGACTCCTGATGCTGGTGGCTCCCTGAAAGGTTTGCAATCACTTATTTTTTTTCTTTTAGAGATTTTTTAAAAAAAATATTTATTTATTAGAGACAGAGAGAGGGAAAGAGAGAGAGGGACAGTGAGAATGGGTGTGCCAGGACCTCTAGCCACTGCAAATGAACTCAAGACATGTGTGCTGCCTTGTGCATCTGGCTTACATGGGACCTGGAGAATTGAACTGGGGTCCTTAGGCTTCTCAGGCAAATGCCTGAACCACTAAGCCATCTCTCCAGCCCTCACTTTTGATTTGTATTATTTTACCTTTTTTAATAGCATTTCACAGATGCTTAAGAATCTTTAATTAGTATAATTACATTTACCCTTCATTCTTTCTATACTATTTTCATGTTTTTATATATACATATGTTTTAAAATGTACAATGCTATTTTAAATATTTTAAAAGAATGTGGGTTATAGTGTTCATGTATTTGTGAACATATTTACCATGTATAAGACTTCATTTCTTTCTGTAGGTCTGAATTTCAATGTGGTATTTTATTTATTTAGCTTGAAGAAATACTGTTTCTTATAATGCATAGCTCCTGGTACATATTTTTCTAGTTCTCACTAGAAATATCTTTATTTCACCTTTATTTTTGATATGTAGGTACTTGTGGGGTTGAGTAGGTTTAAGAATTTTTTTTAGTAAAAATGCCTTTTGCCTTTTTACTGGCCCAGTCACCTCCAATGTGAAGACTAGAGAAAATCTTATCATTGTTAACAACTAAATAGTGTTCTTTTATGCAGATTAATATTTTTGTAAAATATTTTATCTATTTAATTATTTATTGAGAGACAAAGAGAGAATGGGCACACCAGGGTCTCTAGCTACTGCAAATGAACTCCAGACTCAAGTGCCACCTTGTGTATCTGGCTTACGTGGGTACTGGGGAATCAAACCTGGATCCTTAGGCTTCACAGGCAAGTGCCCTGACTGCTAAGCCATCTCTCCAAACTCCACTTTTAAGATTTTTATCTTTTTTCCCAGAAATTTCAGTATACATAATGAAATGTGTGTCTATTCTTCTGAGTGTTCATTGAGTCTTTTTGATATATCTGTTCATCTGCTCTTGAATAAAATAACATTTTTTCAACTAATTTTTCTCCCTTTATTTCTTGCATCTCTCTAGGACTCCAATTAAACATATAATAGACCACTTAGTGTTTTTCCACAGGTGAGAATGGATTAATTTTTTGTTTGTTTGTTTCTACTGTTTCCTCCCTCTTTCTTCCACTTTTCCAGGCTGGATTATTTAAAACAATTATTTTATCTTCAAACTCACTTATTTTCCTTCATTTGTCTTCTGTATGATATTAAGATTTTCCAGATGAAAATAACATGCTGTTGAGAGCTCAGTGCTAAAGGAGACATGTTTATCATGCCCTCCAAGACTCAGGAAACATTGTGGAAGAGTGCACAGAAATAATGTGTAAGAGCCACAGGGTGGGAAATAGTATTTGAGTCACTGTCCTTGGAAACAGGAACTGACTAGTGTATGCATGACCTTACAGTGGATATTGTTACCCCCACAATATTGAGCCCATTAACAATTTCATATAGAGGATGTAGGAGAACAAGAATGAAACATCAAAATGGAAGAAAGACTTCTTGGAAACAGGAGGGTGCTCTGTGGAATAGGGATGGGGGAGGAGAGACATAAAAGGATGACTGGCAGGGAATATTATCAAATTACAGTATGTTCATGTATTAAAATCCTCAATAAAGGGCTGGGGAGGTGATTTAACAGTGAAAAAGGCTCTTGCTTTCAAAGTTTGCTGGCCTGGATTCAATTCTCCAGTACCCATGTAAAGCCAGATGCATAAAGTGATGCATGCATTTGGAAATTGTTTACAGGGCAAAAAGGGCCTGGTGTGCCCATATTCACTCTTTTTCTGCTTGCCAATAAATAAAAAAATATTTAAAATAAGTTATCAAGTAAAAGATTATCCAGTGAGCTTTTTAAAATTTATTTATTTAAATTTATTTATTTATTTATTTATTTATTTAAATGAGAGAGACAGAGAGAGAGACACACAGAGAAAGAAAATAGGTATGCTAGGGCCTCCAGCTACAGTAAGCAAATTTCAGATGCATACGCTACCATATGCTTCTGGCTTATGTGGATCCTGGGGCATCAAACCTGGATTCTTTGGCTTTGGAGGTAAGTTTCTTAACTGCTAAGCCATCCCTTCAGGCCCCAGTAATTTTTTATTAACATTTAATTAACAGATGTTGTAATTTTTAGTTTTGGAATTTTTCTTTAGTGACTTTAAAATTTCCTTTCTTTTATTTGATTAAAAGTTTTTAATCTATTTATTGTGTTCATTTTGTATTTTATAGTTGAGAACACATTTATAATAGCTTTATTTATAATTGTTTATCTATTAAACCCAATATAGGTGTCATTAGCTTTTTTTTTTTTCCTGTTTACTTCCCACTTTGCATTTATAATCCACATCTTTTGGCTCCTTTGCATACCTAAGGATCTTTTATTGCTTGGACTTTGTGTTTACTCTTGCTGAAGTCCTGGATTTTATCACTCTTCTTCAAAGCTTCTCTCATAGCCCCCTCCCTCATCTCTCTCTCTCTTCCTTTTTCTGAAATTCAGTTCATTTACTAATCAGTCTGCTTGGTTCTGTCAAGGCTTCATTTTAGGTAAGATAGGGCAGGATTTGTAGTACTTCTACTCTATGGTTACAGTAGAATCCTGCCTAATATGTGTCAACTCTGTACTTAAATTTTTGCTGAGGATACTTAATGTTTGTCATCACTGTGTGACCTCTGTGATCTCTGATTAGCTCACACTTAAAAAAAAATTTATTTATTTGAGAGAGTGAGAGAGAAAGAGGCAAAGAGAGAGAGAGAGAGAGAGAGAGAGAGAATGGGAGTGCTACGGCCTCCAGCCATTGCAAATGAACTCCAGACACATGTGCCACCTTTTGCATCTGGCTTATGTGGGCCCTGAGGAATTGAACTGACATCCTTTGGCTTTGCAGACAAAAGCCATAACCACTAAGCCATCTCTCCAGCCCTAGCTCACACTTTTTTTTGTTTACTTTTTATTTATTTGAGAGCCACAGACAGTGAGAAAAAGAGGCAGATAGAGAGAGAATGGGCACACCAGGGCCTCCGGTCACTGAAAAAGAACTCCAGATGAATGTGCCCCCTTGTGCATCTGGCTTAGATGGGTCCAGGGGAATCGAGCCTGAATCGCTGTCCTTAGGCTTCACAGACAAGCGATTAGCTGCTAAGCCATCTCTGCAGGTCCCTCTAGCTCACATTTTTTAAATCAAATTTTAAAATCTTAGTCCTTTCCCTTCCCACTAAACCCCTTGTTCTTTCCAGATAATCTCCTTCCTACTTTTCTTTTATGACACTCTGAATTAAATCAAAGGTATGTGCATGAGCATGGATGCGGCTGTTTTTACCAGAGTATAGGCAACTTACCAGGTGTTATACCACTGAAAAAAATGATCCCCCCCTAGGGCTGAAGAGATGGCTTAACAGTTAAGGCAAAGCCAAAGGATCCTGGTTCGATTCCCCAGAACCCATGTAAGCCATATGCACAAGGGGGCACATGTGTCTGGAGTTTGTTTTCAGTCGTTGGAGCCCCTGGTTCACCCATTCTCTCTCTCTCTCTGCCTCTTTCTTTCTCAAATAAGTAAATAAATAAATAAAAATAAAAATAAAAATAAATGACTCCCCACCAACCATCCATCAACTGCCAATAGCTCCTGTGGAAGAAGTGGGGTCTCATGAACCCCTTCTCCATCCATAGTAGAATGTGGGCAGCAGGCTCAGTCTTGTGAAGGAATCACTCTATTGTGTATTCATGCATGTAACAGTTGTGTCATTCCAGAAGACAGCATCCACATCACCCCCCACTCACTCTCAGCTACACATCTATTGTGTATTCTTGCATGCAACAGTCACATCATATCTAGAGGACAGCGTTGGACAGCAACTCCCCCCCCCCGCCCCCCAATCTTCTTTTGGAAATTCAAACCAAAGCTCTGGAGTTCTTTCTCACTATAGTTTCCTTATATCTAGAACTTTGCCTTGCGAATTCTAGTTTCTATAGCAGCCCTGAGTTCTACTCTATGTTTCTTTTATCTAGTGTTTCCTTTCTGTCATGGGTCCCTTTCTGTGCATCAAACTTAGAAAATTTTCTTGTGTATGAATGTGGAACTTACCTTACATATTTCCTCCTCTCAAAGCTCTGTACTCTTTGTGATCGAAGGCATGAAAATATTTTATTCACATATATATTTCACAATTTTGTAATTCCTTACAGTAGGTGGATCATAATGATAAACACTAATTAATCATTACTGTCCTCTCTCTCACCACTATAAAGGGTATAAAATAGTAGAAGGAGGTTATAGTAATTTAATATATGTATGTTAGTATATAATATACATATTTTATATACACATATATATTATAATACTATAGGTGCATGATGATATACATATAATGTTTATCACATGCATGGTTTACTTATTTGTGGTGTTACTCTCCATACATCTAGGTTTTTTTTTTTTTTTTTTTTTTTTTGTGTGTGTGTGTGTGTGTGTGTGTGTTCAGTTGTGGTCCAGACATATTCCATGGAAGATTCTTGAGACAAAATTTTTCCATCCTCCATGATATTTTTTTCTCTTTTATTCCTACAACACCTTCTACCCACGTTCCTCTCCTTTACATTCTCTGTATTAACCCAATAGTAATTACTTGTTCTATGGAGTTGTTTTTCTTTATCTTTTTCTCACCCCATAAACCCACAATTACTAATGTATTAGAACTCTCAAAACTATCTATGTTCCCTCACACCCTCAAATGATTAGGGCTTAGAGGTGATTGTTCTACGATACATCATCACTGTTTTTGCAGTGGGTCTATCCCAGAGTACTAACTGTTGTTACAAATGGTGCTCTACTAAAAGGCAACTACTGGGGAATAGAAACTGGTGCCCTGAGCACCAGTTTAACAGAAAAAGATGACATCTCAACCTTTCTACAATCCCTCTTGAATATAGTAACCACTTCCACTGAAAGAAGAAAGGTTACCTAAACTTTAAAGTAAAAATTCAATCAATGAACTAATGCTGATGCAAAAGTCCAGACCTAAAATAATAATAATAGTAACATAAGAAGTCAAGAAAAAAATTCCCTTCCAAAACTTAGAGTGATGGTCCCAAGTGACAGAGACTTGGGTGAAATTTCAGACAAAAAACTCAAAAGAATAATAAATATGTGCAACTAAAGAATTCTAAGACAACAAAAATAATGAGATGAATTAAGTAAGAAAGCTAAAAGGAGATATGACCATGGAATTCAATACAGAGATAGAAATGTTGAAGAAAAATAAACTGAAATGATGCAAAAAAAGAAAAATATAGTAAGTGAAATGAAAAATTCAATAGAAAGTCTCACCAATAGAATGGATCATGGGGAGAGCAAAGTGTCAGTGCTTGAAAATGAGGTAGAGGAATATGTATGCTTATTCAAGGAATGTGATAAACTTTAAAAAATATGTATAACAAGAATGCAAGGTTTTTGGGACACTATAAAGAGACAAAATCTGTGAATTAGCATAGAAGGAGAAGAATACTATGCCAAAGGAATACAAAATATTTCACTGTAATCATAGAAAATTTCCAAATTTAAGGAAAGAGATGCCCATTTTCATACAAGAGACCTATAGGAAACCAAATAGACAAGACCAGAAGAGAAACTCCCCAGGTCCCATCATAGTTAAAATGCTAAATGTACATAAAATAGTAACAATGTTGACAGCTACATGAGAAAATCATAGGCCACATATAAAGGCAGGCCAACTACAATAACAGCTTACTTTTCAATAGAACTTTGAAAGAGAGAAGGACTTGAAATTATGTATTTCAGTTGCTGAAAGACCAAAATTGCCAACCCAGGATACTATACTGGGCAGAACAATCAATCAATCAATCAATCATAACTGAAGAAGAAAGAAAACCTTCCCATAATAAAGGTTTATGACTACCAAAGAGGATACTGGAAAGAATATTTAGAGTGAAGGAAGGGATAAAGATATCCAATAAGCTATATGGGAAAAAATAAACAATGCTAGGATAGATGTTAAGTAATTGAGGACTAAGGAAACCCCAGATTACAAAATGACAGATATCAGTGCACACCTTTTAATAATATCACTGGATATTAACGGTCTGAATTCCCCATTCAAAAGATACAGACTAGCAGATTGGATTAGAAAATAGGATCAATCTCCTTATTATCTCTAGGAAATCCACATAAACATCAAAGACAGAAATTACTTTAGAGCAAAAGGACAGAAAAAATATTCTAGGCAAATGGAACTAGAAAATAAGCAGGTGTTGCTATTCTAATATCTAACAAAATAGACTTCAAACAAAAATTAATCTAAAGTGATAAAAGGCCACTTCTTATTGATAAGAGGAACAATCTACCAAGGGGACATTACAATTCTAAACATGTACATGCTGTCAAACATGGTGTACCTAATTTGGAAAAAGAAGACCAAACCAAACCCTAAAACAGAAGATGAGAGAAATAATTAAGATCAGGGTAGTAATGGATGAACTAGACATAAACAAACAAAAACCAACACAACAAATATATGAAACCAGGAGTTTGTTCTTTGAAAAAATAAATAAGATTGACATTTCCTTAGCCAATTTAGCCAAGTTAATAAAATTAGAGATGAAAAGGGAGGTATTATAGCAGATACTAACAAAATTCAAGAAGTCATACTTTAAGTATCTATATTCCATTAAATTAAATAATCTAAAAGAAATAGATAAATTTGTGGATGCATGTGACCTATTAAAATTAAATCAAGATTAGATGAATAATTTAAATAGAACTATCATGATCAACAAGATTGAAGAAATAATAAAAAATGTCCAAACAAAAACAAAATTGTCTTGAGGCTGGAGAGATTTCTCAGTGGTTAAGGTACCTGCCTGCAAATCCTAAAGACCTGGGTTCACTTTTCCAGTACCCATCATAAAGCCAGATGCACAAGATGGGACATGAATCTGGAGTTTGTTTGTGGTAGCTAGAGTCCCTGGGGTACCTATTCTCTATCTGTCTCTGTCTCTCTCTCTCTCTCTCAAATAAATAAATAAAATATTTTAAAAAATAGTCCTGGTCCAGATGGACTCACTATAGAATTTTACCAAATCTTTAAGGCATAACTAAAATCTATGCTTTTAAAATTGTTCCATAGAACAGAAAGGGAAGGAATACTTCCAAACTCTTTCTATAAAACCAATATGACTCTGATACCAAAACTAAATAAAGATACAGCAAAAAATTATCAACAGATCTCTCCGATAAACATAGATGCAAAAATTCTCATTGAAAGGTTTGCAAACCAAATTCAGGAACACATCAAGAATATCATACATCACTGTCAAATGGGCTTCAAGCCACAGATGCAATGATGGTTCAATATATGTAAATCAATAAATGTAATTCACCACATAAATGGGTTCAAGTTCAGAAATCACATGATCATCTCAAATTTTACAGAAAAGGCCTTTGATAAAAATCTATTATCCTTTCATGACAAAAGTCCAGGAGAGGATAGGGATGGAATGAACATATGCCAACACAATAAAGAATAATTACCACAATCTTTTGTTTGTTTGTTTGTTTGTTTGTTTTTTGAGATAGGGTCTCACTCTGGTCCAGGCTGACCTGGAATTAACTATGTAGTCTCAGGGTGGCCTTGAACTCATGGCAATCCTCCTACCTCTACCTCCCAAGTGCTGGGATTAAAGGCGTGCGCCACCACACCTGGCAATTATCACAATCTTATAGCCACAAGCATGCCAAATGGTTGAAAAACCAAAGCATTCCCATTAAGACAAGGAACACTACAAGGGTCTCCACTCTCTACTCCTACTTAGTACTTGAAGTCTTAACTCAAGTAATAAGTATAAGTAGGAAAGGATGAAGCTAAAGTATACTTATTTGCAGATGACATGATTCTATACATACAAGAAAACTTCTGTAATGATATACTTTTTTAGAAAAATCACAGGACACAAAATTCACATACAAAAAGCAACAACTTTCTTATATATCAATGACAAACATAAGAGAAAGAAATCAGGAAAACAACTCCATTAACAATAATTTCAAAAGATAATTTGCAATAAGATTACCAAGGAAATGAAGGACTTCTACAATGAAAACTTTAAAACACTGAAGAGAAAAATTGAGGAGACTCTGTAAGATGGAAAAAACACCAACTTTTCATGCTCACGGATCTGAAAAATTGATAATCACGAAAATGTCCACTCTACCAAAAGTAATCTACAAATTCAGTGCAACTACAATCAAAATCTCAGTACCATTCTTCATAGAAACAATAAAGAAAACAAAAACAAAATGTAAAATTTATTTGGAAGCACAAAAGACCCTGGACAGCAAAATCAATCCTGAGCAAAAAGAATACTGCTGGAGGTATCGCCATATCTGATTTCAAGTTATACCATAGAGCAATACTAATAGTAAGTAGATCAATGGAGTAGAATGTAGGGCTCAGCCACAATTTCAAAAATATACATTGGAAAAAAGACATAGCCAGGCATGGGGGCTCATGCCTTTAATCCCAGCACTCAGGAGGCAGAGGTAGGAGGATCACCATGAGTTTGAGGCCACCCAAGACTACATAGGGAATTCCAGGTCAGCCTGGGCTACAGTGAGACCCTACCCCCAAAAAACAAAAAACAAGCAAACAAACAAAAAGACATTATCTTCAACAAATGGTGCTGGGAAAACTAGATATTTACATATAAAAGAAGGAAGCCAGCTGTGGTGGTGGCATGTCTTTAATCCCAGCACTCAGGAGGCAGAGGTAGGAAGATCACCATGAGTCTGAGGCCACCATGAGACTACATAGTGAATTCCAGGTCAGTCTGGACTAGAGTAAGACCCTACCTCAAAAAACAAAAATACAAAAAAACAAAAAGAAGGAAGCTACATCCTTATCTCAACTCCAAAGGAACCAAAGCCCTGAATGCAAGACTAGACACTGCTAGAAGGAGTGCGCTAGAGGATATAGGCATAGGTAGGAGATTTTATGAACAGGACTTAATTCGCTGAGGAAGTAAGGTCAACCATTGACAAATGGGAACAAATGAAATTGAAGAGCCTTTGTACAGCACAGGAAATGGTCAACCCAGTGAAGAGAATGGGAGGAAAGCCTTGCCAGCTACACATCTAACAGAGGAAGAATACCTGGAATAAATATAAAAAGAGCGTAAAAATAAACCCAACTAAATATGAAGAAAGCAAACAACCTGATGCAGTCAGCTTTGTATTGCTGGCAGGAAACACCTGACCAAGAGAAGCTTGTGGAGAAAAAAGGTTTATTTTGGCTTACAGACTTGCTGGCAGGGGAAAATGATGGCATGAGCAGAGGGTGGACATCACCTCCTCGGCAACATCAGGTGGACAACAACAAAAGGAGAGTGTGCCAAATACTGGCAAGAGGAAGCTGGCTCTGACACTCACAAACCTGCCCCCAACAATACACTGCCTCCATGAGGCTTTAATTCCCACATTGCCAGAAGCTGGGGACCTAGCATTCAGAACACCTAAGTTTATGGGAGACACCTGAATCCAACCACCACACAACCCAATCAAAAAAAAAAAAAAAAAAAAAAAAAAAAAAAAAAAAAAAAAAAAGGCTATGGAACTGAACAGAGAGCTCTCCAAAGAAGATCTACAAAGGTACAGTAAATATCTTTAAAAAGTGATTTATATCTTTATTCATCAGAGAAAAACAAACTAAAATTACTTTGAGATTCCATCTCACTCCTGTCAGAATGGCAATCATTAAGAAATAAAAGAAAAGCTGAAGAGATAGCTTAGTGGTTAAGGTGCTTGCCTGCAAATTCTAAGGACCCAGTTTTGATTCCCCAATACCCAAATAAACCAGATGCACAAAGTGGCACATGCATCTGGAATTTGTTTGCAATGGCTGGAGGCCCTGGGATGCCCATTCTCTCTCTGCCCCCTCTCTAAAATAAATAAATAAAAACAAAATATATTAAAAAAAAAGAAATATAATGACAAGAAATGCTGGTGAAGGTAAAAGAGGTAAAAGAAGGAAGCTAGACCCTTATCTCTCACTCTGTCCAAAAATCAACTCCAAATGAATCAAAGTCCGTAAACATTCACTGTTGCTGGACTGTAGACCAGAGTAGCTAGTATGGGAATCAGTGTGGTGTTTTCTCAGAAAGATAAAAATGGAAATACCTATGACCCAGCTCTAGAGTCCACTCCTAGACTCTATACTGCAGAGATATTTGTTAAGCTATGTTTATTGCTGCTTTATTTATAATAGCTCAAGAATGGAATCAGCCTATGTACCCATCAACTGATGAATGGATTATGAAGATGTGGTACATATAACAATGGAGTTTTATTCAGTTGTAAAGAAAAAGGGAGGGCTGGAGAGATGCTTAGTGGTTAAAGGACCTGCCTGCTAAGCCTAATAACACTGGTTCCAATCTCCAGGTCCCACGTTTAGCCAGATGCAAAGTGATGCAAGGGTGCAATGCTACACTTGCCCATAAGCAGGCACATGCATCTGGATTTTATTCGCAGTGGCTGAGAGGCTTCTGGCGCTCCCATTCTCTATTTGTCTTCCTCTCCCTCTCTCTGTCTCTCTCTGTGTCTCTCTCTAAAAAAAAAAAAAAAAAGAAAAGAAAAGAAAAGAAAAAAGAAAAAAGGAGATTTGACAGGAAAATGTATGGAACTGGAAAAGGTCATACTGAGTGAGTTAACACAGACTCAGAAAGATAAACATTGTGTGTTTGCTCTCACATGTAGATTCTAGCTCCAAATTTCTAGATTAGTGGCTATAAGTTGAAGTGAGTGTCTGTCGATTCCAGGAAGCTGGGAAGGGGCCATGGGAGGAGGTTACAATTCTGGGGGTATAGTAGAACACACATGACAGGAATGTAGAGGGGGTTCACAGTAGAAGGGAAAGAGTTTGGAATATGAAGGAGAGAAGGGGTTGTGGGATAATAAACCCAAGACTAAAGGCGTATGAATAAGTCTTATGGAGACATACTCCTTGGTAAGCTAATTTAAAATATAAATTATTTTTTGTTGTTCTCTTTTGAGGTATGGTATTACTCCAGCCTAGGCTGATCCAGAATTCACTGTGTACTCTCAGTGGTCTGTCTCCTGAGTGCTGGGATTAAAGGTGTGTGCCACCATGCCTGGTTTAAAATATAATTTTTTTTAAAAAAGTGTTTAAATGAAGATTTCCTACATGGATGAATAAAGCTGCTCCCAGAAGCCATAGAATATTAACCATAAATTCCAGTGCCAGAGATGAGATGCTTCCCAAAGAAGTATTGGCTAAGGAAGCTATAGAGCCCCTTAAAACAATATAGGTGATTGCTCACTAAAACTAGATGGTAAGATCCTGTTGCTTAGGACAGCACACATTTCAGTTACAGGTTATAGAGAAACAAAGCTGGAGCTGAGCTCAAAGTTTTCTCCCTGCTGTCTAGCTTTCTTTGTATCAGAAGGTGCTGTGCAAACTGCTGGGGGAGAAAACAGCAACAGGCTTACCCAGCTGCAGGTCCTGTGTCTTCGACAACTGTCCTACCAGTCAAGATATGCCCACTAGTGCAATATGCATGAATGCTTTGGGACTAAGCAACTGCTTCTGATTGGGTCTGAGGCTCCTTCCACAGGAGAAAATTCATGCCTGGTCCTATAGACCTGGCCAAAAGTCTATGGCTAGGGACACAGGCCCTAGCGGGGAGCCTAGTACCGTGGTTATGCTAGGTGGACAGCATATTAAATCGCCTTCTAAATATTTGTTCCCCTAGGCTAATACTAAAGCCTCAGTCACAGAAGTTGCTTAACACAATGGGTAGAGGTGAATGCAGGGATGTATAGCTGGCAAAATTGCTGAGTACAGGTGACTACCATGTACTTAGTCTAAGCCTCCTGCTTTAAGACTCAGGGAACCTCATGGGAAAGGAGATCAAAAGAATATAGGAACAGGGGGATGGAAAGGAGAGCTGTGAAATGCTAACTTTTGGATATGACATGGCCATTACACTCATTAATTCACAGTGGTTGTGATTTTCTGCACAATACTGAACCTTTCCATATTTTACATGAATGGGGGAAGGGTTCATGGGGCCCCAAACCTACCAGAGAAGCTAACTGCGGCTCATGGTTGCTGGGAGAGGGGAATCATATTCATCAGTGATGTAACAATTGGTAAGCTGCCCATTCCACAGTAAATAACCTTCCACTGATGAGCATGCAAGCAGCCCCAATTTAACTCAATGGGTGAAAAAAAAAGGTATGAAAGTGAGATGGGAAATAATGTGGAAGACAGAGGGTGTTAGTGGGAGGAGGGGGTGAATAAAAGAGGCTAATTAGGAGGAATACTTTACATGCATGTATGTAAATGTCATAAATAAATAAAAATTTAAAAATATATACTGAGGTCTATGGCTAAATATTTTGTCAATCTCTTACTATGCTTATGATGTAATCTCAGCCTTTTCATAGGTATGTACGTTTAGGGAAAAGCCAGTACATATAGGGTACAGCATTGTCTGCAATGTCAGGCATGTATTGGGCAGGGGTTTGAAACACATCCACAGTGGATAGGTATGGATATAGATGTACACAGATGTAGATATGCACAAACACATATGCAATGCCAATCCCTCAATGCATGAAAGAATGCAGAAAGGGGATTCAGGCGAGATTGTTGTGAGAAATTTTTGATGACTTATGCACGACTAAAGGGTTGAGCCTATACCCCTGATGGCTCTGTGTTGAGCTCTCTTCACACTCAAGTCTCATTCCCTGTCTTTCTATACCCTATCCTCGCTCTTGTATCATTGGTTGTTCCCAGTAACCTGCTTGGGTTTGCCTAGATCTGTCATTCTCTTTCATATCTCCATATTTTACTTATGTCGTCATTTCTGCTGGAATGTATGCATTCTTTCTTTTTTCTTTTCAAGAAAGCTGCTTCAGGCTGGAGAGGTGGCTTAATGGTTAAGGTGCTTGCCTGCCAGCAAAGCCTAACAACCCAGGTTCCATTCCCCAGTACCCACAGTAAGCCAGATGCCCCGACATCTGGAGTTCATTTGTAGCAGCTGGAGGCCTTGGTGCACCCATCTACTTTTTCTTTCTCTCTATCTCTCTGCTTGCAAATAAATAAATAATTTTTTAAAAAAGAAAACTTTCACTTTTTCCACAAAATTGTCTGCTAGCCACCAGAAATGCTAATTATTTTCCCCCAGTTCTTCTAAGTACTTCTTTTATCTCAGTATATCAAGATTGTTCTTATGGGCCAACATCTGTACTGTCTACCCTTATTATGACATGAACTTATATATCAAGACTGTGTCATTTATTGCTGTGCCATCATGACATTGCCAGTATCTGGCACACTGTAGGCTCCCAATGAGTGTTTGCTAATTAGATGAATTAATGAATATATAGACAAATGAAATGAGCCTGAATATCTCTATTTTCTGATGACAATACTCCTAACCCCAGGACAGTGGTTTCCAAAGTCCAAGTCTCATGCTCCCCACGCTGCCCACCATCTACGCTTTGTCTCCTGCTTGCAGATCTACACCGTATTATTTCTAAAAGGCTATTAGGAAGCCTTCAGAGAAAGCACACAAAATTCCCTCCAGCGCTGGTTTGCAATAATGTCCTTTTGTTCTCAGATAGTCTCCAGTTGACAGCTATCAAGGTTGTTCTAATTTGTGTCAAACGGGCCATCTACAGGGAACATTTTGGAATGGGGAAGGTTCAAGAGATAGAAAAAAAAAGTAATGAATATAAAGTGTAAATGCCATAGTAAAGTAATAGAGACATATAATAACAGCAAGGGAAATTTGACCTTCTGGCCAGAAACTGGATCGTGAACCAATTGGAGAACTTCAGAAAATTGGATCAGCCTCAATAGTCACAGAGTAAACATGGGAAGCACAATCCAGTCTTATTAAACATAATGCACACTTAATGCATAATTTTATTGCAACCAATTTCATGCTACTGCTTTAAATGAAGCTGGGTTTACTTCCATTGCACCAGTCCACTACCATTAGTGCCTCTTAAGAGAACAGCAAGGCCAGTAAACTGTCACTGGGCTGATCTCCTCCTCAGCCCATACTTTCTGCTTCATAAATTCACCCTGCTCCCATAGCTTGTACTGAGATCTTGTCTCCATTCAGAACATGGCTTTTGAAACACTACAGTGTTTTGGCAAGTTGTTTGCTTATGGGAATGTGCTAGCATTTCCATTTTATGCCAGCACGTAAAACAGTGAACCTTTGCCTCACTAGGATGTTTTCTGAATCCCAGACCAAAGATCTGGAGGTCCTACTATCCATAAATTCACTCTGGGGCAAGTATAGCACCTGTGTGGTGATGAGAATCAAATATGCTATCCTGAACCCAAAAGACAGACGTCTAAACTCATCATACACATCTTCTCTGTGCCTTGAGGCTTATTTTTCCTGTCAATATTAATTTTAGAAAATATACCCTCCAATTGTTATGGTTGTCTTCCTCTGGAGTTTGGTCTTCATATGTCTAAAGATAAATGGGATCTGGTGAGATCCTGAATAAAGATGATAAAATCCAAGCCCGGTGACTGACTTTGGAGTGTTTGTTCTGTTATTACCTGTGTGCTGAGTTTGTCAGGTTACCACACCTCTCGGCCTCTATTTCTTCTGTGAAACCAGGGTCGAATTCATCTGTGAGCTACTGATGAAGGCAGGCTAAGAAAAAGCTTTGTAAACCTGAAAGTGATTTGCATTTATTATTGATACAAAGGAAAATATCAAATGTGATATCTATCTATCAAAGCCACAATCCTTTCTATACCTACTGGACGTTAGATCTCTCAAGACAGCAAAAATATATGTGGATGTAATTTTTCCACAGAATTTAAAATTTTCCTCTCTACAATCAAAATACAAATCAAATTTTCACATTGAATCAAAATTTCTAAAAACCTTTTCCGCCTGCTAGGGGATGAGAAAGGAAATTGGAGCCTCTGAAGGCTTCAGCAGAAGGTCTTCACAGGTCTCCGGGGTTCTTTAAATCCTGTACAAAGCTGTATTTTCCCATTGAACAACTCGCTCCCCACAGGACTCCCTTGAAAGAGCCACTCTGCCAAAGCCACGTAGAGCTCTGGCACTGGGGTATGTAGTGGTCTCAGAAGGGGTGCTCCTGGGGTGGCCGCAGGACATCCAGAAAGGAAATTACTGATCCGCGTCTGGAATTCTGGATTCATCTGTATTTCAAAGAAGATCTATAGAGGAAAGCAACTGCTTCCAGAGAGTTAAAATGTTAAGCCCAGCCAGAGTTTTCTGCAAGTTTTAAAACCTACCCGTGTTGTAAAGGGACCAGTGTTCCAGCTGTATAATCACACTATGACTGTTCAGAACCATAAATAGAAGTCACTTCAACATCAGAGAGGGTTGGATTCTGTGCCACTGGGGGAAATGAACAAATTTGGGGAAGATTAGAGCAGGCATAGTCTACAAAGTCCCTCTGCCTCTGAGATAGCAGTACTCTTACAATGTTTTTTTAAAATTCTTTATTTTTATTTTTTTATTTATTTTAAAGAGAGAGAGAGAGAAAGAGAGAGAAAGTGGGCATACCAGGGCCTCTAGCCACTGCAAATGAATTCCAGACACATGTGCCATCATGTGCATCTGGCTTGCATGGGTGCTGGGGAATTGAACTTAGGTCCTCAGGCTCCACAGGCAAGTGCCTTAACCACTAAGCCATCTCTTCAGTCCTGTTTGGGAATTCTTTACATGTGTGATTTCCTCAGTACCAAATGGGTTTGGAGATTTGTGTTAGCTACTTTTCATTACTGTGACAAAACACATGAGCAAATCAACTGAAGGAGAAAGGACTTTCTCTCTCCTCTATCTTTTACAGGATCTCAGTAGTCTAAGTTGACCTTGAACTCACTATGTAGCTGATGATGACCTTGAACTTCTGATCCTCCTACCTCTATCACCAAAGTGCTGAGATTACCACACTTAATAAAGGATTTCTTTGTGCTCCTGGGTTTACAGGCTTCAGTCTATGGTCTGGCTGTCCCCATTGCTTTTAGGCAGAACGTCATGGCAGGGAGCACATAGTGAAGCAAAGCAGCTTGTTTATGGTTGACAGGAGGCAGAAGGAGAGAAGAGCAAGAGACGAGACCAAGAACAAGATATGACCCTCAAAGGCATGCCCGGGAGTGACCGCTTGTTAGATCACACCTCCTAACAGCCTATTGAGCTATGAGCGAGCTCATTGATAGATTAATCCACTGGTGAACTTAGTCCCTTCATGATCCTATCATTCCCAAATGCTCTTCAGCTGGCAACAAAGCCTTTAACACACAAGTCTTTGGGGCTGGTTGATAGATAAACCATAAGACTCACTGGTTTGCTCTCAGGTGAGCACAGGATGCTATTGGTCAACCCTGTGCCAAGTACCTGGAATGCACATGAAAATAACAGTACAAAATAAAGTATAGGTCACAGACAGAGGAGTCAAAGTTAGAGAATTCAAGAGGGGAGGGAGAGGCTACCTCAGAAAGTTCTGTGTTGGATTACATCAAAATTGCTCATTACTTTTTACTTTTAAAAAACTGTTTTATTTATTTGACACACACACACACACAGAATGGAAATGAGAGCACCAGGGACTCTTGTTACTGCAAATGAACTGCAGAAGACGCATCTACCACTTTATGCATCTGCCATCATGTGGGTCCTGGGGAAATGAATGATGGCCATTAGGCCTTGCAAGCAAGTGACTTTTACCACTGAAAGATCTCTCCATCCCCTTGTTATTATAACTTTATTAAGACTGATAATATTTAAAATCCATTTCAGATTTGAATTATAATTTGAAAAATCTGTCCAGGGCTGGAGAGATGGTTTAGAGGTTAATGTGCTTGCCTACAAAGCCTAAGGTCCCAGGTTCGATTCCCCAGTACCCATGTAAGCTAGATGCGCAAGGTGATACATGCATGTGGAATTTGTTTGCAGTGGCTAGAGGCCCTGGTGTGTCTATTCTCTCTGTATACCTGCCTCTTTCTCTCTTTCTCAAATAAAAAAACAATCTGTTCAGCACAAATATCTCTCCACATGTACAGCATGCATGGTTCCGGAGCTCAGGTTGAACATGCTAGTAACGATCTTTCACGTAATGAGGGCAGCTTGCTTACTATACTCTCTGCCCTCTGGTGATGGGCTGAAAGAGCCCAAGAAATATGGAGTCTTAGGGAGTCTAATTTTTATTGGCAAGGTGGCCAACTTACCCTGATTATGTTTCTGCATTCTTTGAAATTACTCACTGTTCTATTCACTTTAGTCTTCCTCCTCTCCTCCCTCACATCACCTTCTCTTTCCCTTTTCCTTCTCACCCTTTCATTCTCCTTCATCTTTCTCCTCCTCTGCATTTTCAAGTTGAGGTTTAATTCACATGTAATATGAATGATATACAAAACCATCTTAAGGAATGTAGTGTAGTGGGTTTTAGTATATTCATAAAGTTATGCAACTACAACCATATGCTACATCTAATTCTAGAAAATTCTTTCTTATGAAACCTCCTCCCTAAAAAAGCCTGTGCTACTTAGCCTCTACACATCAAACACCAGCCCTGGATATCCAGTAATCTGCTTTGTCTCTTTGGATTTGCCTGTCCTGAATATTTGTATAAATAGATTCATATAATGCATGACCTTTTCTATTTGGTTCCATCACTCAGTGTAATGTCAAGGTTCACGTATGTGGTGGTGAGCACCAGTTCTTCTTTTCTTCATATGGATGAAGAAAATCTATCCCATTCTGGTTGTCCAGTCATCAGCTGATTTTTGTGTGATTATGTCTTTATTTCTCTTCAGTATGAACCTATGGATTCAATTTCTGAATTGGGCCATATTTCAACTCTTAGATTTAATCTTTTGAGGTACTACCAAACTTCTTTCCACACATCCTTTTAGATCCTTTTAGATTGGTATGAAGGTCCCAAGTTCTCTTCATTCTCCTCAGGGCTGATTTCTGCCTGTCATTTTGCTTATGTGTAGTGTGTGTGTGTGTGTGTGTGTGTGTGTGTGTGTGTGTGCACGTGCATTGAAGTGCTGGGAACTGAACTAAGAAGCTCACATGTGCGAGGCAAGTGCTATACTCTGGGCTGTATTTCCAGCCATGATCTACTATTTGAATGGACATTATTCTGGTGAGTTTGAAGTGCTAGCTAGCTCACAGTGGGATTTCCCTCCTGGTGAATGATGAAAACTGTAACCAGTGCCTATTGTCTATTTGTATATATTCATTGGAGATATGTTTACTGAAAATCTTTTCATTAAAATATTTATTATGGGATTCTATAATTTACATTTATAATATAGACATAATGTCTTTACAGGACAGTGGATAGCTTAGTTAGTAGAGAGCTTGTCTAGCATGAACATAACTCTGGATTCAATCCCCAGCATAACTGCATCACCAAGGAGGAGGTTGAGGTAGGAAGATGAAAAGTTCAAGGTTATCTTTGGCTACATAGTGAATTTGAAGGTCTCCTAAGTTGCATAAGATCCTGTCTTAAACACACGCCATACACACACTTCCTTTAAAAGTCTCTCTTTCTCTACCTCTCACTCTCTTTTATTTACTTATTTATTTATTTTTTAAAATATATTTTATTTATTTATTTATTTGAGAGAAAAAGAAAAAGGCAGAGAGAGAGAGAGAGAGAGAGAGAGAGAGAGAGACAGAGAGAGGGAGAGAATTGGCGCGCCAGGGCCTCCAGCCACTGCAAACGAACTCCAGATGCATGTGCCACCTTGTGCATCTGGCTTATGTGGGTCCTGGAGAATTGAACTGGGATCATTTGGCTTTGCAGGCAAACACCTTAAGTGCTAAGCCATCTCTCTGGCCCCCTGTCTCTCTCTCTCTTTGTTGGGTTTTATAAAAACCTTTTTATTGACAATTTCATAAATGAACATATAGTCATTTTTATCATAACCCCTTCCCATTACCTACTTTTGTCCTCCTCCCTTGTCCCCCTTCCACTGAACCTCTTCTTTCCAACTTGTCCTTGTTTTATTTTGATATATTTTTTTTTGTCCTCTGTTGTTAACTGTGATGGAATGTTGATGGGTCCAATACTGTTCAAGTCTCATGTGGGTAATAACAACTGCTGGGGTTGTGAATGCAGAAGTGACTTCATGTCCAGAAGACAGCATTCCACAGCTTTCCTGTCTGTCCTCTCCTTTGTTCTGTCCACCCCTCTTCTACCATGCTCCTGGACCTTGCAGGGGGAGATGTAGTTGTCTAGTTTGGTGCGAGCACTTGGCATTCATGTGTTCTCAACCCTCTGGCAAATTCTGAGTCTCCTCAGTGGTCATCACCAACTGTAAAAGGAAGCTGCTCTGATCAAAGGTGAAAGCAGCATTCACCCATGGGTATAAATATAAATATTTAGAGGCATTTTGACAGGCTCAATGTATCCATTTAGTGTTTGGTTGATTTTTGACATATGGTCTCAACTCTTTAGCCCAGGCCATCCCATAACTCACTCTGTAGCCCAGGAAAGCCTTGAATCTGTTGTGATCTGCTAACTCATCCACCTGAGTACAGGGAATATAGGTGTGAGGCACAATGCCTGACCCTATCAGCTATATAATCTGCAAGATAAAGCACAAATATTATTTTATTTTATTTTATTTTTGTGAGGTAGGGTCTCACTCTAGCCCAGGCTGAGTTGGAATTCACTATGGAGTCTCAGGGTGGCCTCGAACTCATGGCAATCCTCCTACCTCTGCCTCCTGAGTGCTGGGATTAAAGGCATGTGTCACCATGCCTGGCTTTCATTTTTTAATTTTAATCAGTTACTATCTATTTATTTTCTTTGCTGTTTGTACCTTTTGTGGCATATCTAATAAGGCATTGCTTAACTCAGGTCATGAATATCTACACATATTTTCTTATAACAGTTTAATAGCACCAGATTTTATGTTCCAGTCTTTTGTTCACTTGGAGACATTTTATATATAGTATGAAGTAGGAGTTCAACTTCCTTCTTTTGTTCATAGCTGCCTAGCTCACCCAGGAGCAGGTGTCAAAGACTATTTCTTTCCTATTAAATAATCTTGCATATTTTTAAAAAGTCCATTATACATTTATATTTTATTTATTTGAGAGAGAGTTACAAAGAGGCAGACAGAGAGAGCAAGAATGAGTATGGGTATGCCATGGCCTCTTGTAACAAAAACGAACTCCAGATGCACATGCCACTTGGTACATTTGGATTTATGTGGGTACTGGGGAATTGAACCCAGGCATTGGGCTTTGCAAGCAAGCACCTTTAGCCACTGTGCCATCTTGCCAAGCCCCCAATCCACTGTACATTTTGATCAACACAGGATATTCTCACACAGAGACTTGTGAGAAATATACTTTGCCACCCTGGGTAAGGGAATAATGAAACTGACATCCCATTAGACTTGGTAATTGTGCTTTGCTGAAAAAAAGGAGGAAGAACAAATCATAAGCAATTGGCAAAGAAAATACGACAGACCCATGTGAATGAGTCTAAGTTTTTTTTTTATTCTTCATTTTTTTCCACTATTTTGTAATATGAAGGGTATGTTCCAGATTGAGGCTCATACGCAGCAAAAATCTTAGTGAGACTTAAAGGTATATATAGTGGTAAAGTTGGTGGTAAGGAAGAATGTTAGGAGTTTTCGAGAGTTGTGTGAATACTGCTTATCTAGTAGGCACAGCGTGGGAAGACCAGTAGGGAGATTTCTCCTCTCTTGCCATCCATGGTAGAAAGAAGATTCACAGACTAAACAGTGGTTTGCCGTCTGCATGAAATGTACAAGTTTAGAGCTATTTGCACAATTATTTTAGTACAATGAAGTTTGAAAAACTACATCTTTTAAATGTATCTTTCTATAGCAGTATATGAAGACTTACTAGCAAAAGGGCACAGGGAAGACCCTATCTGTTCAGTGTGTCAATCCCAGAACATAGAAAGGGGTCTCAATCCAGTTCTGTCAATAAGCTCACATTTCGACCTTGCTACACCTGTCTTCTCATCTCCCAATTCTTTTAAAGATTTTGTTTTTATTTATTTATTTATTAGAGAAGAGAGGAAAGGGAAAGAGAGAGAGGGAAAGAGAGAGAGGGACAGTGAGAATAGGTGAGCCAGGGCCTTTCACCACTGCAAACAAACTCCAGACACATGCGCCCCCTTATGCATCTGGCTTGTGCGGGACCTGGAGAATTGAACTGGGGTCCTTAGGCTTTGCAGGCAAACACCTTAACTGATAAGCCATCTCTCCAGCCCTCCCATTTCTTTATTTGAGAGAGAAGAACCCACCTGCTAGCTGCTGGTAGCATGTTGGTCACCTGCTTCTGACCCCACTTCTAGGATTATGAATTAATCCATTGCTCTTGTACTCCATGGAATACATCCAATCCCCCTGTGGTGGTTTGGGTTAGGTGTTCCCCATAAATTCATGTGTTCTGAATGCTAGTGGCAGCTGGTGGCAATTTGGGAAGTGGAGCTTTCTGGAGAAGGTGTGGTCTTGGGGGTGGGCTTATGGGTGTGACAGTCAGCTCCCACTTGGCAGTGTTTGGCATACTCTCCTGTTGCTGTTTTCTATCTGATGTTGGCCAGAAAGTGATGTCTAGTCTCTGCTCATGCCATGGTTTCCCATGCCATCACTTTTTGACAACAGAAATTCCCATAGTTTGGGGGAATTTTGAATCTATAAACCAAAATAAACCCTTTCCTCCCATCAGCTGCTTGGTCAGGTGCTTTTATCAGCAATGAGAAGATAACTACAACATTCTCATACTCCTTTCAGCATTCCATGATGACCCAGGGGACCTTGGCAATATCATATTTATTCTTATACATACCCATGCTACATCCCTCTCTGTTGAGTTAAAATTCAATATTCAGGACTGGAGGGATGGCTTAGTGGTTAAGGCATTTGCCTGCAAAGCCAAAGGACCCAGGTTCAATTCCCCACGACCCATGTTAGCCAGATGCACAAGGGAGTGCACGTGTCTGGGATTCATCTGCAGAGGCTGGAGGCCCTGGTGCGCCCATATTCTCTCTCTCTCTCTCTCCCCCTCTTTCTCTGTCAAATAAATAAATAAAATAATTCATTATTCATCCAAATACCTATCTTTGCTTGTGGTAAGCATGCATACATGTGCTCGTGTACACACATATAACTACACATATCATGTAAAACTGAGCTGTAGCAGGTATGATAAAAGCCTTAATAATAATGGTGAAGGAAAAGCTGAATATGAATCAACAATGTGATGAGCTTATAAAAAATGTAAGTGTCATCTTGGTTTCGGTGGAGGGTAGTAAATCACACATCACTCAACAGTATTATTGATTCGTCTACTTGATGCTGGCTGCTCTAGATGTGATAAGGTTCCTTCTTTTGAAGTTTTGTGTCTTTTGAGAAAATAGGCATTAAGGAATGGTAACTATAGGAATGAGTATAAATTTTAAAGCATGATAAGCTCCATAAGGGAATAGAACAGAGTGCAGGGAAAGAGTGTAAAAGAGACTTAATTTAGATGAGCCAGGAAGAATAGGTGCCTCTGGGGAAGTGACTTGGAACTGAAGGGCAGAGATAGGAGAAGCATGAGAGGAAAAGAAATCTAGCCAGAAGGAACCAAAGGGCATGTTAGGAACCTTCATTATTATTGAAAGTTTTTTTCTTTGTTTGTGTGTGTATAATGTGATGTGGTGTGTGTGTGTGTGTGTGTGTGTGTGTGCAGTGTTTGTGGTATATGTATGTGTATGTGCCCATGTGGCCCTCCATGTGCTCACTTGGGATGGCCATAGTGGAGCACTGGGCAGAGCTCCTTCACTCTTCCACCCATTATAACTTGAGCCAGAGTTTCTTACTGATCCCTGAGCTTGCCATTTTCCCTACACTCTCCAGTGATTCTCTGGTCTCTGCTCCTGTATGAGACTGGGGTTACAGACATGCAAGGCCATGCCCAGCTGCTGTTTATGTGAGTCCTTGAGATTAAACTTCAGCAGTATCTCAGGTCTCCTCAGGTCCTTATGCTCAACAGGAAGTGCTCAACCACTGAGCCATCTCACCAGGCCTTATGGAAGGTTCAATGAGTATTCCCAAAGACTGGTTTCAATAGATAATTATCATGTATTTCAGGGTATTCACACTATTGTAATGTAGAGTAAGAACTGTACTCTATCTTGCAAGCAATCTCTTTAAATTATTATAGATTAGGTTTTTATTGCAGTATTTTAAAAGGAAGAGTGGCTGAAAAAAAGAAGGGCAGTGGAGGTGATTAACTTGGAAAGGTCAAAATGTCAGGAAGGAGGGAAAGAAAAATAGTTCTTACTGGTCATTTGCTATGATTCACTCAGTGTTCCCTGAAAAATCACATACAGGTCCCATCCAGTCTGTAGCCCAACCCTAAATGGTGGATATTAATTCTATCCTACAGATCAATTGAGGTTGAGTGAGGTTAAATAACTGCCATGATTAATAAATGGTAGTGCCATTGGTAGAAGCCAATTTTGTTTGTTTGATGATGGGGCTCTTGTACTATTTTAAGATCTTTAAGAGACTAACTGACAAAGGTTGGAAAGAGAAAGCCACAGGTGCTCATAACAAGAGGACTAAAGGCAGTGAGAACATCTGAGGGTGGAAGCATTTATTGGAAGCCATGGCCATGGAAACTGTAGTTAGGATCCACATCAGAAAACAGATCATAAAGACCAGGAGGACCAACAGTCAGCAGAGAGACTGTTGCAGCTGAAAGCCTGGAAGATGCAACTGAGGGAGGGTCAGGGAGTTGGGAGGGCTTGCTCAAGGACTGGGAAGCGAGGGTGAGCAGATGTAGTTTCCTTGGACAGACTGCTATAACAAAATCTTGGATGATTTTAGGCAACAGAAGTTCCTCATAGTTTTGGGGGCTTAATCAAAGTGCTAATTAATTTGGTGTTTGGTGAGAAGCCATTTCCTGGTTCATTGGTGGGTGTTTTCTCCCTATGATATAAAAGTGTGGGGGGGAACTAAACTCCCTTGAATTTTAATCTCCAGACACCTAATTCCACTCATGTGGGATCTGCTTTTATGAAGAAATTGGCTGCCACCCTAATCACTCTAATAATATCATACTGAAGGCTGAGATTTCAGCATATAATTTTTAAACTGTTTTTTTTTTTTTTTTTTTTTTTTTTTTTTTTTGAGGTAGGGTCTCACTCTAGCTCAGGCTGACCTGGAGTTCACTATGCAGTCTCAGGGTAGCCTCGAACTCATGCTGATGCTCAGGGATGCCATCCACCTCTTTTTATTTTTTCTATTTTTATTATTTATTTCTGTGTATGTATACGTATTTGTATGTATGAATGATGTGTGTGTGTGTGTATGGGCTCGAGTGCTTTTTCTGTGTGTGTGTAGATCAGAGGACAACCTTGGCATATTTCTCTTATCCTTCCACCCTTTTGAGACAGGGTCTCTCTTGCCGCTGCTAGAGAGCTTCTGGATTCTCCTGGCTCTGCCTTCCATTGTAGGCATGCTGAGATGACAAATACATACACCACCCTGTAACCAGCTTGACATGGGTGCCGAGGAAGACAGAACTACAAGCAAGCACCTTTAACCACAGAGCTAGTACCCATCTCTTTTTGGAATAGGCTCCTCATTGGTTTGCTTTGTGCTGACCAAGTAAGCTAGACTAGCTGATCAGTGAGCTCCAGGGGTCTGCCTAGACCAGCTTCCCTTGTGCTGAGATTATAGATATACACTGGTACACACACAGCGTTTGACGTGGCTACTGGGAATGGAACTCGGGTCCTCATGCTCATAAATGGTAATAGTCACTTTACCTACGGATCTATCTCTCTAGCAGCTCAATGTATAAATTTTGGAGGGATATTTAAACCAAATAGGCCTGAAAATAAGAACAGCTTGCCAACTGTCAGGTACAAAGAGTGAAACCACAGTCTTCCTGTGTAGCCCCTCACCTACAACTGAGCACAACTACAGCACTAGGGACTGACCACTTCTGCCTAGGCCTCCAGAGCCTTCTGGGGGATCGGGGAGTGGTTCTCTGATATTCTCACATGTGTATTGTTCTTAAAGATCTAACTGTATTCTGTTGCAAAAGTTAGCAGAAAACTGGACATTAGCTTGGCCCATTGTACTAACCTGCTCTTCTACAGTACTTCTGGGTCATTCACTGTTCTGGAAGCTTTGTATCTATTAGTTCATTTACTCATCAAGACACTGAATGACTGCTACCGTCAGCAGCAATTATAGATGAGGGGTCATGAAAAAGTACATAATTAGTATAACACCTCATAGTGAGTACTTTGTAGCTGGAGTCTACCCATGTAGTCTGTCCCAGAGTTGAAGATCATAACCCTTGTGCTCTTTTTGGGTGATGAGCTTCAAAGGGATTACAGATACTGCCACAAGAAAGTAACAAGCAAGAAAGGGGCATGATGTGTGGTACACAGCCTTCCTGGCCTGGTTTTCTTCGACACATCTCTAATGCTTTCCAGAACCTTCCCTTCATGGCTTTCACAACACCCATTTCCATGGCTTCCTCCTTACTCACCTAATGTTCCTGGACCACTGGTCCTAGTCAGTCCTACGTCCTTGGGAGATCTACCCACAGGCTTGTGTCTTTCCTCATCAGGATCAGCACATGGATGAACAGCCCTTGGAGAGTAGCAGTAGTAGTAGGAGCAGCACAAATCAAATACACTTCTCAGAGCTATAGTTTAAATGAATTATAATGAGGAAAATCTGAATTTTCCATAATACTTTGAATTTCATTATACTGTTGCATGGAAATTGTTTCCTTTATTTCTCCCAAGAATTATGTGCCATGGATGACATTATTATCACTTTATTGGTGATGAAGTTGAGATTCCAGGGAGGATGCGATATGCCCAATGTCTCACAGCTGGACGCATTTCTGGTGTTTGGACTCTGAAGCTCTACGATGTTACCATTACTGTATGTCATCAGATGGGATCTGGTGTGAGGAATGCATATTTTAGCAGTATCAGCCACTTTATACACAGTGAGTATAAATATAAACTTGGCCATTGGCTTTGTCTATGTAAGCCATTATTGTAAAGTGAAACTGAATTGTTTCTGAAAACTAATTTGTCAAAGAAGTATTTATTTGTGGAACTATTTAGCAAGTAAAAGAATCCATATATTTTTGTTGGATGTGTGCATAACAGAGAAAAAATCAAAAAACAAATGGTTCTGTCATTTTTAGGCCAAAATTCCAATTATGTCTATTTTTGTACAAAGTAATGTACATAAGTGATGATGAAGAAAAAGAAATATTGGGGAGAGAATCATTCCAAGATCTATCTTTCATGGAGTAATGTAAGGACAGATGTTCTCATTTTAATTCTGACAATGATGTCCTTTTGGCCTTTATTTTGTTGGTGGCTGAATAGCCATTATGTTAGAATGGAGTTGGGATGAGGGCTGTTTCTCCAAGACAGACTCTGGGGTGGGGCTAGGAGGCAGTGGACAAGGCTTCCATCTCATCCTTGGATTCTGGGAAGCACCAGATGTGCCAGTGTTACTTGTCTGAATGTCAGTGTTTTCTCTGTAAATGGAAAACAACCTGACAAATAACATAAAGGATAGTTAAACACAAAAATAATTACCTCAGTCCTTTTGGACAAGACAGAGCTTTTAAGTGCTTCCTTCGTCTTCTCTTCTACCAAGCTCTTGTTAAGTGGGGGTGATGATACCCCTTTGCATATGAAACACTGTCTAGGTGAGCTCAATGGACAAACCCAAATTTGCAACACTCAGAGCCAGGGCTTGACCTGAGGTCTGATGACTCTAATTTGGTATATTGTCTGACCTACCATGCATGAAGTGCTGGCTTGCACAGCAGGTCAGCAAGAATAAAGCACCATGATTCCTTCTAACATACAACTTTGAGGAAGGCTGGTAAGGTGACTGAGCTGTGAAACAGGCATTTATGGATAAGAGACCTCTGTGCATTAATACTGTGAGTGAGAAGTCGAACTAACATCTAATTTTAGTATGCAGCAAGTGCGGCGTGCCTGTTAATCGTATTCAGTCAGGCTGACTAGAGAGGAGAGAGGAATAAAATAAACATTTCACTTAACCTTTACAATTCGTAGATGCTGATTGTTCTACCAGCTTTCGACTACTCCTCCCCTGTCATCACTAGCTATGTTCTATGGTGTCCACACACTCTTTTGTTCTCTGTTCGTTCTCCTTCCCTACCATTCCACCCCCATCAGCTTTCTTCCTCCTGCTGCCTAAGCTCTTGTCATTGCTCAGGTTGACATCCTCCAGGCCTGAGGTCTTTTTCTGTCCTCTCTAGACTTGTGGACATGAAGCAGGCTTCGCAAACCTCAGAAGGACCTATGACATAGCTTGCATGTGAAGATCTCCAGAAGAAAGGGAGGCAGGGAACCCATTAAGCCACATAAGAAAGACCTTGATAAAACCAGTATGCAGACATCAAAGGAAAAGGAAAATGGGTCTAGAGAGCGCTGCAATAAATTGTAAGATTCCTTTTACCTTGACATTGCCATCCTATCTAGGTACAACCAACCTACAATGACATGAAACCACTAAGTAGTGAAAACTGTGGAACGAAGATCATTTGGACATCATTATATTTAAAGTGGCAATTAGAAAGGCAAAGATTAGAAGCCGGGCGTGGTGGCGCACGCCTTTAATCCCAGCACTCGGGAGGCAGAGGTAGTAGGATTGCCGTGAGTTCAAGGCTACCCTTAGACTACATAGTGAATTCCAGGTCAGCCTGGGCTAGAGCAAGACCCTACAAAAAAAAAAAAAAAAAAAAGAAAAGAAAAAAAAGAAAAAAAAAAGAAAAAAAAGAAAAGAAAAGAAAAAGAAAGAAAAAAAGAAAAGAAAAGAAAAAGAAAAGAAAAGAAAAAAAAAGAAAGGCAAAGATTAAACCATAATAATAATAATACAATAATAATAGTGGGCTGGACATGCTGCTAGACTTTACTACAGAAGCCTAGTCTCAGTGCATTTGATATAAGAAGTTGCTTTGGGGTCAGTTTTAATAAGTAAGCTATGGAGTTCATCACTGTGAATAAGATGAAAGGTCTCTGTCACCACAAGCAGTTAACTGGAACATAAAGCTCCTAGCATAGATTTGTGCCATACTGGCCAATATAGAAGCCACTAACCACTGACCTCATGCAGGGTGACTTCCCTGGGTTTGAATGTGCTATAGGACCAGATTTTAGATGGGGAATTAAAAAGCAGTAAAAGATTTCAGTAATTTGTCTATTGACTGATGTTAGCATACTTTTGATGCCCCATATAGTTAAACGTAATATATCACTAAAATTAATTATATCACTTTTTACCACTTTTTAATGTGGTTTCTAGAAAGTCTAAGATAGACCTGTGCTTATTTTCAATGACTTCATTGGCATTCCATAGAATAGCATTGAAGTTCTAGAGCTTCCATTAATTGCAAACAGGAAGAAAAATCCTTACCAAATCACAGTCAATTGCCTAGTCTAGGCAATAATAGACGATACTACAAAGAGAAGACTGTGTTAAGATTGTTACCGATAACTAAAGTCTACATGCTCCAGGTGAACTTCAAGGAGTTGTAGATAGAACAAGAGGAAAGAGGCAGGGCCCATGGAGACAGAAACAACCAGTCTGTGAAGAAGTTGTGCATGGGGGTCCAGATCAGCAGAGACAGATGTTCTGGTTGTTGCTGCTGTATTTGCACAAGGATAGTTTTGGTTTGAGAGAGGACAAATCAAGAGTCCTTAGAAGAAAGCTATTATTAGCTGGATATTATGCAAGACATTGTGCTTCTTGCATATTGTTTGTTATCGTGTCTAACATACTGCAATTAATTCTGCAATCATCTGTAATGTTTAGGGAATTGCTTTGTTGACTTCATAAAACCTCCATTCTCAGGAACTTCTTGAGGTGTTCTGAAGTGTTCTGTGTCTCAGCTTGGAGCTACCTCTGTCAAATTTCCATTGACCACACCTACTGACTAAGTTGTCCATCTTACAGGATTTGGCTTCAACCAGGTCTATCCTTTTAGATGGAACTGCATACGCTATTCACATTCCTAGCCATTTCAAAGAAATCCTGGTTTTCAACATCCACTGAGGGGGTTTGTGGGGAGAGAGTTTTACTTTAAACAAGGTATTTGAAAACCTGGAATTCCAAAGAGAAATGTACACATGCACCCATCAGCTTGGCTTCTCTGGTGGGGAGGGGTGACTCAGTGAAGATTTCAACTATAGCGTCTGTATCCTGGAGTTGCTGTTCTCAGAGTGTAGCTGTGGGCCCTTTGGTTTCTTGTTAGAAACATAATAATACTTGCTTTTAACCAATCATGAAACTAATACCAGAAACCATGTTTTTTTTTTTTTTTTTTTTTTTTTTTTTTTTTTTGTCTTTAGTCTTCTCTGGCTCCAAAAGAAGAACAGGAGATGAGACTATTTTTAAACCTAGAAGATAATAGCTGAATGTGAATCTTTCAGATGTCTCACATAAACATGAGCTAAAAGGAAGCGAGCACAGAATGGAACTCAAAAGCCAGAGTCTACTTCTCCACTGTGGGACACAGCATTAGGGAATGGAGTCTTTGGATTTTCTGCAGTGAGATCCCAGCCAGGTTGCCATCACTTTTCCTTCCAGTTGTATACTCAAAGTAGAAGCTCATTCCCATCTTTGATGGTCACTGTAATCACTCATATTATATATAAGCTGCCTGCATTAGGCCAATAAGCATCCCTTTGCTTTGTATGAACTGCTAGAGGTGTCCAAAGCTAATTGTTTCCTCTGTTCTGCTTTTCAGAGGCACAGATGTCAATATATGGTTTCTTAATTATGTTCATTAACATAAATTACTGAGATTTATAAATTAAACAGTTTTTCATAGATATAGCATTCTTATCCTAGGATTCAAATTATAGGCATTATATTATATTATAGGCATTCAAGTTTGTGGTGTGGCCATTAGAAGCTAGCAGAATTGGGCAGGCTATAGTCACTTTGGACTTTGTTTCCATCATCAATAGCACATGGAAAGTGAATGAGATGTAATCTGCATATTTCCATATGGGACAATTTCACCTGTGTCAACTCATAGTAGGGGTGGAAATCATAACTGCTGAATCTCTGCTTTTAAAACTTCATTTTAAAAGTTGTCTTAAGGGCTGGGGAGATGGCTTAGCAGTTAATGTGCTTGTCTTCAAAGCCAAAAGACCCAAGTTTGAGTCGCCAGGGCCCATGTAAGCCAGATGCACAAGGTGGTGCATGAGTCTGAAGTTTATTTGCAGTGGCTGGAGGCCCTGGCATGCCCATTCTCTTTCTCTCTCTCTGTTTACCTCTTTTTCACTCTGTCTTTCTGTCAAATGAATAAATAAAAATAAAAATATTCTTTAAAATAGTTCTTTTATGAGATAGCTGCAAACAACCTCAATTTTCTCCCCAGTGATGGGTGTACTATTCAAATATTACCACTTCTACCAACGAGAACTTCAAGTAGCAGGGGACAGTATTTGGGCTATTTCATGTAAGACAGCAAGCTAAGGAATAATTGTTCAAAAGTCTCTAGCATTCAGTAGGCACTGTCTTCCCAGGGTCACATTTCACAGAATGTTGACTGCAGTTGTGACCCAGGTTAAACACGGGCTATGGGCCTCATAGCTTGGTATTGCTCAATTTGTTCATTACATACTCATCACAAAATTGACTGAGCTCCTACAGGGTGACAAGGAGTGTTCTTGTAACTGGGAAGATAGGTGTGAACAAGACAGCCAGTGACCTTACCTCTGTGAAGTGTCCACTTTAGAAGAAACTGACATTAAAAATACTCACCGAAAATAAAACTACAGACAGGGCCCATGACAACAACGTCATACACAAAGCCTGTTACCTTGAACCCTCAGAGCAATCCCCCAGCAAGGTGGGCCCCAGGCATTTCAGGCTGTGTGGACATGAGCCCCAAGGGTTCAGTGGGCCAATAACATTTCTGGGATTCAGGTACAGAGTGAGGCAGGGGTGTTGCAGCCCACCCTGCGGCTTCAGGATCCTGATGGGACCAAGGATGCAAAATAAATAAATCTTCAGTTTCTTCATTGCAAAACAAAGAGAATGCTCCCTTCTATAGGGTCATGGGGATTAAATAAACTCGTAGAAGACAAGCATTTAGACCTCTACCTTATCCTCAGATTCATTAAAAACAGATGCTAGCTGCTGTCCAAACTTTCATAGAAAACAAACATCTATCAAACAGAGCATTTAAGAGACCAGGGAAAGGTTCTAGAAGTTCTGGTAGAGTGACTAACCTCTTTGTGTCAAAGGAGAGAAGGCATTCGATGAGTTTTGAACACAGGATGGGGTGAGCCTTGAGGAACAGGGCATGAGGAAGACAGGAAATCACAGGTACCATGCCTGAAAGATCAGGGCTCATGTTGCAGGGTGGACAGTAATTGCTTCTCCTGGTTGGAACATGAGTGCCTTGGAGGAGGGGCAAGAGATGAGTTGGCTAAGCCCAGAGAATAATCCCCTTTTCTATGGCTGTCAGGAGCTCTGGGAGATGATGAGAGAATGGGAGAGCCAGAGGGAAGCTCTGAGGCCCAGGACCAGACGCGGTGGGCCATTTGGACCTCTATCATCGGAGAGGTGAAACCCCAGTCGTGTGCCAAATTGCCTCTTCAGGCTCCAACCTCTCCCTACCGTGGACTGTTTGTCTGTGTGGAATGAGATAATTTGTCAGACACCAGCTGCTGATCACTCTTTCCTCATGGGCACATTTATTATTATGTTACAATGCGCATGAAGAATCTTTGCCATCATTGGAGTGAAAATGATTAAAATGTGTGTGGGGGGGTTGGTGTGTGTTTTGTTGTGTGTGCAGAAATTCTCAAGCCCTTCCTTCTGTCAGAGACAGCATCATTGGTCATGTGCTGTGTAGGGGGAGCAGGCTGGTGAGAGTCATTGTCATAATTAGCAAAACAACCAGCAAGAGAATCCCAGGGTACCAAGCCAGGGAAGGGGGTGGAGGGTATACTGTATGGAGCCTTTGTGACCAGCCCAGGAAGGAAGCTTGGGCTATATGTCTCTGAAAAGTACACAGGACAGACTGCCTGGCTGGCTTCTAGATCTGCACCATGTCTAATTATGTACCAGGAGGCAAGAAAAGGTGTAGGTCTGTCTTTCCAGTTCAGAGGGAGAAAAAAAAATATGTGGTGTCTCGCGTCTAAGAAACGAACAGGCTGACCTTTTCAGAGTGTCTGAAAGAAAAAACCAGATGTATTTCTCAAGAGTCACTGTGACTGAAGGCTTGCATTGTGCACTCACATAAAGGGAGAGCTAACCAGAAACCAGCAGCTGATGATCTGAAGCCAGGCTGTGCTATTGTCCGGCACACAAATGTTCTACAAGGACCCAGACCACCATGCAGTTCTCTGTGTGCAGACTATGGAGGTTGGGGGGCGGGGGCGGGGGCGGGGCTTTTTTTATTATTATTATTCCTTTCTTTCTTCCCTTCCTGAAACCTTTCCTTCCAAACCCTCTGCAGTTGTCTACATTCAACTGCTAGCAATTATTCCCCTTGACCCTCCTTGCTCTCCAAATGGGGTGTGGGCCTCTGAAGGTTTTCCCCTTTGTACCTGACAATCCCTTGTGACAGGCAGGCTCTGGGGAGGAGGTGAGGTCTCAGCTCCCTGGGGGGACAGTCACCAGGAATTGAGGAGCTGTGATTTATTCTCCATAGAGCAAAGTCAAAGCTAGGCAACTCTGTGTTGGGAGGCAGACGGGAGAATCCTCTCGAGCTCATCAAGGGCCATTTCCCTATTGTCCTTGGGGAGGTTTGGGGGGGGGAAGGCTGGTGATTTGGAGGGGGAAGGGAGAAGGAGGGACAAGATGTAAAAGAGGAGGCAGTCAAATGAGGTCCTTCCTCCATTGCAGCTCACTCTTCTCTCTCCCTCAGTGCCACCCAGCGTAGAGGGCATATCTTCCCTCCCCTACCATCTCTAAAATACTTGGAAGCAGACTCTTGTCTTATCCTTCTCTTGTCTTTCTGTAGTCCTCAGTCTCATGTTTGTGCCCAGTGGCTCTCTACTAGCAGGAATTAAGCCAGTAGATCATTGGCTGTCCTCGGAGAGCCGCACCTCCTAGCAGCAACCTTCCTCCAGTCATGGAAACTAGGCCCAGCCCCAGGGATCTTATCACTCCATTTTGCTGAAATTGTTTTCCATGTCTATAGATAACAAAACACACACACACACACACACACACACACACACACACACACAATATCAAGTGTCCAACAAGATAAAATGATAGTGCTCTGTCCTTTAAAGAGGGTTGACTGTGTATAAAGGTCCACTTGAGGGACACTCCAGAGCGTTCAGAAGCAGGATCTTACTACCTCAGTAGTTGGGATCAGAATACCTACTGTCCAATGGCTGGACAAAGGACCACTTTGGTTCCAGCTTCAACTGTTGTCCATGAGGTTACAGGTTACATCCTGGTCTAAACTTGCTGTAGCACTTGTTTGGGAAATAACCCTAAATCATTCATGTGTATGTATGTATGTATGTATGTGTGTGTGTGTGTGTGTGTGTGTGTATGCAGACATACATATACATATATACACATACACATATATATATATGGCTCTTGTCTCTTTCTTCTCCATGACTATAAGGTCTTAGAATAGTATCCACAACAATAGCAACTGCTAACATTTTCATTATTTATATGTGCTATGCTAGTCAACTTTTCGCTATGTTAAAGCATCCTCCTAGTACCAAGCAAGCAGAGTGGTTAGTGCTACTTGGAATTCAGAAAGTACTTTTTAAAAAATATTTTATTTTATATTTATTTATTTGAGAGAGAGAGATACAGAAATAGGCAGGGAGAGAGAGAGAGAGAGAGAGAGAGAGAGAGAGAGAGAGAATGGGTGCACCAGGGCCTCCAGCCACTGCAAATGAACTCCAGATGCATGCACCCCCTTGTGCATCTGGCTTACGTGGGTCCTGGAGAATCGAGCCTCGAACCGGGGTCCTTAGGCTTCATAGGCAAGCGTTTAACTGCTAAGCCATCTCTCCAGCCCCAAAAGTACTTTTTAAACCAAGAGAAGAAATAAATGCTAGATAGATCCTTCCAAGAATGAAACTAATAAATTAAGCAAAATATTAGAAAAAAAATGTTCTGAAAAAGCAACCAAATCAAGTGATCTTTTAACACCTTGTTTAAATTGTGAGTGACCCTGGCTTTGGGAAATAAGTTAGAAAGACCCTGAAATTTTGGGGTATATTTTTATTTAAAATGTATCAATGAATTAATTAAGTTATTTTGAAAACTTTTTCTTTTTCTTTAAACATTTTTAAATAATTTATTTATTTCTTTATTTGAGAGAGAAAAAGAGGCAGAAAGAGAGAGAGACATACAGAGAGAGACGAAAGGGAGAGAGAGAGAATAGGTGTACCAGAGCCTCCAGCCACTGCAATGAACTCCAGATTCATGCACCCCCTTGTGCATCTGGCTTATGTGGGTCCTGGAGAGTTGAACCGGGATCCTTTGGCTTTGCAGGCAAATGCCTTAGTGGCTAAGCTATCTCTCCAGCCCCAGAAAGCTTTTTTCTTTTAAGATTTTTTTTTCCTGGCAGAGAATCAATTTATTGATTGATTGTGGCTTTATGAGACAGGGTCTCACAGTATAGCCAAGGTTGGCCTAGAACTCACTTTGTGACCCAAGTTGACCTTGAACTCATGGGCATCCTTCTGCCTTAGGTGCCTAAGTGCTAGGTTTAGGGGTGATGTCAGAAAGCAGGGTTGGGACAGATCACACAGGGCCATACATGCAGGACACGTTACCTGGGATCCCCACAAAAGCTGAGCACTAATGTGGCAGATCTTGGTCTTTTTCTTCTCCCTCCTTCCTGACTCTTCCCTCCTCCTTCCTCCCTGGCTCTCCCTCCCCTATGCCTCATGAGTCATGATGAGGCATCTCTTATTTGTTGCTTATACTCTTGAGGAAGGAGAGAATTTACACCAGATAGCATCTAGCTCTTGTTAGATCAGGCCCAAGATTCTCTGTGGGATTTGGCAGGGCCGTCGGTACTGTTATGGATTACCATCCATAGCCTGGCCTTTGTTGAGCTCTTCATTTCTGGCTGGAGAAATGGGTAAGTATTGACAGCTCCTTAAAACCAATCTACGAATTTATTACCTAAGGGTAAAGGTGATGTGATAATTTGTCTTTTAATTCATAGCACATTTATTGAACATTTACTTTGTACCTGATGGTTTGACCAGGATGGGGTTTCAAAGGCAGTGATTTTTCTGTCTTAAAACAAGTAAAGTCTTGGGCAAACTGGAATGAAATGGTTAGCCTATGCATGGAAGATATTGTGACTCCAATGATACACACCATGCCTGCCTTCAAGACATCACAAGACAGACAATATGGAATTCTAAGAGCTATGGTTGAAGGAAACAAAGTTGCTGTGTTTCTAACTCCTAAGACCCCAGTACAATGAGGGTGATGAGGGAAATACATGGCTTGTTTCTGAATGATGACAAGATGACAAGGTGTCTGCAGTGTGGCCCCAACATGAATGCCCTCACCTGATTCTGCAGAGATCCACAACACGTGGGATAGTATACATCTGTTATATAACCTGCTGTGTTATGTGTACTAGACATTTGTTACCAGGGAACTGGACCTGACCCTAGAGATCCCACTGGTACCCACATGCCATATAGCTAATGGCTAGTTTCCATTCAGAAGTGCTAGAAGAGAAGGCAGTGACTATATATTTAACCATGGGGGCATCAACCTTTGGGCAAAAGGGGGCTGGTGATCACATGTGTCATTCTTTCTTGGCATAAGGAGAACTGGAGGGCATGGAGGAGATGTCTATTCATCTGAATTCCTGGGACAGAGGAGTCGGGCAGAAGGCTTTTCAAAGGCATGTTGCATCTTGCTCAGTGAGTGCGCCTCTCAATTCTTTCTCAGAAGCAGACATTAAAACCCACAGCACAGTCATTTAGAATTTCAAAGGTTTCTTCTTCAGGGGGTGGGACACAAAAGACACCACGGTTATTCACATAATGCTGGGATGGTGGGAACAGCAGCACACCATTAGCCAGACGTGCAGCAAACCTCTGTGGAGAAAGGCAAGAGCTATTCTGCCCGCATAAAGAAGACGCCTTATTACGGTGGCTTGAAAAAAGATGATTATCATTATTGCTTTTTAAAATTCACTCCTGCATTCTACCTAGGTTGGGAGAGCTTAAGAGGGGGAAGGAATTTTTTTAAAGTAGTTCATAGATCACTAATAATCACAAAACATTGAGCATTCAGCACACAAATCTCTCTCTGTCTCTCTCCAATCTGAATTTAGAGTAAACACAAGTCCTAAGTCATGAGATCCCTCTCTTTCTCAAACAGAGATCTTTCAGCCCTGCTCTGTGTGGCTTTAAATGGAGCAATGGTTTGAAGGACCGAATAAGCTGGAACTTTTCTCCTCCATCACGCTGCTAGTCCTCCAACATTATCTTGCCTGCCTTTGCCTGTCTTCTCTTTCCTTTGTTTTGGAATTACATGAGGCAAATGCCACAGATCTAAGTTGGAAAACCAGGAGCCCAAGCTGCAGGGAACAGCCGGCAGACAACATTGTCTCTGAACTGCTATTGTTTCTATTTTAGGAGCACATTGAGTGATTAGTTTGGGTAACAGTAACATCGCATTACCTTGCACAGGCTGGAAATGTCTTTCAATAAGAAGGCAACACCGAGGCCATGTGATACAATCCCGTAGACAGAGCCAAGTGGAATACATCAAAGAAAGCCTTGATGCAGATGCTTCATGCAGAAGAAAATTAGGTCAGAGACCACTTCAATTTCAGCTTCTGCCAGCCTCGTTTGAGAGCTTCCAGTGAATTCGTAATGAATAGCTTCTAGGGCACTTTTCTCTCATTCAGTCACAGGCTGCCACAGCCAGATGAGCGTTCCATGTGGAATCTTCTCTCATTATTTAAAACGGTTACTTTGTGTTCTGAAATTCCAGAACCCTTCCAATACCCCACCACCATGGGCTTGAAACAAAAAGACTCCAAAGAAAATACAGAAAGACATTAATTTCTATCATATTGTACACATGCTCTCTTCCCATCCATCATATACATATATGTATTTTAATACATCCCCAAACCCCGTTTCATCTGCCTATGCAAGTGCATGAACCATGCTGAGGAGTATTGGAGGTGTCGGGCTTTTTTAATCTTAGTCAACTCTGAAGAAGCCGAGTGGTCTATAGATGACCCAAACGCTTTGTTGGCTCCTTGCAGCCACTGTGCATGCGTGAGTGAGTGTGGTGTGCATGTATAAAAAAAGGCTTTTCTCTGAAAAGAGAGGAGAAGGGCAGTGTGACCTCCATGAAAGTGAATGATGCATCTTTTCCCTGCCCACCCCCATCCCCATCTCACACGTTATTTATTATATTGGAGGGTGAGAATCTAGGGGGCCCTGGAAGCTTCCTTTTACATATACTCTTATGCCTACCCTTGTCCGGGGTTCACACTGACAAATTCTTGCTGATTGGAGTGGGGGTGTGAGGAGTGGGGCTCTTCAATTCATGCCAGGAGAAGAATCATTAGATTCTAATGCATGTGGAGGAGAGGGCGCAGAGAGGCAGTCACGGAGGATCACAGAGGCTCCACAGAGCTGGTGACGCTCTTTCCCATGGGAAAGGAAATGAAGCTCACTGCCACACAGTTCCTTTGTCCTTGCTACCTCCAAAGCACTGGGGCTTTCAGTCACAGGTTTTCTCCTTGCTAAGGTTCACAAGGCAGTGGCAGACGGCCCCAGGAAAGCCCTGGAAGGCACTTCTGTCTGATCAGGAGCTGCCATCACCAAGATGTCACCAAGATCTTATCTCTCTTGTCTGGCTGTTTGAAAGACCATGTCCTGCAGAAAAAGATGCCAGCCTTTCAGTCTTTCTTCCCCAGTCTGGTCTCCTCCCTGCCAGTCCTCTCTGCCAGTCCCTGTAATCTTTTTCTATCTGCAACACATACAGTTAAAGTTTCTGAGAAGGACACATGCAGGGGAGGACGTGGCTGTGGAGTAGCAAGCTGATTTGATAGAAAGAGAGATTTAAATTATACCTTGGTGTGGACCTGAACGAGCAGCTCTCTTCTCCAGATTCTGTGTCTTCACTTAGAAAAATGTGGGTACTGATCCTGATTCCAGCACAGCTTGTGCAGTGACTCAATCAATGCACACTGATTTTCTTGTGTTCCAGGCAGTCAGTATCAGCCTGCAAATGTGTAGACCTGGTGACTACAGGGCTCATAGGATCAGCATCCAGGCCCATGGATACACTAATGTATCAGTTAGGAAAGTCTGATTCCTTCCAGAATACACTGCAGTGGGGTTAGCTCAGCACAGGAACAAAACATTGGCTTTAGCATTAGATAGATGTCACTGTGAATGTGACCTGGCTGTGTCCTCCCTGACCTTAAATTTTTCTATAATAACATAAAGATGATACCACTTAGGGGAGGCAGATAGAAGACTGCATGAAAATGCATGAAGGTAGAGAGCTTAACACAGTGCCTGGTACATGGTAAGGCACTCAATAAACATCAGCTGATTATTAGTGTTTTTTTAAAAAAAGATATTTATTTATTGTATTAGAAAGAGAGAGGCAGATAGAAAGAGAGAGAGAGAGAGAGGGAGAGAGGGAGAGAATGGGTGTACCAGGGCTTCCAGCTGCTGCAAATGAACTCCAGATGCATGTGCCACCTTGTGCATCTGGCTTACATGGGTCCTGGAGAATTGAACCTGGGTCCTTTGGTTTTGCAGGCAAGTGCCTTAAGCATTAAACCATCTCTCCAGCCCAGTTGCTTCTTATTATTGCTACTAAAATAATGGAGATATACATGCATACATTTAAGATTTAAAGCCGTGATAAAAATGAACTATTTGAATTGGTGGTTCTTGCTTCACACAGGGGTTATTCTAATACACACACACACACACACACACACACACACACACACACACACACACAGAGAGAGAGAGAGAGAGAGAGAGAGAGAGAATTTAGTTTCTAACAGCAATAGTCTGAAATTCTAACTTCCTTATAGTAAGTAACACAGTGTAAATGGTTAGTAGAGATTTTGGCACATAGGTGCTCAATAAATGCTAGTTTCATTAATGCTATCTTGCTCTGTTCTTCTCTCTGAAGATGCATCTGTTTAAGATGCCACATGGGGTAGAGAATGCTCTATGGAAATAGGAGTCAAAACCCATCAGTTTGATGCCAATTTCTCTATCACCAAATCATAGTACTTCAGAACTTGCAAGGTATAAAAACTGAATCAAAGAAATCATGTGACTTGACAAAGTGAGAGAAGAACTCTTTTTTAAAAGATTTATTTATTTTTATTTTATTATTTATTTATTTATTTGAGAGAGAGAGAGAGAAAGAATGGGCACACCAGGGCTTCCCACTACTGCAAACGAACTCCAGATGCATGCACCACCTTGTGCATCTGGCTTATGTAGGTCCTGGGGAATGGAACCGAGGTCCTTTGGCTTTTCAGGCCTTAACTGCTAAGCCATCTCTCCAGCCTGATTTATTTATTTTTATTTATTTATTAGAGACAGAGACGGGGGGGGGGGAGAGACACAGAAAGAAAGTGAGAATGGGTGCACCAGGACCTCTAGCCACTGCAAATGAACTCCAGATGTATGCACCACCACGTGCATCTGGCTTCTGTGGGACCTGAAGAATCGAACCTGGGTCCTTAAGCTTCTCAGGCAAGTGCCTTAACCACTAAGCCATCTCTCTAGCCCCATAACTTTTGTTCTCACCAAATCCTTCTCTATGTTCTTACCCATTATGGAGCTAAAATCCAACGTGAGGCCATCAGTATGAAAAAGCTTAGCAAACCCAAGTGCCTCCCATCTGCGAATGCCACCTTCCCCAGCTCTCCTCAGCATGGCAGAGGGCCACCAATGTGCAGTGATTTGGTCTGCCATCAAATGCACCTTTGTCAAAGCAGATTGAGCATTGACCTGTGCTGACCCTAGCTGTGGGAAGGAGCCCCATGTCCTGCCATGCTGAGCTGACTATGCTGGCACTGAAGCTGACAGCATGGCACAATCGGAGCTGCCTGGAGAAAACCACTCTCTGCCAAACTTTGGCTTTGAGTGTTGGGATGTGGTCATGGGGTTTACAGAAGGTATAATGGCCAAACAGGGGAGGAAGACACCTCTTTGATCTTTCTCATGCTCACTTACTACGCCCTTTTGTATTGATTATTCTTTATCAAACACTGCTTTTGGACCAAAAAAAAAAAAAAAAAAAGCTTCTAAAATTTCATTATTTAAGAAAAGATACCATATGGCTAGAGATACAAATCAATTGCCACTCAATAGGGCAAGTACTGTGAGAGCACAGCACCGTGGCATCACAGCAAAGGGAAGCATTCGGTTCTGTCTTGCAAGAATTGGATGGGAGAGAGATCATATAATAATGAGGTTTGGATCACAGAAGTAAAACACCTAGTAAATATACGTACATATAGGAAGATAGGCACATGCACATATGTGTATGGATTTTTGTACTCACACATTTAGAGATTTGACTGACGTGTTGGTGGACTTGCCTCAATAGTCCACTAATGACTTGTGTCTTTGTCATGAATTGACATGACAAGTCTTTGGGAGAACCTACAATGTCTATAGTACAGACTCAGCCCTAAATAATAAACACATGTGCATGGCTATATTTCAATAATGCTTAAAACACAAGCACAGGGCTGGGGAAATGGCTTAGTGGTCAAGACGTTTGCCTTGGAAGCCTAAAGACCCTGGTTTGATTCCCCAGGACCCATGTAAGCCAGATGCACAAAGGGAGCGCATGTATCTAGAGTTTGCCTAGCATGCCCATTCTCTCTTTCTCTATATATACACCTCCTCTCTCTCAAATAAATAAATAAATTAAATATTAAAACAAAACAAAACCCACAAGCATAGGGGTGGATTGCTTGGGATCATAGTTTGCTGACCCCTGGCTACCTTTGCCACTGAGTTGAAGCCTGAAGTCAGTAGGGCAGACCATTGGGTAAGGAAGATTACTGTGAAAAGACAAACTGGAGCCCATGGGGATGGAACACAGCTGGAATTTACCCCCAGTGTCTCACTGTCAGTTTCAAGGCTTGGGTGCTGCAGGAGAAGTGGTACCTTTCATGATGATGCTGACAACCCCCCAGCCACTCCCTGCAACCCAGGAGCTGAGGAAGCCCAAGGAGGGTTCCATGGGAGCTGAAGCTGATGCTAGTTGGCGACTCTGCCTCAGTACAAGGTAGATGACAGAGCTGGACACAAAAGTCCCTTGTGTCCTGATTTCTCAGCATAAAGTGCTCCAAAAGCCATGTCTCTTTTGATCCATACTAACTTTGTACAATGCCAGGAAGGAAATTTTAGAAAACATGATTCCAGTTGAACTACATTGACTCAACCAAGCCTACCCTTTGGGAAGGTGTCAAAGCCAAGGTTGTGTTAGAACTTAACTTCAGCATGGGTGAGGGTTTTCTAAGTGGAGGGTACTACCAATATTCATGGGCAGCATGAGTTGTATGTGATCTGTTTTCATAAAAGTCAAGCACAGAGTTTAAGAGGACAAAGGAACAACCTGTTCTTTTGCTTGCCAAATATTTGAAGAATTTATGTTCTTTTTGCTTTTTTCACTAATTGACTACTTCCTTCAGAATCCAGATGTCAGCAGGACAGTGAGTTATATGGTAGTCTTGGCTGACATTTTCCCCTGAAGGTCTAGAACCAATCTGCATGCCCATCTATCCCTGGCAGGCAATCACACCCTTGGGACAAGATGGCTGATCTGTCTCTGCAGCCCTGAGAGTCCAATGAGCATATCTGTATTTCACAATATCTTAGCAGATAATTCCCATACAAATTTTATTCTGACTCATAGGACTGAATTCTTCTCCCTTTTTTAGTAACTTGTTCCTTCTTTCTGTTTGTCTTTATTAATGTTGTCAGATTGCACTAGATGTTTCAGCATAAGAAATTACATCCAACTTAACATTCGTCCAATTTCTTCATGTGTTAATATTATTTTCATAATACATCCATTCATCCGTTGTCTCTCTCTGTCTTCTTCTTTCTTTTTATTTGTCCATCCACTCATCCCATCATTTTCACTTAGGGGTGGAAAGCTGCGTTACTTTGGCCTTTTATCATCTTGTGCTTAAGTGATCGTGCAGCCCAGCAAATTGGTTTTCATAAAAGGCCTAGTGAACGAATGAGTAGGCTGTTATATTACTTTTCTCACCACTGTGACAAAATACCTGAAAGATGTCACTTAAGGGAGCAAAGCTTCACTAGTTTGTGCATTGAGGGGTACAGTCCATTATGGTGGGATAGCACCAAGATGGAAGTTCCCTTTGTGTCATGGCTTGTTAAATTTCAGAGACTAGAAAGCAGAGAGGGGTTGGCTGGTACCAGGGCCCCTTCAGTGACCAGCTTCCTTCAGCAAGGTTCCATGTCTAAAGGTTCCATGACCTTCCCTCCAAAGTACCAATAGCTGGGGACTAAGTGTTCAAACACACGAGCCTATGGGAAACATTTCACATCCCAACCATATCAGAAGTGTCATGGGCATGTTTTTTTTTTTTAATTTAATTTAGCTTTTCACACACATAGACTGCATTTTGATCATTTGTACCCCATATTATATTCCATTATCCCCCACAGTCCCACTAAACTCCTTCTCATCTCTTACCACTTTATACTCCATGATCCCCGTTGATATGCCCTCCCCTGACAGCCATTCTCTGTCATTAGCTCATCAGGGAGGGGAGTGGTCTTTCAGGTCACTGCACTCTCTGTCACAGAATGCTGACTGGCCCATCAGGGGCAGGCCTTGTGAAGGGAGTCATAGCGGCTATGAGTTCATGAGTGCAACGACCAGGTCATGTCCAGGTGACAGAGTTCCACAGGACTTCTCGCCAAAGCTTCTGTTTTGATTCTGTCTCTGCTCGTTACTAATAGTATTGACTCTCTGGGACAGTTAAGGAAATAATAATTCCCATACCTAAAGGATTGTTGTGAACATTAATCAAAATAAAGTGCATAATGTAGGCAGAACAAAGCATTTAAATACTAATCCATCCCTTTCTTCCTATTGACTTTATATATTTATATTTTTCACACCTGAAATTGTCAGCTAACTTTCCGGCTTTTGTGGAGCCAATTTTTCTACTAGTGTGTCCTTCTCTACCTAGCTATTCAGATTCGTCACTGTTTCGACACTGGGTCTTTGTTCATGCAAACTGTTCTCCTTGAATGGTCTTCTCTCTCTCTCTCTCTCTCTTTTGGTTTTAAGAGGCAGGGTTTCACTCTAGCTCAGGCTGACTTGGAATTCACTATGTATTCTCAGGGTGGCCTTAAACTCATGGTGATCCTCCTACCTCTGCCTCCCAAGTGCTGGGATTAAAGGCGTGCACCACCATGCCCGGCTCGCTCTCTCTCTCTCTCTCTTTCTTTCTTTCTTTCTTTTTTTTTTTTTTGAAGAAAACTTATCCAGTATCTTGGACCAACTCATTTTCCTAGGTAAGAGCTTCTTTTTCCAATAACCTCCCAGAATCTCCCAATTTAAACTTTTATCCCATCTTATTACTATAAGACATGGAAAATGATTTTGGAGCACATTGTTGAGTGCTAACATGCTTGTATACTTTTCACAAAAATCGTTTTAATATAATATTTAAATTTTATTTATTTATTAGAGAGAGAGAAAGAGGGGGGGAGAGAGAGAGAGAGAGGGAGAATGGGTGCACCAGGTCCTGTAGTTACTGCAAACAAACTTCAGATGCATATGCCACTTTATGCAACTGGCTTACCTGGGTACTGGGGACTCAAATATGGGTCCTTAGGCTTCACAGGCAAGCTCCTTAATCACTGAACAATCTCTCCAGCCCTGCTTTATCTTATTTATTTATTCATTTATTAGTATTATTATTAACAACATATTTTGTCTGGATACATCATGTGTTGGTATCCTCTTTTCCCTCATCCCTGCCCCCATTCTGTTAGGGACCTTCCTCAGCGGGGTTGCAGGTATTCCTCATGGGGTTATGGGTTATGTGTTGTGGGAGCAGCAGCTTTTTTTGCAGGGAGGGAATGCCTTTGGGCACAATGTCTCAACCTGTGGCTCTTACAATCTTTCTGCCTTCTCTTCCACAAAATTCCCTGAGCCATGATGGGTGTGTTTTAAGTCTACTTCAGTAATGAGCTCTTAGGAGCCTCTGGATCTCTGCTTTGGTAGGTGTTGAGTATCCTCAGGGTCTGTCTCCTTCAGCCTGTCTCTGATTATCAGGTTTAGCATGGAAACAGCGCTCATGCTTATCTCCCCAGTTCCTCTGTGGTTTAAGCTGCGGCTTGGCTGAAGTGTGAGGGTAGTTTATCTCCTCAGGTCTTGCTACCTCCTGAAAAAGAAGAACACATTCTGTAGCAGAGAGTGAAGTCCGCATAGTTTAAATGGGATAAGCATTATTAATTTAGGGAGAATTTGATGTATGCAACCTGTCTTTTAGCCAAAGACTATTTTCACAACAATCTTATGAAATAATTATTGTTATCTTTACTTTTTCCAGAAGAATTTACCCATGCTTATTTAACAATAAAAGACCAGTGAGAAGATTGTAATCTAGAGCCTTCTGATTTTCTATTTTTCTTCTCCCCCTTACACTGCAATAGTCACAGCTGCATTCTGACATTTACTTTTTTGTTTTGATTTTCTGAGGTAGGGTCTTGCTCTCGCCTAGGCTGACCTGAAATTCACTCTGTAGTCTCAGGCTGGCCTCACACTCACAGTGATCCTCCTTCCTCAGCCTCCTGACTGCTGGAATTAAAGGTGTGCACCACCATGCCCAGCGACATTTACAGATTTTTAAAAATAAATTTAAAATCATGATTGATTGGCTCCATTAACAAATTCTCTTAAAAGACAGTGATGTTTTACTTAGGTATCATTTTTAAATATATATATTTTATTTTTATTTATTTATTTGACAGAGAGAGAGAGAGATACAGAAATAGGCATAAAGAGAAAGGGAGAGAATGGGCACGCCAGGGCCTTCAGCCACTGCAAACCAACTCCAGATGTGTGCACCCACTTGTGCATCTGGTTTTCGTGGGTTCTTTAGCTTTGCAGGCAAGCACCTTAACGACTAAGCCATCTCTCCAGCCCTGCTTAGGTATCATTTTAAGTGACCCAGTATAACAACTTAAAAGTATCAACAGCAAGTGATGCAGGACCAATTAGAAGGTATTCAAGGCCGAGGGATGGCTCAGTGGATAAAGTGCTTGCTGCTCCAGCCAAAGTATATCCCCAGACCCCATGTACAAAGCCAGATGCCAAGATGGGCTTCTGTAATCCCAGCATGCTAGCTGTGAGAAAAGAGGCAGAGATGGGAGAATTCCCTGGAAGCTTGGAAGCTGTATAGAGAGTGTGAGAGAAACCATGCCTCAAATGAAATGAAGCAGGAAGAACGACATCCAAAAGGTGTCCTCTGGACCCCACACAACCCCTGTGGCATGTGCTCACACATGAACACTCTTATGTGAACACTTGTATACATGCACCACACGTAAAAATAAATGAATAATTAGAAGAGCAAGGTTTTCAAAGCATAGGTAGGACCTCACCCCAAAGTCTTCTTTCCTGGGAGACTCTGCTCAAATTTCGAATGTGGTCACTGTCCTTCAAGTATCATCTCATCAGGGTAAAGTCAATTTTACCTTTTTCTCATTTTAGTAAGGGAGTCTGCAACAAAGAGGGAATTATTGTTATAATAATAATAATTATTATTGTTGTTGCTCTTTGCTTAAATTCTGATCATAATAAAAGACTTCATACATTCCAAGGTCCTGGTCTATTTTATGAAAATCCCTGGCCTAATCTTTCCAGCCCACTTATTTATCGTTCCATGGCATTAGTAACCCTGTAAAAGTTAAATTTGTTTTATTTATAGGTTGGAAGGGCTTTCATCCATGAGGAGCGCTGAATAAATAGACTGTTACCATCATTCTCCAAAGAGGTTGGGAAGGAACCACTCATGAGGAAAGCCTTCAGGGTACGAATTGTCAGAATGAAGTATAGTCCTTTGTTCAGAGTGGGAGAGTTAACCACTCAAATCAGGAGATGTCAAATGAAGCTTCCTTCTCCAAACAGGGTGGGGCAAAGTGAGAAGAAGGTGTGGGGACACAGAAGATACCCAGGGTGTAATGATTCCAAGTTAAATCAGGGCAAGTTTGGCTGTGAAGGTCAAGGTCGTATTTTTACCCCAAAGACCCCAGGAAGCATGCTTGTGAAAGCCAAAAAAACAAACAAACAAACAAAAAAACAAAAAAACAACAACAAAAAACACTTTTTTAAAAAAGTAACAAAATAGAATAAATTTGACTAGACAAGGCAAAAATAATCTGATGCCTTGGAGGTTACTATATTCTGTTGTTTACGTTTGAATGTAAGAAGGATGGTTCAAAGTTATTGAATTAAAGAATTTCAAAGATCAATGCAAAATCATTAGTCATGTTATGAATGAAGTCATTAGATCAGATTTTAAATCTGTTGTCACTTCGGAGAAAAACTCGATTATTATGCTCTTTGCTGAACGTCAGAATTCTATGATAGCCTTAAAACACAGCATATTGTTCCGTGAGCTTTGAGATCACTTCCAAGTGAAAGGTTTTGTTGTTGTTTTGCCCACATGACCTTGCCTGGTGTCCCTTCTGATGAATGGCGTTTATTCCCTCTGAGAGCTGCCCGAGGCTGAAGGCAGAGGCAAGGCACTGGGACAGAGCTCTCATGGGAATTCATGGCATGTCTTGACCTTTTACTACAGTGTGCTAAGCACCAAGTTAACTGGGTCTGCCTCCCCTGCAAAAAAGTCTTAGCCACTTCATAAAAGGGGAGATTCTCCAACATTAAGGTTAAAGCACTGTGTTTTTAAGACAAGTGAGGTTTACTCTCAAAGTAGTGTGTGGAACCTTCTAAAGAGAAACCCCGAATGGTCATAAACTATTCATGGAGGCGATCATGTTTCTAGAACTACCTACTCCTGGTTCCTTTGTCTTATTACCAACTGTCTCATCCCTCCGACAACCCCAATTTTGTGTCTAGCTTTAATTTCTTTTTATTTCATTCACTTATAAAAGCCAGGGCAATATATCTAGTCTGATTTGATACCTGCTGACCTTGAGTTAGCCCAACACCGCTTTCCCTGATTGTGTTAGGGGCATCGGTACCAGATGCACTTGTCCAGGATCTGGTCTTCATTCCCCACAGTCTCCTTCAGTCTTGGTTATGCTCTTTCTGGAAAAGCAGTGACAATTCAAAGATGCTCTTCCCCACAATCCAGACCCAAAGGCAGAATAAGGGGCCACATAGATTCCACAATGAGGTCTGCAGGGTTGGAGGCTGAAAGAGTGTACTCTACCATCCACGGCCCCTAAGCAACAAGAGCCCTGACCTAATGACATATATCCCAGAGAGCTTTTCCACTGCAGACTGAGCCCCCATCATATCTACACCCTTAGAAAAGCCAAGCGCATCATTGCAGATCAGCTAATGTAATACAATAGGCTACCAAATGCCTTGAGTCAGGCAGAGTTGGGTTGGAACCCTGGTTGTACTGTTGGTAACTGTGTCACTGCAGTCAGTTTTCTTAACTTTTCTGAGCCTCAGTTTCCTCCTCAATAGAATGGGAACAATCATTTATTTTATAAGGTCACCATGAGGATGAAAAGAGATAATGAATACAAAATACAGGAGGACATTTGTACATGACATACAATGAGAAGGGATTATTATTATTTGTTATATATGTTGCTGCTGTCAGTGCCATAACAAAGCCTTCACATTTAGAGTTTGGTAAAAACAGAGAAAACTTCAAATATTCAAGCAGCTTGAGAGATAGGCCACAGGTTTCCTTCCACACTAGTCGAGATGCTCAGTGTTGTAAAGCACCCACTGGCGTCCTGCCTGAACTTTTAATCTTATCCCCATCTCAATTTAAAGAGAGTGAGAAAGCAGAGACATCAATCGTTTCCTTGTCAAGGACAACAGCCGCTTCCTTCTTCCTTCATTCTCTCCTGTCTACCCAGTGCCAAGAAGTGGGCTCCAGCTGAATACCAATCACGCCATGGTGGGGACTCTTGGTGGCTGCATGGGAGCCAGGAGGATTTCACTACAACTGTGCAAGGCTGGGATGAGCTCAACGCAGTCCTCCCGCTCCTCCTGGGGTTCAGCGCTTCACTGCTTCACCGTTGTCCTGGATAGTGATGTAACCATGAAGATGGCAGTTACCCAAGGTGCTGGGACACAGACTTTATTGATTTGTTCTTCTAATGCATTAGAAGGAAACAGGAAACCTCGGGAAGGTCACAAACGACAATTGTGCATTGACTGGTACAGACATTTGCTTCATTCAGGACAGCACTACTCAAGTGGCATTGCTCTCAGAGAGGAAGGGGGCTGTAGATACACGATTCAAAAAATAAAGACAAGAATCATGGGCTGGCCCAGAAGGTATCTGAAGGGACTGAAGAACCTAAGCTCCGGCTCAGATTGGAGTTTGAGTCTTTGTTCATACTGCTGAGGCCAGATGTTGCACTCATGTGGCTGACACAACAACTGTATGGAAAAATAAGCCAGCTAGGGTAATGTCCGGAGATCTTTGCTTTATTGCTTCACTACACAGCTCCGTGGCCCTCTCACTTTTGATCTTGTGGTTACAGGGCCTTCTTCCCATCTTTTTCTTCATGATCTTTAAAGCTGAACATGTCAGGAAATAATTTTCTGGCCATGGTACGAGTTCCCTTCTCAATGCAAGGACAAAGCAGCGCACAGAAGCAGTTTATGGAAGGAAAGGTTTAGGCTTACAGTTCGAGAAGGCAGAGTCCACTGTGGCAGAGACTGACGCATGGGCAGACAGGAAGTAGAGAGACTGCTGAAAGCTGCTGCTCAGCCAGCTCTCCTTCTTATACAGTCCAAGACCCGCCAGCCAGTTCCCACATTTCAGCTGGGTCTTCCCACCTCAATTAACCTAATCAGGATGATCCCTCACTGGCATGCCCAGAGGCTCACTTAAGATAGCTAATCCCTCACAGGTGATTCTAGGTCCTGTCAAGTTGACAACTAATCTAAACCATCATAGATATGATTGTTTTTCCTTTTAGACCTGTACTCAGGGTGTTTCCAGTCAGCCTCTCATTAGAATGCTTTCTTGAAGATTATACAGGTGATGTTATTTGAAGACTTTGGTCATCTTAACTTTGTCAAGCAATTCTGGTGAACAATTTCTTGAGTGCCAGCTCCTGATGTTGCTTATAAGTCTCCTATCCTCTTGGAAGAGCTGGAACTATCTACAAACCAAATAATTCCTCATTTGTCCTTGATCTAATTTAGTAGAGTTCTGGATAGGCTCCCATAGTCCTTCTGAATCCTTGGGTCTATGAAGTTAAATCATTAATCCAAAATATATCACTACTCATAGAAATACCGCCCTGCTCATCATTAGATAAAATATTAAATAACCGAACAATTTCAGATCATCCAAGAGAGATGGCCGTACAGGCTTCTGTGGGCTCTGTGCTGACATACAGTCTGTAGAATTGGTTAGAGCCATCATAGGAACACCATTGAGGCAGTAGGAGGAGAAGCAGAAAAGCAAGCTATCCAAAGCAGATGGGAATCAGGACTTACTCATGAACACTGAGGCACTTCTGTGGAGCTCAGATTCCAGCAGAGAGTCCACATGTCCAAACACTGCAAGTCACCTTCTCTGTATCTTAGGTTCATGATTTAAATTGTGTAGATCACTGCCACTTCATGTTTAAAAGGGATTGCTAACAAACTAAAGGGGTAGGCTATGAAGATTAAGCAGATAGGGGATTTTAAGTAGCCAAGCACACCGCATATACTTCATAAAAAGATCCCATAGAGTTCTGATTTAATGACTTGGTTGTAATTATAGACTGATAGGGGAAGAAGAGACCTGAGTATCCTGTCTGGTGATAAAACACTAATATTTACTAACTCGTATCTATGTGTTCATTATGACCTAAGCAACTTGCAAATGACGTTTTATTCTACATACAGATATTATACTCATCTTTCAGATGTGAAAAGAGGATGGCAAGAATTTAATAATGTTCCTTATGTCATTTAGCTAATCGCTGACAAAGCCAAGATGTACTTCTTGGACTTTCTGGTTCCAGAATCCTTTCTCTAGGCTACCTTGCTATAAGGGGGTTTCAGAATGAGAAGTCAGCAGTATGACTTTAATAAGCTAAAAAAAAAGTCAGTGAACTGTAGAGTCTCTGGGGAAATAGAGGTTGGAGAATGGAGGTGGAAATGCACTAAAATAATGGATTCCAGTATTGATCTAGTGAGAAGAGCAGAGGAGAAGATTAGCAGGATTTGTAAAGTTGTTATTAGTATTTGCCAAAGATGTTTGCAATTGCCTGTGTTCTTGGGAATGTTGTCTTTTGAATGTATGATCACATAAAAACATTCTTCCTTTCTCCCCACACCCAGCATACTTCTTGAGTTCTCAGCACTGGGCACCATGCTATATATGGGGACTACAGAGAAACTGAACATGGAGCAAGATTTCACATTTGATGATTGTGTTATAAATATACAGAGTTGAATCTGGAAATAAAATCTGGGACAAGACTTGGGTGAGCTATGAGCAACACTGAGAGCCTTGATGTCAGCAGTATCCTTACCTATGAAGTTACTTCGGGTGGGGTGCTGTGACAGTTGTCATTTTTTAAAATTTTATTTATATATTTGAGAGTGACAGACACACAGAGAGAGGAGAGAGAGAGAGAGAGAGAGAGAGAGAGAGAGAGAGAGAGGAGAAAATGGGCACACCAGGGCCTCCAGACACTGTGAACTTCAGATGCATGCGCCACCTTGTACATCTGGCTTATGTGGGTACTGAGGAATAGAACCTCAAACCTGGATCCTTAAGCTTCACAGGCAAGCACTTAACCACCAAGCCATCTCTCCAGCCCCACAGTTGTCATTTTTAGTACTCACACTGGCCCAGAGTTCATCCTAAAGTTTGTCACTTGGTATTCTTGAATACAAAGAGATCCAACAATGTGATGAGACAAATACTGTACACTTGCATGCAAAAATGTTGTTGATGTGCATATGAGTTTTGTTTTCTGAGGAGACTGCCTATGGCTTTATTCTAAAAGGGCCACTGATACACAATGACTAAGTTTATATACACTGGAGGTGGCTAGAAAGAAGAAAAATTAGAGGAGGATAAGTAAAGGTTGGTGAAAATAGTTAAGAAATGAGAATGAGCTAAGCAGGGCCTTGAAGATGGTGCTGGCAGGTATTAAAGCTATTGAGGAGCCAGAAATGATAACTGCAATTGACAATCCATCAGGTGTGGGTCGTGAGGGATGGAGGAAGAAAGGGGGGAGGGAGAGAGAGAGAGAGAGAGAACAAGAGAGAAAAGATGAAGTTCAATGGCTCTTGGTTTCTTAGCCTGAGAGGTGAATTGACTCACAAAGAAAGGAAATACAGAAGAGACTACGCTTGGGGAAGGTAATAAATTTACTATTGGTATTGGTATAGAATGTTCTATGGAATGTGATTATGGTATTGCAATGTTCTGTATGACACTTAGAACATATATCAGGAAGCACAATTTAATTCATTGACATTCCAGGCCAATGAGGATGAACTTGCTGATTTGAGAGATGAAGCTCAAGCAGAAAAGGTTTTTATTTTTATTTATTTATTTATTTTTATTGTGTGTGTGTGTGTGTGTGCATGGGTGTGTGCATGACACAACATTCATGTAGAGGTCAGAGGACAACTTAGAGATGTCATTCCTCACCTCGTTTGAAACAGGGTCTCTCTTCTTTGTCAATGTGAACACCAGACTAGTTGGCCTGAAGGCTTCAGAATTCTTCTGACTCTCTGCTATTGTCTGTGGAGCATTACGTTGCATCTGGCTTCACTTCAGTTCTGGGTATTTGAACCCTGGTAGTCAGGTACTTTGAACATTAAAATCTCTGGATTTGATTTTTGATACAGTTTGAAATCATACCTGAAAATTGGGGGACATGAATCCATCTTCTATTTCTTTTCTTTTTCCACGTCCTATTTCCTACACTCATACTTTTCCATTGTCTTCAGAGATAAAGGCAGCAATTCAAAATATCTTGGGCATTGTTTGTACAAAGCCAGATGTTTAGTGAAATAATTGGTCAAGAACTGGACTAGCCCAGAACTCTCCTAACTTTTGTACAAAAGCAATGTAGCTATTGTCTATATATCTTCTCTTTATAAAAATAGTTGCATTGCCATCATGTAGATATAGTTAAAGTTATAGCAATGCCTTGAATATGGAAGGTATGAATCTCTGAAAATACATTTTGAGTAAATACTAAAACCCAGTGTTATATCTCTTTATAAACATTAACAGTTCTATGCCGTTAACATATCTTCATGTATCAACTTTGTGAGGTAGGGTTGTCATTCCTGTTTCATCAAGGAGGAGGAAAACAGATTGAGAAATTAAGTGACAAAATTGCCCAAGTGTGATGAAGTGAATTTGCTCAAGTGTGTTGAAGTGATCAACCCACTCCAATCTATACCCCATTCAATTTCTGGTCCCATCCAAACCTCTGATCCATTTGTTCCATTTCTTTGCATTGTCCCATCCCCTTCATGCCTTCCTTATACTCAGCTCAGATTCCAGAATCTGCAGCTATAAGGTCCCTCTTGCTAACCCTCATCTCATTGGACCATCATGCCTGCTACCTTTCTCACCCAGCAAAACTGAGCTCAGCCCTGCCTTCCTTCTCTGTTCCAAGGTCACTGATGCTGGGCTGAAGAAAAACATCCAATTCTATGATTGATATCTGTTGCAGTTTGAATGGATGTATCTTTATAGATTCAGTTTTATTAAAGCTTCTTGAATTTCTGGATGCATGGCTGGAAGAGGTGTCCCTGTGGGCAGATCCAAGGGTCCAGAAACAAGAAATTCCAGGCAAAAAGATGCAGAGTTCTGAGTTCTGCCTGGGCTCCTAGGGTGTGTTTGCTTATGGTGCTGGTAGCCTTTCTCTCACTTTCTCTCTCTCTGTGCGTGGATCTGTGTAAAGGGGACCAGCTTCTTCCACCATTATGAAACTTCCCCTGGATCTGTAAGCTGCAAATAAGTTCCCTTCTTCTATAACTTGTGCCTGGTTTGGAAGTTCAGCTCGGCAACCTGAAGCTGACTGTGACAGTATCTGTGCAAATTTGTGGTCACAAACCTCAATAATGACCTACCATTTTGTCTGACAGTCTCGTCATATGTTTCCTTAAAAAAAAAAAAAATCAACTGACTATTGTTATGCAACACAAACATAGGCAGGTCTTATTTATCAAACCCCTATCCTGACACCTCTCCTTCCTCTCTGTACATGCCCATTTTCTTATCTAGCAGAAAACACTGGTCTAGTGGCAAGTACACGCATTTTCACTGTATATTTACCAACCTGTCTTCACTCTAACACACAGATTTGGCTTTCTCCTATTGACTCACAAGGCTTGCTCATGTTCTCGATATCACTCTTCTGCCTGGTCATTGGAACTCATCCCTTCTTTTCTCTAGGAATTTTGGCCTGTGGTTGTGCCCTCGTGATCATACATTCCTTTTCTGTCCATCACTGTCCAAAGCAGACAAATTCAATCCCACCTCCATCCATGAAAAGTAACCTACCTTAACCCAACCCATCTTCTCTCCCAGTTCTTCTGTTTCTCTTTCTTTAAAGAAAAACTACAAACAAGAATTAGCCATTCACTCTTGATTTCTCAGCTTTCTCATTTCCAATTCTCTTCTCTCTCCTCCCCTCCCCTTCCCTCCTTCTCTGTCTGTCTGTCTGTCTCTCTCTCTCTCTCTCATGCAGCTTGCATGTACATACCTTTTCTGAGACAAGGTCTCACTATATTCCCCAGTGTAACCCTTAGCATTCCTATCCCACAGCCTCAGCTTCCAGGCCAGTCTCCATTTCCACTTCCATTTCTACAAGGACAATCTTCACAAACACTTGTGGATGCTATCAAACTGTAACACATAATCAAATACAGTGGTCCGTTCTCGCTGTTACTGCTTGTAGACTCCGAGCAACTACTTCCTTCCTCAATATTGTTCTCCTGGCTTCTGGGATTGTGTGTTGTGGATTCACTAACCACCCTTAACAGATTTTTCTGGACTTCTCATCCCTGCTCTAAAGATTTGGTTTGGTTCTGTGCCATTTTCTGGTGCCCATTTGCATTTGCTTATAGATAACTTAATGCAACTTGATAACTCCCTAATTTCTACTTTTGTCCTAATCTTTTCCATGGGATATCCATCAACAGCTGTCCATGGGGTATCGTGAATGTCTATTATTTATGTTGTAGCTACTCGTGTTAAAAACAGAACTCTTGATTTCTTTCTTTTCCCCTTAAAATGCTTTATGAAAAACCTAGAAATCAGTTTTAGTTTCTCTTTCATACCCAGCAGCAAGTTTAGCCATTTTTACCTTAATGTCATCATTTCTATTATCCAATGTTCTCTCTTACCTGGACTGCAAGTGCCTAGAAATCCACCTTTTTCTTCTATTCTGCCTTTTCTTCCAGGTCAGTTTTCTATGGAGGGTGTACTCCTATTAAAATATGTCATGCTTCCTTCCCAGTAAGAATAAAATTCAGATTTACTGGACTACCAAATGTCACCTGACTATGCCACTGCCTACCTTTCTGTCTATTTTCCCATCACTTTATCTTTTGATCCATTTTGCTATGTCTACATTGGCATCTTTCTGACTATTAACATACCAAACTCATTGTTGCCCTGGGCCTTCGAATGTTTTGTTCCCTGTACTCATAGTGCTCTCAACCTAAACACAGAATCTTTGTCCTTGAAAAGCACAGACCATTTTAAAGGCATAGAACTTAAGACTAACAAGAGTCGTAGGGTCCTTAAAACATGTGCTTACATTTTATAACAGAGAAAAGGGAAAATCAAAATGTTAAGAATTACCCAAATCTCTATAGAAAGTAACCAAGCTTGGAGTTCCCTTCTACTACCAATTGCCTTCATTAGTTTTTTTTTTTTTTGTTGTTGTTAGAGAAACAACACCTCCCCAAAAAGAAGAGTCCAGGACCAGATGGTTTCTCAGCAGAATTCTACCAAACCTTCATGGAAGAACTGAAACCAATTCTTCTCAAACTCTGCCACACAATAGGAGAACAGGGAGAGATTCCTAACTCTTTTTATGAAGCTAGTATCACCCTAATTCCAAAACCAGGCAGGGACGCCACAAGAAAGGAAAATTATAGGCCCATTTCTCTGATGAACATAGACACAAAGATCCTGAACAAAATTCTTGCAAACCGAATTCAACAGTACATCAAAAGCATTATCCACCTTGATCAAGTAGGCTTCATCCCTGGAACGCAGGGGTGGTTCAACATACGGAAATCTGTCAATGTAATACACCACATAAACAAGCTGAAACACAAAAACCACATGATCATTTCGATAGATGCAGAAAAGGCCTTTGACAAAATACAACATCACTTCATGATCAAAACATTGGAGCGAATAGGTATGGACGGCCCTTATCTCAACATAATAAAGGCTATATATAAAGCACCTAAAGCCCAAGTAATTCTTAATGGGGAGAGACTGAAGGAATTCCCACTGAGGTCAGGAACAAGGCAGGGGTGTCCACTCTCACCTCTGCTCTTCAACATAGTGCTAGAAGTATTAGCTCAAGCAATAAGACAGGAGAAAGAAATCAAAGGGATACAAATTGGAAAGGAAGAAGTTAAGTTAGCCCTATTCGCAGATGACATGATTCTATACATAAGTGACCCGAGAACTTCCATCCCAAAACTCTTAAAGGTGATTAGCACCTTCAGCAAAGTAGCAGGATACAAAATCAATGCACAGAAATCAGTAGCCTTTCTGTATGCAAAGGACAAAGAAACAGAAAAAGAAATAACTAACATCGTCCCATTTTCAATTGCAACAAAGAAAATAAAATACCTTGGAATAACATTAACTAAGGAAGTGAAAGACCTATACAATGAAAACATAAAAACTCTCCAAAAAGAAATTGAGGAGGTCCTACAAAAATGGAAAGACCTCCCATGCTCCTGGATTGGTAGAATTAACATTGTGAAAATGGCAATTTTACCAAAAGCACTTTATAGATTCAATGCAATGCCGATAAAAATCCCAACTTCCTTTTTCAATGAGATAGAAAAAAGTATCTTAATCTGTGAATTCTTACTGTTTTTGACTCAAAAAGACATATTTGTTTAAGCAATGGCATATACATGCTTTTGATTCATTTTTACATATATTTTCCTGGGGTTGTATTTTCCCATAAATGAGGTCAGACAGAGAAAAGAGGCAAGGAACTCAGGTTGAAAATATTTTAGATACACAAAAATTTTGGCCTTTTTTATTGGACATCAAGATGTTTCATTCAAGTGTTCATTTGGTTCTTCTGCCATCTCTGTAAGTCTCTGTAAGTCTAGGGCAACTTACAGACATCATTGTAAGGATGGAAACACTGAGCATACATCCCTGGGGATGCTACTCACATTAGAGTGCTTTTCTAAAATACGGAGCTGACTATGCCATATGTCTCCTTAAAATCCTTCAGTGACTTTCTTTACCTACAGGATAGGTGCCAGTCTCCTTGAACAGCTTGAGCATCCTTTGATTGTTCACCTCATCCTTTGCATCACCTTCCATTTCCTCTGGCATCCCTGTCCTCCTTGCCCAGTGGTCCTTACTCATGTAACCACATATGTGTTCTGCTCCTCTTCTTTCACCCGAGGCCCATTCTGCCTCTGCTCTGAGTACCCTTACATTCCTGCTCTTGTAACAAGGAGCACCTCTTCTGTTCACCCCACGGGAGTGTTCTCAGGCAGTGCCATTTGCTTGCCTCCTCTCTTGAGCATCTTATAAATGCACCAGGTAGCAGAAGGAAGGTTGTTTGTTTTTGTCTTTCTTTCAACCGCTCTGCTAGATTGTGAGCTCTTGATGGACAAGAATTGTGTCTTATTCTTTTTGTTCCCTACAGAACCCAATTCAGGACCAGGCACATGGTGGTAAGTGAAAAGGTGTTGGATGAATGAGTGAATGTGACTAGCATGCTGGCAGGGATGGAAAATAGCCTCCCCAAAGAATATTTTAATGGATTCTCATCTGCCACCGCCTCCACCACGCCTCTTCCAATCCGACTGATATTTCACAGACTTTACAATAATCTCTCCCCAGGGTTCAAGAGACCAATTACTCTTGCCAGGCTCCTTCTGGCAGGCACTGCCCCTGGCTCTCTAAAGGGCCTCTTGAGCCATCTATGAGGTTCCAAACATGAACACATGCTATGGGATTTCACAGCCATTTGTTTGTTACAATGCATTCCCTCTTAGTGCTATGCACAATGACTTCTAGGTGGTTTAGGGATGTTTTAAAATAGAGCTGATCTATCATTTAGAAAGAACCCTTTCCAACTTATGAAAGCAAATTATACCTCTGGTTTAAAAATAATTTAGAATTTCAAAAATGAATTGATTGAAAGAGAAGAATTCAAATCCACAAAGCACAGGTAGATGGCAAATGTGACATAGCACCTAAATGACCAATGACTTGAAAATAATCAACTTCATTCATTTAATCATGACCCTGTATATTAATTCATTATCAAATGTTTAAGGCACATTGCATGTCAGATCCTATTTAGGTTAGGGTGATTCAGGTGAGGAGTGCTTTGTCTTGGCTCCTGTTCTTTAGCTTTTAGATGATATTCCTGGACATTGTTCACATGCTGGATTCCAGGAACAATTATGTTAACATTCGCACTACTGTAGATGGACCAGGCTGGGTGGGAAAGTATGGTATCTTTCTGAAAAAAGGAAAAAATATCTGCATACATATGCTAATACTTATGTAGTTGTGTGCATATATGAATGGGATTTGGACTTAATGTATTGTTTCTAATCAATAGAACATGGCAGAAGGCACACACGCGCGCACACATACACACCCAAGTGTTAGAATTGTTAAACCACATTACCTAGGGAATAATGAATCTGCAACATAACTTATTGGGAGAGGAATTGAACTGCAAGCAGCAAATAACAGGAGGAAAATTGACATTGGTGTCAGATCACAGTTGCAATTTGTGCGTTAGCTCTCCACCTCTCTGAGTGCCCATTTTTCTTCACAAAAAGAGAGGTTTGGGCTGGATCAGTGACAGAAAATAGATTTCATTGGCTGAAGGTACCATACTGGAAGGATTTGGTGAGGAAACTTCTGAGGGTAGAGCCTGGTCAGATGGGTAACTCTTCTTAAATGATTAATCATGTCTAGCATGGATATGGAAGGTGGAGGAGATTGGAGTGATTAGCTATGTCTGCTACAAGTGTAAGGGAGGAAGGGGAACATGACTGCCACACCACACTTATTGTTTATGATTTAGATTACGTTGAGGAGACTTTCAAGGTCTGATTCTCTGTGGTTCTATAAAATTAAACCATTTGAATGAGTAAGTGGTGGTGATGGAACAGAATAGCTTCAACTTCCCTCCTCAAGACTGATGGCAGGTAGCCTCACAGGTGACCTCCAATGGTCCCACCTTTTACTATTCATGCCCTCACATGATTCCCTTCTGTGAGTGTGGGTTGGGTTTATCACTTTATGCCTGACACATAAAATGCAGCAAAAGCAATGGAGTGTTATTTCCAGGGTTATGTTATAAAAGGTCTCTCTCTTTCTCTCTCTCTCTCTCTCTCTCGCTCTCTCTCTCTCCCCGTGAGTGAGTGTTTCTTTGTTTATAAACTGCTCAAGGGAGAGGTCCATATGGCAAGGAACGGATGTCACTGACCAACAGACAACAGGATCTGAGAGCGGCCAATCACCACATGACTGTGTTTGGATATGGATCCTCCCCAAGATGACCCTTGAGGTGATTGCAGCCCCAGCCAATGTCTTGACTGTACCAACTTAGCGAGTTCCTGCATCAGAGACATCCAGCTAGTCTGAACTGGATCTCTGACCCACACAAACTGTGAGTTAGTAAATGCTTTAAGCTGCTCAGTTTTGGAGTCATATGTTACAAGACTTTTAAATGAAAATAGAAAACAAGTACAAGATTCTAAGTTTGGCTGTCCTTAAGGTGAGTCTTGGCTGGTAGTATGCTGAGATATGTACTTTATTTATGAATGATTCCTTCAAGTTCCCATCTCCTTAGCTATAAAAACACCCTCTGGACATGCAGAGATCTAAGGACCAAGGTCAGGGTTTATCCTGAGCTCTGATTTTCTGTTCCAATTTCTAATTGGATATAGCCAAAAGTATGTCTAAATGCACCCCCACATACCTGGTAACATCTGTGAAATTCTCCCTGGTTCAGTGCCTCTCCTGTTGTCCCCTTTAAGGTTCAAACTACAAATCTATAGTCATTATAATCTCTTGTTCCTCACTCCATGCATCTTATATATAGAATTTGCCTAGTCCCACTGTCTCCATCACCTTGAGGATCTCATATCTGACTGTGTAATAGCTTCCTTTCCATCTCCTTTCTTGTTCCCAGACTTCCCCTGTGCTGTAAAAATAACACTATCCCTAACCATGTCATCATGCAATTAGCTTTAATTTTAGAATGACCTTCCAGTATGTCCACATGAAAAATTGGATTTGACTTGAGGGTCAGAATAATTTCTACATAATTTTTGTGTTAATTTAGTACTGTACTAAATAACATGTGTTTTCCCAAATTGCAACAGTGTCCTTGAAATTACTGTTTTGAATGGCTGCATGTTTTCCATGAAGATGGTAGACCCTCTGATTCTTAACTATTTCTTTTGGTATTTAGTAACACAGGACTGTTCTTCCTGGGAAAAATTGCTTTGTTCTTTTCAGTTAATGGAGATGATAGTAAACTTTCATGAGAGTAAACTTTCAAGAAGAGAAGCCAAAGGTCAACTGTACTGAAGACATTTTGGTATTGGATGGATATTCCTCATAGCTTTGTTTCTTTTTCCTTCTTCCTTTTCTTTTTGAGACAGGGTCTTTCTATATAACCTAGACTGGCCTTGAACTCACAGAAATCCTTTTTGCCTCAATCTTTTGAGATCTAGGATTATAGTCATGACCCAACAACACTTCTGGCTTCAAGTGGCTTTCAGAAAAGTTTGAATCTGGAGCTTTTAGTGTCGAGTGCAAAGCACCCTTGTTCGATTTCCCAGTGTATGAGAAGTTGGCTGCAGAGAACTCACAAGCCTGTCCTGCAGACTGCTCAGAGAATCTGAGGTGTCAGAATACTCAGACTCAGCTTTTTACTACCATAAATAATAACCCATTTAACTCATTTCTAAAGCTTCCTACTTCTTGTCTTCATTTTCCTCTTGTTCCTTCCTCACTTGTCCTTCTCTTCCTCCTTCCTTTTCTTCTTTCTTTTCCATTTATAACAAGCTTGGTGCATTGTGGTAGTACTAGTATAGAAAGCAAAAGAAAGCCCAAGGAAGCTGACCAGCTGGGCTCACTCAGCTCACACACTCAAGCAGGACATAGACACAACTACCTCTTTGTTTCTTGCTTTCCTCATTTGCAAAATGGGGTGATTGCTGCTTCACACATAAACATGAGGACCCAAGTTCAGATTCCAGCAACCACATCAAGTCTGGGGGTGGCAGCATCAGCCTGTTATATCAGCACTGGTAAAGCAGAGATAGGATCTCTGGGAATTACTGCCAAATTGGTGGGTACTTTGTTCAGTGAGACTCTGTCTTAAAAAACAAGGTGAAAGGTAAGTGAGAAATACATCGCCTTTGGCCTCCACACACATGTACACTCCCCCCTCACATATGCATGCATGCACAAACACACACACACACACACACACACACACGTTGTGATAATAGTTAAGTCAAAATATTCACAGTGATTAGAACAGTGTCAGCACATGCCGAGTGTCCACTGACAACCAGCCAAATGATCAAGTCCTGTCCAGTGATTTCCTGAGAAGAAATTCTTAGATTCAGAATGGCTGAGACACAGGATTAAAGGACCCCACTATGTTTTTTCCACATGTATAACTTCCTTCAACTGAATTCTCCTGGGTGATGGTGCTCCTTTCAAGGCCCCCGAGTCACTCAGGACTGAGAGGCAGCATGGAGAACAAACGAATGTCTGGGGCCTGATGCTGTCTCTGCCCTGAGCAGCCAGGCTCTCCTCCAAGCAATAGCAGCCAGATTCAGCAACACTGTCAAGATGGCGCTCCATGGTGTCAGGCAACAAGCTGATCCTGGAGAGAAGTCAAGGAGAAATGGGATTGCCTCAGGACACAGACTGCTCTTGTCAGGAAGTTTCCTAGGAACATGAAGAGAGGCATGCTTAAACGGTTCAGTGAGTCATATCTAGGAATCTGCAGAATAAAAGGGTGATCATGCCATTGCCAGGCAGGGTTCCTGCCACAAGGCTTTCATGGAAGGACCGAGGAGGACCAGAGAACACAGAATAGACCAACTCATTACCTCCCTGGTGCTATCCTGACCTACATTTAAGGAGTCTGCTCTGCTTTCCTCTTCTGTGAGGGACATTAATAGCCCAAATAACTTACTCACCAGTTCCTTCTTACTACTGACTTACAGGGAATGTTCTCATGTCAGCCTGGTAAGTCAGGACTTTGGTTGACACTAGTGTTGACTATGAAGGGTGTGAAGGTGAGGATGTGATGACAATGATGGAAAGAAAGTGAAACGAATATTGACCTTTCCTCGGCTTTGTCTCAGTTTACCCTCGTCACATCCTGGAGAAGTGGATGTCACTATTCCCATTTTCATCCCAGGGGTTTAAGTATTATGCCCATGGTCACACCAGTGCTAGGTGCCCAATGGGGATTTGCATTCCTTCCTATACCCTGTGCTCTTTCTTATATATTATGTAAGTAAATGAAAACATTGTTGTCAAAAGAAAATAAAAAGGAAGAAAAAAATTGGGGCATCGTGGTACACCTCTGTAACCACAATACTTGAGAGGTGGATCATGAATTCAAAGTTATCTTCAGTTATGTAAGTTTAAAGCCAGCTTGGTCTACATAAGATTCTTTTAAAAAAAAACCAAAATGGGGTTTGGAGAAATGGCTTAGCAGTTAAAGTGTTTGCCTGCAAAGCCAAAGGATCCTGGTTCGATTCTCTAGGACCCAAGTAAGCCAGATGCACAAGGGGGAGCATGGATCTGGAGTTCGTTTGCAGTGGGTGGAGACCCTGGCTTGCCCATTCTCTCTCTGTCTGCCTCTCTTCTATCCCCCCTTTCTCTGCTTGCAAATAAATAAATAAATAAATAAATAAATAAATAAATAAATAAATAAATTTTTTTAAAAATGGAGGGTTGTGTCAGCTGTTAAGGATCTTGCCTGCAAAGCCTAATGACCTGGGTTTTATTCCCTAGTACCCACATAAAGCAGGATGCACAAGGTGGCACATGCATCTGGAGTTTGTTTGCAGTAGCTAGAGGCCCTGGCATGTCCATTCTCTCCCTCCCCTCCTCTGTCTTTCCCTCTCTGTCATCTGTCTCTGCTTTCAAATAAACAAAATAAATAAGTAAAATAATGGAAATGAAAGAAAGAAAGAGAGAGAGAGAAAGAAGGAAAGAAGAAAATAGATACTGGAAGACTACCATGAAGCTATTCCAAAGAGCAATGGACTCTTGTAATTATAAAATTAACTTTATTGGATGCCCTGTGTATGTCTATATTTTCCATTAGAATACAGCCAATCAAATATGTAATCCCTGCCATGGCTTTAGAATATTATCCAGTTCAGATGTCAGTCCCGAGATTTTTGGGACCTTGTCACAAGGTTTTACACTAGAAAAATAGAACAATCTTCACTCAGGGGTCCTGGTGACTTGGATCCTCTCTTGAGGCAGCCTGTGGATTCTCAGCACAACCACTATTCCCAGCTGACTTACCTCTGAGCAGCTAGAGAGCCATCATGGTTTGGCCAACTGGGAGCAAACCTGAGGCTGCCCAGCTTATCAGTTTGCCTAGCAAGTTGGCTGACTTGATTAAGCTGTGGTAATTATCTTATGTTGCTACATGGGGGGTGGAGGTGGAAGACTAGCCAGCCAGCCCTGTTGGCCTCCACAGTTCATTTCCATAAGGCATTCCCCTTGGCTCTGTGGACACGAGCTAGACTCATCCCCATATAGTTCTTTCCTTTTAGGCCTGTCCTCTCCCCTGCCCTCTCTCATGCACATGCCAGGGTCACTGATTTCCTTGTATAAAGAGATGTACCATGAGGAAAGGAAGAAAGGAGAGTCGCTCATTTCCAGGACAAGCAGAGCAGTGTAATACATTTTTAATATAAGTGCTCTGCAAAGCAGGAGTCACATCTTCGAGAATTATGGAGCTTTTCAGGCAAATGACAAGGGAATATCTCAAAACGCTCTTCAGTGGAAAGAGCAGAAAGTCAGCTTTTGTCTGAATCCGCAAAATCTTCAGGATCATCATTTGAATGGTTGGAAACTTAGCCCGAGTCATGATCTTATACCTCTCGAGTTGAATGACTTCTTTTGGGCTGATTTTCAATGACTCTCAGCCTCAGTTTGCTCATCTTGCAAAATAGAACAATGATGATTTGTCATAGGCTTGTTATTGAGATGAAATGATGAAAAGTCAATCAAAACTTGGTACAGTACCTGGCACAGAGAAATACATGGTCACTGGACATTGTGATGATGATATAAGCTGCTCCTTGGGGTGTTATGGTGGAGGAGAGTCTTGGGAACACATAGAGGCCAGGTGCCATGATACAAGTCGGACTCAGGATCCGAGGAGGTAGAGAGGTTCCTGAGGGGCTCTTGAGAAGGCTGATGATTCTGTCATGGTAAAGGGCTGTGGATTACATCAGGAGACAGCACATGGCATGGTGACTTGCTTTGGCCCCAACAGACTGAGAATAAGAATTCACCTTAATCAACTGTAGATGTCCCTTGAGCATGATGACTTCACCTTTTTTTGCAGAAAGTCTCAATGAGCAGCTTTGGAGTGACACCTGTTCACTTCACACCCCTGACCTGCCTCAGAAGGCTGCAGAGTGGGAAAGGTCACATCCAGTTGTAGGCCAGTGTTCCTTCACATGATTTTTCCTTTTCTTCCAATAAGAAGACTGGGTGAAAAAGAATGCAAATTCACCTGCTGCTTTAATCACTTTTTCTTGTGTCTCTCTGTGCAATATATGCAGTGTGTATGTGCATGTAGGTGCAGATGTACGCGCCCCATGCACATCCATGTGGAGGCCAGAGGAAGATGTTGGGGTCTTCGTCTACTGCTGTTTGGCCTTATTTCCTTGAAACGAGGTATCTCACTGTACGCAAAGCTCACACCACTTTTAGGTAGAATGGGTTAGCCACAAGTGTCAGTAATCCTCCTGTCTCCATCTCTACCAGCGCTAGGGTTACAGGCATGCACAGTCAAGCCTGGCTTTTTTTTCTTTAAAAAAAATTTTATTTTATTTTTTATTTACTTAGTTGAGAGACAGAGAGAGATACATAGAAATAGGCATGGAGAAAGAAAAAGAGAGAAAGAGAGAGAGAATGGGTGTGCCAGAGCCTCCAGCTACTGCCAACAAATTCCAGATGCATGCATCCCCCATGTGCATTTGGCTTACGTGGGTCCTGGGGAATCGAACCAAGGTCCTTTGGCTTTGCAGGCAAGTGCCTTAACCACTGAGCCATCTCTCCAGCCCCAAGCCTGGCTTTTTACTTGTATGCTAAGGAGTAAACTTAGGTACCTATGCTTTTGCAGGAAGCATGCTTACTGACTGAGCCTTTCCTCCAGATCCTACTAAAATATTTTAAGAGGAAAATTATGGTGAAACTACATAAAAATAGGAAAAATTAAATCCAAAATCATTTTGCATATGATTAGGATCAGGATGCATTGTGCACATGTATGGAAGTTGTCAATAAAGAGTTTTAAAATATCAGTCTGGGGACTCTTACTGTATGTAAATCCATCTAGGCCTCAGGTAGTCATAATCATAATGGATTTTTATTATTTTTTGCTCCTTTTACCAAAACTATACGTTAAGCATCATATCCTTTCTTTCAGCCTTCACAGCTCTCCTGTGGATGGCTCCATAATCTTCAGTTCCCAAGTGTTGAAGAGGTGGGTTGCTGCACACTTTTTTCCTTAAGGTCATGCTACTAAAAAAAAATGTTATCAATGAAATTTATTCTTTGTCATGATTTCTTTGGGATAAACTACTTCAGAACAACATGTACTCTTGGATAAATGTCATGAAATGGCTTTCTAGAAGACCTGCGGTCATTTTGTTGCCCCAGAATACTGCAGAAATACAAAATTACCAGATCTGAATGTGATTTTTCTTAATTTGATAATTCTAATTTAAAAAAATGTCATGACAGGTGGACACACAAGGTTTCCATGATTTATTACCTGTTTATTTTCCAACGATCTGCCCTTTAAAACCAAAACTTACCTGGATATCCTAAGTGTGATCATGACAGGTCAGTCCTGGGTGTCCAAAGGATGACACCCACCCCACTCGGCATTGTGATAGCTCAGGTGCTCTCAGAAGGAAAGTCTACTCTGACTTGGACAGCAGTATGGAGGGATTTCTTTTCTTTTCTTTTCTTTTCTTTTTTTTAATTTGAGAGAGAGAGAGAGACAGATAGAGAATGGGTGCACCAGCAGCCTCTCAGCCACTGTGAAAGAACTCTAGATGTGTGTACCCCCTTGTGGGCAAGTGCAGCATTGTGCCCTTGCCTCACTTTTTGCTTCTGGCTAAACGTGGGACCTGGAGAATTGAACGGGTGTTCCTAGGCTTTGCAGGCAGGCGCCTTAACTTCTAAGCCATCTCTCCAGCCCAGGAATTTCTTAGGGTGGGCTCTTGGGATTAACACCTTTGTAAGGAAAGAAGAGAGTAGGGTTAGGCAGAAGTCAAGCTATGGTCTAGTCTCACCCATCCTATAGGTAGTTATGATGCCAGGTGATGGCCATTAAGTTGAGAGGCCCAGTCATTTGGATGGCCTCCTAGTCAGCCACTGGATGCATATGGCTCCAGGAGGGTGTGAAATTTTGTCTCAGGTTATCCCTTTAGCTAAGACATTGGGAGGAGGGGGGCTGGACGAAAGCTGAGGGCTCTCTGCCAGCAGAAATCTCTCCAGGAAGCGACGAGTCTTTTATTCCTCAATCAGAATTACAGATTAAAGTGTCCAGTCCTCTAGTCCAGGTACTCATAAGAGTTTGGCCACAAACTTATCACTCAGGTGCATTTTTTTTTTTTTTTTGACCTGAGCACACTAGCGTTCTTTATTTCTCACTCGATCCTGGCTCTGGAAACCTGAACATGTGGCCCTGGCCTTTGTTCTCAAGGCACTGTGGCTCTGCAAGCAAAGGGAAGAGTCACCAGTCATGGACCAGCAGAGGTTATCGAGTATGGTGTAGGGCCTGGTCCTGAGAATTGAGATGGGCGGCCTCAAGACGGCTTCTCAGAGAAGCTTAGGATTAACACTGGCAGGACACACAGGAGTTTACCAAGCCAGAAGAGAGGCCATGGCCACTGTCACCATCTCCTCTCCTTCCACTACTCCTCCGCATTTTCCACAACACGTGACCTCACACCGATGGCAGCCTGCTCGCGCGTGCTGTTGGCCTTGGGAGTTCTTTATCCTGTTGCTCTCACACAGTACCGAACATTCATGCCACCACCGCCCTTCGTCACATCACTTGGGTCCTCCATTGAACTGTGACCTTGTCCTCTGTGTGACTCCTTTCTCAAGGTCTGCCTCAGGCTGGGTGCTGGGTGATTGCTGAACCACGATAAGCTAACTGGAAGATCATGTCTTGAAATTCAATCGCTGGGCACTATTGGTAGAACTCAGTATCTTCTTAATAAGTAAATATACAGTGAATGCATTTCAATACTGAAGTTCAATTTCCACTGTTTCCCTTCAGAAAAATCACTTTATGCCCTAGTGCTGTTTGAGGGGAAAGTCCACCTCCTGTTACATGTGGTTTTCTCTTCTGCCAGAGAAACCCGAGCCTTCTTTTATAAAGTTCATCCAAAGACTTCACCAGCCCCACCCACCAATGGGCAGGCCAAAGCCTGTTTCCTTCACACAGAGTCTTTTTTCTCCTTGTGAGAAAACCAAACCTACTCTGCTATCTGAGATGAATAACCCCGGCTCAAATAGAACCCTCTGAATCTTCTACCAAGGAGGCGGCTGGCAGAGATGGGGCTGGGGGTGGGGAGAGGCACATTTTTGAAGCATAAAATTTCCCAGGGTCAGGGCATTTCATTAAGAGACTTCTAGAATTTTTTTTTTCTCTCTCTCTCTCTCTCTAAAGACTCAAATGAAAGTCCAGAGAATTTACCCATTACAGTGAAACATTCTGGTGCTTTAAAATCCTTTCTTTACCACCAGGAGCCCTGTCGTCCATTAATTGTAAACAAGTTTGCACGTTGATCTAACAAATGCCTGTTTGTTTTTTTAGGTTCACTCTGTTTCATTTTTAATTAAAATCATTGCATTGATTTGTTTTTAAAATAATAGAGAAGACTCTGACTTTGTAGGTTCAGAAATAAATTATCATTTGAAGGATTAGAGTGGCTCTTCTTTTGATTTTAATAAAGATTAGAAGAAACACAAAGGAATGAATGTAGTCCCCCAATATAATGAGTTAGACGGCTTCCCCCCTTGATCAAACAAAAGAACAAATGTATTAAACAAAGAGTATAGATGTGACAAACCATCTCTGCTCTTGCAAAGGATTTTCGAGGGGATTTGGAAAGTTGTAGCCTGCCCGTGTTCTGTTATTTCTGAGTATATTAAAGCCAGTACTCTGTTAGCTTCGGTATTGTTTTTGTGTGTGCTTTGCTTCCTGGCAATAGAGTCTTTCTTTAAGAAAAGCAATTGGGAGATACCCCAGTCCTGGTTAATCTGTTCCCCTTTTCACACACAAACCATTGTCTGTATGTGCTTCCCCAGAGGCACACTCATTATGTCCTGGGCCCCCTCTCCCAAGTCGTCAGCCCATACAAAAGGAACAGTACATCTTGGGAAGAGCCTGCTGGATTTCCATTTGACACTGGAGCTGTTTTTGCTTTGTGCAAACCTCAATGCAAAATGTGCCCGTTCCCAAGGAGAAACAAAACAAAAACGAACCAAAAAACAAATTTGGTTGTGGCTTGTCAGTGGTCTACTGGGACCCTCCACTCCAAAGGGGAAGAGTTCTGGGGGCTCCTGATGTCTTCATGGGTGAATGACATCAGTCCCTATGGAGCTGCTGAGCGCTAAGCTGCATCTCCTGAATAGGAACTTCTGCAACTATCTTTTTGTCCCTGTATCCAACGAGGCTCTCCACTTAGATGCAGAAGTTGGAGCCAGCTGTCTACACTCTTGTCAGTCAGTATGCCCGAGGAGTTTCAGCTGGACTTGTGTGATGACTGCCCTTGCCATGTTAATGTTTAATTACTTCCTCTTTATTAGTTTCTAAAAAAATGGAATTAGGGCTGGAGAGATGGCTTAGCCATTAAGCACTTGCTTATGAAGCCCAGTGTCCCCGGTTTGAGGCTTGATTCCCCAGTACCCACATAAGCCAGATGCACAAGGTGGCGCATGCATCTGGAGTTCGTTTTCAGTGACTGGAGGCCCTGGTGTGCCCATTCTCTCTCTCTCTCTCTGTTGCTCTCAAATAAATAAATAAAAATTTAAAAAAATGGAATTTCAAGCATAGCTCTGGCTAACTATATGCACATAAATAGCTCTGAGAGCCTTAGATCAGCCTCTCTTTTTCCTTCCTTCCCTTCTCCATCTGGGGTTCTTGGGAGTGCTCTGGACTTGTCTCAAGTTACTGCAGTGTGCATGGTGACCTTTACTCCCACCATGATCGGGCTGAGGTCACAAGTTCCTGGTGCGTGATTAAGACCTTCTCTGCTTATTCGCCGCCTCTTCTTTCAGACCATGAGCACTTTCAGGATGGGGGCTGGGTGGGTTATACTTCGTTCATCTTTTATTCATGGCATCGTGATGCTCAGGATATGTTGTAATAAATGAACATATTCCAGAAGTACCCCTCTGCCACAGCTTCTGTTGTTGAGTGTTGGAAGGAAAATTACATTTCCTAAGCACTTGGCCTTATGCTAGACATGGAACTGGGGACAGCCACGTACAAGAGCTCAGTCATGAAAGCATGTTGATCTGAGTGACTGAAGCTCTAAGAAACTAAGTAATTTATTCCAGATGACATACTTAGGAGACAGAAGATGACACATCTAAGGAGCTGTGTTATAAAGTCTGGTTTGGATTTTAAATCGAATGTTCCAGAATCCTTCCTACATACCAGGTAAGATGATTTTCCGGGCAGCTCATGGATATCTAACTGGAGAAAGGATGGCAGTAACAACACATCATTTTAAAGGAGATATCTGCTCTATTGTTGCAATAATGTAGCAAAATGATGAATTTGATAAAAAAAAATAATTATATGAATGTTGTTGTTTTGAGTGTGAAATGTCCCACACAGACTCACATAGGCTCAAGTGTTTGAACACTTGGTCCCTGTCTGGAGGCATTCATTGTTTGAGAAGGTTGTGGATCTTTTAGGAGGTAGGACCTCACGGGAGGTAGTGCATCACTATGGCAGGGTTTGTGGTTTTATAGCCTAGCCCTACTTCCTGTTCTTAGTCTCTACCTCCAGAGTGGATATGTGACTAGCCATCTTCAATCCTGCCACCGTGCCTCCTCTCTCTGATGGACTGTATGCCTGGGAACTGTAAGCCAAGTAAACGCTTCCTTCCTTAGCTGCTTCTTGTCAGGTATTTGGTCACAGCAATGAGAAAAGAAACTAATATAATGAAGGGGGAACCAGCATGACTGATGAGAACACTGAGGCATTGGAAGAGTAAGGAACTTACTCAGGGTCATAAGGCCAGTGAACAGTGGAACCTGGATTCAAAGTCAGATGGATATTATTCTGTAGCCCAGTATTTTAGCCTCCATGTTATCCTGGGACTTAATTTTATTTTTTATAAAAGTCCTGGTGGTGGGAACACCTTGAATTCATGTCATGGATTCTCTGACTAAATATGTTCAGTTTTTCAAAAACTTCTCTCTGATGACATTTTGGCACTTTATTTGCTATCCCATTTCCTCTTTGGGGAAACCCTTAGGAAATCATATATATATATATATATATATAATTTCCTTTTAAAATATGAATCCCAACATGGAGGAAAATATTCCAGGTGTCATCCAATGTCATAATGTAGTATATATTTACTAAAGTGCCCATTTTTGTAGCTCATGTAACATATTTTTGATTCATGTTGTTTTGCCTGCTAACCATACTTCCTGCATTGTTTCCCAGTGAGTTGAAGGGACATTTCTTCAAGCTTATTTGATGGGTATTTTTGGCATAAACTCAGACAATACTTTAAATTTATCCTTGATAGATTTCAACATACTAGATTCACTTATATCACAATTTCCATCTGTGATTTCTTCAAGCCAATTACCTGCTAGCAACAGATTCTATAAGGTGTCTGGAACTTGGAATCAGAGAACACTGAATTTGGAATCTGGCTGTAATAAAATAAGTTATTTGATCGCAGGGAATTTCTACTAGTCACACTTGTCTCAATATTCTTCTCTGTAAACTGAGGCTAGTAGGATCAACTCTAAAGAACGCATGAGATTTTTTTTTTTTTGAGAGAAAGTCTTCAGAACTACTTCCTGTAATAAGTTCTTGCTGCTCATCCAAGAACCTCTGCAAAAGTCATGGAAATATGTCTGAATATATAATTTTTGACTTGTACTTTTGTTTAGATGCATTTATGTTACTACTGTAGTCATTTCTTGCAGTGTATCCAGCATTTTGTATTTCTTTGGTTTATTGCATGCATGCATGCATGTGTATATGGTGTACATGCATGTGCAGATGTGTGTTTGTGTGTGCATGTTCTGTGAAGATCAAAGATTGACACTGAGTATCTTCCTTAATTGCTCTCCACCTTATGTTTTGAAGTAAGTTTCGCTGAACCTAGAGCTCACTGATTCAGCTAGACTAGCTAGCCAGTAAGCTGCTACTTCTCCAGTGCTGCGATTATAGTCACACACCACTAAGTCCAGATTTTATGTGGGGGCTGGGGATCCTAATTCAGGTCCTCAGACTTGTGTGGGAAGCACCTTATCAAGTGAGCCATCTCCTCAGCACTGCATTTATTTATTTATTTTTGAGGTAAGGTCTCGCTGTAGTCCAGGCTGACCTGGAATTCACTGTGTAATCTCAGGGAGGCCTTGAACTCATGCTATCCTCCTAGCTCTGCCTCCCAAGTGCTGGGATTAATGGCCTGTGCCACCATGCCTGGCTTCTGCATTTCTTAGAAATGTTTAGTAACTATTTGGATTGTCTTTTGAGAAACTGGACATGGAATATAAATCTTTATTTTTAGGTGTTAGGAAAGGATTATCACCTTCTGAAACTATAACATGAGCTAGGCACATCATGCAGAGAGGCTTCTGATTATGTGAACGCCTCTGTCTTGCCCTAGTCAGGGGCAAGGTCATCTTTTCATTTCTTTCTAGATTTTCTGTATGGACTCAGGATACTAGCCCTCAGTTGGAAATATGAGAGAAGAAGAGAACAGTAAAATACTTCTTATTCCTGATCCCAGCCTCATTCAGAATTGCACCGTGTTGACTCCCATCTCTGTAAGCCTTTGAACTACTAAATTCTGGATGCTTTGCTAGCCTTCACTCCAAAGTCACCCAAATCCTCTAGCATTTTATTGTCTTCGCAGATTCTTACATGACAGGTTTGATCACTAACATCTGCCTGAGCCTCCCAGATGTCAAGAAGTTCTGGGCTTGCCCACAGCATGCTCCGATACCAGATGCCTTTCTAATCCTTCAATCCTTCCACAATCCTCTGGCCTATGGTTCAAGCTATAGATCAAATTCTGCTATTACCATCAAGCAAAGATCTGTAAAATATATTTGTGAGAGACTCCATTAGGTCTTCAGGATAAGGAATACAATATTTTCCCCAATGCTCAGGCCATGTAAGCTTACAAAGCTGATTAAAATGGGATTTTAGTCTAATGGGGGCAGGCAGTAAAACTCAGTGGTTAAGAAGATGGACTTTTGAATGAAAAAGATCTGGATTTGATTCCCAGACTTTTAGTCTTTGGTGTAATGAGAGGCAGGCAATTTCCTTCCTAGTTATTTGTTTCTTTACCCATCAAATAGAAAGACTGGATCCTATCTCACAGTTATTGTAAGGGTTGCTTGAAACAATGCACATTTATTATGGTGTCTTGTATAGAAGAAGCACTTCATAATTGCTGGTTTCTATTTTTTCAGTTTGATGTGGTATTCATTCTAGGAAATTCTATCCGGCCTGTGCTTTTTCCCACTATGTCAGGTGATTTCAATATGACCTCAAATTCATCATTTGATTCCCATAGTCTCTCTGCAGATATAGATGCCTATTGAATTTTTTATTTCAGTGACTATACTTTTCATTTCTAGAAGTTCTAATTAATTTTTAAAGTATTCTGTTTCAATATCTCATTTTTGAAGCTTCTGTTTATGACTTTAAACAATTTAATGTATTCATATAACCTCCATGTAACTATTTAATTGCAATTCTGACTTTTGTTTCTGTTTCATCTTGAGGGGATCTTTACTGTGGTTCAGGTTTTACTGAAAATATTTACCCATAAGTGATGACGTTTGCCTCTTTCAGATGCTTCCAATGTATTAGAAGTCTAGACTCTATTTTGTGCAATATTACAGCTGCCAAGCCCCAGCATCATAAGTATATTATAAATTAGGGCTGTAGATATATGAGTGCAAATTAGTGAGATCATCCTAGTTGAGAGAGATGAACTTGGTCATCATGTCTCTAAGGACAGGCAGATCATTTATGGTTTTTCATTTTTACTGAATATTGCTATTCATGGATGTGGTTTGTTTTGTAAGTATATGAATTCTCACTTTCCCCACAATGCATAAGCACTATGAAGGCATAGCAATATAACTCATGCCCTTAGATTTTTGAAAGTGACCACTGCTGGCTTTGTCAACTCAGGGAACCTCCAACATCAGCACATGTGCCCTACCACCTTGCTTTTAAAATATATATATATATTATTTTATTTATTTATTTGACATGGAGAGAGAGATAGAGAGAAAGGCAAAGGGAGAGAGAGAAGGAGAGAGAGAAAGAAAGAGAATAGGCATGTCAGGGCCTCCAGCTACTGCAAATGAACTCCAGATACATGCACCCCCTTGTGCATCTGGCTTACATGGGTCTTGGGGAATTGAACCTGGGTCCTTTGGCTTTGCAAGCAAATGCTTTAACTGCTAAGCCATCTCTCCACCCCCATCTTGCTTTTGAGCTTCATTTCTGACCTGTAACCTCTGGAGATTTCCCTGTATATTTATTTTGTTTGATCTCACACTTACATGTATCAGAGAAGAATTTTTTTCAGGGTACTTACTGTGTTTAATTCTGAAACTACAAATCTTGCAGGAAAAGACTTTCTCTTGTTGTTTGTTAAAGATAACTCATCCTTCACGTTTCCTTTACTATGCATGTTTGTCTTGCAGGGAGGGTGCTCATGGGAGCTAACTGGCCCTAAGATTGTTCTTTTACAACTAAGAGGTCTCCTTCAAGCCACCATGACTTAACTATTTCCTGTCTAGTAGACATAAGTAATCCTTAAAGTGGGCTCTGACATTACGACTGAAATTATAAAGCAAGAACTAATATCAGATGTTTTCTATTTCTCTCATTCTGCAGCTGACATTTCTTTCAACAGAGTGAGACATCTGATCATATCAGTGGATATTGCTATGCACATGAGCATACTTCCATGATTTGAGCCTGAAGAAAAGAGAGAGAGAGAGAGAGACAGACAGACTTGCATTTGCTGGCCTGCATGACTTGTGGAAGAGAGAGCTACTTTGATCACTGTGGGTAATGACATAGAATTCCCCTTCAAAAAAATGACTGGTCATTTCCATTGCTCAAGCTTACTAGGCCTAATCGCACCCACCCCAAACCAAAGCCTAGAATTATTTGTCACACTGGGCACTAAACACATCCAGCCAACATACATACTGCTCTCTCTCTCTTTTACATACACCTTTCTCTACCAGCTTCTATTGACTTTTGTACACACACACACACCCAAAAAAAAAGAGAGAGAGAGAGAGAGAGAGAGAGAATGAGAGCTTCAGTTCTTCTCAATAAAAGTCGTGAGACCTGTGCAATCCAGACAACCTCTCTTTGGCCTGGGAGATGTGTCTGTTTTGTTTCTTATCACCTCATTCAGCAGTAAATTGTGACTTCTGGGGCATTGGGGCAGTATAATTACTGAACTACTCTTTAAAGGGCTTAAGCTTTGAGACCGAAGGAGCAAAATGTTTGCTGATTGGCAAGAAGCCATAGGATTATTTTATTTTAACTAAAGATATATGAGGCATGAAGGAAAGAACATCGGCTTTGGAAACAGCCAGAAATGAACTTCGGTCCCAGTTCTGTAACTCACAAACAGTGTGATATTTGGCAAGCTAGTAAGCTTCTCTGAGCCCAAATACAGGAATTAGAATCAATTTGCAAGGCATAGGGAGCTAATATTTGTGATTTGGGGGCTGGCCTAGTGGAACAGAGAAGGCTTCAGAGCCATTCAGATGTGGGTTCAGGTTTTGGCTCTGCGATTTTCTTTTGTCAAAGATGTGGTCACCCACCACCTACCTTGCCAAGTTGTAGATTACTAATGGGACAAAAATCTTCATTAAACACTAGGTCCACAACACAGGTTTCCTTCTTTTTCTGCTGAGCACAGTCCTTTGGTCAACATATGTAACTACAAGTCTCTTGCTCCTGGAGGGACTCAGGAATTTGACTCAGTGGCTCAGAGAGACACCATCCTTGTAGTTTACACTTGTACAGTGAAGAAAACATTAAGGATGGAGAGGCTCCTGTGATGAAGAAAGCCACTTGTTCAGGTTTCCCCCTAAATCAGATGGTGCTTTCACTCTGTTTCCTTGGGATTTCTTAACAGAGATGTTATTGGAAGCTAGAAATGGCTCCAGGCCAGCACTCCGCTTCCTGCCTGTCCACCTGGCTCTCCCACAGAGCTTTCCATCTTACCACCTAGGGAGCTTTGACAAGACCCAAGCTCGAGGCTCCTGGCCCAGGACTGGGCATAGATTCCTTGGAGATGCATGGAATTTTCTGGAAACAGACTGGGTTCTGTCAGCAGTCCCACAGTCTGGACAAGAGCGAGCAGGGGTGGATGGCAGGCTGTTATTCCCCGAGGCTTGCGGTTTTAAAGCTTTAATCGCTGAGATCAGAGCCATTCTGTTTTATTACATTGCCAAAAGGGCCACCCCAGCCTAGTGTGGGCGATGGCAGCTCCTTCCAGAGGCCTGCTGCCAGGCCAGGAGAAGCGATGGCCGCTGGGCCCCAGTGCTTCCTGCAGGGTGTGTGTTTCCCTTCCCATTAAATCCTTCTCAGCCTCACAAGGCTGCTCCTCTTCCCCCATCTCTCCAGCTCTGCCTCTGGCTTCTCTAAAGGCTTCAGTGTTTCCTCAAATTAAGGGACCCAGCTGCTCCAGGCTCTTTGTTCCGTGTCTCCAGGATGACCTTTCAGATAATTCGTCCCCACTCGCAGGGGCTGAGCCTTGCTGGTATTTAGACTCAGAGCTTCCTTGGCTAATCGGAATTTATTATCCTCATTGTTAGGGGACTATGAGCTTCTTTTACTCCATGGAGGGCTGTGTTGTGGGTGAGTGATACATGGGCTGGCTCTGGCTCTCTAATCCTGACAAGCCCTGTTTCCAGGTTGTGTCTCCATGGGCCCCAGAGACAGTGTGTGTGTGTGTGTTTCTGTGTGTGTGTGTGCATGCTCTCTTGGCCATGGGAAAAACGGATAATGGAATCAGATCAGAGTGGAAGGAACACGGATTCTTGACGTGAAAGTTCGGCTGGCCCTCCCTCCTAAGTTTACTTGTGGACTCGGAGTTTCCATAGCTGTTTTGTTGTTCTAACAGATCTGATTAAATCTTGTTCATTGAGTGTTTTTGCTGTGAGAAAATATATATAACATTAAAGCTACCATTTGAATCATTGTTGAGGGCACAGTTCAATGACATTTAGTACATTCACATGAACATACAACTATCTTCATTATCCTTCCCAAAGCGCTGTCACCTTCCCAAACTGAAGCCCTATACTTCTTAAACAATGACTCTTCCACTTAGCTCCTCCCCCTAACCCCCATTCTCCTTGCTGTCTGTGGTGGTTTGAGTCAGGTGTCCCCCATAAACTTCAAGTGTTCTGAATGCTAGGTTCCCAGCTGATGGCAACTTGGGAATTAACACCTCCTGGAGGCAGAGTATTGTTGGGGGCGGGCTTATGGGTATTATAGCCAGCTTCCCCTTGCCAGTGTTTGGCACACTCTCCTGTTGCTGTTGTCCACCTTATGTTGACCAGAGAGTGATGTCCACCCTCTGCTCATGCCATCGTTTTTCCTGCCATCATGGAGCTTCCCCCTCGAGCCTGTAAGCCAAAATAAACCTCTTTTTTCCCACAAGCTGCTCTTAGTCGGGTGATTTCTGCCAGCAATGCGAACCTGACTGCAACAGTAAAGTGGTACCGAGAGTGGGGTTGCTGCTAGACACCTGACTGTGGCTTTGGCCTTTTGGAGCTGTTTTTCAAGCGGAAGAACTATGGACTGTGAGGTTTGGCTTATGAGGGTGAGAAACAGCTTTATTTGGACTGGGCTAGCAGTTTGTGTGACAAGTTTGTTGTTATGCCCATGTCCTGAGAAGTTGTGCAGGGTTGCTTTGCGTAGAAATGAACTGGTGTGAGCAGAAGGATATGGCACAGAAAAAAATGAAATCTTTGGGTGAACTCTGCCTGTTCAGCTGCAATTGAGAGATTACAACCTTTGAGATTGGGCCAGCTGACCTGCACTGGGGCAACAGGAAGAATGCAGACTCTTTTGAAGGGACCTGAATACTGAAGGAGTGTCCTGTTCTTCAAAGTCTGATTTATTCCCCCCTGGATTAACAAATTGGCACCCTACCTGGTATTATGGAGTATAACAAATGCAGGAAAGAGAGGGTCATTGAGTTTTTAACGCGGTCTTGTGTTTTGGAAATGGCCATGGGCAGTGTGAAGCAGGTTTGCTGGATGCCTGCATGGAGATCCCATGGGGCCATGAGGATGGACCGTGGGTTGCAGTGGAGACCCAGTGGAGATGCCGGGACTATGAGATGGCTGCCAAGGAGGGCTGCCGGCCCTGGATGAAGTTTTCCAGGACTGTGAGTAGCCTAGCTGGAGGGGCGGGATTGGAACTCCAGAGACTTGTTGCTGCTCAGAAGTATCGGACTTGGAGATTTGTCACTGACTAGTTGTTGGATTGGAATTACAGAGTTTGATGTTTGCCCTGGTCATTTTAAATCTTGTGTTGGTTGAATATTTCTTTGCTTTGCCCAATGCCATCCTTTGCAGTGTGAATGTTTATTCTGTGCCATTATGGGTTTTTTGGGGGATTATTTTTGGTATTATGGCTCAGTTAAAAGACCTTGGATTATGGGGACGTATGAACATCATTGGAATTGATAAAAACTATGGGGACTTTTAAATTTGCATGAATGCATTACATTTTACATCATGTACGGTTATCAGTTTATGGGGGCCAGGGGCGGAATGTGGTGGTTTGAGTCAGGTGTCCCCCATAAACTTCAAGTGTTCTGAATGCTAGGTTCCCAGCTGATGGCAACTTGGGAATTAATACCTCCTGGAGGCAGAGTATTGTTGGGGGCAGGCTTATGGGTATTATAGCCAGCTTCCCCTTGCCAGTGTTTGGCACACTCTCCTGTTGCTGTTGTCCACCTTATGTTGACCAGAGAGTGATGTCCACCCTCTGCTCATGCCATCGTTTTTCCTGCCATCATGGAGCTTCCCCCTCGAGCCTGTAAGCCAAAATAAACCTCTTTTTTCCCACAAGCTGCTCTTAGTCGGGTGATTTCTGCCAGCAATGCGAACCTGACTGCAACACTGTCCATGAATCTGATTCCTCTATGTGCCTCATACAAGCGGCACTGTGCAGTAGTTGTCCTTTTCTACCTAGCTTATTTCATGTAGCACAATGTCTTCAGGGCTCAACTATGTTCAGCGTGTATCAAGATTATGTTTCTTTATAAAACTGAGTCCTACTGAGTCTTCTTCCCACTGTATGGATACCTTCTATTTTCTTTATCTATTCACTTATCCATTCCTTTGGGTACTTGCCACCTCTTAATTATTATGAATATTCTGCTGTGAACATTTCTATAAAAACACCTGTCTAGGTCCCTGCTTTCAGTAGTTAAGCTTATATATCCAATGTAATTGCTGGATCATATAGTAATTCTATTCATTTAGTGACCACAGTATTTTTCATTCTCATCAGCAATACTTGAGGGTTCCAATTTCTCTGTATTCTTATGAACACGTGTTTTTGTTTTATAATAGTGATCCTGATGGGTTTGAAGTGGTGTGCCATTGAATCTGAGGATGATAAACTGATTCTACGTACTAAAGTATTTAACACATTTTCTAATTGGACTTTCAAAATAACCTGTGCGGTTTGTTTTTTAATCTGCATTTTATAGAAGGGGCAGTGCTGAAAATTAGCAGAACCTAGAGTAGAGCACACTTCTGCCAGAGTCCCTTGTCCATGTTCTCTCAACTGCTCTAGTCATTTCCAACACAACATTCTAGCCACATAGACCTTCGATTTGTCCCTCTGCTAGTTCGTAACTAGTTCTAAAAGCTTTCAAATTTAAAACCAAAGGCAATCCATAAATGTGGGCCTTTAGGAGGTTGGGAAGTTTCATGGGAAAAAATTAACTCACATAGATACCCTAGCATGGAAGTCACTAGAAAGGTGGTTACCTGGGAACCATTCAAGGCTTCCTCCACCCTTATAAACGTGAAGTTGCTCCACTGGCAGAAAACCACAGATCAAGTAAGACATTGATCCCTCTATCAGGGAACATACCATTTAGTTGAACAGATGGCTGTGTAGGAATACAGTACAAAGTGCCGTGGGCTGTAGCTGAAGAGGTAAAACTGTGGCACAGAGTACAGAATGTTATGGTCAAGGAACAGGGTAGGCCCTGGGGAGCATATATGGTGGAAATCATGAGCTCCATTCTTACACATGGGAAGCCAGGAAAGGATTCACATCTGAATTATCATTGGAATTTGGTAATGAAAGATGAGCTATAAAATGATCATGCGAGGAACTGTGTGTGTTGGAACAAATACAAAGGCTCACAGAAGACAGCAAATATAGTGTACATAAAGTGGTGTGAAGATTTTTAGCACATCTGTTACAGAGAAAGGGACATGGCTAGGAGTGGAAAAAATAGGATTGGAAATATAAATACAGACTATGCACTAAGAAACTTTTGCTTTTTTAAAAAATATTTTTATTTATTTATTTGAGAGAGAGAGAGAGAGAGAGAGAGAGAGAATGGGTATAGCAGGGCCTCCAGCCACTGCAAATGAACTACAGACGTGTGAGTCCCCTTGTGCATCTGGCTAACGTGGGTCCTGGGGAATCGAACCTGCATCCTTTGGCTTTGCAGGCAAATGCCTTAACCGCTAAGCCATCCCTCCAGCCCCAGATCCTTTTGCTTTTTCAAAAATGTATGGCTTGGTCTTGCAGTTGATGGAAGACTGTCCTCTCTAAGCATGAGAATAGATGAATTTTAGAAAATGTGTTTACACAGCCTATGGTGGGTGAATTGATATTGCAGTAAGATGGAAGGTTAAACCTGAGTTTAACAGTAGGGAGGGAGACGAAATATCATCATCGCTTACAAATATCACTGCTCATCATTGTGCCTACACTGTACAAAAATATAACATTACTCATTCAATTTCCACAATGACTCCATAAAAGTACATCATGATTCCATTTTTTAGATGAGAAATTAAGATTAAGTGGCAAAAAAAAAAAACCTTATATTAAGTCACATTGCAGTAGGAGTGGGGTTAACCTTCTATATGAGGGCTGCAATTCAAATGAAAGCAATGAAACATCATAGTATGATTTTAAAAATTGTTATTGATAAGTATTTAGAGCATGTAGCTAACTAAACATGGTGACTAAGTAGATATAGGCAGTGAAGTGGAATTAGGTGTCAATGAAAACTCTGGGGATCTACACTGGAATCTTTTCTGAGAAGAGGAAGATTGGGAGTAGAATGGACAGGTAGTGGGTTTTGTTCTGGCTACATTGCTTAGAAATAACACATTTATTAAGGAAACCTTTTTTTTTTTTTTTTTTTCGAGGTAGGGTCTCACTGTAGTTTAGGTTGACCTGGAATTCACTCTGTATTCTCAGGGTGCCCTTGAAGTCATGGTGATCCTCCTACCTCTGCCTCCCAAGTGCTGGGATTAAAGGCATGTGCCTCCACACCCAGCTAGAATTTGAATCTATTATTATTTATGTTCATATTCCATTGACACTATAGCTGAAAATATCTATATCTGTATCTCTGTATATTTATAGGTGTGTGTGTGCATCTATTTTGCAGCTATAGTATATATATTCATGACTAAATATTCCCTAAAACATGAAGATCTTTTGTGATATATTGTCTTCCTGACTACTCAATTACTTTTATACAATCTGCACTCTACATTCAACAGTAGACCCATTATATTAATTATATACATATCAAACCTTGTTGAATCTATCTCATTTTCTTTACTTTACTCCTACTACTTTTTGAAAAAATGTTTTTTTGAGGCAAGCCCAACAGACTTCCCCTTTTTTTAATGAGAGGGCATGAGAGCAAGAACGAGAGTGAGAGGGAGAGACAGAATATTGGTACACCAGGGCCTCCAGCCACTGTAATCAAGCTCTAGACATGTGTACCACCTTTTGTGCATGTGTGACCTTGTGTGTTCGTGTCACCTTGTGCATCTGGCTGACATGGGATCTGGAGAGTTGAATATGGGTCCTCAGGCAAGCGACTTAACAGCTAAACCATCTCTCCAGCCTTTGAAAAAAATATTTTATTCATTTATTTATTTAAGAGGCAGAAAGAGGCAGAGATAAAGAGAGAGGGAAAGAGAGAGAGAAATTCCAGACACATGCATGCCTTTGTGCATCTGGCTTATGTGGGTACTGAAGAATTGAACCCAAGTCTTTAGGCTTACCAGACAAGCACCTTAACAACTAAGCCATCTCTCCATCCCACCCTTCCTTCCTTTCTTTCTTTCTTTCTTTCTTTCTTTCTTTCTTTCTTTCTTTCTTCCTTTCTTCCTTTCTTCCTTTCTTCTTTCTTTCTTTCTTTCTTTCTTTCTTTCTTTCTTTCTTTTTTCTTTCTTTCTCTTTCTTCCTCTCTCTTTCTTTCTCTTTCTTTCTCTCTCTTTCTTTCTTTCTTTCTTTCTTTCTTTCTTTCTTTCTTTCTTTCTTTCTTTCTTTCTTTCTTTCTTTCTTTCTTTCTTTCTTTCTTTCTTTCTTTCTTTCTTTTTCTCTCTTTCTTTCTTTCTTTCTTTCTTTCTTTCTTTCTTTCTTTCTTTCTTTCTTTCTTCTTTCTTTCTTTCAAGATAGGATCTTGCTTTAGCCCAAGCTGACTTGGATCTTTCTCTGTAGTCTCAGTCTGGCCTCAAACTCATAGTGATCCTCCTGCTTCTGCCTCCCCAGTGCTGACATTAAAGGCATAGACTACCACATCCAGCTCCCCAACTACTTTTTAATGCCTTAATCATATTTTACCAATTGCGACAATTTACTTTCCTCTAGCGTCAACCTTCTAAGGCCAGTCTCTATGGTGTCTCTGGAGAGTCATTAAAGATGGATTCTCCTCATGTCATCTCATTGCTTCAATTCTTACAATGGCTCCATGTTGTTCATAGGGCACTGAAGACCTTGGTCATCTGTGTCTTTCTCTGTCTTCTCCCACTGCTAGCAAGATATTTATGGTGCTAGGAAGAAACTTGGATATTTCATAGCACCATAGGATTTTGCACATGGTGTCTAATATACTAATGTACTCTTCATTTCCTATTGATTGGAATTAAGCTGATTTTTTCTTCAAAACTCTGTTGTTGGGCTGGAGAGATGGCTTAGCAGTTAAGGCGCCTTCTTCCTAAGCCTAAGAACCCGGTTCCAATCTCCAGCGGTTCCATTCTCCAGGTCCCACGTTTAGCCAGATGCAAAGTGCCACAAGGGCTCAATGCCGCACTTGAACACAAGGGGGTGCACACATCTGGATTTCGTTCACAGCAGCTGAGACACTGTTGGTGCACCCATCTCTATCTGCCTTCCTCTCCCTCCCTCTCTTTCTCTCTCTCTGTGTCTTTCTCCCCCTCCAAAAAACATCACTCTGTTGTTGCCTCTGAAAATCTCATTCCAGTCCCCCCAAAGTCAACTGTTCCCTCTTCAGTGGCAATGTGTTTGTTTTGTGTTATATAGCATGAGCACCTTGAGGGCAAGGACTTGATCTGTTATCTCTCTATCTTTTCACAGTCCCGTGGAACATGACAAACACAAAACATGCTCCAACTGTTGTGATCTAAATTAATTAATGGACACATTTATTATAAGAATTAAATAAGATAATGTAGATCTTTTAATAGTGTCCACAACACAAAGGGTATTTAAGTGTTTGATATTATTCTTTGTGTAGTTTCTGTCCATATTTCTTTTTGTCTATATTTTATTTTTTAACTTTTTACTGATATATCTCCAGACATATATATACAGCGCCCCCACCATCACCATCCTCATTTGTTCTACATCTCCATCTGGCCTTCATGGAATCTCTTCTTTTTAACTCATCTCTCTTGTATTTTAATGTCATCATTTTTTTTTTTTGGCCCTATGTAGGTTTTGTTTTGGTGACAAAGTGACACACAAGGGACAGCATCTGTGAGGTCATGCATGCAATGGCTATGTTGTGTCTGGAAGATAGCACTCCAAAGCACTTATCCACATCCTTTGGCTCTTACATTCTTTCTACCATCCCTTCTTCAATAGTTCCTGAGCCTTGGAGGATATAACTGAGATGTCTCACTTAGTGCTGAATATTCCACTGTCACTACTTTTCAGCATTTTGATGACTTTTGAATTACCCTAGTAGTTACTATCATTTTTTTTAAAAAAACAAAGCTTCTCTAACCAAAAGTGAGAATAGCATTAATATCCATGTCTTTTTAGTTGATTTTGTTATGCATAGAGATTAAAGGAAAGAAATCTATTTTATATTTCTTATATTCCTCCTCATACCTTACCTAAGCATTAAGTCAACTATTCTTACATCCACCAGGCATTTGCCATCTCCACAGTTCAAGTTTCTGCTCATTTTTTTTTGGGGGGGGAGGGGGCTAGCCGTGTGTGGTGGAGCTCTTTCACTATCCTGTCATGTGCCACTTCCTGTCGAAACATGGACATGTATCCTTCTTTCTCCCATCCATATTTCCAGACCCTCTTGCTTCTCTAACATTTTCAGTGATATTTTCAATCACTCACATATCTCAAAGGTTCATTGCAATAACATTTATCTTTATTGCATGGCTGCCACAAATTTTTTGGTATGAATTTATCTTTGCAGATTTTTTTCCCCAAATAAATAAAGAAAACAGACCTTCCCATTTCTGCTACTGAACAGTGAAGTTTGCTTTTCTTCTGTGAGGATGAACATTTATTGATGGACACACACTGTACTGACAAGAGCCTCTTCAATAATTTCATGGGTTGTGTAGCAGTTGGTAATAGTGCATGCATGTGGGCAGGAAGGACTATGCAAATATCAATAATAATTATGCTTGGTGTATGCAAATCCCACTAGGTATTTTCAGAAATTAATCTTCCAAATTACTTTTGCACAATTCAGAAAAATAGAAATATGCACTTAAATAATTGTAGAAAATTTTAGAAGCCATCTCCACTCATTTAAATCATACAGTTTGGTACTGTGGTAAACAAAAAGATTGTAGATATTTCACACACAGCAGCCATGTTGTCAAAACAGAATGAAGATCACGAAAGCTGTACGTTAATTGTACACAACTTGCAAAAGATGGTAATGTTGGGATTACTTTGCTTAATTTAAAATCTTATCATTAATATTCTTCAAAAGTTATTCATCTACAAACAGAAGAAATACTGTTTTCTTTGTTCACATAGTCTTTCATCTGTTCATCACATGTTAATACTTTCACTTGTTGATTCAACTTATTCATCTATCAAATAAATATTTAAGGGTGACTGTGGGCCAGAGACTGAGCTACACTGAGTTGGGGGAGGGCCTGGAACCCTTTGAGCTTGAATCTTCAGCTCAGTATGGGCCATGATTTGCATAGTTTAGCCATGCATTTCCTCCAGTTGAGTATCAAGTATGTAAAAGCTAGATTCTTTCCTTTGGCAATAATTATTACATTTACATAAGTAAAGCACTTTCAGTGTTATCTGCTTTTGTGTGGTTTTAATTAATGTGATGAGCCCTGGGTGTTAAATTCTCAGAGAAACCCGAGGTTTTTGCATTTCCTCAAGAACTTGAGGTAGATAAAGGACAGAAACGACATAAACTCAGCCAACAGGAAGCTGGTACCTCAGGCTTCTGGGACAAGGAGCCAGTGATTAATATTTATGATTAGAACACTGTAACCATGGTCCAGGAGCATTTCTAGGAGCCAGGGATCTCCTTTATCCAGAAGAAGTCCTTAAATTGTGCTTCATGGAAGGTTTTTTTTACAGGAAGGGTGAAGAGAAAATTCCCTAAGGTTTTGATCTTGGTTCAACAGCTGTATTCAACCTTTTTTGTGGGGGGAGGTGGAGGGAAGGGTCCAGCTTCTTAAAGTTATCTATCCTGTCTTTTGACTCATTTTTTTCAATTTTTAAAAAATAATTAAAATAAAAACTTTATTTAAAAATATATATAATCCCCTCCCACCATTCTCCTTTGTCCCCTATTCCCACTTCTCCTCCACTGAACCTTTCTTCTTTTCTACTATTACCTTGTCTATATTTTGTTTTATTTTTATTTATTTATTTTTATTTATTTATTCATTTGAGGGCAGTGGGGGAGAAAGAGAATGGGCATGCCAGGGCCTCCAGCCACTGGAAATGAACTTTAGGCACATGTGCCACCTTATGCATGTGGCTTACTAGGGTCCTGGGGAACTGAACCTGGGTCCTTTGGTTTTACTGGCAAATGCCTTAAGCACTAAGCCATCTATCTAGCCCATGTTTTAATGTCTTTTTTGCCCCCTACATCATCCATAATAACCTGTTAATGGGCCCAATATTATGTAGGTCTTGTGCAGATACCAAGATCTTGAATACAATGACCACTTTGTGCCGGGAAGACAGAGTTGCAAAGCATTCTTCCTAATCCTTTGGCTTTTAGCATTCTTTCTGCTACCTCTTCTGTTACAGCTCCTAATCCATTGGAGGGTGTGAGAGTGAAGTCTCTGTTAGTACTGAATACTCAACAGTGAGTTCTTCTCAGCACTTTGGTGAGTTTTGAGTCTCCACAGCAGTCACCGCCATCTGAAAATACAAGTTTCCCTACCCAAGTGTGAAAGCAGCACCAATACATGAGCAAAACCATAAGTATTCAGAGGGCAATTTGATGGGCATAATATATCCACGCATCCCAGCAATAGTAGTAGCTCCCCCACTTAGATTTTATGACCTTCCCAGCCATAGGCTTTTGACTAAGTTTTCAGTATTAGGTATGAATTGTGGAGTGGGTCTCAAACCCAATCTGAGAGCTGTTGGTTACTCCCATAATAGACATACTGCTATTGTTCTAATGGGCACATCTTGCCTAGCTGGCCCGTTGTATAAGTTGTAGGGTTCACTGCTGATTAAACTGTTGATGTTTCTCCCTAAGTAGGCTACATAGCCCTTTCTAGCACTATGACCTCTACTTAACAAGGAGGAGGCTTCAACTCAGCTCTAGCTTGATTTCTCAGTGCCCTATAGCTCAAGCATATGGTGTCTTCTGCAATAAGTTCTTACCATCTAGTTCTAGTGGCAACCAAGAGGTTTGACAATTACTTGTATTGTTTGGGGGGCTTCAGGGACCTCCCCAGTCAACAACTCACTGGAAGGACTTCTCACCCCTGCACTGAAATTTTTTCTGTAACAAGCTATGGTTTTCGGTGTAATATTACTCAACACCCATAGCATACGTCTGCCCAAACTCTCTCTCTTTTTCTTTTTAACTTACATCATTTAATTAAAAAAATTAAATTAATTTTATTTATTAGAGAGAGAAAGAGGCAGAGAGAGAGACAGGGAGAGTGAGAAAGAGAGAGAGAGAGGGAAGGAGAAAGAGAGAGAAAGGGCACACCAGGGCCTCCAGCCACTGCAAAGGAACTCCCGATGAAGATGCAACTTTGTGCATCTGGCTTACTTGGGAACTGAGGAATTGAACCTGGGTCCTTAGGATTCACAGGCAAGTGCCTTAACCAGTAAGCTATCTCTCCAGCCCTATTGTTAAATTAGCTAACAAAGACATAAGTTTTCGTGTGGCTTATTCATACATCTGTAGTTTTAATTATGTAATCCTTATGATTCTCCTTCATCTATGAAATGGGAAGGGTGGCAGTAACATCTTAGGGAGTTTTAGCTAACCTTTACTGAGGGCCCATTAAGTTATCTGAAACAGAAGATAGTAGCTAGAAGAAATGACCAAGCCACAAGTGCAGAAGCAAGAGGAAGATGCTAAGAAGACCAATTTGTCCAAAAAAAAAAAAAAAAAAAAATCAACAGAGACCAATTTGTCTAAAATCTAGAATTCTTCCACAGACCTCCCAAGGAGATGACCACATGCCGGGGGTTTTTTCCCTCCACCACCGGCAGGTAGAGCGGAAGAGAGAGAGAACCGGGCCAGCCGCTGCTCTTGAGGCTGAGCGAGAAGGCGGATGTCGGCGACTCAAACCCCTCCCCCCCCCCAAAACACCGGGGAGAAAAACCACATTGAGTCGCGGAGACCATCTAAGGCGGGAATCTCTCCGTTTATTGTCATGGGGAGGTATTTATATATTTTGAGGAAGAGGGCGGGAAGAGGGGATGAGAGAAAGGTATAAGGGCCAATAGTATTTCATCACGTCAGCAGCAGCTGGGTGGAGGCAGTTTCAGCTTAGGTGCTGAGTCACTTCAAGGACACGTCACCAAACTCTACTCAGGCTCTGGAAGCTCGACTAGGCCTCACAGGGAGTAGGCCAAGACTGGCTGGGCTAAGCACTCGGCTTCACACCGGGCAGGGCCCAACATCTCCCCCTTTTGTTTTTGTAAGAACGGTGGATGGCTATGGCCTCTGTCCTAGGTTGTCCCCCTCTTTCTCACCAGGATGGCGGCCAGCCCATGACGGGTAAGATTCCATGAGATTGGGCAACCTAAGACAGGCACTGTCACATGTGATGATCCCTTGGGGCCTGGGTTCAACAATGGCTTTCCAAAAGCCATACCAGGCCATCCCCCTCGGGTTTTCTCACCTAGGTGGCATTTGGCCCATGACAGGTAAGACTCCATGAGATGGAACAACCTAAGACAGGCACCATCACGTATGATGATCCCTTGGGGCCTGGGTTCAACAATGGCTTGGCAATAAACCATACCTCTCAGGGTTGCCAATAATAAAAACAAAAAGGAGGATATGTATGGCACAATACAGGCCTGGTCCTAGCCAGACCGCATGGCAGAAGAAAACAGGAAGTGGCTTCTGTAAAAATGGCATTTTGCGCAGGCTTGATGTGACAACAGTTACAGCCCCATGCTCATGAGAAGCCTACTACGAGATGTCCTGTCCAGAGACAGGCTGTCATTGGTCACCAAAAGGGTACCACCCCATACAAGGATTAACAGCCCCTTAAACCCTATGTGCATTGTGCTAAATAAACGAGTTTGCGGATTCTCGCTTCCACTTTCACCCAACTCCCGGAGTCTGTGTCATGACTCTGTGCTGCTCACCCCAATTCGGCAGAGACCCTATTGTCCCTCCTGAGCTGGCCTTGGGGGGGACCCCAACAACCACAAGCTTGTTCTTCATCTTTTTCTGTGACCTTACATTTTCAACTTCATGGTTTTAGATGTCTTGTCTTTGTCATGAGTCAAGAAACGTGTCCCAGGTCGTAGGAGGTGAGATGACTGAAGTGTTGTTACCTGCAGGTCAGGTTTTTGTACTCCTCTTCCAATTGCTATTCTCCTCCCTCTCATAGTTCCCTGTCACTCTCCACCATGGTAAAAATTCACATTTCTTTGGCCATACGTTTCAAGTCAGTTAAGATGTTCTTCACAAAGAACTCACCTGTGTTCTAGAACAATGTTGTGATGGTGAAGTTCTGTTGTCAACTTGATCTGACATTTCTCAGTTGCATCTCTGAAGTTGCTTCCAGGAAGGATTGATTGAAGAAGGGAGTCCTTCCCCCAAAGTGAGCCCTTCCCTTGGAGTTGGGTGGCCCTCCCAGAAGGAGGACTTTATATAAGGAAGCTCTGGGAGAAAAAGCCCCTTCCTCCCACCTGGCTGCCAGTGCTGCTTTCTGTGAGTGCCTTTGTTTGGCTATCCTTCCTCAGCATTGGAACTAAGTTTCCTCAGCCTCCCAGTGTGGACTAAAGACCAGAGTGGACTGAAGACCAGTGTGGACTGAAGAGCAGCGTCTCTCCAGGACACCGTCAGGCCTTCAATGCCGGTTTGGAACTGCTTAGGCATCCAGCCTCATGGACTGAGCAGCTACCTGGTTCCTTGACTCTCAGGCCTGCAACCTGCTATTGTTGGACTGATGTAACCTAACCCAATAAATTCCCTTTTTAATACAATTCATTTTATCAGTCTGTTCCTCTAGAGAACACTGACTTAAACAAATGGATTCCAAATGTTCTTGCCATTTTCATTGGGATGCTATGTCAGCATCGTATTCTCGTAGGCTGTTTTGAGCAACATTGACACTAACCTTTCAGATAAATTAGCTATGTGTCATTGTAATTGTCTTATTTGATAGAGATCATTTGTCATTTATTCTCATTGTAAGTGATGACCTGGCTTTTGTGCCCCAGATCACACAATAGTCTTCCTATATAATATTATTCATTACCTTTCACTCTTTTTGATTATTTGCAAGGGGAGAGAGAGATAGAAAGAGAGAGAGAAAGGGGTGGGGATAGGTGCACCAGGACCTCCCACCTTGCAAATGAACTCCAGATTCATAAGTCATTTGTGAAGCTTGTTTCACATAGGTACCGGGGAATTGAACCCAGGGCTGTCAGGTTTGCAAGCAAGTGCCTTTAAGTGATGAGCCATCTCTCCAGTCCCACTTAAAAAAAAAAATATCTATATATTTGAGAGAGGGAGAAAGAGACAGGTACACACACACACACACACACACACACACACACACACACACACACACGGAGAGAGAGAGATTGGGCATACTAGGGCCTTCAGCCACTGCAAATGAACTCCATGTGCATGAGCCACCTTGTGCATATGGCTTATGTGGTGGGTGCTGGGGAATTGAACCGGGGTCCTTTGGCTTTGCAGGAAAGCACCTTAACCATTAAGCCATCTATGTAACCACAGATACATATGTGATACTGTAAAGGGTGTATTGATGACAGAGGCAAAGGAGGCAGAGTGGTAGAGAATGGGGGGACAGAGGGCTGAAAGAGAGGCAGAATCTTTACCACCTTTTCATGACTGTACTGGAACCATAAAGGCAAAACTCAAGAAAGGACAGTCAGGGGAGGGACGGCGGATAACCTCAAGGACCAGGGTCCTTGTGGGGATTATTCAATGACAAACTTGGTCTGGGAAAGTTGGGAAGGCTTCCCTAAGGAGGTGAAATTAGTCTGGATCATAAGCACAAGAAAGAGAAGGGCATTCCAGGCTGGGGCAGTTATTATTTCAATGATTAAAATCCAAAGCTGAGAGTGGTTAGGCCATAGAAACACACAGTCGTATGGGGTTTACAGGAGAAAAACATCCCATTTCTCAAAGGGGATAAAACAGACACTTCAAGGAGGAAGTGCCATTTAAAATGTGCCATGATATTTCACAAGGAATAGATTGGGCTAAAGAGGGCACTGCAGATGGAACAATGGCTTGGGGGTAAGAAAGTTCAAGGGGGACTTAGGGACCATCGAGGAGTCAAGTGTGCTTAGCGTGCAGGCTGGCTAAAGTTAAGGCTGGGAAGGTCAGGTGGAGTCAGATGGTGGAGAGCTTCAAATGTTGATATGAGGGCTCTGAACCCAATTCTGTCACTTGGCAGGAGTTATTGACATTTTGATTTGGGAAATGAAAGTTGATGCGCTTTAATTCCACCAATATATTTTGAGATCTTTCTTCAGGTCAGGTACTGTAATAGGTTCTAGAGACACAGAATGACTCAGACACATTTTCTGACCTCTTAAGTACTAAAATATCTAAGTATTGGAGCAGGGGAGATGGCTCTGGGTAAAGTGCTTGTGCAAACACGAGTACCAGAGTTTGGACCCCAATATTCATATAAATTCTGGGTAGAGTGGTGCGTGCCTCTGATCCTAGTGCTAGCATGCAGAGACAGGAGAATTCTCAAGGCTCGCTGGCTAGTCTCACTGGCTAGAATAATTGTATTAGTGAGTTCTGGGTTCAATAAATAAGGTGGAAAACAATTAAGATGTCAGATATCAACCTCTGCCCTACACACACCCATATACCCCCCCACACACGTGCATGTGCACACACACACACACACACACACACAAACATTCAAGCACATGGGCATGCACACCACACACACATACACATGAAAAAAAATGTCAGTTTACACATGCGTCAGAGTCTCTATCTATGTCTGTCAATGTCTACGCCTACAGAGAGATCTGTATCCACCTCTCTCCATCTCCATGTCTGGGTGTCTGGATCTATATATGCAGATCTATATCTAGACAGGGCTTATCCCTGTGGCAATGTGTAGGATGTGTCAAAAGAGGGCAGGTAAGGCAAGGAGGAACGTAGACCACAGACAGGGAGCACTGTGCTATTCCATAGGGAATACTGGAGCAGGGGCTGTGGAGTACACAAGAAGAGCCTTGGAAACTTGAGTGTGAACCAAGGCCCTACTTAGAACTTTGAGGGTCATTGTTCCAGGGCTTTCTTTAGCTTTATTCTCTGTATCTGTTAAGCAGAGTTTATGACAGTAATTTTGAGGGGAACTGGAATGACTAAAGGTGATATGTTGGACTATTGTTGGCATTGGCAATTGGCAGTGATGTGTGTGATAAAGACATTCTATTGTTTTGATTTGCCAAAAAAAGATCCTGCTCAAAAAAAGAATAGAAGGAACTCACGATAGAAGCTTTGATTAAGCCTGGCCTTTGACCTTTATGTTGTTTTCCATAAAAAGAGCACAGATACTTCTGGCTTGACTAGCAGAGCCAACCTCCTCACCTTGGGAGGCCCCGTCAGGTACTTCCTGTCCCATCCCACAAATGAACCTGCTGACGGAGAGTGGCTGCTAGACTCTGGCAGCAAACCCAGTGGCAGCTGTGACCAGGCCAGGTCTCTCCATCTCCAGCAAACATTTACAGTGGCTCGGTGCCTGCTGCTCCTGCCCTGACACACGGGAAGCTGAGAGTGGGGCCAGCTTGGGCTAGCCAAGAGGACATTGCCAACATGGCAGTCAGGAGCTGCAAAGACCCTGAGCCGGAGATTGGCCCACTCCAGCTGTACTGAGAGCAGGCTCCTCCACTGGCAGTGCACAGCCATGGAGTCAGCTTCTCCCGGAGTGAGCCAGACTGTTTTCCAGCTCCTGGCTCTTCCTGATTCCTATCAGGCAGCGTTCAGGGGCAACAGGGCTGTGGTGAACAAAAGGGAAGACAGGGTTTAGTGAAGAAACATGACAGAGGTTGCCAATGGCAGCTTCTGAAGGTGGTTCATATTTGTCCAAGACAAAAGGTGTTATCTGTGATCATTAGAATTCGTTAGCTATAATGATGGTTGAGACTTAACTAGTTTTCAGAAGAAGGAAGGGAGAGAGGGAGAGAAGGAGGGAAGAAGGAAGAAAGGGAAGGAGGAGACTGACTTGTTTGTGATGATTTCCTCTTTGTAATTAATTTTTTTAAGTTAGCATACAAAGTCATAGGTTTCATTCTGACATTTGCATGTGAATTTCATACTTGGTTCTCGTTTGTCCCCTTCTCCAATGCCCTTCTGTGTAGTGATTTTCATAGTCTAAAGTTTCACTACAGAAATCGTCTAGATAGCAGTGTAAAGGCACTGAAGCAAAGCTGAGAAGAGACACAGAGTAACACACCATTATGAAGAATTCTGGCCATGGACTAGTAATGAATAATAGATCCAAATAAGCTCAAGAACATTGATATGATACCACAAAATATGATGAAATAATTATGACAAGAGGAATTTTGAGTGCTTATTACCTTTTCTTTGTCTTTAATGTAATTTATTTAATTATAAATTTGTATGATTTGATTTTTAACAGCTATTCAGTTTAAATGCCTCACAAAGTTCCCATTTTTCTTCTTGTTTTTGGAGAGGTTATAGAGTGTCTTGCTTTATCTTCACTAGAGAATAAATGTCTAGGCTTGTGCTTTCATTTGCAAGGGAGAATTGTCTGCCTAATTGGTGTGATGTAAGAGACCTGGAGAGCTTGATGTTTTAAAACAATGTATTAAGGTAAAATGTACATAGTGTAAAATGAAACATTTCAAAGCATGGTGTTTAATACATTCACAGTGTTGTGTAATCACCACCTCTACCTAGCTCTAAAGAGTTTTTATAATGGTGTGGTCTTCAGTGGTGTAGTTGCTGGAAAGTTACCCATGCTCCTCTAAGTCATTTTCCCCAATATCCTCATGTAAGCCATCCTAATCAAACCCAGTGCATCATACAAGAAAAAAAAAAACATGAAAACAGAAAAGGACTGACTGAAAAGAAGAGATCTAGTGAGAGGGGAGAGAGATAAGAGGGGACAACAGGGGAGGCAAATATAATCAAAATATATCATATATATTCTGGAAATTGTCAAAAACTAAATAAAAATAAAATAAAAATATACTTTAAGAGTACAATTAATGAGAGTGCTGGAGAGGTGGCTTAGTGGTTAAGGCACCTGCCTGCAATGCCTAAGAACGCTTGTTCAAATCTCTAGGTCCCACATTTAGCCAGACACAAAAGTGATGAAAGCATGCAATGTCGCAAATGCACACAAGGTGGCGCATGCCTCTGGAGTTCATTCACAGCACCTGAAAAGGCCCTGGTACACTCATTCTCTGTCTGCCTCTTCCTCTCTCTCTCTGTCTCTCAAATAAAAGAATATTTTTAAAAGAGAATACAATTAATGAATGAAAACAAGCAAAGTATATCATTGTGTACTATGCCTCTGGGTGAGAAAATGGAAGTGTAGAGAAGTTAAGCAACTTGCCCCAGGTCATGAGACTTGAAAGGAAAGGACAGAGATTTCCACATAGGTCTACACAAAGTAAAGCTCATATTCTTTGTACTATTTGTGGGGGTGCTAATGAGACTTTTTCACAATTTTTTTAAAATGAGAGATAGAGAGCGAGCGAGAGAGAGAGAGAATTGGCATGCCACTCCAGGGCCTCTGGCCACTGCAATTGGACTCCAGATATGTGTGCCACCTTGTGTTCATGTACAACCTTGCACATGCATCACCTTGTGTATCTGTCTTATGTGGGATCTGTGGAGTTGAACATGGGTCCTTAGTCTTCACAGGCAAGTGCCTTAACCACTAAGCCATTTCTCCAACCCCAACAAATGTTGACTAATGGAATGGACACTGGATCTATATAACCAACAATTGTTCCCTTAGTTTTACATTTGACACAGCATTACTCAAACTCTCCATCACAACTGAGCTGAAAATATAATGGCTAAAATAATCTTTTTTAAAAAATATTTATTTATTTATTTACAAGCAGAGAGAGATAGAGACCAGAGAGATGGAGGGAATGGGCATGCCAGGGCCTCTAACTGCTGCAAATGAATTTCAGATGCATGTGCCACTATGTGCACTTGGCTTTATGTGGCTACTGGGGAATCAAATCTGTGTCATTAGGTTTTGCAGGAAAGCCCTGAGCAATCTCCCCAGCCCAGTTAAAATAACTTTAAAAAATATGAGCTACTTTTCATGCACAAAAACCTATTCTGTACTTTCAACCTTTATCAAGTCATAAATAAAAGTCACTTCAAATTAAAGAAGAAAAGTATTTCTATCATGTCAAAATAAACCCTTATCTTACCTTGCTGGAGCAAGCATAACAAAATACTAGAGACCAGGTGGATTAAGCAACACACATTTCTTTTTTCTTTTTTTTAATGAGAGAGAGAGAGAGAGAGAGAGAGAGAGAGAGAATGAGAATTGGTGTGGTAGGACCTCCAGCCACTGATATTGAACTCTAGATGCATGAGCCACCTTGTGCACATTGGGAACTTGTATGCTTGCATCACTTTGTATGCCTGGCTTATGTGGGACCTGGAAAGTCAAACATGGATCCTTAGGCTTCACAGGCAAATGCCTCAATTGCTAAGCCATCTCCCTAGCCCAAAGATTTCTTTTCTTACTGTTCTGGAGGCTGGAGTCAAGATCAAGGTGTGGGCAGGGGTGGTTTCTTTTGAGGGCTGTAAGATGGGGCCACTCTGGCCCTCCTTGGTATGTAGCTGGCTGTCCTCTGCTCAGGTCTTCCTGCAGTCTGTGTTCCAGTCATGCCTGTGCTCACATTTTTTCCTGAACAAACAATATTGGATTACGACCCACCTTAATGATCTCATTTTAATTAAATTAACTCTAAATGCTCTTCCTCCATTTACATTCTGAAGTCCTAGGGATTAGGACTTCACATAAAGTTTTTGATGAGCTGAGTCACAAGTTCAGCTCTTAACAACTCCATTGCCACCGTGCAATTTCTCTCTATGCCCCCACTTCCCATCAGCCCTGAGCCCTGACAATCAATGCTCTGTGTTCTAGCTCTATGGATTTGCCATTCTGGATATTTCATGTCAATGAAATCATATGCTCCATGACCTTTCTTTTATGTTTAGGTTCTTTCCCTCAGCAATGATTTCATTTCCATGGGAGTGTGTGGCTGACAGGAATCATTAGTTATACGTGTTGTGGGTTTTTTCCTCATGTTTCTTATTTAAAAAAATTTATTACAGGTATATATTGAGATTCTCTTGGGACCCACGAAGCTGACCAGAATTTGGCAGATAATTCCACCTCATATTTATGAAATGGGAGGCAAGAAAACTGATCAAGGGCTCACTGAAATAGTTGAGGCAGGCTGGTTTTAGGGTATGGACCATTGAAAAACAAAGAGGATGGAGTACAGGCTTCATCAAAAGGGACAATGCATGTCACTCCCAAACATGTACACATTATAGATTTGACCATTGTATGAAAGTATAATGCAAAGAAAGTCAAAGTCATGTATGACACCAAAAATCGGTTATAAATACTGTAAACATTTTGGTATGCTCATATTTTATATCAAACAAAAGTGTATGAACAGACAATTGCACAAAGAATAATTTCAAGAAGTTAGATATGTCTAAGTGTCTGCCACCCAGATCCTGAAATATAATATTACCAGGACATTATATGCTTCTCTCCTGTCCGCTCCTATCAAATGTAATCATTACTAGTTTGGGCCAATTTGGGGGGCTTTATACAAAGAAAATCAAATTATCTCCTTTGTCATATTTTCCTCATATTTTGTGAAACTGATCCATGTCATTGTGGGAAGTATACTACAAATTACACATTTATTTTGTCTTGGATAAACATTGGGTGTGCCCAAGTTTTAGATATTATAATAAAGTTGTTGTGAACACTCTTATCCTTGTCTTTTGTGCTCAAATGTTCACTTCACATGGGCACATGCCCGAAGTCTTCCATCTTGTGTTGCCTCCAATTCAGGAGGCCTTATTGTATGTGGCCTTAACTGAGGTAAATTAGCCATATTTTTTTGGAAATTTTGGCACAAATACATGTTGAATTTTGTCCAGTGCTTTTTTTGTGTCTATTGAAATGACTATTCTTTTCTTCATTTGATTAATGTGATCACATTGACTGATTTGCGTATGTTGAACTATATTTGAATTACAGGGATTAATTCCACTTAGTTACAACATATATATATATATATATTTGGAGAGAGACACAGAGAAAGACAGAGAGGGAGAGGAAGACAGATAGAGATGGGCGCGCCAGCAGCCTCTCAGCTGCTGTGAACGAAATCCAGATGCACATGCCCCCTTGTGGTCAAGTGAAGCATTGCACCCTTGCGTCACTTTGCATCTGGCTAAACGTGGGATCTGGAGATTGGAACCAGCGTTCTTAGGCTTAGGAGGCAGGAGCCTTAACCGCTAAGCCATCTCTCCAGCCCCATATCATACTTTTAATGTGCAGGTGGAGTCAGTTTGTTAGCCTTTTCTTAAGAATATTTTTTCAGCTGTTGGTTTTCTTCTCTTATGATATCTTTGTTTGTCCTTGCTATAGTGTGATACTATCCTTACAGAATACATTTGGAAATATTATTTCTTTTATTTTTGAGAAGACCTTTTTGCTACATGTTATTGTTTCTTTAGTTTAGTTATCATTTAGTAAAAGCTCATTATATATTGAGTTATTTATCCTTTATTATTTCATCTTATAAATATTTATTATAAATATCATTTCTTATTGTCACATGCCATTTAATTTACAGATGCTATAATTTTATTTTAAATTTTCTGGTTTTTTGAGGTAAGGTCTCACTCTAGCTCAGGCTCACCTGGATTTCACTGTGTAGCCTTGGGATGGCCTCAAACTCATGGTGATCCTCCTACCTCTGCCTCCTTAGTACTGGGATTAAAGGCATGTGCCACTGTGACTGGCTCAGTTGCTATAATTTTAAAATAACACAATTTATCAATGTTTTCTATCATGGTAATACTATTTGTTTTCAATTTAAAAACCTTCACTGATTCCAAGTTCAAGAAAATATCTACAAGTTCTTCTAAAAGTTTTATTGCTTTAACTTTCATATTAGCCATGGTCTATCTAGGCTTTATCTCTCACATGGCACAGGTGAGCATTAGGTTTCTCTGTTTTCTATATACATCTATTAGGATCCAACACATTCATTGAGGAGACCTTGGGTTTCCTGAGCTGTGGCTCCTTTGCCATAACTCTTGAGATTGTGTGGTGTAGGATTGTAGTTATGTGTCAGTGTTTCCAGATTTCTTATGTATTCATCTGTTTTTATATTTTTCATGTTTATATATTGAATACACTAGTAGGTAAGTTCAAAAATTTTCTTCATGGTTATTTTTGTTATTTTAACTATTTTTATTTCCAAAGATATAATAGATTGATTTTATATATGCCCTTAGGAAGGATTACTGAGACTTTACTAAAAACAAGTTTGTTTTTTTTTTTTCGAGTGATAAGTAGATTTTTAATTTTTGTGTTTATTTTTGCTCCTTAATGAGATAATGGTGTGACTTTATCATGCAGGGGAATAGCATGGGTTGGTGTTTGAATGTTATATCACTTCTTCTTCCTAAATATATATCTGATTATAATGAACTAGTCTTGTATTTTCCTTTTCAAGGTAGAGTCTCTCTCTCTCTCTAGCCCAGGTGTACCTAGAATTCACTATGTAGTCTCACGGTGGCCTTGAACCCATGATGCTTCTCCTCCCCCGCCTCCTCAGTGCTGGGATTAAAGGCATGTGCCACCATGCCCAACTTGAACTATTCTTATAAATTTACTAATAATTTGTTTAGTATCTCTTCATGTATGCTCACAAGATAAATTGGCCTATGTTTTTAGTTTCTTGCAATGATTTTGTCAGATTTTATGCTAGAATTATGCTGGACTTATAACTTGGAAATATTCCCTTTTCTCCCTTATTCTTGTGAGACTTAAAAAATAAAGATTAGTCTTAATCCCTAAATATTCATAAACTATCATATGTCTTATGGGCCTGAATATTTTCTTAAGTACAAGATTTTATATCTAAATTTATTTCTTTAATATATACATATATATTATGCAGGTTTTAATAATTATCCTTGTGTTAATTTTGGTAAGTTGGATTGTTATTTGTATGTTTAATTTTCAAACATACAACAAATTATTTTATAGCAATATTTTATTATTTTTCAAAAGTCTATAAATCTGTAATTATGCCCCTTTTGTTTCCTGTTGGTAGTCTCTTCTTTTTTTTTTTTTCTTTCTATTTTCCTTCTTAAATCTTTTACTTTGTTTTATTTTTGTTTTGTGAGATGTTGTTAGCTCAGGCTGTTCTGGAACTCACTATGCAGTCCAGTCTGACTTCAAACTCATGGTCATCCCCTGGTCTCAGCCTCCTAAATCCTGGGAACACAGGCATGAGCCACTACACGCATCCCATCTCAGTCATCTTCTCAGTGCTTTAGCAGCTTTGGTAACATTTTACAAAGAATCAGCGTATCATTACATGGATTCTCCACTGCTTGTTAGACTTTTTAGCTTATTAATTTTTGATTTTTGGAGTAATTTATTTCATGTCATTTTGTTTTTATTTTTTTTTCTTATTTTTTGGGTTGGATACTACAATGATTGCTACTTTCTTCTTTTCTCTCATATGCATCTAAGATAAGAACTTTCCCTATGAGAGCAGCTTCAGAGACCTCTCTTAACTCCTACTCTGTAGTTTTTTTCATTATTTTACATCCCCCAAAATAGCTTTCATTTTTATTGATTTATAAATTATTTAACAGCCAACTGTGAGAGATTTTTCTGAATACATTTTGCATTTCCACTTTCTTTTCTAAAAAGTATTTTTATTTATTTGCAAGCAGGGAGAGATACAGAGAAGAGAGATAGAGAGATTGGCTACCAGGGCTTCCAGCTTCTGTAAACAAACTGCAGATGTATGTGTAACTGTGTATCTGGCTTTTCGTTGGTACTGGGGATCGAACCCAGGTGGTTAGGATTTACAGGCAAGCACCCTAAGTGCTGAGCCATCTCTCCAGTCCCTTTGTTTCTTTTCTTTTCTTTTTAAAAAAATCTTTTTGTTTATTTATTTTCAAGGGGGGCGGGAGAGAATGGGCATGCTCAGGCCTCTAGCTGCTGCAAACAAATCCAGATGCATGTGCCACTTTGTGCATCTAGCTCTACATGGGTACTGGTGAATCGAACCCTGGTTGTTAGGCTTTGCAGGCAAGCACCTTAGCCACTGAGCAGCATCCCTCCAGCCCTGTGTTTCCACTTTAATCATGTAATTCTATTCCAAATTATGTAGAATTTAATGAGACATTCTCTGTGGCTCATTTATATGATGTTGCAGTTAGGTTCACATTACTGGCAGAAAACACCCAACCAAGAGTAGCTTGTGGTTAAAAAAAAAAAAAAAAAAAAAGGTTCATTTTGGCTTACAGACTCAGGGGAAGCTCCATGATGGCATGAGCAGAGGGTGGACATTGCCTCCTTGCCAACATCAGGTGGACAACAGCAACAGGAGAGTGTGCCAAACACTGATAAGGGGTCACTGGCTGTAATACCCATAAGCCCTTCCCCAACACTACACTGCTTCCAGGAGGCGTTATTTCCCAATCTCCATCAGCTGGGCACCTAGCCAGTTAAGTTTCTGGGGGACACCTGAATCAAACTATCACGTATGGTACAGTGGGCCAAACATTTCATGAACAGTTGAGGAGAATGCATTCCACAGTTGGGTGCTGTACTTCACATGTATTGGTCATTTGATAATTTTGTTGCTACGATCTGATACATCCTTGCTGACTTTCTGCCTGCTTAATTACTCAAAAAGAGCAGCTCTGTGAATCTGCCTCTTTTTTACATTCTATTCATTTTTCCATACCTTCTCAATCTGCGCTATCAAAGGCAAACCAGTTTAGTTTAGAATCATTAGTCTTCTTAGTCATTGTTAAATGTTTTGCTGAGGTTCTGGTAAAGATTTTTGTTTTAAAATTTGCTTAATTACTGTTAATAGAGTTAATGTTATTAAGTTAATCCTTTTACATGGTTCAAGTTTGTTTCCTATCTTTTTATTTTTTAACTTTCTCTGTGGAGAAGTGGTTTTATAGTTTAGCCTATTTTTCTTTTTGTTGAACTATTTAGCCTAACTCCATTTAATGTAGTTTCATATATAAATGGAATTTGGCCTACAATTCTTTTGAATATATATTTTTACTTTTAATTGACACAAAATGATTATATGTGTTTGTGGTGTGCAGTGTGACATTTCAATACATGCATACATTGAATAATTATCAGATCAAATCAATTGGCAAGTCTAATACAGACTTTTATCATATCTTTGTTAGAAATATCCAAAATGTTAATATCTATTTTCAAATATTTATTTAATTATTGTGAACTATAGTTATCCTACCATGATACAGAATATTTTATAACTATAAATGAATTGATTAAAATGATAATGATGATGTTATCCTGTGTGATTTTGATGGACATATGAGTTCACTACTATTTAATATATCAATTAATATTAATAAAATTAATAACAGATATTTCTAGTAGGTACAATGCTGGGCCCCCATGGAATGTATAACCTCATATGTATGATCAGCTTCAGCATACTGTCAGTTGTCCATGCTGATTCTTACCTGTCACAGATGAAATGCTTTGATTGCTCCAGATCCTTTGATATTAGCTTTTCTCTCTGAAATTTTATCCAGTCTTGTGACCATGTACTGATTTTTCATTATATTTTGATATTTGCATAATATCAATACTAAATTAAGCACCTTTCACATGTTTATTGGTCATTGTGATTGTTGGGTATGTATTCCCCAATGGTTAAAGACTTGGTCCTGGAGTATTACTAATAAGAGGCCAAGCAGCCTTTAGAAGGTTTTGCCTGTTGGAAGTCATTAGTTCTTGGGATGGGTGCCTTTGAAAGGAGTTATGGGATCCTGATCTATTCTTTCTCTCTTTGTTTTAAAAAGTATATTTTATTTATTTATTTGACAGAGAAAAAGAGAGAAAGAGAAAGAGAATGGGCATGCCAGGGCCTCCAGCTACTGCAAATGAACTCTAGACGTGTGTGCCCCTTGTGCATCTGGCTAACATGGTTTCTGAGGAATTGAACCTGGGTCCTTTGGCTTTGCAGCCAAACGCCTTAAGTGCTAAGCCATCCCTCCAGCCCTCTTTCTCGTTTTGTTTGTGGCTTGTGATCTGTTCTCATGCAGTGATAGGGTGCCTTACCATGGGCCCCAGACAATGGGGCAAACCAATCATGAGCTGGGATCTCTAATACTTTAAGCAAAAGCAAACATTTTCTTTTGATAAGCAGATTATCTCAGGTATTTTGATACTGTGATAGAAACAATGTAATCACATCAAATATCACTGTTTCTTCAGAATTTGTTCAAACATCTGCCAACTTTTGACTAGTTTGGTTGAATTGTGTTTCTTATTTTATTAATTAGTAGAATGTTACCAACTGGTTAGAAATGTATATTTTGAATATAGTAATGAAAGTCTTTCCATTTGTTCTTTATTTATGTGCTCTTCCTAGACACACTATTCTAGGTAGGTAGGCATTTTCTTTTAGGACTTTTTGGATGTTATACCATTGCCTTTTGGATTTCATTGTTTCTATGGAAATATAATTGTAAATCTTATGTTGCATTTTTTTGAGGTTGTAGTTTCTTTTCTTTTAAAGTTCTTGAAGGATTTACCTTGTCCATTTGTTTTCAATTACTTTTATGGTGATAGACTTAGATGTAGTTTTTATCTTTTATCTTGCTGAAGTTTTTTCCCAGTGATTTTTGGATGTGTGAGTTGATTATTTAGTCAGTTTTGAAATGTATACTGGTATTGCCATTTCAAAACTTGCTTCTGCTTTCTTCTTTATCTTTCAGGAAATAAATTTGATTTTTTAATTTTTTTCATGTATTTTTCAGGGCATCTTGTATGTTTTCCAGTCTTTTTTTGCTTTGTGGTTTTCATAGTATGTTGCCTAGGCTGGCCAGGAATTCTGCATGCAGCCCAGGCCAGCTTTAAATTTATTATAATCCTCTGAATTTAGCTTCCCAAGTGTTAGGAATGCAGGCATGCACTGCCTTGCAATTCTTCCTCAGTATTTTCCAATCAGCCATTTTTTTAAACTTATTAATCTTGTTTTCTGTCCAACTTTTAAACAAGTTCTTAGTTTTCAATACTACACTCATTTTGGCATTAGAACAATAGCATTAGCATGTATATACTTATTCAATTCTTCGGTTGAAAATTTTCTACCTTGTCAATTTTATTGAGCTGCTGATTCTAGTTCTGTGTCTATTAAGTCCTGTGTATTGATAACCACTATGGGGTCTCTTTTTTCTCTACTGATTTTTTTCCTGCTTCTTGGCATCTAAAAATTGAATTCTGGTGATTATATATATATTTATAAAGTGTAGAGGTGGACACTATCATATACTGAGCAGAGCATGTTCACCTTCATTGAGACAACTCCAAGACTGTGCCACCTTAAATCTAGCAAAGATTAAGTTCTGTGAAACAGGGCTGCTAGTTCATAATGCTTGTTCTACCTCTTGTTTTTGCCAATTTCTAGGGTGTAGTTTTCCAGGGATATTAATGGAGAGGCTAAAACATCTTGGAATGCTCTGAATTCAAAATTTTTCTTTCTTTGGTATGTTAAAATATTTTCTTCTTACATTCCACCTATGCCTAACTTAAAGCATTGGCAGATACTTTGATGCAAACGTCATATCAACCTTCTCTAGGGTCTTTGCTGAACAAATTAAAATGCTCACAGTATAATTTTTATATTTCCAGTCTTATAAAATTACTAGAAGTGTTCTGACTTGTCTATCAACTAAGCTTTTATTGTTTGATTTGTTGCCTTTTAATATTTTATTTTTGGATTATTATGATGATGATTTTAGTTTTCTTATGGCTGTTACTGTCAGATGTCTTAGGAAATCCAAAGAATTCCAGGTTACTTGGAATGGTGTTTTTCTTGCTGAATACCTTAACCTTTCAAGTCCTGGCTAACAAACTTGACAAACTCTTTTGCCTTCAAACAGACTTTCAGTATACCTAACCCACCACTAATTTTTCTTGTGGAGACAGGTCTTCAACAAGTTGCTTCCCAGGACTCAAGAAAGAAGTCTTATAATTGAGAAAAGGACTTATATTTGCTTTATTTATATTGAATATATTTGTAGTGACAAAAAGCCTGTGTTGTTTTAAAAATGTTATCATTTTCTATCTTTGATGTCAGATCCCTATTTATTATTCTTTAAATAAATAATTTTCAGATGTTCTTATCTGTAAAATTTTTGGTTTTGTTTAACTAATTTTGCCTTCATTTTTTCTTTCTTTATATTTCCTTATTATAGTTTTTCTTTTTTGTTTTTATCTTATTGAGCTAAATAATTAGTTTGCTCATTCCCTTTCTTTCTTATGGAATGATAAAAGCAAGAAAGCCATAATTTTTTCTCCCCAGAACAGTTTTGAGTAGATCCTGTGAACTTTACATGTAATACTTTCATTTTAGCTATTTAAAAATACCTTACATAAATATAAAATGCTTTTCTCTCCTATTGAAAATTATTTACAAAGATAACTTTTACCACTCTATGGCATTGGGATTTTAATGGGATTGCCTTTCTTTGATCCTCAGTTTCAGTGCACCCAAGATAGAATTGGCTTGTAAAAATCCTAAATTTTAATAAGCTATGCATGAGGGATTATAATGAACATGTATATATGTTTCATAAGCTTATGAGAAGGGTTGCACTTTCTATTTGTAGATTTTAGCATTGAAAAACTTTAATAAGCTACATATTCCATATTCTATTTTTGAATTTTCATTAATTTATGGTTAAATTTATAATCATTCTTGCTTTTAACAGCATAATACATTAATGGTAAAGTAAAAAAGACAGATTAGTACATATTTATCTTTTTTACATTCTTTTTGAAAATTATTTAAAATCTTTTCTTAATTTTTAAAAATAATTTATTATTTTGTTTATATTATTCTAATTTTACATTCATATTGGTGACTCCATTATCCTCCTCCCTGTCCTCCCCCCCCTCCAAAGGGACCCTCATCAATGGGGAATGTGGGTCTTGCACTGTGGCATAAATCTTTTATATTATTTTTGTTCTGATTTTGACTTTAACATTCTATGTTAGTGACACTTTAATTTGTATTTTCTGATACTGTACTTCTGGACTTTAAATTTTAATGTGCAAAAACACATTTTTCTTTGTACATATTGAATGCTTATAGTTGGAACTAGTTTGTTGCCTGTGCCAAAAAGTTCTATCACTTGATAAAAGAGTTATCACACTTATAATACTTTTGTTTTTATCTTCCATTATTTTGATTTATATGTTACACTTTAAATAATTTATCTTTCTATATTATGCATAGTTATGGAATATATTTTATTTCACTATTCTCCAGTGATTCAGAAATTTTAGAATGCATCTATCATGGTCAAAGTTTTTCAGGAAAATAGAACTGATATGGTATATACAAATATATATAATGTATACAACCTATATATATGGCTTAGTACCCAGGGATGTTTTCCCAATTATTGAAATCATTAAATTCTATCATCTTTTTTATTATGCATTACTCTCACATTTATCTAAATGTATATACTGTATTTATAGTGCTGTATAATGTAATACTGTACTATATCACAAAAATTAAGCCAAATTTTATTCTTTACTAAATATAGCATGCTTAAATCCATTTCTGAATTTCCTATTTCATTACCTTACTTTGGTTTCAGTTACAGTATCAGTATTGTGCTTTAAGAATTTATCTTTCTTTTTTAAAATATTTATTTATTTATTTAAGACAGAAAGAGGTAGAGAGAGAGAAGGGGCATGCCAGGGCCTCTAGCCACTGCAAATGAACTAAAGATGCATGTGCCACCAAGTGCATCTGGCTTACATGGGACCTGGAGAATCGAACCTGGGTTCTTTAGGCTTTGCAGGCTTGTGCCTTAAGTGCTAAGCCATCTCTCCAGCCCAAGAACTTTTCTATCTAAGTATATAATGGATATAATGGCAGTGGATTCACCTTATTTGCGGTGTATTCTACATAATCACCAAGAACACTGAATTAGTAAATATGGGATGGGTTCCTGAGAACCTCTGGTTGCAATATTTAGCCATTCAGTGTATAACCTTGTTTAATGTGTTTCTTTTAACACACACACACACACACACACACACACACACACACACACACACACTGAGTAAAGAATATATATTCCATGTATGTCATGATATTTTTGTAAAAATTAATCATGTCTGTGAGTCATTAATTTTGAACTCAAAGCCATTAACATATCTCATATGTGACCATGTCCTACCAAACACACACCTATTTCTCTGTAAAGTCTATCAGAATCTTCTTGTATTTAGGAACACAACACAGCACTTCAGTATTGTGGTTGGTGCTATTTTTTTTACAGGGAAGTTACTCACAATAAAGATGAATAGCAGTAAATGTACTTTAAAGAGGACACGTGAGAACAGGGCTGATCATTGCCTTTTGTGACCTCAGTTTGTAGCATGTAAGCTAATCAGCCAAATATGATGTCACTCATCTGCAAACACCTGTGGAAGTGCTGATGAGTATCCATTTCTAGGTTATAGATACATTTCAGTAAGGAGTGGAATGTGAAAATACAGACTCCATGAATAACGCACACACACACACGTGTATGTGCGTGTGTGTGTATGTGTATATGTATATAATATTGTTAATGTGTTGATATATATATGGTACAGTATATATCTATTCTTCACATTGCATTCAAATATTTCCTGGTTATTTTTGAGGATTTGTTTTCAGAAAAATGCTTCACCTCTTCCTTTTCCTGGTCTCTTATTCATCAGCATTTCTTACATTTCTCTTTTTTCTCTCTAAGTACCCTTTCATGTTGTAATTACACATGCACATGTACTGTCTTTGACCTGGATGGTCCTCCTTGACCTTGGGGAGAATGGCTTGCCTTTGGTTGTCTTCCTGTCTATAACTGTTGGTCAGCTGAGCATAACTCACAGGCTACCTTTTGATGGCAAGTTTTCACCAATTACATTAGTTTACAAATTCTGGACTTTGGATCAAGGCATTGTAAATTGAGAAAAAAATACAGGCAGAAACAAACGACATTTAAAGGAGAATTCACTTGAGGGCATTTTTTCCCATGTTGTTCTTATTTTTAACAATGCTTTTTTTTTATAGAGTAAAATAAATGATGGCATATTATTGAGTCCCAAATATTTATTTGAAATTTTATCAATGTATGCAATATTTAATTTCAAACATACTGCACTCTGATTAATATATTTTCCTTTATCCAACTACCTTCCTTATTGAAAAGACAGATATATACATGGATATAGCAATAATGATAATATTTATCTTACAGTTCTCTGTCATGTCTTGCTTAAGCATGTATGAACTTCTTTAGTCCCCCAAATGACTCAGCTGCTTTGGTAGGTACTATTATTGTCTCTGTTTTGTAAATGGGAAAACTAAAGCACAGAATCTCTTTAAAAGCCACCCAATTAGTTAGTTAGGGGCAGTGTGAGCCCTCAGTTAAACCATCGAGAATATTCCACTAAGCTCCCTCTCTGCCTGTGATACATTTAGACCTGTTCTTCCACTTTTGTTTCTCCATCTTCTCTCCCAGTCCTCCATTTGTAGACACTGAATTTCCCAGCATGCAGTGCTATTACCATTTCTCCCCCTCCCCCATCGCTGCCCTATTCCTGGCCTATTGCTTTCTTTCCTAAATGTATGGAGAAGACCAGGATGGAAAGATGGGCAAACACAGGGGAAGGAATGGAGTGATGATTGATTTTTTTTTTTTTTTTGGAGAGAGACAGAGAGAGAGGGAGAGGAAGACAGATAGAGATGCGCGCCAGCAGCCTCTCAGCTGCTGCGAACGAATTCCAGATGCGTACGCCCCCTTGTGGTCAAATGGGGCATTGCACTCCTGCATCGCTTTGCATCTGGCTAAACGTGGGACCTGGAGATTGGAACCGCTGGAGATTGGAACCAGCATTCTTAGGCTTAGGAGGCAGGAGCCTTAACCGCTGTTGCAGACAGCTTCAGGTTCGCTGAGATGAACTTCCAGACCAGGCACAGTTATGGAGGAAGGGATATTATTTATTGAAGCTTACAGATCCAGGGGAAGTTCCATAACGGCAGAAGTAGCGGCCTGCTCTCACAAGGCCAGGCAGAGAGAGCAAAAGCCAACCAGCCACCACAGCACACAGAGCAAAACAAACTACAGCCAAAAGGTCACACAGCAGACTTCAGGAACTCCTGCTAGACACATTTGCATATCTTTACAATGGAATCTCAAACCATCACCACACCTTAAGACCGGCCCCCAGTGACCTTGCCTCTAGCAAGGTGATTGCAGATGCAAACTATAAAGTAAAAACACTGAATATATTGGGGGACATATATTCAAACTACTACATTCCGCCCCTGGCCCCAATATATTTAGCTCCTGGCCCCCAATAGATTTATAACTATCACACATTGTAAATTGTACTCAGTCCAATTTCAAAGGTTCTCACAGTCTTGATCAACTTAAGATAGTGAGTCCTGTAAAATCAAACAAGTTAAATACTTTCAACATGTAAAGGCACAGAGTAAACATTTTTAACTGGTATAAGGCATAGCAAGGAGAAACTAAAACAATGCAAACTCAGCCATCATCAGCAATCATCAAACTTTTGCAGTTCAAGTTCAATATAACCATAGACTGACAGTCTTCAGGTTTTCCAATTCCGCCCCTCCAGCTGGGCAGAGTCGTCAGGGAAAACTTTCATCCCATGCTAACACTGCATTCCATGGTAGCCCTTTTGCACAGTCCTGGTATATCCAAAACATCTTCAGGTCTCCATGCAAACCACGGTCCATCTTCCAAAGGCTCTTGCAGCCTATTCCTGAGGGTCTTCATGTCCTGCCTCATGCCGCATCTCAGCAGCGGCTCCTGGAACCGTGTGCAATTCATGACCATTCCATGCATTTTTCATGCTTCCAAAACTAATACCAGGTGTGCAGGACACAGCCATATTCTTAATCCAGGGACAAAATAAGCCATAGCCTTGAAAAGCAGGTTCCTTCTCCAGTCAGCTCTTTCCAAGAATTTGCATTTTTAACAGTCTTTCCTCAGGCATCCTCTCCATTGTTTTAATGTAAATCAAGTCTGGCCACCTTCCTTCCACCTTCCTTAAGATTGCTAATGTGTTGACAATAGCACTTAAACCAGCCTCAATGCCTCTACTTTTAACTTGCTTCAGGTTTTCCAACTTAAAATCTTAAAATCTCAGTTCAATATCTTTAGCCAAATACATCAGTCCATTACAAATTTAACTTTGATCAAACAGTGTGGGCCTGGATAGCCGAACGTAGCCATCCCTTATGCCAGTAGCCCAGTTCCAACAAAGTCCTCTGCAGTCTTTCCTTCCCCTTAGAAACCTCATAAGCCAAGCCTCGAAGTTCAATACTGTCTGCACTTAGCATTCTCAAACTCTCATCAGAATAGTCCATAAAACTTGGCTTACCACTCCAGAAGGCATCTTCAGTTGCAAGCACCAAGTCCATGCCCATTCCTCCAAAATAAAGGTTCCAAAAGACGAATATCCACACGGTCAGGTTCATCTCATCCCACATTCCTCGGTACCACTTTACTGTTGCAGACAGCTTCAGGTTCGCTGAGATGAACTTCCAGACCAGGCACAGTTATGGAGGAAGGGATATTATTTATTGAAGCTTACAGATCCAGGGGAAGTTCCATAACGGCAGAAGTAGCGGCCTGCTCTCACAAGGCCAGGCAGAGAGAGCAAAAGCCAACCAGCCACCACAGCACACAGAGCAAAACAAACTACAGCCAAAAGGTCACACAGCAGACTTCAGGAACTCCTGCTAGACACATTTGCATATCTTTACAATGGAATCTCAAACCATCACCACACCTTAAGACCGGCCCCCAGTGACCTTGCCTCTAGCAAGGTGATTGCAGATGCAAACTATAAAGTAAAACACTGAATATATTGGGGGACATATATTCAAACTACCACAACCGCTAAGCCATCTCTCCAGCCTGATGATTGATTCTTAACACAGAACAGCAGAAAGTGGCACTGTTCACTTTCTATTTGCCAACATTCCAAGTCACTTACACCATTTATGACACTAGACAAGACTCATATTATCATCCTCTTGACTTTTAGATCTCTCTCTTTTTGTCTTTCTGTGCCTCTCCTCTTTCTCTGTCTCCTGTAAGAAGACATGTGGGCGCTGGAGAGATAGCTCTGTGGATAAGAGGACTTCCTACATCCTGTGTAAGCATGAGAGCCTGAGCAGACCTGAGACACTGCTGGAGTTCAAATTTCCAGGACCCACATAAACAGCTGGGTATAGCCATGTGTGCCAGTAACCCCTGTCCTGTAGGGGAACCAAAAAAACTGGCAAGCTCTGGGATCAGTAAAAGACTCATGCTTAAATAAGAACAATGGAAGAAAGAGGGTCTCTAGCCACCTATAGGTGAGGGCACCTTCCCACAGTCGTGCACATGAGTGCTGCATAGGTACATATATATGCATATAGTGCAACACACACACACACACACACACACACACACACACACACCACAAAAATGCTACTCCATATCACATACTTAAATCTAGATATATTTTCCTTAATCTATCTCTATGTGGTTTATAGGGTCTATGTATTTCATTTTTGATACACTATTTTTCCTTCTTGGGCTTTAGGGCTTTTAAAAGAAATTATGTAGCAGAGGCCAGAAAGCTAGAAAAAGCTTATAAGGGAGGGATGAGAAGGAAGGACTTAAGGGGATGGTATTATATATATGAACTAGAAGAACAGATTATAGGCAGGGGAAAGGCCTAACTGAGGCCAGGGGATGAGAATGTGCAAAAGAAGGGTGGGGGAAGGGTCAATAAAAATTCAAGATATTCTAAATAAGACTTATGTAAACCTACTCTTTTGAATAGTGGCACATCCAGAAGCTATAGATTGTTACTAGAAAATTTTTGGTGCCTGGGATGGGATACCTTCCAGTGAGTTGTTGGCCAGGGAGGTCCCCGTTGCCTCCAAAACATTACAGGCTATTGCTAAGGCCCTGAGAAACAGATGGTAAGACGCTATTGCTGAAGACCTCACTTGCCTGAGCAGTAAGGTCACTGAGAAATCAAGCTGGTGCTCAACAGAAAACCTTCTCCCTGCAGACCAACCAACTGAAAGCTGGAAAAAGCTGCACTGCATGCAGCCATATGGGACACAGAAATCATCAGCGGTGCAAACAGTGGACACTGGAAATCTCACGTTTTGCCAGACAGACCGAATGATGGAACGGATGCAATAGTGGCATGTCTGCCAGCTGCTCCCTAACTGGATGGAAGGCCCACTCTATATGAGGGAATACATGCCTGGTACTGAAAAGACTAATCAAAAGTCTATGGCAGGGGAGGTCATGAGCCTTAGGGGTATAAAGCCTGCTCTTGTCTGGCTAAATATATATATTATTCCCACCAAATTGCACTAAAAGCACTACACTTAATGTTAATATTCACATAATAATGCGGCTCTCACTTCTGGTTAGAGAAGCTTCTCTTTTCAGATGGTGATGACCACTGGGATGACCCAAAAGGCAACATAGTGCTGAGAAGAAGGGATGGAGGAGTGCCCAGCACTGAAACACCTCTGTCATACCCTCCAAGGCTCAGGGTCCATTGCAGAAGAGGGGGCGGAAAGAATGTAAGAGCCAAAGGAAGGGTACGACTCCTTACAATGCAACTGTCCAGACAGAAATTGGCCTTGATATCCATGACCTTGCAGTGCCTAGCAAGACCTTCATAAGATCCTCATAATAGAAGAAAAAGATAATGACATCAAATTAAAAGCGAGACTAATGGAGAGAGGGAGGGGATATGATGGAGATTGGAGTTCTGAAGGGGAATGGTGGGGGGAGGAGAGGGAAATATCATGGTTTAATGTCTGTAAGTATAGAAGGTGTCAATAAAAATTTTTTAAAAAGAAATTATGTGCTAGTGAAAACTTTGCTATTCAACATTTAAAATTCCAATCAGGTTCTCTCAATTTTTTTGTTTATTTTAAAATTTTTCTAAAAATAAGCTCTTCTCCTGAACTTTGGAGTGATAGGTTCTTTGTTTTCTTTCATCACATCTTTTCACTGTCTCCATTTTTATTCTCCATTCAATCAAGTCAAAACCGGACATACTTTATGGTAAGACTGCTATTTCCTCATATATAGAAAGGGTAGGTCCTGGGTGTCTTCCCCGAATTAGATGTTTCCTTGATCATGTGGCTGCTGGATGCTTGCTCTCTCCTATAGTGTAAGAGGGAAGGGTGGGGTATCCCAAGAGTCACTTCAAGCCCACAAAGGGAGCCATCATCTGTACTGGATGTCGAGTACTCTGTCTGTCCCCAGCTTTCTCTCTCTAAGCCACCTCAATGGTACCTGTGATCTTCCTTACCTCCCTGCTATGCCATTGACCATGCCCTGCACTATTTTTTGCTTGTGACCTCCGTTCTCTTCCCCTAATCAATAAAATGTCTGTAGTGTTTCCTACAATGTGCAATAATTTCCCTAGCTCCAGCGAGGATCTACTCTTCTCATGAGAAAAATCAAGCAATATGACCAACATGTTTCCTGATTTCTCAATACCAGTGAAGCATACTTGGCAGTTACCAGGGGATCTTCCCGAGACATGTCCTTTCAGAGATGAGTCCTCCTCTTCCGCCAGAGTCTGTAACTTACTATTGCTTTTCAGACAGTGTGATGGCCATTTTCAATTATGTGGTTGTATTCAAATTAAACAAATCCATTTAAGCTACTTTGTCAATCCTTTTATAGCTAAGTAAATTGAGGTTCAGAAGAGCACATTAAATTGTTTCAGTTTTTACAGCTGATTGTAAGTAAACTTCGATTTTGGAACCCAGTTTTTTCAACCATGTGTGCTTCTTTGCTGCAAACTCGCCTGCTCCCCAGATAGTGCTCAGGCAGGCAGGAACAATTCCAGTCTCCCATGGAACATGGTTTGCTCTTTCCCTACTATATGACTTTGGTTTCTCAGTCTTTACTTTAGTGCAATGATAAGAGCAGCATATTTTACTTTCTGAATTCCATGACATGAAAGGTGACATAAATATGTGAAATGACCTTGTTTAAAGCATAAGAACTTCTGGGTTTTAGGAAACCTGATGGACAGGGCTTGTTCTGAATTCTGCAGAATTCAGACTCTACTTGTTACAACTCACTTGGATGATGATATGACTATATATTCACACCATGGTCTAAAAAATACAAATGGAAAAATGCATAGGAAAGTAAAGAGAAAAATAGCAAGTGTTTGCAATGCTAATACAGCTGTCATTTTCCTAGCCTGCTGGAGGGAATATAAGTTGGTATAACCATCTCAGAAAATGCTCTGACTTCATTTACCAAAATCAAGTGTGCATATGATTTTGACTTAGAATTCTGGCTTCTGAGTGCAACTCAAATGAAACTAATGCAGTAGAACATGCAGAGCAGCACACCTCATAGTAGTGAGACTTACCACCAGCACTGGAATGGATCAATGAATGGTAGAATATACACTCAATGGAATGATATAGAACAACAGGAATCAACACTTTACCACCACACATAACAGTGTGGGTGTGTCTCATGAACATGAATTCAAATGAAAACCGTGAGTTCAAATACTACAGAGTAGGGAGGAGAAGTCCATGCTGTAGGGAGAAACTGGGAGAATATGAGAGGGGTGTTGGAGTATTCTTACTCTTCTGGCTCCTAATCTTTTTGCTCATCTTTATTTTGCGAAAGCCGTTGAGCTCCACTTGTAATGGCTATATTCTTATTTTGTGTGCACATGTGATACTCAGATATTAAATGTCTAAAACGATAATAATCACTCTTCAAGTAAAAGTACTGGATTGACACGTCAGTTGGGAGCGTTGGCTCCTTGTATCTCACGCTCATTCTCCTCCAAGGCTGGCTACTGATCAGGAAAGGTTCTCCCCTTCTTCTTTATAGCGCTTCCAAGTAAGCCATTATAGTAAGCAACTATAAATTATACAACTTTTAAACCCTTTAACTTTGGATCTATTATTTGGGAGAAAACAAGTGTCTTTATCCTTGAAGATATTAATCAGAGAAAAAGCCTTATTGATGCTATAACCTAAGGGTGTTTTAAGTGGGAAAGTAAGAGACAGAGACAGGGAGCATAGTAAGGAGGCTTTTGTAGAAATCACGGCAAAAGTAACAGTCATGAGCACACATTACAACCCCCGCCTCAACAGACCAGTGATCGGCAAACAGTTTTTTCCTGGTCATGTAACTTATTTACTCTTTTTTTTTTTTTTTTTTTGTCAAGCAGCTTCCTTTTTAACTAAAGGAAATTACCTATCACAATTTTGCTTGCTCATTCCTTTGTAAAATATTTGTTCACTAAGGAATTGTCTCTACCTTAATGATGGGAAATTAGCTTTCAGAGGTTAACATTTCTGGAGAGAAGTTCTGGTAACCCGGATAGAAATATTTAAAATCATTTGTTTGGATGTGTGTTTTAGACAGTGATGAAGGCAGCCAGGACTCTAGAATCCATGATCCTCAAGACAAGGAGTGCATAGAGGCCTTCTGTGACATGTCCCTTGGGGGCTTCCATTCCACAGGCAGCAGGCAGGAGATGAACTAGTAGATTGGCCTCTCAGAGTCTTATGGGTCTGATTAGACAGCCAGAGTACAGGGCTGGTAACCATCATAGATTTTCATCTGGGACCTCAACAGACTGGAACTATAAGGTTAACAGGAAACAAACCAATTTTTATTTTTTAAATCATTGAAGCCAGCATCAAATGAGCTCACTGCCAGTTCATTAAAGACATAAAGGACACTACTAATATCCTAACTAATATTAATTTAGACTCATATTATTGCTTTCCTTATATCCTGCTGGTCTGTTTTCTCCAGAGACAAAGATATAACAAGAAAATAGCATCAATACATGTTTACTATATTTAAAGCGTTTATTGCACATCAGATTCCTATTTCCACACCAAGAAAGACACATATAATCCTAGTTATCATGTGAAGAAAACGGAATCTCAGAAGGCTAGAGGGATGGCTTAGTGGTTAAGGTGTTTGCCTGCAAAGCCAAAGGACCCAGGTTCGATTCCCCAGGACCCAAGTTAGCCAGATACACAAGGGGTGCACGTGTCTGGAGTTCATTTGCAGTGGCTGGAGGCCCTGGTGTGCCCATTCTCTCCCTCTCTCTCTCTCTCGTTCTCTCTCTTTCTGTCTGTCAAATAAATAAATATAAATAAAATATTTTTTTAAAAGGAAAGAAAACTGAATCTCAGAGTTAGATAGCTTGCTTAAAGTCCCCAAACTAGCACAGTCTTTCCTTGGTATGTTTGGGGGGTTTGGTGTTCAAATCTGCAACTGCTCTGAGCCCTTATATAAAATGTTATCAGGCTTGCATATTGCTATAACCTCCCGCATACATCAAATACTCTCAATCACTTACACTATTGAATACAATGTAACTTCCATGTAAGTAGTCATTTACTGTATTGCCTGAGGGCTGATGAGGAGGAAGTAGTCTGAACAAGTTACAGGTACGTTTTGTTTCTGATTGTTTCCACACTGCTTTTGGTTGAATGCATACTGGAGAACGCACAGGTACAGAGAGAGCCCCCTGTATATGATGGAAATCAACTCTGAAGCTCTAGGACTCCAGAGCCTGCCAGAGTTCATCCGACCAGCAACCTCTTGCTCCTGGTTTCTGGCTGGTCTTCTGCTTCAGGCAGTGCAGCACCAGGTCTCATGGCCTTTCCCAATGGACAGCTCTTTCAAGCAACAGTGGTCAGGGCTGGGTTGGATTTTCAAGGGCCCAATCTTAGTCCACTTTCTTTCAGAGGTTTCTTGGCCCTGCAGCCATCCTTCTCCACTTCACCAGTTGCTGTCACTGTGAGGCCTCAGTGCCAGCAATCCTGTGCGTTTGGCTTTTCTCTTGCTTTTCAATAGAAGGTTCTCTCCTGAGTCCATTTGCCTGACATTTCTTTCAATACAATCCAGAGCATCTTGTTCCATCCTTCACACTAAGCTCTAGGCCAAGGACAGCGAACTGTTTTAACCTCACATTTCTTTCCAATCAATTGATAGTGCATGTGTGGAGCAGGACGGTGAGAGGACTGCGAGAGTCACTCTTAGAGGGGGAGCCTGTGGCACTCGGTGAGTCTGATGTGACCGCCAGTGGTAGTGGGAGGGACAACGCCTGAGTCCACATTGGTCTCCATGGCTCTGAGCTCTGTTTACCTTCATCGAGGCCTCAGTGCTCCTTCTAGAAGGAAGAGGTATATTCTGATACTGCGGTTGCCTTTTGGTAGTAGCTTCATCAGGAGAATGGCCTCCTGGGCGTGTGACTGTCCTTTAAAATTTATTTCTCTGATTCTCTGAGAGGTTCAGTGCTCACTTGAGCTCTCTGTGGATTAAAGAAGAAAGAAAGAAAAAGAAAGCAAGAAAATCAAGAAAGCAAGCAAGCAAGCAAGCAAGAAAAAGTGAAAAGTCAGAGCAGACACATAAACCAAAGCTCCTGGAACTTTGTCCCCTTGCTGCTTGCAGTGTCCCTCTACAAGTCTCTCCACAGGTGATTGGCGTTTATAAACTAGGAATTTATATACTCAATCAGATAAAAGATTGTTTTTTCAAAACTGTAACTATATAAAATGGAATCACATTCAGTTACACATTTAATGAATTGCCTTCTTTACTGAAAAGAATCAGGTTACCTGATCAGGATGATCTCTGAACACCAAGAATATATCTTTTGCATTTTTAAAAAATGTGTGAAAGAAGGGAAGTGACTTACACCCTTCACTTGTCAGTGGTTGTGGGTACATTGGATCAGGGTATTCTTTGACTTGTGTCTCCAAGGTGTTTTCTTACATGTCTCTCCCTACCTTCAACTCTCTTAAATGTATTCCCCCTATGCATTCACTTTTAGTTTCTATGCAACTTCAATTGCTTTCTGCCCTCAGTGAGGAAGTTCGGTAAAATTTATAACTTCTAGCCCCAACTTCTAGAAGACTGGTTTAATGTTTATGAACTGACTTCTACCTTTGAACCATGAAAACGCAGCTATTCATTTATGTACATCACATGGTATCATGTATGTTAATCCAGAGGAAATGAAGGCATTTGTTAATGGAGGGTGCTAACAGCAATGTGACTGTGTAAAGCCTTGGGAAGCTGGACCTGGAAAGTATAAGAGTCATGTAAGATGTCCACTTACTTTAAATGAATGAGACATGGACAGTTAAGCAGGATGTTAATGTCACCTCGCTAATAAGTGGTAGGAGAGGGATTCAAATCTAGGTCCCTGAATTGAAGTCCAGGGCACTTTTCTTTATACTATTCAAGCTGTTATGATCCCCAATTCTGCTTACAACAGGATATACCTCCAAAGTTGCATTTTCTTGGGGATTTATGGATTGCATATTGCTTTCTTGGCACTAGGCTGAACTATGAGTAACATTGGTTATGAGCCAATGGTTGAAAGAACATAGAAATTTACTTTGCTTGACTTTAAAGAAATCTGGAAGAAGTGGTTGAGACTTAATTGGCTACTCCACCATCTTTAGGCCCCAGCCTTCCTTCAGCTCACTGCTGCATCCACCTAAGCAAAAGTCCCCATCTTCACAGACAAAGATAAGTATGAGGACTCCAGCTATCACATCTGCATCCTGGACCAAATATTCCTTACGGTGGTTTTCCAGAAGCAGTTATATGTCACTGCTACCTCTACTTACATACTCTAGATACGTCAGTAGGAATTTAGTCAGGTGGCTGCAGCTAGCTTTAAAGATTTCAGAGAAATAGAATCTTGACTTGTAGTATGCCCATGGATCCTCAAATCACTGCATTTTAAATCTCATGACTGCACTTAATCAGCAGATCAAGCTCATGATGTATGTGCTCTTAGTTTTCTTCTTTTGTAGATGAAGATGGGGGGGTGTATTAGATTTTCTCATGAGTTGCCCAGAAAATTAGTGGAAAAGTCAAAATCAGAGCCCTATTTTTTATAATATCAAAGTTCAGTACGTTTCAGCTTCACTAACACACAGGTATGAGAGGAATGGACAGCTGAATTTCTTGAGTGGTGGATGCTTCCAGTGAATGAACTTGCAGAGTCTTCATCTGCCTCACTGCCCTTGTGAAATTACCGGCCTAAAGTTCTCCAATCAGGATCAAATACCTGGAGATATTTACTACAATAACATATATTGCCTTATTTCTACCATGATGTGCATTTATATGCCAGGAGAGCACCTTTTTTGCTTCTGAGAAATATGCAAAACAATGCTTAGAGAAAAAGGGAAGGTAGGAAGAAATGACAAGGGTGATAATTGTGTTGATGAAATTGCACTGAGACTCTGTCTTGTTTACTCTACCACACATCTGACCAGGTCTTTCCCTGGGTTAAAACTGTGGCTGACTTTCTGTTGACTTACAGGAGTAGACTCCATTTCCCCACTATGTCATGCAGAGCTATGTAGATCACAGATCCTGGCTCCCTATGACAAACATCATTTGCTGCTGCTGCTGCTGCTGCTGCTGCTGCATATTCACATTGTCCTGCTATGTCACTGCCACACATGGGACTGTTTTGTTTTGTTTTTTGTTGCATCAATATCAGATTTGTGTTCTCATTGAACAAGTCCTTTACACATCTCTGTGTTTCCTCACAGTGGTCTGACATTTTCAAATTATAAATGAGCTGTTACTAACCATGACAAGAGAAATTTTACCATTAGTTTGTGATTTCTAACTCCTTTCTCCAACCCATATTGTACACTCCTTGTACAACACAAAATCGTTTTATCTTTTGTTATGATCTGTTGCATGTCTACTTGGCTAGCCTGTTGTCCTGACACCTAATTTAGGAGCTGTTATGAAGGTATTTTTATAGATAGGATTACATTCATAATCAATTGGCTTTATTTTTTAAATGTTTTATTAACAACCTATATGCATATACACAATATACCATGATCATAAATGCCCTCTCAGCACCATCCTTTGTCCCTCCTCTAAACACTTCCACTGAATCCTTTTTTCTTTACTACTCATTCCTGTTCTAATTTGATGTTGTCATATTTTTGCCCTCATATTATGCATGTCTTGTATAGGTAGTGTCAGTCCCTTTGAGGTCATAAATACCATTGTGTATCTGGAAGCCACTTTGTGTCTAGAAGATGATATTGCAAAGCACTTCTCCATCTCCTTTTTCTACCATTTCTTCCACAGTGATTCCTGAGCCTTTCAATGGCTATAATATAGTAGCATTAACATGTGGGAATAAGCATAAGTATTTAGAGGGCAGTTTGGTGGCATTATATATCCATTTAGCCAGGCAACAGTAGTAATTCCGTCCCCAAAGGGATTATGACCTTCCCAGCAATTGGCTTTTGATTAGGTTTTTAGTACTAGATATGAACTCCTTCCCTTGGAACAGGCCTCCAGAAAAAAAGCAGTCGCTTTTCCCCATAACAGACATACCATCCAATATTGCATCAATTGTCACATTTGGGCTGGCTGGCAAGGCATGAAGCTTGCAAGGTCCACTGATAGTTAAGACCATTGCTATTTTTAGTTCCTCACCAGGCCGTGTAGCTCTTTCCAGCACCTTGAAAGCTAGTCTGCAGGGAGGAGGCTTCCAGCTCAGCTCCAGCTTGATTTCTTAGTGTTCTATAGCCCAAGCATGTGGTGTCTTTAACAGTAGGGTCTTACAATCTAGTCTTGGTGAGAAACTAAGAGGCTTGGCTACTAGTAGCCTCTATTATTTTGGGGGCATATGGGACTTCCCTGATCAAAAACTCACCGGAAGTTATCACATATCTGGCACTGAATTTTCTTGTTAATATATATGGCTTCTGGGCACATTATCAACCCCCACTGGGTACTTTCCCCCAAATTTCCCCCTTTTTTTTTAACATATATGATTTTTTTAGCTAGCAAAGAAGTAGGTTCCCATATGCTTTATTCATAGAATATTTAATTTTGATTAACCCTCTGTAATCCCCTCCTCTCCATCCTCAACTGACTTTAAATAGAGAATAACATCCTAGATAATTTAGAATTCACTTAGGTTTGATATTGAATAAATCTACCCATGTAGATGGTATTTTGTCCTTTTATTTATCTTATTATTTTTAAGTTTTATCTGCATAGGACTCATATGATTTATTTTTTGGCATATTACCATTTCATATTAACTTTATGTTTCATTTAATATTGTATTATTTCTGATAGATCAGGATGAGATAGTTTGATTATTTTTCTTTCTCTAGATAGATTTGTTAAATTTATTAGTTCTGATCATTTATCTGTATAATCTATATAAATTTTAAATAGAGGAGAAAATAATTTTCTCCTCTTTCCAGTTGTACGCATGATTTAGAGCATTTGCTGCAATGTTGAGTAGAAGAACATTAATAATAGATCCTCTTTTCTTGGTCCTGACGTTAAAAGGAGTGTTTCTAATTGTTCAAACATTAACTCTGATGTTTGCTATAGACTAGAAATAATAGGAAGGTCTTTGATTTGATAACTGAATCATTTGAATGACCCCAGAAACAAAATTGAGGTTTCTAGAAGATGAAATTCACTAGTGACATGCAGCTCCATCCTGAGTTCTGGAGCTCCAGTCTGCCCTTCTTGGTGCCCTCCTTGTGGATTTCAAGCCTTCCTAGCCAGGATCCACAGCTGTCCTACTGACCCCTCGCAATGTTTCCCATAGCATGTTCCACTTACCTGTTCTGCTTCTCTGACATAACTAAGTATTATGACTGCCTCACAAGCAGTGGCTGTTCTGTTAGCATTACATAGGAGCTATTATATTTTGTAGGCTGGCTTTTTCAGAAACAGACTTTTTAAGTGTACAATTCAGAAAGTTCCATACTTGGCTGTGCATCTGTCCATTAGCACATAGTGGTTACTAAAGCGTTTACCTAGAGGAAAGATGAGTTTCTTGCAGAACATTTATTCTCAGGCTAAGAATTTATGCTTTCAAGTATTTTTAAAAATAATTCTGAAATGAGTCCTTTCTCCCCTCAAATCATTATTTCATAGCAGGCCAAGGACATTTCATCACTCACTCTCTCTCTCTCTCTCTCTCTCTCTCTCTCTTTTAGCTCTTCTTTCATTTGGTTTGAGAAAAATTTTAATTTTTCCAGTTATCGAATCAAAGACCTTCCTATTATTTCTAGTCTATAGCAAACATCAGAGTTAATGTTTGAGCAATTAGAAACACTCCTTTTAAAGTCAGGACCAAGAAAAGAGGATCTATTATTAATGCTCTTCTACTCAACATTGCAGCAGATGCTCTAAATCTTGCGTACAACTGGAAAGAGGAGAAAATTATTTTCTCCTCTATTTAAAATTTATATAGATTATACAGATAAATTATCAGAACTAGTAAATTTACCAAATATATCTGGTGAAAGAAAAACAATCAAAATATCTCATCCTGATCTATCAGAAATGATATGGTATTTAATGTAACATAAAGTTAATATGAAATGGTAATATGCCAAAAAATAAATCATGTGAGTCCTGTGCAGACAAAACTTGAAAATAATAAGATAAATAAAAGGACAAAATACCATCTACATGGGTAGAATTATTCAATATCAAACCTAAGTGACTTCAAAAGTAGCCTTAAAGTTCTGCTATTCTAATCCATATCTCAAAAAGGTACATTTTGACAAACTATAAAATTCATATTATATACATTGTATTAGTCTGCTTTTCATTGCTGTGACACAATGTCTGTGGGATAAATAATTTGAGGAAGTATTTACTTTATCTCAGAAATTAGAGCTTTCCATATTTATTTGATTCTTACCCTGGTTCCCAAACTGCATCATTTTGGGTCTCATGATGATGAAAGTGGGATGGGCAGAGTTGCTCATATCATGGTGGGTAGGAAGGAGAAAAGAAGAGGGCAATGGAGAGGATGAGAAAGAGAGAGGGGGAGTGAAAGAGGAGAAATCAGAGGAGAGGAAGGGAGAGAGGGTAAAACAAGATACATATTTATAGGACACACTCCAGTGACCTACTTCCACACAATAGGCCCTATATGATACTTTTTAATACCTCCTGATAATGTCATTGCATCTTGAATCTATCACGGGAATAACCTATGGATTATTCTTCAGAGTTCTCAGGATCCAGTCACTTTTCCACAGCCCATCAGCTGGCAAGCAGTGCCAACAGTTAAGCCTTCAGGGAACATCTCAGATTCAAACCATTACAAGTATACAAACATGCAGGCCCAAAACAAACTAAAGTTGCTCTTCAAATAAACTGTTCATTTTCAGATAAGTGCACATTTTACATATCATTATATTACATAATACAAGCAAGCCAATGAACTTTTTACTTCCTTCTTGTAATGGAAAGAGATTGCAAAGCTTTGGTTCCATATCCCAACCAGATACTGAGGCTAATGCAGATGAGGTACAGAAGGCTTCCATCACCATGAAGATCCCCATGTTGCTCTTCTATAGCCAGGCCCACATCACAGAGCTCACTCCCCCACAATCTTCCCTCCTTGGAAATCACTCTTCTGTTCTGTATGTCTATGATACTTTCATTTCAAGAATATAATATAAATAGAATCTTACAATATAGAACATTTTGGAATTGGCTCCATTCACTGCATATAAAACTCTGGAAATTCATGCACATTGTTACATATGCTAATTGGTTTTTAAACTATTTTTATTGCTGAGGCAATAGTATTCCATAGTACTGATGTACTAAAGTTTAACCATTTTACTTATTGAAGAAATACCTAGTTTGATTACAGTTTTGGCTTAATATAAATAATGCTACTACAAAGATTCTGGCACAAGGTTTATTGTGAATGTGTTTTCTTAAATAAAGGCCCAAGAGTACCAGTTTCTGGGTAGTATGGTAGTTGCACATTCATATTTTATTTTATTTTATTTTATTTATTTTATTTTTTGATGCAGAATCTCATGTATTCTAGGTGGGCCTCAAACTTGCTTTACTGCTGAGTTTGATCTTGAACTTTTGATTTTACTGCTTCTATACCTTCCAAATGCTGGATTATAGGAATGTACTCACCATATACCTGGCTTGAACATTTATTTGCTTATTTGGGGTGTGTGTGTGTGTGTGTGTGGTGTTTGTGTGCTTGTTTGTATGTGTGAGTGTGTGCATGTACGTGCCACAGAATGTATGTGAAGGTCAGAGAACACCTTTGGGTAATGGTCCTTACCTTCTACTATATTTTGAGACAGTGTCTATCACTGGTCACTGCTGTATATGCCAGGATAGTTGCCCCAATGAGCTTCTGAGGAATTCTTCTGTCTCTGCTTCCCACCTTGCAATCAGTGCAGTGGAATTACAGATGCTGGCTACATTGTCTGGCTTTATGTGGGCTCTGGGGATCCGAACTCAGATACTCAGACTTGTGTGACAAGTGCTTCAGCCACTGAGCCATCTCTCTAGCTCCTTGCACAGTTATTTTTTAAAGACATTGTTGTTTTTCAGTTATTGTGCAATTCATTTCACAGTTATATTAGCTATGTACATTTGGTTCAGTGCTTCTCTATCCTCAAGAGCATTTGGTATTAGTCCTATGTTATGTTTTAGTCTTTTGGATATGTGAATAGTACTTCACACTGTGATTGTGTTTTGCATCTTTCCTAATGGTGAATAACATCAAACATCTTCTTGTATTTTTCTTAGTCATATATTCCCACTTTATAAGTTGTCATTTTACATTATTTGCTAATTTTGTAATTATGTCATTTACCTTTTGTTATTGCAGTTTGGGGTTCTTTATGGATTCTAAGTGCTAATCCATTTTAATGTTTGATTTGCAAATAATTTCTCTCTAGCTTTCTTTGCATCATTTTCACAAAATATTTTTTGAGCAAAAGAAATTATAATTGTGATGGAATTTGAGTTATTTACTTTTCCTCTAGTAAATTAGTTGGTCTTAGAAAGCTCTGCCTGCTCTGTCCCAAATATTTTATCCTGTGTTTTATAGGTTTTGTTTATATTTTACATGCAAGCCCTTCACCAATTTTGAGTCAATTTTTACGCAATTCTAGCACCACTCATTAAGAAAGATATTCTTTATACATTGATTTGCTTTATTATTTTTGTAAAAAGCATAATGTGTATCTGTTTATAATTTTGAATTTCATCCCATTCATTTATCTGCCTTATAAAATGCTGTATAGTCTTGATAACTATGGGTGTAGAATAAATTTTGAATTCAGCTAGATAGATTTCTTATACCATTATTTTTAAAACTTTAGTTCTGTTTTAGTTTTTTGACTCCACACACACATTTTATACTAATCTTTTCTATATGCATCCAATAACTTGTGTGGTGTTTGATATAAATTGCAATGGGCCTATTTATTAGTTTTGGGGAAATGGCATTTATTTATGTTGAATCTTCCAGCTCAAAACTATGAAATATGTCTCTCCGCTTACTTGTATGATTTTTTTTTAAAGTAAAGTAAACATTTGTGTATCTTTCTTCTTCTCAACTAGATGATGCCTAGATGTTGGTGAAGGTGCAGGGGTGGGTGTGGGGGGCAGGGACTGCACTCCATTCCTCAGCAGTCCCTGTTACTGGCCACAGCTCACAGGAAGAGCACGAAGCATCACTGCTGAGTGGGTGGTTGGTTCTGGAATTGGTGTCTGCATCAGGACACTCATTTAACTTCCTCAGCATCTTCTCTTTACAATGCATTGCTTTACAAGCCACCTAACTTTTGTTAAGTTTTCTAAGAATTTATCTTGCTGAATAAAGTCATTTCATTTCAGTGTATTCATTTCACTGCAGCTGATGGAAATTCATTTGCTTTTCAAGCTTGACTCAATCAGAGTAACTAATACATATTTAGACCAATATTGTACAGTTTGTTCTCTATTCACAGCTTTTTACTAAGGATTAGGTCCCTGTTGACCAGAGTATCTATTTAGTTCCAGGAAGAGACCTATTATCTGGAATACAAAGTGTGCTCTAGGTTATAAAACCACCTTGTATAACTATAGAAATTCTATTTGAAGATTTCTAATTATGGAATTAAGAACGTTGAGCTAGCTAGATACAGTAGTGCATACTATGAAACTGAGGTTAAAGCCCCAAGAGTTGCAGGCAACTTTGTGTGAGGTTGTATGATCCTGTCCCAAACAAATGCACAAACCAACAAACAAACATACACACAAGAACACTCAACTGATGTTCTGGAGGTCTGGTCCAAATGGTCTTATATACATTACGTATATTTGCTTTTCTTGGCCTCAATTATTTTTAATCTGTGCAGTAGAGGAATTAGGACTCTCTCTGTTGAAATGAAGTCATATAGCTTCCTAACCCTAACCTATATGTTTTCAAGTGTAAAGATTTTTCCCTACTAGCAATTAGGGAACCAGAATTCAAGGTCATGAGATTTGTCCCACATTTTTCATCACACCACACTCTAATTTAAATTTTAAAAATGAAATAATTAATTCATGTAATCAATCTACATGTAACTTTGGAGCATCTGTTATTTGACAGACTGCAATCTAAAAATGAATAGGAGGAGTCCACTGCCCTCAATGGGCTAACAGTCTATTGGGAGAATTGGTCATAGTATATTAAGAGTTATATAAAAAGGAGACTCCAGAGCCAGGTGTGGTTGTGCACACCTTTAACCCCAGCACTTGGAAGGCAGATGTAGGAGGAGCATCACTGTGAGTTTGAGGCCGGCCTGAGAGGACATAGTAAATTCCAGGCCAGTCTCGGCAAGAGCAAGATCCTACCTTAAAAACAAAACAAAACAAAAAACCCCCCAAAACAAAACAAAACAAAACAAAACAACAACAACAGCAACAATAAAAAGGCGACTCCAGGAGCTTTGGGAGCAGAGAGTAAAGACACTAGCTGACTAGGGGGAATGCCAATGGAGTTCATATTTAAAGAGTTTTTTCAGGTACATTAACTCTCTTCTCTTAATTTTTTTTTTTGTATTAGGGATTGAACATAGGGTCTTTCTACAACTGAACAATATTCCCAGCCCTCTTTTTACTTTACTTATTTTTATTATTTTTTAAAAGTGTTTAAATTTATTTATTTGCAAGCAGAGAGAAAGGTAGAATGAAGAGAGATGGACAGAAATAATGGGCATGCCATGGCCTCCAGCCCTTGCAAATGAATTCTAGATGCATGTATCACTTTGTGCATATCTGGATTTATGTGGGTACTGGGAACTTAAACCTGGGTCATTATGCTTTGCAGGCAAGAACCTTAACCACTGAGCAATCTTTATAGCCCTATTCATATTTAAATTATTTATTTATTTATACATGAGAGAGAGAATGGTTATGCCTCCAGTCACTGCAAACAAACTCCAGATGCATGCTCCATTTTATGCATCTGGCTTTACATGGGTACTGAGGAATGGAACCTGGTTCCTTTGGCTTTGCAGGCAAGCGCCTTAACTCTAAGCCATTTCACCAGCCCTTACTCTTTTTTTTTGGAAACAGTATCTCATTATATTTCACACTGGCCTTGAAATCCCTCTGGAGACTCCCTGGGCCTTGAAGATGTGATTCTCCTGCCTCAGCCCCGCTAGTAGCTGGGGATGCAGACTTGTACCACCAAGTCCAGGTTGCATCAGCTTTCTTGATCATCACAACCCTTCTATGTGGTAGGGAAAGTAAATTGGCTTCCTGGAGACTATATAGATTATAAGAAGCAAATTTAAAAAGTACACAAGAGCATCTTGGATTTCTAGTGTGGTGTTACTTCTAGTACACTAAATTCTTATTCTTCTCAGATTAAATTGTAACACACACACACATGCATACAAATTGCATAGGGCCTTGAGGTGCCCTTACAGATGGGACAAGGCCTTATTTATTCTTGTATTCAGAAATTCCTGTGGAACCCAAGTGGTTTCTACCAGAATTTGGAGGAGTCATATATTTGTGGCTGGATATTGACAATTTTCAAGATCAAATTTGAAGACAGAGATATGTATGTGCAGGCAATGAGAGCAAGTATGATAGAATCAGTCTTGTTCCAGGGACTGGAATGCCAAGCAACATTTCTCCATGAACAATTGCCAGAGTGTCACAGAAGGAAGAAGGCAAAGCTCTTTTGAGTTAGAACGACACCAAAGTGGCACAAGGACAAGCACCCATGGCAACATTTCTTGGAGATGGAACAAAGTGAGGGATCATAAACCTGTGTGAGGTGTCACTGAGTGTTCCAGAAAGAATAGGGTAGATTTGTTGGCAGAAGTGGGTGAAGAATGAGTTACACTTATATTCTCAGTCCCTACCCTAGGCTTGGCCCATACTAGAAGCCCAAATGAATGACTTACTGCTTGACTATTCTTACCATTGGTTTGACTTGGAAGGGCACCTGACACATACTTCTGGTAACTTTCTTCCTGTAAGTAAACCCTTCATTTACATTTGTACTCCTTTCTTATCTGATGTTAACAACTTCCACTGTCCTGATTTATCAAATCCAAAAGACAACTGACCCTGATAGTTAATTTTGGATGGAATAAGAGCATGGTGGTTGTGGTGGTTATCATTCATTGTTAACTTGACTGGATTTGGAATCACCTAGGAGACATACTTCTGGATGTCATCATGGGGGTGTTCTCAGAGAACACTGAGAACACAGAGTTACAATGACAAAGGAAGAGCCATCCTGAATGTGGGGGCACTGCCCTCGGCCCAGAGTCCTAAGCTGAACAAAAAGGACAAAAGAGCACCAGTGTATCCTGATGTAAGGAGCTGCAGAGGGAGGCTCCTGTTGTGGTGATCACTGCTGTGGTTCCATAATGGGCTGTACAAGTCTCTCTTCCAGGCTGACCTGGAATTCACTATGTAATCTCAGGGTGGCCTTGAACTCACAGTGATCCTCCTACTTCTGCCTCTGGAGTGCTGGGATAAAAGGCGTGTGCTACCACCATTTTTTTGTCAGGTATTTTTCTCATGGGATGAAAAAAGTAACTAATAAATAAAGTTAGCACTGGGAATAGGGCCATTGCTGTGACTATCTGACTATGTGCATTGAAGCTGGCCTCCAGGTAGAATTTGGAAGCATATAAACCTGTGAACTAGAAAAGCTTATTGATCCTATTATGGTGGGAATTTGGAAGACCAGAATACCAAGAAAAATGTGAACAGTGGAAACCTAGGCTGTGAGTTTTTAGAGAAGAACAAGGGCTCTTTGGGAACTGGGCTAGAGCCCATTTGTATTGCATGCTGGCAAAAGAATGTCTTTGTTCCAAAGACTGGAGAAACTGAATTTAAAAGTAATGGACTAAATTGTCTGATAAAGGAAATTTCAAAGCAACATAACATTCAGGATATGGCACAGGCATTTCTCAATGAATTTATTAAATTTTATAATGAAAATTCAAACCACAAAATGAGAAGAATGTGAATTTTGGTGAGAAAAGGAACATAAGCATGTTTAAACTCATGGGCAAGGAGGGTGTAGAGTAATTGTTTATAATTGTTAGAGGACATTGTAGATGAAACATCTTGGCAATTATTGCACAATAAAGCAGGAACCTTGTACTATGTACTGGGAACATAAACAGTATACCTTGAAGACATAACCCTATATATCAAAAGCTCCAGCTTTTAAAATTTGTAAAAATTTAAATTAACTTGAGAGGAGAGAGATCAGACTAAGATTGCCCCTGAAGAGGTCCTAAAAAAAAAAAAAAAAAAAAAGTGTTGTTTTTTTTTTTTGGTGTTGTTGTTTTGTTTTAGCCACTAAGGCATGTAGAGGCCACTCCAGCTGAGATATAAAGGCCATAGTACATTTCGAACTGACAGAAGAACTTGGCACTGTCATCAATAAGGTGTGTATTTTGCAAAATACAAGTATTATGGGGTTATAGAGACTTGTACCAAAGTTCCAGAAAGATGCTGAAAGCAGGTCATTCAATGTGTTGCAGGGTCAAACTATCTGCAAAGATGTCCTAAGAGGTCACTGCATAAAGCTGTGAAGGTGAAGTCTACCCCACAATGGAGACCCCAGGATAATGATGAGGCCAAGACCTTGGGACACCTGCAGAGGAAAGCTGCAGGCATGCATTGGCCTGCTGAGGAAAGCTGCAGGCATGCACTGGAGCCAGACCAAGAGAGAGGCAGCATTACTACAGTGAGCAGAACTGGAGGACCAGGACTGCCCAGTTCTCTGCAGGTCAGATGCTGCTACCACATGTCCCAGATGCGGAATGGAGAACTGCGGAATCTAATGCTTGCCCTCCTGGGTGTTAGTCTTGCTTTGGCTTGATCTTTCTTTCTATGTCTCTAGTACTCTCTTTTGGAACTAGAATATTTACTCTGTGTCATTGTATATTAGAAGTGTACAGTTAAGAGTTTGTCTCGAACTTTTGACTAACAAGGGGACTGTTAAGACTTTGAGGACTCTTATAAATGAATAAGATGCCGTTCACATTATGAGAGGGCAATGAGCCTGTGAGGACCAGGAGTAGACTATTAAAAATGACACATTTGGGCGTCAGATTGACAAGGGGTGGATGTGCGATGGCTCATCGACACTGCCAGATTGACTGAATGTGTAATCGTTTAGGAGAGCACACCTCTAGATATGACCGTGAGGATGCTTCCTGGAAGGTTTGAGCTAGGAGGGAGACGTATCCTGAATGTAAGTGATACAATTCCATCGGCTGGGATCCTGGAGTGAATAAAGAAGGGAAAAAATATCACCAGTATACCCTGCTTTCCATTTCTTGGTCTTCCCAAATGTGACGAGGCCCAGTTATATACTCTTGCCGCTATGAACTCTGTTCTTTCTTAGATGGACTGCATTCTCTTAAAGTGCAAACCAAATGAGTCCTTATTCCCTTCAGCTGCTTTTTGTCAGGTATTTTATCATAGCAATGAAGAAAGTAGCTAATTCAATGGTGCATCTTCAGCCTGATTTGCTACGGAGGTGGAATATCCTGAGTGTCATTGGTACCACCTTCCCTTATCATCTTCCCATTTCCACACTCTTCCTTGCGTGTGAAATCAGCAAACATGACACATGTAGCAACCTGAAGCAAACACCTTCTGTGATTTTTTTTTAAAAGATTTTATCTTTATTTATTTATTAGGGACAGAGAAAGGGAGAGAGAGAGAGAGAATGAGAATGGGCGTGCCAGGGCTTCTAGCCACTGCAAACGAACTCCAGACGCATGCGCCACCATGTGCATCTGGCTTACGTGGGTCCTGGAGAATTGAACCAGGGTCCTTAGGCTTCTCAGGCATGTGCCTTAACTGCTAAGCCATCCCTCCAGCCCCCTCTGTGATTTTTGAACAACCACCTAGGGGAGCACACTAAATGTAAGAGTAGGTAATAAGCTTAATGATTTAGTACCAATTTCAATTTCAAAGAACATCTCGAGCCCCAGTTGCACACTGAGTACCCTGCTGTAATACTTGATTGTGCTTATAGCGTCTCTGTTGTCATCCCACCTGCCCCATGCCTACTTGCCGTGACATGCTTCCTTGTTCTATGAGTGACTTCTTCAGGGACTCTGACTGCAATGTTTTCTCATGCCTGGTGGGCAGTTAAGTCCTGTCTTCTCTAAGTCACAAGGGGCAGAGCTTCTGGAAAGATTTTCACCTATTTTAGGAACCTCACATTGTCCATTTGGAATAAGACCTGTTAATATTGCGCATCACTTTTTGTGTTAAACAATGACCTTCAGAAAGTATTTCCGTTTGTCCTCTGTGTCTAGTTTAAGATTTAAAATTTTTCCTCTTCCATCAGTTGAGGTTCTAGCAAATAAGAAGAGACTGTAGCTTAAAAGGAGTTGAGTTTGGGGTCTGCAGAGATGGCTCTGAGGTTAAAGGCACTTGCTTGCAAAGTCTGCCAGCCAGGCTCAAGTTTGAATCTCCAGTACCCACATAAAGCCAGATTCATTTGCAGCAGCAGGAGGCCCTAGGATGACCATTCTCTCTCCCCTTGCAAGTAAATGAATAAAAATATATTTATAAAACCGAGCTGAGGGCTGGAGAGATGGCTTAGCAGTTACAGCACTGGCTTGGGAAGCCTAAGAACTCCTACTCAAATCTCCAGGTCCCACATAAGCTAGGATCACAGTGATGCAAGCTCTCAATGTCACACATGCACCCAAGGGGCACACACATCTGGAGTTCATTCTTAGTGGCTGAAGGCCCTGGTGTACCCATTCTCTCTCTCTAAATAAATAAAAAATAAGTTGAGTTCTTTTCATTGTACTATTTGTTCTTAGAACTATTCTAATATCTAAGAACTCATAGAAACAGTTACCCATTCAATTTGTGTTGAATGATGGCTATGAGTGGGAACACATTCAGTTCGAGCATCAGGATCTAGAGACAGCAACCTGGACTTGAATTCTAGTTCTGCCACTTTAAGAGCTGAGTGACTTTAAACAAGTTGACTAGACTTTTCATGCCTCATTTTTATTCAACTATAAACTGAGGTGTAATAAAAATGTATATGTCATAAGGGAATACTGAAGATTCTATGAGTTAATATATGGACAGTTAATATGATGACAATACTAACACATATCTGCTGCTTTTATACTAGGTATAATAGTACTAGTAATAGAAGCTATAGAAGGAGTGGTAAAAATAAGAGGTACATTTACCCACTAATGACACAAAATGAAAATATAATGGTTCATATTTGATACAAACTAAACTTTAGTTTGCTGAAGAACAGACACTATTATGTAGTGATTTCTGCACAGATGAAAATTTCAAAAGTACTCACCTTCCTTCGGTAATTTGTCATGCTCTGCAAACAATTCTCTGAGAACTAACTCAACTTTCCTGGTCCCTTACTAGTGGGAAAATAGTGCAGTCGCTAGAGAACAGGATGCCTCTGACCACAGGAAAATGGCAAATTGGCATTTCAAAATCAATTGTGTGTGAAAATAGCATCAGCATGCTACCGAGTGTCCCTTCTCTCTAAGAGCATTGATAAGGTTATTTTTGGACCTCCAGGACTAGAGATCTCTTAGGCCCCATTTGTGAAAATGATGCTCTCCCAGGGGTTCATTATCAGCCTGCCTTGGTACCACTGCTCCTGCTCTGTCCTGTGCCACACCTCCACCTTGCATCCACATGCCAACATGTGACCCCCTGGTCCTAGGGAAATTGCAAGCTTGCCAGTTCCCAGTGAAATGGTGCTATCCCATAGCAGGCACACTCCAGGAGACCTCAGAGCTCCAGAAGCTCAGAGGCCTGGTCTATCTTCTCCTGTTTACCTAGCATGTGTCAAGCATCAATTAATACATGCCATACAATTTTATACTCCTGAGAATTTTAACAAGGCCTTCCAGGATGAGCATCTTATTTTCCCTTTATAAATAACACGAGAAAAGGAATTAAAGAATCATACAGTTTAATGCACTGCATATAATTTTTTACTCTGAAGAAAACCATTTAAACTCCCCATCTGGAAAAAAAAAAGACATTCCTTTGTACATATCCCATTTCCAACACTCTCAAAGCATTTTAATCTACCACCAGTAGTGGAGAAGGTCATGAAATTTCTCATTCCACAGAGGCAATTTAAAAGAAAGGGAAACCAGATAGTACATTCAGACTGAGGGATATTCTGGTGTCTGTTTTGAGCAGAAGGTTAACTCAAGGTTAGAAGACAATGTGAGAAGTTCCCAACAATGAGAGACCACACTTCCTAGACTTTATGGCAAAAATCCAACCTGCTTGAGGTGCCCTAAGAAGTATAGGACCTCTGGTTCAGGAATCAATTACACTGTTCAGTCAAGAAAGACTATTTGTTCAATACAAAACCAACCACAGAGTAACAACTGTTAGAGAGTCCCATTCTCCATCTGAGAAACAACAAGAGAACAGGGGCACTGGGCACATTTCTATTTCATAAATATCTACTTTTATCTTCATTACTTATTTCTTTATACAATTATAAATTTATTTGACAAAGAGAGAATAAGAGAGAGAACAAGAAAGACAGAGACAGGATGGGCATGTCAGGGCCTCCTTCCTCTGCAAAGGAACTTCAGACACATGTGCCACTTTGTGCATCTGGCTTTACATGGGTGTTGGGGGAGTCAAACCTGGGACTTCAGGCTTTGCAAGTAAGTGTGATAAGTGATGAACTATCTCTCCAGTTCCTCTTTATACATTTTTAAAACTATATTTTTAGAATTTATGTTTGTATTCCATGTTAGGACCTGCAGATGAGAGAGAACATGTGTCGTTTATATTTCTGTGCCTGGGTAATCTTATTTAGATATTTTTTTCCAGGACTATCCATTTTCCTGCAGATTTTATGATTTCATTTTCCCTTGCTGCTCAGTAGAATTCCATTATGTATGCATACCACATCTTCATTATCCATTCATCCGTTGATGGGCATCTGAACTGATTCCAGTTTATAGCTATGGTGAACAGAGCAGCAGAGCAGCACCAAATATAGCTGAGCAAGAATGTCTAGAGTAGAATGTTTAGGGTATATGCCTAGGAGTGACATAGCTGGATCAGATGGTAGATCTATGTTTAGATTTTTGAGGAACCTCTATACTGACTTCCACAGTGGCTATAGCAGTTGGCACTCCCACCAGCAATGGATCAGGATTGCTCTTTCCACACATTCCTGTCAGCATTTGCTGTCATTTAATTTTTGATGATTGCCATTATGGCCAGAGTGAGATGGAATCTCAAAGTGGTTTTAATTTGCATTTCCCTGTTGGCTAAAAATTGTGAACATCTTTTTAGATGCTTATTGGCCATTTCGTATTTCTTCCTTTGAGAACTCTGTTCAGTTCCCTGCCCCATTTTTGAGAGGGGTAATTGATTTGTTTTATTACTTAGTTGTTAATGTTCTTTTTATATTCTAGACATTAAACTTCTGTCTGCTGGCAAAGGTTTTCTTCCATTCTATAGGTTGTCTATTGATTCTATTGATGGTTTGCTCAGCTGTACAACAGCATTTTTAGTTTCATGAGATCCCAATTGTTGAGTATTTGTCTAATTCCTTGGATTACTGGTGTGTTGTTCAGAAAGAACTCCCCTATATCTACATCTTGGAGTTTTTTCCATATTTGTTATTCTTGTTGATTTAGGGTTTAAGGTCTTACATTGAGGTCCTTGATCCATTTGGAGTTGATTTTTGTGCAGGGTGAGTGAAAAGGGGCTAGGTTCATTCTTCCACATGTGGTTATGCAGTTTCTTCAGAACCATTTATTGAAAATGCTATCTTTTGGTCTCTTTGACAAAGATCAGGTAGTTGAAGTTACTAAAACTTATACCTGGATCTTCTATTCCATTGATCTATAAGTCTTTTTGTGCCAGTACCATGGCTTTAGAGTATACATTGAAAACAGGCATGGTGATATCCCCAGTACTATTCTTTTTGCTGAGGACATTTTTTTTTTTTTTTTTTTTTTTGTTTTTGCAAGGTAGGGTCTCACTCTAGTCCAGGCTGACCTGGAATTAACTATGTAGTCTCAGGGTGGCCTCGAACTCTCGGCGATCCTCCTACCTCTGCCTCCTGAGTGCTGGGATTAAAGGCATGTGCCACCACGCCCGGCCCCCATATGAATTTTGAGACTATGTTTTTTTTATTTCTGTGAAGAATGGTGCTGGAATTTTGATTAGAATTACTTTGAATTTGTATATTGCTTTCGCTGATATGGCTTTTTTATGATATTAATTCTTCTGTTTCATGAGCATGGAAAATCTTTCCAGCCTGTGTTTTCTTCAGTTTCTTTCTTGAATGTTTTAATGTTTTCATTGTAGAGGTATATCACTTCCTTGGTTAGGAATATTCCAAGACATTTAACTTTTTGTGACTATCATAAACTGGACACCTTCCCTGATTTCTTTCTCCATATGCTTTTCCCTAGAATATCTGAAAGCTACTGATTTGGGATGTTGATTTTATATCCTTCCACTTTGCTAAAAGAATTTATCATGTCTAGAAGCTTTTTGCTTGAGTCTTTTGGGTCACTTATGTATAGAGTCATGTTATCTGCAAAAAGGGGTAGTTTGACTTCTTTGTTTTTAATTTGTATTCCTTTTATTTCTTTGTTTTATCTTATCACTCGAACTAAGACTTCAAGTACTATGTTGAAATGCAGTACTGACAATGGACACCCCAGTAGTCTTGTTCCAGATCTTAATAGGAATGCCTCAAGTTTTTCTCCATTTAGTATGGTATGAACCTTAGGTCTGTTATATACAGCCCCTATCATGGTGAGATATGAGCCCTCCATCCCTAGTCTCTCCAGTATTTTAATCCTGAAGGGATGTTGTATTTTGTTGAATACCTTTTCTGTATCTATTGAAAAGATCATGTGATTCCTGTCTTTAATTCTATTCATGTGATATATTATGTTTATTAGTTTCCTCATGTTAATTCATGCCTGCATCTCTGGAATGAAACCTCCTTGGTTGAGGTGAATGGTACTATTGACATATTCTTGGATTCATTTTGCAAGAATTTTATTAAGTATTTTTGTGTCTCTGTTCATCAGGGATATTGTTCTATAATTTTCTCTTCTTGCTGCATTTCCATTTTGGGTATTTCTGTGATTCTGGCTTCAAAGGCATCAGGGCATATTACTTCTTTTTTAGTTTTTTTAAAAAAATATTTTATTTTTATTTATTTATTTGAGAGAAAGAGAGGGGGCGAGAGAGATAAGGAATGAATATGGGCATGCCAGGGCCTCCAGCCACAGCAAATGAAGTCCAGATGCATGTGCCACCTTGTGCATCTGGCTTATGTGGGTCCTGGGGAATTGAACCTACCTTTGGCTTTGCAGGCAAGTGCCTTAACTGCTAAGCCATCCCTCCTGCCCCCTTTTTAGTTTTATAAAACAACTTGAAAAGCAATGGTTACAGTTCTTCTATAAAGTTTTGGTAGATCTCAGCAGTGAATCCATCAGGCCTGGACTGTTTTTGGTTGGGAGGTGTTTAATAACTGCTTCATTCATGTTAGATGTTATAGCTCTATTCATGTAATTTATTTCATCTGGGTTTAGCTTTGGTTGTTCATGAGTCAAGAAATTCATCCATTTCTTTCAGATTTTCAAATTTTTTGAAATACAGGTTTTTGAGGTATATCCTGATGATTCTCCCAGTTTCACTGATGTCTGTAATATTTCCTTTTTCATCTATAATTTTGTTGATTAGTGTCTTCTCTCTCTTTCTTTTGGTCAACTTGGTCAGGGGTTTACCAATCTTATTTATTGTTTTGAAGAACCAGCTCTTCATTTGATCAATTAAAAAATTATTTTCTTCTTTGCTAAATCATTGAATTTTGCCCTGATCTTGATTATTTCTTTCTATCTGATTTTTTTTTTTTTTTTTTTTTTTTTTTTTTTTTTGTTTTTCGAGGTAGGGTCTCACTCTAGTTCAGGCTGACCTGGAATTCACTATGTAGTCTCAGGGTGGCCTCGAACTCATGGCAATCCTCCTACCTCTGCCTCCCGAGTGCTGGGATTAAAGGCGTGAGCCACCACGCCCGGCTTATCTGATACTTTTGAGTTTAGATTATCCTTGTTTTTCCAATGCCTTCAGATAGACTGTTACATTACTTATTTGAAATCTCTCTATTTTTGTAATTCTGACATTTAGTGCTACAAACTGCCCCCTAAGGACTGCCTTTTTTTTGTGTGTCTCATAGATTTTGTTGTGTTGTCATTTCATTCTCATTTAGTTCTAGGAACTTTTTGATTTTCTTCTTAATTTCTTCAGTAAAACTTTCATTGTTCAAGACTGAGTTGTTCAGTCTCCAGCAATTTGTATATTTTGTGTTGTTTCTCCTATTTTTAGCTTTATTGATTCATGGTCAAATAAAATATAAAGAATTATATCAGTTTTTCTCAACTTGTGGAGACTTGCTTTATGACCAATTTTATATGATCTATTTTAGAGAAGGTTCCACAAGCTGCTAAGAAAAATGTGTGTTCTGTAGCATTTGGATGCTATGTTCTGTAGATGTCTGTTAAGTCCATTTGAGCTATGGTGGTGGTTAGCTCAATTGTGTATTTATTTTTTGTTTAGATATTCTATTGATGATAGTGGAATATTAATAACATCCACTATTATGTTGGAATTTTTTGAAAATAGCAAATGGATGAATCCAGTTTTTGCATAGCCTTTTAACCCTAACCCTATTTTTTAAAGGGTCACATATGCATATGTGCTGTTTATTTATTTGTTTTAATATTTTATTTATTTATTTGAGAGAGAGAGAGAGAGAGAAAGAGGTAGATAGAGAGAGATAGAGATAGAGAGAATGGGTGCACTGGGTCTCTAGTCATTTTCAAAAGAACTACAGACACATGTGCCATTTTGTGCATCTGGCTTATGTGATTACTGGGGAATTGAACCTGGGTCCTTAGGCTTTACAGACAAGCACTTTAACTGCTAATCCATCTCTCTAGCCCTTAAGCTGTACCTTTTGAATGGGGAGTTGAATCCATTGATATTAAGAGTTACAAGAGTGTCATGTTGAAGATTTTGTGGAGTTGTAATTTCATTTGCTTTATCAACGATTTTAGTTTTGATTATCATTTTTCCCCTTCTGTAGCCTCTTGAGTATGCTTACTCTTCTCTCAGTATGAAATATTCCATCCAGTATTCTCTGTAGGACTAGCTTAGTTTTTTTTAAGGATCATATAGATAACATGAAAAGTACTGGCTTAGTTTTTATATATTTATAAAATCAGCTTTTATTGTGTAAAGTTTTTCTTTCACTTTCTATTAAGACAGATAATTATGCTAGGTATAGTAGATTGAGTTGGAAGCCATGTTCTTTTAAAATTTGACATATTCTACTCCAAGCCCTTCTGATTTTGAGAGTTTCCATTCAAAAGTCATGTAATTCTGATAGTCCTACCTTTGTTAGGGACATGCAGTTTCTCTCTTGCAGCTTTTAGGAGTTTTCTTTCCTATGCTTAGTATTTTACCTATAATGTGATATGGAGGATTTCTTCTCTGGTCTTGTCTGTTTGGTGTTTTATCTACCACTTACATCTGGATGGGCCTCTCATTCATAATATTTGCAAAATTTTATTCTATCCCTTGGCCTGTAGCTCTTCCCCTTCTTGTATGCCCATGATTCTAATGTTTGTATTTTTAACATGTCCTGCATTTTCCTCATGTTCTGTTGGTATGTTGGTTATTTCTTTGAACTTGTTATTAATTTTGGTCTCCCTATATATTTCCTCTCTCTTGTCTTCAAGCTCCAATATTATGTCCTCCACATGATCTTTTCTGTTGGTGAGACTTTATTTGTAGCATATGATTGAATTGTTTCATTTTTGATTGTCACTAGGTTTTCTTCAGCATCTCTGTCTCTGTATTGAGTTCCATTTTCCTTTCTTTGTTCAATTTTCTCATCATTACATTTATTGAGTGTCTGTGCTCTCTTAGGATTTATTCAAGTGTTTAATCATGCCTTCTTTGAATCAATTGTATTGTACTATCAAGTTTTTTCTTGATAGTAAGTTTGTTGTTCATGATCATCATAATTGCTTTTTGAATTCTTTGTAGTGTCCTCTAAATAGTTTTCATTGGAGGCTTCCACCATGGGATCAGGTGTTCTTGGTGGGGCTGGCTACCTTGCCTTCATTACTTCATTACACCATGGGGTTTGCCCATCTGGTGAAAATCTCTTCATCCTGCTGAGGATGTGGCAACACAAACTCTAGTGGGGCCTATGTTGAGTGACCTGGCGAGCCTTGATCTGGGTGGGCATGGCCTGGGGATCTATCTGTGGGTCTGGGAGTGGCACACTAGAAGCTCCATGGCTTGCACTCTGCTGGGTGCACTAAGGAGTGTAATCAGCATTGGGAGGGCATATTCTTGTTGACCTTGGCATGGGACAAATCAGTTTTAGTGGCCATTGCCTTTTGCATCACATGTTGACTACCTGGCTTGTTTTCTCCTTGAAAAATACTCTCTAGAGATTATTTTTTCCAGAGAATGCGGGTTATGCATTTTCTCAGTTCATGTATGTAAATTCTTATTTTTTCCTTACTTCTCAGTAAAATTTTGGCTGATCAAAAAAAAAATTCAAGGTTTGGGCTGGAGAGATGGCTTAGCAGTTAAAGTGCTTGCCTGCAAAGGCTGATGTCCTGAGTTCAGTTCCCCAGTACCCATATAAAGACAGATGCACTAAGTAGTGCATGCATCTGCAGTTCATTTGCAGTGGCTGGAAGCCCTGGTATGCCCATTTTCTCTGTCTCTCTTCCCTCTATCTCTACCTGCTTGAAAATAAAAATATATTTTTTTAAATTCAAGGTTTGAATTAATTTTCTTCTAGTATTTCTTTTTATTTTTCATGTAGTTGGTTTTGGTAAATTGACTACTTCTGTTGTAGATAGGTAAATTCTCTGTTTCTGGATGGTTTCCTGATTTTCTTTCCCTACCAGGGTGCTGAAATTTCTTTTTAATATTGTTTGATTGCTGAAGAACACTTATAATATGCATAATACAGCCTTTTTTTTGTTTAGCTCTGAGAATGATTATTTCTTTGACTATTTATTTTCTCTAAGATAATCATTAAATAGCTATTTGAAATTTTGGATCTATTTTCCATGATTTCTAACTTTTTAATAGCAGTTCTCATCTCTGTATTCCCTTTTGTTGTTCTCTATAAAATTTCTTAAGCCTAATCTTTTATCTCACTGATCTATCTGCCCTTTCAGTTGTGCTCATCCTACTATTAAATTATCATTTGGATTTCTGTCTTGTATGAGTATATTGTCTTTTAATCGGCTATATTTTAAATTTCTGGTTGACCTTTAGTTGATGTTTCAGCATTCAATATCCTTTTAGCTCTACCCATGGGATTAATTTTTTTTTTTCCATTTTTGACATTTATTTGTGAGATTTGAATTTTTCTTAGTTTAAAATTGAATTCTGCTAACAATCACTTCTTTTAGTAATTAGAAGTAGATTCTGAATTTGCAGCTTTTCGTTCATAGTCTTGAACTGCTTCAAATCATGTGATGAGAGTGCAGAGTGAATCCACATTTATAACTGAGCTGTTCTGTCTCGGCTCCCTTTGCTTCTACCACCTGTTAGGGAAGAGAAATGGATGGTCCACACTCTTTCCCTCGAGGTTTGGGAGGTGGGGAGCCTATGTCTGGACTGGTTTGTGGGGCGATCTAGTGTGGATGCTGCCTTTCCTCTTGGGAGTTCCATCCACCTGTAGTCCTGCTTCTTGTCCCTAATCCAAATTCTTTCAATGTTACTTCATCTGGAAGCAAGCACTCCTTCAGTGGCCAGGTGCCCTTCCAGAGTGGATGGAAAGTGCTCCCCACTGCCCCTGGTCCATCACCTTGGGTCTCCTCCTCTTCTAGGTATTTATCCCTGATGAGCATGTTAACATTTCTCTAATCACATTATGTGTGACTTTTGGCACCTTAGTTCCCATTTCCACACCAGTCCTTTTCTGGTCTGCCTTTAAAGAAACCATCACTGCCTCTTCACACACTGAGGGCTTTAGTTCTTAGTTTGGAAACTCACTCTGTATTTGACTTTTTTAAACATGTTTTTAAAAATCTAATCTTTACAGATTTGGTATGGGAAGGGAAGCTGTAGCAAAGTTGAGATTGTCATCATGTATCAAAAATTAGCGCTGGTTTATTGGAACATGGAGTTCTGTGGCCACCACCGTTCTCCTTGTTCTGTTGAATCCTTCAATTGAGAGACAGAAACAATAAGAGAGATGAACTTGGAGAGCTGTTTGAGGCACATTTCAGGAAGGGCCATCTCTTAAGTAGCTCAGGGCTGTTTATCCCATTTACATGTCCTGTAATGACAGGTGCCACCTGCAGCAAAGGAACAAAGAGGGTATTTTTCAGAAGTATGGGACAGAATCCGAAGCTCAGCTATAGACAAACCCCAGCTGGCTTCTTTTCACCCTGTCAATAAAAGGCCCTGTGCTTGTACTGTGGCTCTATTATCCCCTGCAGCTTCAAAGCCAGCACAGGCTCCTCCTATCTCGGATGCTGACTGCAGCTCTTCAGCTGAGCTCTGCTTCCTGGTGCAATCGCAGCTGCGCACACTCCACAGGTTCTCTGAGTGTCTTCTTATTCTTTCTTCAGACTCACCAAGGACAGCAAGACATTTTATCCAAGCGGGTTGCTCCAAAGCTGACCCACTCTCCAAATTTCCAGCTTACCACTTCATGATTCACTTTCTTTGAATCTCAATAATTGCTTTTGAACTTTCTTCTTTTTGACATGCCCCAACAATAATAAATAAACATTCATTGAGGCAATGCTATGTGAAAGTTCCCTGGATATAAAGAAGGTCAGAAGATATATTCCCAGAGAGAATTCCCAAATGCTGTGGACAGCGGTAGTTTAGTCTAAAATCTCTTCCCAGCCTCTGGAAGCAGCAATCCACATTCATTTGAGAAACAACTCCCTTCTATTGCCTGCATGATTTTGAAGACCAGCAATCCTAGAGTCATACTACCAAGGCCTGCTGAAATAAACCTTCTAGAGGAGTGTCTAGAGATGGGAGGTGCACGTGATTTAAACAGGCCAATCTATGTACGATCCCTTCCTTGGGATTAATATACAATGAAGCAGTACTGTTTGCTGTTTCCTTCTCATTGCTGGGGATAAAGTACCTGACCAAAAGCTGGGAAGAAATTTGTTTATTTTGGCTTATAGTCTCAAGGGGGAAGTTCCATGATTGCAGGGAAAGACGGTAGAGCAGAGGATGAGCATAGCCTCCTTGCCAACAGCAGGAGGCAAACAGCAGCAGGAGAGTGAGCCAAACTCTGGCAAGGAGGAGCTGGCTGTAACACCCATAAGCCCAACCCCAAGACATATACTCCAGTAAAGCTCCACTTCCCAAAATGGAATCAGCCGGGGACCAAGCATTCAAAACACATGAGTTTCTGGAGTACACATGAGTGAATGAGTCCTCTCCTTCTCCCCATTCATACGATCAACAGGCTGCTTGGAGATGTCTTTGAAAGGTAATGAGGTTATGAGGCTGGGGCCCCTCATGAAGCTGGTGTTCTGATGAGAGGAAGCTGAGAGCTCTTTTCCCTTTTCTGTCAGCATACCAGGAGGAGTTGGGAGTTCTGCAAGCCAACAGGAGGGTGTCACCAAAACCCACCACATTACCAACCTGATCTTGGACATCTGACCTCCAGATTTGTGAGAAATCAGTTTCTGTCATTTAAACAACCCATTTCATGGCAGTTTGTTTTAGTAACCCAACAGACTAAGGTGGCCTCTTCTCCGAGTTCCTTTATCTGTAATGGTGTAAGCATGAAGGTCCCTCTCCACATACTGCCTTCTTCTCCTGCCCTTTTCACATACAAGATGCTCCTGACATACAAGAAGATGGGCCAACATCAGGGAGAGGTGAGAGAGATGAAAAAGGTAGAAAAATAGAGAGAAAGGGAGTGAGACGGAGAGGAAAAGACAGAGATCTAGTGACACTATGTAAGATCCTAACCCACTGACATCTCTTACTTTGCTCCACTTTCTCTAATTATACCTTGTTTTCCAAACAACCTGTCTTCTATAAGCCCTTGTTCATGGTTTATAACCTGGAGAAAGACCTTTTAACTCCACTCATATTTTGCTCCCAGGAAATGTCTAATTATCCTCCAAAGACTAGCCCAAAGACTATTCCTCTACATACAGTTAGAGTCTCCAGCCCTCTGGTGCTACCCAGAGCACTTTGAGAATACTGTCATGTTCTTAACAATATTTGTTTCTACTCTTTTTGCTGGGTAAAGGACAGCCACCATGCCCTACCCATACCTGACTTCTCCATGAGGGAAACACTGGAGCAAGTATGGAGTGGGACATAAGGTAATTCTTCCAGAAAGAGAATTCACTTCTGCCATAAAACCACCCATCTCTACCTCCCAAATCTAATCTTAAACAGGAAGTTCTCTGACCCTTGTGGTGAGTGAAAAATAGTCTCTTCTTATGGAGGTTAAATGGCCACTTTCCAGCAGCAGGAAGAGGGTTAAGGAAGTCTTTCATGTCATCTGCGGTACTTGGATTTTATATACAGTAAAAGGCAACCATGGAAAGATTTTAATCAAAGCATTTAGGAAGATCACCAGAGACCAGTATAGAGACTGAGCTATGGACAGATGAGGTTGAAGACAGAGTAGATGGCAGGGAATCTGTGAGCCTGTCTAAATGAGGAGAAAAGTAGTCAAGTCTGGGACATTGTCAGGGTTGGGGACAGAGAAAGGAGAAAGTGGTCTTCCATATCCCTTTGATTCTCCCAACATGAGGCTGAGAGAGCCTGTCTCTCTGGTGACCTTCTGTCCAGGCTTCTCTCATTCTTCTCTGTCTCATCTGCAAGCCCTACACAGTCTCTGTATCAAGACGGAGCCCTCTTTCTCCTTGCACTATAGAATCCTTGGGAGTTACATCTTTGTCAGCACTTCTGCTTCGCACTGCAGTCAGATCAGTTCATGTTTCTTTTATGAAGTGAGGGCACCTGATTTCTGTCAGTGAGGAGCTCACGACCGCCTAATCAGCATTGTATTTGGGCTGGCAAAATCCAATAGATGCAGGAAGAGAGCCACCAAGCCAGTGATCAGATTGCAAGATGATGCTACCAGGGTTCCACATGTTTGGATGGAATAGTGGGGGCTCATGGTACTAAGGTGAGAATAGCAGCTAGTGGAGCTGATTGTTCTGGCAGCCCTGGAAATGCTGAGGACCAGCTGCTGGTCACTTGGCTATCTACACTTCCTTCCCTTGCTTGGTCCAAGTTTCTCACCTGTAAGGTATCAATGATCTCTGAAGGTCTTTCTAGGCTCAAGTGGTCCAGACTACAGAACCTAAGGCATCTCTTCCTGTTACATCGTGTGGTCCCCAGATTGAAGCAGTTCTCACTCAACATGGTGCATTCACCCCCATGCATTCATTTATCAGTTAAATGTACAATCCATTCATGTGTTCATTCATGCACTCAGGTAATATCTACTTAGCCTCTACTCTCTTTCAGCTCTTATGCTCAGTCCTATAGACACACATAAATAAATAAGACCCAAGTTCTAGGTCTGAAGCATAATCCAGGGCTGGAGAGATGTCTCAGAGCACTTACTGTCTCAACAGAGGGCCTGAGGAGATCTGAGATCCCCAGACCCACTTAAAAACTGGGCATGGCCACACACTTCTATAGACCCAGTCCCATAAGGAGGCAAAGACTCAAGACTCACCAGAGCTTTTGGAAAAGAAAAAAGCACTCTCCAGGATCAGTAAGAGACGCTGTCTCAAAAAAGCATGGGTGGAAGAGTGTTGAAGTGAGCACTCAACATTCTGGTCTGGTCATTGCTGGTAACATCACCCTGCCACAGGCAAGTGAACGGGATGCCATATAGACACAGTACAGGTGCATATATACCACTCAATCCACACCCACACACAAGCAAAAAAATAATTTAACACATAGAGGCTGAGAAAATAGCTTAGTGAGTAAAGTGTTTGCAACACAAGTATAAAGACCTGACTTCAGATATCCTACACCCACATAAAATGCCAGATATAGAGGCTGAGACAGGAGGAGGATTCTTGGAACTTGCTAGCGAGCTAATCTAGCCAAATTGGTGAGTACTGGATTCAGTGAGGGATCTTATCTCAAAAAAAAAAAAAAAAAAAGAAAGGGCAAGTTTATAATCTAAAAGAAGATCTATAATTGCGAATGGACAATTACGATCAAATGACAAGGTTAGGAAGAGTGCTTAAGATTCCAGAATAATTGCAAGAGATTGTTTTGTTCATTCTCTAAGCATCTGGTATTTTCCCTGGAGTACATAATAGATGTTCAATCAATGAATAAAGTCACCTTTTAGCCAGGTCTATGAATGGGTAAGGAAAGTGGGGGCAGGGGAAATCTTTGAAACCTGAGGAATTGTATGGGTCAAGATCTGAAAGCATATTAGAACTTGGCCTTCATTGGGAAGAGTGATCAGTCCTATGTGTCTAGTACTCTGTGCCAAAAGGTCCTGTGAGTAGATGAGGTTGGAGAACCAGATGCTGGGAGGACTATGCATCATCAAGAGACTTGGGCTGACCCATGGTGATGAGGAACTATTGAGGGTACCTCACACAACATTTTAATGTGCTCTAGGTCTTGATGTGGGTGGATTGGGGCACCCAGTGTCCAGTTGGGGGGATTGTTAGGGAATTTCTCTGAGATAGTGCTACTTGGGGCTCAAGACCAGACAGAGTGACCAGAGCAGCTTGAAATCTGCATTCTCTCAGCATGCATGGGTTAGAGTGACTGACTCCGGGTGATCTTTCTGAAGGTGAGGAAGATTATTTGAGGAGTGCCTTGACCTAAGCAATGTCTTCACACATTGAATAGATCAGGAACACAAGTAACATCTGGTTGGAAACTGAAGTAAGCAAGAAATGAGTGAGTTCCCATTTGAAATTCTCAATTCATCCTCCCCCACGTCTCCTAACCTAGACCTGTTATATGAGCAAAAATATTTTTTATTGCTATGTCAAATGTAAAAACATAAAGTGCCTCAGCTCAAAACAAGCCAACTTCATAGAAAAGCACACATTTGTTTAAGCTCCCTATGACTAGGGGTGAGGAGCTGAGGGCTGTAGGAGAAAGGATCTGACCAAGGTCACTCAGCAAGTGAGTAAGGGCAGGTGGATGAAGCAGGACTCCCACTGCCAGGCCATCGGTTTCCCTAGAAAGACCCAAAGGCACCAAAGGGAAAGTTAAGTTGGTTTTATTTGAACGAGCACAGGTAGGTCTGCTCTCTGAGAAGATGAAGCCAGAACCTTCCCTGAAGCTCAGCATTCAAGACTACACTATTCTGCTGACTCACTTCCTGGAAGTAAAGTTCCTTCATGTTTGGGAGTTTGCACACTCACAGGGAAGTTCTCATTTCTTAGGGTGTCCTGCAGAGGTTTTCATCTTCACAACTTTCCTTAGATCCAAGCTCACGTCTCGCTCTAGCTCTTAGGCTCCTTGTTTCTCAAGTCCACCTGAGCCGTGTTGTCAAATAGACATAGTCAGAGCAAACTGCAGAGACTGTGGTGATTGGATCCCTGGCATCTGTGTCTAAATCTGTGATTCCAACAGATAAGCTCTGTTTGCCCATAGTTAACTAATTTCCATTGTCCTAGTCAGCCTTGCTCTCTCTGTGGCTTTGGGCATGACTTCATTCTTCTTCCTTGTCCCCACTTTTCCACCTGTCCTTTCTCTTAACCATCCTCACTCCAAGCTAGGTCTCTTCTTCTTCATGTTTGGACGGGTTGTACAGTCCACCAGCATAATCTTCCCTTACCTTTGCTTACTGGTCTCTCAGGTACTCTGGAGAGACCATGGGCTGTGCAGGGGAGACAGTGTCCCAGTTGTCTTCTTCACTGTTAGCATCACAGAGCCTGCTGCACAGTAGTACTTGGGTTGCAAGTGTGGTTTGAAGAAGTTTGAATTGCAGAGTGACCTCTGTGAAGAAAGTCCCCACATTTGTAAGATGGAGAGTTACACAGCAGAGCTTCTGTGAATCCCCAAGGTGCTATGTCCCAGTGGGCGGGCCTTTCCATTTTTTTTTTTTTTTTTCTTTCTTTCTTTTTTTTTTTTTTGTAGTTTTTTGAGGTAGGGTCTCACTCTAGCCCAGGCTGACCTGGAATTCACTGTGTAGTCTCCGGGTGGCCTCGAACTCATGATGATCCTCCTACCTCTGCCTCCTGAGTGCTGGGATTAAAGGTGTGCGCCACCATGCCCGGCTGGGCCTTTCCATTTTCTATCTCCAATGAAGAGAAATGAAGAGTTACTTTCCAGCATCTGGAGCATATGGCTCTTAGGTAGCTGAACAACCCCCTAAAAAGGGAAGCCAGAATATTTTGTCTCAGACAGATGCTACTAGGAAACCTACCATCTTTACTTACTGGCTATATGAAGAGTGTGACATGTTACTGAGAACATGGAGGCCTCTGAAAGAGTGATCACAGCATGCAGAGCAGTGTGTGCCTTCCAGTGACTTCTCCGTGTGTGAACCCTCTTTCTGCCAGAAGAAATGTTTCAGAGTCCTGCACTGTCCCCCCTCTGCCTTTTCCTGAGTGTGCCCATTCTCTACCACCTTTCTCACTCTCCTGCCTTCCAGGCTCCTTCTTGCTCGTGTGCCTCTTCTCTGTCTTCTTCACCCTTTCCTGCTCTCTGTTTCACCTGCTTCTTTTAGGATTTGTTCTAGGAGAAGGAATGGATTTCTTTTGCACTACCCCCCTTTTCATCGGTGGCATTTGGGGACCCTCAGCTGGATTAAAGAAAGTTAGGAGAAAAGTCTGATTCTGACTTTGGCTGTAGTCTAGCTCCAGAGCAGCAAGAACCTGGCTTCCCTGTATTGGGAAAGAGAGCTGAGGCCTCTGACACAAATTCTGCACCATGTGTTTTCATTACTGCATAATCCCTGCTCTTGCCACTTGTCCACATACCACCAGTAATGGGAACCTCATGTTCTACCAATCTGGGCTGCTCCGTGGTTAACTCTTGAAGAGCCAGGTATGCACCCAGGCCAAAGGAAATCCTTTCCAGAAGGAAGCTGACTTACCAGACTTCCAGGTGCTGCCTCACATGTTGAAGGAAGTCGCCATGGGGTGCAGTTAACATGAAGGTAGGAATGTGACAGGCAGGCACTAGTCTAGACCTGTCTGCATAGCTGCTCCTGAAACGTGACATGGCACTTTGGTGCAGTGCATTCCTTGGCCCAGAGCCTGAGCTACCTGCTGGATCCATGGAGCTGGTTGTTTCTCACTTGCAGCTAGCACTCCTGGGGCTCTGATTCATATGGGAGAAAGCTCTAAGGAGCTAGGCACCATGTGGATGTGCAGCAGGAGTCACAGTTGATTTGCTCTTGGATTGGGGGGTTTCAAGGAGAAGGTACTTACTGTTCTCTCGTTGCCAGGAATGGCTGCTAGAGAAGGAGATATTTGATCCTGAAAGTCTTGATGAATGAAGAACTGTTTTTTAAATCAAGAAAATGAGGGGAGCAACCAACAGTTCTGTCCAGAAACCCAATGTGTGCAAGGTCTCAGTTATCTTCTCATACAGGAAATGTGGTGAGCCTGGTCAAATGGTCTGGTGGCCTGGTGATGAGATCACACTGTCTTCTTAATAGCATCGGGTGATTTTTTTTGGGGGGGGAGGTGGATATGGTGTGTTATATGTGAGATGTGCACGTGTGTGTGTTTAGATGAATATATACCTTGCACATTTCTGTAGAAGCCAGGGGAAAACCTCAGGTGCCCTTCTCTAGTGCTCACCCATGGATTTCCTAGAGATGAGCACTCTCCCTCAACTCAGAACTGCCATGTTAGGTCAGTGAGCCCCAGAGATTCTCAGGTCTCTAACCCTTGCAGACTAGCATCAGATGTGCATGACCATGCCAGCTTTAAAAATATTACTTTTATTTATTTATTTATTTATTTTTGCAAGGAATGGTGGCACATGCCTTTATGAGAAACAAAACAAGAGAGAGAGAGAGGAAAGAGAGAGAGAGAATTGGCATGCTAGGGCCTCAGCCACTGTAATCAGACTCCAGACACATGTGCCACCTTGTGCGCATATGCGACCTTGCGTGTATGTGTGACCTTGCATACTTGTGTCATCTCGTGTGTCTGGCTTACATGGAACCTGGAGAGTAGAACATGGGTCCTTAGGGCTTTGCAGGCAAGTTCCTAAACCACTAAGCCATCTCTCTATCCTCATGCCAGCTTTTTACATGGGTTCTGAGGATTTGAATTATGATGGTCTCAGGCCCTCCCAAGCCCTAATGCTTATGTAGCAAGTGGTTTTAACCATCAAGCCATTTCCCCAGCCCATGACTCAGTTTTATAACCTCCACGCTTTTGTTTCCTCATCTGTAAACTGAAGATCACAATAGAGTCCACTCAGAGCTCACCCTAAAGATTAAATAATGAAATGCATAAAGCTTTTAGCCCAGTTTCTGGCATTTTAAAGGCCTGGATAAATGTTGCCATCACTGCTATCAGGGAACAAAGAACAGATTGGAATGGTCAGAACACATGTTGTTCAGAGACAATGGAAAGAACCAAGGTTAGTCAGGGGCCAGATGGTGAAGGAACTAGATGCTGCAGTAGGATTTGGACTTGATCCTCTGGGTCATGGGAAACCACGGAAGGTTAATTCACTCAAATGCTGTCTTGCAGTTGGTTTCCCTTCTTGAAAGATCCTCCCCACAAAGCCTTTTTTATCCTCTATCAGGGATCCAAACTGTCTCTGTGATGATTGTCTCCCTCCAAACAGAAACATCAGCCCCATATGGCTTGGCCTACATTCACTGCCTGCCCAGTCAGACCACATCATTCTGCCTTTAGCTGTGAGCTATCAGATTCAAGACACCGTGTCCACATTTTCTTTCTCATCACTCCCAATGAATGTCCATGTTGTCAGAGGAAGGAGAAGAAACCAGGTCTGGCTCATTCCAAAGTTCTAAGTCCCCAAAGCGAAGTTTGTAAAACAACATCTCCTTGCCCTAGTTAGGGCAAGTTCCCTGGCATTCGAAAACCCTTGGAAAGTTGCCACAAAGTGGAGATGCGTCCTGCAAGTAATGCTGATGGGATTTGAGTAGAATTTCACCAATGGAGGCTGCAGGTCTGTTTGTGGGTTATCAGGGTAATGGATCCTGGCATTCTGCTCACACCATCTTTACAAACGTCACTTTCACTTTATTGTACATTAACCCCAATCTCTTCACAAGCTCTAAAATAAAACTTCTTTTCAAACAACCAAAGTCCATCTGCTGTGCTGTTAAAAATACCCTAGCATGAAAATATTGAGGCATTAGATACATCCGTGGTAAGAGAGACAATAATACCATGGGCTCACCCGGAAATGCCTGACTAGAAATCTGTCCTGTTTTTTTTCCTGTTTCATGTGAGAGACTGATGCCCCATGGAGACAGCAGAATATACTTTTTACTAAACTAATTTCAATTCAAAAATATTGCCTTCTATTGTCCTTATGCACCCATGTGTATCTATTACATTGCATTCTCAATGGATCCCATCCTATAAGCTGATGACAGCTTAAATCTCTAGTTAGGAATGAATGAATGGGCTAACAAATAATTAGCAGGTAAAGGTTCCATGACCTCACTTAGTACACATGACTTTCCTTGTCTTCTTATTGCATTCCTGAGAGAATGAGAGAGAGAGAAAGAGAGTGAGGCAAGAGACATCTCCATGTTCTTGCCAACAATCTGCAGGTTGGGTCTCATTTCCGCCTCTGAAGGAGCAACCCCCAAGTGTGGGTATTTAAATTGATCCAACTCAGCTGCCATACTGCACAGCCCATCTATCACAGCAATTTGTACAAATGCCACTCCAGCATCCAGGCTGATGTATCATGTATTTTGAGATTGCACAGTTCCTGGGGCCTTTGTAAAGCAAACCTTTCATGAATAAATCAGGAAATACCCTGATGCATGCTTTATGTAGAAGAAGATATTCTATTTAGGTCATGCAGGGAAGTTCTGCCAAGTTTGCTAAAATGAACAAATCTCCTGAGTGCAGTCTACCTCTACACATTCCAAAAACACCAGTAACTGTCTCCCAGGCCCCCGCGGCTGTGCTCTGCGCACATGGAGGGCTCCAGGTCGATAAAATATTAGTTTGATCACCCGAGGCTCCGTGGACTTTCAAATCTTCAAGTCAGGAGCCAGGCAGTGAGTTTTGGTAGTCCACGGGAAGAACTCTGTAAATAGTCTACTGTGGAGCCTGGGGCAACAGGACTTCTGCAAGCCAGGGAGGAAGGAACAAGAAAAATTACAGTGTGTCTGTTGTCTTAGCCTGTATTTTTGAATCCACTTAAGAAAGTCCCTTGCTTTGTTCAAGTCCAAAGCATTGCAATTGACTCTTTTGAGCCTCTCCCAGAACACAGGATGTGGCCTAGTGCGCCCTCCCCTTTAGCAATGGAAATTCTCCTGATAAGAATAAGGATTTCCAGATTTCCAGCCAACCTCGAATTAGAGAGGGTTATCTGGGGTAGAAGAATGCAGAACAAAATGTGCAATGATTCCCTTTCCCTCAGAAAGGGCAGGCAGGCTCAACCCCTTTTGCCCAGGAAAAAAAAAGTTGTATGTGATTAGGGGACCTATGAAGAAACAGATGGAGTTATTGACTGAGAGGCTGGGTGGATGGAGCCTGGAGAAGCTGAGATGTATGATGAGAAGTTGGGCGTGGTGCCTGGGTCTAAGATCATTGAACCTTGTTTGAAGCAGGGATTGATCTTGGCTTTTTGGGTTCCCAAATTTGTCTCAGTCAGTGCAGTCAGTGCCCATCAGTCACTGGGGGACCAACTTCTAACAAAACTCACAAGAAACAAACTCAAAACAGAAATATTTCAAGCAGCTAAGGTTGTTGCTTGGAACTATTAGCCTACACTCTGAATCTTTGGGAAGTCAAAAATAACCCGAAGGTTACCTGTAAGTATAGAATCTGAACAAAGAGACTTTGTTCTTATTGATGTCCCTAACCCGAGAGGGTGCCTATTCCGCAGCACTGCCCCTTTGATTGTGCTGAATATATAAAGACCATATCCTTTTCCTGCCTTCTGTTTCCAGTACTCTCTTCCAAACATCTGTCTTTGGTTGAAGCTTTTTTCCTTAGATTTGCCAATGCCCAGATTTAGAAAACTAGGCTCTTCTGAGAACCCCCTTTAAAGGTCTAATTTATCAATCCCTCCCAAAATTTTAACCTCCATAACCATTCGTTGCCAAGGTGAAGGTTCTACTTATGTCTGGACACAGTCATTTGCAACTTGATTTCCTTTTATAGGAATATATGTCCCTTGGTCTTCATGAAGGTTGCTTCCAGGACACCCTGTAGGTACAAAACTCTGTTGCTGCTGAAGTCCTTTATATGAAATGGATTATCATTTGCATATAACTTGCTCACACTCTCTAGTTTACTTATGATACCTAAAACAATGTAAACACTATTTAAATAGCTATTGTGTCATATTATTTAGGGAGTAATGACAAGAAAAATGTTTGTATACTTGTTCAGGATAGATGCAGTTTTCCTTTTGCATGTGTGTATACATGTGGTACACATGCATGTACGATGTATGTTCCCATGTGTGTGAGTTCATGTGTGTGCAGGTGCTCATGCACATGTGTCAGTATGCATACATGTGTAGGCCAGAGTTTGATCCCAGGTGTATCCGCTACCAGTCTCCACTTTATTTACCAAGGTAGGTCTGTGACTTAACAATTCAAGGTCTCTCACTTGAATCTAGGGCTCATCTATTCAGCTAGAGCCTAGCTAACCAGCTTGCCCCCAGGGTCCCCCTGTGTCTGCCTCCTAAGCACTGGGATTATAGGTGGGCATACACACATACCATATTTATGTCCAAAATAAAGCACTCCAAACTCAAGCATGCATACTTGTATGGTAAATACTTTAATAACTTATCCATCTACCCAGCCCCACAGATACACACACACACACACACACACACACACACACACACACATGTTTTAAATTTTAATACAAATTTATTTTTGACAACTTCATGCACATATATAATGTGTTTTGATCACATTCCTATCATACTCTCTTATCTCCATCTACTCCCTCTGAACCTCATCTTCTTCCAAACAAGTCCTCTCTTACTTTAATATTATCATTGCTCTCTGTGTGTGTGTTCAGGTGTGTAGTGTAGTGTGGTGTGGTGTATGTGCCCGTGTGGCTCTCCATACACTTGCCTGCAGTGATGGTTGATCACCTGCATTGGCCAGAGTTGAGTAATCCACTCCATTGCTCTTCTTCCTGGTCTTGTTTGCAGCCTGAGTCTCTCTCTATCTCTCTCTGTCTCACACACACACACACTAATTCTGGAGCTTGATGGGATCCAATGATTCTCGGGTCTCTGCTTCCCTTTGGGACTTGGGTTACAGGCAGACATGGCCATGCCCAGATGTTTACATGGAACCTGGAGATTTGAACTCAGACAGTTTCTGCCCCACCCAGCCCCCCACACCCCAGGCCCTCATGCTTGTGTGGGAAGCATACTTACCCACTGAACCACATCTCTAGCCCTAATTTTTTAAATTTTAGTAGGCATAAGGAAATTTAGGTATCATTCATTTTGACATTTTCAAGTATAATTGTTTAAATTTCCACCCCCCTCTTCGAACCCTCTTCTCCCTCTTTCCCCCAAGAAAACCAAATATTTTTGGTCCACAGTTACTTGAGTTCATGCTTGCAGACCCATAAAGATGGAGGACTGACTGTATTACCTTTTCACATGTTCATGATTTTCAGGTTCTCGTGTACAGTGCTTTCATGCTGCCACGGTACTTTGCCGGACTTGAGGTTTGATGTCATTTCTCTCCCTTTCTCTCTCTCTTTCTCTTCCTTGCCCCACTCATCACATTTCTTCCACCCAGAATACTGTGAATGCTAGGTGGCAAATGTTCTATACCCCAGGTTAAGTTCATCTGTATAGGGTGACCTTGAGCAAAACAAAATATGTACTCTCTGAATCTAGAAAGAAGAATGAACAGAATTTATGTGGACATCTCTGGGTTTTCCCCTTCTTCCTTACCACTAGCAACAGTGTGTGGCATACAGCAGGTGATCAGTAATGATCTGTTGCATGATGGCTGTCACATAAATAAGAACCCAAATCTGGGAACCAATTTTCTAAGGAGTCAGGAGAGGACTTGAGAGTATGCACATTTTTTCCCCATTGTAAAAGTAATTCAGGCTCAATGATAACATTTAGAAAATGCACACAAAGAAAGTTTAAGTATTGCCCATTTACAACCTGTTAGCATTTTGCTGTGTTGCAGAGAACAGTGGAGTTGTAAGGCACCCCTCCCATTCTGCCCCCATGCTCCCTCTGACGTGTCCTCACAGCGTAATGCTCTTCCTTTAAGTTCTGATGAGCGCTCAGTTCTAGAAATAGATTTTCTCAGTAGGCAAATGGATAGGTGATTAGCTCTCTGGCACATCTATTAATTCATTAATTAAGAGAAATCTTGGAAATGTCATGGAGGGCCTCTAAATCCTCATTCTCTCTTGGTTTCATTCCTTAAGGTAATCAAAGTAATAATAGCTAATGTTTATTCAGTGCTTTCTATATGCCAGACGTTGGTATGAGCCCTTTATATATATTAACTTAATTTATCCTTATGGTCACCTAAATGGCAGGTGCTATAGGTTCACAATTCTGTATCTATAATTCCACAACTCAAATAGCACTAAAAATAGGAAATTTGGGGCAAGTGCAGTGCAAACTCACTTCTGTTGTAGCAAAACCTAATCTGATCTGACATGATGCTATTTAAGTATGCATCTCTCTTATGAACAGTCAATTTTACTCACTCATAAATAATGTGTTTCATTACTGTGATGGTTTGATGCAGGAGTTTCCAATAAACATATGTGTTCTGAATGCTAGGTCCCCAGCTGGTGGCAATTTGGGAATTGTAGCCTCCTGGAGGTGATGTATTGTTAGGGGAAGGATTAGGGGTGTTATATCCAGCTTCCCCTTGCCAGTGTTTGGCACATTCTTCTGATGCTGTTGTCTACCTGATGCTGGCCAGGAGGTAATGTCCACCCTTTGCTCATGCCATCATTTTCCCCTGCCATCATGAAGCTTCCATTCAACTCTGTAAGCCAAAATAAACCCTTTCCTCCCACAAGCTATTCTTGGTAGGATGTTTTCTATCATAAATGTGAAGCTGACTTCAACAGTAAAATTGGTACCAAGAAGTGGGATTATTACTGCTAGAAACCTGATTCTGTGGCTTTGGCCTTCTGAAATTGACTTGCAAGAGGAAAGTGAAAGGATTTGAACTTTTGTCTAAGAGATGTCTTGCAATGCTGTAAGTATAGCTTGATGGGCCATTCTGGTCAGAGTTGAAAGACCTGAATGCAGTCAGAACTATGGATGGTCATGTTTGGCTTATGAGGGTGAGACAGAGCTTTGCCTGGACTAGGCTCGAAGAAGTTTATACAAGAGACTTGCTTTTATGCCCATGTCCTTAAAACTTGCGCAGGCTTGCATTGCATAGAAATGGACTAATGTGGGCTGGAGCGATGGCTTAGCGGTTAAGGCGCCTGCCAGCTAAGCCTAAGAACCCGGTTCCAATCTCCAGGTCCCACATTTAGCCAGATGCAAAGTGACTCAAGGGCGCAATGATGCACTTGCCCACAAGGGGGCACACACATCTGGATTTCGTTACAGCAGCTGAGAGACTGCTGGCGTGCCCATTCTCTATCTGTCTCCCTCTCCTCTCTCTCTCTCTCTCTCTGTCTGTCTCTCTCTGCATCTCTCTCCAAAAATAAATTTAAAAAATTAAAAAAAAAAAGAAATGGACTAATGTGAACTAATGGACTAATGGATGTGGCACAGAAAGAAATGAAATCTTGGGCCAAAACTGCTACCTGTTCAGCTGCAATTGTTTGAGAAATTACAACCATTGAGACTGGGACAGCTGACCTGCTTTGGGACAACAGGAACAATGCAGAATCTTTTGAAGGAGCCTGAATGCTGAGGGCTGCTTTATTCCTCCCCACCCCCGGATTAACAAGTTGGTAGCCCAGCTAGTACTATGTAGTATAACAAATCCAGGAAAGAGAGGGTCATAGAATTTGCAACATGTTTTATTTTATTTTTTGAAATGGCCATGGGCAGCATGAAGCAGGCTTGTTGGTTTACCTGCATGAAGGCCCAATGGAGTCATGTGAATGAACTGAGGATTGCAGCATAGACTCAGTGGAGATGCCAGGACTGTGAGACAGCTGCCAAGGAAAGCTGCTGGCACTAGATGAAGTTTTCTACAACTGTGAGTAGCCTAGCTGGAGGGTCAAAATTGGAACTCTAGAGACTCATCAGTAGTTAGATTTATTGGACTCGGAGACTTGTCACTGGTTAGCACTGTCAGACTTGGAGTTTGATGTTTACCTTGTTTGTTTTAAATCTTGTGTTGGTTTAGTATTTCTTTGCTATGCTCAATGACATCTTTTGCAGTGTGAATGTTTATTCTGTGCCATTATGGGTGTTTAAAAATTTTTATTTCATTGGTATTATGGCTCAGTTAATGGACTTTGAACTGGGAGGGCTGTCTGAACATCTTTGGGATTGATTAAAAACTATGGGGAATTTTAAAGTTGTACTGAATGCATTGCATTTTACAGCATGGATGGTTTTCACTTTATGGGGGTCAGGGGTGGAATGTGATGGTTTGATTCAGGTGTCCCCCATAAACTGATATGTTTTGAATGCTAGATCTCCAGCTTGTGACAATTTTGGAATTGAAGTCTTCTAAGTGGTAGGTTGTTGGGGTGGGCTTATGGATGTTATAGCCAGCTTCCCCTTGCTAGTGTTTCGCACACTCTCCTGCTGCTGTTGTCTACTTGTTACTCACGAGGAGGTGATGTCCACCATCTGCTTATGCCATCATTTTCCACTGCCAGCATGGAGCTCCTCCTTGAGTCTGTAAGCCAAAATAAACCCTTTCCTTCCACAAGCCGCTCTTGGTTGGCTGTATTCTGCCAGGAACACAAAGATGAATGCAACCATTACAGAGTTCCACTCCAGAGCCATCTGAGGATCATCTGTATTAAATAGCACACACTCTCACCTTTATAAAATGGAAGAAATTCTGCCCTCCATAATATATTCCCATTTAAATATTTTAAGACTGTGATTTTGTACATGTTCTGTTATCTCTACTCATGAAGAAATCAGATTCTGGAGTCACTGATGAACTTGCCCATGTTAGGTCAGGATTCTATGAGTGATGACTGGCTTTAGAGTCTTCATGAAAATCTTCACATCTCAGTCTCATTCAAAAATGCACACAGCCCTTTTTGCCACGTTAGTTTTGAAAGTTTTACATAGATTTTATAGTTAAAATTTGGAGAAGTTATAGGACATGCTAAAGGTCTCAAAACTCTAGACATTTTCCCTTCCTTCCTTTTTTCTTTTTTTGCAGTGCTGGGGATTGAACCTAGGGCCTCATACAAGGCAAATGCCAGGCAAAGATCCTACCACAAAGCTACATCCCTGCAGGTTCCCACAACTTTAATGCAGCAGAATTACACTTCAAGTGAATCTCTGTTGGTTGTAATCCCATTTTAGGCCAGTGCTCTCATGGCTGGATTAGTCACCAAATTCATATGACAGCATAAAGTTACTTTTGCACTTATTACCAGCTTGGCCACTCAGGCAGGTTGCCCAAAGATGATCCTACCTCATCCCAAGCCACCAGTGACCACAAATAGTCTTACTTGGAATAAGGAATCTTGGAACTCTTAAAAGTCACTGATCTAAATGCTGGAATTTCCTCACCACATCACTGGGCTCAGCCAGCACTTTTGATGCTAGCCATGCCGAAACTATGGCATGGATTCTGCAGTTAAGAAGTTGGCCTGGCTGGAATGAAATGATCATAAAAAATGAAAAGGGCAATTGACTGTGAGGCCAGAGATCAGGGACCCAAGTTTGGCTTTTCAGCCTTAGACAAGTCACAATGACTCTGAGCTGTCTGGAGACATGCACATGCCTTTCCAATGCCTCATAGCTATTGTATGCATGCAGAAGTTATGTGTAATGACACCCAGAGACACACCACTATCACTGGGAAACATAACATGAAATTAAGTAGGGCTCAGAACTTACCTGGTCTTCAGAAAGCTTAATATTATGAATAAAGAGAAAAAGTACTTTTTTTTTTTAAAGAGGAACAGTGTAAATGAAAGAAGGTTTAGTTTAGTATGGAGAAGGCAGAAGTGGTGCCATCCCTCTGTGCTCAAGTGAGATACACCTGAATTATGATTACCAGTTTCCGACCTCATCTACGTCAGAAAAAGATAATCCTTTCTCTTGATCCTTTTCCTTTCACAACCGTTTAGGGCAAATTCATTTCCATTCCAATTCTAGTCAACCTGGATGCTTCAGCTCAGCAATAACACTCACTCATAACACCCCAAAAAGAACAGCCTATGCACAGTTGGAGACATGTTCACAGTTTAGTATTTCAGTTCATTTTCTCTTAGTAAAGTTGGATTCTGACTTCGTTGTGTTAAAGCAGCCTGATTGAGAGGAGTCAACCCCACTGAGTTAAAACAGTGAGGAAGACACATGGACGTGCTGGGGATGGAACCCAGGGCCTTGTTCCTGTGAAGCAAGTGCCCTACCACTGTGTGATGTCCCCTGATGGTAAGCAATTCAGGTCCCTCATGACAAAAATAGCTTGGCACTGTCTGCTCAAGTGGATAGAGAGCCCAACATTGTCCATGCTCTCTCCTCTGCTTGGATTGCACTACTCAAGTATGTCAGAGACAATGACCATTACAACAAACTTTGGACATTAACGTCCACCTCTTGGTAAGGACTTTGCTCGTGCTGTTCTTAGTAGTAGGCTCACCTTCTGCTTTACTCTGCTTCCAGTCTGGCACATTTGTTCTAATAGTTCATGAAGGGAGCCAGAATTCATCAAAGGGGGAAGTGTCTTTGCATTCTCTTTTTTTCTATTATGATTCCTTCACCCTCTGTCCATTCATGTCAATAACCAATAATACATTCCAGGCTTGGATTTCAGAACTCAGCCCCAAACCTCTCCAATTAGCTGAAGTCTCCCCACCCTCATGTCACTGGCAGAGTGACTTTCTCCAAGAGTTAGCTCATGGATCTCAAGCATGCCAGAACTTTATTTTCCTTCCCCTATCCTTCCTCTCTCCAGGTAGTAAGCCTTATGTCCCAGGAGGCTTCTCTATTCCTTCATGGGTGAACCTTGGAAAGGGACTCTGGTGGGCCATCTGTGGAATATCTGAACCCCAATCCCTTTGAGGCCTTCATGGCTATAAACTCACTGTGAGCAACAATGAGGAGGCTGGGGTAAGAGAACAGCTTCTAGAGATGAGGATGGAGAGGAAAGATTCTCTAATTCCCTTATGAATATAACAATTACCACATAGTTCCCCCAATACTAGTCAAATTGAAGCTTTTGCATCTGTTTCTCCCTCCTTTATTGGGCTATCATCAGAGTAGCCAGTTCAGTTCCTGTCCTGTTTGTTTCTCCTCTTCTAGCACTCAGTCTGAGATCCTGCTTCTTACAGGGCCTCAGAGTGGCTGCTGAGTGACTAAGGAGCTGAATCATTCATGCATTACAATTCCTACCACAATTGGGAACCAAGGGCCCATCAGATATACACATTGCCAGTAGCCAGATCTGAAACGAATTGACACAAGTCTTTATTGGAACAATTTCATGAAAAAGAGATGCTCTGTTCCCAGACTAAATATTGGGTGGCTACTCTCCCTTGGCAAGATGAAGCTGGAATTCACAGACTATATTAAGATACACAACTCTGCTCACACTCTAGCATTGCCTGAAGTCGGGAGTTTTCATCCTTGGCTGCACATGGAATCTCCTGAGTTTTTAAAATACCATTCCTAGGCCTCACTTCTAATAGTTGGGTCTAAGTCTGAGATTGGATTATAGAGCTTGACTTTTTTTTTGAGGTAAGCCCAATAGACTGGCCTTTTTTATGCAAGAGAGAGAGAGAGAAAATTGGCATGCCAGGGCCTGCAGCCACAACAATTGAACTCTAGATGCATGTGCCACCTTGTGCACATGTGTCACTTTGTGTGTCTGGCTTACTTGGGACCTGAAGAGTTGAAGTGAGTTCTTAGGCTTCACAGGCAGGCACCTTAACCAGTAAATCATCTCTCCAGTCTGGATTGACATTTTTTAAAAGCTCTCTGGGTGATCTTCTTGAGCAATGATGTCTGGGAACCATCATTTCATAATGATCAGCTGTGTGGTCCTCAATTTCTTCATCTGCAAAGTAGAAATCCTTATTTACCTTCTGCTGTTTTTATGAACATCCTGTGAGCTAGAGCATGCCAAGAATACACCTGTGTACACTGGCACTTACTATTACTTTACTAGCATTACAGCTTTCATTTTTATTTGATTTTAATGCCTTAGAATGCTTAAATAGTATTTATTCTGATTAATCAAGGTCTATTTTGTACTTAACATGTGACAAGAATTATAAAATGTAATACAAAAATGAGTCACACCCAGCACTTGGGCCAAATTATCTACTATGTGCTTGGCACTTTATATACGTTATCTCACACAGTATTCCACTCACTCCATGAAGGGATCATTGCATTCTAAATTAGAGTCAAAAAGACGGAGGTTCAGAGAGGTTATCGCCATAGTCTCAGAGCTCCAATGTGTGAGAGCCTAGATTTGAACCCAGGCTCTACTGTTTTCAGGTTTGTATGATCATTGAACACTAAGGATATATATGCAAGGATTGGCCTCTTTCCTCTCATCAATTTTACAGGTAAAAGTGAGGAATGGTTGCAGTAAGTGCAGAAAAATCAGAGAAGGCTTTTGGAAGGAACTGAAAATCCAGCTGGGACTTGGATGATCAAAAGGGTTTTGCCAGGTAGGAATTGAGGAGCTAAAATTATTTCTGGAAGGAGAAACCAATGGGGACAAAAGTAAAAGGATAAACTTGGCATGGTGGCACACCCTTTTAATCCCAGCACTTGGGAGGCAGAGGTTGGAGGATTGCTATGAGCTCAAGGCCACCCTGAGACTACATAGTGAATTCCAAGTCGGCCTGGACTAGAGTGAGACCCTACCTCAAAAATTAAATAACAAAAAGGGTAAAAGTATAATAGCATACACTACTGAGTCAGGACATCTATGTATGTCCACATAGCTGTTTCAGCCATTTCTTCACCTCTTGTACCACTGCCTGGCAGAGACTGCCTTCCTCTGAAGGAGGCCTCCTGGAGGCATTGGAAAGCAGGGTCAGAACCATTCCTGGCTCGGACTATGTTCTTATCAATAGCAAACCTCTTCTGCATTCTAAGCTATTGTTCTAGCAAAGTCCGTGGGAGGGTTACATGTCAATCAAATGCTAAATGTACAACAGGGAGTTCCAGCATGGACAGGGGCTCTCTTCTCTCCCCTGTATATCAGACAAAACAAGTATGTGTGCATCTACACACACACACACACACACACACACACACACACAGCAATGTGGAAGAGAGTTATGGAAGGATTCTGTTGGGTCCAGCCTAAACATTACCTAGGAGTCTCAGTTCTTTTTTTTTTTTTTTTTTTTTTTTTTTTTTTTTTTTGCTAACAAGACTCCAGGTCCCATCTGCTTCTTGCAAAACAGCGAGGTCAATGCCAATTTCCCTTTCATCCTTTCATCATCCATGTCTGTGGCTGAGCTGTCTGCGGTGACAGAAAATGAATATTCTCCATAGATCTCAGCTCTTGAGGTGGCCACTTCCAGCCTGCCTACAAAATGCAATTGTGCTGCATCACAGCCAAACAAAATACACACTGCAGTGTTGGTGTCCTTTGCTTGGCAAAGGCCACTGGAGCAGGGAGTGGGGCACGCCTCCTTTAGAAAGCTGTTCTGCTACCCAAGGTGTGCTTGATCTTGGTGAGAAGTGAAGCTCAAAAAAAAAATAAAATAAAATAAAATTTAAAAAGCCTGATATGTGTCACATAAACTCTGTAATTTCCCTTGGTGCTTTTCTCAGGGGAGACAGTTATATCTCAGACAGCCAGCTCTATAGAAACAAACAAAAAAAAGTGGGGGTGAGTCACACTACCTCCAGAGGTTAGATCACTATTCTGATTGGAGAATAAAGTTAATCAGGGGTTCATCACACACTGACCTATGCAGGCAGGGCTGAAACCCAAGGAAGTAGATATTGTACAAAGACCAGATCCAAAAGGAACATTACAGTGTTCCCTAGTCCTGCTGCCTGGATTCCAAGGGGAAGGGGCTCCAAGCTTCAGGCTAATGCCTGCAAGGGAGCCAGAAGGAGTGGAAAAAGTTATAGAAAGCGAGTTTAGAGACTCAGTATTCATCGACCTTTTCCTGGTCAGTCACATTTAGAGGGGGAAAGGGCAGAGGAGTCCCTGGTAAGTCAGTGACTGGGCTCATTGAAGGGGAGAAGGCAATATCTCAGTTTCTCCTCTTTGTCCAAAAGATTCCAGCCCAAGTGAGACAAGTGTGCCCTCAGCAAGTATAAAACATTGTTAAAATTCGTTAGTATTAATGATAAGTTCTCAAAGTTGACATTGTAAGCTCCTCCTCATGTTCATTTTCCTGTAAATAAGCAAAGACTTTGGGAATTGGGTCAATGTGATATCTTAATTGGCAGCTATTAGATCCTCTCTTGGTGTCTGAGCTGCCTGGAGCCAGAGGACTGTCAATCTAACAGCCAGCCAGCCAACCCACCTTCATGCTGCATCATCCATCTTGAGTACCTGGGATACCTTGAAATAACTATGTGAAGGACTGAAGCTAACTGCCCTATCTCTTGTAGGCCCAGCCCCACCCAGGACTGTTTGAAACACTTTTTACCAGACTTTTAGCAATCACAAGAGTTGATGAACCATTTCTGCACTGACCAGAGAGGGAAGAACCTCCCCTGGTGGCAGGGCTCCCATGATTATTGGCAAGGTTGTGGTTGGTCCAAAGCATAAACCTTAAAGACTGTGATCAGTCCAAAACGAATGACGGTGATTGGCCAAATAAATTCTGTGTTGGTCCAAACACCCTTTTTGGGGGCTACATAAGCAGGTTGCTCAGGCTAAGTGAGTCAGCTAGGGAAAGTTCTTTGGTTTCCTCCCTTGGTATTGCAACATCAGATCCAAAAAAAGATTTCCTTCAAGTTGTCACTCCTGATAATAGCTTGGGCTGTGGTAGCCTCATGTGTGGGCACCACACAAATCTATTACCAGGAGCTCAATACCATTTCTCATCCTCCATGCTGTTGTCCCAGACCCTGGGCACAAAGCTAGACAGTGCTACTTCCCTGATGAAGAAATGTCAGGGTCAAGGCCTTTGTGCAGCTGCTTGACACTGAAGAGGTGGCTACTGGAAAACTTTGATTGTCCACTGGTAGCACCCACAGGACTGAATTCATCCAGTTGCAATGGTGTGGCACTGTCACCTTGGGCCACCTGTTGATCCCACTCTTATTTCTCAACCACCTGCCAGGATTCAACCCCAAGTGGGAAGGGATGCCTGTTTCTGAATGTTCCCAGTGGTGTCTGGTGCTTAGGTCCTGAAAGTCCCTTCAGGTGCCCCGCCTCTGGCATGCTGTCCCACAGACACAGGTACCCAAGTCATCCTGGCAGTGGCAACTGAAAACTGAGACAGAACTTGAACATTTTGGGAATGGTCAGAGTAAGAAAAAAGGAAGCCAAGGCAGAAACAAGAGAGTGGAGAGCTGACAAAAGGCTGTAGAGAGCCAGAGAGGAGAACCTGCAGGCCCTGGTTACTAGAATTTCCAGAGAGTTGTCAAGTCTTCAAGTCTAAAGGCCTCAGACCACAGGCTGAAAGCTGTTTCACTGGTTATTACCAAGGGCCCAGGGTCCTGCATGATGACCATAACACCTTTAGGGTTAAAGCCAGGCTAGCACAGGGCTGCAACATTAGTAGGTGCCACTTGCTGCTGCTTCTACTTGCTAAATGCCTCAACTTTGATAAAAACTCATCAGTACTTGAAGGTGATGTGATGAGAGACATCTGTGCTTGAAGGGGATGGAGGCCTCAAGAGCAATTTCCAGGCTTCTTACTTGAGTAACACAGTGAGAATTAGTGCCATTGGTGGAAATGGAAAATGACTTGAATAATAGCATCAGTCCTTCTGTTTCAGGAATATTGATATTTCTGCAAGAAAACCAAGAGAAGATGGTGGCCAAGTGTTTGATGCACCGGGTGTATCAAGACTATAAGGAAAATATCTTGGACTATTCTTAGATGTTAGAATCTTCCATGTGGGAATCTAGTATCTCTAAAGCCTTTGGGCTTAGCACCTTGGGTAGCTGTTGAGTCAGAAGTTTGGGAGAAAGGGAGTAAAGGATAAAAGACATGATGAGGGGGCTGGAGAGATGGCTTAGCGGTTAAGCGCTTGCTTGTGAAGCCTAAGGACCCCAGTTTGAGGCTCAATTCTCCAGGACCCATGTAAGCCAGATGCACAAGGTGACACACACATCTGGAGTTCGTTTGCAGTGGCTGGAGGCCCTGGCGTGCCTGTTCTCTCTCTTTCTCTCTCCCTGACTATTTCTGTATCTCTCTCAAATAAATAAATAATATTAAAAAAAAAAAAGACATGATGAGGATGTAGGTAAGGATGGTACTACTGCCCTGGCGCACACTGAACACTGCCAATGGTCCAGTCATTCTCAACTAAAAAGAGCCTATATAAGCTATGCCCACATCAATGGCAGAAGAGAGAATGTCTCAGCTAGTTCTGTGGCCAACTTTGAAGAGTCTCAAGATATAAATATGCCTCTTCCTTTGACAAATCCCTTGACCTTTTATCTTATTTACTAGAAATTCTGACTGATGAAGTGGGCCAATGAGGGAGAACATTTATCTTATTAGTTTCTGATTTATCCTGAAAAGTTTCTTAAAAATTAAAATCCATTAGAGAGTTTAAGGAAGTGGCTAAATAGAAAATAAATTTTAAAAATTTACTAGCTTCCTGATATGTGAAAAAGTATCAATTATAAGTATAGTGTTAGAAAAACCACTCAATTCATCATAAGCAAAAAAAATCCTAAAATAATCTACATGAGAAATGGGTAGGAAGAAAGTAAACTACAAAACTATAATGAGAAATATGAATTAAGATTTGAATAAATGGAGAGGCAGATTGTGTTTCTATATGAGTATTACCCTAGGTATTTTAAGGCTGCCAATTCTTCCAAATTAGTGCATAGGACTAAGAAAACATCAATCAAAATGATAACGGAGTGTACTTTCAGAACTTGATAAAGTCATTCGGAAGCTTATCTTAAAGAATATGTGTGTGAAAATAATTAGTCAGTGGGTAAGGAAGGGTGAGAGGGCAGAAAAGAGTCTTCATGGGCATCATAAGGCACCACCTTCTATACAACAAGGGCACTATCCTTTCTAAAGATTTCAGTGCCACCTGCCTATCTTGTCACAACCCATGACCAATTCCAGAACATCTATTAAATTGTACTGCCACACTATCCATTATGATGAATCTTTCTTTCCAGTAATTAACTATGGTTTTTATTCTTTAACTGATTCCCTTGCCAGACTATTTTTATATTTATCTTACTTTTGTCTATCATAGTGTCTAATACATTGAAATTATCTTACAATATTTTTGTGAGCAAATGAACCTCTCATGAGAACCTTCTATCTCTTTGCTCTAATACCAAGTAAGGATTCCATTCAGCAACTATTTTTTTATGCCCTGAGTGATCAATACTGGAGAAGTCAAAAGCCATCCCATTGATAAGGACTATTAAGTGTAACAGCAGGATGTTGTTCCAGTATTTCTGAATATATATTATTGAGTCCTCCAGATACTGGAATGCCTGTCTACCTACCTATGATATCCAACATGATTCCTCTGAAGGTTATATACTTAATTTGCAGTGTCTTAGCCATGATGTAACTTAAAAAAGACCCTCAAGCTTGATAATCTCTGATATTTTTCAGATCTATAAAAACAAACTTCCTTGTTTTGGTTACATGGCAAATATCTGATTTTTTTTTTTTTTTTTTTTTTTTTTTTTTCGAGGTAGGGTTTCACTCTGGCCTAGGCTGACCTGGAATTAACTATGTAGTCTCAGGGTGGCCTCGAACTCACGGCAATCCTCCTACCTCTGCCTCCCAAGTGCTGGGATTAAAGGTGTGCGCCATCACGCCCAGCTCTTTTTTTTTTGGTTTTTTGAGGTAGGGTCTCACCACTCTGGCCCAGGCTAACCTGGAATTAACTTTGTAGTCTCAGGGTGGCCTCGAACTCACAGCGATCCTCCTACCTCTGCCTCCCAAGTGCTCGGATTAAAGGCGTGCGCTACCACGCCCGGCACAAATATCTGATGTTTTGAAGTAATAAAATATTGACAGCTCAGAAAGCTGGATCAAGGGCTAGAGAGATGGCTTAGAGGCTAAGGCGCCTGCCCCAGAAGCCTAAGAATGCCCGTTCGAACCTCCAGGTCCCACATTTAGCCAGACGCAAAAGTGATGCAAGCACTCAATGTTGCACATGTGCACAAAGGGGCGCACACATTTGGAGTTCATGCACAGCTGCTGAGAAGCCCTGGCGGGCCAATTCTCTCTCCCTGTCTCTCTTTCTTTCTCCAAAAAGAAAGAAAGAAAGAAAGAAAGAAAGAAAGAAAGAAAGAAAGAAAGAAAGAAAGAAAGGAAGAAGGAAGGAAGGAAGGAAGGAAGGAAGGAAGGAAGGAAGGAAGGAAGGAAGGAAAGAAGGAAGGAAGGAAGGAAGGGAGAGAGAGAGAGAGAGAAAGAAAGAGAGAGAGCAAGCAAGCAAGCAAGCAAGCAAGCAGGCAAGCTGGATCAAGGTTTTACTATCAACTCTAGCCTTCTGCTTTGACAAAACGGGTTACTGTGTGTGCTACAGCTCATTGGCAAGGCACTCATTTTAAGGCCATGATGGATAGTTATTGATTGATGTTCATTTCAAAATCATTTTGAAATCTTGACATTGCATTGTCTACCTGTGTACTCAATATGCTATTGAATGAACTTCAGTTAACTGCAGAAGCAGTTTGGCCCTCTCTGCTTTGTGCTAAGCTCCTGGTAAACTCAGAGATCAAAGACGGACATTTTGGGATTGTAATTCCCTGGCCAATATGCTCCTTTGAGAAAATAACAACTGCCGTTAATTGTTCATATTCATGCACTAGACATGGTTTGGTGTGGAGATTTAAACTTCAGAAGACTGCACCAGTCCTTCTTACCACATGGGATTATCCTTCGTGGTTTTTTTGTTTTTTTTAATGGTTTTTCGAGGCAGGGTCTCACTCTAGCCCAGGCTGACCTGGAATTCACTATGTAGTCTCAGGGTGGCCTCAGACTCTTGGCGATCCTCCTACCTCTGCCTCCCGAGTGCTGAGATTAAATGCGTGCACTACCATGCGGCTGGGATTGTTCTTCATATAAATAGTCAAAGTGAATGTTAGAAACAATAGCATGACATGCTTTCCTAAGTCAGTCTCCAGGATCATCAGTCATGGTTAACACTATGCAACTGTCCCCCTCCATGCCCTTACCTCTTGGTACATTGCTTATTCATTCTATCCCCATCACAGCAATATCCTACTTTTCTTCTAATCCCAACAAGCTCCTTTACATTAGACATAGGTACTAACTGTACCCTTTATCTTGAAAGTTTTTCTCTGAATTTCCACATGACTTGCTTTCAACTCAGTTATCTCTTTAGAATTTCTCTGACACCTATTTCAAATTTGCAGATTCACAACAATAACCTACTAGCCTTTACCCTTAGGTTTTCACAACAGTACTAGTAACTACTTAAAATTATGTTACATATTCATGTGTTTATTGTTTGTCTCAACATCTCTACAATGTAAACTTTATATGTGTTTAGATGACGTGTCCATAGCTATAGCCTAAGGTGCTCAATAAATATATTTAAGTGAATGAGTGAATAAATAAATAGATTTTTGAACCTTGTTTTTGGAGAGTTTCTTGTGTTTAAAGACACAATAAGTAATTATTTCTTTCTAATTATAGCTTTGCCAGATGAGCATTATCATGTGTCTTCAAAAAATAAGGAAACAGGTTCAGAATGACCAAATAATTTGCCCAGAATATATCAGCTAATGAAATGATAAAACTCAGATTGAAACTCATACTACTTTCACTCATAGTAAATCTGTCAATTTCTTCTGAATAACAGATTAATCTTTCAAATAAGGTCATGTGGAATTTGTTTATCTCACAAGAATTTTCCATTTATTTGATTGGCACAAAATTTTTAGCAGTTGCTCATACATACTCATTTTATATCATATAACAGATGCAATCTTGTACACATAAAACATAAAAGCCATGCCTAGGAACTATCAAAAGTCTTCCTATAACTTCAAACAGTGAAAAATTAGAAATAACCTCAAGACTTTCAATAGGAGAGACCTGGTATGGTCAACACTGACACATTATTTACAGTGGCATGTTATGATAACCCCTGTATGTTCCATTCATTTTTAATAACATAGAAAAATGCTTCTGTACTATAATTTGTTAGAAAATGAATAATATGAAAGGAAAAGCATGACTTATACTGCTAAATAGATGTAGCTTGTACAATAAGAATCCCACAGAAACAATTACTTATAGTTGCTAAATAACATATAAAACTCAGCTGTCGGAGGGAAGAATAAGCAAGGCATTCAGGACATACAAGGCAAGATCTCAAAGAAAAGGCTTTGAAGAAAACTGTATATGCATTTGTTTCTACTTCCTTCTCTCATCATTTGTTAATTTGCAAAAACACTACAACATTGAAAAAGAAAATGGGAGAATAAACATTGTGACAGCATCAATGGGTTGGAAAAACAAAATTAAAGTCCAGGCCTAATAATGCAGCTAGCAGCTGGGGGGTTTAAGAGTCTGCTAGAATTAAAAGCAGAAAAGTTGACCCAATATTTGATCAGTTTCTTCTGGCATCATTTGCCAATGCCAAAGTGGTGCATACAAGTTTAAAATAGAATGTTAGGAGCTAATCAAAGATTTCTTTAATCACATAAAACTGGTAATATGAAAATTAAATTTCAAGGACAAGGGTGTCCTGGCAAGCTTGCAGTCTCAAATAGCCTTACTCTCTGATTGGGTAGAAGTAACCTGTCCTTTCTCAAAGAAGAAAGCCAGATTATTTGTAGATTGTAGATTAAACCAAGTATTCAATATTCAATGCAAAATTGCTAGATGTTGAGCCAGGCGTGGTGGCACACGCCTTTAATCCCAGCACTTGGGAGGCAGAGTTAGAAGAATTGCTAAGAGTTCAAGGCCACCCTGAGACTACATAGTTAATTCCAGGTCAGCCTGGACCAGAGTGAGACCCTACCTCGAAAAGCCAAAAATAAATAAATAAATAAATAAATAAATAAATAAATAAATAAATAAATAAAATAAAATTGCTAGATGTGCTGGGAAGTAGGATCCTGTGACCCAAGAGATGCTCAACAATAGGAAGAAGGCTCATGGCAATATAGCAATAGGAGCCACCAAACAGACTTTGAAGTAAAACTGGTTACCATGTTAAGTAGCAGGTTAAAATGGAAAGAATCCTAACAAAGGAAAATAAATGAAACCAAAAGATTGAAAGCAAGATGAGATTATTCTAACATAACATAAGACAAATCACACAAAATACCATTATAAATATATGCAAAATACTAAACATATTTAATACACATGCAAATGAAAGCCCAAAAGGAGAGAAAAGAGAAAAATTTTAAAAATGAGAAGCAATATTTGAAGATATGTTAGCTGAAATTTTCTTACAACTGGTGTTGCAGTCAGCTCCATGTTGCTGTGACAAACATCCAACCAGACACATTTTATGGGAGGAAGGCATTTATTTCAGGCTTACAGAGTCCTGGAGAACACCATAAATGTCAGAGGAAGCTGGCTTCCTTTTATTGATCCAAGTAGAGAGAGACATCACCAATATCCAACACCACAAACCACCAACAGCCAGAGCACAAACTGTCAAACTGCTCCCTCCACACCTTAGGGCTGGACTTCCAATATCCATTATTAGTGACATGCCCTCTCTAGCAGAGACTTGCCTGTTGGGGACTTAAGTAGTAAATCTAATTTTAATAAAAAACCTGAGTCTATGGGGCCATGTATTTAAACTATCTCAACTGGTAAGTGGATCACAGATTCAAAAAGCTCCATTAACCTGAACCAGGATAAGCCTAAAGTGAACATACTTAGGCCTATCATAAAAACTGCTGAAAATCAAAGACAAATACAAAATAGAAAGCAACCAAGTGAGGGATAGGACTCTCAATGGTACAATAACACTGACAGCTGTTTCTACAACTGAAATGATGGCTGGCAGAAGACAATGGGATAAAATCTTTATGGGGCTGAAATATAAGAACTATCGACTGAAAGTTCTGTGCCCAGTGAAAATATCTTTCAAAATTTCAGTGAAATAGAGAGACTTTTTACACACACACACACACACACACACACACACACACACACACACACGGCAGAATTCATCATCAGCCAAACTGTCCTAAAAGAAGTACCTAGAGATTTCCCTGTGCAAAACAATATTATTCTAGAATGGAGGTAGATAATTCAGGAAGAGATAAAGAAAAACAAACTAAGAGTATAACAAGATCATTGAAAGGGAGTGAATGAAGCTTAGACTTGTTACTGTTCAGGAAATGGCAAAGGATGATATACGGGAGACATTAATAAATAAATGATGCAAGTTGACTGACCATTAAAAATTAACAAAAGAAAAATAAAGTCTATGGTAGGTAAGTTGACATGACCATTAAAAATTAACAAAAGAAGCACTGGGATGATGAGTGCAGGGAAGAGTGAGCACTGAAAATCTCTGTCACACCCTCCAAGGCTCAGGGATCATTGCGGAAGAGGGGCGGATAGAATGGAAGATTATACAATGCAACTGCCCAGACAGAAATTGGCCTTGATATCCATGAGCCTAACAATACCTCCGCAAGACCCTCATAGTAGAAAAAAGAGGATGACATCATATTAAAAAAAACTAATGGAAGAGGGAAATGGAGAAAATAAACACAAGATGTTGTCATTTAAAAAAATAAAAAAAAATTTTATTTATTTTATTTATTTGAGAAAACTAAGAAAGGAAACTAGAAAATAAACACAAGATAGCATTTAAAAAATATTTATTTATTTATTTATTTGAGAGAGAGAGAGAGAGAGAGAGAGAGAGAGAGAGAGAGAGAGAGAATGGGTGCTCCAGGGCCTCCAGCCACTGCAAACGAACTCCAGATGCATGCACCACCCTGTGCATCTCGCTTACATGGGTCCTGGGCTTTGCAGGCAAATGCCTTAACCACTAAGCCATTTCTCCAGCCCAAGATGGTATTTTTAAACTCAAAGATGTCAGGGGCGTACACTGAATATTAAAACTAAAAGCTTAAGTTTATCTTACTGAATAAAGAAAAGTAAATAAACATTAATTATAGGAGCAAGCCTTAAATATAAGGTGAAAAACATTGATCTACTAATGCTAAAAGATAATTTTGAAAACAAGTATTAGTAGAGATAAAGTGATAAAGTCAACTAGTTCACTAAGAAAGATTGATTCAAAACCGACACTACAGTGATTCTAAATTTTTATGCACTTAGTAAAATAAGGCCAAAACTTGTAAATGTATAACTAAAAGACTTAAAGGAATTAGAAATCGCCAATTGTGAAGGTTGAACACATATGTATTATTAATAGAACAAAGTAAAGATGGAGAAGGAATAAACCAAGATGATTTTTTCCACATGAATTCTAATCAATAAAGGAAAAATAACAAAAAACAACAAAATTTTCCAGAGAACAAAAAAATAAGCTTTTTTTTAAATAAAAAAATGAAATCAGTATATTATTTACATCAAAATCTGACAAGAATGTTGAAATGAAATAAAAGTATAGTCTGATTTTCTCTCATAAGCATAATAGCAAAACCATTAATCAAAATATTTACAGATCCAATCCAGTAATATAGGGACTTGGGGTAATGGCTCAGTTGGTAAATACTTGTCTTCAAAGTGTTGAGGACTGGAGTTCAGACTCCCAGTACCCAATAAATGCCAGAGGGACATGATGGCTCGCTTGTAATCCCAGCGCTTGGGAGGCAGACAGCGATCCCTGGGGCAAGCTGGCTGGTAGCTAACCAAGTTGAATCAGAGCTCAGGGTTCCTGTGAGAGACTTTGCCTCGTCATATAAGGGCGCATCATCAAAAAGACACCTGGCAGCAATCTCTGGCTTCTACATGCAATACACACATAGGCACCCCCCACATGAATGTCCACACATATGTGAACACATATACACATGTGTACTGCACCCACATGTACATGTAAAAGGAAAAAAATGCATCTGTACTGAACATTTTATCCAGTGACAGGAAGTTGGGGGTCAGGTTATAAAACCTCAAGCCTCCCTGGCTCACTGACTCACCTCTTTCAATGGAGCTCCATTTCCTAAAGGTTCCGCAGCCTTCCCAACAGTGCCATCAGCTGGGCACTAAGCCCTCAAACACATGAGCCTATGTGGGGCATTCTAGATTCAAACCTACAGGAAGAATCAAAAAAGCAACTTCTGGAACCTTCAGAAAGCATGGCTCTGCCATATTCTTTGAGTTTTGACATCTAGCCTCCAGAATTATGAGGCAATGAGTCTCTATGTTATGTCACCCAATTTGTGGTAATTTGCTATGGCAATGCTAAGAAGCTGATGCAATTAGTTATAAGTTAAATGATGTGAGTTTTATAATTAGAACACTAATTCCAGAGCTGCAAAACACACATTAATAGTTTAAACAAGAAAGACCAGTCTCAGCAATGAGGGGAAGAGTAAGAACTCTCTTCAGCTGTGGGGGAGAGTGGGTGGTGGTGAGGGTGGAGTAGAGGATATAATCTGTTTGTTAAAAAATGTTTGATAGTATCTGCTGAAACTGAAATATAACATGTGATGTTCTGCTCCCAAGAGGCATGTGGACATATAGTCATCAAATGATTTGTGACCAAAAATTATTTTAATAGCCCCAAATGGAAAACTTGCAAATGTCATGAACAATTACACGGATGGATAAGTATTTTTTTTGCTATGTTTACACAATGGACAATTATACAACAATGAGAATGAATAATGCAAGGCCATGGAAGAATCTCACACGCATGTAGCAAAAGAAGCTAGATTCAAATAATAAAAACATTTGATTCTATTTATGCAGATTTCAAATGTTGGAAACTATGAAGATAGAAGTTCATGTAACGATTGGGGATGGAGTGAATTTAGTAAGCTCAGGGGAGTATGAGAAAAGGTTTTAGGATGCTGACAATATTCTGTCTTTTTCTGGAAGGTGGTTATGTGGCATGTTGGCTTTGGACAAAACCATAGAAGTATAGACATTAGATTTGTGTACTTTTCTATGTGATTGTCATACTTCACTAAGAACTTCAAAACTTGAATGCACAATATTATTTCTACCATATTCAATGAAAATATAGCAAGAAAAGGAGGGTAGACAGTGACTATCTCTGGTTGTAGGATGATTCATGGCTTTATATACAAGTAAATGTTTTCCTTGTGTTCTTGAGTGTATTTTATTCTTGCCATGTTGGTGTAAGTTCCTGGGTTTACTGCTTCAAAAGTTGAGTTCGGGTTGTATTTCCAACAGTGAAGGTGACTAACAAACAAAAGTGGAAACCAAATGGAAAAAGACATAGCCCCATTACTGAGCCAGTACCACTTGTCTGTACTTTAGGGCAAATTTGAAAGAAAAAAATAGTTTAGGAATCAAGTTCATTTTCCTAACCCTACTGGGAATCAAGCATTATTACTGCTGGCTTTTTCTTTTTCTTTTTTTTTTTTTTCTGACAGTAGCATCACAAATGCTTAGGGGAGTTCATCTTTTATTACCAAGGTCTAATCTGTTGAGACAGGCTGAATACCGATCAGGGTCTCTTTCCACAGCCTAAACCCCACTAGTTCTAGTCTCTAAATCTCTGCTTCTTCTTCTAAAGTCATTGTCCATGGTCATTCTCTCATAGACACCATATACTGCCGGACCTCATCAGCACCCTTGGGAGAAGATATCTGCTTCCCTAACCAAAACAGTGATGGAAAGAAAAGACTCAGGCTTAGGAGCAAATTAGATCCGAGGTAACAACTACACAGAAGCTGTGCGATGTTGAGCTTCCTCCAAACCCTTTGTGACCTTTCCCGTACTCCTTCCACTGAATTTAATCTAGCAAACATTCATGTAAAATATTAAGTGCATTAGATATTATTTTTCACAGTGTAGATAAAAAGTATGTATGAAGAGCCATCTGATCTCCAGTGAGCTAAAAATAAAATAATAGCTAATAATAAAATGAGCTAGTAACAAAATAAAGAGAAATACCAACCCTTCTCCAGTGTTGTTTATTGTTTGTTTAGAGAATTAATGTCATACTGCTTAAGAGTATGATTCATCAATATGACAAGTGTCCTGTGGGTTTAGTTCTCCTATCTTTTCTCTCCAGCTAATCTGTCCTAGGTTGTGCACTTTGAGACAATTAGGTGACCAGCCCACACATCTGTGTTCCCTCTTGTAAAATGAGCAAAACAAGTCATCTAAACAAACAGTAAGGGAAAGGGAAAATGCAGACACTCTCGAAGAAGAAAAGAATTCTATTGATTGTGAACTGTCCCAGTTACCAGCATGACAACCACATGGATTTGTGAAGATTCAGAGGCATGACCAACATGAAGTGCTTGGCCCTAAATGACCGGGCATGTGTATCACATCTCACACAGAGAGTATAATTACTCCAATCCGAAATTACTAAGCATCTGTAACACATCTCAGATAGCATATTATATAATTTGCTATTTCTCTAGTCCCTCCAGACATTTCTAAGCCTGCAGACGAATTCTTGAAGATCATACAATCCTTTTTTTTTTTTTTTTTAATTTCTTTATTTTTATAGAGGCTGAAGCCAGGAGCTTAGAATAGACTTGTTAGATTTCTCCGGCTCAGGTGCCATTTACAAAGTGTCCTCTTGTTGAAATTCAGGAAATAACTGCACTGCAGACAATGAATCTTGGCATGGGACCTGGGAGAAAATGGGAATTTCGTGGTGTAGTAGACAGTTTCAGGTCGCTGAGATGAACCTCCAAACTGTCACAGTTATAGAAGAAGGGATTTATTGAAGCTTACAGATTAAGGCAAAGTTCCATAACGGCAGAAAAAATTGGCCCGCTTTCACAGGACCAAGCAGAGAAAGAAGCCACAAGCCACCACCAGCAAGCAAGCGCACTTAGGAGTTCCAGGCAGAGCTCAAGCACTCTGCATATTATTAGAGTGGAATTCCACATCCACCCCCACACTTTAGGGCTGACCCTAGGATCCACCCACAATGATACTTCCTCTAGCCAGGTGATTACAGATCTAAATTATAAACTAATAAAATACTGAATACATTGGGGGCCATCCATTCAAAATACCACACATGGGTTTTAAACCTTTATCTTCCGTTACTGCCACTGACTTGGTGCTGTTAGCGTGGGGGTTGCGGCAACAGTTGGGTATCAGGCATTAGCGACTTAAACAAAACAACTTGACAGCCTTAACAGGAAGCAGACTTAGCCTTGGAGGACAGAGCATGAAACTTCAAAAGATTCTCACATGTAAAGAATGAGGCACCCGTGAATATGTCTCTCCAGGAATGTCATCTTGTCTTTCCACGTACAAAGTGGTGTTTCTGCAATAGTGATCTCTCTTCTTCATCTGTCCTCTGCTAAGTCTCGGTGACCTGAAAAGCTTTAGGGTAGGAAAGCCTGTCCTCACTTCTCAGATCCTCTATTTACTACCTTTGGATTCTCTAGCAAGTTCCTTCAGGTGTCCAGGCTGAATTTCTCTTCGGAAAAAACACGTGAAGCCATCTACAAGACAGCACAGATCCCCTATGTAAATCTCCCTGTCCTGTCAGAGCGGGCGGTAAAATATGACGTCAGATTTTCTAGGTCCAGTGTCCCTGGTTCCTGAAAGGAGCTTCATCAAGATACCTTCCCCACTGTTAGCCCTCTTTTCTTCTCTCATGCCATTCAGAGTGAATGTCCATCTGGGTTTGAGATTCCAGACAAGCAGATCGATGGCAATCCAGAATCAGCTCTCAAACTAGTTATTATGTTAATGGATCATTCCAAAATTTAGACCCACCCACTTAGACAAGGCAAATTTTCTTATTCTTAAATTGCCAATTTGCTTTGAAACAAACTCAATCAAATGAAAATCATCATTCTTTGAAAGAATGTGAAAATTCATCAGTACCTTTCTTTGAGTTGTGAAAATAATTTCATGAGTTAGTAAAACATTCAGTCACTACCAGCATGTTTGATTTCCTTTTTTCCTACTTTACCAGTTTGAAAATTTTCACCAGACTCTTTCATCTCACCAATATTTGTGAGCTTTGTAAAAACAGAATGTATTTATAATATTTTGTTTGCTAAGTCAACATTTCTGTGATGAGAAGTTGTATGATTTTTTCATTTCTAGCATTGATTATTAATTTTTCTTTCTTAATTAATTAGTTTTAATAAAGACCTCTCTATTACATTGTTTTGTAAAAAACAAACAGGGATTTGATTTTTTTATAACATTTAACTATTTTACTTTTTTCATTTTTAAATTTATTTTATTTATTTGAGAGAGAGAGGGAGAGGGAGAGGGAGAGGGAGAGGGAGAGGGAGATAGAGCAAATGGGCATGCCAGGGCCTTCAGCTGCTGCAAATGAACTCCAGATGCATGCACCACCTTGTGCATGTGGCTTACATGGGTACTGACGAATTGAACCTGGGTCTTTTGGCTTTGCAGACAAGCACCTTAACTACTAAGTTATCTCTACAGCCCTGATTTTTATAACTTTTAAAATATTTTTTGGAGTCAGTGTTTTTGTTATCTTCTTTTTTAATTGCAAGGAGATGAGAGAAAGAGAGAGAGAGAGAGACCAAATCCTCTAGCAGTTGCTACAGACAAACTTCAGATGAATGTGCATTTAGTTTTACGTGGGTACTGGGAACTCAAACCCCAATTGTTAGGCTTTATAGGCAAGTGCCTTAACCACTGAGCCATCTCTTCAACCCCTTTTGCTATCATCTTATCTTCATACATCTATTGTCATTTTCAGTTATTCTTTGTTTTAAAGAATAAGTTTCATTATTTCAAATTATTAAGAAAGGTATTTAGTACTTGATATTTATTTTTGAGAATGGCTTTGGCTATAACAAGTTACAAGTTATTGTTTGGACATTCTCATTTTAAACATGGTTCAGATAGTTCATAGTGTGTCAAACTACTTTGTCTCAATATTAATTTAGAACAGTGATATTTAAATTTCAATCTTGAGGAATTTTTAAAATTTAGAGTTCTGAAAACATTTCTACTTAATCAGCATTGTGACCAGAAATATGGGTTGTGTAATACATGGCTATTGAAGTATTTATTTTTTATGTCCCAGATAATAATCGTGTTTTCTTATTGTTCTGGTAGGCATCCAGTGTATTGTCTCTTGGTTGACAAAACTGCAAAGCATTTTTAAAATGTATAACTGACTCTACACCTGCAGGTATTTCATCTTAATGCTTATATTTAAATTGTTGATATTCTTTTTTATCTATAATACACCTTTGATTTGAAGATATGGTTTAAAGTATCCCAAATCAAATCATTCCATTTTATCTTCTTTCTTACATAATCTTTTTTTTTTTATTTGAGAGAGACAGACAGACACACACAGAGAGAGAGAGAGACAGAGAGGAAGAAGCAGAGAGAGAGAATGGGCTCTCCAGCGGCCTCTTAGCCACTGTGAACAAACTCCAGATGTGTGTGCTCCCTTGTGGGCAAGCATGGCATTGCTTGTGTCATTTTACCTCTGGCTAAACGTGGGACCTGGAGAATCGAATGGGTGTCTTAACTGCTAAGCCACCTCTCCAGCCCCATATAATGTTTTGAGGAAAAAATTGAATATTCTTTATGTCTGCAATGATTATTGCTGGGTCTACTTTGATGTTCTTTGCAGATTCCTGATATCTTTGCAACTCCATTATTTTATTTTTATCTTGATACTTTTTAAAGTTGTCTCTTGAGTGAGAAGCATCTTTGTCATCAGTGTAGGTAGATATTTCCTATATTCTAGGATCTTTTTCTTTAATTGAGACAGCTTAGCATATTTATATGTAATGCACAGCTGAAAATTCACTATCTTCCACTATACACATTTGTTCTGGCTGCTAAGTTCTAATGCTTCCTTGAGACTTGTTATATGTGTTGTATAGTTTGGACTCGGCATTATTTGTTTTATATTTTCTATTAATTTACTTAACAAACTAATTGCTTCCTATGTGGCAGATACTATATTAAGCTTCAGGCTATACACAGAAAAAGAGAGAGAGGAAAAGAAAAACTTTAGTCCCTGCTGGGTGAGGCAGCAGATTAGCAGGGAAAATAGATATTAATCAAGTAATTGCATTAATTAAACCATGATTACTCCAAATGAAAAGAATGCTGTTCTGTGAGATCCTATGACAGAGACTTACACATAAATGTCTTGGAAAATTCCCCAAGAAATTAAATTTCACTTGAAACATACAGAATAAATTGGTGTTAACTTGTTAACGCAAGGTAGGTGATCAGGGTAAGCCTTTCTTCCAGGGGGAGCAACAGATGAAAATGACCTGTGGGAGGAGGAAGCTTTTCAGAATTCTGAACATAAACCAATATCAACATTTCTTTAAAGACTCTATGGCAGTAGTGGAGCGCTAAGGAGACTTTGGTATGAAAAGAGGTTTATAGAGGTCTAGTCCACTCTCATCAACTTCTGTATCTTTAAATCTCAAAGTCATAAATGAACAGAAGCATTCTGAGTCCTCTGCCACCCGAGCCGTTGAGAGGAAGAATCATGTTAGAACGTTATTCCCACTTTCCACTTCTCAGTCTTAAAATATAATTTGGGATATGGCACACCAGCCTGTGTTTATTAAATTATTCTTTTGTATATCACATATCTTCCATGTCAAGAATTTTAATTTGCATTCAGTCTTGAAGCAATATTTTCAACAATGATTTCAGACTAAACTCCATTTCTTTTTTTTTAAAAATTATTTTTATTTACTAGAGAGAGAGAGAGAGGGAGAGAATGGGTGTGACAGGGCCTCTAACCACTGCAAATGAACTCTAGACTCATGCGCCAACCACATGCATCTTGCTTATGTGGGTCCTGGGAAATCAAACCTGGGTTCTCTGGCTTTGCAGGCAAACGCCTTAACCGCTAAGCTATCACCCCAGCCCTAAACTCCATTTCTATGTCTACCTGCTCTTCTACTCACCAATAGATCTATTTTTGCCAAAACTTTCCCAATGAGTTTTTTTGTTTTTTTTTTTTTGTTTTTGTTTTTTTGAGGTGGGCTCTCATTCTAGTCCAGGCTGACCTGGAATTCACTGTGTAGTTTCCAGATGGCCTTGAATTCATGACAATCCTCCTATCTCTGCCTTTTGAGTGCTGGGATTAAAGGCATGTGCCACCACACCCGACATGTTGGAGCTTTTATTTCTGATTATTTTTCTGATCATTGAGCTGAGGTATGTATGTGACCTCAGCCAGCTCTTTTAGAAGCCTGTGTGGTGAACCCACATGTATCATGGGATATCTTCATGCTGCTGATGACATACATGAACCACAATGTCATTGGTTATACACGTTGGCTTATAACTTGCTTTTCTGTCAGACTTTTTCATCATCTTTTGGCATTTAGTGTTACAAGGAGTCTCAGGTTTTTCTGTTTTTTGTTATTGTGTAGGTAATTTCATTCATTCTGTTTTGTTTGCAGATTTGATGTTTATATTGTTTTCTCTATTCAAATATTCCAGTGGAAAGGTTTGGGACATGGTTTTCTTTTCATAGATGTTACCTTGAGGAGCTACAATGAAGCCTAGAAATTGACATTGTCAGTTTTGAGGTGCTCTTGTTGATAACACACAACTTTAATATAAAGATCATTCCCCATAGAAGGTTTGGATTCAACCCCAGTTTTGTTCTTCACTAGGTCTGTAAGAAGATTTTTTCAGAAAGAAAATCCAATATGGAACAAAAACACCATGCCTCAGTTTCCCTGTTTTTACAGTGGGGCTGACATAGTATCTACTTCAAAGGTGGTCATGAGAAGCAGCAAGTTGCAGTACTGGAAGGAAGATTGGCCCATTCTGGATGCCTGCAAGCACTTCCTATAGCAATATTTCTTTTAAAAACATTTTTTTATTTGAGATAGAGAAAGGCAGGTATATATAGAGAAAGGCATATATAGACAGAATGGGTGCCCAGGGCCTCCAGCCATTGCAAACAAACTCCAGACTCATGTGCCACATTGTACATCTGGCTTACAGGGGTACAGAGGAATCGAACCTGGTTACTTGGGCTTTGCAGGTCAAGCACCTTAACCACTAAGCCAGCTCTCCAGCCTGCAATATTTTTTGTTTTGCTTTTCCGCCTCCATAAATTTTCTTTAATTGAGCATTTACTTTAAAAGAAAATGAACATGTGTGTGTGTGTGTGTGTGTGTGTGTGTGTAGTTCATGTGTGTGCAAGTGCACTTGTGTGACCTATGTGTATTTGTTGTACAGGCCAGAGGGTAACCTCAGATGTCCCTTGGGAACATTGTTCACCTTTTATTAATTTATTTCTTTGAGATAGTTTTTCATTGGTTTGGAGCTTACCCATTAGGTATATTGGTTGGCCAGTAAGCCTCAGAGATCTGCATGTTGCAGCCTCCCCAACATTGGGATTACAAGTATGTGCCATGTCTGGCATTTATTTTATGTGGGTTCTGGGGGTCAACTCATGCTTACAAGCACATTACCAACTGATCTACATCGTCAGCCTTGAGTATTTTCTTTTTCATTGTTGTTGATATTTTGAGGTAGGGTTTCACTCTAGCCTAGGCTGACCTGAAACTCTGTAGTCCCAGGATGGCCTTGAACTCATGGAGATACTCCTACCTTTGCTTCCTGAGTACTGGGATTAAAGGTTTGTGCCATCATGCCTAGCCGAAGCATTTGCTTTTGAATGTACCATAATTGTTCTGATTTTATGGAGTTTGAGATTTGATTTCTATTTCCTAAGTCTTCTTCTATGTAGTCCTTTTCATAATTTCACCTGGTTATTCCTTTCCACCATGGATAGAAATGTTTCTCCTATCTCACCCCCATCTCATGACTTGCTTCAGCCCAGCACCATTTTTACTCCTTCAAAGCTGACTGTTTATAATCTTGCTATTCACATATTCACTGTCTTTGAAAGTCTGCCTTGACTGTGCTTTCTTCTAAAATGATCTGCAATATCTCATTTTGTTGGCTTCTATTTTTAAACTTCTCTAAAATACTCTGTTCTTCTCTCAAGAGTACACACTTCTTGGAGAAACTGAGTTGTAAACTTTTCTCCAGCTTTCTGTGGTGCATACCTGCAAAGTCCTATTGCATGAATTTCCTGCCATTGCTTGCTTCCCCTTGGCTGCACTGTTGACAGGCCTTCTGTGACTGCACTTGTCTTTTCCATTAACTCATTCCAAGAGAAGAAGAGATCCAAGCTCAAGCAGTATTGATCCAGAGTCAGGATGTGTACACTTCCTGTGGCTTCATTCACTCTCCATCTCTTTGCAAGTCAAACTTCCTCGTTAACAACTTCAGCCAGTGGTTAAATTCGGGTTGCCAGACAGCAAATACAGGAAGGGCAGTTAAATTTGATTTTCATATAAACAATGCTTGTGTTTTAGTATAGGTATGTTCCAAATATTTATGAGATGTATTTATGTAAAAGTAATTTTATTTTTTTGATAAAATAAAAACATCAGAACGTTTGTACCCTACTTTTGCCTCCTAAATTTCCCAAATTCTCTGCCATTTTATTTGATTTTTTTTAAACAAAACAAAAAAGTTGGTTAAAACTTTACATGATTCTCTCCCACCATCTTCTTTTGTTCCCTTTCCCTATCCCCCTCCATCGAAACCCATCTTTTTCCTACTATTCTTCTATCTTGATGTGGTTTTTTGCCCTCCTCCATCATCAATATAATTTGTTGATGGGCCTAATATTGTGCAGATAATGACAGCCACTATGAGGTTACAAATACAGTCACTTTCTGCTACAAGACAGCACTCCATTCTAAAGCACTCCTCCCATCTTTTAGCTGGTACATTCTTTCTGCCACCTCTTTTGCTATAGTCCTAGAGCCATCAGAGGGTGTGACAGTGATGTCTCATTAGATGAAGAATACTCAATTGTCACTTCTCAGCACATTGATACATTTTGAGCCTACCCAGTAGGCCCCACCATCTGAAATGCAAATAAATAAATACACAAATTTTAAAATCATCTAATGTTCAAATTTAATTTTGCTCCCTGTGTTTTATCTGACAACCCTCAATTGGGCTGATAGGCATCAACCCCAGCCAAGGCCTCCATGCAGTGGGCATTTATGTGGTGTGGATCTACTGAGCAGAATCCTCTCTCTTCTGCCCACGTTTCTCTGCAATGCTACCATGTACCAGAGCCCCAGATTTTCCTCCTTCTCCCTCAACAGAGCTGGAGAGTACTCCATCTCTTAAGAGAGCACACACCATTGCTTCTTCCTCCTTCCTCTCCACCACCCTGGGAAATTTCCTGTTCTCTAGGAGATCAAGCTTCCAAAATGATGCCATAAGAAAAATAAATATCTATTGTTTGCTGTGTTTCAGGCGCTGGGCCTGATGCATTGCATGAATTAACTTTTCTAATGCCATCTTCTTGGCTACTCTTTGAGGAAGGTTCAAAGCTCAGAGGAGTTAACAAGTTGATCACATGATAAAATGGGGCTCCATTTGTCCCTGAGCACATGTATTTAACCTTTACTGTTGTCATGTCTCTGGGCCAGGAGGTAGCTTCTGTGATGGACCTACCTTTCTCTACTTTCTGTGAGGTTATCCACAGACAACTTATTTTTCCTAATCCACATCCAAAAGCTCTTGTATGAAGAAATTTCTACCAGATTCTAGAACTACTCTTTTCATCATTTTTATTAATTAATTTTGAGTGTTTCTGTGTGTCAGTCATCCTGTGCTGTGTTTTTGTGAGGTTTTAGTAGAAATTTGGGACAGATGAAGTTAGGACTGGTAGCCAGTTTCCATTTTATTGGTGGATACAAATTGTTAATACCTTATTTATTTTTTTGGCATGTGTACTTGTGTGTATGTATGTGAGAGAAGGTATGGTGTAATGTGTTATCTGTGGTGTAGGCATGTATGTATGTAGATGGACACACTGTGTTCATTCATGTGGCAGCCAGAAAAGTGCTTCACATGTTTTTTGTTTGTTTGTTTGTTTGTTTGTTTGTTTGTTTTACCATTCAGCTGTGTACTTCTTTGAGATGGGGTCTGTGGTAGTTTGAATAGATGGTCCCCAATATATTTAGTGTTTTATTAGTTTGTACTTTGGATCTGCAGCCTCATGGCTGGAGGAGGTGTCATTGGGCTAATCTTAGGGTCTAACCCTAAGATGTGGTGGTGGATTTGCAATTCCAATCTAAAGATATACTAAGTGCCTAGAGTTCCTGAAGTGTGTTTATTTGTGGTGTGGCTTTTGGGTTTTTTGCCTTGGGGCTTCTCTCTCTCTCTCTCTGTGGTCCTGGAAGAGCAGGTCAACTTTTTCTGCCAGTATGGAACTTCTCCAGGATCTGTAAGCTTCAAATAAATACCCCTTCCTCCATAACTGTACCTCATTTGGAAGTTCATCTCAGTGACCTGAAGCTGTCTGCCCCAGAAATTGGTACCAGGAGTTGGATAGAGTGCTGAGATGAATCTTACTATGTGGATTTTGGTTTTTTGGGACTTGTGTGCTGGAAGAATGGGAAACTTGGTGCTTGCAAATGAAGATGGTTTCTGGAGTATTATGGACTATTCTGATGAGAGTTTGAAAATGCTAAATGCAGAGAAAATTATGTTTGGAGGCTTGGATTATGAACTTCCTAAGGGGAAGGAAAGACCACAGAGGACTTTGTTAGAATGGATTACTGGCTTAAGGGATGGCTGTGTTCTGCTACCCAGGCCCAGAGAGTTTTACCAAGGTTAAATTTGTAATGGACTGATGTGCTCAACTAAAGGTATTAGACTGCTTTGACCTTGATATTGGTTCTTAACTCTTGTTCCCAATTAAAGCTGATGTCACTTTTGGTGATACTCTGACTTTTTAGATAGTGTTGTCAAGGGGAACTTACAATTTACAGTCATTACAATACCCTGGATATTTATTGACTTATTTGTTTTTATTTATGTATTTATTTATTTGTTGGTTTTTGAGGTAGGGTCTTGCTGTAGCTTGGGCTGACATGGAATTCACTATGTAGTCTCAGGCTGGCTATGAAATCATGGTGGTCCTCCAAATTCTGCCTCCTGAGTGCTGGAGTTAAAGGCATGAACCACCACGACCCACTGAATGTTTTATTTTATTTTTAAATATTTATTTATTTGAGAGAGAGTGAAAGAAAGTGTCAGAGAGAGAGAGAGGGAGAGACTAGGCAAGCTAGGACCTCCAGCCACTGCAAACGAACTCCAGATATATGCACTACCTTGTGTATCTGGCTTATGTAGGTACTGGGGAATTGAACCTGTGTCCTTAGGCTTTGCAAGCAAGCACCTTAACCTCCCAGCCATCTCTCCAGCACTGGTTGTTTTATTTTTAATGAAGATTTTCTAAAGACATGAGGAATGCTGTGCACCTTTAAGTGTGGACAAGTTTTGTGCCTTGGGCTGACATGTCTACCTCCTCCCTCTGACCCAAGTGGCTGGTGCTACAGTTCATAATCATGTCCCATCCATCTCAAGTTGCTTTCTTATTTCATTTCAGGCCACTTCAGACTCTAAATTACCTGATAACTCAATACTATTCAAACATACTATTTAACTTTCCCTTTCTTCTTTATATTTCTTTTTTATATGTCTCTATTTCTAATAGATGCACTTACCTTTCAATTGTCATTTCTTTTATCTTCGAACTCCAGCCTACCAGTTGGCACTGATGCTAGTGAAACTTGATTTGACATCTTTGTGCTTTCTTTCTCCTCTTTATTGAACCCGGTCTTGAACCTGTTGTCTTGTATATATGGGGCACCTGGGGAGGGGAGTATTGGGGGGTGGGGGAGACTGAGATCTGCTTCCTGACATTTTTTTTGGAGAGAGACACAGAGAGAGACAGAGAGAGAGGGAGAGGAAGACAGATAGAGATGGGCACTCCAGCAGCCTCTCAGGGGCTGAGAATGTAATCCAGATGTGTGTGCCCCCTTGTGGTCAAGTGTGGCATTGCACCCTTGCATCACTTTGCATCTGGCTAAACTTGGGACCTGCAGATTGGAACTGCTGGCGGTTGGAACCAGTATTCTTAGGCTTAGGAGGCAGGCATCTTAACTGCTAAGCCATCTCTCCAGCCCCTGACATATTTCTTGTTTGAGAGTTCTTGGGGTACTTACTTCACACCATGCTGCTTCTTTCTCTCAGATCTATGACATCTGCTTTTGCAGTTTTAGCTGGGATTTCCTTCCCTCTCCTTAAAACTCAGCTGTTCAGGTCAGGGATTCTCTTGCCAAACACATTCTTTGCAATCACTGTGAAGTTCCTCTAGGCCTGTAGGAATCCTCTTTCAGCCCATTGGAATGGTGAGTTTTGCTTTTAGGAAAAAAAAAAAAAAAAACACTTGGCAAACAAACTGCTATGTGACTTCCTTGACTCTCTCAGGTTGAGGTCATATGTGAAGATCTCATATTACTCCTGACCTTGATCTCACCCTGAAAACACTCATTCCATGCCGTTAGTTATATACCATTGTGTGCTTTGGGATGAAAAAAGAAGCAGCTGCCTCAGTGGTTAAAAATCAAGACTGACAAATGGCAAGGAAAACTACATTCTAATATATCATATCCCTCTGCATTCATCAACAAAACCCACTTTTCCATTTTTGACTCTTGTTCATGTTGTCCATTTGATGGCATCATTATTATGTAACTATAGTTCAATTTAGTTACAATTTTATTGTGTTTTAATGTTTACACGAGGATTCTTATTGGTATTTTCAAATAAATGCATCTTAAGTTCATTAATTAGATCTGGCATTCATGAGTGTTTTTCTCTCTATTATATATTTACAAGACACTGAACATTTTAATCTTTCACTTCTTGATGAAAATTGCTATTTTTCCTTGAGAAGCATTTTCACAGACACAAGATTACATAGCAACTGATGTTTGTTCAAAAGTATTCCCAGGGCCTAAAGAAATAGCTCAGTTGGTAAAGTGCTTGCCTTGCAAACATGAAGATCTGAGTTTGCTCTCAACATACAAAAAATCAGGTGTGATCATGCACAGTGTAATCCCAGTGTTGGGGGAGGAGACTGATGGATCCTTGGAGTTCACTGACAAACCAGTCTTACCTATTTAGGAAATTCCAGGTTAATAAGACCCTGCCTCTAATATGGTGAACGGTCCCTGAAGCACACTACCCGAGGCTGTCCAGTGACCTCTATGTGCACATGTACGCTAGTGCCCATGTATTACATATACATATGCACATACACAATAATATCCACAGATTACTTTTCTGCTCATAATTCTATCCTGTTATCCACAATGCTCAAGACTTCTGAGCCAGTTAGCCACTATATTAACATCTTGCTCATTTAATATGAGACAGTGGTATGGTATAAATTTGAACAGCTGTTTAATATTATTACTCTTTTTGTCTAGAGAGCTGGGAATAATTCTCTGACATCAACCCCTTGGCAGTACAGAATTTTAAAACCCCCTACACATGGTGAGGTATTACCTGCACACAGAACCTGTTATAGACAAACTTGTTCAGCTATTTTGAAGAGTAATTTATCAAGTTATATAAACTACTATAGAATTACCTTTGCTCCTTTCAAATTACTTTTCACTGAATCTGGACTAGTGTGAAATGTATGGCATTATGGATGATATTAAAAATGTGAAGAGCCCACACGTTCAGTAGAAAGAAACATTTAAGTGAGTCATGATACATACATCCCATAGTCAATGAGAAAGTTACCCATGATGCTTAGAATATTTTAAAGGCACAGTAAACTGGGAAATGAGAAGATATTCTAGGTGCAATATGATCTCAATCTTGAAGAATATTCAAAGTCATCTCGAGAACACTATGCCAAAATAGTAATAAGTTACCACTGTATGGTGAGCATATGGCTTGTATCTGCTTTGCCTTTTAGCAGTTTTTAAAGTACTCAAAATTCCAGGTTATTATAGCAATAATAGGGGCAAAAAGGAGAATTGGAAAGAAACAACCCAGTGCTATCAAAATACCCAAATCCTCATATGGAATTTGAAGCAAATCACTTCTAGACTAAGTCTAACTTCAGCACTTCTTAGCCTATTAGCCTTTCTTTCTTTTACTATATCAACTATATGTAAGTCAGCTTTTCTACTTGATGTAAGTCTCTTAAGGAGGTAGATGTTTCCTCCCTCTCCTCAAGTGTAGGTCCATTTCTAACTCTGTCTGCTTCTAATATAAAAATTAGTCTCACATAATAATAGACACAAACAAAGTAGGATTTTTTTTCCTCAAAGACCTTAACATTTAAACAGAGTGCTATTAAGTTCTAGATGAAGGAAGGAAAAGATAACCAAGAATAAGTTTTTTGGTCAACCATATAATTTGACAGTGTAGACTATTAGGCTCCAACCCCAATTGTCTGGTATTAGAAGACTTCCCACATGCCACTTGATCACCCCATTCAAGCAAGGTCACCCCTCTAGCTACTGGGGCATGGGCACTGCTGCTGAGTACATCAACCTCCCCTGATGCTGTCCTTTCTGTCCATGGCCATTTCCTTAGTCCCCATTTCTAGACTTGAACTCTCTAACAGCTTAAAACTATGGTGGCCTCAGTAGTGTTATGTATTTTATTTTTAGATCTCTCCTTGTTCTTCTCTTCTTCTTCTTCTCTCAGGATCTCAGGAAACTTTTGGCCCCTAGTGACAGGTGGAGTTTTTCACCTCTCTCTTGGGGTAGAGCTGTCATCCCTACCTGCTATCATGAGTAATGCAGAATTTATTCAGAATGCTCAGCCCTACCAGCTTGTGTGAGCCCTGTCGTGTCTTCTGTTCTTCTCTACTGAAGCAATTTCTGTCTATGACTTTCTTCTGTCCTCACAACAGGCCCATGTGAAGAAATGTTCCTTTCTAGCTCTCTGTGGTCACATTTCAGGGAAGGCCACCACTCATAGGAAAGTGATCTCCAAGATGGATGATGAAAACGCGGAGGCCCAAAAGTGGAGCAATGTGACAAGAGTGATCCTTTGGAGAGAAAGGTCTCCATTACAAAGTCTTTAAATTACCTTATTCCCTTCTGTGTGCTCCTTTAGAGTTCATAGACAAATACCAAAGCAGTGGTCCTCTATAAACAAGGACTTTCAGTTGTATCTATAGGAAAACTTTATATTGTCAAATGCATTTGTATTTCATCCTTTCATTCTCCCATTTTCTCTCTATTTCAAAGGCTCATAAAATTTTTGTATGGAAAAGAGCTTCAATCCATTAAGATGCTGCATTCGATCATCGGTTGAGATTTCCTCAGCAACACCTCACAAAATGGTCCTTCCACTTTTGTTTGCATACTTCCCAGTACAGGATTTTTTTTCAATCTTACTGGTCAAGCCATTCATCTTTGAAATCCCCGGAAATTAGAAAGTTTTTATTCTTAGCAATAGAAACTGTTTCTCCAGTGCTTTCTTGCCCTCAGCCTTAATTCAAGCTCTCGACAGGATGCCACACACATCTAATTCTTCATCCATACAGGAGCTTTTCCAGTGCATCCATGTTTCCAATACATGGTAGATTTCTTTCTACTTAAATGATCTTATTTGAACATTGTAGAAATAAGTTAAATTTAAATTCACATAGTCTAATTTTCTTAGCAATGTCAGAGGATGACAGAGATAAATCATAGCAAGATAAATTCACTTTTTCTATATTTACTGGCATGCTGTTGTCATTGTCTCTGGCCTCCTGCAAAGATCTGGGGATGGAGCACCGAATAAGGCTCACTCCTTACACTTAAGGAGCTCATAGTCTTGTATCATGTTTCAGAGTAAATATTTCCAGGGGCTGGGGACATGGCTCAGTGGAAAAGGCACTTGACCCACAAGCATGAGTACCAGAGGTGATCCCCAGAACCCATGCAAGAAGCCGGATGCTATAGTGGGTATCTGTCATCCCAGCACAGCTATGGCAGCATGGGAGCTCATGGGACAGTTAGTTTGGTGAAGGCAGTGGTAAGCAGCCATGAGAGTTCATGCTTCAAACAAGATGGAAGATGAAGACCCACACCCGTATTTGTCCGCTGACCTCTGCCTGCATACTGTGGCATGCCCTCTTCCCCTCACACAAAGAATAAGTATTTCAGTGTTGGCCAGTTTAGCTATAAATAATTCCTGCTCTCCCATTTGATGTCTGTATGATCTTGGAACAAACCATTGGATCTCCTACTTATTATATGTGGATGTCAGATGATAAAAGCAACACTTCAGAGTTGTGATAGCTACATGACACAGAGCATATTGCAGGGTCAATAAATTCTAGCTGTCATTATTAGGAGGAGACCTATGAGAAAAAGAGGTCAGCTTCAAGATATCAGGAAGAATGGGCAAAGCTAGAATGTGCTGCTGTAGCATTGAGGGTTCACCCGACAAGGCACAGCTGAAGGACTGGAAGAACAGGTAACTCTTAGCTGAATCTAGTGAAGAAAGGAATTAGTGGTGAAGAAATCAGAGAGAGGCATCACAGGCAGAGATGTCTGGCCATGCAAAGGTACAGACCAGTGGGAGGCCATAGATTATCAGAGAATTAAGAAATATACAGAACACTTGTGGCACATGTAGTTCATGGCAGCAGATAACACCGAAGGGTTTCCAGAGATCTTAAAGCTGAAAGTGTTGCAAGCCAGGCAAGGACATGAGAAACAATGAAAGATTCAATGTGAAATGAATACATCTCATTTTGCATCAGCTCACTCTGGGAGAGGGTTCCTGGAGAGAGGCAAGCCTGGAGGAATGTGAATTTCTCAGTATGGAGGTTAGGTTCATGCCTATACTGCCAATCATGTGCCACCTGCATGATTTATCCAGAATTTCCAAGCAATAAAATATAGAAAAATACATATTCAGAAGCTTTGTGTTTTATATTTTGGTATTATTTTTCATTTTCAGATAATAAGAACATTATAGTGTCCAGAGCACTTCTTGGCTTTCATCTATCTATGAGTAAAATTTAGAAAAACACTAGAATAAATGAGAAGTAAAATGTGTCATAATTAAAACCATAGTACTAAAGACAAAGAAGGAGCAAGACTCAAGGAAACAATGGTCAGAGCATATTCATTTATTTGTTCATTTTTAAAATAATAATGCCAGGGCTGGACTATGGTTCTTTCAGTTCAGAGTGTCTTCCTGACAAGGACAGAACAGGACCAATAATTGTTCTCAATAAATTAACTTCTAGTATGATAAATATACTCTAAGTGCAACTATTTTATAGAAAATAGTTGACCAAGATATTCTCTAAATCCTTGTTCATTCATTTTTCACTCATTTACTTGATAAATATTATTAAGCTTTATTATCAACTGAGAAATGTGTTAGGTTTCTAGTACAGCCAAACAGAGAAGATGAATTCCTTGGTTTTAAGAAGTTTTTGAGCTGGAAGTCTCCTTCCTGTTAACTGTCATAGTGCTAGAAAAGTGCTGTGTTGGGGGAGAAAAGTCATCAAAATGGGCTTAACCAACAGTGCGCTCTGTAAGCTATACAGCTGACCAGCCAGGCAAAATGTGCCAGTTGGTGCAATGATGGCTTGTCTGGTATAGGGGAAGCTGATTGCTCTCTGATTAGATTTGGCATCAGCTACATGGGAGGAAATTCATGTCTGACACTGAACACCTACTCCAAAACCTATGGCTGGGAAGCTCACAAGCTCAGGGGGGAAGCTACCACTGCTGTTTGTTTGTTTGTTTGGTTGGTTGGTTTTTTTTTTTGAAGTAGGGTTTCACTCTAGCTCAAGTATTCACTAATGGAGTCTCAGGGTAGACTTGAACTCATGGTGATCCTCCTACCTCTGCCTCCCGAGTGCTGGGATTAAAGGCATGCACCACCACGCCTGGCTACCACTGCTATTTGTATCTCTATATATCCCACTATAAATCGCCCTCTATATGTTTATGCCCATATATTAATGCCACTCTCACTTTTGGTTAGAGAAGCTTCTCTTTTCAGATGGTTGTGACTACTGGAGAGACTCAATACTACTCGAAGTGCTGAGAAGGGACAGTGGAGTACCCAGCATGGACACATCTCTATCACCCCCTCCAAGGCTTAGGGACCATAGTGGGAGAGATGGCAGAGGAAATGTAACAGCCAAAGCATGGGGAGGAGTGATTTGGGATGCTATGTTCCACATATAAAGTGGTCATGTCAAGTTTATGACCTCACAGTGGCTGATGCTAAATGTATAAGGCTGCAAAATATTAGGGAAAAAGTGTTAACACAAAAATAGAAGATAGACTAGTTGGAAAGAAAAGGAATTAAAGGAAGGGGGGATGAAAATTAATCTTTACTCCTTTATAAAAGTTTACAGCTCAATAAAGTGAACAGATATTTAAAAACAAAAGATAAAACTCATCATTTTAACACATTTTAAAAAGACCTGGCTATAATTGCTTAAAATTTAGAAAAATATTTTAAAGTTTAATAATTTCAGCTCCTGCTGAAAAAATAATTTTCTAGAATCTTCTTGCAATATGACTTTTATATAAGTTGGTATCACGCTTCAGTTAGATGGCCAGACTTTGAATTATATTCTTGCTCTTTATGAATTGTGTAACATTAGATAAATTATCCTTAAGCAAATTTTAAAAATAGAAATTGCTTTGTTTCAGAGAAAACTCATTAGCAAAATTATCATACTGTCTGGACACTATGCTGATCAATAACCACTTTGTTCTAAGTCCAATGGGTAATCTCCAGCTAGAACCTTGAAATTTCAGCAGCGTTTGACATGACTTTCTTAAAACGTTCTCATTCCCCAGCTTCTGTAACAGCTCAAGCTCCTCATTTGCTCTGTGGCTTGTTTTTAGTCTCTGTTGTGAACTCCTCTTCAGTTTGGGGTTCTTCAATTCTCTTTTATCTCCCCTGATATTTTCCTATGTGACTTCATACACATTTGTGGCATTGAGGATCTCAGTGGTTTTTTTTCTCCAAAATGTCCAGTCTTAAATTCCCCACCCCAGTGTCTTGAGAACCACAGTGTTATTATGATGCAATTGGTTACCTAAAACCTTTATTGTAATGCCTCATAGTTATTAGTTTTCTTCACATCATTTTCTATATAGTGATCATATTTTTAATACCCCCCCAACCATGCATTCCCTATTTAAAAACCCACCCAAAACTTTTCTTGGTTTTAGGATATATAGAAAATTCAACATGACTTTCATGGTCCAGTATGACCCAAGACATGACTAACCAGCTCTGGTAACTTTACGTTACTCTCTTACCTCCAAGGTGCTAGCTATAGAAATCTTTCTATTCCTCAAATGTGCTTTGGCCTATACTCCTTGAGAACCTCATAGTTGCTCTTTTTACTTTTTGGACTATTCCCTATGGTTTTGTCTTTAATACCTATGAAATCACTTTCCAAGAAAGTGTCTCTTTCCATTTTTTTCTATTGCCTGTTTGCTCACCCTGACGCATAAGCTCCCCTCAGCAAGGACTTGGTTTACTTACTGCTATGCACTCAACATTCAGAGGACTCTGGAACATGGTATTTTGCCAGTGATCATGTATGTAATGATACTTGTCACACTATCACTGGGGTCACTTTCCCTTATTCAATCATAGGCTCTTGTACCACCTACTTCTCTGTAGCTTCGATCACAGCTGTAGTTCTCCATTTCCTCATGAAGACAGAGTGACTATGACTAAGAAGGGTTACAGGGATGAATGAGGCATCAAGTCACCTGACCATGTCTACCTCTCAATTATCTTGTAAAAATAGAAAGTACAGGGGTGGGATAGGAAGGATCTTCTTTTAGGTTCTGTGGAGCCTTGAAGTTCTAGGTCTCAATCATTCTGACTTCAAGAAGCAGTAGGTACTTAGTGGCGGGGTTGGGGGCATGCCAAAGGTCAGAGAAGTGAGTACTATCTTAGGAATAAAGGGTTCAGGCTGTGGTTTTCAAGGTTAGTGTTAGCTGTGTGACATTTATCTTTCTGCATCACAGTAACTCCTGCTGTATAACTAAAGAAAATACCACCTTGCCAAGCCAGGAAGTAGAATCCTGGAATTCACCTCCTTCTTAAACACCTTTCTGTCCATCCATCCCTTCAATCCCAGGTATAAGAAATTCCATGTCATTTCTCAGCAATGTACTCCACACTGAGACTGAAAGACCATAAAAGAAAGTACTTGATCCTGAAGAGCTTGCCACTTGGTCAAGGAATCATATCCGTAGATATTCACAGTTCACATTTTAAAGATGTGATAGAAATGTGGAAATTGCTAAGACTAGTGAGTTCAGAGTTTCTAAAGGAAATGAGAACTGAGCTGAATCTTCAAAAAAGTAGAGACTAATAGGCAAGATTGAGAAGGACATTTTGGACTTGAGAGTGAAAGAGAGAAGGGAGAAAAGTGAGAAGAGAGGCAGGAAGACCACAAGTGGGAGGACGAGGAGTTCAGGGACTCCTCCCATTCCCGTTGGAGTGTCCTTACTGAAATGAAGAGCCATGAGAGATGGGGCTGGAGAAGTTAGCTGAGGACAGGTGACACCATCATGTGTACTTGTGACTTTATAAAACTGGAGTCACAGAGGTTTTTAGGGGAGAAGGAAAGTGACACTATCAGATTCATGTTTTGGAAATGCTATCCTGGAAGTTACATGGTATATGGCATGATTTAGAGAAGATGGAAAGTCAAGTCCACTCTATGTGTCCTTCGTCATGATTTCATTGTATGCTTCTACCAACATACAGCGTGATCAAATCTGTGATTTGAGAAGCTTTAGAGACAATTGCCTACCTCGAATTTGAATCTACAATCTTCCTGCAAAGTCCTACCGAATGGGTCCTGTACACACACACACACACACACACACACACACACACACACACACACACAAACTTACCCATTATTGTACTGCACAGCAGACAGCTCTCTGGGCAGGCAGACATCAGCAATTGCCCGTGGTTTTATTTCCCCAGGTACCCAGTGTAGCACAGCCACTGCCTGACAGATCTAATCACAGGCAGGGTCTCTTTTGCAGTCACCCCAGAGTAAAAGCTCAGTGTGTTCCCAAGGAAATGACTGAAACATACAAATCAATTGCCCTTTTCTTCTCTCTTTTTTTTTTGACCCCATTTTGAATGCAAGTATGAGGTTTGATAACAGTACCAGGAGAGGAGGTGGATTTCATACATCCAGGGGCTCATCAAAAGGAAGAAAGACTACACAAAGACAGAAGCGCTCAGCCTTGTGCTAGCCTCAAAGATTACCATAGCTGCTCTGGAGAATAGCCAGGAACCCAATCAGACTCTCAAATGTCAGTGTCAGAAAGGCAAAACCACCAGTGCCCACTCCTCACTGCCCTCGGATGGGGCTTTGCTTGCCACACTCATTCTTGCTATTCTCTGCCTATGTCTCTAATTACCTGCCTCTGGGCCTCTGTTTATGCTTTCCTTCTGCCTGAGACATCATCTCCCAATACATCTTTCCTGCCTGACCCAAATGTCATGTTATCTATGAGGATTTGCTTGGACAAGAATTTCTAAAGGGTCCTCATCATTGTAAGTGCACTTTTAGTATGATTCTTCTGGGTTTGTCTTGCATTGTGATTATTGACCCTTGTGTCTTACATCCTCTGCTGGACTGAGAGATTGTCAGGGGCATGGTCAGTGGTTATGTATCTTGTAGCATGGTGTAGGGCTTGGCACCCAGAAAACACTGGATTAAAATTGGCTAATTAAATAGGTGAAGTGGAACTAGAACTCACAGATATAAGTGACCCAATTTTTGGCCTTTAGGGATAATATCTAATCATGAAAAGAACTTGTCAAGACCTACTTGTTTCAGAAAGAGGCTAGTTAGGAAGGGACTGCATTCAGGGATTCCTATTTGCTTGCCAAGAAGCAAATTGTTCCTCCAAGTGGGTTGATCCCAAAGGCCCGCCTTTCCTGTGTGCTAGGTCAAGCAGCACTGGGTAGCAGCTAGGACAAGAGTAGGTTTTAGAGGCAGATATATCAGGTTGGCATCCTGAGTCCTAGGGCCATGAGAATCTAACTCATTCTATCTCTAAAGTAGAAATGGCAGTGTCTACCTCAGGGGAATATCATGAAGGGTTGAGATTTGAGTGTTTTGAACAGCCTCTTTCACCCTGCATAGGTCCATATTCCTACTTTATACACAAACACTTACTAAGGAAAATATGCTGTAACTCCAAATTTCTGGATTGCTGCTTACCTAGAAATGGGCCTTGGTTTCCATGTTCTTATTTGTGTCTTGCTGGGGGTATAGCTCAGCTCTAAGTTCCATTCCCGTGACCATGAAAACAGAAAAAATAAATTAAATCGAGCATCTCATTCTTCTGACCTTACCTCATGGGGCAGAAACTCGGAGAACTGAGGCCCATTCAAATGGAAATTTGGATTTAGAGTCTTAAAACCATGATTCCATTGACCATGAGTGGCATAGATACCTAGTCAGATGGAGCCAGGTTATAGAAGGTGGCTCCATAGGTGAACAAATAGCTAATATATTATTTTGCACCTGAACTACTGCCCAAATCAGCTGAGTCTCTCTTCATTTTCATCCCACCTCTCTCCATCAGCTTTTCTGAAACAAGAACAAATGCTCCTTTTAGAATCACATGAGGTTTCTCCCTGATTCTACCCCTTCAGTCATTCCCATTTGGTAATAGAATTCTTTTCAATTTTCTAGAAAAATACAAGGATAGAAGGAGGTAAGTACATACAGCCATATGGTATGGACAGCGTAGATGGAAGGCCCTACCTTGAGGTCTCCCGCAGCTCTGGTTGTACTCATTATCAACACTTGTCAGCCTCCTCTGTCTCAGAGAAATGACACCACATTGAATTTTCTTTGTCTCTCCTCTTCGCCTTTCTCTTCTACCGCTGTCTGCTCTTAGTGGGGAGGTTTTTGTTTGTTTGTGGAGTATCTTGATTTATAATACAGCTGATGTGTTAATAAACAGGAACAACTTTCATTCTCAGTTTCATACTACTTGGATGATAAAAGTATATGGGCATGCTTATACCATATAAATGAACAAAGAAGTTAAGAAGCTCAGAATCCCTATAATTGCTGTTCATCATTCAGCTCTCAAGCATTACTGGGTTACAATACACAGTGAGCTTTGTTTTTCACTTGTGAACAAAAATGGTAGAGGTACTGCTAGGAAGCCAAAACCTGTGGGCTGCTTTCTAACCTTTGGGAAATTAGTAAGCTCTTCACTTTATCTGGGTCTGTCTGTGCTCTTATTCATCTTTTTATGACAAAAAGAAATCTTTATACCTGTATGAAAAAGTTGTGATTTGCTTGTTTTCCTATAAGATCTTTTTAATAAAATATTTTTATTTTATTTATTTACTTCTTGAAAGAGAGAGGAAGAGGGGAAGATAGAGAGCATGGGTGCACCAGGGCCTCCAGCCACTGCAAGTGAACTCCAGACGCATGCACCACCTTGTGCATCTGGCTTTATGTGGGTACTGGGGAATCAAACTGGGGTCTTTGGGCTTCACAGGCAAGCACCGTAACTTCTGAGCTATCTCTCCAGTCCTTCATGTGAGCTCTTAAATGTTTTCAATAGTAGAATAAGTTCTCAAGGTCACATTTTGTTTCATGGCTAAATTTTCTTAATTAAAAGACCAATATTCATGCCACTCTATCAAATATGAATAATCACTTTCCTGTATCAATGGACACTGAGATTCAAGAGATGTATATTTGGGGATTATGCATCCTTAGAGAATGGCACAAATTCTGACTGAGATATTCAAGGGTTCCCAGTGCCATAAGCAAACTATTATGCTTATGCATACTATTTTACACACAAATAAACTTCTTCTTAAATTTACATATTACTTTGAAAATGCTTCTATTATATCATTACCTTGTAAATAAGCCTTTTAACCCAAATGTTTTCAATTACTACAGGAAATATAAATAAAATGACCACAAAATTGCCACTAGCATTTTATATAGTTAGACATTGAAAGATCAAATTAACTTCATTTTTCTTACCCAGTTATTCAAGAATGGATTTCTGAGCACATTAAGGCAGTATGTGATAATGACACTCAATAATGTGTGCTTTTTCAGCCTGGCTGCCTCTTTTTGACCTCAGCTACATTTGGTCATATCTCAATTTCTTCACTGTTACATTCATTTCACCCTTCAAGATGTCTTGATTTTGAATGTACAGGAAGTATTAACTGCATTGTGTTTACTTGATCTTTCAAATATCATATTGGTCTCCTCCATATTATGATTTTGGGTTCAAAGTGTTCAGGTATTTGTCATACAAAATTGACAAGAATAAAATAAATGATTGCCAAATACATACATTTGTCCACTTATGGGGTAAAGTATTCTTATATAGGACATATTAAAGTTTCAGTACGTTGGAAACAAAAGATTGCACAGCAAGGAGTTTCATGTTTTAAGAAATATTTAATAATAGACCTTTTTTAAAAAAAGATTTTTTGTGGTTTATTTATTTATTTTATTTACTTGAGAGAGAGGATAGAGAGTGAGAGAATGGTGTGCCATGGGGGAGAGTATGCATGGTCCAGCAAGCTTGGGTGAAGACCTGATGTATGCTGCATTCACGGCCTTGTTCAAACCATCTAACATCTTTGAGCTCTGGTTTCTTTATCTATAAAATGAGGATAATATATACCTTGCAGGGTTACCATGACAATTAAATGAGGTCACAGAGCAGTGTTTAATCTTTTTAAAATGACCATATGAGTTATTTACTGATTTCTCCAACAATCTAAATTTTCTTCAGACCACTGTCCTTGGCTGTGATCTCTTCAGGAATTCCTGTGTTCATCTTGCTCCAGAGAAAGTCTTTCCATATTGTCAACTCTCAGGCAGAGCAGAGCAGATGGGTCTATCCCACCACTCTGAGTTGTAACTGTCAGTGGATTTGTTTCTCCTGGACATTAGAAGGCAATTCAATATCAGACTAGATTTTGCCTTTCTTTGTTTTCCTGGGCATACCCCAGAGATGTGCATGCCCCATAAACTCATTTGTGTAGCTTAGAAACAGAAAGGGAGAGCAAGGAGAACAGTGAATTCCTTTGGCTCTAAGATAGATCTTCATTGTTAACCTTTTTGGGGTTTTCTTGTGTCATGAAAAGAGTTGATTGATCCTCTCATCCTCGAGGTGCAGTCTTTGACCATACACCCGCTCAATGGCTCTTGGAGGATGGCTTGTCTCTTGCCTGTGATCTGTGATGTTGTATGCCCCCTGGAACATTCCATTTCACCTTGCCTTTCTCAGGACAGTAGTTTCCTGAAACCTGATGGCTTCTATGATAGAAGGATCAGTGGCTTCCAAGTGATTTGAGCTAAGGTGATTATGGAGCTGTGTATTTTGGACTTGAAAGTAAAAAGACAGGCTGATTAAAGTGGGTTACAGCCCACTTGGGATAACAAACCCTGCACAGCTATGATAATTCCCAAAGAACCTGACTTTGGAGGGATGGAAAGGGACAGAAAGTGAGGAACTCCTCAAGCAAGAGTGACTTGAAAGTGTGCCATAGAAATAGGCACCACACCCCTCTAAAAGAGGGGCAGCTCTCAATCCCTGAGGGTTTGCATGAGCATATATATCCGAGAAGCTCAGTTTTGGCTGGAGTGCCCAAGTTAGGGAGTCTGGATCTTCCTGATATCCACATTCTGAAGATGTACTGATTCTCACATGCCACAGAGACAGGCAAGGTGATTCTCATCCCTGATAGCCCCTCTTTCCATCTCATAAAAAGCAAAGGGTTAGGCTGGAGGGATGTCTTAGAAGTTAAGGTGCTTGTCTGCAAAGCTTAAGGACCCAGGATTGATTCCCCAGTAGCCACATAAGCCAGATGCATAAGGTGACACATGTATGTGGAGTTCATCTGCAGTGGCTAGATGCCCTGGCATGCCCATTTGTCTCTTTCTCTTTCTCTGCCTCTCTCTCTCTCTCTCTCTTCCTCTGTCTCTGAAATAAATAAATAAATAAATAAATAAATAAATAAATAAATAAATAAATAAACTATTTTAAAAACTTTGAATGAATAAAAGAAAGCAAAGGGTCTCAGCTATTGTACTCAAGATGAACTTTTGTCTTAAAATGAAGCCCAATGATGCTTTTTCCAATGATTCATTTTTTTTCAATCAGGAAATTGTTGTTTAAATGTTCCCCTTGTTGTTCTGGGGAACTTGGGAGAAGATGAGAATGTTGGTAGGGCTGGATTGGTTGTTCAGTGTCTGTCTTTAACCATATGGCTAACTACCCCACTGTATAGAGAGCTTTTCATGTAACCTGCCTCTTTCTACATTTGTAAGGGAAGACACACAAAGGAACTGCAGTGGAGACTGACCAATTGCAGGAGGAACAGACCAGCTGGTATGCCATTACAGACCTGTTCTTAAAAGTATCCCAAGAGAAGAAACTACTTCTTCCTTCCAGGAAGTCCTCTGTTGTCTTGAGACAAGGGAATATTTAGAAACATTCTCTCAGCTCACCCCTTGGAGTTCACATAGAGGGTGGTTAAAAGTGGATTTCGTCCTCCTCCCAAAATAGATGGGAGAGATGATGGCTGCCTCCTGGATGAGCTTCTGCAAGTTTTATGAGGTTACATGAAAGCTACTGCCCTCAGTATCAGAAGCCTTGAACTTATGTGCTCTTTGCTTTTGGCAGCCTCTGTGGCAGGTGTCCTGAGAACCAGATGTCCGAGCTGAAGAGACAGATATGTTTACAGGGAACAACTGACCCCACTGTTCCTGGGTATTACAGCTTCGGTCAGTAGAGAGAAGGCCTCTTGAATGTTAAAACTGGATGTTTTAGCAGGTCAGACCTGATACTCGCCCCATTCTCATTAGCTATTTCAGACTCAGCAAGTCCACTGAAAACATTAAGGCCTCACTCAGAGCTAGTATATGATAAGCAATCAGAGGATGGTAGAGAGCAGAGTTAGATTTGGGCTTTCTACCTTGTAACTTTGAGACTTCCAAAGACAAACAAAATGACTTCAGAGTTTGGTTATATCACAAGACATATTTTCACATGTGCCTATATGATAGTTATTCTTGATTCTTAATTTTTCATAGTATTTTAAAATTTAAAGTTAAAATTTAAAATTTTTTAAATTTAATTTTTTTTTAATTTTTGGAGAGAGACAGACAGACAGAGAGGGAGAGGGAGACAGATAGAGAATGGGTGCACCAGCAGTCTCTCAGCTGCTGTGAACGAAATCCAGATGTGGGCGCCCCCTTGTAGGCAAGTGTGGCATTGCGCCCTTGAGTCACTTTGCATCTGGCTAAACGTGGGACCTGGAGATTGGAACCAGGTTCTTAAGCTTAGCAGGCAGGCGCCTTAACCTCTAAGCCATCTCTCCAGCCCCAAATTTTTAAATTTTAAAATTGATTTTTAAATGCTTTTAAATGATATTTAAAATTTTTATTTATTTACTTATTAGAGACAGAGAAAGGGTAAGAGGTAAGAGAGAGAGAGAGAGAGAGAGAGAGAGAGAAAGAATGGGCATGCCAGGGCCTCTAGCCACTGCAAACAAACTCCAGATGCATGTGCCACCATATGCATCTGGCTTATGTGGATACTGGGGAATCGAGCCTTGAACTTGGGTCCTTAGGCTTCACAGGCAAGCGCTTAACTGCTAAGCCATCTCTCTAGCCCAGTATTCTTGATTTTTAATATCTTTATTTATGATAGGATCTAGAATAACCTATGAGACAAATCTCTGGGTATTCAGTGAAGGACTTTCTAGATTCGGTTAATTGATGTGGGAAGACCCATCCTAACTGTGGGTGGTACCATTCCATGGGCTGGCCTCCCGGACTGAAGAAAAGGGGGAAAGTGAGTTGAGCACTAGCATCATGGCTCCCCAGCTATGGGTTGGTTGTGACTAGCTGCATCGTGACCATCTGCTTCATGCTCCTTCACCCATGCCTTTTCCATCACCATGGACTCTGTTCCCTGCAACTGTGAGCCAAAATAGACTCCCTCAAGTAATTTCTTGTCAGATATTTGGTCACAGAAACAAGGAAAGTAACAAACATAACCTATCTTAGGGCTGGATTATAGAATACACGGATTGGACTTCTGTAATCTTCATCTAATTAGAAGCGGATTTAGTCAGAAGACCTCAATTTATGTATCAGTCCTGCTATATTACCTTAAATAGTTCACTTACCTTTTCTAAACCATATGGAGTAATTGAGTGATTGAGACTCAAATGAGACAATGTGTATGAAATCCCTTTGTAATTTACAAGCCACTATAAAATTAAGACAATAGCACAATAATTATTACAAATGTAATTAATGTGTGGTAGACTGAACTGACATAACTTTCATCAGAAAGTATAGGTAGAAAAAGTGAAATCCTCATATAGTCTGGTCAACTTGAATTAAGTTGCAGTTTAAATCGACATTAGTAAATGATTAAGGAATATAATAATGAAATAAGGTCCTATAATTTTTTTTAAAAAAGACCATAGGTTGGGCTGGAGGGATAGCTTAGTGGTTAAGGCATTTGCCTGCAAAGCCAAAGGATCCTGGTTTGATTCCCCAGGACCCATGTAAACCAGATGCACAAGGTGGCACATGCATCTGGAGTTCGTTTGCAGTGACTGGAGGCCCTGGAGTACCCATTCTCTCTCTCTCTCTCTCAAATACATATATTAAAAAAAAGCCCATGTATCATATTGTGTCATGAGGGCAGTAGGATGATTTTAGGACTTCAGGATAAAAGTTAACATGAGTGTAAGAAACCTAGTGTGTGAGTCAGCTTTCCATCACCTTAACAAAATATCCAAAATAACCAATATATAAAAAGAAAAGTTTTAGTTTTTCTCACAGCTTTTGAGGTGCTAGTCCATGGCCATTTGGCTCTACTGTTCTGGGTTTTAGTGAAAAATGCGAGCTTGACGGAGAAATACATGAAGCAAGACTGCTCATGAGCCAAAGAGGAAAGAGTTGTGGGCACAGCCTCCCACAACTCCCTCCAAAAGCACATGCTCAGTAATCTATAGGTCTTTCCATAGAGGTCCCACCTCCCAAAGTTCCACCACCTCCAAGAGCACCACAGTGGGGACTGTGCCTTTTGAAGGTCTATAAGATCCAAACCACACTCACTAGCTTAGTCGCAAGTCATCTGGAAAACTTTCTTACAGCCTCTCTTCCAGTGCTTTCACACGTACCACATGGTCTTGTGTACCCATTCCTCCTGCCTATTGGCTCTACTCTTCATTTAATGAACAAGCCTTTGCTACCAGGCTTTTGTGTCTTCGGCCCCATAACATTCATTGATCTGTCTCCGTGGAAATGCATCCATGCATATGGCGTCTTCTTTACAGTATCATTTTCCAGCATTGCCTGTGTGACACCTCCCTGAGAAAGACATTCTAATGGGCTCATTTCAGGTTAGGTAGAGACTAGTCCAAATGGTTGTGACTGTGGGTGAGAAGCAATGTGATAACTAGGGCTTGATCTTCTGGGCTATGGGTAGGATAGTATCCTTAACAGGCTGAGTGGAACTGAAGGAAACTGAAGACCCCTTAGGGACCCAGCTGGCAACCCCACTGGCCTTTCCATTCTGTGAGCTCTGATGCCTGTATCAGAGGTCCATGTTTTAATATCTTATTTTGCCCTCCCAATCAATCTGTTGGGTTCTCAGAACATGATACAGGGAATGTTACATTGTATAGGACTCAGAATATTCAGAAACCCAGTGAGCACATGAAAAGTACTGTGAAGCCTTATTTATTGACGACCTAACAGTCATTCTTCATGTGCATATAGTACATTGTAGTAAGCGCAGCACATTCTTAGGTGTCAAGCAGTTTGATCCCTTTTAAACCCTTAATTATTATTGCATTCACCATAACAAATGAGGTAGAAATAAGGCACAAGGATAGGAGGTGGCACAGGGTGCGTCTTGCATTGTAGACATGGGAGGATCTAGGTTCCTTTAGAATATCTAGATGGAGGCGCAGGAGGCAGTTGGATCTATACTCTAGAGATAAAGCTGGGCAAGAAGGGGACCTGGAGAGATGGCTTAGTGGTTAAGCGCTTGCCTGTGAAGCCTAAGGACCCCGGTTCGAGGCTCGATTGCCCAGGACCCATGTAAGCCAGATGCACAAGGTGACACATGCACCTGTAGTGGCTGGAGGCCCTGGCACACCCATTCTCTCTCTCTCTCTATCTGCCTCTTTTTCTCTCTCTCTCTCTGTCTGTTGCTCTCAAATAAATAAAAAATAAATAACTAAACAAAAATTTTAAAGCTGGGCAAGAAGTCTGCATTTGGCCGTCATAGACATGGGTTGTGTGAACAAAAATAATGGTAGGGAATGCGGGGCTGGGGAAATGTCTCAGCAGGTAGGAGTACTTGCTATGGAGGCATGAGCCTTAAGTGGCCTGAATCTCTCTGAGTGCAGTTCTTCAGGACCCACATAAACACATATTGGCATAACCACTCATGCCTATAACTCTAGTCCTGTGGGAACACAGACCAGAGAACTGCTGGGGATCACTGGTCAGCCAGTCTGATCAAGAAAACAGCAGCTGCATGTTCACTGACTCTGACTCAAGGAAATGTGTGTGAGTGGTCCAGGCGGACACCCAAGGGTCTCTTCTGGCTTCCATACGCATGCTGCACATATCCCTGAGTATACCTCACACATACACTACCCATACTACACACTTGAAGGCATACAAGTACAGGCACAAAAAAGTAGTAGAAAATGAAATAAAACAGGAACCTCTGAGTACAGGAGATAGTCCAAAACAGTAGGCTAAGAAACACTAACTAACAAGCATAGAAAGAAGGGGCACATAGACATACAGAAGCATCCTGAGGAATGAGAGGAAGATGCCATGGGAGAAAGCTTTTCCCAACAGGAAGTTAGCTTTTCCCAACAGGAAGTAAGTAATAAACAGGTTAAATGCTTCTGAGAGATGACATGAGATAAGAGCTAGAAAAGTCCATTAGTAATTCTATCAGAGATCATTGGAGACTTTTACCAGCACAGTGTTAACGTAGTGGTGAAGGCATACGTCAAACACCACTGACAGGAAAAGGAAGTGGGAGGTGGACAACTAGGAAGTGTGAGCTCTGATGATATTTAACAGAAATTAGTGGTAAACTGGAATTCAAGAGACTCTGTAATTAGGGGGTTGAGTGAATATTTGTGTGTGGGTTTTTTGTTTGTTTTAAAATGGGAGAAATTTGGACCTGTTTAAAACCTGGAGGAGCAAGAAAAGACAAATGGGAAAATTCACAGGAGAGAATGTAGTGTTGCCAAGAAGGCCTGGGGAGCAGAGAGGAGAATCTTGGATTTGGGGGGAACACTTCCACTAATTTAACAGGGGGGCAGGGGACAGGATGTATATAGAAGCTGGTAAGTTGGTTGGCACTACGGAACTTTTGTTTTTTTCTTTTATTTGTATAAATAAGATGCAAGGGTATCTCTTAGGGGTAAGGATGGTGGTCACCTCCTCAGTACCCACATAAGCTAGATGCACAAGGGGGCACATGCATCTGGAATGTGTTAGCAATGGCTAGAGGCCCTGGCACGCCCATTCTCTCTCTCTCCCCCTGCCTATGTCTCTCTCTCTCTCTCTCAAATAAATAAAGAAAAAGAAAATATTTTTAAAAATATATCTCTTCCCATCACTATACCTGATGTCCTGTCCTTATTCACTCTCACAGTACCTCATCCATTCACTCGGGAGTCATTGGTGCACAAGGCCGAGGGAAGTGCGCTGGGGATACAGAGGCTGGAAGCACATCAGATAGGCAGTGAATAAGTATCTGTGGCTACAAAGGGAAGTAAATTTTACTGGACCAGTAATGGGTCAGGTCTATTGCCTTTGCTTTTGACATGAGCTCGTTAGAGAATGCTAAGTGCCTCAAATGTCCCTCTATCTTTCTTCCATGGTAAATGAATGGAATTAGGTCATGGCTTCCTCAGGCAAAGAATCCTTTCACCAGTCCACTTCAGGATTAGATATGATTGTCCAGCTAAGTTCTAGACAGTTAAATGTGAAGGAAAGTGATGTAGGTCACTTCCAGGTTAGGCCCTAAAGGGAAGAGCTGAAATGTTTTTCTGTGTGCTGGAGGAATGAGGGCTAGGTGGCTCTGAGCTCTTTGGGCTGTTGTAGGAGAAAGGGGATGGAGCAACCCCATGGGAAGAGCCTGGACCTCATTATTAAGGTCTTCACTTTTAACCTAAGGCTTAGAAACAGCTGGACCTCCATCTGGCTTTAGCAGTGGGTTTAGCGGGAAGCAGAAACTAAGGAAATGGCTGAGTTTACGATGCAATTTAGGATTATGGTGGCCATGATCCTTTAGTCCTACAAGTTGGGAGTTTTAGCAGGAAATAAAGGAATTAGGCCTTCACCTCCATAATCTCACCTACTCCTGACCCCAACCTCACAGAAAGCATACTGTTGTCCCTGTCCTACAATCTGTGAGACTCAAAGGGGTGAACGAAGGCGCCAGGGCCGGCAGCTGTGGAGAGCAACAAGGCTGGGGCCGGAGTCTCGGGCAGCTCCTTCCCTTTCCTTTCGGCAGAAAGCGTCTTATTCACGTGAAGGCCTCAGGATGCAAGGAGCTAACTCAGTCGCATCAGTCCTGTGGCTCAGCAGGGGCGAGAACTCACTCTCCTCTTCCAGACCACCACATCCCACCACATGAGCTCCTGCCCTAACTGTGGTGACAGGGCTGAGGAAGGGGAAGAGAGCACAAATACCCTCAGGCCGAGAACCCTTTACAAGGGAGCCAGGTGCTATAAATTTCTCCAAAGTTTCAGCCCCTCTCTACACTTGCACATCTGGAATGCCGCATAACCCTTGCCTCTCCAACCCCCTCTCCAAGGAGGACTTCCTGGAGTACTTTAATGACTCACCATTATAAATAATATACTCTACCCTTTCTTGCAAAAAAAAAAAAAAAAAAAAAAAAAAAAAAGCTCTTGGTTTCTGCAAAACCAGCAAATTACTCCAAATCATAATTTCATTGAAAACACTAGAAAAAAAAAAAAAAACACCTTTCATACCCTGAGGTAGGAAAGGTTTGGGAGATTTATGTCTTTCCTTGAACACACAGATTTATAACAGTGGATAATGTACGTTCATTTCATCCATATTTATACCTGAATTGATGCAGAGTCTGGTATCCATTACTTTAATCTATGTAACTTGATCATCAGAAATCTGAACCATCATTTTAACACGTATTACAAAGAGTTTCTTTTGGGCTTAAAGGAAAATGACGGCAGAGAAGAAAAGCCATTAAGACCCAGCTGCAGTCACTTATTCCTGCTGCTCTCCCTTCTGCAGTGCGTGTGTGGGTTCCCCTCCCTGTTTCCCATCAATACCTTCCTGGACACACATTTAATCCCTCCATAGCCTGTGGTACTAATCATACTAAGACTGGAGAGGAAAGGAGAGGAAAGAAAAAAAGAAGACAAGAAAAGAGAAAAGGAGAAGACAGAGAGAGAGAAAAAAAATGATAGGCAAGAAAATTCTGGGGAACTCATGCAAATAAATGTCTGGTATTCCCTCCAACCCAGAGCTCGCATGGAGGTGATAGCAATGGGCCAGTAGTAGCCTCTAGTCACTTAGTAGAAGTGAAAATATGCAGGGTCTGATCAAAGCTTCCCTCTGACAGACAGTGGAAATTAAACCCAGATACCAGTTCTCAAACTGCATTGCTGGCACTCAGCACATGGTTCCCGTCCAACTTCTGAGCTCCAAACAGCGGCTCTAAATTCCAAATGCCTGTCCTGGACTAAAGCCAGGTGGTGGGTTTTGGAGAGATCTGGGACCCTGGAATATATTAGGTGGAAGATGAAGAATACAAGGCCTGGAAGGTCCCTACAGCAGCTCCATGTCTGAGAGCCCTCACCTCTGCAAGTTCCTATGGCCGTGGGGACAGCTCTTTTGATCTGTTTTGTTCCCTGGTGTGGTCGGGGCTGACCCTTAGAAGGTGCTTGATATGTTTTATTGAATAAAATTCCCTTCATTACACACCCTTCCAGTGCAATAAACTGCAACATGAGTAGATATTATTATACATTAGCCAAGAATGAAACCAATGAGGTTTCATAAAATTAGGGGTCTTGATGAAAAAATAGTAATAGCCAATTACATCCATTAAAATCTTTTCATTCTTGAATCTTCCAAATTCTATCCCATTTTTATCACATGGGTGGAATTGTGGCTTGTTTTAGAAAGATCTTGAAATCTTGGAGAATGATGTCACCTGATGCCCACAATAATCTTGTGATGTGATCAAAACTAACTTCAACCCCACTACACAATGCAAAAGTTGCAAGTCAGAGGTTATATAACTTGCCTTGTGCTGTCCATCAGGCTTTGAGCATGGCTGCTTCCTGATTCTCCAGCCCACATTCTCCTTCTTTCTCTCCACTGCTGCCACAAGGTTGTGTTCCTGATAAGAATAAAAGGAGAGGGAATAAAGGGGGCATTTGAAGAGTGTCTGGTGATAGCTAACCTGGCTCCAATTAGAACCCAGGAAAAGATTCCCAGGCCACAAATCACCAGGGCTGCTAGGTACTTTTCTCTAAAGTCTCCTAAGGATAGACTTAGCTTTGACTATGTAGGGGAGCAAATTGCAGCTGTCTGATCCTTAAAATCAGATAGTATAATAATCTGGCTTCACATTTTTCTGATGAGACTGATTTTTGTAAAAGGAAACCTACATTTAAAGAGGGGATTAAGAGAGCTTTGGTTTCATTGAAATTTAAAAGTTTTTGCTACAGTAATATACATAAATCCATGCACATATGTAATATATACATATATAGGAAAATGATAGATGCTGTTATATATACGTAATATGTAATAAGTATAGTTTTATATTCATATGTATTTGTGAAGCTGGGGAAATGGCTCAGAGGGTAAGAACACTTGTTGTGTAAGCATGAGGGTCTGAGAGGGCCTAATTCACCCTATGTTTGATTCCTCAGCACCCCAGGCAACGGCTGGACATGGCCACACACACCTGTAACCCAAGTCCTGTGAGGAGTGGAGATGGAAGAATCTCTATGGTCAGTCTGTCCAAAAATGGCCGCTCCGGGTTCAGTGACAAACTCTGTCTCAAGGAAACAAAGCTGAGGAGTGGTAGAGGAGGACACCCGGCACTCTCCTCTGGCTTCCGTGTGCCTACACTAGGCACATGCACCCCCACACATGTTCACACAACACAACACAACACAACACAACACAACAACACAGCACAACACAACACTCTCTTTCTCTCTCTCACCACTCCTGTTTGTAGAAAAGATTCCTAAGGGTCAGAGAAATTTTGTCTTGGCTGGGGTTTCATATGGAAGAGGTGGATGTCTTGGGATTTGAGCCTGGATCTGAGTAGTTTCATAGCCTGTGATCCATGCCATACATCTTCACCATTTCCTTTAGCACATCTCTCCCAGCTGCATCCGAAAGTCTGAATTCTGAATAGCTTATAACAAAACATGTATTTACCTGTTATTGTTGAATGGCTTCTCCAAGAACATGACTGCATTAACCTCCTTCAAATCGCAGAGTATTTTTGTTTCAGTTTTATGGAAAACTTCTCATCTTTACCTTTCTTGTTTCTGAAGCTAACCCTGTGAGATCTTAGGCTACTGCTATCATTTCATCACCATTAGGTGGATGAGCTAATGCTCTGCAGGCCCCATGGTTTAGTCAAGATTGAGCAGTAAGCCTGGACTCATTCATGCACTAATGCTCTGGCCCAAACTCCAGCTCAGTACCTACAGTTTCTAGAACCTTTAACTTGCTGAAATTTACAGGAGACCAGAATTTGTTACTAAGTTACAGCTGTCAGAGCCATTTCTTATGGGACTTTCATGGGCAGCATAATTTGACTTTGCAGTTATCTTGTACTCAGAATGGAGGTGGCAAAGAAGTTGACAAAGAATTGTGAACTATAGCCACTTACCCTCAAGGAATTGGCAATGACTCTGAGAAGCAAAGCTGAAAATAAATATCTGTGTTATTTGGGCAAAATGAGGCATCTTCCATTCTTAAATGTCTATAAAGCTCACCAGGTTCCCCATGACCCTACATCTCCAAAAGCTTAGCCCAGTGTCTGGTGTTCATCAGACCAGAGCTCCTGCATACATCTGGGCCCACCACTACCACATCTGCTAGGAACATGTAAAATGATGGGTGTCTGGCCAAGACAAAGGCCCAAACAACTCACTGTCTTCTTTCTTCATAATCACACACTTCCCATTTTCATCTCCTATTCCATCTGTTGTATTTGAACTTGACCATATTACTGCACAAATAGCATTGAATGAGTCGTGACTCAGGTAGCTAGGGTATATGCTCATTATACCTGCTCTCCCTACTCCTCAGCACAACTCTGGAAGAGAAGAATTGTGGTTCCTCTTGTGCTAACATGGAAATGGAGGCTGAAAGCAAAAGCAAGATTAAAGAAGTTGTCTGAGGAAAATCAGAAACCCTGGGCTGGAGACCTCAAGTCTCCAAAGACTTCCATAGGCAAATCTGTGACCGAAGCAGCCTCCTGGAATTTGGCCACCAGATTCTAAGAAATGGGCCCTCGTGAGGGTTAAAAGTGTAGCTTTGGCATCAGCTTTGGCCTCAAGCTTCAACACTGAAGGCATTGGGCAAGGCAGATAGAAATGACTAGGTCACATGAAGTCACCCGATGACTCAGGAGAAGGCCCTAGTCCTGAGGCCTTTGGATATGTTTTTTGTTTTTGTTTTGTTCTTTTCATTTTTAATCTTGTTGAGGTAGGGTCTCATTCTAGTCTAGACGGACCCATAGCTCACTATGTAGCCCCAAGCTGGCCTTGAGGCGATCTGCCTACCTAGCCTCCCAAGTGCTGGGACTAAAGTTGTGTGCCACAATGCCCAGCTCCTACAGATCTCTCTCTTTCTTTCTCTTTGTTTTTTTTTTATTCTTTTTTGTTGGTATTTATTTATTTATTTATTTATTTATTTTGAGGTAGGGTCTCACTCTAGCCCAGGCTGACCTGGAATTCACTCTGTAGTCTCAGAGTGGCCTCAAACTCACAGCGATCCTCCTACCTCTGCCTCCCGAGTACTGGGATTAAAGGCATGCGCCACGACACCCAGCTTTTTTTTTTTTTTTTAATATTTTATTATTTATTTGAAAGAGAGAGAGATATACAGAAATAGGCAGGTTGAGAGAGAGAGAGAATGGGTGTGCCAGGGCCTCCAGCCACTGCAAACGAACTCCAGATGCATGCACCCCCTTGTGCATCTGGCTTACGTGGGTCCTGGAGAATCAAGCCTCGAAGCGGGGTCCTTAGGCTTCATAGGCAAGCGTTTAACTGCTAAGCCATCTCTCCAGCCCGATGCCCAGCTTTTTATTCTTTTTTTGAGGTAGGGTTTCACTGTGGCCCAGGCTGACCTGGAATTCACTACTTAGTCTCACGGTGGCTGCAAACTCACGGCGATCCTCCTACCTCTGCCTCCTAAGTGCTGGCATTAAAGTTATGTGCCACCACGCCTTGCCAGAGATATCTTAATACCTGGACAATTATCTCTTTCTCTCTATCTGCCTCTTCCTCTCTCTCTCTCTCTAACAAATAAATAAATCAATAATAAATTAATTAATTAATTAAATTAAAAAAAAGAAGTTGTCTTAGGTCTCACCTATAGTCTGAGCCCATAGTGGGGGGGGGAGTTCAGAAAATCCCATTTAGTGGGAGAACAGGGTTAGTGAACCTATACTGAAAAACAAAACTAAGCAAAGACGGTAAACTAATCTTGCTTTCCTCAATATGCCAGTGATCTGACATAAATTTAAGGATAGATCCCATATTAGAATATGCCAAATAGATATAATAATATAATAGCCAAATAGATGTCTCTTTTTATGTTACCAGGGGAGATTATTTTAATCTCTCCATTAATTTTTCCACCACTCATTCACACCAAAATAACTTACACAATTGCATGTAAGGCTTTATTTACATATGGCTGCTCACTTTACAAAGAACCTATCTTTATATAAACACATATATGTTTATATTTATTGACTTAAACATACACATCTACATGTACATTTAATATATAAGTAAACTAACTTGAGCTTGAATTTTGAAATGGTGAAAGTGGGATTGCAACCTAGCTCTCCTGATTCCCACTACTAGGAATTCCACCCACTAAATGCTTATTTCTCAACTTTCATTGAGAAATCTCTGCAGAGTGATTTCAATGGGAGCTTATGAACTTCTGATTCCTAAGTTCCATGACCAAAGATTTCAATATGATTGGTCTAGTGTGTGCTTCAATATTCAGACCTTTTTAATTTTTATTTATTTGTTTGTTATTTGAGAGTTATTTGAGTGGGGGAGAATATGGGTGTGCCAGGGCCTCTAGCCACTGCAAACGAACTCCAGATGCATATGCTACTGTGTACATCTGGCTTATGTGAGTACTGGGTAATTGAACCTGGTCCTCAGGCTTTGCAGGCAAGTTCCTTAACCATTAAACTCTCACTCCAGCCCAATATACAGACTTATTATAATGCAAACACCAAGCTTGAAAGCCACTGGTTCAAATCATTACTCCATCCATTAATTTCTTATTCCATCTGTGACAATGTATCACCTATTTATTAGCTTAGTTTAATAACTCAGAAGTCCTGAATAGTCTCACTTGACTAAAATAAGATCATCATCAGGGTCATGTTTCATTGGGGAGGTTGTAAGGAGAATTGATTTCTTGCCTTTCCAACTTTTAAAATCTTTTGTGTGTGCATACTTGTGGCTCTTTGCTCCATCTTTGAAACCCACAGCAGGTGCAGGTCTTCCCACAGAGCATCATTGTGACCTTTCTCCTGCTAGCTTTCCACGTTTAAGGGCCCTTGTGATTACACTGGGCACACCCTGTTGTCCGAGGTAATAGTTCTATTTTAATATCAGATACTTAATATTCATAATTTCATCTACTACCTAATTCCTCTTTGCCATGTAAGGTGACATGTTCATAGGCTCTGGGGATTAGAATATGAGTATCTTTAGGACTATAACTCTGCTTACTGTGATTATAATTTTAAATTCAAATGAAACAAAGCAAAATAGGATTTCCTTCCAATTTCACCTGCTTACTGAGTGAATCCAGAAAGCTGGACATTCTTAAACAAGATAGCCAAGTCTTAGCTGCCGGGTATTTGACAGCTTCTCTCTTCTGTTCTCTTTGCTCTACTTTCCCACTAGTAAGGAGACCAGTGAGAGCCTGTCACTCTCTGGGCTTCCCACAGCTGCTGTCACACTACTTGAAAACACAGCCCAGGTGACCAACGCTCCCAATGCATCCCGGGACGAAGCAATATGTGAGCTGCCATATGCTCCGGTGGGTTCCGGCTGGTGCAGAGCAGGTGTATGGCATCCGGGCCAAGCATCTGGAGGAAGGCAGATTCGCAGAGGGGAGAAACCGTTTTCAATTTACCACAGGATGGTCTAGGAAATAACAGGGCTGGTCTATTTGCTTCTCTCCCTTCCCCAATCATTTCTTAAGAAGTAGAAGTTGGTTCTGGTTTTCATTCTGAACAAGCCAAGGAAACACTTTGAACATGATGTTTGTGCTGATTTAAAAATTATTCTCCTAAGTTCTCCAACATTCAGAACCCATCAATTATTAACATGCAGAAGCTTCCAAATATTTATAATGACAGCACTATCATTATGTTAAGCTATTATGACAGGAAGGGGAGGAGAGCAGTTTAACCTCAGTCAAGGTGTATGTCTGGTACATATGTTTTTCATGCTTTAATTTAGGGCTCAGACAACAAGTTTGCAATGCACTGTCAGGTCTAAACAATAGTTTCTTATTCCTAAAGATCAGTGTGCTTATAGATACCTGAGTGTTTTCATTTTTAAATATCTGCAAATGACTTTTCAAATTAAATAGATCACTTATGGTGGCAGGTGAAAGGAAGAGAAGAAAAGGAAAAGTTACATGCATGATACTCCACGAACAACCAATTACCTCACATCAGCTCTGAGAATGCATCTTAATCAATGTTATTATTGCCTTTGCTTCCATAAAAATGAGTGACTGGTACACACAGAATATGCCATCCACTTTTACAAAAAAAAAAAAAAAAAAAAGTTTGGACCATTTATTTCCATAAAATGAGCTGTACATCATATATCAAGCCTAGGCATTTTCTGTGTGACTGACTTTGGAGACAGTAGGTTGACAATCTTAAGTTGAAATTATTTGTACTCTACTCCTTCTGTGACTGCATGATGCAGGGTTCTCCCAGAGGGGAGGCAGAAAGGACATTTTGTGGGTTGATGGGAAGCAGACGAGAAAGATCCATTGGGCTTTCTAATGCAGATGATGTGCAGAGCAGAGAGGAGCCAAAGGGGATCCAAGGACCCTGATTGGAAGGTTCCAGTGTGTTCCATCTGTTACAGCCCCAGCCTTTTCATTAATGCCACGTAAAGGCGAGCAGAGTCACAGCTGGTGAAAGGGTATCTGTTTGACAGGCTCAAAGCTTGAATCTCCTCTCTTCTGAAAAGACTGGATGTTTCTAGGGGCCTTGCAATGGTCCACCTTCAGTTTAAGGTCAGAACACAGTTACTGTCTAGTGTGACACAGGCCTAAGCATAACTTCAGTAGTGTAGATGGCATTGGGTTGTCAGTGCAAACGGTGGCCTATGAGAGCACGAGTCATGCTGAAGGTTAGCATCCTTATCTGAAAAAAAGAAAAACAAGAAAATTTGCTAGTATTTAATTCCAGTGCTATTATGAGGTATATCGATGAGCCTTCAGTAAGTGCTGTAACAAGTTTCTTTTTTTTTGTTCCCATGTTATCTCTGTTGCATATGGATGAAGATAAGAAAATAAGAAAGAAATATCAGGGTTAATACTTCAGGTGATTAAGAAAAAGAGACCTACATGTCATGCAAACAAGAATTGGGCTGGAACTTATGAATGGGTTCAATGTTTTATCCACATCTTATTTTTAATAATTCAGAGAGCACAGATTTAGAGACAGGCTGCCTGGATTGAAATTTTAGTACAGTCTAATTCTGGACAAGTAGCAGAATCTCTCCATGCCCCAGTTATATTAGGATAACTGTACTAACTTCATGTGGTTGTTCTGAGTGGATGCAAAGCACCTAGAACAGTGCTTACCACATAGCGTTCATTTGAATACTTACATGTGGTTGCCCTTACCTTCGCTTCCCTACCATTTGGGCAGTTCATGCATTTCCATTGTGCTGTTATCAGCAAGGAAATAAAAGAAGAATCTACCTTGTGTTTAAGATTTGAACGCCTGCCTCTTGAGGAAACTAACTATTCAGAATTGAATGAAAGTGTCAATCTGCACAACCTCCCTCCTTTCCTCCCTCCCTCTTTCCTTCCTTCCTTCCTTCCTTCCTTCCTTCCTTCCTTCCTTCCTTCCTTCCTTCCTTCCTCCTTCCCTCCCCCTCCCTTCCTTCCTCCCCTCCCTTCCTTCCTTCCTTTCTTCCTTCCTTCCTTCCTTTCAAAACCAGAGCAGAGGTCCATGGCTGCAACTCGGAGATAATTGCAGGGGAAAGTACATGTAATAGATGTGAGCAGGTGCCTGAAAAACTGACCACACCCAAATATTACTGTCCTTGTGCAAGCTGGGGATCAGTGGTGGAATCAATAAGAACCTCACACTGATCGGGGAATGTAAGAGCAAAAGAGACTTGTGCCATTCTTCAAAGTAGAGTGACTGGGAAAGACAAGACCAAACAAAGTTGCAATTGTGCCATATATTAAGGCAAGCAGGGGCTGGAGCAGCTTCATCAAACAGTATCGCTGACTGCTGTAGCCAAAGTGATCCCAGTTACTGGCTGGGGGAAATCGAGACTTGAAGGAGCCTTGAGGACTAGAAAAAGATAACTTCTGGTGATCCGTGTGGAGTGGCGAGCAAGCATCCAATTGCATGATGGATGTTTCAACAGATGTCAGCCTGAAGAGACAACCCTGAAGACCAGATGCCCCTAATCCCCGAGTAGAGTGATATGCTAACTCCCCTGAACTTGGATGCAACCCCAGGAATAGGAGACATAATCCTCAAATCACTGAGATTCAGTTTCCACATATCTCCACTATTTGGAAAATAAGGTCTTAAGATAGAACCCAAAATGGGCTTCAGGAAAGTCCTAAATAGTTTCTCTTCCACACTGGAGTTATAACTAATATTCATACCTAACACATATAAAAAGATTAGTGAAAAACAGTTTTAACGTGTTAACTTGATGAACTATTTTTAAGACAGATTTCTTAAATTATATAGTCCTCAGAACCATCCACACATGGAACTCAGCAATTTCATCTATTGAAACATTCATTATGTAATAGTTCAAAAATATAAATGTAAACAGAAATACAGTGAATGCTAAAATATTCATTTATTAACACAACTCCATGCTACTCCATCCAACCTCCCTATAATGCTAATCCCCAAGACCCTAGATTATTTTGTACCAAGTTGTAGACCTCATATCATGTCATTAGTTGAATATGTAGTGCTAAAAGCCAGAATTCTTTTAAAGAACATAATTATGGTACTAGTAACTCCCATGAAGATGTGGTCATTCCTCAGTTTCATCAAATATTTATGCAGTGCCAAATCATGGTTTTCTCAAAAAAAATTTATATAGTTTTTTTTTTCTTGAGACAGGACCCATATAATTCCCACATACTGCATTTTTCTAATATTCTAAGAACTCTTTTAATCTATAGCTTTTCCCTCTTTTATTTTTCTTATAATATATTTGTTGAAGAAAGCATCATCGATGTTGTCCTATAGTTACTCACATTCTGGATTTTGCTATTTACAACTTTATGGTAATAATCAACATATACTTAATGGTTAGATGCAGTCAAAAGGTTTGCCTGACTTATGTTGATGCTTGGTTTAAAAAAAGTCATAGGTGAGATTTCATAATTCTAACAGGATGCACATGATGTCTACCTTTTTTTTTCTTCCTGTGTGATGTTACTGCCATTAATTATCATTACTGAGATGAATTACCTATTCAGGGTTTGAAAAATGAACTTCTAATTCTTTCCCCTTTCATCTACTGGTTGGATGAATTACATTTATAAAAAGAAACTTCCTCAATGAAACATTTGGTTTCTCTGAAGTTATGTAGAAAACCACGTGGATTTGTTCTCTTATATAATAGTTGTCAGAAATAAAAAGAGAATTGAGCATTTTTCCCATCATACTCCAAAGGTTACTAATAACATTTTCTTCAAATACCATTATAAAATCATGGATGTTTTACATTTGTGAAATCAATGCATACATGTGCTATTCCTATAATGCTCATATTGCTTCATCTTGGTCCAGGGTGAAACTGGCTCTTAAGTTCCTTTTTCACACCCCACTAGTTTTTAATAGTGTCCTTGCTTTTTGTTATGATAAAGTGTTTCCAGCTCATTTTGTGTATTTCAAACTGTTACAGACCTGGAATCAGCCACGTCTCCAAGAAGCTCTGGCTCCTCCAGGAGAGTTATTTAGAGAACATCATTTGGGTGCTTGTAGTGTTTCTTGCTACTGAGCTAGTTATTATTTCTGTCTTTTCACTGTGCCAACCTCTATGTCATGAATACATATGGATATTCCCAGCTTAAGTTGCAAATTACAGGGGCTTTATTTAACTTGTTTGAATCTCTTTTTTCTCATATACTATAATTTTGGGACCCAGTGATGAACATTGTATTAAGGTATTGCCACTTGTATTTTACCACATGGAATACATCAGTACACATTATATGCATAATCATTTCAGAATAATAATGTCAATATTTATTGGTCACAATATTATTCAAAATAAGGTGTTTTTTTTCTTTTCCAAGGGATATCTCATTAAGAATGTTCTGAAAATCCCCTGCTTCAAAAAGTTTAACTTCTGCCTCTGTTCTTTTTACTCCAGTAACTCTCTTTTGTGTGTGTGTTGGGTATGTGTGCATGCATGTTTGTATACATGTGTGGACATATGTGTGTGTAGGTACACACACATGTATGTGTGTGTGTGTAGGTCAGAGGTTGATGCTGAATCTTTCCTTAGTTAAATTCCATCTTAGTTTTTTTAAGATTATTTATTTATTTATTTATTTATTTATTTATTTATTTATTTATTTGAGACAGAGGGGGAAAGAGAGGGAGAATGAACACTCTAGGGCCTCTAGCCACTGCAAACAAACTCCAGAAAGATACTCCACCATGTGCATCTGGCTTATATGTGACCTGGAGAGTTGAACCTGGGTCCTTAGGCTTCACAGGCAAATGCCTTAACCACTAAGCCATCTCTCCAGCCCCATCTTAGTCTTAGAGACAGAGTTTCTCACTGAACAGAGAGCTCAACAGTTTGACTAAACTAGCTGGCCAGCAAGCCCTATGGATTCTGCTGCCTGTGCCTCCTCACAATGGGATTACAGCTACATGGGTGCTGGGGATACAAACTCAGGTCCTCATGCTTATGGGGTAAGCATTTTATGGATTCAGCCATCTTCCCAGCCTCTGTTAACTCTCGTTCCATGCATCAGGTTTTTAGTTTTATCTTCTTCAGATTGATCTGAAGAATGACTTGATTTACAGGAGATAAATGGTAGCTGTGACTATGGGAAATTAATATGAATACTCACTGTCTCTGAAGATTCCAAATTTTTGTACTCTCTTCCATGCATCTTTATTTATTTATTTGAGAGACAGGGAGAGAGACAGACAGAAAGAGATGGAGAAAGACACACAGAGACACACACATACAGAGAGAGAGAGAGAGAGAGAGAGAGAGAATGGGCACTCCAGGGCCTTCTGCCACTTCAAAAGAACTCCAGAAGCATGTGCCACTTGGTACTTACTGGCTTTACATGAGTACTGAGGAACCAACTCAGGCCACCAGTCTTTGCAAGCAAGTACCTTTAACCTCTGAGCCATCTCCCCAGCCCTTCCATACACTTTTGTTTGCTAATCTTTGAGATCGATTGATTGCTTGTCTATCTCCCAAAGCTTCTTCCTCAGAAGAATTGAGTTTCTTCTTTGGACAGACATGGTATGGTATTTCTCTGGTCACATATAAATGGAGGAGGAGGTGAAAAAGTCCAGGCTTCAATGGTTGAAAATTCTGACTGAAAATCTTATATTCTCTCATGGACTAGCTATCTTGTGGGTAAACCACTTAGCCTCTCTGGCCTTAATTTCCCATGTGCCTAATGATTATAATGATATCCAATATAATTATTGCAAGGATTAAATGAGTGATATAGAGCAAGCAATTTACATGGTACCTGGAGCATAACTGGTGCTTAAGAAATGTTTGCTTCATCTACACCCCATGTTTTGAGAACTTAATCTTCATTAGAGCTATTATAGTTATAATTGAGAGCACATAGGTCTTTCATGGACAGAATTTGCCACATTGCCAGAAAGTTTATTCCTGCACCATCTTTCACTGGTGTTTGTGCAGACATACACCTCCCCACCTAATTATTCTCCACATTTCCCTGCCTTCCTCAGTGTTCTTGGAAATTAACTGTATGAAATGTATCAAAAAGCTACCTGTTGCTATAATTTTCTGATGACTTTAGTCATTAGGAGTCCCAATAGGAATTGAAGAGCTTATATGTCCTTCTCTCATTCCCCTTCTATAGGGGTGCGTTTCCTTGGTTGAGTCCTCTTTGGAAGTCCAACACTGCCTCTTGTTCATTTCCCTCAAATCTGCCTGTTCCTTTGTAAATAGTCCCTTTATTAAACTCACTTCAATTACCCACTTTGAGTGGTGCCATCTGTTTCCTGCTGAGACCCTGACTGATACAATTCCCAATCAAGAAAATAATAATGAGATTGTTAGTCAATGAGGCACATTTTGCCTCAATTCCTTCAGTTATTCTAAAATCTTAAACTCACATAAATTTAAATTATTGGAAAGCAAAATGCCTAGACCTCAGTAAATTACCCCAAATACAAGTCACTCGATGACTTTTGCTTTCACCCCCATTGCCCTCAGCTTTTAACCAAGGGTCAATACAGGAAATGTCATATGTTATCTCCATTTCTCCTTCCATGAATGTTCTGCTGAATACAGCACCTATTAGCATGGCCAGTGTGCCTGATATGGTGACCTGGAAAGAGAACAACCTTTGGAGTTAACAGGTACAGGCTAAAGTCAGTCCTCTGTAACTGACAAGCCATTGCTCTTAACTTCAATCTATCTTTTTCTTTTTTTTTGTAAAATAGAACAAATATAGATTTTTTTGAATAGTAATGAAAAAGTGAGTTTTTAAGCTAAAAACGACATAAATATTCATGAGTAGTATGAATATATTAAATTTGTTTAAAATTTATAACAGATAAAAGGTTTTCTTTACTAAGGAACTGCTGCCCTTTCTTTATTCTATAGAAAAGAATATGACTGTAAATATCTTTTTGCTTTAATTTATGAGGCAGGCACAATTATCAGTAATATATTATTACTAGGAATGTTTTGCTATTCTATAATTTACTAGTATTTGTATATACACTTTACTTACTTGTATATAATTTTGCTTATGCCTATTTTGAAGATATTATTACAAACATGTTCCATGTAAGCATGTAAATATGATTTTGAGAGAATATAGGTTCTACCAACATGGGTCAGGAAAATTCATGGAAGAGGAAAGATTGTGAGAGCCACAAGTTGGGACGTTATGAGACATTGCCTCTTCCCCATAACTGATGGCTACCCTCACAATGCACCACCCACATTCCCCAAAGAGGAGGGTCCCTTCGGAGGGGTGAAGACAGGGAGGAGGCTAATGATGGTACTAGCATGACTGTATACACACTATGTACATAACTAATAAAAAAAGAATATGGGTTCTAAACAAACAAAGCAATAAACTCTAAAAAAGAAAGGGAAAATGTTCAGAATTGTGCATTCTAGGTGAAGAGTCATTATTTCTGCAGCACCTTTTTCTTTCATTCCACACCACCAGTGTTCACAGTGATGGCTGCAACCTCCGATACTCATGATGCTTATCTGGAAGTCAGCAATATGCACACCTGTCTAGCCATCAGAAAGAAAAGGTGTTATATATAGATACAGATGCTATAGCTACATACATCTAGAGCTATATCTAGATTCTTGTATATATTATATTATAATATATATTATAGTTTTTTGACATAAGAAGAAAGGAGAAAGAGGATGATAAGGAAGATAAGGAAGGGAGAGACAAATGGAAGGGAGAGGTAAAGAGGAAAGTGTCATTGTCCTGGAAGTTAGCAACATTTCAACATTGCTCCATGTTCCTTCTAAGAAAAGGTAGAAACTAGTTCCTTAACATACTCCTTATGCATATCACTGGACTTTTATGGGTCCTTGTTCACCATGTGTCTCTGCCCATGAAGATTCTGCATTGCCTCTATCCAGAGAGCCGATCACTAGTTCTTTTAAAAATATTTTATTTATTTATTTATTTGAGAGAGAGAGAGGGAGGAAAAAGAGGCAGATAGCATAGAAAGAATGGGCACACCAGGGCCTCCAGCCACTGCAAATGAACTTCAGATGCATGTGCTACCTTGTGCATCTGGTTTATGTGGGTCCTGGGGAACTGAACCTGGGTCTTTAGGCTTCACAGACAGGTGCCTTAACTGCTAAGCCATATTTCCAGCCCCAATCACTACATCTTCCAAGAGACCACAGCCTGTCTTTAAATCAAATCCAGGTCTCAGAAATACCATCCCCTAGTCTGTGAAACAACAGGACTGAAGCTAAAAGAACAAGCCTCAGGCATTAGAATGAAATAAAATTTGTAAACTATGGAAGTATTACCTTATTGTGAGTAAAAGAAAGTCTTAAGTAAAGAAAAGGTATAAATGTGTTTATTGTTATAAAGAATAGTAGAAGAGTATGAGACAGTTGTATCTTCAAGTGGACATGGGAGAATTTAAAACCCATTGCCCAGACTAAACAAAGATCTTAATTGTGCATAGTCAAGTGTGATTTGCTATGAAGGGTCTCACTACCCAATCTGAGACATCCCTTTGAAACACACCTGCACTACTACTATGCCACAAAAAGCATCCAGCCATTAGAGGCTCTGTCAATCAAGCCACTGATTCCTCCAGATATGGCCAGTGAATAAAAGAAGGCTTGGTGTCAGACTGACAGTCACACTCCACCTGTTCCAAGCCCTGGGGTTTTGAGAAAATGAGAAACTAACCTAATTTACTGCCATGCTAAAAGAAAATTCGGTTGTCAAAGCCAGACTTTAGGAATTCTTTTGTCCAAGCAGAAGTCAATTCTTAGGAATGTCTGAAAATGATGTTAGATTTTGTATTCCCTTCATGAGGGGTTGGCTTAGAGATTTTTGGTGGAGAAATATGGTACTAGTGCCATATTTAAAAATGAATGAAGAAAATACTTGCATTTCTAAAGATATGCCTGAATCGACAGTCCTGGACATTTCTGATTACTTGCATATCCTTTACAGCAGAATAAAATGTACTACCATAAAGACCTGAATCCCAATCACCTAAATTCAGTCATTAACCTTGACTAGGCTCTTTAAAAGCTAAATACTTATCTATATTCATTCTTTACAATCTATTGTTCTGTCTTATTTTTGAGACTTCCTAAGTGCATTGTGGATATCTATTTCTCTCTTGACAATTCACTATGCATAACACTGGGTCTGATATTTCATTAATAGTTATTTTCTTTGGATAAATTTTACATACAATTAAGTACACAAGTCTTAAATGTATTTTTGAGTCTTAATAATGCATGTATATATAAAAAATAAAGCACATATTAACATGTATAACATTACCATTACCATCAGTAATTACTGTTTCTGTTTTGCAGTCAACTGCTACATATCATGCACTGAAGGAGGAAACCCCTATTCTGGCTTCTTTTCAATCTACATTCGCGTTGCCTGCTCTAGAATCATGCAGTATACTTCCTTGGCATAAATCCTCTTTCACTAAGCATAGTGTTCTGAAAACTGATACTTGCATATAGCTGCCATTCTTCCTATTTTATTCTTGAGTGGTATAATGAATGTAAGAATTATTTATGTGTTTTCATCTTGAAAAACATCTAGTCTATTATAAATGAAATTGATATAAATGTTCTGGTAAAGTTTCTTTTATCTCGAGTAAACACCTTATACTTTTAGGCCTTGGAGTAGGTGTGTGTTTAGTTTTATAAGAAACTGTAAGACTATTTATTCAAAGAATTGCACTGCTTAGACTCTCATAAACATACGAAAATATGTCCACATATTTGTCACCATTGTCATTGTAGTTGAAGCCACTGTCTTGTGTACATACTATCATTGTGGTCTGAAAATGTATTTCTCAGTTGATTGAAGGTATTGATGAATTACTTAATGTTTACTGGTCTTTCCCATATCTGCTTTTGGGAAATGTATATTAATGTGGTTTGCACATTTTATTAGGAGTTCCTCATATTACCTATATTCCTTTACTTTCTCAGATATTTATTTGGCAAATATTTCCTTCTAGTTTTAGTATGTGAGTTCCATTCTTATGGCATTTTGTTTTTAAGCTTAAGGAAGACATCATATATTGAATATAAAATTGTTTGTAGGCTTTTTAGGTCACCATTATCATATAGAGAAAATTCCTTTTTTTGCCAATTTGAGGTGAGAGCTTTAAGCTTTAAAAAATATTTTATTTATTTATTTGCAAGCAGTGAGAGAGAGAGAGAGAGAGAGAGAGAGAGAGAGGGAATGGGTATGACAGGGCCTCCAGCTGCTGCAAATAAACTCCAGATGAGTAAGCCACTTAGACATCTGGCTTTATGTGGGTACTGGGGAATCAAACCCTTGTCGTTAGGCTTTGCAAGAAAGTTCCTTAACCACTGAGCCATCTTTCAAGCCCATATAATTTTTTTTTAAAACAATCTTTGAAAAGCTCATGTGCTCTTTTATTCTGTCAATATGGAAAATTATACTGCTTGAGTTTGAATGTTAAAACAAACCAACCATGAAGTCTTGGGATTCACTATATATGATATATATGATATATATGTATATAGTTAATATATATTATACTTTTTACACTTTATAGAATTAAATCTACTAATACTTTAAAATATTTTTGGTTTAATGCTCATGAAAGATAATTGGTGGGAAGGTAGCTTTTCTATGATTTCTCTGTCAAATTTTGGAATTAAGGTTAGACTGGCCATATAAAACTAATGGAAAATATTTCCTTCTCAACTTTTAGAAAAAATGTATATGCAACATAGAGTTAAAACTTATTACTGTAACAATCTGGGCCTAGACTTTATTTAATGAGAAGGGTATTCATAGTTCAGTTTTATAGGGATATTTAGATTTTAGTTTTGTTTGCTATTTAAAGTAAGTTCATTTCCAAAGAAATGTCTCATTTCATCTAAGTTGTCAAATACATTGCATGAAGTTTTTATATTCTCTTATTATTCCTTTAATAAATCTCTAAAATTCATTGGCAGATTTATTATAAAGGTGAGTAATTTATGCTTTTTCTTATTTCCATCAGTCTAACTATGGGTTATTAATTTTTATGATCTTTAAAATAATCATTAATCTATAGTTTGTTTCCTATTTCACCAATTTTCACTTTTTATTCCCTTCTTTCTAATTTCTTAGAACGTTAATTACTATGTTTAGATCTTTTTTCTTGTCCAATATTAACCGGCAAAGCTATCAGTTTTCATCTAGTACTGCTTTAATTTTACATCAAAAGTGTTATTATATTGTAGTTTCATTGTCATTCACCTAAAAATATTTTTAAATTAATTTTAAATTATTCTGTGAATTTCTTTCCTTAATATATATACTGTTTATTAGTACATTGCAAAATTTTATATATTTGAGTTTTCTAAGTATAAGTGTTTTATAATGCATTGACTTAAGTAATGTTAACTACATTTCTCAGAATTTCCTTTCTTGTCTATCTCTGCTCATAATGGGGTACTAGAGAGATTCTTGAAGTGATGAGGGGGCCACAATGGCAGCATCAGCTATTTTGAAACTTACACTGGGTGTTCATGATGGGGTTTGCCTAAAGTAATAGGTGGGTCTGCCACTGCTCTATTGCCTCCTGGATTCTCCTTCAGCTTTTCTTACTAGTAAGTCATGTGTGTGTATTTAACTTAGTAATAAAAGATCCTGATTTCAGGGCCAATATGTAGATCAGTGGTAGAGCATGTATTTAGCATGCATGAGGACCTAGGTTTTATCACTAACATAAATCTAGGTAAATCAATAGGTAAATGAATGAATCAAATAAAATCCTGGCCTCTACAAAGTGTTTTCATCACCAGACCAAGGCAACAAAATAAATATAGGTTCTAATTCATCCTTGTGGGCTTTCAGCCTGCTTCTGAGTCCTTCCTAAATGCCTATATTGTAGACAGAAATCTCCAACCTCAGTCACAGAGACAAAAACCTGACTAGTGTATTACCACTTAGCTAACTCCTACTTACTACTACTCACTAATCAGTAGTACTTAGCTAATTGTGTTTATGTATAAGATTACACACACACACACACACACACACACACACACGTATATATACATGACCTTACTGCTTGAATTTTAACAGATAATATCTAGATAGGCTATTATTAATTTTAAATTAATTCCAAGTTTCCAGGGTTATCAGGTAATATATTTATGTTATGTTCATCCTTTAAAATTTATTGAGACAGTCTATGGTTTGGTATTTGGTCAGTTTCAGTGACTATACCATTAACCACTGAAAAGACCATATATTGTTCAGGTGCTAGTGCTCTGTTTTGTGATCATGAAGTAGAACAAGGTATTTGGTGGCACTATTCATTCAGATCATTTATATCTTTATGGATTTGTTACTTATCTAGTATTTTTATCAGTTTCCCAAAGTATAGTGCTAAAATATCCAACTACATCAGGTGGCATATTTAACATTTAGTCATGTAAAATTTTTCTTGCATATTTTGAGTTTTTGTTATTGCATGTGTATACACACACACATACACATGTAGATGATCCTTATGCTTGTTAGCTATTTAATAGTTAATATAGGGCCAAAAAAAAAATGACCCTACAGCAACATCTCTCTTCTAGATCTGTTTCCAAATATTTAAAAAGCATGTTTCCAATGGAATAAAAGTAACTATATGCACCTGTAAATGTTAGTTTTGTGTGTCAGTTTGGTTAGTCTATAGTACCCAGTTATTCAGTTAAACACCCAGATCACAGCTTCTTAAAATGTGGGCCAAATCAGCACATGAAGTCTTATAACTGAACACAGTAATCATGAAAAATCTGGCAATGGTAAAATATTTCAGAATGTAGAATGACCAACAACTAATTCAAAATGTAATATGTAATGAATCCAAGGTGTTTCTGGCAGCACTCTCTCGTGTTGCATCCCAAGTCTTCAGTGCAACCTGGCTTCTGAACACACACTATGTGCTTGCTGCACTGCACAGGCAATCACACTATGCAATGCCAATGTAGCTTGAAATGGGTCAGCTCAGATTCAAGACCATTTTATATTACAGATAGTGATGTTTTTATTGCACATATGAAATTGTCTGTGCTTATGGAAACATAATGATTTAATTACAGAAAAAAAAAAGACTTTCAATATGTTCCTACTATCATTCCTCAGTTTTTAAGTATTAATGTAGTGTAGCCTTGACTTTTATTATGCTAGGATGTTTGGTAGTAAAAAACATTGTTTGTTGTTTCAATTGCAGACTTAAGCTTCATGAAATGTCATTAATATGAATTTTGGCCTGGGATTAGAAAAGAACTTCAAAAATTTTCTGAAATGGCCCTAAACATATTTCTAACATTTACAATTTACCATTTTGTACTATAAATTTATGGAAAGTGACATTATTAGCACTGATTGTTATAAAATCAAAATATCTAACAACTCTGAAAAACATTGATTATGTTCTGTGTCCTTCAGTATCAAATGATTAGCCAAGATCTAATTCTTTATGTAAAATAAGCAAGCACATTCATCATGTGAGTATGCAGATTGATTTCATCTTTAATAATGACAAATTATATGTATACCAAATAATCATTTAAAAATTTCTTTATGGTTATTGGTAAATATTTGATAGCTTACATATTTTATATACTTATATTGCCATGTAAAAATTTCTCAGGAGATGAGGGCTGGGAGATGGCCTAGTGGATAAAGCACTTGCCACACAAGCTCAAGTACCTGAGTTCAAAACCCCAGCACTCACACAAAAGGGAGACACAGTTGTGCATTCCTGTAATACCAATACATCTATGGAGGGATGAGAACAGGCAAAGCTCATGGTCCAGTTAACCGAGACTCTGTCTCAAGCAGCGTGGAAGGAGGAGAACTGACATTGAAGTTGTCTTCCAATCCCCACACACATGCTATACTACATGTCTCCCTGTACATGTGTGCACACATGTTCATAGTCGTGTGTGGACACACACACACACACACACACACACACACACACAAGAAGAATTTAAAGAATTTCTCTGGAAACAAGGGGTCACAAGTGGAAAAAGTTTAAGAGACCCTGAACTACATGTTGTAAGCATGTTTTATAGATGTTCTTAAAATCTGTAGTTAGTTGATGTTAAGAACAGGAGGTTATCAGCCATCTGAGTGAGCCTCATCTAATCATTTGAAAGGCACTAAGAGTGTGAGTGAGGTTTCTCTGAGGAAGTCCTCAGAGAACAGATTACATATTGTGCCCTCACCCTCAGCTCATGCCCCAAACTACACAGTTCGTTTGCCTACCCTGCAAATCTGTCTACATTTTCATAGCCACATGTGGCTAGAATATGCAGGATGGAATCATTATCCTTGGTTGTAGACCCTTGCAGGGAGGGAACTTCAGGAGAACATAAGGACAAGGTTACAAACAGAAAGAGATAGGAACAAAAGAGTGAAGCCTGGCCACAACTTTGCCTTGATGGTCCTGATTATGATTTTGAATATGTTCCTAAGTTTACCAAGAAGCCCTAAATTTTGGGATAAGGTGATGGAATAAGAAAGACTATGTAAATGTGTAGTTTACACAGATGAACTCATACCTTCTGTGTAAATGGGCTTTTCAGTGTGGAGTCATACTGTTTATCCAGTATACAGATTTGCAGTTTTGTTTGGATTTGTGACCTCTTGATTCAGTTTCAAGTCCTTTGACCAGTCTGATCTTAAACCAAAGCCTGTATTCTCCATCTTTTAGAAATGTAGGGCAATAGGTTGATCCCAGAGCAACCAACCAGACTGGAGGGATGCTATTCAGGTTAAGTTCAAATAGCAAGCAGAGATAGCTGGAGTCAGGCAGGTCATGGTGGTAGGCCTGGGCAAGGAAATTCCAGCATTTCGATAGGTAAGAGCATGAGAGATAATGAGGTTGGAGAGCAGGTCACATAAGAGCAACCTCTGACCCTGAACTGAAGGGAGTTCACTGTCTGTCCCCTGCTGCACTCCCAGCTTGACATGGTGACAGCATGGTTTTGGAGAATGTATTTATAATCAGAATTTATAAATTGGAACTTTTCTTTGTATTAAGAAAGATGTAGAATTTCCAGACCTTCCAGATCATTCTTGCATTATCAGAACATTTTAGATGGCTCTGAGGCAGTGGAAATTATACCTGTAAATGAAGATACAGAGAAAAAAATACTCTTTTTTTTTTAATTACCAATAATTTTATCCCCAAACAAGAGTCAGGTACTTGGAGACATGGCTTAGTCAATAACTACTTTCCATAAAAGCGTGAGGAACTGAGTCTCATCTCCAGAACCCATGTAAAAAAGCTAGGCATTGTGGCACACATCTATAATCCCAGCTATGGAAGGTAGAGACAGGTGGATCCCTGGGGCTTGCTGGCCTGCCAGTCTAGCCTACTTGAGAGCTTCAGGCCACTTAAAGACCCTGTGTCAAAAACAGGTGGATATATCTGTGAGGAATGGCGTCAGAGGTGGTCCTGTTGCCTCCATGTGGACATATATACACACATATGCACATGCATCCCATATGTGTGCACCCACACATATGTGAACATGAACACACACGCACAAATGAAGAGGTAGGGTGAAGTGATATGACAAGAATGCGTTGGAAGTGGGAAGCCATGGGAGGAAATTAAATGCATCTTACAGGAAGTGTCCGGGTTCAATGTTGTTACCTAATAAGAGAAATAAAGCAGAAATAAAATCTTCAGTCCAATAGAGATTTTTCTTCTCTCTGAAAGCAGAATAACTTGTCAATCAGAGATTCAAGATAGGCCTGCCTTAGGGGGCCAATAGCAGTCATTTGAATAAGTTCATTTTAGATAAAAATCCACATGAAAAGTAACTGATAAGGTACTCAGGGTGAACACCAAATAAGGGCTCAAATAAAGATTAATAAGAATTTCAACATTTCATGGCAGAATGGCAAGAGGGAATGCCAAGGAGCACATGAGGAAAAGAAATGGACCATGCCTTCAAGAGGACCAGTACACACAGACAAGGCCTCCTGCTACAGCTTCATGCTCCTGTCAGATGTGAGCTCTCATCAAGTCACCAACCTTGAAAGGCTATTCCTGTGCCAGTTTGTAGGACAGGCTGTCAAAATTCAGTCTTCACCTGGTTCAAAGTGAAGCTTCATGCTCCTGCCAATGCTCTTTGTGAATCTTTGTAGCCAGCACATTCTACCAATTTCTTTTTAGCGTCTGCCACACAAAACATCAAATCCCATATTCACCTTCCCTTCCTATTCACATCCCCTATGACTCACTCAGTTCTGCTACATTCACTCAGTTCTGCTACGATTCACTCAGTTCCATGTCCAATATTCCTGTTCTCCTGTACTTCATATATTCCAATACAACCTTGGAACTGTGTACCATAAACAGACCCTCACATCTACTGCATCATATGGATTGACTCTTTTATGTATTTTCCGTACTTCTCTGAAACATTTTTCTACAGTCCTCTCAAATGAGCTCCTCATTCCTTCACATTGTTTCTTGTTTAGTGTGGGAAGTAGGTTTGATGTTTACATTGTTTTCAGGGTTACTTCCCGATTTTTTAATTTAATTTTTATTTATTTATTTGAGAGAGAGAGAGACAGAAAGAATGGGCACACCAGGGTCTTCAGCTTCTGCAAATGAATTCCAGGTGCATGTACCACCTTGTGCATTTGGCTTATGTGGGTCCCGGGGAATTGAACCTAGGTCCTTTGGCTTTGCAGGCAAGTGCCTTAACTGCTAAGCCATCTCTCCAGCCCTACTTCCTGATTTTGTTCATCCATCTTCTTTTAAAAACTCATTTCTTGGGGCTGGAGAGATGACTCAGTGGTTATGGTACTTGCCTGCAGGGCTGAACGACCCAGGTTTAGTTCTCTAGAACCCATGTCAAGCCAGATGCACAAGGTGGCTCGTGTATCTGGAATTCATTTGCAGTGGCTAGAGGCCCTGGCACGCCCATTCTATCTCTCTCAATGTCTCTCTCTCTTTCTCTCCTAGCAAATTGACAAATAAAAATATTTTAAAATCTCATTTCTACAATATTTATCCTTACCTGCTACCATCTCCTATATGGTCCTTAGTCACTGCTCTACATGGATCATGGGTTCAAGAACATGTCAACTACTATTCCATGACAAAAGTGACTTCATTTTCCATATCAAGAAGTCCTCCTGCATATAACACTACCAGCCCCTGTAGATTTTGGCCTTTATTCCATTCCACTAATTAGTCACTTTTATGGCCATTCCTAGATCTTGTTATCATGTGGAATGTTACCGCCTCTGAAATGTCATTTCATTTTCTCACACAGACTAACTTCCAGAGCCCTCACTAGGTTAAACTAATCTTAGCTGTTGTTCAACCATCTTGTACTATGCTTTTGCATTTATTTGCAGCCTGTTAGCTGTATTCTAACTTTTTTTTCTTACCCAAATTGGCTCCATTATGGATCATTAAATTATTCTCTCATTAGTACCCACAGTTCCCTTTCTCCTCCTCTTGCTATGTTATCAACATGAATTTAATTTTGGCTTCACATTTTCATGGTTTTTCCACTCTAGCACTTGAATGGCTCAGTGCTTCTTTCAACACAAGCAGCCATGCAGATGAACAACTCTATGCTCTGGTGTCCTGCAAACTGGGCCAAACTGAGACAAGTTGATCTGTCTGTTTATCAGCTCCTGGCCACCTCCCTTTTCTAATTCTTATGTAGACTCTTCTAAACCCTTCACTGGAATCAAATGTCCTACCTGCCCCTTAGTCAGTTTAGTCTCAGCAATGATCTTTGTCTTTTAAGAGCCACAGAAAATGGAGGCTTCCCATCCCTCTACCTACCTTATCTACATTCACAGCAAACACTCCTGACAGTTATCAAAGATGGCGTTGCCCTTGTCTTCCTCACAGATAGCCACTCATCTGAGTCCTTGGATATATCCTGTCCTATCTCTACTTCAACTTGACTTTGTCATCATCCTATCTGCCTCATGAATTCCTCTTCCATTCTTTCTCTTCAGCCATAAACATTTTCAAGTTTCTTCTGTCCTAAAATACATGAAGGTATCCCTGCAATCTTATATATTCCTATCTCGTCAGTCTCCTCTTCCAAGTCAGAGCCTCTTAAAGCCCTTGAAAGAGTAGCATGCTCTTCCTTCTTCTGCTGCCTTGCATCTGGGCATGGAGGGAGAGAGATATCTGCTCTGGGAAGTTTGAATCTTACCTTGCTGATTTGGGGCCTAGAAGTGGCAACCAGATAAACACAGTCCTCACAGAGGAGCTATGTGGAACCCAGGCCTTGGGCGGTGCTGTATCTTATAATTTCACTAAGGCTTTTCTTTTTTTGAGTCCAATGAGCCCATCATGAGTTTGTTTTCCTCTTGTGAATGCTCTTTAGTTTAAATACCAACTATGAATAACCACTGTGGTGGCTCCACACCCATCAAAGAGGTTATCCAAGGAGATATAATTTAGAGGAAAAGAAAGAATTTGGCATCTAAACCCATCTGTTGGATAGGGAAAGACACTGGAAACAAATGGAAAAGCTGCCAGGATAACCCCTTTTTCCATCACCAACAAGTTGACTATGAGTTTGGCTGGAGTTTCCTAAAGCACTTGAATTTCAAAACAAGAATTTACTTCCTAATTAACTTAAACAGAAGAAAGGGAGTCATTTTCAGAACTTTTGGCATGACTTTCACCCATACCAGGCCTGCTAATGAATTTGCGTGAAGTGAACCAATCATTCCACAGGCTTTGGCCATTGGGAGGAGATAGTGTTGGGAGGGTAAAACCAAGCCATGCAGATGTCAACAAACAGACAGTGAACAGCTCCTTCTGGGGCCCTCCCTGTCCCCATCAAGCAACACCACTCTTCCACTTCCAAAACCCACGACATGGTCTTGGACTCTTGTACTTCCATCTAGAAAATTCTGTCACCTCTTTCTTTACACTATACTCCAGATCCACCAACTCTCCCTCATTTCCCCACCTGCTACTTAGGACACAGCCATTAGCCCTGTTCCCCTTTGATTCTTGCAAAAGTCTATCTCCTCTGAGGAGCCACAGTCATCTTTTTAAAACATAGGTCAGGTCATTTCACTCTTTTTCACTAAACACTCCAGTGGCCTCTATCTCCTTTAGAATAAAAACCAACACTTTCCTGGAGTTTACAATCCAACCTTAGAACTCTCTCCTCTCCTCTCCCACTAGGTTTTCATTCATCCACTGCACTCTAGCACCATGCCTTTTTATTGTTGTTTCAACAAACCAGAAATAGTCTTACCTCAGGGCCTGCCTGGTTCCATCCTTCACCTCTCCTATGTCTTAATCCAATGTCCCTACCTCAGTGAAACTAACTTAGCTTATTAATTATAGCTTCCAAGAGAATGGTACCCTTGGTACCTAGAATACCTGAAACAGAGAAGCCATCAATTAGCCACCTAGTTAATGGATGGAACACAACATTCAGGGTGTATGGCAAATGGCCGGCATTTGACAGGTACCCATGTCTGTGCTCACCCCTGCTCATATTGGCTACAGTATCTTCCATAGCAGTAGTCATTTGGAATGTTATATTGTTAGGGGAACATAAGCAGATTGAGATGGATTTGTCTTAATTTTTATATGGGTGGTGAATACAGCATGACTTATAGAAATTAAAGGCCAACCCAAACATGCCTGCATACATTTAATAATAAAATGTTGGATGTGTTTTATGTACTCAGGTAATAGCAGTGATATGCTAAGTTCAAGTGGGTAGACGTTCCCAAGAATGAGATAATCAAGCTGTGAGTTGGCCTCCTTCCATTATGTGTTAAGACACTGAATACCTGACACGATGGTGAATATGGATTATTGACTTCCCAGGACCTAGAATCACTTGTGAATGATTACTTAGATTAGGTTAGCCTCTGTACCTGACTATGAGGGATTATCTTGATTATCTTAATTGAGGTGGAAAAACCCACCTTCAAGTGCTATTTTCATGAGCTAGAGTATAAAACTGTATAAAATGGAAGGAGCTGGCTGAGCCCCAGCATTGCTCATTCTGCTTCCTCGCAGTGAACGGAAGGTCACCAGCTTTGCTTCGAGATCCTTCTGCTGTGCTCTCCCAACCACCATGGACTATAACCTTGGACTGTCAGCTCAAGTAAACCCTTTCTCCCCTAACCTGATTTTTGTCAGGTATTTGGTCCCAAGCAATGAAAGTGTGATTAATACACTTGGGTTCAAATCTTAGCTTACATTGAATTAGATATGGTCCCTAGAAGCAGGCCATTTTAGGCAAGCATTTTACAACTAAGCTAGTCCCAGCCTCTTAGGAAAGACATTTTAGATTTTAGGCATTCATTTTTTTGCCTAGACTAAGGATACAGTATTTCTCTTTTTGTATTGTTTAAAGTATTATAAAAATAATATACATGAAATGCATCCTAGAACTTAGCTGTTGGAAACTGACAACAGAAGTTAATTCCACTAATTAGAAGTTAGGATCGGATTCTATTTTCACTGTAGCTTTAAACAATAAGCAAGGTGAAGTGTGGTCACTTGGCCGCTCTGCATGTGTGTGTGTGTGTGTGTGCCCCATCCTCTGCCCAGTAAAAGTAGCTATACATGTACCACATGGTGAGAGTGTAAGCGTGTCCAGATGCTAGCCCTCGTTCTCTCAATATGTGTAACAGCCAGAGGAAACACATCTCGCTTTCAAACTGTAAATGTGGAAACCAAGGGCCAGGGTGATAAAATCACTGTATAGCTGGCAGCTGGGTGAGGCTAGCCCTGCCACCGTGTTTGAACTGTCTCTACTATACCACACAGACTCAGCGAGGGAACCCGAACCACCTAGAAGCTTCACCTGGATGTTCTGCCCATATTTTGCTACTTGGTTTCCTAGTTTACTTCCCTTTAGAGTATAAACAACTGAAAATAGGTCCTTGTCCTAACTGAGCACTCACCATGGCACATAGTAAGAATGAGCAATTCATTATTCTTTCTTTCTTTATTTCTTTATTAATCATTTATTATTCAACAAAAGACGGGTTATTTAGTCCCAACTGTGGGATCAGAACAAGCCTCCTTAAGTTATACCACAGCAATCTGGGCATCTGGACATCTGGCCATTGTGAAAGCCTTCAAGACACGGTCTGGGAGTCAATCTAGCACAAACCTCCTCTATGCCAGCTTAGCATGTCTAACAAGTCCAGACACTTCACATAAGAACGTGTATACTTTATCAAATCCCTTGTGGTCCTAACAGGCTATCTGAGTGAAAAATAACCCATTTTAATTCAGGTTCTGGACATTTGATTTATGGAAGACACCAGCTATCATGACCAGTAACCATAAAGCTAGCATCTACGAAACCAATTCCAGTTTCCCAAGTGCACTCATTCCCATCGCCTCCTTTTTGCTCCATGGTAAGTGTTCAAAGTATACCCACATTCCCTTCTTTGTCTTTGAAAGTGCTGAGAGTGAGGAAGGGGACAAGAGTATACAATAATAGCTATAGCTTTACTCTGTGTGTGTGTGCTCACATGCACACACACACACACACACACACACACACTCTAGTGCTCTGGGCTATATGCTCTCTTAAGCTCATCACTTCACTTTGTTTTCAATTCTCAAAGTGACTTAATGACATTAATAAGGTCAAATTATGCTGGATACATTTCACATGCAGAGAGTGAGGTTTAACTCTTCTAAGGTTGGATGATTGCTGAACGATGAAACTCGGAATAAACAGCGCAGAGTTCTCTGCTGCCCAGTGAGGTGCAGGTCAGTAGAGTGAAGACTCCAGCCTCACATACTGACTTTACAGGCAGTCTCTGCCTGGATCCTGTGACTTTCCTCTGGAATTAGACCTCTGTATTTGCTCCCCTTAGCTAAAACTCTGCCATCTGAACATTTCTCGAATACTAACCTGATCTTTAGCAAATCACTAGTAATCAGTCTAGTGCTTTTTTGCTTCCTCAAATAAATGTCCTAATTTACTCTTGTTCCAATCCATCTTATGTCATAATGACAAACATGGCTTCCTAAATATAATTTTCACAATGCCACTCCAGTTCAAGGCAATGAATGGCTAGCTCCTGATTTGTGCCATACAAATTCACTGCCTAACCTTTCCCTTTGGTTTCAATGCAGGTTTCCTAAGGCCTTCTCTATCCACCACATAGCTCCTTCCGCTCCCAAAACAGTCTTCTCTCACGACCCTGGTAGAGTCATCTGTCTCTGTTTCAAGTCAGTGGTTCTTGATGACCAGCAACATGATTTTTGAAAAAGATTATATGGGGCTGGAGAGATTACTCACTGGTTAAGGTGCTTGCCTATAAAGCCCAAGGACCTGGGCTTGATTCCCCGCTACCAAAGCCAGATGCACAAGGTGGCACATGCATCTAGAGTTCATTTTCAATGGCTAGGGGCCTTGGGGCACCCATTCTCACTCTCTATCTGCCTCTTTTTTTCTCTCTATCTTTCATAAATAAATAATTACAATTTTTTACAAGATTATTTTCACAATACTTCTTCTTTTGTTTGTTTTCCAAATATGGACCTTGAGGAACAAACTATTTTATAGCCTTATCATTCCACAAAATAAGGACAAATTGAAGAGAAATCCTGAAGAAACAAAAATGGGATCAAGATAAAGGACAATCTGTCACAGGAAAAGATATTTTGATACAGGAAAATATACTTGATATATAAAATGGAAGTATAATTAGTAATAATCAGATTATATATATGTATGTATTCTAGCTCACAAATATATTCTGATGTTGAAACATTGTCCTTATTTTCTCTGCATTTTGAGAGTGTTTGATGAATATTTCATCACTGATCATCTGCCAGAACTTAAGGACTTGGTCTTCTATTCTACTTACATTCTGCAGCAAGAGCGTACTAAATCTATCTTGTATTATTTCTTAGTTTTTCATCTTCTCTTTTTAGCTAAATAAGCTCCTTGAGCGCTGAGACCACATCTTGTCTGTCCTCTACAATCCCCACAGGGCTTAACTAGGCCAGGGCTGCTCGCAGAAGAGAGCACAATGTATGTGAGTTCGTATATAATCAAGACAAACTGAAATATTGCAGGCAATGCATTTTGGGGGACAATTACCTCTTGGGTAAAATAAGCACAGCCCAATCCATCCAATATTAGCTCTGTGGAATGTAGCCCTCTAGCCTGACCCTTTGGTGACCCTCTACTTCACAGGGCCCGTTGATCACCTGAAGGCTCCTTCACTTATCTCTCCAGTAAATCATCTCACTCATGTTCCCACCGTCCTCTTAGGGAGGGCAGGCCAGATTGTCCTAAATGAACCACATCAAAGCAAGGCACACTGTTAAGCTCAGTCATCACTTTGTACTCTCTCACAGAACAAGCAGGTAGATTTCCCAGAAATGCTCCAGTCTGTTTCTGCATAGTGAGAAAGACACTTGGCAGAAGAATTTTAAGACACTGCACAGGGTTCCTAGCAGTGTGAAGGAACCCCCAATATATTCTCATCCAATTAAACGTATCTTGAAGCCATCTTGGAAAAACTGTTGTCTTCTCCTGCAGTTACTATTTTTCTTTCTTCAGTCTTCTTTAAAAATATGTTTATTTGTTTATTTACATGAGACAGAACAAGGCAGACATACACACACACACAGAGAGAGAGAGAGAGAGAGAGAGAGACTGCATACCAGGGTCTCCTGCTACTGTAACGAAACCCCGGATGCACGCTCTACTTTCTGCATCTGGCTTTACATGGACACAGGGGAATTGAAACCTAGCCATTAGGCATTGCAAGCAAGTGCCTTTAACCACTAAGCCAGCTCTCTAACCCTCATCAGTGTTTTTGTTTTTGTAGGGGGGCATACTACCTGGGAACATCTTGGCCATACACTATTTCCTCTGGCATTTATTATGTGTTTGGTCAGGGCCCATGTATTTCAGTTTTCTCCCTCTCCTTCCTGAAGACCACCCCATATATCAAATCTTGTTTCACTACTTAAATTCTATTTTCACTCTAACTTGCCTGCTCTCCTAGAGACTTCATTCAGACCCAGCCTCAGCTCTTCAGCTGGGCTTGCAAGACGGCTAAGAGGAGTACATAGCAGTGGCTACCTGACCTAACTTGTACAGCAACCCAGTGAACTGGGTTTTATTTTCTCCATGTTACAGATACGTAAACTGAGCCTGCAGAGAAGCCAGGTACTTGCCTCATGAAACATAAGCTATGATTAAATGAAGCTGAGGGATTCTAAATCTTCTGCTCTTTTTGTTTTTTTCTTTTCTGTAGACCATGACATTGTACCTGGTAGCTTGTTTTCCAGATGCATGGATGATCCCAGTTTGAAAATGGAATAAGCCAACACTCCTCCACCTTTTAGCTGACCACCAATGCTGAACCAGGAATACATCAATGAAAAGAGCTCCATGGGATGAGCTGTCTTTAAAACTGGTTTTCACAGGAACTAGTTCAGAATGACTATGAGGTGAAATTACAGACAACAATTAAGAGTTTAGTTATGGGGCTGGAGAGATGGCTTAATCTTGCCTGCAATGCCTAAGGACCCAGGTTCAATTCCCCAGTTCCAATATAAGCCAGATACACAGGGTAGCACATGTGTCTGGAGTTTGTTTGCAGTGGCTAGAGGCCCTTGTGTGCCCGTTCTCTCTATCTGCCTCTTTCTCTGTCTTGCTCTGAAATTAAATAAATGATAATTAAAAAGGAAAGTGTTTAGTTATGGCTTGAGTCAGATCCAGGCTAGTGTTCATTCTGGTGACCTCCCAGGAGGATGGATGTGGCAATGGAAAGGAAGTTGTGGGTAACTCAATAACCCAGTGTCTGGTTCCCAGTTGGATCCTTATACATATTCACTTAACATCTGACATTCAGATATAGTTGTTCACACAGGACTCCATGGATTTGGTCTGTTGGCTATTTCAGGTGCCATGCTGGCACAAACAAGGCCCCATAAACCAGCTATTTAATTGTCTAGAAAGGTAGATTTGTATATCAGGATGGGGCTGCATCTGTGATACAGTCATTAGATAGTTCAGACAGTGATTGGAGTCATCTGCCCTTCACCACTTAAGAACCACACTGCTGAGTGAGAGCTCAAAGAAAAACACGTGCAGCTTCTAGTAGAAAGGATTTCTTACCTTTGCCCTCCATAAAGTGTTTGTATGCACAGCAGAGTGGATCAGCGGGCAGCCCCTGAGCTGAGAAGAAACGGGTCTACCTGGGATTTGCAGTTTGGTGTTCTTGCATCTTTTGGTCAGAGGGCAAACTGACTCATGTCTTCCTCTCACATAAATTGCCTTTGTTCCCTTTCTCTTAGGGGCCCTGAACTTGTCAGATAATGAGAGCTGAAATATCTGACTACCTCCCATGAAACCTCAGGAAGGAGGGAAACATTCCCAAAGGTAAGCTCCTTACGCAAGGAATTCAGGGGGTGTCATGTAAGACGCCTCAGAGGGAGAGCTTCAATAGGTGATCACCGTGCTTGATTTTAACATTGTTTGCTCCTGTGAAAACCCATCATGACAGGGTGGCATGACATCTTCTGATTCTGCTGCATCACCAAAAGAGCCACATTCCAGAGTGAGAAGCATATGGTCCAGGATGAAGGATGAGAAGCATGTTGATGAGAAAGGTGCTGCCACTAGGAGGGGTGAGGAAGAATGATCAGGAACATCATAGGGCAGAGTTTGGAATGGAGGGCTTGAAAGCAAGTCACAAATGAATTCTTCTATAGCCATATGACCTTGGTGAATTACACAGCCTCTCTGGACCTTGGTTTCACAGTCCCATCCTATAAAAATGCATAGAATAATACTTATAGGAAAACATTTGTGTGAGTTATTCTATACATAGTTTTGAATCTCATAAAAATTCAGTAACCCAAGCATATCCACCCTCTTGACCTATGTTAACTGTGATTTCCAAGAATAATACCAAGAACCTATTGCACTAGCATATATATGTGTGTTTTGCTTCTGTTTACAAAGCAGTCTGGGAGCAGGTGGCACCATCTAGCCAGCAGATTATTTTGAGAGATAACACTCAGAATCATCTTTTGGTTGGTTTCTTTCTATGTTGATAGGGGAGTGTACAGTTTGTATGGTATGTTTTTATCCAAATAAGAGGCTGATTTTGTTTCACAATAATTGTTTCACAAAAAGTCTGACAATGATTTCCTGTGTTATCTTGTTTTGTACTCTCTCACATCTTGATATTCACAAATGTTTTTGTTTCTTCCTCTCCCTCCAGGGTAACAGGGCATGTTACTGACATGCCAAGGAAGGACCTCATGATGGGGACAGAAGTACTTACAGGCTGATACTCATAAGAGTACTAGCTGACATGAGTACAAAAACCTAACCAAGCATACTTTAACATACTTCCAAGAAATAGAGAAATTCTTCCAACTACAATAATAGTAGATGGAAACAATTTATATATCAGTGTAAAAAATTCTAGCTATATTTTCTTACCAGAATGATAAACAAAATATAAATCATCCATCTTTATCCCCATCAAGAACAGATTTGGGCTGGAGAGATAGCTTAGTGGTTAAAGCACATGCCTGCAAAGCCTAAGGACCCTGGTTCGATTCTCCAGGTCCCATGTAAGCCAGATGTACATGGTGGCATCTGTATCTGGAGTTCGTTTGCAGTGGCTAGAGGCCCTGGTGTGCCCTTTTTTTCTCTCTCTCTCTCTGTCTCCCCCTTTCTGTCTTTAATAAATAAATAAAATAAAATCTTTAAAAAAACAACAACAGAGATTTTACATGATATAGAACATGGGTTCATTCCCTATGAGCCCTGGAGACAGTTTCACAGAACAATTACCCCTGTTACTTACGGGGCTTTGTAGTCACAGAAGGTTTGCTTGTATCATCTTATTTCATTTTACCACAAGTTGTAAATGGGGAAATTCAATTTAAAGAAATGAAAACTTGAGTTTGAGGGAGTTAGCCAGTTACCTACCTTTACTCAGTCAAGTGTAAGTGCAGAATGGGGTGAAAGGACTAGTCTCATTGTTCCATCCCTATACCTGGAAGCCTAGGAATAAAGGGCCCAATAGTTCATGGGCTTGTGAGATGGCTCAGCAGGTAAGTGTGCCTCTTGACAACCAACATGAGTGCACCTGAAACTGGCCAACTTTGAATCTCCAGATCTCACATAAATAGTTGGGGGTGGCCACTTGCATCTGTAAACCCAGTGCCATAAAGGAGAGCAGAGACCCAAGAATCACCAGAGCTTTTGGAGAAAACAGCAAGCTCCAGGATCAATAAGAGACTCTGTCTCAAATAAGAATGGGCAGAAGAGCAATGGAGGAGGATGCCCAATGTTTTGCTCTTATCACCTCAGGCAAGAGCCTCCCCTACTCCCTCATCTCTTACTCTCCCCAAGTGCACAAGATACCACGAGTGCACATATAGGATTAAATGCCACACACACCATACACACATCACATTACATACACACACACAAAGACTCAGAAATCATTTTAAAGGGTGGTTATGCAGCCAACATTAATGAAGGGTTTCCTGGAAATCCTATGAAGACAGAGGAGATGGGTTATAGAAAAACAAACAACATCCTGGTGGTGATTGAAAATATTAATTGTCAAATTGATAGGATCTAAAATCACTTAGGGTACAAATCTCTGGGCATGCCTGTGAGGGAGTTTCTAGATTGGGTTAATTGAGATAAAAAGACCCTTTGTAACTGTGGTAGCACCATTTCATGGGCTAGACTCCCAGACTAAATAAAAAGAAAAAAAAACTGAACTGAGTTTGAGCATACATCACTCTCTGCTTCCTGACCGTGGATGCAATGTGACCAACTCTTGACCCCATGGACTCCCCACAGAGATGGACTGTAACTCAAACTGTAAGCAAAAAGAAACTCTTCCTTCATTAAGTTGCTTTTGGCAGGTATTTTGTCATAGTAAGTGAGAACTAACTAATACAGCACCTAAAAACAAGACCTTTATAGAAAATACCAGCATTTATAAATCTATACCTTAATCTAGTTTCCCATTACTACATGCATACATTTTATGATAAAATTAACAAGCTCCTTTTTCTCTGTTCTTCAAATTATACTTCTAGACAAAGAAAACTTTTTAAATTTCATAAGAGATGATAACTTTAAATATAGATTCATGCTATCATGATAGCATAGACTCATGGGTTTATAATGAATTTGAACAAAGTCAATGTAAATATTGTTTAGAGTGTAGTTCAAGTGCATAGAATTTTAATGTCTTGCTCATTGCCATCATGTTAAGTTGGAATAAATGAAAAAGAGACAAAATACTACCAAGAGATACAGAATAATAACCCTAAACCTAATAATGAAATTCCAGCCCAGTATGTCTCACTATTAGATAAACTAGATGACAAATTTGATCTAAAGGGTGAATATATTGTAAGTTTAATATATCAAGGATAAAATTATAAGACTCATAACACATGCCAAATATGCTACTTTGGGGCCAATACCAGGTGGGGGGTAAGGAGCACAGTCACTCCCCAGTGGTGGGGCCAACACACAAACTACCCACAAAACAAACACTTAACTAACTCTGCAACTGAAATGCTCTTTACAGATCAGAAAAATTGGTTCTCACCCTTTAGTGGAGAAGAATATGTGGCTTGAAATGCACAAATGCCATGCTCAAAGTCACTCAGCAACTAAGGAGCAGAGATGAGACTAGGGCAAGGCATGAAGATTCTCCGTGACTCCTTGGTCACACTAGGCCATACATTCTGATTTCTTTTTTTTTTTTTGTATGCATGTGTGTGCATGTATGTTTGGATGTGTGTATGTATAGAGGTGTACATACACATGTGTGCACATGCATGTGGAGGCCAGAGGTCAACATCATGCATCTCTATCACTTTCCATCTTAGTCATTGAGATAGTGTTTTTCCCATCAAGTACTAACCAGGCCCAACCCTACTTAGCTTCTAAGATCAGATGAGATCAGACACGTTCTGGGTTGTATGGTCATAGATGAGAGAGAGAGTAAAAACTGAGAATATAGAAAAATATATACAGAGAGAAGAGAAAACTAAAAATATAGAACATATTTATAGGTAAAATATAGAATATATATTATATATATTCATTCATTCTCCCAATCTTACAGAATGAGTATACATTACTTTCATGATCAAAACCAAAACTTAATGAAGGATAATGGAAGGCACATCTAGGTTGTATAATTCTCGTGAAGGAAGGGAGTTTGGTTGGCGAGAATATAGGTAGAGGAAGATGATAGTAGCACTGGGCATCTAAAGTGAAGGTGTGTGGATGAGATGGGTGAAGGGAAAGTATGGATAAAAGGCAAGGGGACAAGACATGTTGTGGGACTCCACAGAGGATTATAGACTAGAAGTTCTTGCTGGGTGAGTTGTTCTCTTTGTGTCTTACTACTTTGTAAATGCTTAATATTTTATGAAAAAAGGAGGGAAGAAGGAAGAGAGGAAGAGAAGTAAGGAAAAAGATATGAAGAAAACTGACAATATTGTGAAAATGTTACACTGTTGATTCTTGGAACTGAGTCTTCATTTATGAGATGGTGTGTAGTCATGGAGGCATTTAACCAGGAAGCCACTCAGCTTAGATTGTTTTAAGGAAGGCTTTGCCACAACAATAAAGATAAACAGTGAGTGGTCTGGGAGAAGAAAAAACTGAAAGTATAGAAAAATCAAGATTTTTGCGATTTCTTAAACCATTCTTATCTCTTTAATATTGATGCTTTGGTTAGCATTTCCAAAACTGAATCAGTGAATCATTTTGAAGCTACTAAGACTTATAGGTATCTTCATGGCTTTAAAAAATATTTTATTTATTTATTTATTAGAGAGAGGCAAATAGAGAGAATGGGCGTACCGGGGTCTATATCCACTACAAATGAACTCCAGATGCATTTGCCATCTTGTGTACTTAGGAATTGAACCAGGGTCCTTAGGCTTTTCAACAAGTGCTTTAACTGCTGAGCCATTTCTCCAGCCCTTCATGGCTTTTTTTCTTAATGCCTTACAAGCCCTGAGTTTTCAAAATGTATTAAAATTATCTTTAAAAATTACTATTGAATTTGTTCAAAATTATGGGTTTAAACTCTACAATTTATTTTAACAAACAGTGGTCAACAAAATGAAAAGAAAAAATCTACATTCTACATATTATTAAAAGCTCATAGCCATTCTGATTTAACCATGCTGCAATGTTTTAAAAACTTTCCATTTGCTAGTATCAAAATAGAGATTAATTTAATTAGGAAGTGAAAATAGAACAAAAGGCTTTCTTGCACAGAATTCTAAAGATATACATTTTTTTCACACCAAATTAATGAACATGAGGAATGACTAACAAGTTTTCACTTTAGCCAGTGATTGGTAATTCCACTTTCCAATTTGCAGAATACCACATTTCTTTTGGAATAAGGTCTACAAAGTCAAAAGCTACCAGAAAGTCAACCCTGCAAATAAACCATGGAGTGTAGAATTATGCAAATCCTTATCCTTGCTTCATTCAGTGCCTGATAGTGAAAATGACATGCTCTCCTGGCCATTGGCTGGGAAGATGACAATGTGGATAAAACCCTGGCTGCACAAGCATGAGTACCTGAGATCAGATCCCCAGAACAAACACAAAGCTGGAATCTGGAGTGACAGCATCTGTAATCCCAGCATACCTAATACAAGAAAGGAGGCAGAGACTGGAGAATTATCTGGAAAGCTGTGGTGAATCTGAAATTTCCCTTGAACTCGTGTGTTTAAATGCCACCCTGCTGGCAACAATTTGGGAGGTGGAACCTTGCTGGAAGAGGTATGTTCCTGGGGGTGAGCTTTGGGGTGTTATAGTTAGATCCTCCTTGCCAAAGCTTAGCTCACTGTCTTGCTGCTATTTTCTACCTGTTGTGGCAGATTGTGATTTCTAGCTTCTGCTCTTGCCATGCTTTCTCCTACCATCATTGAGCCTCCCCTCAAGACTGTAAGCCAAAATAAACCCTTCCCTTCAGTTGCTTGTAGTCTGGTGTTTTGTCCCAGCGATGCAAAGGCAACTGCAATAAACTTGCAGGTCACCTGGCCTGGCATATGCTGGAGACACTGCCTTAAGCTAGGTGGGAGGTGAGAACCAAAACCCAATGTTTGCCTCTTATTTACACATGCATGTCATGGCATGTACATGCCCAAGTTCTCACTTCAGAATGCATAATATACACACAACCACACATGCACATAAAAAATTATACGTACCCTGTAGCAGTGAAACACCAGGCTGTTGGTGGCAAGGCTATGAAGTGCTGAAACTGAGAAGGAAAAGGGATGTCTTGAATTGTGAGTGAGAATTACATAAAGCAAAATTTCATGAAATGATGTAAGTAATAGAAAAGGAATAAGGAGACAAAAACAAGCCAGAGAGAGTGAGAGAGCTATAGAAATGACCAAGTCAACCATGTGTCCCTCAGAATGAAGGGCCATTCATGTGTTTGATACACAAGATTCAGTGATTCCCCAGGAACCATAACACCAAGCTCCCCTGGGAGAAGTCAAAACCACACAAAAACTCAACCTGCACACCAAGCACCTGGTGGCAGCACCAAAATTCAGAAATGGCCTTTGCCTTCTTGAGAAATGGGTCCAGATCCTTGAGGAATCAGATGCATATAAAAGCCCTATGAAAAATTTAAATAACCATATAAAGTCTCCCCAAACACGAAGTCATTCCCAAAATACAAAGTTAAAGACGTTACAAGGATGGGCACATACCTGAGCCCACCAGAAGCCATAGAAGCATAAAGTGTCCAGGGTGATTAATACTGAGTTTATAGCACCTTATTGAACTCTTGGATACTTTGAATTTCAAAACTCAGTATTTTTACATGTGACCTTTTTCACCCTAGAGGAATAATATGTGAGAGGATATTTGTTACTGGTTTTTCATTGATAAGCTTTCTCCATGCCCTACATTAGGATTTTATCAAGGTTCTCAACTCCACTGCATCATAACTCCTCAGAAGCAGAGGACTGTCTACCTCAGGATTCCACGTCTTCTTTCCTTATGCCTGAACCAGTTTCCAGAAATTCCAAAAGGAGGCTAGTAATATGTCAGGTTTTGATAAGCCCCTAGGAGACACAACCAAACAAGGTAGTAAAAGTAAAACACAGAAATACAGGTGCATGCATGCACACACATACACATGCATACATAATACATGTGTGTATACTAACACATGCTTGCACATGCATGTACTCACAGAGAGGTAGTGCCAAGATCCAGTTGTGAAAATGGAAGATTTTGAGAATTCTATTGAGGTATTTGAAAGCATGCCTTGAGAAAAATTCATCATTAAAATTCATCAAGGGAAAGGCTACTGAGTTTGGAACACCATGAATGTAAGCAGTGAAGCTTGAGTGCAGGCTTAGAAAAGAAAGAAAATAGGTACATTCCTGATGTCAGGAGTGGGCAAGTAGCAACTTGGGACACACACAGAATCAGAGAGAGGCCACCCATGATGACACATCTGGAGAGATGAAATCATACTATGGGAATAACAAACCAGTTAAGAAGACTCTGAACAATGAGGCTGTGTTAGAAAGGGCTTTAAAGAATGAAGACTACAAGAATCTTCACAACCATTTCTGCTGCGGCCCCTGATTTCAGTATGTACAGTGGAGATCAACCTTGTCTCGGAGCTATCCTTGTAGTTGGAAATGCAGAGTGGATAAATAGCTACTACAATGATTGTTTTCGTGCAAGAGATGGGGCACGTGAAGGGCACAAACGTAAGGATTCCGTTTTTAGGTTTCTCCCCAACCATCTCAGTCTGGTGTCCTCCTCAATTTAGTCAAGAGACAAGCAGAGACATTTCCCTGATTAGAAGCAATCATTGGGGTGGAGTCTTTCTCGAGGTTGGGATAATGAATTTGCTTCTTTGATATGGCTGGGAACTGCTCTGCTGCCTGAGTCACTGTCCTTACTCCATCATTTTCCACTGACATGCTTATTAGAAGGAATCTATCATTCCAGAAATAATGATGAATCAGGGAAAAAAAAATCAGGAGTCCACCACCTAAAGGATAAACACGTGTTTTTAAAAAAATAATCTATTTGGGCTAATGGTCAAAGGGCCACTGCTTTGCACACAGCCAGCACTTGATACCAGTGATGCCTCACCGCTCAGACAGGAGGCAGGCCGAGGCTGAGGCTAAGGCTTCACTAACAAGATTCCATGAACAACCAGCCAGTTGTTATCTCCTGTCTCTGAAATGTCCTTCCTGCATAGTCATTCCTTCTGGCCCCCAAGAATCTATCTTCAGGACCTGACCCAAGTATTACTGACTAGGAAGCACCCTCCTAATCTTTGTGCAACTGAGTAACATTTCCCTCTCCTCTGACTTGCACTTTATGCTTCTGCAACCTACACAGCCTTGTTTGCAACCCTCTAGTGTTTAAGAGCAAGGAGATGATCTCACACTGCTTTCAGTTTGTAATCCGACCTCTGTGTTTTCTTCATCTCTTGATTTGTAAAATGGACTAAGAATAGAACCTATCTCAGGAGGTTGTTGTGAGGACAAAGTGAAAGAAGTTTCATGAAGTATCTAGGGTGTGGTAAGAGGCACACACAATAAAACTCATTCTTTTTAAAATTTTTTTTTGGAAAGAGACACAGAGAGAGACAAAGAGAGAGAGAGAGAGAGGGAGATAGATAGAGAATGGGCGTGCCAGCAGTCTCTCAGCTGCTGTGAACGAAATCAGGATGCGTGCACTCCCTTGTGGTCAAGTGTGGCATTGCGCCTTTGTGTCACTTTCCATCTGGCTAAACGAGGGACCTGGAGATTGGAACCGGGTTCTTAGGCTTAGCAGGCAGGCGCCTTAACAGCTAAGCCATCTCTCCAGCCCTCATTCATAATAGTAATACAAATCATACATCTGAGTCACCTCTCATAGGCGTAGCATCTTGATATCAGGATCTGTTGTTGATTGGTCTTTTTGTTTTACACAAGGTCCAGCACAGTATTCAGGACACAGCATCATGAATAAATAATGAGCACAGCATTAACTGGATTTGTAAAGGTTTGTGCTTAAGGGTAGAAGTCCTGTGCAGTAAAAGCAGCAAAGAGTTGAATCGAGCAATACCAGGCAGCGGGGTCATTCTCTAGGCTGGCCTCTGCCAAAGCTAACAGGTGTTCAATGACCAGGTCAAATGAATTGGCCAGATTCAAGTAAATGTCACTACCAGGAGGGCATAGTCCATTAGTAAGAATAGTAATGAGAAGACCCTAGAAAGAGAGAAACAATGAAATTCAGAATGGTTCTTTTAGAATCATCTGTTCAAAGTCCACACGAAAGTATGGAAATAGTTTTATAGGGTCCAGACAACCAGTGGTATCCACAGCAATGGGATCAAGTAGGCTGATTCTTATGGTCAGAAAGTTATGGATGAAAATCCTATCTCCACAAAGAGTTATGTGGTTAACCTGTATAATGATTGCACTTGCACCTAACAGTCAGGACTGATGGAAGGATTATCAGTAAGTAGCTACTCAAAGGTTGGACCACAGCACGTACTACACAGTCAACATAATCTTGTGGACTGACAAGGTGGTGAGTGTCCTCTGTGAAGATTTAGTTCTGAGTCCTAGGGATAGTGGTCTGGGATGGGATATTTGTGGGTTGGCTGAACATGAACTCAGGGACCACCATGGGTGAAGACAGAAGCAGAGACTTCTGCTCAGCCCTTCCATCTTGACATTTTTTTTTGCATGCAAATTGATCGTACAAATATTCTTTGATCCATTTCTCAAGAAAAACCTCACCTTCAGTACTAGAACCACCCAACCAGAAAGCATAATCTGTATAGCCCTTGCTTTGAAGGTACGTTAAGCTGGAGGCTGGGATGAGGAGAGGACAGGAAAAGCAGGTCTGTGAAAGAATAGAGATATTTAAGGAAATGAGAGGTGCTTGAGTCGAAGAGATATCATTCCGCAACAGCTTGCTGAAAAAAATGGGAAAATCACTGAACACATTTTGCCAAACAGCTCCTTTGACTGATTTTTTTTTTAAACCTGAAACAATCAAGTTGTATAGTTTTCAGATTGTGTAGCCGAAGCCACGAACTGTGTTGTTTTAAGAAATAATGGATGCTTGGCCAAAGAATGGCAATTAAAAAGTCCCAAGGGGACAGAGGTGAAAATGAGAATAAGCAGATTGTCTGAATCTACCCCCATCTATGTGTTTCTCGAGATACACCATGTGCTTTCAGATTTTTGTAAAATTAAATTCATTCATGATCATAAGAAGGATGGACCTCAAAGAGCACACGAGAGATACAAACCTTTTCCAGCAACCAGATTATATATGTTTGTGTCTTTTCAGAATGCTCAGAGCTAGTCATTTAAAGATGACATTCTTTTATTTTAGGTTTTAGTAGGAAAAGGCTTCTGGATAATTTTTCCCCCACCTTACCCTTTGAAAGTATATAAAGCTACAATAGAAGTCATCAGAAGACAAAAGGACAATTTGTGGTTGTCTCCTGGGTTCTTTTACTAGTCTAAATGTCTTCACCTGCAAGTTTACCAAAAAGAAAAAATCCTCATTTTACACTGGTTGCCAAGAACTGATGAGCAAAGGAGGGAGGACAAGCCTTTGGAGGCAGGATGGACAAGAGAAAGCCAGTGACTGGATGAGAACCGCTTGCTCACTCACCCGCCAAGCCCCAAGGCCTTCCCTTGCCCTAAGTTCTCATGATTGCATATCCCAGGGACAATTTAAAAATATATAAATTTTCTTTTCATCAAAGCAACTCGTGTTCACATGTTAAAAATCAAATACGACTAAAAGGTCTATAATGAAAAATTGCATTCCCCTGGCCCACCCTGCAGTCTGGCCCCAGGCAACAACTTTAAACACTCTAGTTGCTTCTTGTGGTATCTTATTTCCACATATCTAATAATATAATTCCATGTGCTCTTTTTCTTGACATATTCCTTGGAGATATTGTTTATTAATTTCTTGGTGTTTTAGCAGATACTTTAAGCTCTCTTTGATCACTCCACCTCTCCTTCCATCATCCCAGCATTGATAATTGTTTCAGTTATTTATTTAGGGATGAAAAATCACCCCATAATGAGTGGCTTAAAGAAGTTTCTTCTTGTTTTGTGTGTCTCCAGATTTGCTGGGTTGTACTTCCATTGTTTTTACCTGGCTTTACCTATATGACCTCATTTATATGGTGAACTTCTCTCAGCAGGGAGTTTTGGTCAGAGCTCTTCACAGCCCTCCATATCTTAAAACAGAGGCTTCCTTCCATGAGCATGGCAGCCTCAAGGCAGCATTTCATGAGGGAAGATACCCCAAATGTGACTATGGAAAGCAGCAAGCACTGCCAGAGTCTGATCATATGGCTCCAGCATCTTCTACCACATGAGACTAATGAAAGCAAGTGATGAAACAAGCTTTGCCTCTAGAGTGGGCCAAAACTGAAGCTCTCCTCTGGATGAAGGGCAGGGCAAGGTCTCCGCAAAAGGCATGCAAGATGGGAGATGTTATTGCAGCCATCTCTGGAAATAGCTAAGCATTTCTCTAAGTTTGCTTAATCAATAGTCAGGGTTTATTATTTGAATATGCTACACAGTAGAACCAAGATTCATAGTTATAGTTCTATTTTTGCACGATGTATTAATCATCCCATAGGGCTAATGATCACATTTGGCCCTTTGAATCCACAGGTCTTGCATCTGGGACTTCAACCAAACAAGCATCCAAAATATTTGGAAAAAATTGAATCTGTGCTAAACATTACAGACTTTTTTTTCCTAGTCATTATCTCCTAAACAATACAGCATAGCAACTATTTACATAGCATTTACATGCATTAGGTATTTTTAGTTACCTACAGATGACTTCAAATATATGAAGGTTGTGCATAAGTTACATGCAAATGCTATGTCATTTCAGTTAAGGGACTTAAGCATGCATGAATTTTGGCATGCACTGTCCTGGAACACTCTCCAAGGATACCTAAGGACAACTGTAGTTTGCTTTTGTCCATAGTAGATTTTAACATCTCTATCCTTAATTTTCCCATCAGATCAATAATACATTCAGTTTTCAAATATTCAAACATAGCAGACATCATACTGCGAAGAAAGCCTCTTTCCTAGTTCTTTGCCTTCCATGTCTCTTTCCTACCTCCTCCCACGCCCTGCTCCAATGCGAGCTGACTGCTCTTTATATCTTGCTAATAAAGGACAGGAAAGAAGTAGTCATTTTGAATTTTTATTTTCAAAGCTCCTCTTGTATCTGAAACAAAAATCTCAGAGGACAGCAGGTACCCAAGAATGAAATGATGACTTTACAATGATAAGCTTTCTTAATACTGATGAAAGGAAGGGCCATTTAGTGAGGTCAGTATAACTTCACAGGGCACTCTCTAATGAGTTCCAAGTTCTAACAAGATATGTATCAAATGGTGAAACAATAGATGTGACCAACTGGTAACAAAATAATAACTAGATTTACATAATTCTTGCAAAAAGTGGGAAAGAACAGCAAAGGGGCTCCCTTAGTTTTATAAAATGCAAGAAGGAAGTATCGGAACTAATGGTATAATTTTTAATAAAGATCAAAGTGAAAACTAAACCCTGTAACCCATATTTCATTTCTGTCATCTTTACAAAAGAGAATATTTTCAACTCTGTAAAGAGAAGACAAATCATGGATGTGAAGATGGGCAGGAGATTCTATTACTCTTAGCTTTATAAGTTATAAATTTCAGATGTTAATACCTAACCCGTAGATTTAAAGAAAATTAAGATAATATAGGGCAGGCACTCAGAAAGTATTTATATATTGAGAATTTTAATAAATAGTATTTGTTGTTATGGTTTATTTAAAATTTACTTCATGTATCATTAAAATTCTGCAGAAGTCTTAGGATTAAGAGAGAATAAACAATTTTGTTTCACTAGATGAAGTATACTGAAAATTTATATACTGTGCTTTGATGTCTACTATAAGCAGAGTTCTGAAACAAGTGACAAGATTGAAAATTTGTGAGTTCTAAGAGAAAGAAGAAATAAGTGAGAAGAGCAATAAGTTCATGAAATACAGTATACATTATGTTTTCAAAAGATAAGGCTATTAGAAGGCTTAGTAAGGTGGTACATGCCTTTAAGGCCAGCACTTGTTAGGCTGAAGTAGGAGGATCGCTGTGAGTTGGAGGCTAGCATGGGACTACAGAGTGAGTTCCAGGTCAACCAGGACTAGAGAGATACCCTACCTAGAATAATTTTTTAACTACACAAAAAATAAGATGATTAGAGTGGTATATTTGAGGGAAAACTATAGATATGCCACATTAGATCATGTAAAAATGTCATAGTGGGAGCTGGAGAGGTAAGCTCAGTGATTAAGAGCACTTCCCACACAAGTATAAGGGATGAATCTGGGCCGAGACAGCCTGAGTTTGATTCCCCAGCATCCACAGAAACATCTGGGCATGGTCATGCACATCTACAAGCCAAGTTGGGAGCAGAGAGCAGAGAATTACTGGGACACACAAAAACAGCAAGCTCTGCAACCAGTTAGCAATAGGGGGGGCAATACTTGACATTCTCCTCTGATCTCTGCACGTGTACATGGGGAGTGAGCATCTACATCCACAAGTGCATAAACCACACACACCACAGATATTACACCCATGCGCATGCACACAAAGTCATGATGTCCCCAGTAATTATACATAAGTGAATAGAAATGAGGGTATCTTAATTTTAAAAAGTGTGTATTTATGACACAGCCAGTATTACTCTTCATGAACAGAGGCGTGTCACAGGCCTATGCTGTTCAATCATTTATTCAAAAGCTCTTTTTTTGAACAACTACCATGTACTATGTGCTTTGTTAGTATTTAGGATATAGCAGGGATCAGAGAAACTGTTACTGAGTTTTCTTTAATTAAAGAGATAGCTGAAGTCACAGAATGTTCACTAGAACCCTTGTTGACACCAAATTGACTCTACCTTTACTATTTCTCAATGTGAATGTCAGAAATCAAGGTGCGTTGCATTTGTAGGCCTGAGGTTCTCATTTTCTCCTAATCCTACGTCTCTTGCCTAGGTCATTGCCTAAAAATGCAAGGAATCCAATTCATCCAACTACAAGGAAGCAGCTTCTTTCCAGTTCCAGATGAGAGGCAAGCTGGCCTTCACCTTCACTTCAGCCTTGTCAGATGCTAAGCAGAGAACCTGGTGCAATCCACCTTGATTTCTAACACTCACATTGAGAAATAGTAAAGGGATTCTGTTTTAGGTGACTAAATTTGTGCAAATTAGTTATACCATAAGAGCAAATTACTGTATAGGGGAACAGGAATTAAAAATGTCAGTAACAGTTTCATGTTTAGAGTTCTTGAGATAAAAGGCCAATGTGAATTGAATATATTGAGTCAAGTACAGAGAAGTCAAGCACAGTCAAGTAAAGACAGAGACATAAGAGTACTGAGCTGCGTATGCGTTTCTAACCATAATTATATTTTACCCAAGATACGTAACAGTCTTACATGTACCACAGTTGACTTAGATATTTCTTTCTAGTTAATTTTATTCCTTTCAAGCCTTTTTGTTTTTAGATATTGTTGCAATAAATACCTTCATCTATGTAGCATTTTTCCTTAGCTTGCTAAGTTGCCTCTCCAAAGACTCTTATTTTGTAATAATATTTGGGTTGTATTTGGGGGACCTTTGTAAGCATTGAATAAGTCTTAGTTTTTTCTTACATAAGAAAACTAAGGGATAACAACAAATTGTCTATGAATATTTTCAAGAATAAAGATGTATCTCAATTTGTTTTCTTGTAATATTTCTGTTCAATGATTTCTGAAAAATTTAATGTTCCTGATAGGTGAAGCAATCATTTGAAAGGGTCTCGATTTTAATTTTTATAATATCTGGCTCTCCTTTAGTCCCCAAGGTCTCCATTTCCTCACTGGGAAATGAAGACAGAGTCTGAGGACATCTCAAAACAGTAAAGCATTTACAGAAAGGACTCCTTGCATTTCTTCCTACCAACTTATCTGTGTATTTTTTTAAACAACAAAATAAATACTGCTAAGAAGTGGAAGGGGGTTTCTCCAGGTATGAAGGAAAGAAGAAATTAAAAGAGAAATAAAGAGATATGTTCAGACAAACAGAAATGGAGACATGACATACTAAAACTTAAAAAAGACCACAAAAGTAGTTTGAATAGGGAAATTTAAAGAGATAAATTACCTCCATGAAGGAAAAAATAAATTATATAACTATATATCTCAAAGAACTACAATAAGAAAAAACTAAGCCAGATACTAACAGAAGAAAAATAAAGTTTAGAGCAGATGAAAAATAATAGGGACTAAGAAAACAATAGCAGAAATCAAAGAAACTAATATAATACTTAGTTCTTTGTAAAGAAAATTAAATTGAACAATCAGACCTAAGAGAGTGCATCAGTAAATAAAATTAGAAATTAAACAGGTCATGTTATAGTTGACACTACATAAATATAAAGGATCATAAGAGATGACTATGAACAATTATACAGGAGCCTAGAAGAAATACATCAATTCCTAAAAATATACAACTCATCAAGGCATGGAAAGTTATAACGGACCAAGCCTGAGTAAGAAGATTAGAACAGTAATCAGAAACTTACTAAGAATAAAGTCTAGGAGTCTATGGCTTCACTGTGGACTTGTACCAAATATTTGAAAACTAGCTGATATCAATTCTTCTTATACTCTTACAGAGTTGAAGAGGAGTGGCCACTTTCAAATTCATTTCATGAGGCTCTCATTACCCTAATACCAAAGTCAGATGAGAGCACTACAAAAAAAAAAAAAAAAAAAAAAAAATGCAGGTTAGTATCCAGATAGGAATGGATTTAAAAGTCATCAAAAAGTACTAACAAACTGCATCCAATAACACATGGAACATATCAGTCACAAAAATAGAATAGGATTTAATTTTTTTTTAATTTAACAGCCTGAGTATAGAGGTCAGAGGACAACTTTCAGGTTGGTCCTTGCCTTACACCTCATTTGAGGCAGGGTTGTTTCCTCATTGCTCCCTTCATGAGTTTCTGGAAAATTCTCCTAGCTCTGCCTTGCTGTAGATTCACCTAGATCACAAAAGCCCACAGCTTTTTACATGGTTTCCAGGAATCCAAGTTCAGGTACTCAAAGTTGTATAACAAGCATTTCATGCACTAAGCCATCTCCTTAATCACCCTAGAGTGGGATTTATCCCTGAGGTTCAAAAATAGTTCAACATATGTAAATCAATACATGGGATTTACCCCTTAACTGAAGGAAAGACAAAAACCATATAGTTATCTCAATAGATGCAAAAAAGACATTCATTATTTCATAATGACCACTGAATAAGCCAGAATTAGAAGGAATGTATGTAAATACAATAAATGCCATAGATTACCAAGGTACAATTAGTATCATTCTTTGTCAGGTTTCCAAAATACCTAAGAAAAACCACTTGTAGGAAGAAAGAAATTTATTTTGTTATTTACTTATTTATTTTGACTCATTGTTTCAGAAGTTTCAGTCCATTCTCACTTGAGCCTGAGCAAAGGTACATAGCTCATGGTGGAACGGAGCTGCTAACCTCAGGGGAGCTAGGGAGTAGGAGAGAGAAAGGGGCTAGGCACAAGATGTTTTCTTCAGAGGCATTCCCTCAGTGACCTGCTTCCTCTGCCTAGATTCTAGATTTGACTCCCCAAAAGCTTATTAAGCTGTGAATTCCACTGGTGTAGTTATAGCCCTTATGATCTAATCAGTTCTCTAAGGCCTCACTTCTGCATACTGTTGCCCTGAGGCCAGCCACTCAATAGGATTCTTCAGGGAACATTTCACACTCAAACCCCAAACAATGAAAAATAATTAAAAAACAAAACAAAACAACAAAAAAACCTTGTTCTAAGATCAGGAATAAGACTAGGACGCCCAGTTAAATCACTTATACGATATGGTACTCATGGTCCTAGTCAGGGAAATTAGGCAAGAGAAAAACACAAAAGGCACCCAATCAGAAAAAAAGTAAAATTGTCTGAGTTTATAGCTGACATGGTCTCATATGTAGAAAAACCCAAAGGTTCCATTAAAAGGAAAGAGAACCAATAACCAAATTCAATAGGGTTTCATGATACAAAGTCAGCATACAAAAATTGTGAATCATCTGAAAAGGAAATTAAGCAAACAATCTAAGTTAAGGTAGGATTAAAGGGCTGAAGAGATGGTTTAGTGGTTAAAGTGCTTGCTTGCAAAGCTTAAGGACTTATAATCGACCATCCAAATTCTACATAAGCCAGACACACAGTGACACAAGGATGTAAGATTGCACATGTGCACAAGGGGGAGCATGCATCTGGAGTTCAATTGTAGTGGCCAAAGCCCTGGTGCACTAATTTTCTCTTTCTCTCTCTCTCTCTCTCTCTCTCTCTCTCTCTCTCTCTCTCACACACACACACACACACACACACACACACACACACATTTTAAAAAAAGGTAGTCTGTTGGGTTTGCCTCAAACAGAAAAAATAAATAAATAAAGTAGGATTAAAAACAAGGACAAATTTAAGTAAGAGGTGAACCATTTGTACATTGAAAACTGCAAAACTTTTGTGACTTTCTGACTTCCCCTGTTCCATCCATCTTCTTACAAATACTATAGCTCAGTTTTGTTTACTGACAAGTAAAATTCCATTGTATATACATATACACCACATTTTCATTATCCAGACAACAACTGATGGATATGTGGGCTGATTCCATTTCCGTTATTGTAAGTAGAGCAGCAATAAACATGGATGTGCAAGGATCTCTGTGGCAGGGTATGAAGTCCTTTGGATATATGCACAGAGTGGTATAGCTGAGTCATTTAATGTTTGTATGTCTGCAAATAATGGGCTATGAGAGATTTTATAGGCTTTGAATCAAGACAGGAGGTATGGTAGGAACAGGAGATGATGAGAGGAGGCAGGGAAGAGCAAAGGAAACACATAGGAAGACAATAAAGGAGGATATGGTGTGGGGAAGGCTGGGGTAAAAGGTAAGGAAACAAAAAGTTTGAAAACAATATTGAAATCTAATTCAATGTATGCTATTAAAATGAATTAATTATAAAAAGAAGGCTACATCATGATAGTTAAGGGATTAAATGATTACAGGGAAAAATCTCTCTGGGAATCATGATCTTTAATAATAAAGCATATTGGAAATTAAAAAAATAGTCTTCATTCATGAATTCATGAATAGGAATATTTCTTATTGTTAAAATGTCCATACTACTGAAAGCATTTTATAGATTCTTTTTTATTTTTCAATTTATTTGTGTGTGTGTGTGTTGTGATGTACCAGTGCTTCTGGCCCTCACCAATGAACACCAGATGCTTGTGCTACTTTTTGCATCTGACTTATGTAGGTGGCTTTGGAATTGAACCCAGGCTGACAGACTTTGTAAGCAAACACCTTTCACTGTTAAGCCATCTTCTCAGCCCATTTTATAGATTCTATATAAGATATATTCTATATAAAGCTGTATATACCAAATAATTTATGTCACTAAGTAAGAGCACTCAAATAAGAATACTAATTTTTCTTGGAATCAAATTATTTTACATATATAAGATCAGAAATGGAACTTTTTCAATGTATAAAAATGACAAATTTTGTTTCATAAGATCAAATTTGGAATTATAATAAAATTACAGAGACCAAGTTATAGGGACATTTTGCATTGAAGATATGAAAGTATACTGCAAGTACATACAGACATAATCTCTAAAGTATTAGAAAGGTTTAGCAAAGGGAATAACTTAATAATTAATGAGATAAAATGGAGATTCTAGAAATGGATCCAAGGACATTTGAGATTGCAAAATATGCTATAGTTGTAATATGTTAGTGAGAAACTGTTCTCAGATGTTTAAATAATCTACAGTTGTAAAAAGTATAAATTGGTATATATATCCATTTATTAACTACTTTTCTCATCATTGTGATAGTATACTTGGCAGAAACAACTTAAGGAGGGGATTTATTTTGGCTCATGTTTTGAGGCAGGCAGTCATTGTGGTGGGGAAGGTATAGCCACAGGCAGTTCATGGTGGCAGGAGTATGCAGCTGGAACTCCTTACTCACATCTTGGTGGAACAAGGAACAGAGTGAGGGTTAGACCCAGGGTCTGGCGATAAACTTCAAGGCCCATTTCCAAGTGATCCTCCCAAAACAGTGAGACCAGCTGAGAACCAAATGTTCAAGCACGAGACTGCAGGAGTCATTTCAGGCACAAATCATAATATAGCAAAAATCTAAAACTGTTCAAAGTTAGAATTTTTAGTAGGAAAAGATGAACAATTGAAAAATGTTAAAGAATATTTAAAAATGAATAATGTTTTCAAAGCAAGTGAAATTGAAGTTTTTAATCTGGGTTAATGCTTGCACAGAAATTCAATAATTAAGTGCATTTTTTTTTTGTTTGTTTTTGGTTTTGGTTTTTTCGAGGTAGGGTCTCACTCTAGTTCAGGATGACCTGGAATTCACTATGTAGTCTCAGGATGGCCTCAAACTCATGGTGATCCTCCTACCTCTGCCTCCTGTGGGCTGGGATTAAAGGCGTGTGCCACCACCCGGCTAATTAAGTGCATATTTAAAGAAGAGGAAAGTGAAAGATCTCAGCAAATGTTACTTCATATGGAGATGCTGGAGCGACAGAACAGACAGCTTATCAATGGAGAAAATGCACACAGATTGCTAGGAAGGCATTGTACCTGGAGCATATGCATTGATTTTTGTTTCCTCTAGGAATTTCAGAATGACAGTGGTGAGGTGACAAGTATAAGCCCCAAAGACAAAGAGAATAAAAGCAGAAATATATAAAGATTTAAATTAAAATATCTTTATATATAAGGACACAGCTCAATGATTCCTAAACCTTCTCAAGGTTAAATTGTGTAGGGCTCAATTCCCATTTGACAGAATGTTTTTTAATTTAACTTTTTTTTCTTAAAAAAAAAAAAAAAAGGTTATAGTCTTATATCCCCCCTCAGGCACTCTCATTCCCTCCTCAGTGAGGTTATTGGTGTTCACTGTTGGGTCCTGAAGGGCTCAGTCAGTGTCTGTAGGGGAAAGGGATTGGGCCTCAGGATATTCCTACCCACCATGCAACTCTTAAAATCTTTCCACCCTTTCTTCCACAATGTTCGCTGAGCGTTGGTAGGAATATTAGAAGTCTCATTTAGTGTTGAATTATCTGTAGCCTCTAGATTTCTGCTTTGATGTTTTTTTTTTTGTTTTTTTTTTTTTTTTTTTTTTTGAGTGACCACAGTGTCTGTTGACATCTCCCTGTAGCTAGCTGCCTGGCTAGCAGTGAGGGCAGTGCTTGTGTTGCCACTTCATCTGCAATTTCTCCTGGGTCCTGGCAGATGCAGTACAGGAGACACATTTTGCGGCTGGCTATCTCGTTGTATTGATGGATCCTGGATCTCCCTGGTTTTCACTGCCATCTGTAAAATGAAACAGATTCTCCAACGAAAAGTGAGAGACATTTGGATTAGAGAGACAACCATCGTTATTTGAGAAACTTTTTATTGTGTACATCCACTCTTCTTAGCCAAAGAACAGGAGAAGCTACTATCTGGAGTCTGTAAGTTTCCTACCCATGGGATTCTGATTTGGTTCCCAATAGGAGGGATGAGTTCATGTCCAATCTGGGAACAGGTGGTTACCTGTATAGGCTGTATGCCACTATTATACAGGTGTATACCTCTTGCCCAGCTGGTTGATTTTGTAGCTTGCAGGATTTCCTGTTTATTCACACTGCTGGTAGCCTTTATCCTTCAGCAGCTCCCATAGCACTTTCTAGTACTATGAGGGCTAGTCAGGAGGGAATCGTTTTCAGTTCCACTATAGTCTCCCAATGTCCTGTGACTGCAGCCAGGAGTGTTTTCAGCAATAGGGTCTTACCTTTTAGCTCTGGCAGGTAACTAGTGCTTTGGCAATGACCTACCTTGTTGGGGACCTCAGTGGTCTCCCTAACGAACAGTTCACTGTAGTGGGTCACTCCTTTATGGCCCTGAGATTTACCAGAAAGAGCCCATGGTTTTAGGAATAAGCTTTCACCATCTACAAGACACTTCTGTCCAGGCCATTCCCCCACCTCTTAAGGAGGGTTATCTTGTAGAACACTATCCAGGAGGAAGATTTCTATGGTACTAAATCATATTGTTATTAGTTTTGTGCACATTATCTTTCACTGTGATGCATAATACTAAGTGGATCTTTAAAAAATCCTCAGCAACTTATTCTTTCCCTGAAGCTGCTGCTTCTATTAATTTCTTCAAAATTATTTAACAAAATCTAATTCAAAATCCCTTCCTAATAAACATCAACTTCTTTTTAAAACAAACAAAAACATAATAAATCATCTTTATCAAGGTGAAGAAGTTCCCTCTAGACTTAGTTTCCAGAGAGCCTTCTGTAAAATTGTGAATGGATGTTACATTTTTGTCAAATGCTTTTTTCCTCCATCCACTGAAATAATTATATGTATTTTCTTCTTTAGTCAATTGATATGGTAGATTTTAATAATAAGTTATTACAGTTCATTCAGGCTCATATACTTGGAATAAATCTTACTTGATCGTGGTGTGAAATAATTTTTTTTTCTTTTTGTTTTTTCAAGGTAGAGTCTCCAGCTCAGGGTCACCAGGAATTCACTATGAAGCCTCAGGGTGGCCTCAAACTCATGGTGATCCTCCTACCACTCCCTCCCGAGTGTTGGGATTAAAGGCATGTGCCACCATGCCTGGCCTGAAATAATTTTTATACATTATTGGGCCAGATTCGTTAACATTGTATTTAGGCTTTTGCATCTGAGGTTGTGACACTTTTCTATGGCTTTTCTTTGTAGTTGTACTGACCTTGGGTATGGTGGAAGAGTAATCTTAACCTCAGAAAGTCTGTTTAGAAGTGTTCTCCTTCTCTTTTATTTTCTGGGTGATAGTGTGTAAAATTGGTTGTTAATTGTAGTTTAAGACATTTTATGGTATTCTGTAGTGAAATCATTTGTGCTTGGAGATTTCTGTGTTGTGTGCTTTTCAATAAAAATTCAATTTTAACTGATTATAGAAATATTTGATGTTTTCAATTTCACTACAAATGAATTTTTGACATTTGAGGTTTTTAAGAAAGAGATCCATGTTTTCCAAATTGTCAAATGTATGAATACAAAGTTGTTTGTGGTGTTACTTTATTATATTTAATGGCTAAAGGATCTATAGTAACATGATTTACTTTATCCCTCATATTGGTCATTTGTATTCTTTTTTTCTCTTTAAATCAATTTCTACTGTAGGTTTATCAACTTTTTTAGATACTGTTTGGTTTTATTGAAGTCATTTGGCATTCTGATCATTACAATTATCTTTTAATGAAGACTGGGGCCATTATTTGCATACAATTGTGCCAGTTTCATTAAAAACTGTAGTTGGAGGACACCCTGAGACTACATAGTGAATTCCAGGTCAGCCTGAGCTAGAGTGAAATCCTACCTTGAAAAATCAAAAAGAAAAATGTAGCAATTATTCCCTTAATGTTAGACATTCAGTGATTTTTAATTTTAATTTTTATTTAGTTATTTATTTTTTTACAAAGGTTATATTCTTATATCCCCTCTCCCCTGGGCCAGTTAAGAATCAACTTTTTGGTCTATGTTTTTTCCTCATTATTTTCTTGTGTTTAATTTTGTTTATTTCTTCTCATATTTTATTTCTTCTACATAGTTTTGGTTTAATTTTCTCCTTATTAACAGGTTATTACTTGGGTAGGGACTAAGGTTCTTTATTTGAGACACTTATCCTTAACTAAATGTAATTTATTTTTTTGGTTTTTCGAGGTAGGGTCTCACTCTGGCCCAGGCTGACCTGGAATTAACTATGTAGTCTCAGGGTGGCCTTGAACTCACGGCGATCCTCCTACCTCTGCCTCCCTAGTGCTGGGATTAAAGGCATGCGCCACCACGCCCGGCTTAAATGTAATATTTTAGTGCAATAAATTTCCTTTGTAGTATTGTTTTACCTGTACTTTATGTATTTCACCAAGTTATATTTTTAGCTCCATTAAATTTTATTTAAATTTTACTTTTTAAGACAGTATCTTTCTATATGGCTGAGGTTAGTCTTGAACCTGTGATCCTCCTACATCAGCTTGGGTTACAGGTATGAGCCACCATAGTCAGCTTTGTTCACCTTTCCTGGGACTTCCTCTTTGACCTACAGATTATCTAGAAGTGTTTCCTAATGGCTAAGTGCTTTAAGAGTTTTCCCTTCCTTTGTTATCGATTTCTAGTTTGATTTCATTGTGCTAACAACGTACTCTCTGAGATTCCACTGCTATACTGTTTGAGGCTCGTTGTCTGGTCCAGGATATGCTCTGTCTTGATGGATGTTCCATGAAGGCTTTAGTAAAGTGTGTATCCTTTCGTTGAAGGGTGTCCTATGCATCCTAATTAGGGAAAAACAGCAGCACAGACTCAAAAATACAGCTTTGGAGATGTGGTTGGTTGAGTGGGTTGTTTATTTTTCTATATCTTTGTTGATTTATGTCTATCGATCAAGGAGAGTGGATTATAAAAGCCTCAACTACAATTGTGAATTTTAGTTCATTTTATCTCTACCAGATTTTGCTTCATGTTATTTTCTTGGAGGTGTACACTTCTAAGATTATAGTGTCTCCTGATAAAGTGATCCTATTAGTATGAGATGATATTTTCTTTTGATATTTTTATTTGAGTTTATACTGTGTGTTGAGTATATCCCTCTTCACACATTCATCCCGATAGTTCCCTTTCTTACCTCTCCTGTTAGTCTCCTTTGACCTTGTAAGCAGTTCATTCAACTTTAACATCATATGTAGATCAAATCAGTACCTTCTTGTTGGTAGAACAAAATACCAGCCCAGAAGCAGCTTAAGAAAGAAAAAGACTTATTTTAGGTTTATAGTTTTGAGGGAAAGTGTCTGTTTTGATGTAGAAGGCATGGTAGGCCTTAGCAGGAATCCTGTGTCACGTCTTCATATCTACAAAGAGGAAGTAGAGAGAGCAGTGATGCTGAATCTCAGTGAGTTTTCTCCTTTTGAAACAGTCCAGGAACCAAGCCCATAAAAGGGTGCCACCCACAGTTAGGGTGAGTCCTTCCACATAATCTGGAAAATCCCCCACAGACATGACCAGAGATTTGTTTCCATGGTAATTCTAAATCCTGTCAAGTTAACAATCAGAGATTAATATCACAAGTCCACCCCTTGTCAACTTGACACTCAAACATAATACTTTTTAAGCCATAACTTTCCATCCTTTTCCACATAGTCACATGGCAAACTTATAATATAAAAATGCATTCAGTCCAACTTTAAAAGTCCTCATAGTCTTTAATTGTTCAACAATGTTCAAAAAGTTTAAAGTTTTGGGGCTGGAGAGATGGCTTAGTGATTAAGGCATTTGTCTGCAGAGTCTAAGGACCCAGGTTCAATTCTCCAGTACCCATATAAGCCAAATGCACAAGGTGGCTCATGTGTCTGGATTTCATTTGCAGTGGCTGGAGGCCCTGGTATTCCCATTCATATTCATTCTCTCTCTCTCTCTCTCTCTCTCTATATATATATATATATATATATATATATATATATATATATATATATATATATATATAATCTGGAAAATACAGACATGATAGAGATTTGTATATATATATACATATATATATATATATATAAATAATATAAATAAATAAAATATATTAAAATATCTAAAGTTTCTCTCTCAACTCAAAATAAATAAAATATTTAAAAACTCTAAAGTTTCATCTGAGACTCAAAACAATACCTTTTTAAAATTTATTTATATTAGGTATAGTCATATTTAGTATGTAATCAACACATGTTGGTACCATCCTTTCCCTCATCCTTGCCCCTTTTCTGAAGAGGCCTTCCTCATTGGGGATGCAGGTCAACTTTATGGGGTTGTGCGTCATGCATTGTGGGGGCAGCAGTCAGTTACAAGGGAAGACTCAATGTCTCTGTGCAAAATGTCCCAACTTGTGGTTCTGACAATCTTTCTGCCCCCTCTTCCACAAAATTCCCTGAGCTATTCTGGGAGCATTTTAAGTCTACTTCAGTGATGGGCTCTTAGGAGCCTCTGGATCTTTGTTTGGTAGGTGTTGAATGTCCTCAGTATCTATCTGGGTCACCCTTGTGCTGATACCAGATTCACTAAGAAAGCAACACTGTTGCTCATTCCCCCAGTTCATCTGTGGTTTTAGCTAAAGCCAGGGTGAAGTGCTCTAGGTCATTTATCTGCTCAGGTCCAGCTCCCATCTGTAAAATAGAAGCAGATTCTCTAGTGGAGAATGAAGTCAGCACTGGTTAAATGGGATAACCATTATTAATTTAGAGAGAATTTAAAGGGTGTAGACCCTCTTATAGCCCAAGATTAGTGGGAGCTTGACAATGGAAAGCAGAATCATTATCTGGATATGATTCTGACTTGTTTCCCAGTTCCAGATATGGTTTCCTTTCCACTGAGTGGATATATTAGCCAATCCAAGAGCAGATGGTTACCCACCACGGCTGTGTGGCACTACTGCCCATGTGTGAGCACCAGGTCAAGTTGTTTGCTTCTGAGTAGCTTAGACTTTGTGTTGCTCAGACAGATGTTGATCACTTTCCCCTAGAAGCTCATGTAGTGCCTTCCTGCACTAGATGGGCTAATTCTCTGGGGACTGGCTCTCTTTCAGATTCCAATCAGGTCTCTACATGGTCTGTGCCGACAGCATATGGTGTCTTCAGCAGTAGGGTCTTACCATTAACCTCTGGTGAGTAATCAAGTGCTCTGACGGAAGTCTGGCTTATTTGTTTTGGGAGACCTTGTAGGTCTGTCCCATCAACAGCTCATTGTGGGTGTTAACCTCATCCTGGTACAGGGAATTACAGGCCAGCACCAAAGGAGAAGAAAAAAGAAAAAGACAGAAAAGAAAGAAAAACAGGAAAATTTAAAGTTAGGCTTCATCTCACCCTCTTCCGGGTCAAAACAGTATCTTAACTGTGAACTCCTATCACGTCAAAAAAAAAAAAAAAAAAAAAAAAAAAAAAAAAAAAAAAAGCTACATACTTTCAACATGAATAGGTACAAAGTAAACACTCCCATTCCAAAAGGGAAAAATGGAGCTTTCATGTCTCCATTCTCCAACTCTGCTGCTTGTAGACTTTCTCATGGGCTGGACTTCCTTGAGCCCACAGCTTTCTTGGCAGATGTCCTATGGTCCTGGCATCTTTAATATTTTAGGTTTTCCATTGCAACTTACAGTTCACCTTGAGCATTCCATGCACTGGTCTCACAGGGCCTCCTTGCAGGGACTCCAATCTTGCTTCACACTGCTTAGCTTCAGCAGCTTTATGAAACTGTGGTGAAATACTCCATGACCTCAGTCTTGTATCTTTCACTCTTCCCCAAAACCAATTCCACATGGAATAAACCTGGCACCCATAGAATACAGTTATAACAGCCTATATGCTAACCCTGAAGATCAGGGAAGTCCTTCATTATTCTTCATTCAGAACTTTTGCTTTCAAAATATTTCACTTTCTTATTGGCTAGAACCTTCAATGGATAGGGTCTTGCCCTCAGAATATTGTTCCTGTTATCCTAGTATAGAGAAGTTAGTTTATCTTTAGTGGTGGTAATCACTCCAATAGTTAACAGTAGAAGAGACTGTAGTTTCTAGGCCTGGGATTTTAAATTTGCTCACATAGGGAAACTTTCCATTTTTCTTGTCTTTTAGCTCTGTATTTTGGGATCATTCATGGTAGAATTGTATCAGGGCAGATAAGAGAAGCCATACCACATAGTCAATGTTATTCTGCCTTGAAATTTCCTTCCCTAAACATGTTAGCCCTTTACTTTTTTATTGTTATTATTTATTAGAGACAGAGAAAAGAGAGAGAGAGAGAGAGAGAGAGAGAGAATGGGCATGCCAGGGCCTCTAGCCACTGCAAATGAATTCCAGACGCATGTGCCACCATGTGCATCTGGCTTATGTGGGACCTGGAGAATTGAACTAGTGTACTTAGGCTTCACAGGCATGTGCTTTAACCACTAAGCCATCTCTCTATCCCTCGCCCTTTACTTTTAAGTTCTTCAAACAAGTTCTCAGAACGTGAGTAGAAGGCAACCAGCTTCTTTTCCAGAATATCACAGAACTGCTTCTAGCCCAGTTCCCAATAAAAATGTTCCTCTTTGGAACCAATTGGGTTGAGTCTCCACAGTTCACATTTCTCTTGGCTTTCTGGTCTTTCTAGCTTCCACCAGAGTAGTACAAGGCTTCTCTTGTCCTAAGTTCCAAATCCTTCCACATTCATCTTGTAAACCAGTTCCAAAGGACTAAAAACTATGAGGTCAGGTTTATCATAGCAGTGGCCTCACTTCTTGGTGTGGTTTTCTGTACTAGTTACCTTCTTCTTGCTAGGATCAAATACTCAACCAGAGCAGTTTAAGGGAAGAAAGGTTAATTTCATCTTAAGTTCCATGTTATAATCCATGCTGGCAAAGAAGGCAATGCAACAGGAGGTAGTCACTTTGCATCCAATGGTGAAGAAGCAGAGCAGAGTGATGAATGCTGGTGCTCAGCTACCTTTCTCCTTTATATAGTCCAGGACAATGCTCCCCCAACCTTTGAATGGTGCCACTCACAGTTGGTGGGGGCTCCTCAATTAATCTAATCTAGAAAACACCTAGCAGCCATGACAAGAGATTTATTTCCATGGTGATTATAAATCATGTTAAATTGACAACCAGAGACAGACCATCATAGAGGGGAAGGTTCAGTGTGGTAGGGAAAGGCATGGGAAGCTCCTGAGGAGGGAGTTGGTATTACATTTCAGCACAGGAAGTAGAGTTAGAACACAACAAGTAGGGCCCAGCTCAACCACCTCAAAACCCATCCCCAGTGACACACTTCCTTCAGCAAGGCACTGCCTCCTAAAGGCTCTATAATCTTCTCCAATGGTACCACCCCTGCAGATCAGGTATTCAAGCACATAAGCCTATGGAAGGGGATAATTTTAGATTCAAAGAAATACGCATACACACATAAGTGAATTATATATATGTATATATATTCCTTGAAAACAAATTAACAGTATGGGCTCAAATTTCATCATCATTATTCTCTAATTGTGTGCCCTTTGGCATAATAATAATTCCCTCAATCATAGTTTTATACTTTCTTGATGATTTTATCAATATTAAAAGAGATAATAATGTATTAACTATAAATTATTTGGAAAGCTGAAAATAGTGGAAAGTTCTCAGAAAATTTTTCCTTATTTTATTGTTTTTTGCATGTGTATGTATGTATATTCATATGTGTGTGTGTGCATATGTGCACACAGGGTATGCGGAGGTCAGAGTTGAGCTGATTTTGGCTGTCCTCCTCTATTATTCTGTACCTGATACATTGAGAAAGGGTCTGTCACTGACTCCAAAGATCACCAATTCAGCTAATTCAGCTATCAGCTTGCCCAGGGCTCCTTCTGTCTCCACCTCCTGAGCTCTCAGATTATAGGCTCACACCTCCATGCCCTACATTTATGAGTTCTGGGAATCTGAACTCAGGGCCTCAGGTTTGCACAGCAAGTGCTCCACTAACTGAGCCATCTCTCCAGTCCTCAGAACACTTTTGATCCTCAAAGCACCACTTGGTACCTTTTTCTCTTCTGTTTTAACTTGTCCAAATTCTTTACCTATGAAGACATCTCAAAACAAGAATAAGACTTTAGACAATTTTAGATATTGTGTGTTTGATTAAAATGTGTCTATTTGGTTCTTTTCTTATCTTTTCTGCTGAGATTATCTTATCAGTAACATATACATAATATATGAGCATAGTTTTAATCAATGCTATAATTCTGGTAATTTTAATATCTGAAGGTCTTTAATAATGGGCTACATTTTCCTCTTTCTACATATGTCAAGCTATTTTAAATTATACCTTGATTTTATGGATGCAATATTGTAGAGACTCTGGAATCTTTTTCTGTATTCCTCTGAAACCTTAAGCAGGCATTTAACCTCAGATAGTAAACTCCATATCATGGGATTCGCAGCTCTCAGCTCAGCCACTATAGACTTCCCTAGGCTGCTGTTAGTCTTTTTTCTGCATGTATGGTTCTAGGGTCCATCATATATTTGAATAGAGTCTTGCTGGTTTTCTCCTTTCTAATATTTCCCCCACCCCTCACTTTCTGACAGATTTGGTTGCACTGAGCTCTTTTTTACTGGTGTTCAGGGACTATCTATTGAAGCTTTCAGAATCTGAGTAGCACAAACTAAGGTTTGCTTCTGACTAAATAACACACACACACACACACACACACACACACACACACACCATACACAAAAATAACTAAGTGTTGCTCCCTTTTTTCCAAATACTGACTTCCCTTCTGAATCTGTATTTACTCTTTAACCTACAGGTAATTAATCTTATATATTTTTTTATTTTGAAGTCTATAGCTATTATTTGCAGAATGGTTCTGTCTGATGTGAGTATATCTGTTTATTAACAGAAGCAAGTAAAACTCCCAAGACTACCTATAATTAATTTTCACTCATAAATGTTCCTTTTCTTGGCTGAAGAGATAGTTCAGTGAATGAAGTGCTTGGCATGCAAGCATAAGTACTTAAGGGCACATTTCTACCACCTACGTAAAGCTCGATGCTTTAGCACTAGCACTTGCGATCCCAGTGCACCTAGGATGAGAAGGGAGGTAGAGATGGGAGACGCCCAGAAGCTCGCGAGTCAGCAAGCCTGGTGAAAGTAGAAGTGAACAACAAAATGAAAGACCTGCCTCAAGCAGCGTAAATGAGAGGACTACTACCTGAAGTTGTCCTTTGAACTCCACTCACATGCTGTGGCATGTGAACACCTACATTCACACACATAAACACATGTACACATACACATACATCACACACCCACACACCAAAAACATTTCTTTTTTTCTTTTTTCCTCTTAAGATGTGATACTTTTCAGGCCTATCTCCAGGTTCCCAGTTTCTCAGAATTCAGATCCATCTCTGAACATATCTGGGGATTGTTTGCTATTAAAGGAACTCCTGGGAACTAGAGCTGTCTCGTTAGCCTCAAGCATACACAGAAAATTGCACCTGAGCTCACATTGAATAAGATGTCCATGGCACTAGGGGACTCCATTGCTCAGAAACCAATTAAGCCTGAGGTAAGGAAAGGATTTTTCTGCAGCTGACTGATGGAAGCCACCAATAGAGGCACTGGCCACACTGAGTTCCATGCTGGCCCCGTACTTTCTTATTCAATGTAAATGAGGACCCATGGCTGGAAGAACTAATCTAATACGAGTCTTGGATGGGTTTTCTGTTTTCCTCATTCCCCAAGATGAGGAAATGTGATCCTTTGCAGCTAATATGTATGTGTGAAATTTACCATCTTCCTTTTCTGACCTTGAAATAGTGTTAGTTATTAGCTAGTTTAACCCATCATTTTACTTCTAAGAAATTCACAATTCAAAATGAAGTCAATCCTCCTCAGATAACCCAAGAAGGGGCTAGGCTATGATCAGAACAGGGAGCTCTCACACTTGCTCTCTGTGTCTGTGGGTACATGGTATTTCTGAGATATTGTGCTATGGACAGTGTCCTCAGCCTTCTTCAAAGTGTTCTGACTGGAGAAAAACAGTTTGCTCAATGATGTGAACACAATCTCCTGAATTCAGTTATATGACAGACAGTGTGATCATTGCATTTAATGGATGGCTGTTCTCCAAAAATCTAGTTGGCAAGTGAGGGCATGTGGTTTCTCCTGCGACTGTCCTCCTTACATTCTCACCTCCTATTCCCATCTCTTCAGCTCTGTGTTCACTTTGTGTGTTTAACTAGGATTCACATACACAAGCTAGCCAACATATAAATCAAAATGAGAAAACTGGGCAGGCCAAAGTTAGGTAAAGTTTATTCACCTCCTCTTCTGTGAAGTGAGGGTCTTTTTATATGTGACAATTTCAATCACTCATTTGTGATCTAAGGATATAAGGACAGGTTCTTATTCACTTTCTTAATTATACTCCAGGAAACAGAAGCGAAATATTCAATTTGAAGATAAAGATTTTCTATGTTCAGAAATCTCTTAAGACCTAGCTACCAGCTCAGGAAAAGCTGGTGGGACTTCAAAGTCCTTAACATGGAAAAGTCAGAGTAGATATAGTTACACATTGTAAGAGTTGAAAAAGTAAAAATAAAACCTGTCTGTCTTCAAGAGCTAAGACCCCTCTTGTCTCCAGGCAGGAGAGATTCTTCAGGTGTTACCCACTTTATCATAGCATTCCACATCTCTCTTTTTATCTTGTGCCCTTCTCCTCTTTCCAAGATCATAAATCAACAAAGACAAGGTCTTCATTCTTTGAAAAAGAAGGGAGGGGGAAGTCTAGACTTCTCTTATTCCATGGTAACACTAACGACCTGATAAATGGAACTATCTTGCTCCTAGGTAGAAGCTGGAGCTATTTCAAAGCCTGTAACCAGGAACGTCTGCACCAAGTCCAGTCTTTTTTGACAATCCTTTTCACAGCCACACCAGAAAGGAAGCCATCTGGGGAAATGGAAGATTGCTTCAAGAGGCTTCAGATTCCAGAGCCCGGTCAGAGTCAAATCCAAGAGTATGTGACAGCTGAAATTGTCCATGATTTACTAATTGCCAAAAGCAGCGACCCGGTCAGAAAGAGCAAAGGCCAAAGGGAAGACTTGGTGCCCATTGCTGGCATTAGGTTTCTGTCTGGTGGAGAAGACAGCAGAAAAGTGAAGAACATTTGGAACTAATTAGAGGGAAGAAGGAAACGTGAGGCTAAGCATGGGGGGAGGGAGGTGAGATCCGTACTAGTTCTTAAACTAAATAATAGCTGGTCACCATCCTGAAGGTTTGGTGACTCCCAATTTTTCTTGTCCTCTACATAACATACACATAGCTGATTAAAGTGCAGCATCATCTTTCAGCTTTTGCAATACTAAGGATCTTATCTAAAAACACAGTTTAAAAACACAAATCAGTAGACATTTCTATGTTTTCCTCAAGGATGTCTGGATCTGAGATGTGGGAGATGTATGGGACAGAACAGACTTTGAAGTCAGACAAACATGGAATTCAAATCTTCACTCCACTGCTTACACGCTGTGTGACCCTAAGAAAGTTAAAGGTCACCATCTAGATGTTTCCTTGTCTGTAAAATTCAGCATTTAAATCCTCCTTTACATACATGGCATGCTGAAAAAAAAAAAAAGAAGTAAAATATAGAAAAGCTCTTCCCTCCACACTCAGAACACAACTGTGCTCTTTAATTATAATTCTTCATTATGTCTTGCATGTAAATATTGCAAATACAGGAAGTCATTTTGTATCAATCTCTCATTCTAAAAATCCAGGCAAACACAAGGTTATCCTACATAAAGCAGTCTGATGGGGCTGAGGAGATGGCTCAGTTAGTAAAGTGTTTGCCTCACGTGGATGAGGACCTGGGTTTGATCCCTAGAACCCACAGAAAAATGTTAGGCATGGTAACAGGAGCTTGTAACCCCAGTGCTCAGGAATAGAAACAAAGAGATCCCTGGAGCTCAAAAAACAAAAAAGGTGGATGACATTCCTGAGATGATATCCAAGGTGGTCCTTTGGCCTCCACAGCATGAGTATTTACATATACCCACATACACATGCTCTCACACACATTAATATCCACACCCACAAGCATTAAGCAAAAATCAGTATGATTTTGTTTCAAATAAGGCAATAGTTTACACTGAGAATTTAAAAACCATGTCTTATTCATAGGCAGAAATAAACTCATATGGAGAAATAAAACTAACTTTATGCCAAAATACTGAAAGTCAATAATGCAACTTTGAAGTTTTGGAAAGGACTTTTTAAAATCCACTTATGTAGCAAAAATGAAGGCGAAAAGTAGACATTTAAATATTCCAGATTTAGAAACGCTCTACAACAAAGATATCACAACCAACAGGAAAAGATGAGAAATAATCTTGGAAGGATTATTTATAGCTGTAAAATTATAAAATAAAACAGACCAAGAATAAGTACATGAAATCTTCAAATGTTTCTTACATATCTATAAAGAAAAGTCTAAAGCCAATGGAAATATGATATAGAACTTGAAAAGGTAGTTGCAGAAGGTAAAATCATTTCTTGATCATAACTGATTCTGCCACATTAATGGAGTATGTACATTAATGTGACAGTGAGTGGCCATTTTCCTACCATCTTAACAGAGATTACACAATTTGATAATATTAAATGTAGACAAGCAAAGGGATGAGGGGCGGAGAATAAAAATAAACATGGCTATTTATGACATGATGTCCCAAAAGCATGAAGGCAGCACCCCAGGACACAGAAATATCTCCCCTGGAGAAAAAATAGTAGAAATTGTTGGATTCATATAAATATACTATATTTTATATTTAACATATAATATAAAAACTAGAACCAATTTAAACATCTATTAATAGAGGAATCAATTAATTAATACAATTCTACAAATGCGATTACTTTAAAGTATTCAAAGGACTAAAGTATGTCTACATTTTACCATGAGCCAATCAAAAACAATACCCAAAAAGCAGTACGTTATATTCTTATCAACATCCAGATAATCTTTCATCATAACTAGTCCATTTGTTGCTAGCATAAATTATAAAATACATGTTAAATAATACTGGGAAAATATTTCAAAGCTGTTGACAGTTATCTATATATATGGGTGATATTATGTCCTCTTTGTATATGACTATAGTTAAAATTTTCCTCCCAAGATATCTAAGGTTGCTGCCTGGCCTCCACGTATTGCCCATACATACATTACCCACATACACATCCTCCTAGGTTATGATATTAGACAACAAATTAAAACCTGCTTCTAAGATATATATATATATATTTGGGGGCTGGGGAGTAGATAGTTGGTAATGCGCTTTCTGAGTTCAGATCTTCAGAACCCACATAAAGTCAGATGCCGTAGCACACATCGTAACCCTAGTGCTCTTATGGTGATATGGGAGGCAGAGACAAAGAATCCCTGGAAACTCACAGGGCAGCTAGCCTGGTATATGCAGTGGTGAAGAAAAGACTGCCTCAAAAAAGGTGGAAAGCAAGGTTGTTCTCTGACCTCCACACACTTGTGTTGTATGTATGTACCTGAATGTGTATGCACACACATGAACTCACACGCACACACATACACACACATTAGAACATGGAATTTGTAAATGTCCTTCTTGCACTGTACCTTATATTTAAGGTCAGTGGATTACAGTTTACAAAATCTTACAGTTTTGAAAGCACAGCCCAATTTAATTCTTGTATTTACTCTGTAACGTAGGTATTATTTTCATTTGTATATAATAAAACAGGTTCCAAGAATGTAGACAATTGCTCTAGCCCAGGCTGACCTGAAATTCACTATGTAGTTTCAGGCTGGCCTTGTACTTACAGGTATCCTCCTATCTCAGCCCCCTGAGTGCTGGGATTAAAGGTGTGACCTACCACACATGAGAAAGAGAGAGCAGAGCGAGAGCAAGCTCACACTGGGGCCTCTAGCTGCTGTTAACAAACTCCAGACACATGCACCTCTTTGTGCTTCTGGCTTTCTGCTTTCCTAGCATGTGCACTCTCCAGCACCACATGAAGAAATGTGGTGGCATGTAGGAGGTACAGGCAAGAGAATCAGAAGCTCAAGTCCATCCTTGGTTATGTAGTAAGTTTGAGGCCAGCCTAAGAAGTCCTGCCTCAAAAATAACAACTACAACAAAAGATCCATGATAATAAATATTTTACTCAAAGCAAATGTATATATATTCTTACAGGTTCACCATATTTCTTCACGTTTCCATGCATATGCATTCTTGCAATATAAAGGAGAGAGACTTTTCTCTCTCAGCATGAGTTTTCAGAAGCAGGAGGCCATACTAGAGCAATTTCAGTAGCTGGTGGGATTGTTCCATCCTGGGGCTGTAATACCATCTCCTTAACCTGTGTCACATGGATTTACTCCCATCAAATCAAAAGGATTTAATTGGATTATTTATTACACAGGCCAGGGTAATCAAAAGAATTTTGTAAAGACAAAGGAAAAAAAGAAAACACATGTCCCAAATACTGTCACAGTGTTGGCATCCATTGTTAAAGGTGTGACCATTGGAAAGTCTATTGAGAGGAATGACATTCATACCAGTGACTTGACAGGACTCTCATGAGGATTAAGCACTAGCTGGAGAGAGAAAACTACCTAACCTGATATCTAGCAGGTAGAAAGTGTCTTGTAAAGTTTGATTCCTAATTGATAATCAAAGGCAGGGTATATCTGACCACTTGTGTTACTTCATCCCCCAAACCTTACCCATTAGCAAGTCCAACTAAACAGTATACTCAGCCTAGTGAATATGGGACACAATATGGACCTGTCTCACAATTATCCCCTTTAAGTCCACCTAAAATCAGGACTTTCAGGAGAAGCTGGAAGTTGTAACAAACACAATTATAAAAAGTGCAATAGCTAACATTGAATGCATGCCATGAAGTCTAGCAAGTGTCTAACACATATTTTTTCTCACATAGTTCTTGCCATAAGTAATAAAACTGAAATTAATATCACTTCCATTTTACAGATGAAGAAAAGGATATAGCAAAGTCAAGGAATTCGTCCAAGGTCAAGCAAATGACAGGGCTTGGGCTCCCCTTCCAGAGTTTAACTCGGAGCTGGAGCTCTTAGCCATGCATTGTTCTTTCCCAGACTGCCCTGCGTGGCCTCCTAATACCCCGAGGAGAAAGCTCAACATGAAACAGCATTTGGCTGCATTCCAGTCAGTCAACACATTCATCACTATGCGCACAAAGAGAGCAGGTAGGTTGGATTCCCTGTGCCGAACAAAACAATACAGGCAAATACATGCGCTGACCTCTAACTCCGTTTGGAGACTCAGCAGCTCCATCTTGAAGATTTCTAACATTTCAGCTGCTGTATTCAAATGGACCTTTTTGTTCATGGGGTCAAGAGGGATCAAAGAGAATTTCTCTTTCTAGATTCTTTCTCTTACACTATTTGTTAAAACAAAATCATTTAATCATAATAGTTCTGAAGCCATTTCTCACTGGAAAAAATTATGGAGCTGTACACTGATTCAGAGAAGTGTTGGGATGCTGGGCACAGATGGCTTTAATTATTTGGGCAGCCATTGACAGATGTGATGGTCTAGGTTTCTGCTGCCTTGGACAGGTGTAAGCTATAGGATTTGCCCAGAGGGAGTTGTGGAGAGACAGAATTGGATAGAGCCCGTTGATGGCCCCTTATTTTGTCTTAATCCACCCCTAGGTACATAGTTATCATATTTCTTTGCCTCAAGGCATGGTCAAGTCAGTCAAATCTATCATACCAAGTCTGTGTGCAGAAAAGAAATTCTCAAAGAGAGAAATTCATTGTGAGCATTTGGTCTCAAGCTCTCCTTCATGTTTTTGCTCAGAAGTCTTTCTTCCTATTAAGTGTGGCTGTATAATTAAAAAGATGGATGTTTCTGTTCCCCCTTCTGATCAAAATAAGCCCTTTAATTTCTTCAATTATCATCCTCCCAAGTAATTTCAAAGGCTTGAACACTAATCTGCAAAAACCTTCAATATCAAAAGAAGATTAATTGAGCAAGGTATAGAAGGTAGGCAGACACATTATTTGGTCTTAGAGAAATAATGAATATTGAGAGGAAGTTTCAGACTTTCCATTTGATAAGAATAAGAACTCACAGCACCACTGAAGGCATGGGATGCAGGGATGATTAGACTAGCCCACGAAGCTTCCATCCCAACTAGGGAGATGGACAACTAAAACAATCTTTTTATTGATCCATACACGTGTCTATAGGTGTGTATATATTTGTGCATACTGATTTATAAACAGCTCATCTTTATTTGCAGGGGACATATTCAATACATCTCACTGCATGCCTGAAACCATGAATAGTGCTGAACCATGTATGCAATGTGTTTTTATACCTACATAACTGTGGTAGCATTTAATTTATAGACTGGATAAAATAAAAGACTAACAGCAACTAATAATAAAATGGGCCAATTAGGGTAATCTACTATAAAAGGAATTATGGAAATGTGGTTGCTATCGTTTGAATATAATGTCCCCCACATACTCATGTGTTGGGGACTTTGGTTCCCAGCTGGTGGCACAATTTGGAGAGGTTTGCGGAATATAGGAAGTAGGACTTAATTGCAGAAAGTCTATCATTGGAAACATCCTTGGGGATATCTTGATCCTGGTCTCTCTCTCTTTCCCTCTCAATATCTTATCAATATTATACTCATCAGTCTTGCTATGATGCCATGCCTATATGAAGAAATGAAGAGATAAGTGATGTACTCATTGTGACAGTGTTAAACGACTACAGAAGGTTCCTGAACACAAGTACTGAATACTACAATGTTCAGTCTGATAACCTACAGGGCTACTAAGTGAAGAGTGTTTAGGTAACATACACAGTGTGGCTACTATGGACAAAGGGATGATCTATGTCCTGAGCAAGACAAAGTGCAATAGTGGGAGATGTCACACTACTCTTTAGAGTGGTGTACAATTAAAACATATGAACTGGGCCTGGAGAGATGGCTTAGCACTTAAGACACTTGCCTGCAAAGCCAACAGATCCAGGTTCAATTCCCCAGGATCCATGTATGTGAGATCCAGAAGGTGGCACATGGAGCATGGAGCATGTGTCTGGGGTTTGTTTGCAGTGGCTAGAGGCCTTGACATATTCATTCTCTCTCTCTCTCTCTGTCTCTTTCCCTTTTCTCTCTCTCTCTCAAATAAAAAAATTAAATAAAATATTTAAAAAAACTTATGAATTATTTAGTTATGGAATTTTCCATTTAATATTTTTAGGCCATAATTGACTACAGGTATGAAATTGCAGGAAAAAAAAACAAAATAAGGGATGATTTCTGCATATATATATATATATATATATATATATATATATATACATACATATATATATTCATGCAACCTATGTATATATCTGTGCATGTGTTAATAAATGTATTTATGCATGGGTTCACACACACATATATATGTATAAATTCTTTAAATATTGGATGAAGTAGATATAGTATACTAATTGTTAGTAAGAGACTGTATCTAAGGATTGAGTTATGTGTGAGTTCAAGAGAGGAGATAATATTTAAGCTGAAATGAATAGTGAAGACAGCTAGCCAAGTGAATGAGTAAAGTATTTCTGCACCTTCTACTCTGTTGATGAAAACAGGAGTTGTGAATTAGTACCTGTGATGGGCTGAATTGCATCACTTGCTCTTCATATTTTAAAGTCCTAACCCTCAGTACCTTACAATGGAACCATATTCTGAGGCAACAAAAGGCAATTAATTTTATATGATACTGTTAGGGAGAATACTAAAGTAATATTGCTATTGTTCTTATCAGAAAAGGAAAAGGAAGCTACACCAAGATTGCTTAACCATCGGGGGAAAAGGCCGTGTGCAGACTCACAGAGAAAGTGGCCATCTGCAAGCCAAGACCAGAGGTGTGCCCAAAATGAATTCTATCAATATCTTGATAAGACTTTTACCTCTAGAGCTAGGAGGCAAAAGGTTTCTATTCTTTCAGTTACCTGAGGTAACTGAAAGGTCTAAGATGCTTTGTTAGAGTTGCCTTAGAAGCCTAATAGTATTTCATTCAGACTGGAAGGAGAACACTATGTACTTAGTATACAGAAAGCTCTCAAAGACTAGTTACTGGATTTTCATGTCTTGGCCGAGCCATTGCATTCGTGACCCCATAGCAACTGTCCTTAGTTGCACGAGACCTGTGCAACATTGGGCCCAAGAACATTCCTTCATGGATGATGGAGGAGGGGAGGACGCCCCCATCTAACCCTGAGGAACTATTGACAGTTAATGGTTGCCGAGGGAACAGGAGACATTTCTGCAGTGGTATAGCCATAGAGAGGTTTCATGAGCTCTGTAAAAGAACGCCCACCCATGCTCATTCAGGTAGCCCTAAGTAAGCTCAACGGGTCACACTCATAAGACATTAAAGGAGAAGAGGGACTAGTTGGAAAGAAGGAGAAGGTCAGTGAAGGGGAATATGGAAGGAAGTCAAGAGAAGGTAATTGGGAGGGCAGGGGAGACAGTGATCAAAATACATGATGTGTATGCATGATACAGATGGCCTCTGAAGGACAGTGTCTTGAGTCACACAGGTGGCCCATACTGGGCAGGTAACACATAATCACTTGTAGTTATCTAATTTAGCCCAGCATGCAGTCCTATAATGTTGATACCATATTTTATCTGTGAGGAAGTTGAGGTTTGGTAAGGTTGCTAACGTCACCCAGTGTTGCACGGTGGCAAAGGGAGCATGGGCCTGAACTCAATCTGACCTGACAACATATCTCAGCTCGAACACCCTGCAGCGTGGAAGATGTACAGAAGGAGAGAAAAGGCCACTTCATGAAGGGCCTTGGCGACAGCTATCAAGGCTGGAGGATCAGAGGGCCAACAACCTAAGCCATTAGCCAAAAACCTGTTATACAATTACCTATATTTACCCCTACTAGCTATAAAGTTATTCACAGTGAATACACACAACCTGTCCCTGTGTGCTTCACACTGACACAACCCTCCCAGCCACTAATCTTCTCCCTTGTGGAACACACCCACCCACACCCACCCATACACACACACACACACACACACACACACATACACATACGCATTCACTTGCCCCAAATTCCTTAGACAATACAACTTTTTAAGAAGTCCTTTGAAGAATTCCTTAAAGGATTTGAATCAATAATCTCCTCAGATCCTAAACTCGAGCTCCCCAGTTTGCTTTTTAATGATATCTCCCAACTCGCCCATCACAACTGTTTCTTACTGTTCGCTTCAAGCTCCTCTAGTCTATTCATCACTTGGCCCATAGAGTATGTGAGTATTTTTTTTAAATAAAGAAACAGACATGGAATTAAGTCTCAGTGTCCCATGTGGTTCATTATCCTGACTTGTTGGGAATGTGTTAAACATACGGTGTGAGTTTTCATAAGCAGTAGAAAAGGATCAAAGGAACCTACATTACCAAAGCTTTTTCTTTTCTCTCTCTCCTATTTTAAACTGAGGTTTGGGTGATTCAATTCACACTAGGTAGTTGAGCTGATAAGATAGGGGAGGAGAGATCTCCAGCAGTAGTTTTTATTTCAAGAAAAGAAAACTCTTTAAGTCATAAAGTGTTCTTAGGGGTCTTTGATTTTTTTTTTTCAGTTGAATTGCAAACCTGGAATTAGAAGACATTCTGAAAAAAAAAAAGCTTGATGTGAGCCCTGGGTAGTTATATAAATAGAGAGAATTGAAGAACGTTACCTAGCCCAAAGATTACACTTCGCTATGCTGCTGAGACTGTGTGTACCAAAACTTTAAAACTTTAAATGAATACTTAAAATGACTTTATTGCACATATATATCCTCCTTAATAATAAAGTTTTTGTATTGCTCTTCTGTAAAACTTTGAAGTACTTATTCATAGAGGGAAGGCAGCAAGCAAGAAAGTGATCTAGGATTGGGAAGATTTGAATAAAGCACTCTAAGATGAGACACAGTGTGAAGTTCAGTGAAAAATAAACTTGCTAATTTGGTGCCATCTTTTCAACACACAAGGATCTTGTCTTTTAACTTTTGGATTTCCCTAGCTTGAGTTTCAACAGATAAAATGAGCATCCAGAAAGTCTCAATCTGAGTTAAGAGCTCAAGTTTTCAGCAATGAGTCTATGGAATCTGATCCATAAGAATAAGACTTGGAGACATTTTCCTAGGTGATGTTTTTATTTAGGCAATACATGCAATTGTACCATGTGATATTGCAATAAATGCTGTATGTATACAATATAATTTGTCTGTTTGTTACATTTTGTTTTGCTTTTTGGAGATAAGTACTCATATAGCCAAGATTGGCCTTGAACTGTGATCCTCCTGATTCTACCTTCCAAATGTAGGGACCCCAGGTATGCATCATCATGTTGGGCTAGAAATGCAGCTCAGTTCATAGAGTGCTTGTCTATAATGCACGAAGATCTGACTTTGATTCTCAGCTATATAATGAGTTCAAGGCAAGCCTGGGCTACATAGACCTCATTTCAAAAATAAATACTTTTCAAAATCCAATTTTGCTAAATAAATATTTATACCTTTGCTCCTTAATTTTGCAGCTACAACTATGGTGTCCTTTTTGCAAAAAAAAAAAAAAAAATGTTTCTGAATATTTACAGAATCATTTACAGTCCTAGATATGGATCAACAGACATTTTCTTCTGTGTAACATGAACAAGGTGGATAACAATTCAAGTCAAAGCTCAGGGGGAGGTGCCTGGTCAAAGGCACTTGCTCTGTAGGCTGCTGATGGGAGCTCCCATCCGCAGGGCCCACATCAAGCTACACATTGTTTGTAATCATAACATACTTATGGCAATGAAAGGAGAAGTCAAGAAAATTCAGAAATTTACAGGCCAGCTGATCTGGTCTTCACAGTGCCAAACAAGAGTGACCTTGTCTTAAACAAAGTAGGAGGACCAAGAGAGATTGTCCCCTGACTTTCATGCACACATCATCATATACACATGTGAACTAAAGTTCCTGAAAAGTGCTGTATCTGCTGCACCTACTTCCAGCAAGGCTGAAGGGACTGATACAACTCCTGTGACCACAGAGAGATAGAATGTTGCAAGACCAAAGTCTAATTACCTTGGGCTACCTTTAGCCTCCTTAATAGCCATTTATTGCCCACCTTTTTGGAATGTACTGAGAGACCACCAGCTTCCACCAATGCAAGGGCTAAGAATGTCATCAGATAGCATCTGATGCCTATGGTGGAGATTTCTCTACTTTGTTATAACCCACCTGCCTGATGGTCAGCCAATGTATTTGAAAAGTGCCTTGATTTTTGATTTATGACTTTCTTTTGTTTTGTAACTATAAACCAGAATAAACTATCTTTTTATTATCCCCTTTGAGGTCAGCTGTGTCACAAATTTTAAAAAATGTGAAATAAATTAAAGCTCAGGGAAAATTATTTTAATATAAAAAGATTATAATACATTACTACTCTTAGTAGATTTATGTTCAATTTTCCTTTATCACTGGTGCATACTTTAAAAATTCCATTATTTATAATGATAAAAGATTTTTCTACTATAATCACAACAAAATATTTATCTAACTTTTCATTAAGCCATACTCAAGACTCACCTGTTTTAAGTGTATCATTTAAGGATTTTTTGATAAATGAATATACTCATTTAAACACCACTGGTGGGCTGGAAAAATGACTTAGCAGTTAAGGCACTTACCTATGAAACCTAAGAACCCAGGATCGATTCCCCAGTACACACATAAGCCATATAAACAAAATAGCACATGCATCTGGAATTCATTTGCAGTGACTAGAGGCCCTGGCACACCCATATTCTCCCTCTCTCTCTCTTAATTCTTTCTCTCTCTCTTTCTCTCCCTGCCTTTCAAATACATAAACAAAATATTAAACAAAAAATCTGGATTCAAAATTAACCTGTGCCATGAGACCCTTTACAGTCAATCCTTGTTCCCAATTAGCACATGTTAATTGTAAATACATGTCAGTATTTTCATTTTCTAGAGCTCTGTATAAATGGAAATACAGTAGACATGTATCTGGATTTTGTGGTTGGCCTCTTTCACTTGGCATATCAATGCTAAGATTTATCATTACTGTTCTATATACCAAGCTAGATATTTTTTATTTATACATAGTAATCCATTCAATGATTTTACACCTATTTGTTTATTTGTTCCCCTTTTGATACATATTAAGGTTGTCTATAGCCTGTGATTATCATTAATAAAGATGCTATGAATATCCTTATATAATTTTTTGTAGGCATATGCTTTCATTTTTCTTGTGTAAATACCTAGGAGTGGGGTTTCTGGGTGGTAAAATAAGTTAATATTCAATTGTATGAGAAACTGTCAAATTGTTTTCTAAAGTGGCTATACTATTTCATGTCCCCTCTAGCAATGTGTGGCAACATTTGGCATCATCAGTCCTTTGAATTTAGGGATGTGTGGTATTGTTCCATTTTGACTTTTACTCTGATGCCCTAATGTAGTAATCCTGAACATGCTCTCACATGTTCAGTGGAAAGTTTACATTTTCTCCTGTATCTATGCAAATATTTTGTCTCTTCAGATAGTGTTATTTATCTTTCTATATTGACCTCCAAGAGTTCTTTGTATATATTGGATAGAATCTTTTATGGTACATACATATTTTGCATATTTTCAGTGAACTACTGCTTGAATTTTCATAGTTTTTATCCCTTAAGTGACTGCAGGAGAACTGAGCCTTTTTATTTCATTATTTCCAATTCCTTTTATTTTCATATTTAGTGCATTATGTGTCATACAGAATCCTTGCTGACTTCAATATTGTAGAGAGTTCTCATCTGTAAACTATATTGCTTCTTTTTTGTTTACTATTTTTATAGTTTTATTTTTATTTATTTATTTGAGGGAGAGAGGGATTGAGAGAGAGAGATTGAGAATGGGCATGGCAGGGCCTCCGGGCACTGCAAATGAACTCCAGATGCATGCGCCCCTGCCCTCTTGTGCATCTGGCTTACATGGGTTCTGGGGAATCAAACCAAGGTCTTTTGGCTTTGCAGGCAAGTGCCTAACTGCTAAGCCAACTCTCCAGCTCCTATATCTTCTATTTTATATATAGATTTTGGGTACATTATGAGTTGTTTGTATATCATATAATATATAGGTCAAAATTCATTTTTTCCTCATATCCACATTCAATTATTCCTGTCTAGCCCATTGAAAAGATTTATTCCACATAGTTTATTCTGTTCCATTAAGCTAGATGTCCATTCTTATGCAAATGCTATGCTGTTTTGATCACTGTAACATTATAGTATGTTTTGACAGCAGGTAGTTATATCAGCCCTTCCATTTCTTTTTCCAGACTGCTTTGGCTATTATGTTTTCTGCACTTTCATGTGAATTTTAGTGTTATCTTAGTAATTTATTTTCTAAAGCCTAATAAACTATTGAATGGGATTTCACTGAATTTACTGATCAATGTGGGGGAACTGGTAAAATAGTTTGTAATGTACCAATACTAAGTGGGTATATCTCCTTTACTTGAATCTTATTTATCTCAGCAATGTTTTATAGGTACCGATATTTCCTCTTGGATGTATTTTTTTATTTTATCTTTAAGTAGTTTCTATATAAAATCACATTTAATTTCCACATATTATGCCCCTAAGCCAAAGGGCTATTGTTTTTAAATCATTCCACCTATCCTTCATAGGTTTTGGTCAGTTTCTATTCTACTGTAATTGTACTGTGCACAAATTATTTTTACTTTAAATTAGTTTTGTCGTATGCATTTTCATAAAAAGCATGACAACCCTTCAGGGTTTTTTTTTATTTGCTATACACTAAATATATTTTTATAAAGATGACTTGGCAACATTTTTCCAGAAAGCTCACTTTTTCTCTACTTTGGCCAAAGTGAAAATAATCAGTTTTCTACACAAAGAGGAATGGAGAAAGCAAGAGGATGAGAGATGGAGCAAAGGAGACAGAAATTCAAATCTCTCCATAAAAAGAAATAAAACGGGGCTTGAGAGATGTCTTAGCAGTTGAGGTGCTTGGTTGCAAAGCCAAAAGACTCAGGTTCAATTCCCTAGGACCCACCTAAGACAGATGCAGAAGGTGGCACATGTGTCTGGAGTTCGTTTGAAGCCACTGAAGGCCCTGCTGCGCCCTTTCTCTCTCTCCTCCATCTCCCTCTCTTTCTCTCTGTCTTTCAAATAAATAAAATAAAATAATTTATTTAAAAAAGAAATAAAACACATACATGTCTTCTCTCATCTTGTTAAATAGTTGAACATCAGTCAAGCCCAGCTGTTGAAGATGATGCATTATATGTTAAATAGATGAATTCATTTTAATAGATAACTTTTGGGGCCTTATTTTCCCTCACTCTCGGAATACAATTGTTAGGACTAGCGGTGGTTTTTAACCCTATTCTGCAAAACCACTGGATCTGACCACACATTTCACTGATGAGTTTTTTTCAATGGAATTATTTTATTTGTGTGTGTGTGTGTGTGTGTGTGTGTGTGTGTGTGTGTAGGTGCATGTGGAGGCCAGAGGACAACCTCGAGGTATAGTTCCTCAGAAACACGACCCCCTTTTTTGGAGACAGCATCACTCAAGAGCCCAGAAGCTAGTATAAATATATATTCAAAGTATGCTTAGCCAGTGAGGCTCTAGTAGCCTCCTTTCTCTCTCCCTGAGAAGTGGGATTACAAGCATGTGTCACTACACCTGGCTTTTTTATGTGGGTCCTGGGCCTTGAACTTGGGTCCTTATGCTTGCAAGGCAAGCACTGTACCTACTGAGCAATCTCCCCTATTCCATCAATGGAATTCTTTAGCAGAATTATTTCAAAGATAGTTATCGGTTAACGAAAGACAATTTGTAAAGGACTGACTTAGATGGATTCATTTGCCAGTGAAGGAGCTCACTGACGCTCTGTCATCATCTAGTGGACCTGTCTTAGTAAGCATGCTTCCGGAAACGTGACCAAAGGTCCGCGTAAACCCCCACTTCTTAGGATACAGCCAGTTAAGGGGTTGTCCCAGAAAAGATTGTAATCCGAACCCATCTGGACTCAAATTTCTATTTGTAGTACTTCCTACCCAGTGCCAGGTTGTCTTGGATGTATTCTAATGTACCATTTTTCTCTTGAATTCTCCCAAGATATCCATTATTATTGCCACTTTGCCAATAAGAAAATTACAATTCAGCTTAGTAAAAAAAAAAAAAAAAAAATGCAGTGGAGACTTTAACTCAGCTTCCCTTGTTTGTTAAAAAATTTTTATTTTATTATTTTATTTTGGCTAGTGCGTGCTTATGTGTGTGAGTGTATGTGGTGTTGAGCACAGACGTGGGGTGCATGCCAACAGAGTGGAGTTTGGAGGACAACTTCTGATGACGGCGCTTCTCCCTCCACCCTGCTAGGGACAGGGTCACTCCAAGGGCTCACCAGGACAGCTACCCTCTGAGCTTCCAGTTCTCTGATTCTCACTTCCCATCTTGCTGTAGGCACACTGGGATTACCTCCTGCTTTTACTTCCATGCTGGGGATCCAAACTCACACTTGCCCCACGAGCACTTTAGCCACAAAAACAGCTCCCTGCCTCTTTGAACCAACCTTTCTACCCACCACCCAGCTCCACTCAAGACCCCAGACTTGTGGGCATCTTCACCTCAGAGTCTGGGCACCAAGCATTGCCAAGAAGGTCAAGGGGTGAGAAGGGGCAACACAGAAGCTGTGAGATTCGAATGAAGACTCCACTCGGGGACCTGCTTTCATACCTCCTTCATCGCTGGAAAATCACATGCAAAGCAGACCACGTGAAGCTCCACTACTGTTTACGAGTTAGGGAACCTTGGGGCAGTTTCTCAACATCTCCTAGACTCGGTTTCCTTATACAGGCAATGAGAGCGTCTCAGGGTTTTGTGAAGATTCAATGAGATGGTGACTATTGAAGGTGTCCACAGAGAGAAAAGCTCCTCCCCACAGGCCCACACGGGCAGATCACAGGCATCCCTTCAGCCACAGCAGTTCTGAATCAGGACCGCAACAGACGGAAGAGAAAAAGAGTGAAGGCCAGGAAAATAAGATTATGGTTTCCAGGCAACCATGGAAAAGGATTAATATAAGGAGCATTTCTCATAAGGGTGCTACACTGGCTACTTCACAGAAAGGCTCTGTCCGGTTCTAAAGTAGGATGCAATTATCAGTGCACGGACAGGGCTTTGCAGAACCGCCATTCTCAAAACCCTTTCCACTTCGCCATCCTCTCTCCCTTCTTCCCTCCTTTCTTTATTTCTCTCTCCCTTCCTCCTTCTCTTAATTCTCAAAGCAGCAAGTGGAAAAGATCACAGAAATCATTCCAACTTTTAAAATAATCAAACTGAGGTTCTGAGGAAATTACACATAGGAATCCCTTTGAGCTTGAATCCCTCTTTGGACTATAATCTTTTTGAGGCCAGGATCTATACTTTATCCTTCTTATGGATCTTTCCAGAAGGTCTGCAAACAATAACTGAAGGCTGAATAAGTGAAGGCTGTTCATCCAGGACTCTTGCCCATTTGTTCTGAAGCAGAATTTCAGACTAAATTGCAGGGTCCCAGATGCTATAGAAAGCTTCTCAAGTTGGTATAAATCCATTTAGGAATAACTTATTTTAAATGTCTTAGTATGTTGTCACGTCCCACTGTTAATTCATTCTTCCTTTTCTTTCTGATTTTTGAATAATGCATATATCTTTTTTTTTCAAGTGAGAAACAGCCAACAAGGGGAAAAAACCCCACTGATTAAGGATAAATTTTCACTTTGCAAAAGAATCTTGATGCTACCTCATCTCCTGATTGTCTTTAAGTTGCAAGTACAATTAATTGACCTTGGACATGACATCCTTTAAAGTCTGAATGGGTGAAATTTTGCTGAGGGCATATTTATCTGAAGATGAAATGCAGCTTACTGTCTCAGAATGTGACTTCAGACTGGTGTTATCTGTGATTGAAGGCAGGAAGGGTTGGCTTGCTTATTAAAAATGTGCTTCATTTGGACCAAAAATAAAAATGTGTCAAATGCTAAGAGACCCATGTTTGAACTCTGACTCTCCAGGTTTACAGTGCTCCATTATGACTCTGAAATGCTCTGTGTCTCCAGATACGGACGACTGCTGCCCTCCTTCCCGTCTGGGGAGAATTAATGCTGAGAGTGCAGGCTTCCTCAGAAGAAAGCACCTGGATAGGTGAAGGTTGAGAAGCCCCTGGTTCCTTAGTACCACAGTCTTCACCACTCAAGTCATAAAAACAGGGCAGACAAGACAGGTTTTCCTTCCGACAATTTGAGGATTGGCCTTTCCAGCCACCTTTGCACCTTGTGATGTGCAAATTCCTCACTGGCATACATTCCAGAGCTTTGCAGGGCTCCTGAAATCTGAGAAGTCTCCTTGCCCAAAGACATGTTGAGCTGGGCTGAAAGCTCACAGATGTGGCCACAGCCTGGCTCCCTGAACAGAGGGCCTCAGGAACAGGCCCACAATGCCCCCACTCTGCTCAGCCCATCCCAAGTCACTTTTTTTTTTTTTTTTTTTTTTTTTACTTCTGAAGGAAAAAACTGCCTACCAAGAATTCTTCCCAGCCTTTTCTGATGACGATGACGTCTTCCCAGTACCTGTCCCTCAAGGGACTCTGTTACCCCCTCTCTCTGATGGTGGAGGAGAGTCCAACCTGGAGACAGATCTTGTTCTGTCTATGGTTGATGGTGAGCACTGCAGCCACAGGCTGCTATGCTTGGGGAGAGGGACTGAAAGGAAGGGGGAAGGAGGAGGAGAGAAGAGGAGGTAGGAAAAGGGAGGTGGAAAGGTAGGAGGAAGAAAAGAGGAGAGGGGTAGGAACAAGAAGGGAGAGAAAAAGAGAAAGGGAAGTGGGGAGGAAAGGGGAAGAAAAAAGGAAAGAAAAGGAGAGGGGGGAAGGAAAAGGGAACAGAGAAGGAGAGATTACCAAGAATCTATTTAAATTGTAGTCTCCTCAGTTCCTCCCCCTCAGCCACAGATCTGCTCTTAAAGTTAATCGGATGTATCTACGGAGGATGACCTCAAAGCCAAAAATATCATCTCAGGAGACGATCCAGGCTTCTTCCTATAAAATCAAGACTGGAGCACATTTCAAAGAAGATGTCTGGCCACGATAGTTGTCTGGGATGCCAGTTGTTCCTTCTGATGGAAAGCATTCCCTGGGACAAATGTGACTAAGAGATTAACGGGACATGACTGGGTAGCTAACAGGTGCAGGAAGACAAAACTTCACTTGCTAAGATGTGGAGCTCCTGTGCTGGACCCAGGTTGGCAACCACTTCCTCTCTCCAAGAAGACCATGGCACTGGACATGAGCTCAGAGCCTTTATTGGGCTTTCTGCTCCATGTCCTGTGCTCACTGTGCATTCCAGGATTCTATCTGTCTCTACAGACACTGATCACTAACTGACCTGCCATTATTTCACCCTAATAGACAGTCTGGACATATGGGTGTGAACCATGTCCTCTCATTGCCCAGTGCCTAGATGCTCCATCACGCTGGAAACAACACTATTATTGCATATCCTGCCAATAACACTTGGCGCGGCATGTCATTGGTTCCCTCGCTCCCTGTTTCTTCCTTGCCATCTCATGCTCCTTCCTCCCTAGCATCAAAGCAGTCATGTCAAGCTTAGAATTGATAATGTGATGAATGCAGGCTCCCCATCAGCCCTAGGATAGCTTCCTTGGGTAGCTTTGGTAGAAAAGGTCAACTCTCCCCACTGGGACCTGGGATGAAGAGGTCATGCAGACACAATCACAATGGCATGAACAGCCAGTGAGAGCTGAATCTTTGTGGTCATAAGCCATTGAGGGTGGGGATCATTTGTCACTGCAGCTTAGCTCAGCCAAGCTAAGAGAAAGCAGGGAGGCTTTGCTAAAGTCAGTGGGTTTGGGACATGATCGGATGATCAGGGAGCTATGGAGGACCAACTGTTCTTCAGCAAGCCGTGTTTGTAAATGGAGCAACTTCATGTCCAAGACTGCTGATGTGATTCAAAACACTTTAGTACTTCAGTTTGAGAATTCCGCTTGATGGGGTGGGGGTGGGTAGTGAAAATCTGGAAAAGAGCTCATGTAATCCCACTATCCTAATTTGAATTCCAGGACAAGTGACCAACATGAAAAAGCTTCTGCTATGTCCTAAACACTGGAGGACCTTTATGTATACCAGGTCTCTTCATGTAGGTGTCCAGATGTCTGGAAATTGTCCTTTTTGCACAAGGACATGAGGAACTCCTGGGAAAATGCCTTTCAGAGAGGCTAAGTGACTTCCTTTAAGTAACACAGCTTGTAGCTGTGCAGACAAGCAGAGTAAGTCAGACAATATGGACAATTAATTATCCGTGCAAGGCAGCTCCTGCTTATTGCAAACAAAGCAAAAAGATGAAGAAACAAACAAAAGCAGCTCTGTGCTTCCTCAGTGGGGCTATGTCACCAGCTCTTGCCCCCGGGGAGAAAATACCAGCTGTCAGAGGCTGCCCACCTCGCTCAGCTTCTAGCTCGTTCTCGAGCGCTTCTGCAGCTTTTTCCCCTGCCGACCCGAGCCTCAGGAGTAATCAAATCAGTAACTGATATTCAGAAAGTAGGTATAGGCTTAGCTGGAGTGGATTTTGTATGTTAATTAAGTGTTTTATGGAACCTCTGAGATCTCAGATGACACTCGGTAAATATTCCTTACTGAATCCACAGACTCTGAGAGCGGGTTCTGTATAATAAAGCAATTGCAATGTCCTGACAGATGGGCCATAGAAATTGGCTGGGTGGCTGTGAGTCCAAAAGATTAGATGCAATGGAAATTCAGGACAATGAGTGCTTTCTCTGATTGCTGCCTTGGTCCTGGTTGCCTTCTAGAGGGGAAGAACTTGACGCTTGTGTTTGTATTACAGGCAGAAGACGGTCCGGAGATGTTTACAGTCCTTTTGCCCTGGCGTTAACATTTTTTTTCTTAAATTGTCTTCCAGTTAGTTCTGCTCTCTGGGTCTTCTGTGAACTTACAATCCACAAAAGCTATGTATAAAGTGTATATCAGAGGAATGGGAGCCACGGAATCCCTTTATTCCTCCCAAGCCCAGAGGCCTCCTCACTTTGCAACTTCTCTCCAGAGACTGGCCTATGGTCTGATATAACTTTCAGCCCTTTCAGATCAACACTGTGAATTCTTGGAACTCATCCACTAACCCTAAATGTATGCGTGAAAACACAGTTATACACACAATCCAGGAATTCTCCAGTTTGTGCTGGTCAGCATACTGATTTATACACATAAATACTTAGTCCTCAAAACTTTTTAAAAGCCATCTATAGAGAATTTTTAAAAATATTATTATTTATTTATTTGCAAGCAGAGAGATACAGAGAAAATGGGTGCACCAGGAACTCCAACTGCTGCAAGTGAACTTCAGATGCATGCATCACTCTGTGTACCTGAATTTATGTGGATAGGTTTTAACTGCTAAGCCATCTCTCTAGCCTGGAGATATTTTTATCTTAAACAAACAAACAAACAAAAAAAGATCTGTCTTCCTCCCCCCCCGCCTCTGTCTCTTTCTGTGTCTCTCTCCAAAAAAAAAAAAAAAAGAAAGAAAGAAAGAAAAAAGAAAAAGAAAAGAAAAAAAGAAATTCTAGGTTTTATCTGTGGGTTATGCTGCCTTAGACAACTGTGATTGTGATGGAGAACATGATGTAAACTTTTCTCTTTTGCCACCTTGCCTAGCTTCAGAGTCAGCATTCTCTGGCTACTTGGGGTGCGACATGCTCCAATGATGAAAAGACCTTCTGCCAGCCCACAATTAGATAAATGCAAAATTGCCTATGGAAATGACCGAACCCTTAATTAGCTAATTACAGGTACAATTGGCCACTTGCACCATCAGATGAAGGGCAAGTGGTTAATTGAGCCCACAAGTGACCTACTCACTCAGAACTAACAAATGGTTTATCAGATGAAGTCCCAGCCAGAATGTGTCTTCAAATAAGATCGCATGTGAGACAAATGCACAAACCAAAAGCTGAAGTCCAATGCCATCTAAACATGAAACTCACAAACACAAGATGATTAGGAAAATAATCAACATCAGAAAATTCAATACTGAGCCATGATCACTGAGGAATGAGGCATGGATGCTCTAACAGTTGAGGAAATAAAAGGCCATCGATGCTGGCAAGAGCATTTGCTCTGAGTTGTTCTCTTTTGTTCTTATTTTACACCTTTCAAAAAAAACATCATTTTCTCTTATGAGAGTTTCTCATTCATAAATGGGATCCAAAAGGCTCAACACAAAATCCTGTGCAGGAGACGAGCTTCGGAAATGTGAATGAATGGATGGGGAGATGATGCTTATTTGCATATAGAAGAAACCTAAGGGCAAAGGTACAGTCATTCCATTGAATTGATATTTGGCTAGGGTTGTAGCTCAGCAGTAGAACACTTGCTTACCTATAAGACTCTAGACACAATTGAGAGAGAAGAGGGGAAAGAGAACAAGAAGGAGATGGGAGGAAGGAGGAAGAGGAGAAAAGACAGAAGAGAAATCTGAGAAAAGATTCTGTTGGGTTTTTCCCGATTCTGAATATTCATGAGTTTGATTGTGTTGCCACCACATGCAATATAGGAAATGTTTTCTAATTTTGTAGAAGTGTGGTAGTTTGAATGGCCTCCATAGACTCAGGTGTTTTATTAAAACTTGTAACTTGTATCTCTAGCCCCATGCCTGGAGGGGGTATCATTGAGGGCAGATCTGAATTTTAGCCCAAAAGTATAGACAGCAGTCTGAGCTCTGGGGATCCTGGTTGCTGGAGGTCTGTGCTTGCTGCTTTTGTTTTTGCTGTTTGTGGTTTCTCTCTGCTTGGATGTATGGAAGCAGCTTCTTCAGCCATTGATAGAACTTTCCCTTGGATCTATAAGTTTGAAAGCTCCTTCCTCCCATAAACTATATCTGGTTTGGATGCTCATCCTAGAAACATGAAGGTTTCTACTACAAGGAGTAAATAACATTAATTTTCAGGCTACTATAAGAAGTAATAATCATTTCTATTCATCAGAACAAGTTGTGATGAGATACAAGTCATACCAACTCAGTGACCCATAATAATACTGCTTTTTGTTTCAAGTAGATTTCTAAGTGAACCACTTTGGGCCATGTCTTCTCAACAATAAAGATTCTTCCACTCTGTAATATAGCTATCTTGACAAAGGTCTTAGCCTTCACCACTCAAAAGGACAAGAAGAACAAATGACTATGCAGAGGGCTTTTCATCTCTTCTCTGCATGAATGGCACATGTCAATTTTATGGTCAGAATGGCTCACCACAAGGTGTAGAGAGTTCAGACTTCCATTTGTTCAGAGAAATGGAGAACTTAAGTACAATTGGGTGAAGCCATGTCATGCCCTTTGTCAGAGACCAAAAACAAAGTATGATACAAAATAATCTATTTGGGAATTTAGGACTAGTCCTTGATGGGTGACAGGCTGAAGAGGTGATCAAAATGAAATGTGCATTTGATAAAAATGTGGGAAGATAAAGCACGCAGGCAGAGGACCAAGTGGTATTCAAAAAGAAATGCAAAGCCATAAAACTCTAGAGATAAAGGTAGACTGAAAATAAATGGACCAGACTATCACTCAAGAATCTTAAAATACAGACCAAACAATGCAAAAGAAATGTTATCCAGAAATTATTAAATATTTTCTAAATGGTGACATAAAATCTATTATAAATTGTAGAACACAGAAGTAAGAATTTTAATTGTATTTTTTTGTAAAGATAATAAAGCAGACAGGTGTTTTTAGCCAACAGAATGACATCAGTGGGCAGGTGGCTATAGTCCTATGAACCACCTTATGAATAATACAAGACAGGAAAATAGGTTCTAATGATCGAGTAAATTTTTAAGAGAATACACTCAACAATTTCAACCAACAAATTTGATGGGAGATCTACATGATGGGCTAGGGATATAGCTCAGTCATAGAGTGTTGTCTGGCAAACATAAAGCCCTGGGTTCCATCCGCAGTACTGTAAAATAACAAAGCCAAGAAACAAACAGCAACCATAATAAAACCCCAGAAAATTTAGGAGCACAGTGGTAGTGGTAATGATCAAGTATGGGCCATATCACTTTGGATACATATTTAACCTCTCTCTGATGTAGGTTCCTAATCCATAGCTGCTCACAAGATTACTGCAAGGACCTAGCAAACTTTAAACTGTCAATTGTCCTTTAAGTGAACATTCAAATTTTTTTTTTTTTTTTTTTTTTTTTTTTTTTTGGCTTTTCAAGGTTGGGTCTCACTCTAGCCCAGGCTAAACTGGAATTCACTATGTAGTCTCAGGCTGGCCTCAAACTCATAGCAATCCTTGTACCTCTGCCTCCCTGAGTGCTGGTATTAAAAGCATGTGCCACCGTGCCTGTGAAAATTTATTTATTTATCTTAAAATTTATTTATTTATTTATTATTTGCAAGCAGAGAGAGATAGAAACAATGAGTATGCCAGGGCCTCTAGCCACTGCAAATGGACCCCAATGTATATGCAGCTATGTACATCTGGCTTTATGTGGGTACTGGGGAATTCAGCTCAGGTTGTTACCTTCTGGAGGTAAACATTTTAACCACTGAGAAATCTCTAGAGCCTCAAGTGTATACTTTTTAATTGAGTTTGAAATTTATCAAACAAGATAATTCATATTTATAGGTATTTCAATGCATAGCATATAGTCTACAAAGTCACAATAACTTAATGTGGTATGGGTGCAGAAATAGACACACAAATTAATGGGTCACACATTCAAATTGCTGAACCAGAGATGTACACCTTTGTGGCTTCTCTGGGCCACACTGGACAAAGAAGAATTGTCATTAGATTCTAAAAACCCATGCAGGAATAGAAGCAAGAGAAGAAAGATTGTTTTAAGAAAAATACTTCCTAATTATTTTGGGGGTGATCTTTGACATTAAAATTGCTGTACCTCATGATTAAGGTCAGATAAATATACTGGAGGTAACAAGGAGCCAAAAGGACCATGACAATGAGACATCACAGACCCCAACTCTGTGCGTATTTGGTCTCTGCACTGTAGCCAAATGTTAACTTGCAGAACTAAGCTCCCGGTACAATATGGTCATCTCCTCTTTTCAAGTTTTGCTTAGACAAATTTCCTAAGCAAGCCAGGCCAATTACAGAGCCAATGAGGAAGAGATTGGCATATTTGAATAGGTAAAATAAAAAAAATTACATTGCAAATAACTCCAATTCTTAAAGTGCCAGCAACCACCTTTGAAAAACTGTAATATATGAACACAGAGACTAATATTGATACAAGGCTATCTACTAGAACTTTCTATGGTGAAGTAAATGCTAATATTTGGTGTTGTTCTGTATTTTTCTCTATACATTTATTTGCAGATCCAAGTACATGCAAGATGTAGAAACAATAGCATCAATGTTAATTATATCATAACTTATATGTGCTATGCACTATTCTAAAGGATTTTCACATATTAGCTGATTTTATCTGTATCACTCCTCTATGAGGCAGGCATTCTTATTGTTCCCATTTTACAGGTCAGGAAAATGATGTGAAGATCTGCCTCAGACACTTTTGTAAAGGCAAAGAGTTAGCAAGTACCAGAGTCACCTTCCATCTCAGCCTGCTTCCAGAGTCCATATTCTTAAATGTTCTGCTAAATCCCCTCTCCTGTGATTGGCTAGGTGTTGCTTTGAATGCCTTTTGTTTAGTCAAGTTTCAGTTGAATTGCATTGAATATGTTTTTCTATATTTTTACTAACAGTCGTGTTTGCTTATGTCCACACCAGTGCACAGATAGCTCTACTCCATCATTTTCACTGGCTGCCTGGTATTTCACATTGTAGATGAGATGTACCATCACTAATGTAACCAATTAGATATTGTTAGGTGTATTAGGTTTCCAGAGTGTATCACCTAGAAGGCACCATTCAAGTGCTAGTCCCTGGAGTTGTGCAGAACATTATCCGTGGAGCCTCAGGTTTAAGTTGTTTCTTTTCTTCAGCACAAATGAGATTGCAGTACACTTTCTTGTTCCTTTCTACATCACTATTTCTATAAGCTGAGTGCCCTAAATTGTAACTACAGCCAAACAGATATGAATGGTTTAAACATTGATATGCAGTGCTAGGAAGACTCTCTTACTAAGAGTATATGAGGAACACATTTTCTCCACCACCCTTCATTGAAATGTATGCTGCCAGTCTTGTATTTCTTGTCAATATGACTAGTGACAAATGAAACCTTAATTTTGTTTGTAGTAATATTGAAAGGATTATAATATGTCTAACTGTCTTTTGGATTTCCTCTTTTATTGATTGTATTATGTCATCAATTTATAAAACATGTTTTATAGTTCCATAAATGCAATAGATACTAACCACAAACTTAAAAGAATTAAAAGTTTTTAAAGTAATTAAGGACTGGAGAAATGGCTTAGAGGTTAAGACACTTTCCTGCGAAGCCTAAGGACCCAGATTTGACTCCTCAGAACCCATGTAAGCCAGACACACAATGTGTTGCATGTCCACAAGGTGGCATAAGTGACTGGGGTTTGTTTGCAGTGGCTAAGGCCCTGGCATGTCAATTCTCTCTCATAAAAGAAAATAAATAAATATATATATAAAGTAATTAAAGTTAAAGTGAAATATAACATTGCTTAGTCTGACTGGCCATATTTCAAGTGTCTATGTTCTGTGTTAGAAAAGAGACAGTAGGGAAGAGACTAAGATAAAAGAAAGTATAGAGATGATCAGCAATGCAGAAAGGAAAATAGTAACATGATTACAGGAAAATAGCCATAAACATAGGAATCCAGGACTTGAAGGTAACTAGGAAATTACCTGATCCCACAGATGTGTTAAATTTTTTAAAAATATATTTAATTAATTAATTTGAGACAGAAAAAGTGGGAGAGAGAGAGAAAGGGAGAGAGAGAGAGTGTGTGTGTGTGTGACAGGGCCTTCAGCCACTGCAAATGAATTCCAGATGCATGCGCCACCTTGTGCATTTGGTTTACATGGGCTTTGCAGGCAAAGGCCTTAACCACTAAGCAATCTCTCCAGCCCCCACAGTTTTTCAATTCTAGTTTGCAAAGTCCAAGAACTCAGTAGAGATTCTTAAATCTTTATGCCTCAGTGTATAGTAAGTGTTATTTTAAAGATATTTTAAGTGTGATAAGTGAAAAGAAACACATCAAAATTTCAATGCATCATAAATATTAAAACTTCAATTTGTTTCATCACTTTTATTTATTATTTTTTTTTTATTTATTTATTTATTTATTTATTTGGTTTTTGAGGTAGGGTCTAGCACAGGCTGACCTAGAATTCACGATGTAGTCCCAGGTTGCTCTTGAACTCATGGTGATCCTCCTACCTCTGCCTCCTGAGTGCTGGAATTAAACACATGCACCACCATGTCTTGCTTATTTTTATTTCTTGAGGCAGAGTCTGACTGTAGCCCAGGCTCACCTTGAACTCACAGTGTTTCTCATACGTCAACCTCCCAATGCTGGAATTAAAGGTGTGTGCCACCATGCTGGGTCACTTTTACTTTTTGTGAAAAACATGACAATAAAAATTTCTGATGTACATCAGAAGATTATAACTCTATACTGAACTTTAAATATACTTAATAGAGCTGGGGAGATGGCTCTGCAATTAAAATAGCTTACTTGGGCTAGAGAGATGGCTCAGCAGTTAAGGGCACTTGCCTGCAAAACCTAAGGACCCATGTTCAGCTCTCCAGATCTTAAGTAGGTCAGACACACAAAGGTGAGGCAATTGCAACATCGCACATGCCCAGTAAGTAGTGGAAGTGTCTGGAGTTAGATTACAGTGCCTGAGGCTAAGGCCCTGGTGCACCAATTCTCTCTCTCTCCCTCTCTCTCTCTCTCTCTCTCTCTCTCTCTCTCTCTCTCTCTTGACTTCTCTAGAAAAATAAAATATAGAGCTTATTTTAAAAACTGCCTTTCTAAGTACAATTCCCCAGTACCCATGTAAAGCCAAATACAGTGGTGAATGTGTCAGGAATCTATTTGAAGTGGCAAGAGGCCCTAGTATGCCCATTCCCTCTCTTCCATGCCTGCTCTGCCCACAAACAAATAAAAACTAAAAATATTTCGTTTTAAAGTGCCCCTTGACAAATACTTAACAGTCAGGGTTGGGGTGACAGTTCACTTGGTAAAGCAGTTGGACCTGAGTTTTATTTTTAGTACCCACATAAAAATTCTGGGCATAGTAGTTCATGCTTATAATTTTAGTGCTGGCAAGGCAGAGACAAGCAGATCCCTAGAGCTCACTGGCCTAAATGGCAAGTTCCAGGTCAGTGAGAGACCCTATCTCAAGAAACAGTAGACAGCATCTCCTATGGAACAACACTCAAGGTTGTTTTTGGGTGGTGTATGTTAACATTCATGCATGTGAAGAAGCCAACACATAACCTCAGTTTCTACACACAGCATCGACATGGGACTTTGCCATGTCTGCTTATTGCAGATTCATGGCCTTAATTAAAAGTTAACAATGGGGGCTGGAGATATGGTTAGTGGTTAAGGCACTTGTATGAGAAGCCTAAGGACCCAGGTTCAATTCTTCAAGACCCACATGAGCCACATGCACAAGGTGGTGCAAGTGTCTGGAGTTCATTTGCAGGAGCTGGAGGCCCTGGCATGCCCATTCTCTAACTGCTTCTCTCCCTCTCTCTCTGTCATAAATAAATGAATAAATAAATTTTTAAATTAACAATGGAGTAAGAGGCAAATGGAAATATGTGGGAGTAAAAATAATGTCATGTTACAGTGTTAGTTTCAATCTTGCAAGGCTTTATATTTTTATCCATAATTTATTAATGATACAATATTTTAAGACATCAAGTTTGTTCTCATTTTTGTAACTATAAAGGCTTGATTATTTTCAAGAGGTTTAAAGACATCATTATATCTAGAAAGTGATTTTTGGTAGGAGAGAAGAGAAAGGACAGAGGAAGAAAGAGAAAGCATAAAAAACATAAACTAAATATGGTATATTAGCTTCATGAATCAACTAATGTAAACCAAGTGAGACGAATAGAGGTGAATGAATTGCTGACAACTTCTACACAAACTTACTCCAAAAAAACCCTATTATGTTCCAAATTTGTAACCAACTATTTCAAAATAGTCTAATAGTACTCAAAATGCTAGTAATGGCTGAATAAAGGATAATAATCAATAACCTAAGTATTTCTGTGTGCTCTTTCAGTATTAAGTGGGCAGTTTTGTCATTACCAGCATTAATGCAGATTGACTTCAGTAAGCTTATGAATGTACAACTCAGCACAGGACAGGAGAGGCTGAAAAATTAAACACAAATATAGTAGTATAGTTTTATAAGTCATATACACATAATTTTTAACATTCCCAAGCTGTGATGGGCTGTGCACTCTTCAGTGGACTTTACTAGAAATCTTGTGGCTTTTAGCATGCTCCTCATTTTTTTTAAAGTTATTTATTTATTTATCTATTTATTTGAGAGCGACAGACAGACAGAGGGAAAGAGACAGATAGATAGAAAATGGGCACGCCATGGCCTCCAGCCACTGCAAACGAACCCCAGATGCATGTGCCCACTTGTGCATCTGGCTTATGTGGGTCCTGGGGAATCGAAGCCTCAAACCAGGGTCCTTAGGGTTCACAGGCAAGTGCTTAACCACTACACCATCTCTCCAGGCCCCTGCTCCTCATTTTTGTATGCTAGTTTCATGCCAATAAAAATAAAGAAGCCATTGATCTTATATTAACAACTACAGATAATGAAGAAAGTCATATCTGGGTAGAACACACAAATGATAGCTTTTTGAAAATATCATCACAATATGTTCAAGTAGCCTGACTATCTCATGTTATTGAAGGGTCAAACACTAGATGCTAACTTGTTACCATCATGCGAATGTCTTTCCATACAGTATCAGCTCAAGGCATATAAATAATCAACTGTATTAAGGTACATCCTTAAAACTGCCATTTTCAGGGTTGTTGAGAATTACAATGGCAGTAGGTCCCAGAATAGCTTATATCATACAAAGCTTTTATGAGTAAGTGAAAGTAGGGTGCTATTACAAAAACTTCAAAGATTTTAAATGGGAGAAACAATTATGTGTGTGTGTGTATGTATCTGTGTGTGTGTGTGTGTGTGTGTGTGTGTGTGTATGCATGCACACACATATATATGTGAAGGAACTCCATTTATTAAGTAGCTAAGAAAAATGAAGCTAAAAAATGAAGCTAAAAAAGATCAAGCTGCTTTTCAGAATTCTGGTATTTTTATGCTTATAAATGCAAATAAGGTGTCAGCTAGGAAACCAGAACTTGAAATTTCTACTGAATGGAAAACAAAGTAGATTTTACAGCCTTGAAAAATGACAGACAGAGGTGCTCAGGCAGCTGAGATTTTTTTTCAGAAAGAAATCATGGAGAAATTTTATGTTGTTATCAGATATATTTCAAAAGTATTTCCTGTCAAAGACATTTCAACTTGCTAGATAAAAACCAGTTACTAACACTCTCCAGATGAAACTTGCCCAATAATGAAAGGGGTGGCTAGTAGATATTGGTGTATCAATCTTAAGATAATCTGTTGTTTCTTTTACTACCTTCTCTGTCAAGAGAACAAAAATATTTTGTTAAAATCTTTTGTTTAGCCAGGCATGGTGGTACACGCCTTTAATCCCAGCACTCGGGAGGAAGAGGTAGGAGGATCACCATGAGTTCAAGGCCACCCTGAGACTACACAGTGAATTCCTGGTTAGCCTGAAGTAGAGCAAGACCCTACCTCGAAAAACCAAAAAAAAAAAAAAAAAAAAAAAGTTTATAAACTTTCTTTACAGGAATATTTTTGTTCCATGAAACCAAAACAAGTCACTGGAATAATTAGATTCACACATCAATTATTATCTATATGCACTGATTTTAAAAGTGTATTTACTGACACTAATCTCATAATATTTATTTTACTATGTTCAATTTCTTCATATCATTTTGTTTGAAAAAAAAACTGCTCAATATAAAACAAAGATGACTGATCCAACAACTTCATTTTTGCAAAAAAGGTATTTCAGGCAGGAGTGAATGCTACAATCACAGGATTCATTAGGTTCTGACAGAGTATTTGTGCTAAATCTTGACTTTAACACTTTCTATGCTGCTGGCTAAATATTTTAATTTCTGAAGATTATAGTTTTTTCATTTATATGATGAAGATCATAATAACACCTATGTCTAGGAGTGTTGCTCTAAGATAGTTATGGTCAATTCTCTTACAAAAGAAAGGAAGGGCTGGAGGAATGGCTCAGCCATTAAATGCATTTGCTTGCAAATCCTGATGAGCTGGGTTCATTTCCCAGTACTCATGTAAAACCAGATGCACAAAGTGGCACATGCATCTGGAGTTCATTTATAGTGGCAGGAATCCATGGCATGCACATACTCACTCTCTTTCTATCTGCCTTTTTCTTTCTGTTAATCTCTGTCTCAAATAAATAAATAGAAAATAATGAAAAACATATTGAAAATTGTTCTGGGAAGGAATATGACACAGATCAGCCAGAACTCAGCAGGTAAGTCTAGACTCCACTCTGCATTCTCTGCATTATACTAGTCTGCATCCAACCCAGTGGAAAATTCACCTTAGAATGAAAATACAATGGTTTCTTTGCCCACAATGAGGAAAATGAACAGGAGTCTAAGGTGGGAACAGAGCAGAAATTCTAAATTGCAATGTGGGTAATAGACAGAAAACATGTTGTTTGCATTGTCTTGACAGTGGGGGTCAATGTATCTGTTGAGTCACATGGGGAAAGATGGAAGTAGTGTTTGTAGGACTCTGAGAAGAGCAAAATTTGTTGAGCTGATGTCTCCACCCAGTTTAGAGGCTTTGGCAAGTGTGAAATGGTCAGTTCCAGTCAAAGTGCTACACATTCAAGTTCTGACACATCCCAGTTGTGTGGTCCTAGGTTCATCTTCAATTTCTATGTGTGTCACTTGCAAGGTTACTGTGGGGTTTGCACTGAACACATTGGCTGAACAACCAGGCTGGTTGCTGAGGTGCCCAGGCCAAAAGGTAAACATGTTGCCCAGATCCTCCTAAACCATGAGCTCCTTAAGGCCATAAGCAAAGTTTTCCTCATGTATGTGGAGTGTTTGGTGAACCCTGAAACCCTCATTTCTTACTCTTGTTTTTTTTTTTTAATTGACAACTTCTATACTTACATACAAAAAGTGCATGATTTTTCCCTCCCCTCCCCCCATTCCCCTTTAGAACTCCAATCTCCATCATATCCCCTCCCTCTCTCCATTAGTCTCTCTTTTAATTTGATGTCATCATCTTTTACTTCTATTATGAGGGTCTTGTGAAGGTATTGCTAGGCACTGCAAGGTCATGGATATCAAGACCAATTTCTGTCTGGACAGTTGTGTTATAAGGAGTCATACCCTTCCTTTGGCTCTTCCATTCTATCTGCCCCCTCTTCTGCAATGGGCCCTGAACCTTGGAGGGTGTAACAGAGATGTTTCAGTGATGGGCACTCCTCGATCCCTTGTTCTCAGCACTATGTTGCCTTTTGGGTCATCCCAGTGGTCATCGCCATCTGAAAAGAGAAGCTTCTCTAACCAGAAGTGAAAGTAGCATTAATATGTGAATATGAACATTAAGTGTAGTGCTTTCAGGGCAGTTTGGTGGGAATAAAATATACATTTAGTCAGACAAGAACAGGCTTTATACCCCTAAGGCTCATGACCTCCCCTGCCATAGACTTTTGCTTAGGTTTTTTTCAGTACCAAGTATGTATTCCCTCCCATAGAGATGGTCTTCAGACCAATTATGAAGCAGTTGGTTACCCCATGAGTAGACATGCCACTATTGCACCTGTTCAGTCATTGGGCCTGTATGGCCAAACTTGAATATTCAGTGTCCACTGTTTTCACTACTGATGACTTCTGTCTCCCATATGGCTGCATGCAGTGCAGCTTTTTCCAGCTTTCAGTTGGCTGGTCTACAGGGAGAAGGTTTTCTGCTCCATGCCAGCTTGCTTTCTCAGTGACCTTGCCTCTCAGACAAGAGATGTCTTCAGCAATAGGGTCTTACTATCTGTTTCTCAAGGGAAACCAAGGGCTTTGGCAAAAGCCTTTAATGTTTTGGAAGCTACCAGGACCTCCTTGGCCAACAACTCAGTGGAAGGTATCCCATCCCAGGCACTGAAAATTTTCTAGTAACAGTCTACAGCTTCTAGATGTGCCATTATTCAAAAAAGTAGGTTTACATAAGTCTTATTCACACTATCTTGAATTTAGATTGACCCTCCCCCTGCCCTTCTTTTATGCATTCTCTTCCCATGGCCTCACTTAGGCCATTCCCCTCCCTGTAATCTGTTCTTCTACTTACATATGTGCAATACCATACACTTAAGTCCTTCCCTTTCCTCCCTCCCTTATATCCTTTTACCAGCTTACTGGTTTCTGGTACCTATTTTTGGTTCCAGTTCACACACAAGTCTATACATTTGTAGCTAGGACCCACATATGAGAGAGAACATGTGACGTTTGGCTTTCTGAGCCTGTTACCCTTGTTTTTGATCTAATTATTTGGCATTTTGTTCTGCTGGTGATGGCCCAGTTTAAAACCACTACTTCACTAATTGGTCTTTTCACTTCTCCTACCCTTTGCTCCCTGAGGATAAAGTGAGAATAATGACTACTTTGTACAGTGTGTGTACGAGTGTGTATGTGATTGTGGTATTTATGAGGCTTAAAAGCAGAGCATGTAGTCTTTAGCACAAACTCCATCTATAAATGGCAATTCAAGTTTCAATTTCTACTTTTTCCTAAGCGTCTTTCCACTTGAAGTCCAAGTGAAACTACATATGTGAAAAGACTTTGCAAACCACAAAGGGCTAAATAAATTATGATTTACATTGCTGGTAGACAATCATTTATATATCTTTGATAAAAGACAAAACAGAAACATTAAGTGGTAGAATTTGAATTTTGACCAGTAACATTCTCAACATGAAAGAAATTCATTCTAGTATATTTTGATAAAATAAGCTCTTTCCACCTACATTCTTCAAATCATTTCCTCTTTCCCTTTCCAGTAAAGTTGTTTTTATAAATTAATCACAGCCTTTAAAAGACTGAGCCACAATTGGAAGCATGCACATTCAACCAATAAATATGTGTACAAAAATATGGCTAGCATACTCAATTTTCCAGGGATGAATGGAGGAAATTCTTGCACTGGGTGAAAGAAGTACAGCAACAGGAATGCTGAATTGGAAAGGATCTATAGACAAGCTCCTGACCACAGACAGATACCCAAATCAATATTTATTCACCTTCTGCCCAATCCACATTCTGTTACTTATAGTAAAAAAAAAAAAAAAATCACCATATTAGGCAGCTCATTCGATGTTCAGAACACTTTCATGTTTCAAAATATCTTTATACTGAGCCAAACTTACTTCCTCACACACACCTCCGGTGGTATCAAAACCATTTCCTGCTTTCCACTTTGTGAGGCTGTCATACAAATTGAGATAAACCTGGCCTTTCATCATGCAGGACAGCCATTGTTCACCATGTAAGGCAGCTTGAAAGAAAGGTGGTCAGTGGACTTAAGACACATCTTCTATGGCTTGGCGTATACTTCAACCACAGCCTATCTCTTCAATGTCTGGGTCCTAGTCCAAAGGAAGCCAGCGCGTGTTACCATAGCACCCAGATCAGCTCCTTCTCTTGAAATTCTCTACACCTTACTCATACTTGTGAATCTTCCTCGTTTTCTTTTTTTCATTTTCCTAAATGTTTCAGCAGCAAAGCTTACTGGTTTCAGTCTTTATTTCACATCATTTTATTTTATTTTTTGCATGTGTATGAGTGTGGTATGAGTGTGGATGCATGTACCTGTACTGGCAGGTAGAGGTCAGAGGTTGTATCACTCTCCATTTTGTTTCACTGAGGCAGAGTCTCTCACTAGAACCCAGGCCCACAGATTGGGCTAGTCTAGCTATACAGCTTGCATGAGACATCTCGTCTCTGCCTTTTAAGCTCTGGGATTACAGGAGGGACACTCTGTGCCCACCCTGCATTTATAAGTACACTGTGGATCTGAATTCTGGTCTTCATGTTTGTGTAGCATGTGCTTTGTTCATTGAACCAACTCTGTAGGACTTTTTTTTTTTTTTTTTTTTTTTTTTTTTTTTTTGGAGGTAGGGTCTCACTCTGGTTCAGGCTGGCCTGGAATTCACTATGTAATCTCAGGGTGGCCTCGAACTCTCAGCGATCCTCCTACCTCTGCCTCCCAAAGTGCTGGGATTAAAGATGAGAGCCACCACGCCTGGCTATGACCTTTTTCATTTTCTATGAAGTACAAAGTAACATTTTGGTACAGGATTTGCTTTTTTTAATGTGTGGGAAAAGCTTCCTACATATTGAGTAGCTACAGATTATGATTTGATCCTGTTTTTTCCTCCAAAGCTGAAGTTTCCTGTTGTCAACTATTTCTTATTCATTCCCCTATTATTCCTTGTGTTCTGTCTAATCCTTTCCTCCCATTCTAGTAAGCCATTTGAGAAGTCTCTCCATCTCATTCTAATCTTTGCTTCAAAGAGGCACAGAACATGCCACGAGTCAGGATGTGTTCCAGCAGGAGGATAATCAGAGCAGGACAGTAGAATATCTCAACTCCCTGTCTCTTGATGTTTGGAAGGTTCAGTTTGATTCTATAGTGAATCAAGATGTTGCTGCCTAAATCTCAGCTAGTCCTTACTGCTACAGATGGGTGAGCTCTGATTGCCTATTAACTTAAGCCAGTGGAAGTGGTATCTTTTTTTATATCGTGTTTATTTGCCCAAATATGCTATACCAGTCATTTCTACAGGCCACTGCAGATTCATATCCAGTTGTTTAGCAAGATATTTGTTAGTGTCCAGGAATCCCTCCTGGGTACCTGTAAGCTCGTCATGACTACACACTTGATGCTAATGGGAAGTCAGTAAAAGTTTCCACGAGTGTCATAGACATGCATGCCACATGTACATTATGCATGCAAAATAGGTATTGTTCAGAATTATCACTTTGATGATGAGTTAGCTAAGGGTAGGATAGATATTTTTTGTACAGATTGCATATAGTAGAGCTAAAAGTCCAACATAGATATGTAAACCCCAAGTTTCTATTTATTCGGTTGTACACTCACTCCTAAAAAGAGGCAGACAAAATAAACTACAGAAGAAGTTATAACTCTCTACATGCAAAAAGGTTTCTCCTAACTTCTTTCCCTTGGGTTAAAAAAATAACCTCATGAACTATCCCTAAAATATTTCATTGTAAGGTTCTCTTTCTTCTAAGTCCCCAAGAAACATAATTCCACTTTGACACATGCATCTGTGCAGTGTGGGTTGAATGTCTTCACCAAGGTGATTAATACGGGAACTTCAAAATCTTGTAGATTACAGTCTTTGATTTTGAAGAATATATAATATCATAATGAAAACATAGACATAAATCAGTAATCTATGTATGACTATTAAAATTTTGTAAAAATAATAGCATCTTTTGGTAAAAATGACTAACATTTATTGAGTAGTTGCTAAATCCCAGACACCATCCTAAGCACCTTAAATAGATGGTGAATGAGTACAGAGTGCATGATTTGTATTTTATTTTTCTGGGTTTTTTTTGTTTCTTTGTTTGTTTGGTTTTTCGAGATAGGGTCTCACTCCAGCTCAGGCTGACCTGGAATTCACTATGTAGTCTCAGGGTGGCCTCGAACTCTCAGCAATCCTCCCACCTCTGCCTCCTGAGTACTGGGATTAAAGGCATGCACCACCACACCCAGTTTATTTTTCTGTTTTTTTTTTTTTTAATATGATGCATGTGCATCTATCATTTACTGTGACCAACACTGCTAAACACTTCTGACATTATTGTTGTGCTAAACCCCCACTTCAATCCAATGAGGGATTACTATCCTTGGCACCTATGGCCAAACTAGGTCTCCCATTCATCTCACTTATGATATGGGTAAAATATAAATAAGTAAATAGATTATTCTTTTATATTAAAATAAAAATTCTTTATTAACTTATTTACAGAGGCCAGAGAGATAGCTCAGTGGTTAAAGGGACTTGATTACAATGAACGATAGGCCAAGTTCAATTCCCCAGCCACCCATGTAAAGCTGGATGGACATTCATTTGCATTGGCAAGAGACCCTGGCATGCCCATACACACATGCATATTCACACATGCAAATAAATAAAAAAATAAAGAATACAGCTGTTTATCTTTTAATTTACATAACCCCTTCCCACTTTCTTTGTCCCACATCCTTCGTCTTCCACTCCACTGACTCCTCTTTTTTCCTACTATCCCCTCTTATATTTTAATGTTTTTTTTTTTTTTTTTTTTGCCCTACTACATCATCATTACAGCGTATTGATGGGCCCAGTATTGTGCAGGTCTTGTGGAAGGAATGACAGCAGCTGTGAGGTCATGAATACATGTCTGAAAGACAGTGTTCTAAAGTATTCCTCCCCATCCTTTGGCTCTTGCATTTTTTTCCTGCCACTTCTTCCACTATAGTCCCTGTGCCATTAGAGGGGTAATTGAAGTGACTCATTAGTGTCGAACAGTCAACTGTCACTTATCAGAACTCGGATGAGTCATTGCCATCTGAAAAGAGAAACTCCTCTGACAAAAAGTGAGAGTAGCATTGATATATGAATGTAAACATAAGTATGTAGAGGAAAATTTGGTGGGAAAAATATAATCCTGTAACTAATCAACAGTAGTAGCTTCCCACCTAGGGCTTATTGACCTCCCAACCACAGGCTTTTGACTAGGTTTTCAGTATCAGGAATGAATTCTATCCTGTGGAGTGGGCCTCAAATCCATTCTGAGAGCTATAAAATAGCATAATAGGCATCACATTAATGGGCATGTCTTGTCTAGCTGGCCAGTTGTGTAGTTTGTAGGGTCCACTGATGGTTAAGACGATTGATAACGTTTCTTTGCTCAGCACTTTCCAGCCCTGTGACCACTAGTCAACAGGGAGGAGACTTCTAGATCAGCTCTAGTTTGATTTCTCAGTGCCTTGAAACTGAAGCATGTGGAGTCTTCAGCAATAGGGTCTTACCATCTAGTTCAGGTGGGCAACCAAAGGCCTTGGCAATAGCCAGTATTGTTTGGGGGCCTCAGATGCCTCCCTGACCAACAACTTATTGGGAGGCATCTTACCCTTGGCACTGAAATTTTTTGCAATATATGATTCTGGTTGCAGAATTACCGCCCCCCATGGTGTTCTTCCTCCCAAACTCTCTCCCTTATTTTTAAACTTGTATATTTATTTTAATTAGCTAACATAGAAGATTTCCAAATGGCTTATTTATAACATCGTTAGTTTTGATTAGCCCTTCTCCTCTCCTCTATCCCCTTCTCCTTACCCTACTTACACCAATCCAACTCTCCTGTTGAAGAATGAGAGATGTGGATGGACATGCCAGGGCCTCTTGCCACTGCCAACAAACTCTAGATGTGTAGGTACTGGGGAATCAAACTTGGGTTGTCAAGCTTTGCAAGCAAACTTCTTTAACCACTGAGCCATCTCTCAAGCTCAACTTGCATTTTCTTATGAATGCATAATACCTGTCCAACTGGTTTGCAAAAGCTTTGAGAACAAGGGACTTCCTCCATAGTGCTTCACTTACCTTTGTGCATGTCCCTAATTAAACCAAAATGAACTAGCTTGTTCATTTGGTTCATTAATATCCTGGAAATTGTTAACCTAACCTGGGAGACAACCAAACTTTGTTTTCTACTTGTTTTACTAACAGCTGTTGCCAAGGGACACTTTTCCTATTAGAAACCACTTTCTCTAGGTTAAGTAGGGACCATGAAACTAGTTTGAATAGCATTTGAATAATAACCTTAAATATATAAAAAGTTCAAAAATTGTTAGAATATAAACCCCGATGATTCACTGATCAAAAGTGTATCTAGAAAATTACTCTTTCAATGGAAGTAGTGAAGATAAAAACAGCAGACTGGAGAATATATCAGTCCTGGATAAGTTATAAGGAACAAACAAAAATCCCAGTGGATGAAAGTGGTGGTTCTCCTCTTCCCTATAGGGAATAATTGGCAATGACTGGAGGCAGTTTAGGCTGTCATAATCAGGAAAGGGGATGTAAGTGACTACATGCCACAGATACTGCTCAACATCTTATACTGCAAGGGAGAGCTTCCCACCATGCTACCCCTGAAAAGGAATTATCTAGCCCAAATATCACTAGCACTGAACTGAAAAACTGCAGATTTAAATAACAAAGGATTATTCTTTATTTACAAACAGGTCCACTGTACATCAACTAAAAGCCCATGCAATAGCAGCATCTTTGGGACTCAGGCTCACAGAGTATCATGGCTGAGCAAGAGCAAGCTTTGGAGAGCCTCACAATGGTAATTACATGATTCCATCTCTGGATCTACTCGAATCCCTTCCACCCAAATCTGTTCTCTGGACCAAGCCATTCAGCCTCTCCCAGGTGATGAGGAGTTAGAGAGTGGATTTCTACCCCATGCCACAAGAGAGAACTGACTTTTATGATGCATAACTCAAATGAATCCTTTGAAGCAGGGAATAATAACATTGGGCAGAGTTATTGATGTTCTAATGGCATTCCAAAGGCCTGAACTCAGTCCAGTGAGGAAGATATTTCCATAGTATCTTCACTCAAAAGGCAATGTATTCATAGCAATGTGGTTCAGTGATTTTACAGCTGCAAATGTTTAGAACCCTAACCTCACTAAGTTAGTAACACATGAACATGAAGGTGACTGGCCCTATGCTTAATTTCTAAGAAATGCCCTATAAGTAATTGTTCTTCTTTTGCAGAGTAGATTTAAAAGAAACAGCTTAGCTAACAATGAGCTTATCAAAATGGACTATTTCTTTTCCATTGTGTTATAGTGGAAAAAATGTTTATAAGCCTGGCATAGTAGCTCTTGCTTGTAATCGCAACACTTGGAAGCCTATATAGCAAGAATGCCTGAGATTGATTCCATAGTGAGTTCTGTTCAGCCTGGGCTACTCTGCTTAAAAAGATAAGTTATATATTACATATGATGCCAGATACCCTTTTTTTTTTTTTTTTCTTGCAACATTGCATCAATTCCTTATGGATAACCTAACTCTATCTATCTTCTTTAGTTGTCTTCCTCCAAACCCATTATAATCTGAAAATTAATCCAAGTTATTTCCTTAAATTACAATTTCAATGGCTTCTATCACCTTACCTTTATGATTTAGCATCTGCTTACTTCTCCATCTGCATCTCTCTCCCTGTGTTACAACCACTTAAATTTTCTAAACACATGTTCATGCCTGATGGTAAACTAGCTTCCTATACCTACTGGTCTGATAAACTAAACTTCATTCTTTTTAAGGAATATTTATTTATTTACTTGCAAGCAGAGAGATATACAGAGAAAAGAGACAGAATGGATACACCAAGGCCTCTAGCCACTGCAAATGAACTCCAGATGCATGCTCCACTTCATGTATCTGGCTTCACGTGGATACTGGACAATTAAACTTGGGTCCTTAGGCTTTGCAGACAAGTGCCTTAACCACTAAGCCATCTTTGCAGCCCTAAACCTCATTCTTAAAAAGTGTTCAGTCACCATCATTCTCAGAAATGCTTTCCCCACATTCTGTCATCCTTCATTCATTTCTGTGATCCTGTTTATTATGTCATATTACTTGACTATTTCCTCTATGTTGTATAAACTGCTTCTAATAGGAGCTATATTTCATGGAATCTCAACAAATATTTTTGAACTAATCATTATAATATAAATTTCATTTTGCTATGCCTTCCATAATGATCATTTTAGTAACTGCCTATTATTCAGTTGAAAGGATATCTAAATTTAAAAAAAAGACAAGATACAATTTTCCTTCAAAAATTAGAAGAAAAATATTCAGAGAAAAAATTAAAATGTCAAATACAGAGATGTTTTCTATAGCTTTACATAAAAACAAAGCTATTGCTTTCCTTCATCATATGGCGATAGCTCTTGGGGAGAGGTTGAACTAAATAACATGTGAGTGACTTAATAAAGTGGGATAAATAAATAAGAAAGGGGTTCAGAGTGGTTTCCAACTCTTTCTCCACACAACTTTGCTTTTATTGTTTATCATACTATAGGTAGACCTGGAGTGGATGCTTGACTTTGTTGCCTCAATGCCTTCAAAGACTTTTTAAAGAATGATATCAAAGTCAAACACCCTTAATTTTAATCCATATCTGACCTTTTGATGCAATCTTATAAGCTAGGACTCCCTTCAATCCCATTTTACAGTTAACAAAATGCAAGAAACGCAAAGCTTAATAAAGCAAATAAGTACATGATACTTCAACCCAGAAAGTCTAATTCAGTAGCCATATTCATAATTCTTACACTGCAATACCTGTATACAAAAACATTTGAATGTTGACGGCTTCCCTCAAGTTTTAATGGCTCCCAGGAAAGGAATGTGAAGCTCATTTGAAAGGCAGAATAGCATCAGTGAACATTTGTCCATTATTTTGCTCATATTTTTTCTAGAATTTTCATCTGAAGAAATAAGGTCAAATGTGAGAATTGTCTCTTACTATAATGAAAAATCTCACTTTTTAGGGCAGATGGAAGATATAGCAGGGAATAAGAAAGTTCACTCTGGATAAATTATATATTTTTATGGAATTTAACATTTCTTATATTTATATTCAGAAAGGAAAAAAATCACAAACCAGTTGAGTCCCTTCCTTTGCCACAATGTCTCCTTTGCCACCCATACCATGAGTCATGAAACTGCAGTCTAAGAAAGGGATCAGTTTCAGTTTACCTGAAGCACAACTTCCCATCAGTGGAGATCATCTTTATTCAACAATTATTAAAATGAATGTATGAAAAGGAACTTGTTTCTTTTTGAAACACTTTCAGGAAGGATCTTTTTTTTTTTTTTTTTTTTTTTTTTTTTTTTTTTTTTTTTTTTTTTTTTTTTGGTTTTCAAGGTAGGGTTTCACTCTGGTCCAGGCTGACCTGGAATTAACTATGTAGTCTCAGGGTGGCCTCGAACTCTCAGTGATCCTCCTACCTCTACCTCCCAAGTGCTGGGATTAAAGGCGTGCACCACCACGCCCAGCTTAGGAAGGATCATTTTTAAAAATGATAAAAATGGTTTCAGAGAAGGCTTGAGCTGCTACGCATAGAACGTTCTTTCTTAATCACATTAGTTGTATGTAGATGCCAATCATTACTGGATTCTCGAAGAGAAGAAAGAAAATAGGCAAAAAGAATAAGTTGAGATCTGAAGAGATGGCTTAGCAGTGAAGGCACTTGCCTGCAAAGCCAAATGACCAAGGTTCAGTTCCCCAGTACCCACATAAACCCAGATGCACAAGGTGGCACATGCATGTGGAGTTTATTTGCAGTGGTTAGAGGTCCTGTCATGCCCATTCTCTCCCTCTCTTTCTCTCTCTCTCTCTGTCTGCCTCTTTCTCTCTCCCTTTAAAATAAATAGATAAAATATTTTAAAAAGAATAATTTTAGTCTTTATTGCTCAACAGTCTGACCTATTCTCAAAACTATGATTTGCTATAGCAAATCAGTATCTGGAAAGACTCAGCTCAATGAGATGGTTATTTTGGACAAGTATTGTTTTTCAGATTGTCATTAATATATATCTAGTAATAATAATAATATGTAGTCATTATAATGTAGCAGTAGGTAGTCATTATATAAGAGAACAAAACATTTTTAAGCATATTTTTTATTCCACAAATATTTACCAAGCATTGTACACTGTTTGTTTTCCAATGTGTAGTAGTTTAAATGCAAATGTATGTTCCCCCATAGCCTCAGGTATTTTTTGAATAAGATTAAGCTTCCTACTTAGTCTTCAGCAGGTGGAGCCCTGCTGGAGAAGGCATGTTGAGGGGGAGAATCTTGAGTATAGTCCTACTAGGAGAGTAGAGAGCCAGCTTGATCTCTGGCTGTTTGTGCTTGCAGGTTCTGGTTCTGACTCTCTACTATGGATATATGCTGAAGTGACCAACTTCCTCCACCATGATGATGCTTTTCCTGGAATCTGTAAGCCTGCAAGAAACTCTTTCCTTCCATAACCTGCTTTTGGTCAAGTATTTGTTCCAGCAACATAAAGGTAATTACAACAGAAAATTGGTCCCTAGAAATGTGGTTGTTGCTGTGATAAATCTGTATTTTGGATCTTTTAGATTTTGATATTTTAGGTGTGTTTGTGGGAGGAATGTGAAAGGATTTGGTACTTTGGACTGGAGAAGCCTTACAATGTTGTAAGCAAAGCTTGATGGGATATTCTGGTGAAAGTTTGAAAATGCTAAATGCAGAGAGAATTGTGGATTGTGAAGGTTTGGCTTATGAAGTTTCAAAGGGAAAAGAGAGAACTTTCTTAGAACTTGGCTACTGGTGGAAAGACTGTTTGCATACTTATTGTGCCCTGAGAATTTGATTAAAGTTGAATTTAAAAGTAATGGACTGGTGTGCTTGGCAGAAGTATAGAACAGAAAGATATAATTGATGCACAAAAATTCAAAAAAGTTTGAAGCATTTCAAGCAAGTTTACAGTTGTAGGCACAGAGACTGGTTTTAGGTTACTTAAGCTTCAATTGTTAAGCAGATATCACCTTCAAGAGTGGAACAAAAAAAAAAGTATTGCATTGGAACAATTGAAAAGATGTCTGAGGCTAAAATCCACCCATGGAAGGCTCAAGACAGTAGGAATGCAAATTATTTTGCAAAGAGGAGGCTTAAAAGAAGAATTCTAAAAGAATGCCTTGCTCTTCAAGGTAAAGCCTTATTCTCCTTTGGATTTACAAATATACCTATTCTGCCTTCTTGGTACTCATTTTGAAAGTATGAAAAAGCCTGAAATAAACCCCTTTCTCCCATAGGCTGCTTTTGGTCAGGTGTTTATCCTAACAAAGTAAATATAAGTGCACCATAATCATAGGAAGAGGTCAAAATGGCTGCTGATGGCAGGAAATTCAGAGCCTAATGAGGGTGGCAGTTGTGTTAGTTGTAAAATCTGAGATGGGTATTCTGAGGATAAGTACTATAGTTCTTCAAGAGGCTTTAGCTGAGATCTCAAAGCTAAGAAAGAGCTAAAAGGTCAGAATCTGAAGAGTGATGGCAGGCTTGCAGAGAGAACAGCAGGATTCAAGGCCTTGAGGTAGGTAGACATGAGCAAATACACGGAAGATATGGAAGGAAGGACTAGCAAAACAGAAGCTCACAGGGTAAGGAAGAGGGTGGTAGACCAGGCTGCACAGATTATCAGGGCTAGCTGGAGCACATTAGCTTCAAAGCAAACAACAGAAGTGAGTGCTGACTATAGGTCATTTTGCAGCAAACTTTTGATCCCTCATGAGAAATAGGCATCCTTTCCTCTGATATTAGGTGTATGTAGGTAAAGAATATAAAGCACTGAATTATTATGTATCTTCCAAGGTCAATTCTGCTTCCCTTCATTTGCTGATGTGAAAATTGAGGCCCAGAGAGGTGACATGGACAAGATAGAAAAAGCTGTAATGATCTGGTCTAATACCAACTTTGGGTATCAGTTCATCTCTAAAGAGGCCAACTTTGTCTCCTCCACAATTCTGCCTGTGACCAGTCAGGGCAAATGTAATTGATTCTGTGGGAAATAGGTCTGTTTTTATTGCTTTTGTAAATAGACCTCAGCATGATTCATTTACATTCAAATTTTTTTTGTTGATGTCCATGCCAGGGCCAAAGCAAATGTGCATGGTTGGCTTAAAAAGGTCTTCTTTTGTCACCTCACTAGTCACAGGTAAATTCAGTCCTCAGATGCAACTGCTATCCTTTCCCATCTGAGATGAGTCATTGGTCCATACCAATCACATTTTGCAAAGTGAGTGAATAGCTCTGTCCTCAACAGGTTATTCTCTCTTCTCTGGAATTCATAGGGAGCTCAGAATTTACCTGAGTTAAAATTGACCCACTGCAAATTCATAGTAAGAGAGAGTTAAATCATTGACATATCCAAAGTCTTAGTGAATTAGCACATTTGAAAACATCATTTAAAGATAATTTCTCCTAGAAAAAGAAAAAATGGGAATGTGTAATTCTATTTTAATAATTTACTTAATTGACAGTATGTACACAGAGCATAGTGCTGCCTGAAGTGAAATCATGAATTTCTTTTGCTTAAAGCTTTAGAGAATGTCTGGTGGACTCGTTTATGTCATAGAACCAGAATATTGCCAAGTGTGACATTCCACTCGTTAATGAATCCAAGGGTTCAGCTTTCTGGCAAGGAACTAACATTTCAATTCCTTTTCTGTACCAGCTCTCGCAGTTGATATTTTTCCCTTGGGTGAGTTGTTTGTTTGTTTGTTGTTTAACAAAGAAACACAATTCATCACATAAGGATTATTAAGTTCTCATTAAAGAGTGTGAAAGCACAAAGCTGATTGAAATACAAAAGCTGGGTTGTGGACAGTTGGCTACGGTCAGAGCCTGAGTAGCTGTGGTCAGAATACAAGACCTACAAATCCATGTAATTCAATGTGTTTTTGCAGCAAAATGATAAATCATCCCATTTCCTTGGCCTTACAAAGTCCCCAGTGAATAGTTGAATCCTTGGATTCTAAATTCACAAAATGCTAATGGTGTGCTCTGTTCCCATAAGTTTTCACCTAACTTATCTTAGACTTTTGATGTAATAATATCCATAAGTCCAATTCCTTTGTGCATCTCTGTCCTCAGTTCAGTCTGGCTTTGGTTTCTTTTTGAACTTTTGCCTTTGACTGTGAACTTACCACATGACTTTGACTTATCATTGACACTAACCTTGAATTGTACCCCCCTCAGATCCCCATAGCCATTTATGATTATTCCATTCATTTATTTCTACCAAACAAATTTTATTGGCCAAAGATACAAGCAAAATTTGAACAGACTAAAGATTTAGTTTACATTACTTGGGGAGAAACAAATGCCCGCAAAATATATAGTGTTTAATTTTTTCAAATGACTATGTCATAAATTCAATGATCCATTATATGCTTATGAACCTTATGAATAAATAGTGTTATAGGGAAATTATTGTGATTGAGTGTTATTTGACCAAACAAGATATAAAATTGCAAGTATGAAATGATCTCAATTGTATACAAAGCATATACCAGAAGCACTAAAATTCAATATCCAGCAAATTAAGAGCAATTATATTTGGAATTATGATTATTTTAATTTTCCTTTCATAGGACTTGATCTCTACTTTTTAATAATAAATAATAGTAAAAAAAATCAAAATATCAGTAGTACTCATGAAGTACCTTCATCTGAAAAGAATTATAGGGCCAAGCTTTCAAACCCTGTTTAAATTCCTTCACAATCTCAAAGGCTAAAAATCAGGACCAGCAACTTGAGGAATTTAATAAAACACAAGTTCAATTCCCAACTTCAATTCCCCTGCAAATATGATAGGATTTTTAAATGTGCCTGGAAAACTGCATCTGGGGTTTTGCCAATCCCATAACGTTTGGGACGTTTGCTGAACCCAAAACACAGCCGGGCCCACCCATCCATAATTAAAGCCCTCCCCCCAAATGAATTCATTGCTTTGTGGCACCATCTGTCTCATTCCCTTATTTACATAATAGGGAACCCTGCTCTGACTGCGGCAAATGAGAAGCGACAAAAGAATGGCGAGTGAAGATGAAATGTGTACATGGATACATCAGATTATGGGTAATATGGTCAAATCCCTCCAATTTAAAATTTTCTAAAAATCTCAAAACCCATCACAGTGTTCACCTCGGCTTCTTTCCAGCTCTCACAGTTCCCTTCCTCCTGCTGCTGCCTCTGCAACTCTAGCTAACCTAGCTTGTTTCACTCAGAGTTCATTTGTCACATTTTATTTTATTAAATATTTTATTTTCCTCTTGTGGACCCATTAGAATGCCAGTTAGAGAAAGTGACATAAATCAGTTGTGTTTAGTATTCACTGAGGATGCAGAGGAAATAAGCAGGTCCGAATTAACCTGAAATTTACAAAGGAAAAAAAAAAGTCCTCAATATAGTGCTTCCTTGAATCCTTCTCATTTTCCTCTGTCCCTCTCCTGGGAAGTTTCTATCCTCATAATGGGAGCATGAGCAGTGGCTCTGTTCACAGGCAGACAAAGGACTGATTTTTAATATGCAGCCCTCACTCTAAACCCACGGTTTGTCTCCCTTCCTCCAGAAGCTGAAACAGGGACAGGCTTCTAAGTCCCATATCAGCCATAGGCAGCAGGAGTGTTCTGAGCACTAGTCTGAGATCAAATGTCTTGAACTCAAATTTAGGTTCTGCCACTGACTTTCAGTCACCTTGGGCAAATCTACTTCTTCAAAATTCAGTTTCCCTATCAGTGTTGTTCTCCTCCAGGAACTCACAAGATGATATTCTTCTCCGTGGAACTAGTGTTCACATTTACATCTCCCCAGATACTAATTCAAGCAGCCACATACACTAAGGATGGACATGTGGAGTGCCTGAGCTCCCACAGTCCCCAGACTCACCTTTCACCAGGACTGAGCACCCTCAGGCAGAGGCAAATGATGCCAAGGTTTAGAGGCATGGCTTATCTTTGGAATCAAGATGAACTCTTTTGTAGCCAGAGATCAGGAGGCAGCCTCCTCAGCCCAGTACTGTCAGACCCCAGAATGATACACCTGAGGTTCAAGTTGTTAGGAGCCAAGGGTGAAAACAGGAGCCTAACCAAAACGCCACAAAGGGCCCAGGTACCGAGCTGGTCTGTAATAAATATATTCCTTCTTCCATCTCCAGGTATCTCATTCAGAATTTCTGGATATGGGTTCAGGGAATCAGTGTATTTATTAGATTGTCCAGGAAATCTTACTCACAGCCCACATTTAGGAACAACTGCTTTCATAATTCTCCTTGTAATAAATAGGTTAGCACATCACTAGGAGAAGGAATTTCTAAGTTCTAAATGTCCAAAGGAAAATGTCATATGACTTTATTCATGTTACTAAGCAGTATAATAGGCAAACCAGATGTGATTTTAGTCCTTAGGTGCAGAAATGTTCATGTGGACACATCTTGGGCCCATTTCGAATCAACTTGAGGCCAGAACCCTAAGCATTACCTGGTGAAATAATTTCTGATGGGGCCAAACTTATGAGGTCCAGGCTGAACTAATCTATGCCTCACAATCCACTAAGATTGAGAGCAGCCCCACTATAGGAAGGGTGAAGCTTTACATCTCCCAATCAGACACTGAAATTCCCTTCCAAGGAAGTATAATGACAATGTATGTTTTGATATAGACTGTTCATTTCTCAATCTTAAATGATATATGAGTAAAACTGTTTCAGAAAACAGTAGAAAATACTAGCATACCATATTCAAAAACACATTAAAAAACCATTTACCATGATGAAGGACAATTTGTCTCTGGGATGCAAGGATGGTTCAACAAATGCAAATCAATAAATCTGATATGCCATATTGACCACAGGAAGGATAAAATTTATATGACTATCTCAATAAAAGCAGAAAAAAACATTTGATAAATATAGTACTGTTTCATAATAATAGCTCTCAATAGATGAGTTACAGAGGGATTGTACCTTAACACTGCAAAGGTTACATGTGACAAGCCCACAGCTAACATCATTCTTAATGATGACAAGTTATCTTTCCTCTAAAGATGAGGAACTAAACAAGGATTATTTCTCTCACCACTTCTTTGTAGCATAGTTCCAGAAGCTGAAGCCAGAGCAATTGCAGAGAAAAAAACAACAGGAACCACAATAGGAAAGGCAAAAACAAAATTGTCAAATGGCCTCTGTTTGTTGATAGCATGATCTTATGTATGGCAAACCCTAAAGATGCCAGCAAAATACAGTTAGAACTGATAAACAGTCACATGATACAAAATCATTGTGCTAATGACAAGCTATCAGGAAGGGAAATTAACATTTACTAAAGCAGCAAAAATTAAGTATTTGGGGCTGGAGAAATGGCTTAGTGGTTAAGGTACTTGCCTGTAGGAGCTAACAACCCAAATTATGTTCCCCAGTACCCATATAAGGCCAGATGCACAAAGTGGTGCATGCTTTTGGAGTTCGTTTGCAGTGGCCAAGAGGCTCTGGTTTACCCATTCTCATTCTCTCTCATTAATTCTGTATCTCTACAAGGTGTGGTGGCACATGGCTTTAATTCTAGCACTTAGGAGGCCAAGGTAGGAGAATCACTGTGAGTTTGAGGCCAGCCTGAGACCACATAGTGAATTCCAGGTCAGCCTAGAGCAAAAGCCTATCTCCAAAAACAAAACAAACAAACAAAAATTAAGTACTTAAGTATAAATTTAATTCAAATGGTAAAAGACCTGTGTACTGAAAACTATAAACTATAAAACACTAATGCAAGAAAATGAAGAGTACATTAATAAATAGATATTCCATGTTCATAGATTTTAAAAAATACTTATTTTTATTTATTTATTTATTTTCAAGGAGAAAGAGAGAGAGAGAATATGAATAGGGCTGCACCAGGGCCTTTAGCTACTACAAACAAGCTCCAGATGCATGCACCACTTTGTGCATCTGGCTTTATGTGGGTACTGGGGAATCAAACCTGGTCTTCAGGTATTGCAAGCAAGTGCCTTCACCACTGAGTGATTTCTCCAGTACCAGATTGGAAGACTTCATATAGTGAAAATGTCCATAGTACTCAAAGTCATGTGCTACAGATTCAATGCAGTGCCTATCAAAATTCCTCAAATTTACTTGAAAATATAAAAGATCCCAAATAGACAAAACAATTTTGAACAAAATGTACAAAGTTAGAGATATTATAGCCCTTGATTTCAAAATATTATGAAGGGATTATACTCAAAACAGCATGTTAAGCCAGGCATGGTAGCACACACGTTTAATCCCAGCACTCAGGAGGTAGAGGTAGGGAAGATTTCTGTGAGTTTGAGACCACCCTGAGACTTTATAGTGAATTCCAGGTCAGTGTGGGCTAGAGTGAGACCCTATGTCAAAAACAAAGAACAAACCAGCATGGTACTACATAAAAGCAGATACACAATGGAACAGGGTAGGAAAACCACACTGTGAATTGATGTTTTCACAAAAGTGCGAGAACACAGCATGAGTGGTCAGGCTCTTCAATAAATGTTAAGAAATCTATATCTAATATATTTATTCTATTTTATAGAGCAAAATTAAACCATATTCCACATGCAAAATTCAATTCAAAATGTATTTAAAACTTTTTTGTGCCGGAAAAAAGCCCAGGGCTTTGAACATGGTAGGCAAGTACTACACCCCCAGCACTTAAATAAACCTGAAGCTGTAATATGTACAGATGAAAACTCCATGATATTGGTCTGGTCAATGATTTTTTTTATATGACCTTTAAAGCACAGCCAACAAAATCCAGTAAACAAACAACATAGGTTCTCCATGGCACAGAAAATAATTAACAAAATAAAGAAACACACCCCAAAGTGAGAGAAAATATTTCCTCCATATAAAGAAGCACTATCCAAAACACATATACAACATCTATAACTCAGTAGGAAAAAAATAACTCAATTAAGGCTAGAGGGATGGCTTAGCAGTTAAGATGCTTGCCTATGAAAGCCTAAGGACCCAAGTTCAATTCCCCAGTACCCACATAACCCAGATGCACAAGGTTTGTTTGTGGTAGCTAGAGGCTCTGGTATGCTCATTCTCTCCCTCTCTTTCTCTATATACCTCTCTCTCCCTCCTTCTCTCTCTCACTGTCTAAATAAATAAATATTTTAAAATAACTCAATTAAAAAATGGGCAAAGAAAGCTAGATAAGGTGGTACATGTTCATATGCCCAGTGGAAGCATGATTTTCATGAGTTCAGAGGAGTAAAGAGATGTGGTATGTAAACAAAAATAGAAAATTATTCAGACTTAAATATCCTGTCATTTGCAACGTTAATGAGCTTGGAAGACATGATGCTAAATGAAATAAGCCATGCAGACGAAGACAATGCTGTATGACCTCAGCCACATGCAGAATTATGTTTAGGAAAGTTGATCTCAGAGCACTAGAGAATAAAACTGCTATTATATAGAGACCAGAAAGAGGGTTAGGAAGGGAGAGAGTGAAGAATTATTGATCAAAGAATGCAAACGTTTCAGATAAATAAGAGAAACAAGTTGGCATTTATGGTCCTATAGTTAATAGTAACACATTTTAGATGAATTTGGGTGCATTCAGGGTTGTAGGGCCATAGACTATAGTGTATTATGAATTTCAAAATAACCTAGAAAGTAACCTTTAAATATCTTACTACAGAAAAAAACATGGAAGCATTATGTTAATGAACTTGATTTAATCATGCCACATTGCATACATAGATCAAAGACAGCAATGTGCTAATCTATGATAATATTAATAAATATTCATCCAGCTTTTAAAAATATGTTATTTTTTTATTTGAGAGAGAGAGGGAGAGAGTGAGAACGGGCACAACACAGCCTCCTGCCATTGCAAAAGACCTCCAGATGCTTGCACCTGGGTACTGGGGAATCGAACCTGGGTCCTTAGGCTTCACAGACTAGCACTTTAACCTCTAAGCCATCTCTCCAGCCCTCATACATCTTTTAATGATATGTAATGCAATCCAAATACAACTTCTGTTCTTGTCTTGACTGTGCAACTCAAATGCTGGTCTGTTGGCATGCTCTCTGCCAAGCCCCTGCTGTCTTCATAGAAGAGGCTGCTGCTATCTCAAAGAATAAACAAGTATATTACCATGCAGTGAGGTCATCTGGTTTTGACTTTGCAGTCTTCTACTGCACAATCCTGAAGTATTGGGCAGATTTCATCATTGTTTGTAAGATAAGATGGTAGTGACCTACACACATGACCTAACACACTTGAAGGATCAGTGAGATAATGGACACAAAAGGTCTGAGCAATGAGTAAAACTAAAGTATGGGTTATGAGACAGGGTTCTGTGTTTCCCTCAACTGCCAGTGTAAGAGAAAAGAAGAAAACTTAGAAAATTATATAACATTCATGTCTTTGTGGAAACACAAAGGAGAAGGGAGAAGGGCAGCACTTCCTAAAGAGATCTCAGGACAATTTATTTGGAAAAGTAGACCTACACCAAATCACAAATATTGGGTAGAACTTTTCTAGGACAAAGGGAAATGGTACAGTATGTGCAGGAATACAAAGAAATGATACTAGTTTAGGGAAATAGGCATGCCAATTGACATATTTTGCTCATAAAATGAATTTTAAAGAGGAGATAATTATAGTAATGAAAGGTAAAAATAAACTATTCATTCACATGAAAATATGCTAAAGTACAGTTTTTGTTATCCTGTGCAGAAAGGGAAGGCCTTTCCATGAACACACTGAAGGACCAGTGGAGGCTTTTATAAACAAAAAGCATATGATCAGATCATATTGAATATAAGAAAGGTTCCTCTGGAGATACTAAGATGGGTTGGAGCACATTGAGACTGGAGATAAGAAGGCCACTGACGAGATCACAGATGGGCAGAAAATGGATAAAGATAAGCCAAGAATGTCTCAGTAAACAAGCAAACAATTTGCACATTGACCAAGAGAGGAAGACAAGAAGAGGAGTAAGTTGAAGAGTAATAAAATACGGTAAATGGTGAATTTAGTTTGGGACATTAAATGGTACCTATGAGAATATAGAGGGTGGTGAGCTCAGTGTGCCATGGCACCAGAGGGTGGCTAGAGCCTGCAATCATTCATGATACATTTTTATGAAGTATTGGAAGAAAGGAGTTCATAGTTTCTCAATACAAAGAAATGCTAAGTGTTTAAGGAGATGAAAATGCTGATTACTCTCATTCGAATATTACATATTATATAGTGGTATCAAATTATCACACTGTGCCTCATAATTATGTGCACTTAACATGTGTTAACTGTAAATAAATAATAAATAAGTAAAGGACCTGGGAACATCGAAATGGAAAATCTCAGTAATTGTGGATAGGTGTGTCTTTAGTTTATAATGAATAAACCTGGATGGGGTCATTTCTGATGGTGTGACAGCTCACAGTAGGTACTTGACATCAGGATGTTCTTAGAAGAAGTGTTTGAGTAGAAAGTATAGTAGTTGTTTTCAAAAATAATTGTCCCCATGACCATGTTTCTGTTCTCATAAACCAGGCTCTGCATTTCAAGCCACACACCTGTGTTCAGTAATATGACTAAAGCTAAAAAGAAAACTCTAGAGCCTTTTAGCTATGGCACATCCAGTGAGATGATTCTATAACATGGTGACCACCACAGACAGTCGCAGAAAACAGTGCACATGAAATTCCTTTGAGGTCACCAAGAAACAGTTGTTTCTGCTTTCCTTTCTTCTCTCCTATAGAAGAGCGACAGCAGTGACAGGATTAGAAGGGAAAAGTCCCATGATCAGGCTAGCACATAGTCTGACATGAAATAGTAAAGCAATTAAAGTTTGGTAAATAAACTGCTGAATGAACACGAACTAATTAAACAGATCAAAAATTCCAACAAAGCTACAGGAGACCACAGGATGACCTCTTTTCTATGTTGAGGTGATTTCCAAAAATGAGATATTCACATTTTTGTCAATGGAGGAATTTCAACCTAGCCAAGTTCCAGGATAACCAGCAAGGAGATAGCAAAGGGAGGAACTTGAACTTCCCTTTTCCACAAGGAGGAAACAACATTCAAAGAAGGCGTAAGCAGATGAGGCTTCTTTGAAATCAGTGAAGCACCCCATCAGGCCATAAACCTGTGGTCTAGTTTAGTGACTGTGTTTAATTGGATGCTTCCCATTGCCTTATGAGATTCGGAAAAGCCATAAAAATTCATGGCCTACTTGTGGCTGAGCTCTAATAAAGGAATAATCAGTGCTTTAAGCGAGGGGTAATGGGAGGTACAGTGGGCGATTTACTGGTGCAATACGGGCTGCAGAAAGAGAGTAGGTTTTTCGTGCCAATTACATGGACAGACAGAGCAAGACTCTACTGACACACACTTGTGACCAGGTTCTGTTAAAAGACAAGGGGGGATCCTTAGTTCTTCCTTGTACTGGACTTCCAGGAATCAAAGCCTGGGAGTTTTTCTCAGGGTTTCCATCACCAGGCAGGTCCCATGGTAGACCACATACCATGGAAGTAGTAGAGAATTTGGTATAGGAGGAATTTCATTTTCACATCAACTCTGTCACTTATTAGGTGATTTTATTAGTGCCCTCAACTGTTGCTTACCAATAGTCTTTCCTGTCAATCACCATGAAATTGATGTTGCCTCACTATAGGCACATACCCATAGCCCTTAGCTACAAGCTTGGCCAATAAAATGTGAGTTCAACTCATAAGTACCACAACTCAAAAGAATATTAAAGACCTTGAGGATGTTGGACATTGCTCTTTTGTTCCTTCTCATCATGAGACAAGGGTTAATTTTCAGCCTGAGTTCTCTAATAAATAAGTCATGTGGAACAGAGGCACAACAACCTAAGACACAGTGGTGGACCATGTCTGCACTAAACTGTACCTTCAGGAAGGCAGAACCCACAAAGTGGGCACCCTGTTGAACAAATGACAGACTCATAGAGCTATTATAGAATCCAGATGAAATCATCAAGGCTTCATGCTCTATGAATGGCTAGCCCAGGTAAGGCAGCATTACTGGAAGTGCAATGAACAGAAAAGGCCTAACTCTCAGTGGTGTGGCCATGGGCAAAAAGCCATAGCAGCCAGGTTTTCTCTGCCCCACTGTCACCCCAGGTAAGGGAAAGGCAGCACCCCATCAAGTGGACCTGTAATGGGATGAGTCTGTTGGCAATAAACAGTAACAGACATAATGTGGATAAGAATTAAAATCTTATTGTTCTAAGGCACTGAGATGTGGAGTTGTTTCCTCAGTATGACAGCATTGTAACTGATTGCTACACAGACTGATAATGGAAAGTCACTATAACTGATAGCCTTGTGGTCTTGAGAATGATTTTGTCGTGATCAAAAGATTTTGACACAGTATATGGCATGGAGAAGTTGTTCATTAATGGTGGCTCCTATTATTTCTCATTTGCTTCTCAATTAGGGTGATAAAAAAAGGTTAAGTTGGTCTCTCAACACCTGCACACTTCTATTTAGCTATGTTGCAGTGGTTTGTTGCTGTGGAGTCCCTGGGCCAATGTGGCAATCAGTGGTAAATTGGACATTTATGACACTCTCTTCCAGGACCAGAGAGAAAAAGTCTCTCAGACCTTTTCATTACAGCCTTCACAAGCTGTGAAAGAAATAGCAGCAGGCTCACTTTCACCCCATTACACGTCCAGTCAATGGAACGCTGCCTTTTCCTTACCTGGGGTGACAGGCAGCTGAAAGCTGGCTGCTATGGCCCTTGGCCCATGGCCACACCGCTGTGAGAGCCTGGGCTCTCTGCTCATTGCGCTCCCACTAATGTTGCCTCACCTGGGCCAGTCATTCACAAGGCACAAAGCCTCCATAGTTTCATTCTGGATTGTACAATAGCTCTGCGAGGTTGTCATTCATTCAAGCAACACAGTGCCAGCTATATGGGCTCTGCCTTCCTCGATGTAAGATTAGTATATGACTGATAATTCATTAACTAGTTATTACATTTATTCAGAAAATTCTACTTTGCACACAGTTCCTGCTGGACAGTGTATAAGTCAATGAAGATATCAAAATGAACATAGCCTAGTCCAAGCTCTCAAGGAGAGCTCCTAGTTTCAACGAAAATAAAAACACGACCCATCACAGCTGAAAAGTGATGGAGAAGTGCAGGGACCAAGTGTGTGCATGCATAGAGACAGACAGAGGTGAGAATAAGCCTGGAGAATCAGAATTCTTCCACAGAAAGAGGATGTGGATTGTGTTCTAAGAAATGGCTGGGATTGCTCATTAGACACTTCTCTGAGTAGCTAATGGCAGCTAATAACTGCTGGGGGAGGGGAAATCATGTGTTTCAGTGGTGCGGCCACTGATCATTTGCCCATACTCCAGATTTCCCATCCATGTTTATGCAAGTTACCCAAATTGAACTCAGTGGGTCAAAAAAAAAAAAAAAAAAAAAAAAAAAAACAAAGAAGGCATAAAAGTAGGATGGGAGTCAACTGGGAAGAGGAAGGGTTTTAGTTGGAGAGGATAAGAGTATTACAGGGGGATAAGGTCAAAATACATTATATATGTGTGAAAGTATCAAAAATAAAAATTTTAAAAATGGCCCGGATTTTCCAGGTAGATGAAAGTAGCTTACAAGAACGGAAGCAGAAATGATATAGAGGATGGAAAAAACATTTATGTATAGCTAGAGTGCAACATCATTTGGGGCAATGGGAAGAGATGGAATTCAATGAGTAGGAAGGGGGATGTGAGCAACCATGAGGTACAAAAGAGTTAAGATTTTTCTGCAGGGAATAGTGAAGCTTTATATAAAGTGTTATAGGCAGGGCATTTTCATGAACACTTGTTTTTAAATTAGATCATTGTGGCAATAAAATAAAGCATCCATTGGAAGCAAATAAGATTCAAGTAAAGCAACCCAGTAGAGAGGCTAATTCCAAAGCCCAGTGTTCTGAAGTGCATGCCATTTCTGCTGAGCACCTGCACTCAGAGGTCACCCTTCCTATGTCCTTCCTTTGGGTAAAGAAAACACTTAAGGAGTAATCTATCCATTTAGTTAATTACAGTATTTTATTAGAGTGACATTCACCTCTCAGGATTCTCACACTTTCCCTAGGTGATGATTTCAAGGTCATAGCCAGGGCAAGATTATCTGTGGCAGACTCACATGTTCTCTGAGATGCAGGAAAACAGGGATTTTTTTTTAAAGATATGTAGAAATACATATATAAATCATCATGGAAAAATTAAAAGTTTGCTAGGCTTGGTTTTGTAATTTACTTTTGGTTTTCATTGCCTATAATGTAAAGAACAGAGATGAGAATGGGACACTATATTGCTTTCAGCACTTAAGTGTTCCACAGTCTTGATGTGGCCCTGACCATGCCTTCTTTGGTCTGGCTACATGGATGGTTGCCAAATTCATTTCATTCCTCAGAATTCTAGACATCAGCAAGCAGAAGTGTTATGAGTTGCATTTGTCATTCATAGCAATGTGAAATATTTCACCTTTGCCTTTATTAAGTCTGCAGTAAAGAGATATGGTTAGCAACTCTCTCAAGGCCAATTCAGGCTTGAACCAAGGGAGAGGTTACTTGAGCAACAGGATTGGAACCACAGCGTACCAGGCTCTGCTTCCCAATAGCAATGTTAAGTTGGAATGCTGTCTGCTTTCAGCACTTGGAAGTCTTGATGGTTAACATAGGGCAGCCTCTGCAAGCTGTAGATAACCGATCCTATTCTAGACCAATTCCAGTGCTCTTCAGAGTCCTGGCTGAAGATGGGTTTATTTCAGGATGGGACAACTCCACAGAGGGAGGTTTAAGGGAGTGAGCACTTCTGACAAGTAGTTATTATCCCCCAAATGGTTCATGTGGTGGTTCAAATTAGGTGTCCCCCATCAACTCATGTGTTTTGAATGCTCCATTTCCAGTTGTTGGCAATTTGGGAGGTGAAGCCTTACTGGAGGAGGTGTTGTTGGAGGCAGGCTTATGGGTGGCATAACCAGTTCCCTTTTGCTAGAGTTGAGCTCAGTCTCCTGCTGCGGTTACCACCTGTTGTGGCAGAGGGAATGTCCAGCCCATGCTCAGTCATCTTTTTCATGTCATCACGAAGTTTCTCCTTGAGACTGTAAGCCAAGATAGACCCTTTCCTCCCATCATCTGCTTCGGGTCAGGCGTTTGTCCCAGCAATGGGAAGGTGACTACAACAGTCCCAAACATGTGGACAACCCAGTAGTTTCTATTCTATTGTAATATAGAAATTGGAAAATCCTATTCAGGTTCTCTAGGCTAAAATATAAGAGATTTCCTTTCCAGGTCTTCTTATTCTCTGGTCACAGGCTGCGGCCTTCTGTGATAAAAACAAAGATACACTGAGTATTGACATCTAGGTGGGCTGGGCAGGTACTGTCTTTTACATGAATTCTCTCATTACTCTTTCTCTATAAGGCACACACTGTTTGTTGTTATTTAACTCAGACCAGGGAACTGAGAAACAATGATTTTGGCTAATTGGGCCAAAATCATACATCAAGTCACTTCTGGAGGCCATGTTGGAACTTCATCAAAATCTAAAGCCAACCTTCTCAATCATTCTGCTAATCGGCTTCTTTCTGCCCAGGAGTTAAACTTGCCCTTTCATTCCAATTTACAAGTCTCTGTAAACTCCAACCTCACTCTCAATTTATAGGTGAGTAAACAGAGGTGAGAGAGGTTAAGTGACTTGCTTCATGTCACATAGGAAACAGATATCAGGGCTGGAACTGGCATTCCTATTGCTAGCTCTGTGGGATGTTTTAACTTGAAATCTTTACTTTAACCTAAACTAAGCCTGTGCTTATTTTATCCTCCCAGGGGGAGGAAAAGAGGGTGGCAAGAGAGGAAGAAAACACTTAGGAAGCATTTGATAAGAAGCAGGTAATCTACTAGGTACTTATAGATCCGACATTCATTTATTCAAGAAATAGCCTGGTGAGGTTGGTTGTTATTGCTTCCATTTTCAAAATGAGAAAAAAGGAAGCTTAAAAAGGTTAGACAAACTTGCCTAAGGTTACCCAGCTCCCCAAGTGATCACGCTGTGACTGGAGACAAGGTCTGTGTTAACAGAACTCCCATGCTCCTCTGTCAAGAACTTAATAGTGGCTTCACCTTTTGAAGGTATAAACTTGACTCTGTACCTCTCCCGCCCCCTTTTTTCTTTAAACCAGTTCCTTCATAGGATTAAGGAGTGACTGGTGTTGAATCAACACAGGCAATCTTTTGCCATCTATCCTCTCAAGACTCAGGCCACTGCAATTCAAACTGAATTTTTAAGCAGTTTTCACTAAGGCCCTTGGTCAAATGGCTTCTGATGTTCTGGGAAAATTCTTCCCTCTGATTCCATTTCCTAATACTTCTCACTTGGGCACAGCAATGAGAAGCCTCACACTTTAGTTAAAGGTCACTCACCAGAGAAAACATCTTCTAGGCCTTGGTTTGAAATAGCTGGGCGAGTCAGGTCGTGTTTTAGGTACAGCAAATGTGTCAAATTACTTCCCAAGTATTTGGTGTTTCATATGAAGCAGAAGGCTCTCACCAGACACCTTCCCCCATAACTTTGAAATGTGTGTGTACTACAGAGACAATTTTTTCTGGTTTTGATGTCCTCACACAAATTGTCAACATACTGTATCTTTTTTTCCCTCAGCTCTTTGATGTACTTGAAGGGGCTTTCTTCCTTGAACAAGAAGCCATAATTCCAAATGTGTTTAAAACAGAAGCCCCTAAATATTTGAAGTTCAGTTCAGAATTCCTAAGCAGAAACTTGGCAAGAAGTCTTCACTTAAAAAAGAAAAAGTCTTCCCTCCTAAAATATCAAAAATATACTTCCCAATAGAAAACAGACTTCATGGTGGTCTACTATAATTATTCACTGCTTTTCTCCCACTGAGCAAAGATTTTTTTTTATTTTAGTTCTTCAAAGAGCACAGTGAAACCATTTAAATGTATCACTCTTATCACAAATCCAACAAGTTCAAGTCTTATCATCTTATCTTTTCTCTACCTGAAGTCCTGTTCTTCCTTGATTTTGTTCTACCATCAGCAGAAGAAAGTTATGTAGGCTCAGAAGTTCCTTGACACCTTCAAGAGCAGGATGCTTCCAGTAACCATCCTCGTGTTGCTGGTGCCAGGGACACTCTCAGCAAGTGGCTGTGCTATGAGCAAACTTCCAAGCCATCTTGTCCTCTGCCACCTCCCTCACCCGTGTGTCACGTTTCACCCAAGCCTTATCTATTCATATATACCATAAGGTGGGCAAAGTGCCAAACGCAACCCACTTTAGAGATACAATCTATCTAAGACTTTAATAATAAAACAAAGGACATCCAAAACCAACCCATGTATCATTAACCAGCACAGAAGCTTGGAGGCCATGAAGAAAAGGACATCCTAACAGAAATACACGGGGGATGATTACAATCTAGATAAAAATTTAATCTATGCAAATTAAATTCTTCTACAATATTGAGGGGAAAATACCTGCTAAATCAATGCAGAGGAATTTTTTCACAAAGAATAGGTATGCATCTTACCATTAACAACCATCTTAAGAGAAGAATTTGTAAACCTCCTTTGAGTTCCTAGCACCCTCTTTGCATGGACGGTATTTAATAAATTTCTGTATAGACAAATGTTATTTGAGTTATGTGGCCAAGGGAAATGTGAGCCATTAACCTCATTTACACATATTAGCAATAACAAGGAAATGAGGTGTCCTTCAGCTGCGTCTGATGTGAAGCCCTCTGTCAACATAAATGCACCTTTATCCATTTCTTCAGTTATCTGTCCCTCTCCTGCTTGTAGATCTATTCCTGACTGCTGCTCTAGTTGAGACCCTCACTTCTACTGTATCAGAGGTTCTCCAACGTGAGGTCTACAATCTAGAGACTAGACGATGGATTTTCCACAAGGAGAGTTCTGAGCCCAGGAACAGAACAGGAACAGTGGTTTCAAGCTGGCACAAGCACAGAGAAGCTTCATTGTACTGATGAGAATAAGCAGAGACCAGAGGAAGACACACAAAGCTTATTATGCAAAAGGCATACTTCTAAGCACTACACATAAAGAGATAAACGAAGACCATGCCTTCCCATGGTCCCGTTCTGATAGAGGCAGCAGATAATATCACAGTATGCTGAGTGAATCTGAATGCTATGGAAGGCAATGGAGCAAGGGACTTCTATAATATTGTTATTTTAAAGGGCGATAAGAGAAGGCCACCTCACAGAACAGTGATCTGATAGAAGGCTGAGAACAGGGTATGCTCCTATTTGAGGACAACATTCTAGGCCGGGTGGCAACAAGTCCATCTCTGGTAAGGCAGGAAGAGACTTAGAACAATTCCTCAAACAGAAAGCAGCCAGTATGACTGGAATCCAAGGAGGGAAGGATGAGCAGAGGGGCTTAGAGTTTCACACTGCATGAACATCCATTTGCAAAGTCTCTTGTGATACTGGGGAAAGGGCTCAGCAGGTAAGAGCACTTGTGCAAGCATGAGGGCCTGAGAGTACCTGAGTTTGATCATGAGTACCCACATGTTTTAAAAATCCAAAAAGCAGCCAGGTGTGGTGGCACACGCCTTTAATCCCAGCACTCGGGAGGGGACAGAGGTAGGAGGATTGCCGAGAGTTCAAGGCCACCCGGAGAATACAAAGTGAATTCCAGGTCAGCCTGGACCAGAGTGAGACCCTACCCCTAGAAAAAACAAAACAAAACAAAAAGCCAAAAAGCAAGGTGTGGCCACACATGCCTGTAAGCCCAGTCCCGAAGGGGAAAAAGATGGGAGATTGCAAGAGGCTCACTGATCAGCCAGTTTGATCCAAAAAGGTAGCTCTGGGGTCATAGAAAGACTGTCTCAGAAGACACCTGATGTTCTCCTCATGCCTCTGCATGCATACATTTGCATGCATCTGCACACATATGTGGAGACATACCACATATACTACACACACTCACCAATAAATAAATAAAATAAGCTACCACTTGCTCCTCCATTCCAAGCATGAACTGATGATTCTGTGCATCACGTTCCATGACCTCTGATAAGCTCTTGGAAAGCAGAAAGCAAGAAGCTGTATGAAGTGCCTCCTCAATCAGAAAACAGGCATTTGGGTAAACAAGCTTAAAACAAGGTAGTAGACAGTGGGCAACTATCACAAAATTGGACTTCTAAGGAGCTGAGATCTCACTCAGTTTCCAGGCAGAGGAAATGAGGTGTGGCACCTGAAGGGGACAGTTTCTAAGAGCACAAGGTAAGGGTTGAGGGTGGTTAAACACTTGAAATTTTCAGAGAATTGTGAGAATTAACTGAATTGGAAAATATTTAAAATTAAATACTTGAAAATAGGTTTAGACAGAGAGATTGAAATGAGATGCTTGAGGTCCATGAATGCAAAACTTTTATTAATCATTATTAGTTATGGGGTTGACTATATCTTGTAGATCATTTCTAGAAGCTTATGTTTATGTCCATATGATATAGTATTTCATTACAGAAAAGTATACAGTGGGTATCTTCACAGTTACGTTCTCCTTGCTGGGACAAAGCACTCACCCAGAGGCAGCTTATTGGAGGACAAGATTTATGTCGGGCCTACAGTTTCAAGTGGAAGCTGCATCATGGCATGGCAGAGCAGCAGCTTGGCATCGTATTTGGGCACAGCAGCTGGGAAGTAGTAGTAAGAGTGAGCTAGCCCTGCCAGGGGAACATCACAAGGCCCTCACCAAGTGGCACACCTCCTCCAGAAAGTCTCCATCTCCCAGATTGCCACCAGATAGGGATTGAGTATGAGGCTTAATCAAAAATACAGGCGGCTATGGGGACATTCCACATTCAAACTGTCATAGGTATGTAGGGACTAAATTGATTCATTTTTTTACTGTTTAGTTTAAATTATATAAGCATAGCAAGAATCTATTACAAATGTGCCTCTTTCTTCACAATATTGTATTGATAAGGAAAGCATATCTCAGAGGTTCAATAATCACGGAAAAAGTCATGCTAGAGTAGTTCAGTGATAAGGCATTTGCCACCAAGGGAAAAAGGTTATGATAAGTGGTGATTCGGACTATGTTCCATTATTTCTCTACCACATTTCTCTGCCCACCTCAGCCAAGTCTGGCAAATATTTTTGCCATAGCTAGTGTTTCAAATTCAGATTTTTAGCTAATTTGTGATAACCTCTCAAGAATTCTCATACTATGAATGGGATTTAGCTACATGATTATAGGCAAGGTCTTCAAAGTACTGGGATTTATTCATCCTCTACCCTACCTGCTTTTCTGTGTGACAAAAAAAGTAGTTCTTTCAATCAAGAGACATTTACTCCATTTATTTATTTATTTATTGCTCAACAATTCATGTGAGAAAATCCTGTTATTTTTTCATTAATTAAATTTAACAACCAATTCAATGCACTTTTGGAATTTCCAAAAATATTTCTAATGAGAAGTTGAATTGCAGAGCAAAGGGGGATAATTAAACATAGGTAAGCTCTAGCTCTTAGCCCGTCCACTCTAAACCATGACTAGAAAGCTTAGCAAAACTCTTCTACTGCCTGGCATTTCATTCAAAGTCTGAAAATAACAACCCAGCTTCAAGACTCAACCTGGTTGCAACCTCTTAGAACATCTTGTATGCCCAGCCACCTCCATTTCAGTGTCCCTTGACATTCCATGCATACCACAGAGATAGCACTGGCCATGCTGTGTCCTGCTCATTGCTTTGTGCCTCTGCTTTTTCACCAGGTCCTAAGCACCTGGCACAATGGGTTGTGAGGTGGGGAGAAAAGGAGGGAGGCTGGGAATGGTTCATGTCTGTTTTCTAAGCAAGCTCAACACAGATAGTCTAGTAAATAATTTCTTTGCTACCAATTAATGTAAAGAGAAATAACTTCCATGGCAATATTAGGATTCTACTTACACTGCTGGCTTATGAGAACATTTTTTAAATGTCCCAAATTGAGGCTGAAAATCTAAAAAAAAAAAAAAAAAAAAACACCTTTTATGATAGCAAATAAATACCACATTATGGGGACATAAAACATTCTACCTTAAACCTGGACAAATAAAGATAAACACTCCATGGACCTGACGTGCTTTTATTGAACCTTCCATAGGTTCTTCTGTCCTTATATACATCTGTGTTTTACATGTTTGAAACATAACATGATTTTATTTGGACCTCTTAGTTAATAACCTGGTAATATGTTCCTTGGCAGGTATGCTTTGTCGTACCTGGGAGGGGCCCTGGCTCCCAATGAATGATCATGTTCCAGTATGTATTCACCCTATCACCTCTCCATTACCTGTCACATGAAACACAGGGCCATGCTGTACTTGTGTCTTTTTGCATTGAAGCTCTCTTTCCTGTGTTAATTAACTGCCTGTGCTTCTACAGTCTCACGGATCAATTGTGGTGCACACTTCAGTGTTAATAACTTTGAATTTACTTAACACAGAAAGAAAATCTTATGATCAAATAGGACCCATAGCCATCAGCCATGAGGTAACACTGAAGAAGCTGATTTATCACCTCCAGCTCCTCACCTACCACTTCTCACCCTACATAGTCATGAAATGGTTCTAGCTTTACATAATTATAGGTCAAAATGACTCAAATGCCCCAACACTCTTTCAGGCCAATTTCTGTTAGGAAATTGCTGTGTTTTTGTGTGGCACCTTTTTTTTTTTTTTTTTTTTTTTAGAATACAGTAATGTCAAGGACTGTCTATATACCTGTTCTTGATCTTTTAACACACTGGAGATTAAAATTACATTAATACACCTAAGAAGGATTAATTAGTGACAAGCCTCACTTGACCAGATGGCTTTAAACATATTTTCTATAATAGGAAATGCCAGAGGGCCAGGGTCAGGGGACTTAACAGTTAAAGGTGCTTGCTTGCAAAGCCTACTGCCCTGGGTTCAATTCCCAAGCACTCATGTAAAGTTGTATGCAGTGACACATGCATCTGATCCAAACAAACCTATGACACTAGAAGGCAGTGGCTGGATCATCTGAAACTCATGGGCCAGCAAGTCCAACAGTAATTTTCAATATGGAAGTTTCATTTGCGCAACAAGAAAGTCTGTCTCAAAGAAGATGGAGCATAGATGCACTGAATTGTCCTCTGACTTCTGACATGTGTGCTGTGGCACACGAGACCTTGCATACACTTAGACAGATGATACATAGATAACAATTTGTAGCAATTAATATCAGAAATTTAACAGTATATTAATTCTCACTAGTATCTCTTAAATTTTATTGATTTGAGAGAGAGAGAATGGATGTGCCAGGGCCTTCAGCCACTGCATACAAACTCCAGGTGTATGTGTCACTTTGTGTGTCTGGCTTATGTGGGTACTGGGGAACTGAACCTGGGTCCTTTGGCTTTTCAGGCAAGCACCTTAACCACTAAGTCATCTCTGCAGCCCTCTCACTAGTATTTTATAAGAACATTTAAATGTTTTTTCAAAGAAGAGAAAAGAGAAGGAAGGTCCCAGGATAGGAATGTCCATTGGGAAGCATGGGCTACACACAAGAGGGAACAATTTTGCAACACACGCCATGAATATTTTTGAGCACCATGTATCTGCTGTGTGTGTGTGTGCATGTGATAGAGAGAGAGAGAGAGAGAGAGTTATTTTAGAGTAAGCTAAAAAATAGGATTGGGGGAACCAAAGAAATGGCTCACTCCATCCTTGAAGAGTGACTTGGGCTAAAGATCTCCTAGAAAACTTTTGCATGGGGGAACAGAATAATCAGTAATTTTTTTATACATTGCCTATGATCACTCAAATCTTCTGCCTTTTTCACATAGCAAGTATTAAATTCCACAGTGTGCCTCACTTATAAGCAGGTTTTGGATTTCTCACTGCCCATGTTAAATTTCAGCCTTCTAGTTTGTTAAAAAGCTGTGTGTGTGTGTGTGTGTGTGTGTGTGTGTGTGTGTGTGTGTGTGTGATGCATGCCATGGTGCATGTGTGGAGGCCAGAGGACGACCTCTGGTGTTGGTCCTCACCATCCACCTTATGTGAGCCAAAGTCTCTCACTTCATTATTATTCGTGACTGCATTCATCAGGTGAGCTGACCTCGTGTTTCCAGGTTACTCTTCTGTCCACCTCCCTTTTCATCCCAGTTCGGTTAGGATCACAGACATTAGCACTGCAGGGTCCAGCTTCATGTGGGTGCAGGGAATCAGACCTTGGGTACTCATGTTTGTTTAACAAGGACTTTATTCACTGAGCCATCTCACCAGCCCTATTAAGGCTTTTTTATACTTATCTTTTTGTGGTTTTTATCAGAAAACCAAAGTGCCTTGGCTCTGCCTTTCTGTTGTGATAAAATAGAGATACCATAAAAGTTATCATTTTAATGATCTTAAGCACAGTTAAATGACACCACATATATTCATGTTGTACTGCAACTGCAACTGTCACTACTGTCCCTCTCCACAAATGCCATAGCTTCAAATTTAAACTCTACCAGCTAAATACCAGTTCTTCCCTGTCTCTGGTATCTGGCAATTATCTTTTTTCTGTTATCTTTCTCCTCTTAAATATCTTTAAAAGTGTTTTTTTGTTGTTGTTGTTGTTTGTTTATAGAAAAAAGTGGGAAGAAGGTCCAGAGATTTCCCATAAGCTCTGCCTGCAAGCAAACATGGCTCCTTCACTATCAGTATCCCCACATTTATTCCCACTGATGGCCTACATCTATATTTATTATCATCCACAGTTCACTCTTGGTGATAGACATTTCATGAGTTTGGACCACATATATGGATAAGAAACCACTGCTACAAAAAAAATTAATATCAGCACTCAGGAGGCAGAGGTAGGAGGATCGCCATGAGTCCAAGGCAACCCTGAGACTACACAGTGAATTCCAGGTCAGCTTGGACTAGAGTGAGACTCTACCTTGAACAAACAAACAAAATAAATAAATAAATATTTAAAAAATTGATAACCAATTATGATATAAAATATATTCTTCTTTATTTTTCCAGCTTTATCACAACATCTGTACTTTTAAGTCTTTACCAAAGTCCTGATAAAAGTGTTAGCTTTGGCAAAAATAAAGTCCTGAAGTTCACTTGTCTCCAGGAAGTCCTCACTACCCCCTAGAGCCACTGCAATCCTCTCCAAGCACTGACAAGAGTTGATACGTCCTCTGTGGTGGTTTGAATACAAAGTACCCTCCTGTCACACACATAGACTATGGATTTGAAGTCTTGAGCTCCAGCAAAGTGGTGCTTTTTGGGAAAGTTGTAGAACCTTGGGCTGAAGAAATGGCTTAGTGGTTAAGGTGTGTGCCTGCAAAGCCAAAGGATGCACGTTTGATTCCCCAGGACCCACAGGAGCCAGATGCACAAGGTGGAGCATGTTTCTGGAGTTCGTTTGCAGTGGCCAGAGGCCCTGGCATGCCCATTCTCTTTCTTTCTTCCTTTCCTCTTTAGGAGGTAGAGTGTGCTGGAGGAAGTGGGTCAGTGGGGGATGGCCTTGAGGTATTACAACCCAGATCCCTGGGTTGTCCTGCCTCTCTGCTTCCTGACTGGTGAGATATGACCCAGGCTTTCTGCTCCAGCCTGCCATGCCTTTCCCTGTGTGATAGACTCAACCCTCTGGAACTGTATGCCAAATGAAACCCTTTTCCTTCCATTGTTCCCAGTACAATAAAGTAACTGATGCATCTCCAGACCAAAATCCATCAAGCTCCGTCTTCATATTGAAGATTTTACAAAGCACTGGCCTCAAATAAACAAAAATATTGTGACTCCAATATTCCATAAATAACCAGTATTTTGTTCACAAAATGAATGAAGGTGAACATTTTCTTCTAGGGATGGTATGCTAAGTCCCAGACACTATCATATATAGTTTTTAATTGTTCAAAAACTTCCTTTTGATATTAATCCATGTAAAAATCAGAAGTCTTCTCAAACCTTCTAAAACTTTAGGGAATCGACATGTCTTTGCTCTCTACAGTCCTTAGGCGTGATTGAGAGCTTTTGGGCTCTCTCTTCTGCAGCCTTTCCCAGCCATTCAGCAAGCCTGGGAGAGGATCCAGCTCCTTTTCAGAAAGGGGCTGTCCTCCGGGACTCCCTTTACCTTGGGCTGTCTTACCCTCCCTTTATTCCAATATCCTTTCCCCTCTGTGTGTAGTACACTATGGGGAAGCAAGCTGAGAGAAAAATTTTATTCACTTGACACTAGCTGATGCAAAAAAAAAAAAAAAAAAAAAAAAGAAGACTAAATGACACCAGACGTAATGTAAGGTGTTTCAACTACTGAAGCTTAGAGGAACTTCCATGAGTGAGAAGATGGGAAAGAGAATGCAGGTTTACAGAATACTGTTATTTGCAGAAAACCCATGGTGAGTCTGTCAGAGGAACAAGGAACATGGAGACTGTCCCTCTCAAGACGCTCTGAGAGAAAATGGTGAGCATCCAGGTAGCTGAGCAGTGTGAGGAAACTGTCTTCCATGCCACTGCTCCTCAGGAGGGACCGCCTTGTTCATCTGTCAGTGAAGCAGAGACTCTGTCTGTGATGGCCAGACGCTTGGCGGTAAGTCAATATGTTCCCCTTGAGACAAGGAAAATTCCGCAGGTCAGACTTGCTAAGCAAGTAGGCTACAAAAAGTGCCGGGTGCATACAAATACTGCAGTAAATTTAAGATAATGATATTGGCTGTTTATTGTAGATAAAACAGAAATCTATAATAGAAGCATCTAGGAGATTCCAGCACCCAGTGTATCAACATCAGAAAGAGCAGTTATGATTGTTGTCAAGAAAAAAAAAAATAGTGCAGGGCCTGACTAACATTTAGAGATATAAAGCTTTCATATCCTTCAGTCTTCTTTCCTTTGTGATTTCCACAGGATTTTCATTTCCAGAGATATTATACTACTTGCTTTCAAAGGAATTCAATATTTTCATTCAGAAAAGTAATTTCACAGGAAAGTAACACAGAGTGATGTCCTGGGTATTCATTTTCAGAGCCAATCTTACAAAGTCAATTTGGGCTGCTCGGAGCTGGGGCGACATGAAAAGGTAAAGATCTGTGTATCTGGGTTGCTTCCTCCCCATTCCCCCACACAGGATGCCTTGGACACCCCACAAGCATTTGAAAAGAATTGCCTGACGTTAAAAACAAAACATGCTGCCGACTCCCTTAATAACATCACCCAGTGCAACCCAGAGACATTGATCCTGAGCCCAGGACTGGATTATGGCTTCATCCCTTCTGCCCTGTAGTAAAAATCATATCACCATAACCATCACACTCATTCTGTTTATTTTCTCCCTGTTGTTTGAGAAATTAGAGGAGAAAGCAGAAAAGTCTAAGGTGAAAGATGACGAGATGAGTTACTTGCTTGGGTACTTCTGTGTAGATAAAAAAGCTAATCCTGATAAAAACCAAGGCTGAAATCCTTCCAGCCCACATCAAGTCAAGGTCAGACAACATTAGCCAATCAAGTTGGAAGCTGATGGATTTTCTGAATTGAATCAGAAACTGACAGGGGACAGAGATAGACAGAGAAAGGATGTGTGGGGAAAAGTGGAGAAAGAAGGAGACAAACAAGCAGATAGAGATGAACAGATGGATCAACAGAGTGCATGAGACTGAGATGGAGAGAAAAAAAAAAAAAAGAAAAAAGAAGTCAATCCTTTCTTCTAGTTCTGTTCCCTGACAGGCTTCAGATCAGAAGCAAGGGGAGGGGGAGGGCATCTTCCCAGGTTTTCATCAGACGTTTGGAGCAGCTGAAGAACAAGGTTCAACTGACATTGGGGGTTTGCAAGGCAGTAAAGAACCTAACCTTGAGGACAGCATTGTTTATTCCTGGTTGAAAGATAAGGCCAGCAGCCACCCCCACAGTCTCATGGAAGCAGAGTGGGCATTGCTGGTGAACAAAGACTGAGCGCTGTAGAGCAACAAGCATTTGGTTTTGATTAGGGGATATTCAGGGGCTGTGCAAGTTCTATTAAAATAAGCACAAAACCATTTTAAAGGGCTTCTTTTCTTTTCTTTCTTTCCCCCCCTCCCAGTTTATATTGTTAATCTTTCTTCCTGGACGGCTCTTCACAAATGCCTTTTGTTTTCTTGTGTGATTCTACGTGCCAGGACTCTAAGAAGGGAGGACCAAGGTCCTGTTCTGGCCTGTTTTCAAGTTTCTTCCATAGGAGACTAAGGCTTGTTGCTGTGCCTTCAAGGGTATAAATTTAGAGGCCGCCAAACTGTCCGGGGGTAATTCAAATGCTGGTAGATGTTGGAATCCACCCTGGCCCCCTGCTCATATGAATACCCTGGCACTTACCCCACTCAGAGGAAAGGAAACCAATTTGGGAAAGTGAAGAGAGAATAAACATGCAATTAAAATGGCCATCTCTCCTTGTTTCTTCCTTTAGTTCTTATTTTAACACTGCGTCCCATTCTATAATCTGATGATGAAATGGGCCTGGTTAATTATACAACATACAAAAGATCGCTGTCTTTTCTCCACAGTAACTATGTGAGCTTTGAATTTTTGTTTTGTTTTGTTTTTGTGGAGGAGGTATGCTAGAATTGGGGAGCGAGGTGGATAAACTTCAAGGATAGCCTTCATTTTTGGAAGGACTGCTATTTTTATATTGTTTGCAAACCCTCTGCCAGAGTGAACATTACAGAAATGGCACTTTCCTTTCAATTTATCTATCTTCTTCCTTTATACATAGACAAATAAAAATGAATCTTTCCAGAGGCAGCATGTATTTTGCTTCTATATACTCTTCAGATGGCTTATTTTTATTCAGCTTAAAGCATAACCTATCATTTTTATTCAAGATTCCACCTAGTCTCTCTCTCTCTCTCCCCTCCAAGCAAGTCTTCAAGTCTTCTCTGCTGCGTGCTTTGTTCCACAGACTCTGCTAAAGGCCAAAAGATGGAGATAGCACACCCATCTGGTTTGTTTTTGCATCCTAAGAGAAGGATTGAGAGAGCCCCCTCCAGTGGGAAGAACAAGGTGGCTGGGAATCCGCCTTGCCAGTCTTGTCTTTGTTTGTGTGTGATTAGCTCCTTGCGTTCATCCCAGGAAGACTGTTGTATCCATGGGGAAATATACCTCTAAATGAAGCTCACCCAGAAAACAGGAGGGTGGTTGTCAGTGCTTTGAAATCTTTACGCCAAAGGATTCAATTTCGGTGTCAAGGAAACATTAGCATCTCACTTCTCTCTTCATCTTTTTTTTTTTTTTTTTCCATTTCTGCTCCTCCTTTCCCTCTACTTAATTCTAAACAGTGTGTGGATTTTGTATGCATCGACCTTAAAGCAGCTGCTAGGAAATAGCAGCCAACCTGTATATTTGATAGGAATAGACTTCATGTCAGAGCAAAAATTAAGACCTCGATGTTTCACCGTTTCCATAATCTCACCATCATGTTGGGTGAATAAATATACAGGAATACCAAACAGTAGTTGAGGGGAGACATGAATATTGAAAAGTATAAAATGTCCAGTGTCCAAAGTAGTAATATTCACAGGGAAGTGTTTTGACATCTGAGATAACCTCCATTTTCTTCAGAGCAGAGCATGCTTGATTTGGTAGGACTGATTTGAACAAACACGCTATTCCAGTGGCTCTGAAGCTGCTCATCTTTTTTGCCCCTTAAATCTTTACAGTTCCCCTTCACTCCAATTCAGAGTGAGAAGGGACTTAATACGCACAGTGTTAAGTCAGATGCTGTTGATTCAGAGTCCTTGTTTGGTCACCTTCCCCATCCTAGAGCTTCAGGAACCTGAATAAATCTTTCTGAGCCTAATTGGCAACTATAGCATGAGAAAGCCAACAGACCCATTCTTGCAGAGTCGTGGTAAAAGAGAAGTGGTAATGTGATTACAGATAATTTGTAAAATAGCAATAATCATTACAGTTAATGCCATTACATACTTTGTAAAGTATTGATCATAGCTTTAAGAGTTTGGCACATATTTGACATCTATGAGAAAAATATTAGGATGGTTAAATTAATTCATGTAAATTAAGTAATACATTTAGGTCACGCCTATGGTTAATTCAATATACCCAGTAATAATAACTCTAATAATAATAATAGCATCTTCATAATAGCCTTCTAAAACTGGAATTACTATTGGCCTTTTTACACAGATGGGGAAATTGAGGCACTGAAATAAGTGACGTATCTAATATTTCATATAAGAAATACAGAAGCCACAATTCAATAGATACTCTGGCCCCAAAGCTTTTTAACCATTGTACCAATGTGCATGCTCTTTAAAATCTATATAAAATAATATATAAACATATTGGATATGCATGTATGCAAACACACACATAGATGGTTTCCCAATATGAAAAAGTAAAATATTCTGATTATGTTTCTACCTCCCAATCCAACCCCACAAGTAAGGAATGAAAGTTGCAACTGGGGATTGGCCTCATTTATATTCTAAAATCATCATATTCTCATCTCAGTACCTTCCTGCCCATATTTTCCTTTCTGGCTGATGAGGGTTGTTCAGCGGGGCTTTGTGTGAGTTACAAAGCATCAACAATGACAAGAGGGAGTCCATGAGCATGTTAACCACAAAAAAAACACAGTTGTCATAAACAGCGTGCTTCTTAATGCACCGCTCAGTCTTTACGTAAGATTAATTAAAGAGCAGATGTTCTGTCATACCCAGCGTTAGGTATGGTTATCTTTGAGATTCCAGCTCCTCCATTTGCTGGGTTTTAATTTGCATCATTATGCATTTTGAGCCTGGGGCATGAGTAGTCAAGTGGTAAACATTAGCTATACTGCACTGTATTTCCAAATGCACCTTCACTATTAGGCTGACTAATAGAATTCAATTCTATTTTCAGCCGAGTCCTCTCAATTTTCATTTGCTTCTGACATGTTACATGGCAGGAGGAAAGAGCAAGGGAAAATGAGGGAGAGAGGCAGTTACACCCTGTTTGTGCACAGGCCTCAGGTCGGCAAGAGAGCCCCCTTCTGTTGGGTTTTGATCATGCATCAATATTGCCTTCTTTCTGCATGGAGCTATGACAGTTCCCAGATCTCTCCACCCAGCCTCATGTGAGAAGTTGGAGCTCCAGATTCTGCAAGAGGTCGCCGCTTTTGTTGTTAGGAACTGAGAGGCATCAGAGTGAATGCTGATTTTCCAAATGCAACTACTGAAAATTAATGTCAGAAAACTTTTCAGGCTGTGATCAAAGTCTGATATGAATTAATTTGTCATTATAACACAGCCCCACTTGCCAGGCATTTCAGACCAGGACTTGGGAAAGGCAGCAGATATCTGGGTTGACAATTTCATTTAAAGGACGGAAAGCTTTCTGCTTTCCTTTCATTGGTATCTTGATTTAATGAACACACAAACAGACCATCGCCATATGCTCCAAATACCAGCTTGCTGTTCTTCAAGAAGCCGCTTGGGAAAATGCCAAGGCAAGAAGCTTGGAAGAAACTTGAAAAGGCTTCAAGACATATCTTTGTAGCCTGGGATGGCAAATGCACCAGTGATTAATTACGCTGGGGTTGGACGTGAATAGGAATGTCAATAAGGCATTCGTCGTGCTGCAATAGAGGGCATGTTGGCCTGATAATAGAATCCTTCCTGTTTTCATTTTCCCAGTTTCCTTTCTGTTGGTAACACATTCACATTCGGGTCAGAGATATAAGATGGCAGTGTCACGCTGCTTCTCATTATAGAATCATTAGATCAGGTGTGACCACAAGCAAGGAGGAGGTGTCCCCAGGAAGCTGGAGCTCCAGGATTTGTGCCAGAGGATTCTTGTCTGAAGAGGATTGCGTAGCTCTCTTCCTTCAGAACTCCTTCACTACTTCCCCACTGATGCACAAAACCAGGAAAAGCGTGTCCTTACTGTGTGGACAATATCACATGAGGAATTCCCTTAGCTGAAAAATAAACCCCTGTTTCAGAATCCATACTGAGCACAAGGAAGGTCATCTTCTCACTCTTTTAGAGGATGAAGCTGAAACAGGAGTAGGAAAGGGGAAAATAGGTACTGAGCTTTTTAAACGGAGCAGACAACTTAATTGACCCTAATATTAGAAAGAATCCATCCGTGGAATTATCTAATATCAAAATTTAGAAAAGCTCACTTTAAAATGAGGACCTTAAATCTTGGGGCTTTTGTAATTTACTTCCAGATTCAATGTATAGGTGTTGTCTATGCCATATCCCCAGATCTGATCATTAGGTGGCCCCTGTGCATGGTCAGTGGCTTTCTACCACCCACAGGGAGGGCATCCGCTAGATCCTTCACCTTGCACACATGGTCCTTTCCATCCTGGCCCTGTCTGACAATTCCAGTGCCTTTTCCTATGTGCCCTACACTGATCTAACCGTGCCACCAGCAGAAGGCTAAAGGATGCAGCCCTCTTCACCTTTGCACTTTCAACACGTTTGTTTCGCCTGTTTGAAATCATCTTGTCCACATGGTCTTTCTAGAATTAATTCTGGCTGCATTTTCCACTTCTGTTCTTACACCAAATTCCTCAATAACACTTCTACCTCTCCTCTTGAATGCCTTACCAACACTTCAAACCAAAAACATTTAAAATTCCACTCACTTTCCCTCACAAACACCTTCTGGTTGAATATTTCCCATGTCTCTTCATGATACTTGCAGCCCATGGCATTCAAGATACTGCTGTCATCCCTTCTCACCAATAGCCACAGACTAGATAATTCACTATGAATCCATCTGTAAAAAATACTCTTTAGTCTAAAGTTGTTATTTTTAATTATTCTTCCATGATTTTTTTCCCTATCATCACTTCTTCAGAAATGTCTTCAAACTTACATTGTCCATTATAGCAATCATCTAACTGATCTCCTTTCTTTCCAAACTTTCTTTTTCTCTCCATTTTATTCAAATCCACAACATTTACTTGTGATGCTTGGGGTGTGCACTCATCCAGTCTTCCATTTGGTATGGATGAGCATGTATGCCCGGTACCAGGAAGCATATCCCTTAAGAATAAAATTCTCATATCCATTTAAAGTATCAATCAGCAATTTCAACTTAGTCGCTTTTAAATAAGTGGGTATTAAGTAAATGAGTGAATACATGAATAAGTAGATCTTACAATTTAGTTGGAGAAAAGAGTTATAAAATCATCAAAAGTTAAAATAAAATGTTTCTATAAAATACTTGAAAATCTGTAATTGATTACCTGATGAAAAGCATTAGCATTCTGGGATAATATAACCAGAGAAACTGCAGATGAGGTAACAAGGAAAAATGTGTAGTAGATTTAAAGAGAAAATATATACCTAGCTTTGTGCCAAGTGCACTACAGAATTCTTTTGTCTAATCCTCATAATTACCCCATTAGAAAACTCATTTTATAGTTGTAGCTATAGAGAGGCCTCATGGAGGTTAAATATCTACCTAAGTCTGCCTAGGTAGGAAGAGTTAAAACTGAGTTTTGAAACCATGATTATATGACCCCAACAGGTAAATCCTTCCACCAGATCAGGCAGAAATCTGAATAATAAAATAGGGTAGGTATGGAAACATTACTTAAAAAAATCTAGTTAAGCCTTCGCTATTGGTTGGACATGGAAGATTTCAGTAAAGGTGAGGCCAAACTTTCCTCTTTTAAAAAATATTATTTTCAAGGAGAGGGAGAGAGAGAGAGGATGGTAGCACAAGGCCTCTTGCCCCTGCAAATGACCTCTAGATGTATGCACTACTTTGTGCATGTGGCTTTACATGGGTGCTGGGGAATTGACCCTATGCTGGCAGCTTTTGCAAGCAAGTGCCTTTAACCACTGAACCAGCTCTATATCCCCAAACTGTAGTCTTCATTTTTGAAAATATCTCAAAATAGAAAAAATGTGTCATAACTTCACTTTGTATACCATATATGCATACATAATATATAATTTTTTTAATGTTTGATATTTATTTATTTATTTATTTATTTTTTATTTATTTATTTGAGAGAGAAAGAGAGAGAAAGTGGACACAGCAGCTGCTGCAAATGAACTCTTAGACACATGTGCCACCTTGTGCATCTGGCCTACATGGGTCCTGGGGAATCGAACCTGGGTCCTTTGGCTTTGTAGGCAAGCTAAGCCATCCCTCCAGCCCCCATATATATATATTTTTCAATGTACAATTTAAAAATATATAACAAAAGTCAGAGCAAAAATAAATGAAATAGATTAAACAAATGATACATAATACCAATGAAATGGAGTTATTTTTGAAAAGATAAATGAATTTGATAAATTCGTAAGAAAAAAGAAGATTCAGATAAAAAACTGAGAGAATCAATAATCAATAACACAGAACTATAAATGATTATAAGATAAGAGACTATTTTGAATGGCTGTACACAAACAGTTTGGAAAATGAGAAGAAATGGGTACAGTCTTTGAAAACATATACTTACTGAGACTGATTCATAAAAACACTGGGATGTAGCTCAGTTATTTAGCTTGTTCAAGGACCCACTGGGCCTAATCCTCAACTGTGCAAGAAAAAAATGCAGAAATCTTAAGAGACCAATAGCAAGCTGAGAGTGAATCATAATTAAATACATCCCCACTGAGAGAAATCCAGAATTAGATTACTTAATGGCTGAATTCCACTGAATATTTAAAGAAGAACCAATATCAGGTTTTCCTCAAAACCCTTCCAAAAAACTCAAGAGCAGGGAATTCTTCAAAGTTTATTTTACAAGGCCAGCATCGTCGTGATAACTAAAGCCAGACTAACAGTACCAGAAGAAGAGAACTGTAGACGAGCACCACCAATCAACATAGACATGAAAGTTCTCAACAAAACATTATCATGTACTGCATAAAGCCACTGTAGTCAATAATGGATCATATAACATATACATTGGCAGTCCAATGATTACATCACTTAATGACATTATAAACATCTTAGTCTGTGTAAGCACACTCTATGATGTTTGCACAAGGACAAAATCACCTAAGAACACATTTCTCAGGGTATGGCTTCATCGTTAAGTGACATATGACTGTTCTAGCAATTCACATTCAAGAACACATTAAAAGGATCATTTACCATTGTCATGTGGAATTTCTCCTTGGGAGAGAAAGATAGAGCAAAGTATAGAAACCAATAAATGTACATCACCATACTATCAGAATAAAAGACAAACTGTGATCATTTTAATAGACACAGAAAGAGCATCTGATGAAATTTAATGTCCTTTCCTGATAAAAAGTCACAACAAATTAGAAACAGAATGAATGTTCCTCAATACAAAATAAGCCCTTTTTGATAAACCCACTGCTAACATACTCAATGGTGAAAGTTGAAATTTGTTCCTTCAAGATCTGGTACAAGATAAGGAAGTTCATTTTCACCACTCCTATTCAATATAGTACTCAAAGTTTTAGCTAGAGAAATTAGGCAAGAAAATGAAACAGAGTAAAGTTATCCCTGTGTGCCAATAACATCATTGTGTATAGAAAACCCCTAAAAATTTCAGCAAAAACAAAAAGAAAAACATTTAGAACTTAACAGATTTAGTGCAACTCCAGATTTTTAAAGGGTAAAAGATACATCACTTTTAATTACAATTTGTTTATAGTCAATACTGTATTAGTGTTAAGAGAATTTTTTTGTCTCTAATTCTAGGCTTTATCTGGTCAGGGTCTTAATGTGTTTTCTGTGGCCTGAAGAATGTCACATAAAAGTAACCCTTTAAAAACATAGGAAATGCCCTCAGAAGCATGAACTTATTGACTAGGATTATTTTTGTATGTCTGACTTGATGTGGTCAATTTGGTTGATAATAACAGATATTAGTCGTTCAATGTCATTTATTCAGAACGCTGAAGAGTTTGAGCCAATATTTTTAAATAAAGTTTATTTCAAAGTCTTTATTTGCAAGGAGAGAGAGAGAGCAAATGGGTGTGTCAGGGCCTCCAGCAGCTACAAATGAATTCCAGATGCATTTACCACTTGGTGCATGTGGCTTTATGTGGGCACTGGGAAACTGAACCTGGGTCGTCAGGCTTTACAGGCAAGTGCCTTAACCACTTAGCCATCTCTCCAGCCCTGAGCCAACATTATTAAAATATTTATCTGTGTGGGGAGGGGGGAAGAGAATGGGCATGCAAGGACCTCTTGCTATTGCAAGTGAACTCCAGATGCACTTGCTACTTTAATGGGTACTAGAGAATAAAACACGGGCCATCAGGTTTTGCAAGCAAGCACCTTTAACTGCTAATCCATGTCCTCATCCAAAGGGCCAACATTTAAATTCTATCTCAAATATCTTGAGGCCATTCAATCGCCTTTGCTTCCTACTTACAGTGACAAGAATCATATACCACTTCATTTATCTAATAGTGAGAAAATTGATTCTCTTTTGAATACAAACTCAGCTTCATATTATATCAATTTACCAGTCCTACCTGTGCTGGTCCTCAGAAACATAGTATCCTTTCCTGTATCTGATGATAGTCTTTGTATCTGCCTTTAGTCTTTGCTTTTCCAGGCTAACATGATGTGGAGGAGAGAACAATACTTAATCTACACTATTTATCAATTTTTATATGTTTATCTGATTGACTATCTGCACTTTGCAAATGAGGAGATTGAGTACTAATTTGAGTCAGCAGTACACTCAAGTTCCCAGAGCTCATAAATAGATGAGTAAGAGTTAAAACTCGGGGCTCAGGAGATGGTTCAGTGGATAAAAGAGTTTGATTGCAATGCCTGCTGGCCTAGGTTCAATTCCCCAGTTCCCACATATACACCAGGCAAACCAAGTGGCACATAAATCTGCAGTTTGTTTGTAGCAGCAAGAGGTTCTCTTTCTCTCTCTCTCTCCTTCCTCCCCAAACAAAAAAAAAAAATTGTAAGACCTCTTTTAAAAAGAGAGTTAAAACCCAGTCTTGGAGAATATTCAAACCCCTATCCTTTCTATGACAAATGTCTGCCTTCAGCTGGGTATGGTGGTGCACACCTTTAACCCCAGTACTTAGGAGGCAGAGGTAGGAAGATCACTGTGCATTCAAGGCCACCCTCAGGCTACATAGTGAATTCCAGGTCAGCCTGAGCTAGAGCAAGACCCTGTCTCAAAAAACAAACAAAACAAAGGAAAAAAATATGCCTTGGACTTTGTGATCAGATATTTTACAGATAATCTATGTTATGATTTACATGTGTCATTTGAGCAGTCAAAATATGTACAGTAGAATGACAAAAAGTAAGAGATAATTACACCCGACACCAACTGTAAGGAGAGTTTTGGTATTGTACTGTGTATATGCATGAGTGCACATCTGTGTATGTAAAGTATGTGTGTAATGGTGCATGTAATGTGTGGCATATATATACACATGCACTCAAATGTACATGCCCGTGCGAAGGGTGAAGGAGAATGTCGGGTATCTTCTCTTATCACTCATCTGTGTATTTCTTTTTTTAATAGTATTGATAGAAAGAGACAGAATGAGCACACCAGGGCTTCTAGGCACTGCAAATGAACTCTAGATAGAGACACCATCTTGTGCATCTGGCTTACATGGGTCCTGGGGAATCAAACCTGAGTTGTTAGGCTTCAAAGGCAAATGCTTAACCACTAAGCCATCTCTCCAGCCCTCTTCTATATATTTCTTTCCTTGAAAAACAGTCTCTCCCTCAACCTGGAGCTGTTGTTCATCAGTGAGTCCCAGTGATTCTCAGTTCTCTGTCTCCATCCCCCTAGACTGTGATCACAGATGTACATGGCCCAAGAAGCCCTCATGTTTGAGTGCCAAGTGCTCTTAACCACTAAGCCACACCCCATCCCCAAAAGAGAGTATTTTAAACATGACATTTAGCTGTGAGCTTCCTGGTGCTCAAGTAAAAAGAGAAGAATTGTGGTTCTCGCTATCATATGAAAGGAAGCTAAACAGTTCATGAGAAAGATGTTTTCCTGACACTGTATTTTATAAAAGCAATTCAAAGAAAGCTTTTATTGCAAAGCTGAAAGAAGAATTCATCACCCCAATGTTGAGTAAAACAACAGATGATGTCTTCAAATCAGCTTTACGGAAGATAAAGCAACAGTCTTCACACAGCTATTTCTTGTAGAAGTTCCTTATTAAAGCAAAGAATAATAATAAATGTCTACTCAGCAAAATCAACTGTAAAATGAGAAAAGCCAGAATGATCATAATTATTATATACCTTGGTTCTTTACTGAGTGAGAACCTTTGAGGAGCCCTTCCTGCTCTGTCCATACTTCCATGCATGTTCTCACACACAATCGTGGAGAGCCTCACTTCTGCTGAGGTATTTCCACTACCTGTCCTTCCAGGTCTGAATGTCTGAAGGCTTCCTTCTGGTTCCTTCCCTTTGTCAGGTTTTTCAAATTCTAAGTTTCATCTCTTGGCACTACTACACCTCCTCCCCTCCCCCCAACACCAGTCCACTCCAGCCAGAGCCATGAACAGCTCAGGAGACACACACATGGCAAATCCCATTGAGGTTTTCTCTCAAAAGCAATCAAAGCAACTGTGCCCTGGGAGATAACTATAGCAATCAATTCCAGACTGAGTTTTCTGGCAGGACCAAGGGTGCAGTTGTTCTGTGTGGCTGAAAGAAGAAAATTCCATCAGTTTTTGATATGAGACATTCCAGTGGCACAATTGACATTCTGTTAGGGTAATTGTGGAATCTCACTTATACTTTCCCAGATGATGGGGCAAAGTAGGCTACGAAAGCACTTGCAGACACAGTGAGAAAGACCTCAGAAAGATTGAGACTCTCCTAACAGGTGAGATTCATCTGCTTGACTTCAAAGCATGAGGGTCATGCTTTTCCCTCACTTTCCCTTCTCTCAGTTCACTAACATTAACAAAATTCAAAGTAAACTTAAAACTGTATTGACAGTCTACTTCCCACCCATTGTGATGAAGTTGACTTTCTTTTCCAACTGGTTCAGCCTTTGCTTGCATGTGTATCATTCTTAAATTATAATCATTACAGAGGCATTGTTTTATATTCATTGTCTCCACTAATTTTACTACATGATTTTCATAATTGTTATGTCTGCTAGAGCTATAATTCCATCAAACAACTGTATTGTGATTTAAATAGGCATTTTTAACATGGACATTTAAGTTGTTTGACTTACTTGGATTATTTCCACACAACAAGTTTGAAGAATCACATTTCTTTTTTGTAATTATCAATTACTTAATTTTTAAAATTTATTCATATATATGTGTGAGGGGCAGAGTATCTTGGTGATGTAAAATAATACCAAATGCATGCACCACTTTTTGCATCTGGCTTTATGCGTGTGCTGGGAAATAGAACACAGACTCTCTAAGTTTGCAAACAAGCAACTGTAACCACTGAGCAATCTACTCAGTGCTGAAAATCACATTCTTAAACTAAACCATAACATATGTTGTCAAATTTGTTTTTGCAAGGATAGTTCCACTGACTCGCCCATTAACAACATATGAAAAATAATCTTCTCCACAGACATGACAACATTAAGGATCAACAACTTTTCACATATTAATATAAAAGCTATAGATCATCATATGTTCATGTATTTACTGAACTTGACTAGACACTGTAACAATTGTCCCAGCAGTAGATGCATAGAAAGTGATATTGCCAGTCTACAGACCTCCCTAGATTTTGTACTGACTCCCACACTTCTTTCATGTGACTCAGAAATTAACACTGGTGAGGCAAGCAAGGCCAATATAAAAAAGCCCCTTTCTGTGCCAGTGGCATGTGGAAAGAAAGGAGCTACCCAAGTCTTTTAGGAAGAGATCTTTGCTCTAAAACCAGACATTAAACACTGGAATCGGATTCCATCTCTAAGTGCTAACATCAGCAACAGCATCACATCATGTATACTCTCTGACTACATATCCTTAGTGATATATATTCTAACAAAAGCAGCTACAAAGAAATCTTAAAATCCACTAAGCAGCTTTTTAAAAGTAGTGTTGGCATTATAGTTTGTAAACTATCTTGTGTATATTGTAGCTTATAGCATCCATTATTTACTTATATTTCCTTAACTTTCAAGGGAAAAGGAAACAGAATACAAAATTAATAAGACAGTATCATACTAAAATTAAATTGAGTAATCATTATGAACTTATTATTTTATAAATTCTATGTGTATTAAGAGTTAGAATATTCTAGATCCTTCTACTAAAATGATAAAATGATGATGACCCACAATCAATAAGGACACCAAATAACATAGCTTTCTTTCCAAATGCCAGTCCTTACTTAAAGGAATAACAGCTTTTTGCAAAAGAAACTAGCTAATTCTATGTGTAGGACAGCAAAGTACCAGGGTTAATCTTTTACACCTTACTATGTTGGAATGCAAAGCCTAAATGGATCATGTTAAAAGCAAAGTACAAGCCAGGTGGAAGATGTGCCCTCTGACAAAATTTGGGACAAGAATAACCACTGTGATTGATTCCAATACTGAGTTCAAAATAATGGAAGAATCCATAGTCAAACTTAAGTGAAAATAGTGGCATTCCTCTTTACAAAAAAATACAAAGTGATAAATATGCAGTGAATGACAAAATTAGAACATCAGTGTTGGGAACCCTAATGTAATAATCACTTCAAGTAAATGTCATCAATGAATGGTAATATCACTAGTTAAGAGATAGCATAATGGCAAAACATCACTCCCCTCCCAGGATTTACTCTACAGCTCTGAAGGAACATCTGTCTGTGTAATGGAGATGCGGCTGCCATCACCTTGACAAATTTATCATCATCAGTTATAGGAGATCCTGACTGTAGCAGACAGCTTCAGGTTCGCTGAGATGAACTTCCAGACCAGGCACAGTTATGGAGGAAGGGATATTATTTATTGAAGCTTACAGATCCAGGGGAAGTTCCAAAATGGCAGAAGAAGCGGCCTGCCATCACAGGGCCAAGCAGAGAGAGAAAAACCAACCAGCCACACAGCACACAGAGCAAAACTATAGCCCAAAAGCCCAGCACACTTCAGGAACTCCCACTAGGCACACTTTGCATATCTTTACAATGGAATCTCAAACCCACCATCAACACCTTAAGACTGGCCCCCAGTGACATTGCCTCTAGCAAGGTGATTGCAGATGCAAACTATAACTAATAAAACACTGAATATATTGGGGACATATATTCAAACTACCACACTGACATTATATCCTGATGGATATGCCGTATACAGTCTATGGCCTAAAATAATCTAAATCTGCTCAAGGTATCAAGTCAAATGTATGTATATATGGTAACTAGAGGGAAAAGTAAGATGACATCATAAGGAAACAACCAGATAAATCAAGAATTCAACATGTAACACAAGACCTGAACTCTTCAAAACACCAGGGTCATAAAAATCCAAAGGGAATGGGACCCTTCCAGGTTTAACAATACTCAAAGTTACATGAGTGGAAAGGGTGCATAGTTGCTGGGTCCTAGACTTGAAAGATAAACATAAATGATAGTTGGAAGCCAATGAAAAAACTGAATATCCTCCAGATTTTAAACACTGCTGTGGAATTATTGTCAATCTCCTGAGGTTTGATGTTCTTCACACATAAGTGATTGCCTTTATTCCTTGAGGGAGTATGCTGAGGTCATTTCAACGAAGTGTTATGAAATCAGCTCTTTAATTTAAAATGGTTTGGCAAAGATTTTTCCAATATGTTCTGGAAGCTTGAAAATATTCAAGATAAAGTTTGTGAAGAAACAGAGATGAGTAATAAGAAGTAGATCTTGATGCTGGAGAGATGGCTCAGTCATTAAAGGTGCTTGCTTAAAAGCTTGATGACCCAGGTTTGATTCCCCAGTGCCCACAGAAAGCCAGATGCACAAAGTGGTGTATGTATGTAGAGTTCAGTTGCAGTGGCAAGAGACTCTGGCCTGCCCATTCTCTCGCTTTCTTGCCTATCAAATAAATAATCAAGAAAAATAGGTTTTTAGAAAGTGGATCTTCTTCCTCCATTGGATTTGATCATTTAATTTTCATAATCAAAAATATTTTGACATAGTGAGAAAAACACAGCAAAAAGATTTTAAAAACTGGGTCCCTTAATTATTTCATAATCAATTCCAGTGCCATGCTAACCAATGATCTCCTATTATATGAAATTATAAATCAATCTTACAGATCAGTGAAGGTGAAGGTTAATAGCTTGCAGGCAGAAACATTCTAGTAAAGTAAAAAGCATGAAACAAAAGCCTACCTTTCTGTACCTGCCCTCATAAGGTTACATACAGTATTTACTATCAGCACTTTATATCCACATGGACTAATATTACTATCCTCCTCAATTCTTTCTGGTTTGGAAGGTAAGGTGTAGCCAGGTAAGTTTTACTGAAAGACATGCAGACATTTTATAATCCAGCTAGAACTCAAACCAAAATTTCCAGCAACACCTTTCCACTGAGACCTGGATACTTATATTGAATGGCCTACTTGACATCATCATTGGGTCTTAAATGCACTCCTTGCGTTTAAGTTAGCATTGCCTAAAATGACCTCAATTCCCCCTTCACAACATGTTTTCCTTCTGGAGTGCTCAGGACAAATTTCAGAGATAATTCTTGACTCATTTATTTTTCCTGCCCCAAGTGCACCACCTCTATATGCACATCTGTTCTCCTCTTTCTCCAAAATATACCCCAAACCTGTTTTGTTTTTGCTATATTACCTGCTTCAATCCCAAATGAATCCATGAATGAATTCCATCATGTTCAGTGTTGGTCCCTGTGTCCTTTCTCTGTGTACCACAGTCAGAATGGTCTTTCCTTGTCATGGAATTGTCCATTTACATCACTGCTATTATTCTCATAAAGGGTTATCATTTAACCTAAATCTATTACATTATTCAACAAAGTCCATAAACTCTCTCACCCATCTTTTTCTCCAAGATTGTCTGGAACCACTTTCCCCTGAGCTCATGGCCCTAAGCCAGGCCAGTGTATATGCCTTCCTTCTTGTCTTCAAACCTAGCCAGCCCATTCTCACTCTGAGGCTTTGGCATTTGGTCTCTCTCTCTCTCTCTGAAAGACTCTACTTCCAGGTCTTTGCAAAGTTCAGTCAACCTTCAGAGCACTAAAGTTTTAGCTCAAGTATCTTCCTAGAAAGGCTTTTTTCTGCTCACCAAATATGCCCAATACAAAGTGCCACCAGCATGCTGAACTGCCTTTATATAAAATTAATTATGCATGAATTTCAAATGATTATGTTTAGCTATTCACTTAGTTACATTTTCTTCCCTTTCTGTTTCCCCAAATAGGACTTAAGTTATAAGAAACCTAGTAGAATATAGTCTGTGTCACTTACCACTTTATCCTTTGTTCTACAAACAGTGCCTGGCAGAGAGTAAAGTATCCAATAAACACTTGTTAAATGGATGCATAAAATATTTAGTGGCTTTTAATAACTATGCTTTGATACCTTTCCATAACATAAGACTACTATAGTGATCTAATTTACTTTTATTTGAATACATGCATATACTCTTATTTCTCAAAGCACCTTCTATTATGTGGCAGTTAGAATTAGAAAGGGCCTCATCACTTATTCCAGTGAGCTGTAATTATAACAAAATACCTGAGGTCATTAACTCATAAAGACAAAAAACATTGTTCTGGCTCACAGTTTTTGAGATTCCAGTTCCTGTCCAATTACCTCCAGTTTTGAGGTCTATGGTGAGGCAACACATGATAACATAAGTGGATAACAGAGCAAAATCACTTATTCCAAGAGCACTCCCACCACATCTCACAAAATTCCCACCACCTGGCAAAAGCACTATGCTGAGGGAAAAAGCTTTGACATATGGATCTTTGGAAACACTTAGCCCAATCATAGCACCACCTCAAACCAATGCAGAACTCACATATTAGTTATAATTAATATTGGGTTATCTATGCAAAGAACTCTTTTGTGTGGCTGAAGTTTATTACATTTCAAGTGAACAGACATATCTAAATCTATTTCACATGATCTTATAGTGGCACAAAGCCACTCTTCTATGTTTGTAAAATTGATTTGAGACTAAAATCTGGACCACATTTATGGTGTGTATGTGTTGTTGTTGTTGTTGTTGTTGTTGTTGTTGTTGTTATTGCTGTTGCTGTTTTGGTTGCAAGCAAATATTTCTGTCTTCTGAGTCATTTAAATGAAGTTTTGTAATTGTGAGGCTGGGATCTCTCCCAACATTGTATGATAGGCAGTTCTGATCAAGATATAGGGTTTGTCTTATCCCCTTTACTGCAAAAATGTCAAAAAGAAAGGAACAATGGTCAACTTTGGTTCATCATGCTGTAGATAGAAGTAACAAATGTGTCCTCAATTAGTCATTAAATTGTCCATTAATTGTACTTCCAAATCCACCTAAAGTCCATCCCATATCTTACCTGCTAACACTTTGTTATATGCCTCTTTTTAAAACTATGGAACACATAAATTTAAACACCCGTTTGATTTCCATATACCTTGTTCTGCATTCTATGTCCCTACTTTTCTCAAATATCTGCCAAGTGGGGAGCATGGTAACATAAACACAACATTGAAGGTAACTTAATAAATTCAGTAGAGGTGAGTATGAAACTCTTTATTAACACAAGAGGGATTTCCATGTTAGCTATTCACTCAGGAAGACTTCAACAAATATTTCATACATGTATATATTGTCCACTCCCATAACTCACTTTCCCATAACTCACTTTCCTCCCCTGAACAGTTTTACTTCTACTTGTCATATATGCATACATGATTTATGTTTTTATATGAAATTCAGGAGCCACAAATGAGAAAAGGCCTATAATATTTGTCTTTCTGAAACCAGCTTAATTACTTGATATGATTATCTATATTTACATTCATTTTTCCTACAAATGACATAACTTCATTCTTTATGGTTGGAAAGAATCCCCATGTGTGTGTGTGTACCATATTTTCCTTATCCTTTCCTCTACTGGATACGTACACTATTTGTTACTTAGCTCTTGTGACTATAATAAACACTGATACGCAAATATCTCTGGAATAAGTTGCCCTGAAGTCATTTGAGTAAATACTGATGAATGATATAACTGGGTCACATGAAAATCTATTTTCAGGGTTTTTTTTTTTTTTGAATCTGCATGATGGCTAGAACTAGTTTACATTACTACCAGTAGTAGTATCTATAAGAATTCGCTTTGGTTCACATCCTCGCCAGCATCTGTGGTTATTTGTTTTCTTAATGACTAGGTCAGCATGAAATTTCCATATAATTTTAATTTGCATTTTCTAATGGCTAGTGAGGTTAAACATTTTCTCATATGCTTATTGGATATTTGTGTTTCATCTTTTGAGAACTGTTTATTGATTGAATTGTTTGTTTTCTGATTTGTTTTTTGAGTTCTTTGTATATTCTACATATTAATCTTTTAAAATCTTTTTTATTTTTATTTTTTTAGAAATATAGATAGAGAGACTGAGACAGAGACAGAGAGAGAAGGAGAGAATTGGTGTACCAAGGCCTCAGCCACTGCAATCAAACTTCAGATGCTTCCACCACCCAGTGGACATGTGCAACCTTGTGTTTGCCTTAACTTGTTCTTCTGGCTTATGTGATCAGATGAATAAGTAGCAAAGGTTTTTCTCCCATTCTGTCAGATGCTTCTCGCATTCACTCAATGAACTGTTTCCTTTGCCAGGAAGAAGCTTTTTAAGTTCATAGGGTCCCGTTTGTCAATGGTTGGCCTTAATTCCTGAGCCATTGGAGCACCACTTGGAAAGTATTTTCAATGTCTATATCTTCAGATGTACTTCATAGTTTTCCCTCTAAAGTTTCAGATTATACTGGAAGTAAGGTCTTTGATACTTTTGGGGTTGATTTTTTTTTTTTTTTGTGCAGGGTAAGAAATAGGGATCTAGTTTCATTCCTCTACATGTGGGAACTCAATTTTCCAAGCACTGTTAGTGGGAAAGGCTATCTTTTCTCTAAAGTGTATTTTGGCATCTTTGCAATGACTTCTCTTCCAATGAGCTCTTCTCTTGCAGTTTGCTTCATCTCAGAGATATCTGGAATAAATCTCCATGTACATTTTCAAAGATGACAAAAAATGAAGAAAATCTTTTTGTTATGTCCTTTCTTGCCTATTTGATAATATTTTCCATAGATTTATATAGGGTGATAACTTGTCTATTTCACACACCTGTCTTCCACAATTATACAAATATTTTGTTATTGTAGTAAGATAAAGTTTTGAGATAACCTGGTATTTATTCTGTTTGGAATAATCTTTTATTTTGGGGTTTTTCCTTGCTAGAAATTCAGAAAACATTAAAAGAATGTGTCTATGCATTGCTTTTCAACAAATTCCTGACGACATTCATTAATGTTGATCTAGAGCAGACATCAGCAAATATCTTCTGTCAAGAGCCATAGTTAGTTGATATTTTAAGCTTTGAGGGTTATATGGTCTGTTACAACTATTCAACTCTCCCAGGGTAAAACCTTCTTCAATCTACCCCTGTCATCAGGCTGGTATGGTGAGATGAATGTATGCATGAAGGAGGAGTATATAGCAATGAGGCACGGAGAAGAAATACTTGTTATTTTAACCTGATGGTGATACTAAAACCTAAGAACTAGTAGGAAAGCAGGAAGGGAAATCACTGAGGGAAGGGCATCCACATGGGTTTAGGGAATCCAAGGGCTACAGGCTCCACAGAGAATTTTTTAAAATGTGGGTTGAGGGCATAATGCATTGAGTAAGACAAATAAACAGCCAAGTGGCCCCAGGTGGACATCTGGGACATGGGTACTTCAGTTAAGCTAACAATTATTCAGACCCATGAGAAGATCCTTTTGTGCTCCAATCATTAGATGTGTGACTGATATCCACTAATGCCTGTGCTCAAAGACCTTTAGCAACTCCATAACTTTTATAATAAAGTACAAATGATTCATCATGTGCTCAATGTCCTCTCCAATCTGGCCCTTTACTCTTTTACTTAGTATCTCAATGTCTCCCTTCCTCTCTTCTTTGTGTACCCTACATTCCACCACAGTCTTAAAGCATCCTATCTCACAGATCATTGTCCTGCTATGGTTTATGTGTGTGTGGATGTTTGTGCCCATTTGTGTTTTTGTGTGCAGGGGTACATGAATGCACATATGAGGGAGACCATAAGACAACCTTGGCTGTCATTCATCCAACTTTTTTGAGTCTCTCATTGGCCTGAAGCTTACCTAATTAGGCTAGATTAGCTATCCAATGAACCCCAGGGATCCCTGTGGCTGCCTCCCCTGCACTGGGAGTATAAGGGCAAGCCATCTGATTCAGTTTCTGCCTCATTCTTTGTTCTCTTCTATGTCTTTCAATACTCAAGTTTAATGTCCTCTTTCATACGAAGTAATTCCCCAATGTATTCATCTATGTAAAACCAAAGTTCACTCCCAACATCACCCTGGAATTCTGACACTTTTCTTCCATCTGAATCCACTCCTTGATAATTCTAATTAGTTTGTCTCTAATCCTTTCTAATAGTTACAAAAAACCAATTCATGTAGTATTTGGTCACTGGTCACACAAATGTTAAAATTAGAAAATGTCTAAATAACATAACAGTACTATTTATAGAAAAATAAAAGACGCAAACCACCTGGTTAGGGTAACTATTAAGAATATTAAATAGTTGTACATTTACTACATGGAATATTATACCGCTACGAAAACCTAAAACAGATGATTTTGACATGCATTTAAAAGTTTTTTTTGTTTTGTTTTGTTTTGTTTTGTTTTCTGAGGTAGGGTCTCAGTCTAACTCAGACTGACCTGGAATTCACTATATAGTCTCAGGAACTCTTGGTGATCCTCCTACCTCTGCTTCTCAAGTGCTGGGATTGAAGGCATGTGCCACCACATGGGCCATTTAAAAGTTTTTAACTATCAAAGTCTTTAAAATGATTATTTCTACATGAACATTTATAACAGAATTTTCCTTATTATTTTTAGCATATTTAAAATGTCCATAATAATATTTTATACTAGAACAAAGATAATAATTTATGCTCTCTCAACTTCTCTCTTGGCAATTTTTCACTAATCTCCTAGAAATACTTTGTTTATATTTAAAGGGCCCACCACATATGATAATGCCAAACTACATGTATTGACTGTTGCTTACATCCCAAAGGGTAGACCTGGACTGATAAATTCATTTCCCTTGATTTGCATCACCATGCCTTGAAAAAGGAATAGAAAAGGGAGCTATTTTGGGCTCTGGGGGCATTTCTCATGGAGTGAGTAGGTCAGAGCTCCTAGTTCCTTCCCTACCTCCCAGTGCCCTGGTCCTGGTTGGTATCCCTGCTACTAGCATGGGGATGCCAGGACCCTGAGAGACTTCTGTGGAAGCAGGCGCCTTAGTCCACTTTCCTGATTGAATGGCCCCTGGTCCCTAACTCCCAGATTCCCTGGTCCAGAGGGTACACACAGAGTGAGTAGGCAAGAGCTACAGGCTCATTCCCCACCTCCCAGTTCCCTTGTTCCAGTACTGCTGATGCTGTCTTGGGTGGCTTGGTTTCTGCATGTGTGCTGTGGAAGAAGGCCTTTGCTCTTTTTTTTTGACTGACCAGCCTCTGGGTCCCCAAATTCCTATTCTCCTGCTCCAAAGGGTGTTCAAACAGAGTGAGTAGGCCAGAGCTCCTGGATTATTCCCAAACTCCCAGTTTCCTGGTCCCAATACCCCTGCTGCTGGCCTTTTGCTTGGATTTCCTGATTTTTTTCATCAGTATTGAGCATCTCCTGGGTCCCCAAATCGCTATTCCCCATTCCCTTGAGCCAGAGGGTGCAGGAGCCAGGGACCTGGCTACTTGCCCCTGGCATTCCCCAACTTCCAAGCTTCTGGGTCCCCAACCCCTGGTCCCTTCTGCTGAAGAGTACATGCAAATGGATTGAATAGTCCATAACTCCCAGTTCCTGACCTCCCAGTTCCCCAGGTGTGTTTGAAGTACTTGCAAGTCTCCACAATTTGTATATCTGCAGTTGTAAACCCATCCGACACCAATCTGGTTCCTTTTCTTTTTTTTTTTTTTTTTCAAGGTAGTGTCTTACTCTAGCCCAGGCTGACCTTGAATTCACTCTATTCTTAGGGTCGCCTCGAACTCACAGCAATCCTCCTACCTCTGCCTCCAAAGTGCTGTGATTAAAGGCATGCATCAAAATACCTGGTTCAGTTCACATTTAAAACAGAACACTCACTGAAGATCCTACATGGACAAATAGTTGCTTCACCCTCAATAAAATAAAATATTTCCACAAAATGGGTAGAACACAATGCAAAAAAAAAAAAAAAAAAAAGAAAAAAAAAGAAGAAGAAGAAGAAAAGAAAGTCAGAAAACTGAGAAATCTCTACCAAGGCTTCCCACAATGGAAGCCTGCAATGAAGTCATACAGAAAACAACAGAAATTTCATCACAAAATGAAAACAGAACAAGCTATGTGACCATGATCAAAAGAAGTGCTGAACTGGAAGCACACCATAAAAAAAAAAAAAAAAAAAAAAAAAAAAACTACATAAATGAAATTGAGCAGAATCTTCTCTTAGAGCACTCAGATTTTGTCACTAGGCTTAATTTAATGGAAGAAAACCAGAGATATTAAAAAAAGTGATATAATGAATTGAAGGTGAGTCAACAAATAGAGGATCTCAATAGCCATCTGATTAAACTTAATGAAAACATGATCAAATGCAAGTACGAATCCCAGGAAGCATTAATAAAATCAGACCACAAACTTAAATCATACCCCCCAAAAAGAGATGGACACAATGCAAAATAACACAACAGAAAGCAAAAATCAAATGGAGCTTTTAAAAACCTCTCTAGATCCCCTGACTAACAGAGCCACTGATGTGGAAGACAAGAGAAAATAAATTGATCAGGAGTCCAAAAACTTAGCTAAGTTCAAAAAAAATCACAGAAACAGAATATGAAGGAGCCATGAGATACCCTAAAATGATGAAAATTTTGGATCATGGGTATACCAAAAGAAGAGAAAATCCAGGCCAGAGGCATAAGAGAACATATTCAACAAAATTATTGAAGAAAATTTTCCCAATCTTGCAAAAGAAAGGTGCATCTAAATACAAGAAGGTTACAGAATACCCAACCGACAGAACCAAGACAGGACTCTCCAAGGCACATCATAGTTAAAACTCTATATAATTAAAGCAACAAGAGAGTGCTAAAGCAGCAAGTCAGAAATAACTCACTAAATAGAATGCCAATCAGAACTTTGTCAGATTTCTTAATGGAAACCCTAAAAGCCAGAAGGGACTGGAATGGAACACTTCAAAATCTAAAAAACTATGGTTTCCAACAAAATTACTGTACCCAGTGAAAGTATGCCTCATAATAGATGGTGAAAGGAAAACTTTCCATGAAAAAGTCAGCTCTATGTCTATATGAACACAAAGACAAACCTATAGAGAATATTTCATTGGAATACTCCATACAGAAGAGTCATATAACCAATTTCAAGAGCCTGTAAGAAGAAGATTACAAAACTAGAGTAGGCTCAAAAAAGAACAAAGCACAAAACACACACACACACACACACACACACACACACACCAAACCCCATAAAGCACCCCATCATGGCAAAGATTAAATCAAATCTCAGTTATAACCTTAAATATTAATGGTCTTATTTCACCCATCAAAAGACACAAGTTAGCAAGATGGATCAGGAAAATGGACACTTCTATCTGCTGCCTTCAAGAACCCACCTCACCACTAAAGGCAGATACCTCCTCAAGGTGAAAGGATGAAAAACAGATATTCCAAGCAAATGGACATAAGAAACAAGCCAGTGTTGCTATTTTAATAACCAATAAAATAGACTTCAAACCAAAATTAATCAAAAAGGAAAGAAGGGCAATTCTTACTCATCAAGGGAAAGACCCAACATGAGGACATCACAATCATAAATATATATGCACCAAACACAGGTGTACCACAATTTATAAAACAAAACCTACTTGAACTACAAAATAGCAATAAACACCAACACAATCATAGCTGGGGACTTCAATTCTACCCTGTCATCAACAGACACATCATCCAAGCAGAAAATCAACAGATAAATAATAGAGTTCAACAACACTATAGATGAACTAGACCTAACAGACAGCTACAGAACTTTCCACCTCAACTCTACAGAAGACACATTCTTCTCAGTAGCTCAAGGAAACTTCTCCAAAATAGATCATAAAGCATGCCTCCAGAAATTCAGAAAAATTTATGTACATTACTACATCATATCAGAGTACAGGGCTTTAAATCTTGAAATTAACAACAAGAGACACATCAGTAACTCTACCAGCTCCTGGAGAGAGAACAGCACATTTGTAATCAATGAATGGGTCATGTAAGAAATCAAAAAAGAAATTGTTAAATTTCTAGTATTAAATGATAATTCAAACACAACTTAACAAAATTTGTGAGACACAATGAAGGGAGTCCTAAGAGGAAAATTCATACCACTAAATGCCTTAATAACAAAGACAGAAAGAACCCAAATTAATAACCTAACTGTCCACCTAAATGCATTGGAAAAACAAGAAGAATCCAACATTAGGAGCTCCAGACAGAAAAACATAATCAAGATCAGAGCAGAAATTAATGAATTAAGAAACTAAGAAACCCATAAGGAACTAAGAAAACCATTAAGAAAATCAGTGAAACAAAGAGCTAGTTCTTTGAAAAAATAAATAAGATTGATAAACCCCTGGCCAATTTGATCAAGAGAAAAAAAAGAGAAGTCTCAAATCAACAAAATTAGCAATGCAAAAGGAGAAGTCACAGTAGACATCAACTAAATTGGAAGAATCATCAGGCCATGCCTCCAAAATCTCTTCTCCACAAAACTGGATAATGTTGGAGAAATGAATGAATTCCTAGCCACATACCACTTACCAAAACTAAACACAGATCAGATTAATCTCTTAAACAAACTTATTGTATCCATCAAGATTGAAGAGATAATCAAAAACCTCCCCAAAAGAAAAGTCCATGACTGGATGGCTTCTCAGCCAAATTCTATTAAACCTTCATTGAAGAACTGAAACCAATTTTTCTCAAACTGTTTCACATATTCAGAGAGAAGGGAATGCTCCTCAATTCCTTTCATGAAGGTAGCAACACCCTAATACCAAAACCAAACTGAAATACAAAAGAAAACTATAGGCCTGTATCCATAATGAATTTAGATGCAAAGATCCTGTACAAAATCCTCACAAGCCAAATTCAATAACCCATCAAAGCATTGTCCACCTTAATCAAGTAGGCTTCATCCCAGGGATGCAGGGGTGGTTCAACATTCAGAAATCAGTCAAGGTAATACATCACATAAGTAGACTTAATCATAAGAACCATATGATCATCTAAATTGATGCAGAGAAGGCCTTTGATAAAGGATAAAACCACTTCATAATCAAAAATCTGGAGAGAATAGGCATGGAGAGTTTGTATCTCAACATAATAAAGGCTATTTTAAAGCACCTAAAGCCCAAATAATGCTTAATTAGGGAAGACTCAAGACTTCCCATCAATATTGGGATGAAGACAGGGGTGCCCCCTCTCAGCACTGTTCTTTGACATAATACTAGATGTCCTAGCCCAGGCAGTAAGGCAGCAGAAAGAAATAAAAGGAATACAAACTGGAAAGGAAGAAGTCAAGTTAGCCCTATTTCAGGTGACATGATCCTGTACAAAAGTGACCCAAAAGTTTCCATCTCAAAACTTCTAATAGTGATTGATTCCTTCAGTAAAGTGTCAGGAAACAAAATCAATGCACAAAAATCAGTAGCTTTCTATATTCAAAGGACAAATATGCAGAGAAAGAAATCAGCAAGGCTATCCCATTTTCAATAGCAACAAAAAAATTAAATACCTTGGAATAACACTAATCAAGGATATGAAAGACCTATATAATGAAAACATAAAAAAACTCAAAAAAAAAAAAATCAAGGAGGACTTGAGAAGATGGAAAGACCTCCCATGCTACTGGATAGGTAGAATTAATGTTGTGAAAGTGGCAATTTTACCAAAAGCAACATACAGATTTAATGCAATACCAATAAAAATTCCACCATCATTCTTCACACAGATAGAAAAATATGATCTCAAAATTCATGTGGAATGGCAGCAGGCCTCAGATATCTAAACATATCCTCAGGAAAAGAAATACCTCTGGAGGTATAACTATACCTGATCTAAAGCTATATTACAAAACTATACTAATGAAAACAACATGGTACTGGCATAAAAGCAGAAATATAGACCAATGGAACCAAATTGAAGACCTGGACCTTAGGTCAAGTACCTACAGCTATTTGATCCTGGAAAAATGTGCCAATAAGTAGGCTGGAGAAAAGACAGCATCTTCTACAAATGATGCTAGACAAATTGGATAACCACATGTAGAAAAATGAAAACAGACCCATTCATCTTACCATACACAAAACCACATTCAAATGGATTAAAGACCTCAGTATAAGACCTGGACCTCTTCTCCTATTGGAAGAAAAAATAGGAGGAACTCTCCATGATATAGGAGTGGGAAAAGACTTCCTGAAAAAAACTCCAGTAGCCCAGGAAATGAAACAATCACTCAATCAATGGGATCTGAAGAAGCTAAACAGCTTTTGCACAGACAAACATGCCATAAGCAGAGCCAATAGATTACCCACAGAATGTGAGACAATTTTTTGCCACTACTGACAGAGGCCTAATATCTGGAATCTATAAAGAACTCAAACTAAACAACAACAACAACAACAAAAAAATCAAACAACCCACTCCAAAAATGGGGCAGAGAAATGAATAAGGCATTCTCAGAGGAAAAAACACAAATGGCTAACACACATTTAAGAAAATGTTCTGTGCCAGAGAGATGGCTTAGTGGTTAAGGCGTTTCCCTGCAAAGCCAAAGGATCCTGGATCGATTCTCCAAGACCCATGTCAGCCAGATGAACAAGAGGGCACATGCATCCAGAGTTCATTTGTAGTGGCTGGAGGCCCTGATATGCCCATTCTCTCTCTCCATCCCTCCCTCCCTCTCTATCTCTCTCAAATAAATAAATTAATTAAATATATTTTTTAAAAATGAAAGAAAATATTCAACATCCCTAACATTAGGAAAATGCAAATTAAAACAACTATGAAGTTCTACCTTAGTCCAATAAGGATGGCAATAATGAAAAAAATCAAATAACAAATGTTGGTGAGGATGTGGGAAAAGAGGAACCCTCATTCACTGTTGGTGGAATGTAAACTGGTACAACCACTATGTAAATCAATATGGAGATTCCTCAGAAGGATGAATATAGAGCTACCAACAGATCAAGTCATTCCATTACTGGGCATTTATCCTAAATGCTCCATACTTCACTACAGAGATATTTGTTCAGCCATGTTTATAGCTGTTTGATCCTTAATACCTAAGAACTGGAATCAACCTAGATGTCCATCATTGGATGAATGTGTAATGAAGTTGTGGTACATTTATCCAATGGAATTATACTCAGCAGTAAGAAAAAAATGATACATGAAATTTGCAGAAAAATGGACAGACTTGGCATAGATCATAGTTAGCGAACTCACATAATGAAAGAAAGACAAAAGCCACAAGGTCTCACTTGTCTTGGTTCCTAACCTGGACCAGCTCAAGTTGCTGACATGCCTGATAAGCAACTCAAAGGTCCAGACAATAGAGATGGAAGGGTTGGGAGAGAGGGTAACAGGGGAGTGGGGAAATACAAACACAAAACTAAATCCAAAACTAACTGGTACTATAGGAATCTTTATCCTTGAAGACAGACTAAAAGATATAACCCTCAACAGGAGTAAGGGGGGAACACCTAAAAGAAGGGTCCTGGATATAGTGGGATAAAGCCTAATCCTAGAATTTCTTTCTCTCTGGCCTGTAACTCCCAGTACCAGAAATCAGTGCTACCCACAATGAGCTGTTGATTGGAGAGACCTATGAGGTCACCAAAACAAGACAGGCTTCTGTCAAAGCACTTGGTTACCCACCTGAGGCAAAAGGCAAGACCCTATTGCTATAAACAGTATATGCTGCTGACACAGAGCATGGAGATACCTGGCTGGAATTCGGATGAGAGCCAGTCCCCAGACAGTTAGCCCATCTAGTGCTTGAAAGTGCTACATGAGCTACTGGAGGAAAGTGGCCAACAACAGTCTGAGCAACCATACGTCTAAGCTACTCAGAAGCAAACACACTGACACGATGTAAATGCCCATGTAATAGTGGCACACAGTCTTGGTGGGTAACCAATAGCTTACTGATTGTCTAAGAGATCTGCTCAGTGTAAATGAAACCATATCTGGAACTGGGAACCAGGTCAAAATCCTATGGAGACAAAGATTGTGCTCTCCTGTGTCAAGTTCTCACTAGTCTTTGGCTAAAAGTGTGGTTACATATATCAAATTCTCTCTAAATTAATAACACTTATCCCATTTAAATTATGCTGACTTCACTCTCTGTTGGAGAATATGTTTTTCTTTTTCAGAGGGTAGTGAGACCTGCAGAGATAAATTACCCCTCACACTTCAGCCAAGCCACAGCTGAAACTGCAGAAGAATTGGGAAGATGAGCATGAGTCCTGCTTCTATGGTGAACTGAAAACCAGTGCCAGAGTGAAGGAGACAGACCCTGAGGAGACTCAACACTTACCAAAGCAGACATCTAGAGGCTCCTAAGAGCTCATTGCTGAAGTAGACTTTAAACACACCCACCACAGTTCAGGGGATTTTGCAGAAGATGGTGCGGGAAGATTGTAAGAGCCACAGGTTGAGAGAGCATGCCCAGAGTCATTGCTTCCCTCCCCCGAAACTGACTGCTGCTCCCACAATGCATAACCCTCAATCCCATGGGGAATATCTGCCACCCCACTGAGGAGAGTACCAGCAGAATGGAAACAGGGATGACAGAAAAGAGGGTACCAACACGTGATGTATCCATACAAAATATGTTGTTAATAATAATAATAAATTTTTAAAAAGAAGCTATTTTGGTACTAGTCATTCCTACTGCTTATGGGATTTTTGAGGTTTCAACTATCTTCTCAGGTAGGCCCTCCCATTTCCTTCCCTGGATTCTCCTCTCCAGGGTTCTGGGACTCATGGGAAACTACTAGGCACCCACATGTATCCAAATCTGAAGTGTGGGAGAATAAACACCTTTTTGATAGCTCTTGTGATAGAAAAGTATAAGATAGGTAAATGTTCCTCTCTTTCTTCATGAGTAGATGGTTCTCCAATTAATTAAATAAACCTTCTTAGAAGAATCTGTAGGATCAAGAAATCAGTCAATTTACCAAATTGGCCAACTCAATGACACTTCCTATGCACTTTTATTCTCCCATGATTCATGCACATGCTGTTTTCTTCATTGACTTAATAAAGTTAATAAAACCTGTGTTTCTTAAGAAGATTTCTAATACTGGACCCTTACATTGGAAAGCTACTCACAAACATAAAAATGAGACTCATGAAAGCTGTGTGCTGGTAAGATTTTGCCATGAGTACTTTTATTAATTTGGGAAAATCTCTTTGCATCACATGGACCCTGTCACTCTAAAATTGGGACAACGTTTATTGCCATAAAAGACTCTTCCCAATGGACATGTCAAGTTCCACAATATTATGACTATTAGGAAAATTTGTCTTTGTGCTCTCATTGCAAAACTAGAGATTGAATCACTTAATTAAGACATTGCAATGCATACTATCTTTTCTACATAGAACACAGAGTTAAAGTTTATAATTATTATGAGCAGGGACTTTCAGATAAAACAGAAAATTTCAATTTACATCTCTACCTTTTGCTAATCATTTAGCCTCAGGCAAATTACTTAACTCTAGTTTTAGCTTGTCATCCATAAAATTGACATCTTAACTTTCCAAGGGAAATTGTGTAGGATTCATTACACACACACACACACACACACACACACACACACGTTATATAATACACACACACACTCCAAGGTATAGGGGTAGGTAATGAATTACTGAACAAGACGCCAGGAGCCCAGGCAATTAGACAAACACTCCATCACTGGGATCTCATGAAATTCCAAACTGTTGTACAGATAAGCAGAACATAAACAGAGTCCATAGACAACCTAAATATTGTGAGAAAATCTTTGCCAGTTATACCTCTGACAGAGGTCTGCTGTCTAGAATTTATAAAGAACTCAAAAAAAAAAAAAAAAACCAAGCAATCAAAAGTCAAGAAACCCACTTAAAATGGGGAAGGGAATTGAACAGAGTTCTCAAAGGAAGAAATTTAAATGGCTAATCAACACCGAAAGAGTTGTTCAACATCCCTAGCAATCAGGGACATGCAGATTAAAATTACTCTGAGATACCATCTCACTCCAGTCAGAATGGCATTCATCAAAAAAAATCAAATGACAACAAATACTGGCTGGGATGTGGAGAAAGAGGAACCCTCATTCATTGCTGGTGGGAGTGAAAATTTGTCCAGCCACTATCAAAATTAGTAGAATCCTCAAATTAGACTCCTCAAAAAGTTGACAATAGACCTATCACTTGATCTGCTATACCACTCCTGGGCATATACCCTAAACACTATATACACTTTATTACAGAGATGCTTGCTCAGTCAGTTTATAGCTTATCTATTCACAATAAGTAAGATCTGGAATCAACTTAGATTCCTATCAACAGATGAATAGTTAAAGAAGATGTGGTACATATACACAATGGAAGTCTGCTCAGCACTAAGGAAAAATGAAATAATGAAATTTGCAGGAAAATAGATAGACTTAGAAAAATTCATACTAAGCAAACTTGCACAAGCACAGAAAGACAAACACCTCGTGTTCTCCCTCATATGTGGTTCCTAACCTGGAAAAGCTTCAGTTGCAGGCACACCTGACAGACAACTCTAGGGACAGGTAACATGGGTGTGAGGATTTGAGGGGTGAGGAAAGGAAGAGTTGAGGGAGATATACACAAGAGTAAGCCGACATGAATTAGCACCATAGAAACCTTTCTCCTGGATCACAAAATAAGATATAATCTTCAATAGCAGTGTGGGGGATCATTTGGGCAGAAGGACCTTGGAGAGGGTGGGATGAAACCTAATCCTAAAACCATGGGCTCTGGCTTGTAACTCCCAGTGCCAGAATTGGATTATTACACCCCACAGTGAGCTCTTGGTCAGAGAGACCCAAGAGGTCCACAAAACAAGGAGGGCTTTTGTCAAAACATTTTATTGCCAACCAGAGCTAAATGATAAGATCCTATTGCTGAAAACACCACAGGTTGCAGACACAGAACACTGAGAGATCATGCTGGAATTTGGAAGGAAGCCAGTTGCCTGGTGGCTAGCCCTCATAGTGCTGGAAAGTGCTACATGAACTGCTGGGGGAAAATGGCCACCAAAGTTGTGAACAAGTAGGGGATACTGCTAGATATGAAATCAACCAGCTGAACAAGATGTACGCATATGTGCAATAGTGGCACTCAGCCAATGCAGGTAACCAATGCCTCTCTGATTGGAGAAGAAGCCCACTCAATAGGAAGGAACTCATAGCTGGTACTGGGAACCAAGTCAAAATCCTATGGAGACAAAGGTCATAGATTACAGTGAGAAGCTCCCATTCATTAGTCTTTGGCCAAAAGAGAGACTACACTTATCAAAATCCCTCATAATTGACTATGCCTATCCCTTTTAACCCACGATGCTCTAACTCTTTGTTGGAAAATTTCTTTGCTGTTTTACAGAAGGCCGCCGACACACGGGAGAACCAAAATCCATCAACATGGCAAGACAAGATAGCTGGCTCCCTATCATGAGATGAGCCACCTTTTGCACATCAGGAGTATCCAGGTGAAACTATAGAGGAATTGGTGAGTTAAGCAAGAGTGCTGCTCTCAAGGCAAGCCTAACAACCTGTGCCAGGGAGATGATGATAGACACCGAGGACACTCAAAAGGTAGCAAAGCAGAAATCCAGAAGCTGCTGAGAGCACAACACTAAAGTAGACCTATAATACACCCACCAAGGCTCAGGGAACATTGCAGAAGAAGGGACAGAAAAAGCCACAGGGTGTGAAGGAGTATCGAGGGGCATTGCTCCCCCTACCACCACAATAACTGACTGCTGCTGTCATAACTCATAATACAGAACCCCATGGTGAAAGTCCATGACCCCATGGAGGAGGGTCATCAGTAGAATGGGGACAGGGAGGAGGGGAATGAGACCAGCACATGTTTTGTCCATACAACAAAGTTTCTAATTAATAAAAATAAAATTTAAAAAAAGATTATGTTTTTGGACCACAAAGTAGTAAATAGACATTAGTAGCAAATATATAAAAATATAAACATTTGGCAATTAAACTATATATTTTAAAATAGTACTTTTTCCAAAGAAGAAATATTTTTTAAATTAAAAATACTTTAACCAAATTAAAAAAGAATAAAAATAAAATAAAAAGTTAACATAACTAAAGTAGTTTAAAGTGAATCTAAATTTCCACATTCAGAAACTATAAAAATAAGAGAAGATTTTTTTAAAAAATGAAAAAAGTAATAATAAAGATAAGAGCAGAAATCAATTAACACCAAAATGAAAAAAAAAATAGAGAAAAATGCCTCAAATTCAAAGCCAGATCATTAAAAACAGTTACTAAAATCAATAAATTTCCAGCTAACTGATAAATGATACTAATTACCCAATCAGGAATGAGAGGATATTCTCTCTTTTCAGAAAGACGTCTATAGAATCTGTAAATATTGCAAAATTCTGATTCAAGTGAAATAAACTCCTTGAAAGACCAAAATAATCAAAGAAAGCAAAACTGACTTAAGAAGAAATGTATCACCTCAGTAGCCTTCCATATATTACAGAAATTAAAATTTTAATTTAAAACCTTCCCACAAATAAAATTCAGGTCCAGATGGCTTCATCTATGAATTCTACAAAGCATGGTTTAACTGGAGAAGAGAACACTCCCAACTCTTAGGCATCCAGAATTAACTTGGTACCCAAATCAGACAGTGATATTACAGAAACAGAAGCAGAGAACTATAGACCATGTGAAATGACATAAAAATCACATTCCTTTCCAAAATAACAAGTAATATCCAAAAATATATAAAAAGATAATGTATAATTACCAAGTGCATTTTACCGAAGAACACAAGATTAATTTGACTTGTAAGTCAAGCCATGTAATTTTCCATGTTAATACTATAATAACTAATAAGGTTAAAACACATTATTTATGTAGAAAAATAGATGATAAAATTTAAAACTCATTCATGGAACAACCTCCCAGAAAACATACTATAAAATAAACTTCTCAATCTAAAACAGAGTCTTAGTGACAAACTCAGAACAATCCTATTTAATGACAAAGCATCAGGCCAAGAAGAAGGCAAACTTGATAATTCTTTTTTTTTAATTTTTTTTTATTATTTAATTTTATTTTTTTGGAGAGAGACACAGAGAGAGACAGACAGAGAGGGAGAGGGAGACAGATAGAGATGGGCGCACCAGCAGTCTCTTAGCTGCTGTGAACAAAATCCAGATGCGTGTGCCCCCTTGTGGGCAAGTGTGGCATTGCGCCCTTGTGTCACTTTGCATCTGGCTAAACGTGGGACGTGGAGATTGGAACCGGGTTCTTAGGCTTAGCAGGCAGGCACCTTAACCGCTAAGCCATCTCTCCAGCCCAAACTTGATAATTCTTAATTCTATTCACTTTAGTCTGGAGGTCCTGGTAAATTCAGTAAGTGCATAGAGAAATAAAAGACACAGAGACTTCAATGGAGCTATGAAACTATCTTTGTAACTGCAACATTTTACACATAAAAGTCCTAAATAGGGCTGGAAAGATGGCTTAGCGGTTAAGGCACTTGCCTGCGAAACCTAAGGACTCATGTCCGACTCTCCACATCCCATGTAAGCCAGATGCACAATGATGCAAGCACACAAGGGGGCACATGCACCTGGAGTTCAATTGAAGCTGCTGGAGGCCCTGGTGCACCAATTATATCTCTCTCTCTCTTAAAAAAAAAGTCCAGTCTGTTGGACTTTTCTCAAAAATAAAGTCCTAAATAATATTCAAAGTCTACTAAAGTAACAAGTATTGGAAATTTGTAGAATACCTAGATAACCTCTGGAAACCAATTGTATTTCTGTATGTGATAGAGAACAATTAGAAACTGAAATTTATGCCATTTATAACAACTGCCAAAAATAGGAGCTTCTTAAGGATAAATTTAACAAAACATCTGAGTTTGCACTACCACTAGATCTATATGATGGAAACTAAAAACTATCATTACTGAGCCAGAGCTGTATATAAATGGCAATATATATCATGTTTATGAATTAAACACTCAAAATTTTGGAGATGGCAATTCTCCCCAAATTGACCCATAGAATTAGTGCAATCAAAATCAAAATACCAGATGGCTTGTTTATAAAAATTGACAAGTGGGTTCTAAAATTAATGTGAAAAATGCAGAAGGCCTAAAATAGCAAAAACAATTTTGTGAAGAAGAAAAACATTAAAAGGGCCAACTACTTGATTCTGAAGCTAGTATGAAGGGTGAGTCATTTAAGAAAGTAGTATTAAGATAGAATTAAACATGCAGTACAGTGGAGCCAAATACAGACTCCAATAAAGCCTTATGCTTACAACCAATTGGTTTCATGAAAGGTGAAAATATTAATTAAAACACTTAGCTTTATAAAATAATACTAGAACAAGAGAATATCAATGTAAGAAAAACTAAAAAATATCCTTAGCATTTTATTACACATTATGCATAAAAATTGGCTTAAAGGACCTGGGGAGATGGCTTAATCAGTAAAGATTTACCACATAAGCACGTGAACCTGAGTTCAGGTCCCCAGTACCTACCTAAAAGCCAGGTGTGTTAGTACATGCCTGTAATCCCAGCATATGGTAAACAGAGACAGACAGGTTCCCTAGCAAAATGGCCATCCTGTTTAGCTGAATAGGTGAGCTCCTGGTTCAGTGAGATCTCCTGTCTCAAAAAAGTAAAAAACAAAAAGAGGGCGAGTAACTGAAAGACGCTTGATGTCAGCCTCTAACTTCCATGTGCATGTGCACACATGTGCACGCACGCACACACACGTCCACATGCAAATGTATACACACATGCAAGCACACCACATATACATAATGTGCAAAGAATTGATAGGAAAGCATCATAGACCTATAATTAAAAGGTAAAATTGGGGCTGGAGAGATGGCTTAGGGGTTAAGGCGTCTGCCTCCTAAGCCTAAGGACACTGGTTCCAGTTTCCAGCGGTTCCAATCTCCAGGTCTCACGTTTAGCCATATGCAAAGTGACGCAAGGGCGCAATGCTGCACTTGACCACAAGGGGGCGCACACATCTGGATTTCGATCTGGATTTCGTTCGCAGCAGCTGAGACACTGCTGGCGCGCCCATCTCTGTCTTCCTCTCCCATTCTCTCTCTCTCTCTCTCTCTCTCTCTCTCTCTCTGTGTCTCTCTCCAAAAAAAAATAATAATACTAATAATAAATAACTAAAAAAAAAGGTAAAAGTGTAGGATTTCTAGAAGAAAACAAGAGAACTTCAAGCCTTTAATGTGGACATAGATTCCTTGATTACTGTATGAAGGGCTGGAGCTCTTTAATAAAATTGATACATTTCTTCAGAGTTGAAAATTATATTCTTCCAAAATTTTCATTAATAAAGTGTAAGAGCAAATTGCAGAGTAGAAGAAAATATTCACAATATGTATATCCGCTCAAAGTGTTTTATCCAAAATATATAAAAATGCTTAAAACTCAAACTAATAAAACAAACAACCCAACTAAAAATTGGCAAAATATTAAATCATATTTTCAGAACAAATTAATTGCCAATAGAGCACATATAACTTGCCTTGTCATTAGAAAAATGCACATTAAAACTACAAGATACTGATATATACCCATTAAACTATTTAGAATGATAAACATTGTCAGTGTGGGTAAATGTCTACAGAACCTGAAATTACCTTATGGTGTATGTGGGAATATAAAGGACAGAACCATTCTATAAAAACAGTGTGGTAATTTCTGATAAAGTTAAATATATTCATGCCATAAATCTAGTAATCCTATTCCTAGATTATTCTTAATCAAGAGAAATTAAAGCACTTTCCTAAGCAAAGGCTTATATATAGTCTTCAAACTGAAAACAACCCAGGTGGCTAACAAGTTACATTATGTCATATTTATATTAATAAATATAACTGAGCAAAAAACGGAAGAAGTTTGTTAGTGATACATTCTGACAACATGGAAAAATTTCAAAAATATTATATCCTGTGGTCATGACAAACATATGAATGCACTTAATTTAACTTATATGGATAAATAGGAGGGATAAAAATATTTAAAAGTTCAGCATTAGTCACCTACAGTTGATGTAAAGTGGTAAAGACTGCTTGCAGAGGTACACAGGAAAGTTTTTTTTAAGTAATTGAAATGATGTTTTTTTAAAATTTTATGGTTGCTATATAAATTTAAGAATTTTCCCAACTCATAAGTATATCTTAAAAACAGTACATATTTAGTGTACTAAACTGTAATAGAGTTGATTTAATAAGTAAAAATAAAAAGAGCTAATGTAACTAAATAAGTGATGGTTAAAAAAAACAGACAATTTCAAACAACAGTACAAGAAATCATGTCATCAAAAGCCATTGCACCAAAGGGAATACAAAAATCACTTCCTCTAACTGAAGGTATACAATTCACACAAAAGTTTATATTAGGAGAAAAGAATGGAGTGCATTAGATATGTTAAGCATGTCACTACATATAAAAGATTACACTTTTTCTTCCCTTAATTATTTCTCAGAAGTTAATTGATAATTTAAAATAAGTTATAACATTGTACTATGAAGCTTAAATATATAAAACTAAAATAAATGAAAAATAGCACAAATATGTAGACATAAGTGGAATTATTTTCAGTGATCTGAATATTTTCTGTGAGTGGCAACACAAGTTAAAGTATACTCTAGGAAGTTAAGGAAGAAATGAAGAACCTAGAATTACCACTGAAAACAATACAGAGTAGTATGGTTTAAAAGCTATGAGGAGATTTAAAATGGCACATAAGAAAAATAAAATTAACCCAAATAAGGCAAGAAAAGTAGAGGGAAAACTGTATAACTGAAGGAGAAAATAGAAATATCTCAAGGGATGGAGAGATGGCTTAGTGGTTAAGGTGTTTGCTGGAAAAGCCAAAGGGCCAAAGTTTGATTCCTGAGGACCCAAGTAAGCCAAATGCACAAGGTGGTGCATGCATCTAGAGTTCATTTGCAGTGGCTGGAGGCCCTGACATGCCCATTCTCTTTCTCTCTCTCTCTCTCTCTCTCTCTCTCTCTCTCTCTCTCTTTTTCTCATTCTCTCTGTGTCTCTCAAATAAATAAATAATAAAATATTTTTAAATCTCAAAATGATAGGCTTACACAAAAACATTTCAATAATTTAATTAACTATAAATGGACAAACTATTTCAATTAAAGGGCATAGGTTACCATTCTAGATAACAAAGCAAGACATAAGAATATAGTATTTACAAGTGACAAGCTATCAGCATAAAGATAGAGTGGCTTGACATAAAATCATGACAAACAAAATACATGCAAACACTAAGAGTAACAGATAGTAGAAAGTAAATCCCTCTCTTGGGTTCTGTTTCTTAGGGTGTCTGACCTAAGATAAGCTCCAAATTATGTTAGAGCATCTGTGAGACATTCAAAATATTCTGGCCTTATTATTGCATCTAATATTCATTTGCTCATCAGTAATTTATTATATAGTTTACGATTTCTCCAATGCAAACTTGGACCATTTCCCAAAAATCCTCAGAATCCTTGGATTGGTCCTTCACATGATGATGCAATTGGGTATTTTTCTTACATTATACACCATTCTACAGAACATCTGTATGGTTGGAAAAAACTTGCCCAGAGCTGAGCCTACTTCCAACTCTAATGAATTCCCAAACTGCTTTCTAATTCTTTCAACACTTGACTCTGCTGTCTAACAAGGATGTTTTGAGCAGGTGGGACTGGCATATTGCCCACTTAGACTTTTGAGTCGTAAGTGAACTGGGGCTTTGGGATTCTGTCAGAGAAAACCCCTGAGTTCTTTGCTGACTTACTGGATAAAATCTCTCCCAGTTTTTGATGGGGAAAGTCTCCACTGGCAAATTATATATGAAGCATAGACACATGATATGTTCAAGTTGTCTTTCCTTAGAGAAATTTGAATTTATATTATCTTGTGTTATTTTTCCATTTAGGCATATTGCAGAGCCATGCAATCAAGCTACCCAGAAGGTAAAAAAAAAAAAAAAAAAAAAAAAAGAGAGATAATGTCTTATATTTACCTAAAAATCAATATTTCTGATGTTATTCATATTTTCTTACAGACTGAAGTTTTCCACCATTATGTTAGCTTTAATTTCCGAAGGATCTTTCAGTATTTCCTATTGAGCAATGTTGCACGAAATTTTTTCCTTGAGGGGATGAAAATATAAGTCTATTCACCCCAGAGAGAGAAAAGCATGATAGCACCAAAATTCAGTTTTGGTAAACCAATGAGTTTACTAGGGTAATTTATAGAGCATTGCTGAGGAGGTGATTCACAGGCAGCTGCATCAGTACAGTTTTACCCCACCAGGGATGACAACCTCATGGAAGCTGCTTCACTGAGCTCAGTGCATCACCTGTAGGCAGCTTGGCTGGTCAGGGTCTCTCCCTTCAGCCTCTGTTTAGTGCTTCTACAACCTTGGAGCAGGGTGTCCTGGTCTTGTAAGGTTCAGGAGCTTCCTGAGGCTTATGAAGTCCTCAACCTTGCTCATTTCCTGAATGTTCATGAGCTCCTGAGTCATAAGTGCTTCCCTCTAAGGTGAAATGTATCAGTTGGTAGGCAATTGCTATAGAGCAAACATATCTAATGGTGAAAAATCCTCATATTTAATTTATCTGAAAGTGTGACGCTGGCTGCCCTGTAGTCAACTTTGTTGAATCCTAACTAGCTTCTACCCTCGTGTCTCTTACTGATGCTCTATGAGGCCAGAGCCCGTGACTTATTCTGCAGAAATAACCTGGAAAGTGATTCACAGTCCAAATTATAAAATTCACTAGCTAAATCTGGATCTCAATCTGTACCACCAATCACTTTTGTGACCACAGGCTGGTGATTTAACCTCTCAGTGCCTTAGTTTCCTCATATATATGGTGAGGATAATAAAAATAACCAATTCAAAGAGTTATTGCAAAAGATTGTGCTATATGTGATGGACTTAGAACAATTCCTGGCACATAGGATTAATCTGCCTACAATAAATATTTGCTGTGATTATCATTATTAATAATTTTAAGTTTTGGAAACCATTAGAACATTTACATCTTATTGAGTTTGTAGACTATGAGAAATAAGTGAATTCTTCCTGAAATATTTGTAAAGACATTAAAACATAGGAGTCATAATCACTAACAAATTCCAAAATCATTCTTATTATTGCCTTTCTGGACTCCCATGCCCTGTTAACAAAGCATTTTAACCTCCTTTCAGTTATCCTGACTCTGACATAAGTGGTTGAGTCCTCTCCCAATCCCATTTCTGTGTCTTATTTTTCAAGGATGGGGACACTTCACTGTTCCTTCCCTTCTCCATTAGTTTTTCAGGTCCCAAGAACCATTTAGGTGTTCTTTCTCTCTAAATATTTCCCAAAAACCAGAGTAAGATATTCTTTTCCTTTTCATGATTCTTGGGGTTTCTGCCTGACTTTTCCCCTAAGTATTCAACTATACTTTTATTTTGGACTATGCCTTTTCAGATATGGTCACTACTTGTAGATTTCCCCATACACAGGCTGTTTAAATAGGTCAACCTCTTTGGTCCTGGATGGTAGCCTGTCCTTGCCTTATGCCTGAGGGTAGATGTTTGTTTGGGATGTCTGGTTAAGAGCCTGTAGTTGAATTTTCTTGTTCTCCAACCATTACACAAAATTCAGACATGATTACTGGCTTCTAGTCTGTATTACAACACCTTCGTCAACACCAGGCACCACACACTAGCCAAGACCTTGTAGCCAGAATTTACCCCTTGAATCATACATGTGATATGAGTACACAAGTCACCTGTCCAGAAAGCTTCTATGTCACTCATTTTAAAAGGAAAAACATATATCCCTAACTTGGCACCAAAAGCTGTTTTGTCTCTTTTTACTTCATCAATTACCAGTCCCTTAAATTCCATCTACTCTGAGCTCCTTAGAGTTCCCCCAATAGTTTTTTGAAGGATAAAAGAGAAAGATGAAGGTTGTCCTGTTCCTTTATGAATGAAGTGTCATCTACTTACAATACCTTTGCCCTTGTAGCTTAAGCAATTATTCCTTATCCTTGAAAATCCTCATGAGTCATGCAGCTTATATAACCAAGGACACACATGTCCAAAAGTTCAGACCCTACAAGTGCTTCTATTGCAAATTCTCATTAGGTAGCAAAGTGGCAAGTAAAAATCCTGTGCAAAGGGTGTAGGAGGATTTAGTAGTTCAGGTTTTAATGAGGCAGGTGCCCTCAGGCATGCAAAGGGAAAAGAGTATAGATCAGCTTCTCAACTTTAGTTCCCAATACCGAACATTTCTCCTTGTAGACCAATGGGTTTTCTGTAGATAAGAACGACTTCAGTGTTCTAGATTTGAAAATTCATGACTGCTGGTCAGAAAACATATGCCTATTACCAAAGAAAATGTGTTTTTCTTTTCTTCTCTTTCCCTTTTCTTTTAGGTTTTATTATGCTGTATTTCAAACAAATTTCATTTTTGGTTTTCCATAAAAATAAAATTAGATCCACATCTCTCACCATATATAAAGATCAAAGATCTTAATATAAAGCCAGAAATGCTGAAAAGTACTAAAGGAAAACATAAAACACACTAAAAGTTGTAGATATAGATAAGTGCTTTCTGAAGAGTACTCTAATAGCATAAGAAATAGTTCCAAGTATCAACAAATGGGACTACAAGAGAAAATATATTTTTTCTAATGGAAAGCTAGTGCTCCAAAGTACTAAGCAATCAAGAGAGAGATTGCTCACAAGTCATCGCATATATGGTCGCTGAGACTGATCTGAAAGTTATCCTCTGACAGCCTCACACATGCCATGGTACACAGAACTCACATTCATGAACACATACAATAAAATAATTTTAAAAGGTGAAAATATACAAAAAGGCAAGAAGAGATGAAATTAAAATAAGTAAAATATTCCCATAACAAAAGATGTCTGCATGCTACACCCCCCAGAACTTGTGAAGACTGTTTTTGAGGGCAAACTGAACACATTGGGGTTGCAGAGGTAATAAAGTTTGTTAATCATCTGATATTAAAGAACAGAAATGATCCCAAATTATCTGAACTGATCTAATATGGGGTCCTTAAAAATAGAAAAGGAAGATGTAAAGTAAGAGAAGGATAAGAGATGACAGAAGCTAGACAGAAAGGTACCACATAACTGGCTTTGAAGACGAAAAGAGGAGGCCATAAGTCAATGAATGAAGGTGGTCTCCAGTAGCCATAAAGGACAAGAAAGTGGGATATCTTCGGGATACTTTATTTATTTATTTTTTTTTTATTTTTGGAGAGTCACAGAGAGAGACAGACAGAGAGAGAGGGAGAGGAGGACAGATAGAGAATGGGTGTGCCAGCAGTCTTTCAGCTGCTGTGAACGAAATCCAGATGTGTGCGCCCCCTTGTGGGCAAGCGCAGCATTGTGCCCCTGCATCAATTTGCATCTGGCTAAATGTGGGACCTGGAGATTGGAACCGGGTTCTTAGGCTTAGCAGGCAGGCACCTTAACCGCTAAGCCATCTCTCCAGCTTATCTTCTGGATACTTTAGAAAGGCACACAGCCTTCCTGATACCTAAACCATAGCTTTGAGAAATCTGTGCCAGATTTCTGATCTCTAAAACTGCAGAAACTGCAGAACAATTAGTATGTATACTATTTAAAAAATATTTTTATTTTTAATTTTTTAAATTTTTTTTGGGGGGGGTTTCAATATAGGGGTTTACTCTAGCCCAGGCTGACCTGGAATTCACTATGTAGTCTCAGAGTGGTCTTGAACTCACAGCAATCCTCCTACCTCTGCCTCCTGAGTGCTGGGATTAAAGGCATGCACCAACACACATGGATTTTTTTAAAAAAATAATTTACACTTTACAGAAGAAAAATGTCTGAGATGAAGCTTGGGAGGCAGGCAGGAGTCTGGCTATGAAGGGATATAGGTCATTTTGCATTTAGGATTACTCCTTAATGAGAGAAGGAAAGAGATCAGAAAGATTAGTTAGAATAGTTTCAGCAAGAAGCAATGAAGTGTCATGGAGGGCAGTGTGGTGACAGGGGTGAAGAAGAACCATTCATAGTTTGTGTACCACCCTTACCTCCTGGCACTGTTGTAGATGTTGAGGATATGGCAAAGCACATGGCTGTCATCCAAACCCTCTCTTCAGGACTAATAAGCACCGAAACACAATAATCAAATAAGTATAAGAGTAGGGTTAGAGGGTGATAAGATGGCTGAAGAACACTAGAGTGAAAAAAGAGTCTACAGAGAAGCAGGTATGGTAGAGGGTGACAGGCGAGGTAGGGTGTGCCAGGTGTGGTAGAGTGCAAGGTGTGGTGGCTGTGTCAGCAAGTTGCAGAAATGGTAGAGTGGTACGTATGATACAGAGTGGCAGGTATGGGAGACGGTGGCAGGTGTAGAAAAGAGTGGCAGTTGCAGTAGACAATGAAAGGTGTGGTAGTGAGTGGCAGGTGAGGTAGAGAGTGGCCAGTGTAGGTAGAGGACTATTTCAAAAGGATTTGGGAAGCCAGGCATGGTGATGCATGCCTGTAAGCCCAGCACTCGGAAGGCAGAGGTGGGAGGATTGTCATAAGTTCGAGGCCACCCTGAGACTACATAGTGAATTCCAGGTCAGCCTGGGCCAGAGTGACACCCTGCCTCTACCTCAACCTCAGAAAACCAAAAAAAAAAAAAAAAAAACCATCAAACAGCCAATGTTTTTCACAGTAAGGTGATGAAGCGTCTTGCTTCTCTATTACCCTGTCTGAGAGAAATAAGCAAGGAGGTGAGAGGTAGGAGCTGAGATTAGAGGCCTAGGTGTTCACTGGGGGACTAAGCTTTATCTAAGGGCATGTTTGGAATTGACAGGATTAGGAAGCTGTTTAAATAGAAAGTCAGGGATCTGAAAACTGTGACTAGCCTTCAATAGCTGCAGCTGTTGAATTCATCTAAGCAGTTCGTGGTGTCCCCACCATGTCCAACCCAAAGACGATCACTGAGCAGTACCCAGGAAATACAAGCAGGGGCAGGGCATCTTCATATCATGCAACCTGAGCTCCACTATAATGTGGTGTTTTACATGAACATATTTCCATCTGGCTTTCCATAATTCCTTCATGGGTCGCATAACCAGACTGGCCAGTATAACAAGAGAGAAAATTTGAGTCCCAAAATAGTAGACGTTTTTCTGGATAAAGACAAACCGAAATTCCTGTTCAACTTTTAACTAGAAAATGTCCCACAGTGATGATGACACCACATGTACTCCTGGATATGTCTCTTACCATTTCTATGTCTCAATTTTCAAATTTAGGAAAGAGATGATTTAATTTTCAAATGATTCAATGATCCCTTCAAGATCTGTTGGTCATAGGACCTTGAAATCAGGACCTCGGATTTATTCATTATACAACACAGGCAAAGAAACAGAAAGCCCTGGGGATTCTCTATGGGCCTGGTATTTTAATATTATAGAGCAGAAAAAAAATCACATTATAGTGATAATGGCACAAACCTGTGTTTTCACCTTAATTGCACTGGTCATGTGAATCCCTTGAAATCCTCTTGTAGAATAAGATAGGACATGAATATACAAATGCATAATAATAACCATGTAAGTTGAAACCTGTTATTTTCCCTCTCTGAGGTTCATACCATCATCTGTAAATTGTGGGTATTAGTGCTCACTACACGGTGTTATGATGAAGGCTAGAGAAAATGTACATAACAAATGCCAACTAGTCCCTTAACCACTTAAGAGTATTAAGGTAGGAGAAGTGTCATTACTACTAGTCTAAATACAAGGTCAAAAGTGAGAATCCCACTAAAAGTTGTGAGTCATCATGATTCTGTGTGGAATGGCACATTAATGACACTAGCTCAGGAAAGGTGATTGAGGAAGTCAAGTACGAGTTCCCCACAGCTGCTAGCAAGTCATAACATCTTGGCTGAAAAAAAAATCTCTGTCTGCCCTGAGAATAGCGAAACTTTCTTCTTCTGTCATCCCTGGAGCCTATCCAGACACCAACACCTTAATACTTAACCAGAAGTTATCTTAATATGAATGGAGAAGCACAGCTCTACAGGAAACTCAGGCATGCATGTTTAACTAATCCAGCAGGATTTGTCCTCTCCTTTACTTGCTCATGACAGGGTGGCATCTTGTCCCTATACTGAGTGTGTGTGTGAGCTAACTTCCAACTGGGCTTCACCAATGGGAGATATGGGAGATATAGGACAGGAATTAAAGAGCTGAAGAAAAACAATAAGACAAGGTGTAGAGATATAGATGCATCTTAAGAACTACAAGGGTATTTCTCCCCATTTCTCTCTCTGCTCAAAGAAGAACCTCTGAAAGTGGTGACATCCCTTCCATAGATCCAGCTCTTTCCTGGAAACCTCAGTCCCTGACCTCTGGCAGTGTTGCCTTGCCTTCCTATTCTTCCAGCCATCAGCTGATTATCATTAAACCTGGTGTACACTACTGAGCTAGTTTTGCATTGTAGCTTTTCTTCTATGTAAGCAATTTCCCTCTGCTTTAAATGCTTAATTTCCTTCCTGGTTATACTCTGGCTATATAGCTAACACTGCCCTTGGATTATAACTAGAGAAAGTTTTGATAAGCTCAATGTTGTCTCCCAAGGAAGGAGCATTTTGGAGGATGCTGTACAACAGGGTCTCCTATGGTCTAATTGATACTAAAATTCACTTTGTCCAAAGTCCAGAGTCAACTAATCTCTGAGAGTTGAACTCCTATTTTCTATTTTCTAAACAAGTTTCTGAAGGCAAACTTTAATGTCTGTTTTACAATTCTTAAGTGAAATATGACTGATACATTGACAGAGCAATCTTGTCAGCAGCACCCACATGGTCTCTCCCTATAGGAGACCCAGTAAGACATCAAGTCACCATCAGAGCAGTCTGGAACAACCAGAAGCTGAGTACTAAACATCATCAAATTCTGGAGGCCATAGGTTGCATGGTGGAGATTGCTTTGCCTACCTACCAACAATTATCTCAACAGGACCCATATTACCTGTCTTTCATGAAATGCAAATTGCTTCCCCTAATCCAGTGACCATTCCTGAGGGAGCACTCTGCAAGGTATTGTCCATAGGCAGCAGTGTGACTGGGTTACCCAGCTTCTTCTATGATCATCCCCTGCTCTAATAAATATCAGTGACCAAAAAAGGAAGTGCATTTATTTATTTATTTACTTATTTAGTTGAGATAGCAAGAGAGGGAAAGAGGGAGAGATAAACAGAAAGAAAGAAAGAAAGAAAGAAAGAAAGAAAGAAAGAAAGAAAGAAAGAAAGAGAGAGAAAATGGGCACACCAGGGCTTCCAGCCACTGAGAACGAACTCCAGATGCACGTGCCACCTTGTGCAGCTGGTTTACATGGGTCCTGGGGAATTGAACCAAGGTCTCTTGGCTTTGCGGGCAAACACCTTAACTGCTAAGCAGTCTCTCCAGCCTGGAGGTTCATCCATGGTTGGGAATACATCCTTGATACTGAAAACCTACAACTGGGGTAGTCATGAGCCCTAGGGGTATAACATCTGCTGGTATCTGGCTAAATGTATATACTATGCTTACCAAACTGCCCAGTAAGCACTTCTCTTAATGTCCACACCCATATATTAATGCTACTCTCACTTTTGGTTAGAGAAGCTTCTCTTTTCAGATGGTGGGGACCTTGGGATGACTGAGAAGGCACCATGATGCTGAGAAGAAGGGACAGAGGAGTGCTCAGCACTGAAACATCTCTAATACACCTTCCATGGCTCAGGGTCCATTGAGGAAGAGGGGGTGGAAAGAATGTAAGAGCCAAAGGAAGGGTAGGAATCCTTACAATGTGCTCCTCCAGACACAAAATGGCCTGGATATCCATGACCTCGCAATGCCTGAAACTACCTACACAAGACCATCATAATTAAAAGAGAGACTGATTGAGAGGGGGAGGGGATATTATGGAGTGTGGAGTTTCAAGGGGGAAAGTGGGGGAGGAAAGGAAGTACCAGGGGATATTATCTACAATTAAGGAAGTTGTCAGTCAATAAATAAATAAATAAATAAATAAATAAATAAAGGAAAGAAGGAAGTGGACATGGCTATAAATGAATCATAGTCTAGAAACAGTCTTCCCTGGTCCCCCTGGGGGAGAAAGAGCTCCTGGGGAAGTTACCATACACAAGAATCTATCGAGATACACTTTTGGCAAATTGGGCCAGGACTGGCATGAATGAAGCTTTTTCAAGTTTAGTACTAAGGAAGTGAGATTATTTCCTTTCTGGGCCCACAAAGGATCCATAAGCAGCCCAGATGTAGGTTGTTTGGAATGATCCATGTTGTCCACAGGTAAGGATAACACTACAGAGAGCCAAGTTCTACCAGTCTATTCTTGCTCTCTCTCCCTGTCTCTCTCTCACACCTAGACACACACACGCTCTCATAGTATATCATGGAATAACAGCAGAGCCATTTCAACAGAAGAGAAACCACTCAGTCCCACTTATGTACCAGCTTCTCACAGGACACATTGAACAGAGGTCCTTTGGCTTTGCAGCCAAAGGCTTTAACCACTAAGCCATCTCTCCAGCCTGGAGGCACACTCCATGGGAGGGAATACATCCCTGATACTGAAAATCTACAACAGGGGTAGTCATGAGACCTAGGGGTATAATGTCTGCTGGTGACTGGCTAAATGTATGTACTATGCTTACCAAACTGCCCAGTAAGCACTTCTCTTAATGTCCATACTCATATATTAATGCTACTCTCACTTTTGGTTAGAGAAGCTTCTCTTTTCAGATGGTTGGGACCATGGGATGAAGCAAGTATCAGAAAACTGAACCTGATTGGGCACTGGCTGTATTCTTCACACCTCTCCATGAGATACTTGGAATCAGTAAAGTTCAGTTTGGGCTAAGTTCTAGTCCTCTGGGACAATCCAAAGGAAAAGAAGCATTATACCTCATTTCCACCAGGAAAAGAGAGAGCGAGCATAAAAGTAGGAGAGAAAGGGTGGGAGAGGTGCAATTTAATCATGTGGAGGATTCAACAGGATTTAATTTGAAATATTCACAAGATGGAACCATGTCTGCACAAAAACTGATTATACTAGTCACCAAAGCTACTTCCTATTATTTTCACTTAAGTACCATTAACAAAAATTCAAAATTCAGCCACCTTCTATTTTGGTCTATGCTATACTAATCTATAATTTAAGTATCTGAAAGTAATTCTATATCTTGAAATGAAAATGTCAGGGATAGGAAGAAAAACAGCATCTTTGTCATGCCAGTAAACCAGTTCTCAAAAAAAGGAGGGATAAGAAAAGAACAAAGGGCAGGGGAGAAGCATCTTTCATTTGTAGCTTCTGCCAACTTATGTTGATCAAATACTTTTCTACTATGGCTGACTATAAGCTACCAAAGTGGTATCAATCAACTTGTCAACTTGATAGATTCCTGAAAAAATAACAATCATTTTTCATGAACTGTTACAAATCAGTCATAGGCCATTACTGGAACACCCTACCAGCATCTCCAAAAAGTGAACCACAGTAGGATTTTAAGTTACCTGTGTTTAATATCTTCCTGTAGTTTTTCTTTCTATCCAAAAACTGTGTGTGTAAGGGTGGGGGTGGATTTTTAACACTGTATGGAGCCCAAGTCACACAAATTATTTTTATTTACTTCTTTATGTATATTTCATTCAAGAGACGATTTATGGTGAATTACATAAATAAATATGTGCAATATAAAAAGGATAAAATTGAATTTGAAATATGAAATAAAGTAGAACAAAGAGAAGATAAAAGCTTTAATAGTGATAGAAGAAAAATGAAATCAAGAATGAGCTTAGTACACAAAACACATTATATTAAGACTTTCCAGGCCATTCAGATGCATGCTGAAAAAACAGACAAGCAACCATGAACCATTCACAGGAGCTCTTTTGTCCAGCTTCCAGTGGGCCTGGCCATCTGTGCAAAATGATGTTGCAAGTGAGCCTCTGGGGGCTAGTATGGACATTATTGTTGCACTCAGGACTTCTCTGGAGAGGTGGTAAATGGGCCTAGTGTCCTACTATCTGCCTGCAGAGGCACTTGGCTGTCCAATGATCTCCTATTGCCTTGTCAATTTGTCAGAATTGCTATTCTGGAGTGAACCCCAGCCTCCTAGAACAGCTTGCCAAGGGCCCTCGCTGGATGGTAGTTTCATCAAACCCCCACTAAATCAGGCTGGCAGCTTCTGATAGCTTCAATCCAGCTCTACATAGACAATGGCTGTCAGGCAGAATAGTCCCCCATGCCTTCTCCTACTGCCAGGAACCCAGCAGGACCAGAAAAATCACTCTTGGGACATGAGCAAGCAGAGACAAGAGAATACTTAATGGACACGTCTCTTGGATACAGTGACCTATGGACACCATGCCTTATGTAAACTTTTGCAAGCCTTAAATGTGATGAAACTCCAATATTATCCCTCACCTAGTTCCCCAGGGTTGTTGGGGAGACCCTTGAGTTTCAATGTAATCTATGTAGATTTTTCTCTCTGTACTCACTCACCTTTCTTCCTGTCCTCCCTCTACCTTTCTATTGGCTCAGTTATCAGGATATGTTTCTGTTTAATAAAACTTAATGAAAAAAATCCCACTTATGGCATAGGTCCTGGCATTGAGCAATGGGTTAAAGGGAAGCTCCACTCCTATCTCTGCCAAGCATTCTATGGTGCTCAAAGCTGTCAACAGGGGTTTTATGGGAAGGCTTTGCTTTGAGGGGGGCTGTCTAGGTTAGAGTGCACTTTCCTGAGATGATGACCATGGGACTCCTATGCCCCACATAATGTTCTCATCAAGGTCTGGTACATGTCAAGCTTGACAAATTCTCTGGGCTCTGTGTTTTACTGACTAGCTGTATTTCCAGGACCTGTAGCTGTAGTGAGTAAAACTTCCTAAAAGGTCCTCACCTCAAACAAGACCCATCCTATTTTTATGTAGGTAGGAATATAAAAGGTGAGGCTTTGGAGAAATTTTACCTTCTAGACTTTGGTCCACTAACCTACTGGAAACCAGTTCATAGTAGGGGAACAAATATCTCTAAGCTGGACATTTTATATGCTGAAAAAATTAATGAGCATTGACAGAACTTCCTCAGAGTGGCTTGCCAGCTCTCATTCAAGCACATCTATAAATTCCTTGGAGGACATCATCAAAACTACCTGGAACTAAGCTTAAAAAACAAAGATACCCATTGGAAATAGCATTGCTTTTTGACAAAAGCACAAAACTTAGAATCAACAGATCTAAGTTTAAAGGTTGATTAATCTGTATACTAGGTACATGAACTTGTACAAAATAGTGTCTTTGAATTTCAGTTTCTTCATCTCTAAAATAGAAATAGTAAAATGTCTTTCTTTCCAGATTGAGAAGGTCTAAAAGAGGAAAAACATAAAAATTCATCATAAACTAAAATCATAATACAATGTTATATGTTATGCTTACTTAGAGCTCACTTGTCAACAAGACTGTTTAAGAATGTAAAAGGCTTCTAACAATTCAGTCAGAAGAAGAAGGCCAAACAGTGAATTTATGGGAATTCTAGTCTCCAGTGATGGAAAAGTAGCTTGGGCTGACTATTGATAACAATAATTAAATTTGAACTAGATAATTTAAAATCTTTGGAGAAGATCATGAGTAAGCAGGAAGTAGATGGAATATTAATCTTTATACTGGACATGCATTGGTGAGATTTGTGAGTTAGCACACTTTTACTGAGAATCCCTACAGCTAAAGGAAGTTGAAAATTATAGTCCTACTACCTTCATGTGTTAGAGAATAAATTCTGAGCTGGTGAAACAAATCAGTGTGAGAGTCGGTATATTCTGGAGAGCAGGGAGCTACAGGAAAAAAATGAGTGTAAAAATCTGCAAATAAATTTTGCTAAAAGTCACTAATTGGCTACTAAGCAAATTAAAAACAAAGATGCCAAAAGCTGAATGGTAGGAGATTAAGTTTCACCTATTTCTTATTCAGAAAAGAATTTGGAAGTCAAATTCAGCCAAATTAATTGTTTTCTTTGAAAAAATTCAACATTTTTCAAAGGAAAATACACTTGCCTTGTATAGTCACACATGCCTATAGTCCTTATGAGCATTCAGGAGGTTGAGCTATGAAGATCATGATTTCAAATCCCCACTGTGCTACATTGTGAACTTGAGGTCAGCATAAGCTATATGTCAAGATCCTAACTCTAAAAGGAAGGAAGGAAGGAAGGAAGGAAGGAAGGAAGGAAGGAAGGAAGGAAGGAAGGAAGGAAGGAAGGAAGGAAGGAAAGGAAGGAAGGACTAATATCTTTATAACATATCTTTCACAATATTTACATATAATGAAAAATTGTCAACCTGAAAAATAACAAGAATTGTTACTTCAGAGAAAAAGGCACTATATTGAAGAACATCTGATAAAATAAGAACAGGATGGTATATTTGTTCTTTTTGTTGTTGTTGTTGCTGTGCCAAATACCTAACAAGAAACAACATAAGGTCACTTCCAGTCAAGATGGCAGACTTAAAGCCGGGTGCGGTGGTGCACACCTTTAATCCCAGCACTGGGGAGGCAGAGGTAGGAGGATTGCTGTGAGTTCAAGGCCACCCTGAGACTACATAGTGAATTCCAGGTCAGCCTGGACTAAAGAATGAGACTCTCCCTCATTAAAAAAAAAAAAAAAAATGGCAGACTTATAACCATGCTAGAGCTTTGGGGGTGAAATCACACAAGAATTGTTGGGTTCCAATACTAGTACAGCCTAGCAGACCTCCACTGGGGAGACACAAGGGTGCACATTCAGGAATCTACTGATTCCTGTGCTCTTGGAACTCTACTAGCCCCTCACACTCAGGTTGGCTGTGGTCCACCAAAGTCTGGGAACTCTGAGGTCAGGTGGGCAGGGCATTTGGGTGACTGGCCTTTCCCCACACCTCCTGCACTCTGATAGAGGACCAATCCAATAAGCAGGTATGAACAGTGAAAGAGCCAGGGCACATGCTTCCACCACACCCCCTGCTGCCCCAGCATGTGCCCCTCAGGTTCCCCCAACCCTGCACCACTCCCATGTGCCCCTGCAAGTCCCCACACCATGCACAATGGATCACCCACACCCAGAGCAGCTTGCACACATGTCCCTGCTAGTGCCCTCACCCCAAGCTGCCCTGTGACCTCCACAACCTGCACTGCTTGCACATGCCCCTTTGAGTACCACATGCCTTACACCATCCCCACCCCATGGCCGAGCAGACCATTCTGTCATTGTTCACCTCTTTTGATTGCTGGCTGCCTCCACACACAAACCTCCCCACATCATCCAACTCCACAGACCTGGGAAGGACTGGTCCATGGAGCCTGGTGACCCTCATTATTCCCTACAAAAATGAACCCCCTCCCTGTGACTACTTGGGAAATCTCTTCTGTGCCAGACAGGGAGGACAGGAATACCTGCAGCCACCTGATAGTGGGAACAGTGAGTCCTCCACAACCTGCTCATCTGGGTACATATAGTAGGAAAGCAGGAGCAAGTGCTACTGACCCTGAGTCCCACAGGCAAGACCTGGCTGTGATAGGGGGCCAAAGAGATTCCAGACCTCAAACCACAGCTTTTTGTATCTCCTCCACCATCCTAGAGCTGCCGGCACACTTGTATCCTCCACAACCTGTGTATCTCTAATTACAATGCCATCCAAATCCAATAGGGGTCAAACCCCAAATAGCACTTTCACTGAAGATCCTACAAAGGCAAATACTTGATTCCCCCTTAATAAAATAAGACTTTTACCCTAGGACAGGTATATGTCAACACAAAAAACAAAACAAAGAAGGCAACAAACTGAGAGATATCCTGACGAAGCAAATTGTTGAACTATAAGAAAATCATCAAAAACCCATAACATAAAAGAAATTAAGTGGAATTATCTCTTACAACACACAGCTTTCATCAGCATGCTTAACTTAATGGAGGAAATTCAGAGAGACCTCAAAAGAGAGATAAATGAATTGAAAGTGAGTCAGCACACAGAAGATATCAATAGCCAGCTGATTAAGTTTAATGAAGACATGGTGAAATACAAGAGTAAATTCTAAGATCCATCAGGAAAATCAAATCATGGCATGAAATTGGAGCTTGATAAAGGGAAGGACACAACACAGAAAAATGCAAAAGAAAACAAAAATCAAATAGAGCTTGTAAAAGCCTCCCTAGAAACCCTCACTAACAGAGTTAATCATATGGAGGACAGAACCTCATATCTGGAAGACAAGACAGAAGAAATGGTTCAGGAGTCTAAAAACTTTGACAAATTTGAAAAATCATGCAAACAGGATATGAGGGATTTGTGGTATACTCTAAAAAAAAAAAAAAAAAAACATGGATATATCAGAAGGGGAATAAATTCAGGCCAAAGGCATTAAAAACATATTCAACAAAATTATTGAACACCAAGCAGACTGGACCAAAGAAGAAACTCTCCAAGGCACATCATAATGAAAAATAAATGATGAAAACAAAGAGAGAGTGCTAAAAACAGCAAGAGAGAAACAACTCATAACATACAAAGGCAATCCCTTCAAAATTACTTCAGATTTTTTAATAGAAACCCTGAAAGCCAGAAGGGCTTAGAGTGGAGCATTTCAAAATCTAAAGAAAACTATGGTTCCTACCCAAACTACTATACCCAACAAAAGTATCCCTTCATAATAGATGGGGAAAGGAAAAACCCTCCATGATAAAAGCCAGCTCTATGATTATATGAACATAAAGCCAAACCTACAGAGTAAACTTCAGGAAATACTACACACTAAAGAGTCAAATAACCAACCTCAAGAAGAAGAACACAATAACCACAAATAGAGCAGGCATGAAACCACTCAAAGCCCAAGAAAGCTCCAAACCCCATTAAGCCTCCAACATGGCAGGGATTAAATCTAACCTCACAGTTATAACTTTAAATATTAACAATCTTATCTTGTATATCAAGATACTAAGTTAACAGGGTAGATAAGAAAAATTAGACCTTTCTATATGCTGTCCTCAAGAAACTCACCCACCACTATGTATAGACACTTCCTCAAGGTGAAAGGAAGGAAAATTATTTTCCAAGCCAATGGAAATGTGAAAGTAGCAGGTGTTGATGTATTCATATCTGACAAAATAGACTTCATACTAAAAGTAATCAAAAATGACAAAGAAGAACACTTGTTACTCATCAAGGGAATGATCCAACAAGAGGATATCACAGTCATAAATCTATATGTACCAAATACAAGTTCACTGCATTTTATAAAACAAAGCCTAGTTATAAGAAACCAGAAATAAATCCCAATACAATCAGAGGAAGGGACTTCAGTACCCCACTGTGACCAATAGACAGATCATCCAAGAAGAAAATCAATAGGGAAATAATAGACCTTAACAACACAATAGACCAACTAGGTCGTTCCTACATCTCCAGAGCATTCCACCCAAATTCTAAAGAATATACATTATCCTCAGCAAACCAAGGAATCATCTCCAAAATAGATCATATATTAGGGTATAAAGCATGCCTCAATAAATTCAGGAAAACTGAAGTAACTTCCTACATCTCATCAGACCACGATGCATTAAAGCTAGAAATTAACAACAAAAGAAACAACAGAAATTATACCAGCTCCTAGAAATTGAACAATATGCTATTAAATGATGAGTGGGTCATTGAAGAAATCAGAAAGGAAATTTCAAAATTTCTAGAAATGAAAACACAACGTACCAAAACTTATGGGACACAATGAAGGCAGTCCTAAGGGGGAAATTCATAGCAGTAAATGCCTTTATAATAATGACAGAGAGATCTCATATTCACACCCTAGACATCCACCTAAAAGGGTTGGAAAAACAAGAAAAATCCAACACTAAGAGTTCCAGATGGAAAGAAATAATTAATATCACAGCAGAAACTAATGAATTGGAAACTAAGAAAACAACTAAGAAAATCAACAAAATAAAGAACTGGTTCTTTGAAAAAATAAACAATATTGATAAACCCCTGGCCAATATGATCAAACAAAATGAGAATTCTCAAGCTAACAAAATTAGAAAGGAAAAGTAAGAGGTCACAATAGATATGAAGGAAATTGAAAGAATCATCAGGATATATTTCTAAAACATCTACTCAATAAAATTAGATAATCTTGGAGAAATAGATGAATTCCTAGACACATACCACCTCCAAAACTAAATCCTGAGCACATAAACCTCATCAACAACCCTATTACATCCATTGAGATTGAAAATATAATCAATAACCTTATCCCCCACGAAAAAAAAAATCCAGGACCTGATAATTTCTCATCTGAATTCTACAAAACCTTCATTGAAGAACTTAAACCACTTTTATAATCCATTTTCACATTATCAGAGAACAGGGAATGTTCCTCCACTCCTTCTATAAGGGTAGAATCAACCAATAACAAAACCAGACAGAGATTCAATAAGAAAAGAAAACCATAGGCCTATTTCTCTGATGTAAAAATACTGAACAAAATCCTTGCAAACTGAATTCAACAACACATCCAAACCATTACCTACCTCAGTCAAGCAGGCTTCATGCCAGGCATGCAAGGATGGTTCAACATATGGCTATCAATTAACATGATACACCATAAAAAATAAACTGAAAGACAAGAACAACATGATCATTTCAATAGGAGGGAGAAAGAGTTTACTTCATGATCAAAACACTGGAGAGGGGCTGTAGAAATGGCTTAGTAGTTAAGGCACTTGCCTGTGAAGCCTAATAACTCATATTCAAATCTCCGGGTCCCACATAGCCAGATGCACAGTGAAAGAAGCACACAATGTCACACATATGCCACAAGGAGGCACATGCATCTGGAGTTTGTTCCCAGCATGCTAAAAGTCCTGGCATGCTCATTCTCTCTCTCCCTCTCAAAAATAAAAATAATTAAAAAATAAAAAAATTTAAAAAACATGGTGGGGGGAGACTATGCATGAAGGGTTTATATCTCAGCATAATAAAGGCTATATACAAAGCACCTAAAGCCCAAACCATACTTAATCAGGAAAGACCCAAGAAATTCCCATTAAGATTGGGAATAAGACATGATGTCCACTCTCACCAATGCTCTTCAATATAATATTGGAAGTCATAGCCCAAGAAATAAGACAGGAGAAAGATATAAGAGGGATACAAATTTGAAAGGAAGAAGTCAAACTATCACTATTTGCTAATGACATAATTCTATATATAAGTGACCTGAAAGACTCTACCATAAAACTTCTAAAGGTGACAAATTCCTTTAGCAAAGTGGCAGGATACAAAATCAACACACAAAAATCAGTAGCCTGCCTATATGCAAAAGAAAAATATACAGAGAAATCAGCAAAGCTGTCCCATTTTCAGCAGCCACAGAAACAAATAAAATAGCTTAAAATAACACTAACCAAGGATATGAAAGACCCACATAAGGAAAAAAAAAATTTTTTTTCTTGGTTTTTCAAGGTAGGATCTCACTCTGGCCCAGGCTGACCTGGAATTAACTATGTAGTCTCAGGGTGGCCTTGAACTCACGGCGATCCTCCTACCTCTGCCTCCCAAGTGCTGGGATTAAAGGTGTGCGCCACCACGCCCAGGAAAAATTTTTAAAAATAAAACCTCAAGAAAGAAATTGAGGAGGAAATAATGGAAAGACCGCCCATGCTTCTGGATAGGTAGCATGAAGATTGTGAAAATGGCAATTCTACCAAAAGCAATGCAAATTCAATGCAATGCCAGTAAAAATCCCAGCATCATTCTTCACAGAGATAGAAAAAAAATATTCTCAAAATTCATATAGGATGGCAGAGGCATTGGATATCCAAAAATATTCTCAGCAAAAGAAACACCTCTGGAAGTATCACCATACCCAATCTAAAGCTATATTACAAAACCATAGCAACAAAAATAGCATGGTACTGGCATAAAAACAGACATATAGACTAATGGAAAAAAATTGAAGAACCACTCCTTAGTTCAAGTAACTATAGCTACTTGACCATTGACAAAGGAGCCAAAAACATACACTGGGGGAAGGACAGCATCTTCAACAAATAGTGCTAGACAAATTGGGTAACCACATATAAAAAAATGAAGCTAGATCCACTCCTCTCACCATGCACAAATATCAACTCCAAATGGATTAAAGACTTTAATATGAAACTCTTAAGTGACTGGAATATCCACAACATCCATTCAGGATGACACTTATTAAAAAATCAAACAACAATGAATATTGCAAGGATATGGGGAAAGAGGAACCCTCATTCACTACTGATGGGAGTGCAAACTTGTATAACCACTATGGAAATCAGTATGGATACTCCTGAAAAGATGAAAATAGAACTACCAACTGACCCAGCTATTCCTCTACTGGTCATCCACCCTAAAAACTCCACTCTTCACTGTAGAGACATTTGCTCAATCATGTTTATAGATGCTCAATTTACAATAGCTAAAAATGGGAATCAAACCAGATGTTCATTGTTTGATGAATGGATAATGAAGATGAGGTACATTTACACAACAGAATTCTGCTCAGCAATAAAGAAAAATGACATAATGAAACTTGTAGGAAAATGGACAGACTTGCAGCACATCATACTAAGCAAACTCACACAAGCACAGAAAGATAAACACTGTATGTTCTGCCCCATCTGTGCTTCATAACCTGGAACAACTTGAGTTGCAGGATACCTGACAGGCAACTCAAGGGATAGATAATAGAGATGGAAGGGTTTGGGGGAAGGGTAATAGGAGGTTAGGGGGAGATGCACACAAAACTAAATCCAAAATAAATTGGTACCATAGAAGCTTTCCTCCTGCATGTTAGACTATAAGATATAAAACTAAATAGTAGTATGGGGGTTATTGTCTGATAAGAAGGGCCCTGGAGAGGGTGGGATGAAGCCTTACCCTAAAATATTTGGCTCTGGCTTGGTACTCCAAGTGCCAGAAATCGGTTACAACCCACATTGAGCTATTGATCAGAGAGATATATGATGTCTCCAAAACATGACAGGCTTCTGTCAAAGAACTTGATTACCCACCTGAGGTGAAAGGTAAAACCCAGACCCTATGGCTGAAGACACCGTATGCTGCCAACATAGAACATCAATAGATCCACCTAGAATCTGGAAGTAAGCCAGTTCCCAAGATGGTCTGCCCATATAGTGTTAGAGAACACTACATGAGCTGCTGGGCGACAATGGTCAACACTATTGTGAGTAATCAGGGAACACTTTTTAAAAAATTTTTATTTATTTATTTATTAGAGACAGAGAGAGGGGGAGAGAGAGAGAGAGTGAGAATGGGTGCACCAGGGCCTCTAGCCACTGCATACGAACCTTAGACACATGTGCCACCATGTGCATCAGGCTTACATGGGACCTGGAGAATCAAACTGAAGTCCTTAGGCTTCACAGACATGCGCCTTAACCACTAAGCCATCTCTCCAGCCATAGGGAACACGTTTGTAAGAGAGCAACCAGCCTGACAAGACATACACACTTATGCTATATTGGCCCCTAGCCTATTGAGTAAACAATGGCTTTTTGATTGTGGAAGAGATCCCCTCAGTAGAAAGGAACCCATAGCTGAAAATGGGAACCCAGTTAAAATCATATGGAAACCAAGATTATGGTCTCCAATGAAAAGTTCCTGCCAGGTTTTAGCAAAAAGAGAGGCTATACACATCAAAATCTTGATAAATTAACAGTGTTTATCCTCTTTAGCCTATGTTGATCTCACTCTCCACTAGATAATATGTTTTTCTTTTTCAGAAGGCAGCAAGAACCTAGGACAGCCAAAATCTATCAACAAGACAAGAATAGCTGATTCACTGTCTCGCAGATGAACCATACCTATCACAGAAACAGAGCTCAAGTAAAACCACAGAGGAATTGGCAATATGAGCAAGAGTGCTCTTCCATGGAGAGTCTGACAACCTATGCCAGGGTGATGGAGATAGATATTGAGGACACTCAAAATGTACTAAAGCCTAAATCCAGAAGCTGATGAGAGCTCAACACTAAAATAGACTTAAAACACACCCACCATGGTTCAGGGAATTTTGCAGAAGAGGTGGAAGAAAGATTGTAAAAGCTACATGTTGGAAGGGTACATTCAGAGGCATTCCCCCCTCCATGACTGACTGCTGCTCTCACAACTCTTAACCCACAACTTCATGGTGAATACCAGCAATGCCACTGAGGAGCAACCTTAGTGGAGTGGGGGAAGAAAGGAAGGAAATGATGGTACCAACACTTTATGTGTCCATACAAAGTTTCTAAAAAAAAAAAAAAAAAAAAAAGAAGAAGCAACATAAGGGATGCAAGGCTTATTATGGCTCACAGTTTGATAAACAGTCCATCATGGTGGGAAAGGCATAGCAAAGTTCATGGCTCCTGGACCATGTGGCTGGGACTCAAGGCATCTTGGTGGACCAGGAAGCAGAGCTGAATTATCAACTGTAAGAGCTGTTCATGGTACCAAATTTTTTTCCCATGAAATCCCATCTCCTAAATGTTCTCCAGCTTATCAAAACAGTGCCAGCTGCTAGATACCAAGTGTTCAAATGTAAGAGCCTATGGGCAACATTTTACACTTTAGTTATAACAGGAAGGTATCAGAAAACAATTAGGAAAATTTAAATGCATATTTTATATCTGAAGCTATAAAAATAAACTATTAAAAATGGCAGAAGAAAAATGAACTAAAAAGTAGATGAGTGGAAATTATTCAAATTAAAGAACAGATAAGAAAATTTTTAAATAAAAAAAAGTGCTAGTGAATTTTAAAGCAATATCAAACAGCCTAATACATACGTAACTAAGGCTTTAAAACTAGGTCAGAGTTCATAGAACAGAGAAAACTATCTAAAATACAGTGACCCAAAATATTCTAAATTATGTGAGAAAGTTCAATTTATAAATATAAAATTTTAACATAATTTAAGAAGAGTAAGTAAAATCAATATATAATATCATAACAAATTACGAAATCCAAAGACTACAAAAAAAAAGTCTTAAAAGCTTCCAGAAAGAAATGACACACTAAATACAGAGACACGGCAAGTCAAGAACTGTTGATTTCTCATTAGAAATAATGAAAGCCACAAGGCAATGGAAAGTCACCTTTTAATATTCAAAGAGTAGGACTAATAACCAATTAGAAGCAGTTCATGGAAGGAAAGCACTTATTTCAGTGTAAAGTTTTGAGACATTTCATTATGGAGGGCAAGACAGGAGAAACAATATCATCTCCATAACATCAGGGAGGAAGAAGAGAAAAATGAGTTGACTAACACTGGCTGATTGGTCTGGATTTTAAAATGCCCAGTGATACATCTCCTCCAGCAAGGCTCCATCTCCCAAAGGCTCCACCAGCTGAGGATTAAGAATGAGGCTTACTCACAAACATATGAAGTTATGAGGGGCATTTTACATTCAAACCACCACAAACAATAACATTGATAATCAAAGAGAAAAAAATAAAGATATTTTCAGATGTACAGAAATTGGGAAAATTTGCAGAAAAACTTATTATGAAAAAAATACCTAAAGAATTTCTATAGCTGAGGGGAAATATCACAAGATAGAAAATCAGACAGATAAACAAAAGGAATGACAAACAATAAAATAATACATACTGCATAAATGCAAAAGACAGTTTTGGAGGCTGGAAAGATTGCTTAGTAGTTAAGGCACTTGCCTTCAAAGCCTAAGGATCCAGGTTTGATTCCCCAAGACCCATGTATGCCAGATGCACAAGGTGTTACATGTGTCTGGAGTTTTTTTTTTTTTTTTTGCAGTGGCTAGAGGCCCTAAAGTGCCCGTTCTCTCTTTGTCTCTCTCTTGCTCTCTCTGTCTGTCTCTCAAATAAATAAATAAATAAATAAATAAGTAAATAAAGACAGCTTTCTATTCCTTTTTCATTTCCTTCAAAAATAAATACCAGTGTAATGTGAGCATATGTTATATATGCTTATCATAACAAAAGGAAGATGACATTGATAAAACCATGGCATCAAAATTTTTCTATTGTCCTATTTTTTGGGGGGGAAGTGTTTTGAGGTAGGGTCTTGCTCTAGCTCAGGCTGACCTGGAATTCACTACATCGTCTCAGTCTGGTCTCAAACTCTCAGTGATGTTCCTACTTAAGCCTCTCAAGTGCTGACATGAAAGGCATGTGCCCCCATGCCCAGCCTGTCCTATGTTTTATATTAAGCAATAAAATCATATCTCTCTGAAAAAGTTAAAGGCACATATTATAATCAACAATAGCTTCAATGCATGAAAATATACATTTAAAAAGCCAACCAACTACTATTGAACATTAATGTTTATCTCAAGACAAGGAAGAAAGTAAAATAGAGAAGTAAAAACAAAACTGTTTTTCAAAGCCCAAAATTTTGCCTCTAGTTCTGACTCTGTCTGGAATCCATTAAGTAGATATAGTTTATTAAGAAGTTGTTTCTCTTAAGTTGGAAGAAAAATCTCAGAGTGCCTAGCATTTCTTAATTGGGAACATACCTATTATGGAATCTTCTCATGAAGTTGAAGTTATGCTAGGTGACTCTTGAATATTGTGCTTCCTGTTTTCTTCTTTTGCCTTTTCTCTCCTTGTCTACCTATCATTTCACTCTTCCATTTCAAGGTCTACTTTCTTCTGAAGAAAAGGTTAAAGACATGATCCAATTATGAGATGAGAGTCATTACATTAGCAAGCCAGTCAACACATATTTATTCTTACATTCTATTTCTGTACCCCAAAGATTATCTCACATATCAAAGAACGTATTTTGGATCATATTCCTTTATCTTATTCTAGAATTTATAATAATAAAAATTATGCCAGAGATCATTTATTCATGATATGTAAGTGACTATGTCTTAGTCCAGTCAGGCTGCTCTTACAAACCACCAGAGACAAGATGGCTTACAAAAAATTTTTCTTATATCTGTGAAAGTTAAGAAGTCCAAGTTCAAGGCACTGACAGATTTAGTGTCTAGTAAAGGTTCTGTTTATAGTACGTTATCCTTCTACTGCAATCTCACATTCAGATTGCAGATGAGACAAGGATCTCACTGGGGTCTTTTTTTTAACAAGAATCACTAATCCCATCAGTGTGCCCTCTACTCTTATTCCTAATCTTCCCCAAACTCTTGTCTAATCCTATCACCTAAGGGGTTACAAATCAATATGTGAACTTTGGGGAGATAGAAACATTCGGTTCTTAACACTGTCATGGTGCTGCAGTTTAATCCATACTTAGTTAATCTTTGTAGCTCTTTAAATTAGTTATAATAGGTAGAACAGCTTCAGTAACACCAAGTTTCCTAGTTCCTAGGTTTGTGTCTCCATAAATTCTGGGTCATGTATTTTCTGGGTTATGTCTTTTTATTATAACACATATTATGTTATATTATATCACTTCAGTTAATATGTCCCTGATCTTTTATTATTTTCATTGGAGAACCAGAAGAACTCAGGTCTTTTAAATTTATTATAAAGATCTTTATTCTCATTTATACAAGCATGAGATGCTTTCTCTAAGCTTTGGATTCATATCCGTGCTAGCCAGGGTAGTCATCTCTCAGTAAATCTTGTCTCTTCTGTTCTAGACCTTATAGTTTGTAGGACATTTTCATGTGAGTTGCCAGGTTTTGATCATAACAACCCCAAGAATCTGATAAGGCAGTGATACTGTCCTCTTCGTATGCCTACACAAGGAGACTAAGAATCAATGAGACTTTTAAAACTATAAGGTGAAGGGCAACAAAGTAGCATTTTCTGTTTGCTGAAAGGAAAACAAAGAATTCAAGAAGGTAGTTTAATATCCCACAGCCAAAGGCTATGAAAGCCACGAGTTAAAGCCAGTTCTGTATCCAAATAAACAGGTTCTACTTACCAGGTCAAAACTTCTACATCCACCTCCCTACCTTTCTCGGGTTTGCTCTTCTATGACTATATATGGTAACATGTATCCTCCAGCTCTCCCTGGCCTAATATAAGAAATTCTGTTATTCTGTTGTCCTAGGAGTTAAATATCTAAGGTCAGTTGGAGGGAAAAAAGAATAAGAACTCATTTTCTCATAGATAGTGACCCAAGCTGACAGTGTTCTAAGTGGAAAATCTAATACCTGGGAACATGAGCTCACTCATCAGCTTTACAAAAATAGGTGTCAGCAGAGCTGGTAAATAGAAGGGAAGGGGTTGAGATGCACGACTGGCGCACAGTAAGTCTAATCCCCACCAATATCCATGCCTGCATTCAAGGTAGAATTGACATAGCCAATGAGTTCCAAAACAGACCAAATATGTTCCTCCTTCACTTGACCAAATGGACAAGCAATTGGCCTAGACCAACCCTTCAGAACTGAACATTAGTGTCCATAACTCCACTGAAGCATTGAGGGAAGACTGATGTCACAAAGACAGTCAAAGCACAAATACTGTTGGAGCTGTAAGAAAATCCCACTACACATCACCTCTTTCATGGCTGTTGTTTCAAAAGCTATTTAACAAAAAGAATTAAATATACTCAATTGTTATCTAAGTATGAAGAATTTTTAATTACATGTCTGAAAAGGTGAAAAGATTTACTATGGTATCACAGAGGTAAAGTAGGAAATTTTATTATCCCTAGGGTAAAGGGAGCAAAAAGATTGGAATTTTTTAAATTACAAGTATGCATGAGCATCCTGTGAATGGACAAGGGTCCAAGGAATGTATGAAGGTTCCTCAGGCCCTCAGACCCCTGGGAGTGGGGCTCTCTGCTTCTGAAGAGGTGAGGAGGCTGCTGTTTCTATTGGTAGGAAAACCAACTTAAGCTGCTGCTGCAGAAACTAATTGTTGCTCCTGAAGTGAGGAAGGAGCCTGGATGACCTCTGTCATGATCTCCCTGTGAGTTTCTTATTGATAGAATCTGTCATGGAGCCAGGTGGCAAACAGAAATGAGGTGTATGGGCCTAGAGCCCCAGCATCACAAAATCTGAATGAAGAATTATGGGTTTGGAGCAGAGAGAGTACTTTAAAATCTGGCCCAGAAGGGCTGTGGGAATGCCAGGAATCTCTGCTAAGGTAGATTCTCTGGGCAGGGAATTTGATAAGGGAATTGGAAAGAAAGGTTTCCTAGAACATTTGGGAACAAATTGAATCAAAGAATAAGTGGGTCCAAGTAAGCATGCCAAGACAAGGAAATGGGAAGCCAAACTGTATATTGGGACAAGGGGGACTGTGGAGATGGTATTGGGAGAGAAGTGGCAGGAAGCTGGTAGATTAGGGAACATACTAAGATAAGGGGAGAGTAGAGGGCATTGAAGTAGGAGGGCAAAGAGATGTACAGGACCTACATGCCTAAACTCTCTCCAGGACAGCTATATGCTGGTCAGAAGGTTAAAAACATGGTTTAGATGGGGTCCTATACATTGAAGCAAAGAAGGAGACATTATCTATTCATCAGTTAGCCTTCTTTTGTACTTTAGATAAGATTATATATAAATAAATGTGTGTGTGTACAAGCTTGTACATGAATATCCCTGGAGATTTTTCTTGAAGAACCTTGTAACACTGATGCATGGACAATATGATATGTATTTATTATAGCTGGGGATAAGAATTGAGCCTTAATGGAGAAAGTGATTGTTATTCATGACTTCCAAGTGGCTAACTAAATTCAGAGAATTTGCATTAAACCAAGTCATTTTCCTTCCATGCTTGCTGGCCATGATCGATGGAACTGTCAAGTCCCATGAGATCTCTGAGCTCACATTTCTTTCTAATAGAATCTGCACACCTTTCCCCACCATTTTTACTCTAAGACTCATTTATGTAAATGATGCTGATGGTACTTTCATGCATTTTATCTACAATTTCAGATCTCTTTCTATGGGTGTTGTCAACCCACAACAGTTTATATTTAGGAATTTGTTGTGACATCCAAAAAAGTACTTAATGAGAGAAAGCAGGTGAATTGGAATACGAAATGTAAGTGTGATGGTTTGATTCAGGTGTCCCCCATAAACTTAAGTGTTCTGACTGCTAGGTTCCCAGCTGATGGCAATTTGGGAATTAATACCTCCTGGAGGCAGAGTATTGTTGGGGGCGGGCTTATGGGTATTATAGCCAGCTTCCCCTTGCCAGTGTTTGGCACACTCTCCTGTTGCTGTTGTCTACCTTATGTTGACCAGAGAGTGATGTCCACCCTCTGCTCATGCCATCGTTTTTCCTGCCATCATGGAGCTTCCCCCTAGAGCCTGTAAGCCAAAATAAACCTCTTTTTTCCCACAAGCTGCTCTTAGTCGGGTGATTTCTGCCAGCAATGCAAACCTGACTGCAACAGTAAGATATTGCAGAATCATGTATTTCCAAAGTAGAAAGTACTTTAAGGATTACAGAGTCTAGTGTTTTCACACTAAGTTTTAAACAGGAAAACACATTGTACTAGGTTTTGGAATAGCTAATAAATTCTTAAATCAATAAGTGATTGAACAAAGAAGAATGTGTGGTAGAAGACTTTGCAGGTAGAAGAAATTACAGTGTCACAGAGGAAAGAGTCATGACATTGTCAGGATATTCTGGAATTTAATATTATTGAAGCCTCACTTCAAGAAAGAGAGAGGGATATAGTAAAGTCATTTTGTACATTACAGCTTAATTGTACAAGGATAATCACTGAGAAACAAACTATATATTCTTGGCAGTGAAGAAATATTGTCATGTTTTAGTTCTAAATGAACTGGATCATAGGCTGTGCAAAAGGAGGAGGAGGAAAGAAAAATGGTATATTAATGAGGACTTTCTTCTGAAAAACAGAAGTAATAGGATAGATAGAGATATAGAAGAAAATATTTAGTGTGTGTAGCAGACAGCTTCAGGTTCGCTGAGATGAACTTCCAGACCAGGCACAGTTATGGAGGAAGGGATATTATTTATTGAAGCTTACAGATCTAGGGGAAGTTCCATGATGGCAGAAGAAGCGACCTTCTCTCACAAGACCAAGAAGAGAGAGCAAAAGCCAACCAGCCACCACAGCACACAGAGCAAAACTACTGCCAAAAAGGTCACACAGCACACTTCAGGAACTCCTGCTAGGCATATTTGCATATCTTTACAATGGAATCTCAAACCCATACCATTAACACCTTAAGACCAGACCCCAGTGACATTGCCTCTAGCAAGGTGATTGCAGATGCAAACTATAACTAGTAAAACACTGAATATATTGGGGGACATATATTCAAACTACCACAGTGTGGAAATAGGCTCACATTACTATAGAGTCAGAAGTCACATGATATTATGTCAGCCAGCTGGAGGACCAAGGAAGTTCAGTCCAAGTCCAAAGTCCTATAAACCAAGGGATGGTGCAACTTTTAAGACAAAGACAAAGCTCTAAGAACCAGGAACTTCAATGCACGAGGGCAAGAGAAGATGAATATCCTAGCTCAAGAACAGAAAGGAGGAGAAGTAGCCCTTCTTATATACATTTGTTCTCTTTCAACCACCCACAGGTTGTACTTCCTGCCCACATTACTGAAAGCAATCTTTATCGGATGCATTTATTCAAGTGATCCTCTCTTCTGGGAATATCTTTGTAGACATGCCCTGAAGTGATATTTTACCAGCTACCCAGGTATTCCTTAGCCCAGTCAAGATGACATATAAAACTATCACAGAGGCCTTTTTTAATATTTTATTTTTATTTAGTTAGTTATTTGACAGAGACAGAGGGAGAGAGAAGAGAGAGAGAGAAAGAGAGAGAGAGAGAATGAGTGGACCAGGGCCTCCAGCCACTATAAATGAACTCCAGACACATGTGCCCCCTTGTGCATCTGGCTAACATGGGTCCTGGGGAATTGAACCAGGGTCCTCGGGCAAATCCCTTAATCGCTAAGCCATCCCTCCAACCCCCACAGAGGCCTTTTGCAATGATCAAATTGTGAAATGATGAAGTATATTGTAGAAAAATAGAATTAGAGAACTGAGAACAGGAAGAAAAATAATCAAGAGATTTTAGGAGATAACCAAGTCTGCCTGATTGATGACAAACAGGAGACAGAGAAGAGCAGGGAAGGATCTGAAATGGTCCCCCAATCTCCAGCTATACCACTGAGCTAATGATAGTGTTCCCTGAACTGAGACCCAGCATAGGAGACAAGGGCAGGAAAGTCACTGTGTTTGGTTGTGATGTCTGCTTTTAGACGGACTAATTGACTTGAGATGGGAACACTGAAGGCAGAACTATACAATGAAAATGCCAGGATAAAACACGGGCAAACTTCAAGATGGAATGACAAAGAATGGACTAGACAAACACCTAAGTATGTATAACATCAAGGATAACCACTCAAGTTCCAGATAAATCTAGTGTCCAAGTTGATAGAGATTAGCAAAAGACCAACTCACACAGAATTCCATCCGTGGCAGAGGTCTTTCCCCTTGACGGGGATTTAAAAGCCTGGTAGCCCACAGTGAGCTTCTGACACAGGATCTTTGCAAAGCTCGGCTTTGTTTCATTCAGTGCCTCTGCATTCCACGTCCAAGGAAGCATGTAACCATTAAGCTGGAAAGGGTTTCTCCATCTCGGGGGAGATGGAGCCGCGTGGGTAGTGACTTTGGCGAGCAGACTAACCTCAGAGGAGTGTGAATTGCAGCCCGCACACACAGAGTGGCTTTCCTCCACTGCCTGCCAAGGATGGGATGGTTCTCAACCAAATCAGTCTGTGGCTGCCAAAAGCTCTTGTGAGGGCCCAGTTTCCAGCAGGAAACGTAACCTGAATTGGAAAAACATGACTATAAGCTGGAAAACAAACAGCTCAAAATATCTGTGTCCTGAAAGGAACCGTAAGCCATTCTGTTTCCAAAATTGAATCCACTTTGCCAAAGGAGCAGAGGGGTCAGGGGAGCTTGCAGAAGGAGGGAGAGAAGAAGGAAAGAGTGGCTGATAGAAGGAAGGAAAGAGCAAAAGGAACATTGAGCTTTTGTTGCACACTGGGATCTGTGCTGGGGAGGAGAGACTCATGTTTCTTTTCATGTAAAGTCTTTCTGCAACCCTTTGGTATATGGAGATGTTGAAGCCCGTGAGCTTAATGGACTAACCCAAGACCATATAATGAGAATGTAGCAGGGCTGGAATTTGAATTCAATGACTATAAAATTAACATCCTTTGTACCCAGGTAGAGAGAGGGGGGATGTTACTGGGAACTTCCTTGAAAAAGGTTTCCTGAGTCCCAACTTATTTTGTTGAATGAGTAAGAATTTGGAAGAAGTCAACATCAGAGCTTTCCTAATCTTGGAGTTAGATTTATAGAATAACTTAAATAGCTAATAGACTCCCTGTAGGACCAATATTCTTTCCTAGAAAGCCTTCCCTTCTCTTCTCACTCTATTCTGGGTTCTCTCTATCCAAAGCTCCACTTGGGTCATTTGTATATGCACATTGGTTCATTAGGTTTATACATGAAACTCTACACAGTCAAATATTTTAACAAACTTAGAAAACCACTTGATCATAAGTGATGTGACTGAGATTTAAACTCAGCTCTTCCAACTGTCCTTTCCAACCAATATCTACCATATAATAGCTATCTCTAAATGTGTTCTCATAACAAAGGGGTACAAAATAAATGCCCATTATCAATTTGTCACTTTCAGCTGGTGAGATATTTGAGTGACCACCAATCCATTGGTGACATCACAGAAAGATTCAGAAGGGGTGGTAGTGATCACAAGAAACTTATTAAAATACTTTAGGAATGGTAAAGTTATGATGTGCAAATGAAATAAATCATTATGACTTCATCCTCTTTCTTAGTACTTGAAGCCCTAATTATTCATCTAAAGATGACAGTGGGGAAAATATTGCAAAACAGGATCTTTAGTTTGAGAAACTGTTTCTCTACAACCTGCTTCAAATGTTAAGTGACATTCTCAAGGTCACACAAGTAGAAGATAATAAAGCAGAAATGTACACCTGAGCACTTACTCTCTGGCACCAATGGAACCTACTTCAGAATTCTGCCTATCTTGTTTATTTTTTTTTTTTTTTTTTGAGACAGAGTCGCATGTAGCCCAGGCTGGTCTTAAACTCTTGCTCTTCTTCTTCAGCCTCACAAGTGCTGAGGTTATAGGACACCACACTCAGCTGAAAATTCTGCCATTCTTTGTGCACATAATAATCTAATGAAGTGGATAGAATTGTTACATGTGTCCTCATTTATAAATGAGGTAATAAGAAGTTTACGTTCCTTGTGCAAAAGATTCAACAGCTGGTAAGAGTGAACCAAATACTTGGTTTCAGGTTATGTGATGCTAGAATTGGAAGGGGAAAGGGGATTACCTAATGTGGATGACAAAGGAAAACAGAAGAAACTGCCTGGTCCATATCTGGAAATTATAAAGCTGTAGTGCCTGAGTCCATTTGAACTGCTGTAACAAAGCTCCTTAACCAGGGAACTTATAAATGACAGAGATTCCTTCCTATGGTTCTGGTGATCTTGGAATTGTAAGATCACATCTCAGTGTTTGGTGAGAGCTCCCTGCCACATATATGATGCCTTCTCACTATGTCCTCATAAAATGGCAGGTTAAATGAGCTTCATAGGGCTTCTTTTCTAAGAGAACTCATCTAACTACTAATGTCTGTGTCTTCCTGAACTAATCACCTCCTAAAAGCCCAGTCTCTTAAGACTATTACTCTGGGGACCAGGTTTCAACACATGAACATGGTAGGATACAAAAACACTCAGAATATATCTCATAGAGAATGGAAAGGTGTTAATTATCATTATCCACGAGAGCCACCAAGCACCTATTCCTGTCTCAGCCCTCATATTCACCTCCACTGAAAACAGGGGAACTCAGGGCCATTGTGTTTATATAGCTTCTGATGTGCCTCCCTTCAATTATTTCCTTCTGCCCTCCTTTTCTCACATTGCCTTAGAAAGAACCTTTTAGAAACATGGATCTGGTCACACCATAACAAACTGAGGCTAATCATTGAAAACCTTCCTATTTCCCCTTTTTCTTTAGGAAAAAGCCCTGGGATTCCAGCACCATTTCCACAGGGAATGTATTCTGCCACAGGACCACCTCTTGGCCCCATCTTGAGCTGCTCCCTCCACACACCTTGCAGCTTCTGGTACAGAGTACTGGGTGACTTCTAGCTCTGGAAGTAACTATTACGTTTGCTACCCCAGTATCTGTCTATGCTCTGAGTGGGATGTTTTCTCCCTCTTCACAGCCAGCTTTCCCCTCTATAAAATCCCTTCTCTTCCTCTACTCTGCAGTATTCTAATCTGATTTCCAGGACCTTCAAGGAACAGTGGCTTCAGTACCAGTCCTATACCTCTGCAACTTTGCATGTGGCATGAATATGTGCATAGGACACCATAACAAACTGAGGCTAAAGACTGCCATTTTTGGGTCCTCACAGCCTAGCATATGGGTTCAATAAGTGCTTGTTCTAAAATGCATGCAACCGATTTCTCAGTTTGTTTCTTTCTATACCTGTTGGATGGAGAAAATGTGTTTTGCTTTTCTGCCTCTCCGTCACCTTTTCTCTTTTTCCTTTCTTTCTTCCCATGTACTCTGACAAAAAGAGAAAACAAAGAGCTCAATGATAATGTCATTCCAAAGAACTGTCCAAATTCCAGTTTGTTTTATTTCTGCTGTGTCTGAAAGAGACAGAGAAGAGGGGAGAGGGTGGAGGGCAGGCAGCTGGCTATGGGGAGATGCATCCCCACTAGGCAGGAACTCACACTGTGTTTAATGGTAAACCTACTTTAGGGGACGATGGGGATGGGGAGCAATAGATTGACTGCTGCGTGCACCAATTTCAAATTGCTAGCTACACCCTTGGCTAACACTAGTGTTTCATGTTGCAAATCCGGTGTTACCACGTGAAATAGTCACCAAGTATACCTCTGCCAGGGATGGAGTAATTTGTTATCGGCTGGAGAGACACTGACACAGTTTGCTCCCATGGATGCTTTTATTCAGATGTGCAGCCTTCCCCAGATTAACTGTAACTGTCCCCAGCCCACTTGCTAACATATGCTCTGAGCAGACTCTCCTTGGCCAGTGGTACTATATTATTGGAGTGGTCCCCCAATCTGCTATCCAAATATTTCCTGGCTGTACCATCTTAGCTGTTTTGTGATGTGATGATGGTACAGGTGGCCCTTTGGAGGGGTATACAAGTTTCAGAAAGACGAAAAGAAAGACCTCTGTCTCTGCTCTTATGTCCCTAAAATTCATCCTCCAGTGTATTTTACTAAAGCTCCAATCTGAACCTGTTCGCTCAGTTTAAATGTTCTCCATGGCTCCTGTGGCACTCTGGACTGAGTTCTGGCTTTTAAGCCTGGCTGTATGACTCTGTGTAACCTGACTCTGAGTGCGTTCTACCAGGAACTCTTCTCTCGGACTTTTGGATCCTCTAACACCAAACTACTTGTCAGTCTCTGCACGTATTGTTTTTGTCTCCATGCGTTTGCTGAAGCAGTTCCTCCCACCCAGAGTGCCCTTTCCTGCACCCTTGACCTCTCACCCACTTTGTTTAGCAAACTTCTGCTGATCATTTAAGCTTAGCTTAACTCCTCCAGCTTCATCTAACCCTCAGGGTTAATTAATTTCTTTCAGGTTCCCATAGTACCTTGCCATTTCTCCGCGCCCCCCCCCCCATGTTACAGTGATCTGAGGAAACAGTAGATTAGTGGTTAAGAGCAGACATACCAAGGGGAGTGACAGGGTCTGCCCTGGATGCAGAATAATGGGTGTATCATTGATGGAGAATGATAAGACAATTAAGAATGGACTGACAGAGTTATATCTATGCATTTCTCAGCTATCTTGGTGATAAAATACTCTTCCCCACAAAGAAAGTCTGTTCCTACCTCTACCCCTGGTTAAAATGTAGGGTCTACATTTGAACTAGTCAGCTCCATTATTTAACAGTTGGGTGATATTGGGCCCATTATTCAATTTTCTGCTCCTTGGTTCCTTCCTCTGTAAAAGGGGGATAAGAAAATTACTGCCTGGCTAGTTTGCATGATGAAAACGTAAAATAATTAATTCAAAGAACTTATAATAGTAATGGGCACTAAGTACCCTTTCCAAAAATGCTAATTGTTGTTTGCAATAAATATATTATTTGAGTTCAAGCTCCATCACTGGCTTAAAGTTGTTGCAATTATGTCTTGCTCACTAGTATGTACATGCTGTGTAGAATAATGTTTGTTGAATAAATAATCAAGTATTTTTCAAGTACATTGAAGAATATATAAATCAGAAGCAATTGCTCAGTAAATGTTTAGTGGACAAATGGGTAGTCAAACAAAAGGATGGCTGATTGAAAAAGAAGAAACTTGCATGAGAAACTCGAAGTGATTCTGCTAAGACACAGAAATAAGGATAGTAGCAGTAGAGAAAGTCAACAGGAGACTAAAATACCATTTGTGCTATTCCACTGATAAAATGTAGGGTGATTAAAACTAGAGAATCATGCCAGCCAACTGCATGCCTTGGAGAACCCTAGAGGAAAAAGAAAAATCCACCACAATATGGCATACTGGAAAATAGCAGCAGCAGGTCATTTAAGAATATTTGCCCAGTCTGAGCCCCACATTCAGAACAGAAATAAAGCTATAAAGAGGAAAATGTACATCTGCCAATCAGTCACTTAGCCCAGTCACTGTGCTAATGTTAACTGGTGTTTTCTGGCCATTGAAGCTTATTACTACTATACTAGTTCATATGTAGTGCTTAAGAATATATGACTAAGATTTGATCAGCATATTGACGATTTTCATATTTTAGGGGATGATACTCATGAACCCCTTTGAGTTATTCATGAGGTAGCTACACTGAAGCCATCAACAGGATGGATGACCATTATTGATTCAAGACTAACTCAGAAACCACTGGGATTTCCTTCCAAGGTACGCTTTCATTCATTCTCAGCTCTAATAAGTGTAAAAAATGGAACATGTCTGGATTATTTAGCTTTGCTAGGTGATATATCATCACCAGGACTCCCAAGGACCATTGGAGATGAGATTTAACTAACAAAATAAGATCTAATATAAAAAGTCCAAAGCTTGGATGACAATTATACAAGATGGGAAAAATGTCTGCCTAAGAAGTTGTGTTTCCAACTATAATCCTGGTGTCTTTACCAACTGATCCAAACTGTGACCAATCAAGGCCAGAAAAATTTACATCCTGGACATCACATCCTTCCAGCTACCAGCCCGTCCACATGCTGCCAACATGGTCGACTTGGGCTCATCTTTCCAGAGGTAAATCTGTCCTAATCTTCATATAACCTAATTTTCTATATAATCTTGGACCATATATCATATAATAAGTGAACTATCTTATAAAATCTGTAGCTGATATAAATTATTCCAGTTTTGTCTCAATGCCCCATATCTAAAATCAAGGGAATCATAAAGGATATCTTTTCAGATCATCTGTACAACAACGTATTTTCCTCCATAGCCCTTTTGTTTGAGCCTTTTCTGCTCATAAAAGATCACTACTCTGAAAATCACTTGTTGGCAAAAAAATGGGTATATAAGTTGGCAGTTATTCTGATGTCACAGAAAGACCCAAATTAGTAGGGGTTTAATAATAGAACAGTGAATTTGTCTAGGTAGGTGGCCAAAGTCTCATATGGCAACTACAGAAACACAAGAGACCATGGTTATATCTTATCTTTTGCTCTGCTATCCTCTAAATTAAGCTCTTTGTGATCCAAGATGGCTTTTTCTGTTCCAGTCATCATGTGAGACTGCATTCCCATTAGCAAGAAGGAGAAAGGAGGAAGACCAGAAGTACACCCCTTCCTTTTGACAGCTGAACCAGAAGATGCACATGGCATTTCTGCTCAATTATTGCTCAATTCCAGTTGACCAGAATTCAGTCACATTCCAGTCACACATGGCCAAAATTCTACACACACACACACACACACACACACACACACACACTACGATAGAAAAAAAGAGGAAATTGATATTGGAGGACAGGGAGAAACTTCTTTGATTCACGATTTAAAACCCTTCCTCACAGTTGGGTAAACTTTGTCTCTATGATACATTTGCAACTGAAAATAAATTATTCACTAGGGAAAAAGTAAACACACTTACCCTCTTCAAAAAAAATTAAATACAACTGACTTGGAGTTTCCCTCCCTGAGTCTTTCCTTTGCCAAGAAAAGCAAGCCCGTATTTCTGTGTTTCTTTTATAATGTAGTTCATGCCCATTTCTGCATCCTCATCACATTCCCCTTGTCTGTTTTCAAGGTCCCTTCCATCACTTCAAGCTTCTCTTTCTGTACTTCTAAGATCACATCACGGTTTTTGTCTTTATATTCTATAGTCCATGCATTTGTACTGAAAACTGAAAATTTTTAGAAGCTGTGCATCGCATTGGTAGTAAAGAAGACATGACTTAAAAATTATTTATTACTATTGGCATATATTCATTGTTCTTAGTGTTAAGTTTCATACGATCTCTTTCAAATATATCATGTACTGACACATGTTTTTTATTCTCAAGCATTTGTAGTCTACTGATGCATTAGGCAGTTCATTCACAATTACTTTAAAGTGAACCCCATCCTCCTCAATGTTTTTCACAACAGTAACAGTTATGACACACTACTGTTATTCAAACTTAGGCATTCAACTTTCTTATTGCATTGAAAGACTTAATGTTCAGTAGATTTCCATTACACTGGTACACATCATGTCATTATTCCAAAATTTGGAACCATGTTTCTACCTTTGGATGTGATGCCATCACTCTTGGTTTTATTGATTTTGAAATTTATTTTTTGATAGACATGCTCAAAAATCACAGGTATGAGTAACTTGCTAGGATTCAGCTATATGAGGCAGTTCAGACTGCTATAACAAAGCACCATAAACTGGTTAATAAATGATAGAAACTTAATTCTATGACTTTTGTGGTCTTCAAAGTACAAGGTGAAGGCTCCGAGAGTGTCTGATGAGGGCCCTATTCATAGTTATCAGCGATTTCCTCCAAAAATTGGGATTTTCCTCTTCTCTGTCCATTCTTCCTCCTTTCTTTCATTAAAGATGCTGTAAAATGATGCTGACAGCCTGATGGCTGGCAGGCAATCAGCCATGCCAGCTGAGTGCAAACCAAAAGGCTTCTAAGTCCACCAGCAAGCTAGTGCCAGTGAGAATCCATATTAGTAGCTGTCAATTTTGGCTCTACTTTAGATGTTGCGTAAGGGCACCAGTTTTGTGAGTTAATCCTCTTCAACAGAGGTTCCCTCATGTTCCACCTCCTCATCTGAAAAGAAATGCAGATTAGTGTGATTTATAGCTTGGAAAGTTTTCAAAAACCAAAGAAAGGAAGGAAAAAAGAAAGAGAGAAAGAGAAAGAAAGGAAAGTTGAATGGAGAAAGGAGAGAGCAATGAGGATGGGAGGAAGGAAGGAAGGAAGGAAGGAAGGAAGGAAGGAAGGAAGGAAGGAAGGAAGGAAGGAAGGAAAGAAAGAACAAAGAGAAAAAAGAAAGACCAAAAGGGAAAATGTGCTTCTCTAGTCTTGAATCGTGAATGAGGAGTCAAACAGCTGAAAAATTCATATCTCAAGATCTTCTTGGCAGTCATGGAATTAGAAGGTAGAACCTTTATTACTGCTATACCAATAGAATCAAATGTTTTTTCAAAATGTCCTATTTCATCAGGAAGCTCCAACTTGCAAAATTGATAGACAAATAAGTCCAATTCCTCTGCCTCCACTTCTTTTTGTGTGACACAGAGAGGGAACTGGTTAAGCATAGTTCTTGCATGCATTCAAAGATAATTTATTAGCACAATGCAGAAAGAAAAATGGTAATCATGATTTCAAGAATTGGAGAAATCCTTTGTGAATTTATATCCTCATTTGTAACTTGGTGACACACTTCTGGGGGCAGGGAGAAGAAAAAAAAAACAAGCAAGAAAATAGGTCTATCATTTCCCTTTGGGCAAAAGACAGAACATAGGCAGGGGATTACTAAGTGTGAAAAGAGAGAGGGAGTGGTGAAGAGAGAAAGTGTCACAAGGCTAGACAAGTGAAAAGAGAATCCATTCTCTCATTAATAAAAGAATGGTAAAGGCACTTGGCAGAGAGCTTTCAGGGAAAAGTACATCCTCTCACTGCAGCTAATAAAAGCTCTGCATTTCAGGTGACCTTTGAGCAGTAACAGACAGGGCAAATGAAAAGTTCCTGCAAACAGAAATAAATGTCTCCTAGAAAGAAGTGACATCCCAGAGCAGACTTTCCTGAGGTGACCACCACTGGAGACACACAATACCCTTGATAATGACCAATGCCATCTCTCTGAAGACAACACAGAAAAGAACTAGGATAACTCATCCATGGTGAACACTTCCTAGGTGCCAGGCACCATGCAATAAAATCATCAACCCATCCAGGACAGAGGCAGTGACAATTCTTCTTGCAGGCCACACTGAGGAATGACAACCAACAGAAACAACTCAGCCTGAATCTCAGGTAAACAAACAGCTAAAGAACATTGCTTTGTCCGGACATGCTGGAACAAGTTACCTGCCAGTTACATTCACATGATAATGATGTTTGCTTCTTTTGTTTGCAATTCCCTGAAGCATAGTCTTACACTGACTATGAGAAGAATAGAAAATAAGAAGTAACATTGATAAATAATTACCTCTCTATAACTGAAGACTTCTAGTAGCAACAAAAATAGGAAGCAAGGCCTGGAGGGATGGCTTAGTGGTTAAGGTGTTTGCCTTCAAAGCCAAAGGTCCCAGGTTTGATTCCCCAGGACCCACATTAGCCAGGTGCACAAGGGAGCACACACGTCTGGAGTTTATTTGCAGTGGCTGGAGGCCCTGGTGTGCCCATTTTCTCTCTTTCTCTTCTCTCTCTCTCTCTGCCTCTTTCTCTGTCAAATAAATAAATAAAAATAAAAATAAAAATAAAACATTTTTTTAAAGGAAGCAAAAATGACACTGCACAAGGTACCGTGAAACAGCCTAATTTCTCACCAATTATTAAATGAGATACTTTATGAAAAATCTTAGTGTATTGCCTGGAGAAAAACAAGTACTCAAATTATTGTAACTATTGATATTGTAATGGTGAATATCATCCATGAGGTTGTTTGATATCTATAATTCTAAAATTATCCTTATTTTATGAGGATCTCATTACCAAGAATGAATTGAGGGAAATAATGGAAGATAACAAAAAATACATAGAAAAAAAATCTCATAAAAGCATAGGTTATACCTTCAGCATGAATGGTTAAGTTAAGTCAGCAACTTTTCAATCCAGATTCAGCTGGGTAGACTAAGAAATCATGTCTGGCCTTGGATCATGTCACCTATTAAATAGGTACATTATAGGCCCAAAAAGGATGTGTGTTTGGTTCCAGTAGAAAGAACTATATTAGAGGGCAAGAGCCAGCTCACTGTATGTTCTAGGCAATAAGATTTAGCAGGACTCAGCCTGAAACATAATCAAGAGAATTGTCCAACCATGTGACTGAACATCTATGACTGATACTCAATGGTCACTAGCCATGACTCGAGGAACTAAAAAGTAGAACTTCTGTCCAACAAATGTTTCTTCCAAAAAATTTCCATTTTATGCACGCATATTAACTCTTGGGTCTACTTAGCAGAATCTTGGTAACCTCTGAAATCTTAGTATCATGGGAATCTAATAATAGAGATGTTAGCTTTCTCACCTACATAGTATAGGAAAATATGAGAGGAAAGCTATTAGAAGTGGCATTGAGTGAGCGCTCTACAGCATCTACTATATTGAGAGCAGATTCACACACTGACTAGCTGGTTAAGGCCTGTGATGATTAAATCTGGGGATTCTGTCCATGCCACATGACTAAACCTGCTCTAGGAAGTATAGTTGCCTCAGAAAAGCAGTGCTATTGGGAGCTTAATGAGCAGAAATGTAAAGACAAACATAGAAACATGTCATTTTACTAAGCTCTAGAAGTTTCTGCAGAAAATCCATTAGGTACTTCCAGCACTGAAAACTGCTCATGTCCTGGGCCTTTTCACATGATGGAAGCAAGGATCTAGCTATCTAGCCCCCTGTATCTCACAGCACATTCTGCATACCATTGCTACCAAAGCACTGGTCATCTCATTACTAAAATGAAGACTGTCAGGCTCCACCTCAGATTCTGTAACAGAAAATCTACATCAGTGGGAACCATTAGAGAAGCACTCATTACAATTTGTACTCATGAATTTCACACTCAGAGTCATTTCCATTTAGATTTGCCTCCAAGAGTTTTATTATTTAGGTCTAAATGTTGCAAGAAAAGGAAGAAAGTTAGAAACGCCTTTCTAACCTTGCAAACTGGAAGACCACAAAAAACAGAGACAGTCTGATAATGTACTGAGATGATAAAAGTACATAATTTTAACTCCATTAGCACAGTGCCATAACCTAGGTATCAACAAATGTAAATAATAATTGAATTCACACTAGGGCAAATGTTTGTGTGCAACATGGCAATAATTTCCCCACGCCAAAGGTAGAGGCAGAAGAATCTCAAGTTTAAGGTTATCCTTGGTGAGTTCAAGATAAGCCTGGCCTACATAAGACCCTGTCTCAAAAAAAAAAAAAAAAAAGGCAGAAATCAAAATAAAACAAACAAACAGAACATATAATAAATGATTGTGTGCAGAATTTTTTTCTGAGTGTCAGCAATAAGGCCTTGGGTCTGGAAAATTGTTTCCATGTATCTCCAGAAGTGGAGGTTTTAATACATCTATTGGAGGTATTAAAATACACTGTATTTATTTGAAAGCTTCATACAATGCTGTTTCCCATGGATGTTTTTAACCCTCCATAAAAATATGAAAACCAACTTCTAACATATGGAAACATTTTCATGTGGCAAATTATATGGGAACTAGAGAGAACAAGGGAGATTTGTAAATACTACCAGCTTAAATGCACCCTTTCAACTTGCATTAGAAGGGCTAAATCTTGTGTTCAACTAAAATCAGACAACACAAACCCTATTGGAAACCTTCTATGTGCTAAACTGAGTATTTTCTCATATGTTATCTGATTTAATTTTCTCAAGATTATCCTATTTTTCTATAGCTTTTAAAAATGTGCACATATGATACATGTGTATGTGTGCATGTTCATGTGTGTAAGTATGAGTGTGTGTGTATGCTATGATGAGCATGTGGAAATCAGAGGGTAACTTCTGAAGTGGCTCTTCACGTTGTTGTTCACCACTGGGCTGGCCTTTGACATTTTGGGAAATTCTCCAATTTCATTGCTGGTGTGCTGGAATTTCAGAAGCCACTGTGGCTTCTGGCTTTTACATAAGGTCTGCAGATATGAACTCTAACTTAGGAATTCAAACTTACAGGGCTAGTGATTTATCCAATGAGCCATCTCCCTAGCCCCTGGTCCACATTTTATATATCTAACATGATATTCTGGAATGTTTACACATAGAAAAATGGTTATGATATTTAATCAAATTAGTATTTCCATCTTTACACATAGTTAATTTACATTTTTAGTTTAGCAAGATCACCTCAAATGTACTATAGCAAATAAATCCTAAACACATAACATTATTATCCGGTCCTCTTGTTCATCAGACCTCTGATCATGGTCATCTTATTTGTTTGCAATTTTGTATCCATTGACCTATATTTTCTTATTTTACTGCCTTCCTATCAATACTTGGTAGTCACTAGTTTTATCATGTTTCTGTATATTTAATTTCTTTTCACCTATTCTAGAGATATGTGATATTATGCAATATTTTTTCTTCCCAAGCCTGGCTCATTCACTTTGCATTGTGCCCTTCACATTCATTCACATTACAGAAAATGATAGACTTCTTTTTTATGTATGGATGCTATTTCATTAAAGATAATACCACCACTGAAGACATGTGCTGCAATTTCTTTATTCATTCACTTGAATTATGTTGTTTCTACATGTTGGTTATTGTGGATGGTGGTAAAATAAACATGAGAAGGCAGATGCCTCTATGAGGTGCTGATATAAGTTCTTTTGGATGCATACCAGAAATAGAATTCCTGTACTCACAATGAGATGTCACATCACACCAGTTAGAATGACTATTATAAAGAATGCCAAATGTCCGAGAGGGTATGGAAGATAAAACAAACCCTTGTACACTGTTGGTAGGAATGTTGATTGATATGTTAATTATGGAAAACAGCATGGCAATGCCTTTAAAAATTAAAAATATGGCTAGGAGGTTGGCTCAGTGGATCAAGAACTTGCCACACAAGTATCAGTCCCCAAGTTCAGGAATCCAGAACCCACATAGAAAGCCAGACCATGCAGCAGGTGTTTGTAATCCCACTGGTTTATGGTGAGGTGAGTGGGAGAGAAAGGAGAATCCCCAAGAACCTCATGGGTGAGCTAGCTTGGCCAGCAGAGCAGCTTACGACAAGAGACCCTGTCTCAAACAAAGTGAAAGGCCAAATCTGACACCCCAAGTTGTTCTCCAACCTCCATACACATGTGTGGACCTACACACATACATAGAATTAAAAACAGAGGCAAAGATTTTTTTTAATTTTATTTTACAGTTGAAAACATAGAATCCCCCAAAGACTAAGCCATGTGCCACAGAGCCAGGCTTCCTGAAGGGTCCCACAACTCTTCAGTCAGCCATGCTCCCAATTCATACTGATTCTTGCTCAGTACATTACCACTAATGACACAGTACATCTTATAGCAAAGTGAAGTTTCAACTAAAAACACTGTCTCACTTGACCTTAGTGACAGCACTCAGCTCCTGACAGAGGGTGATGTCATTGTTTCACAGTGGGACAGTGGATTCCTTGCCTCTTCATGGGCCACCAAGCTCACAACAGCAGAGCCAGCATTAGGGCACAATTCTGACTCTAAAAGCATGTTCTCCTTGTTGTCTCAGAACTTAGGAAGGAGGAAATGATATCTTCAGTTAAATAACCTGCAAGGCATTTCCTAAGCTTCACCATGATCTGGAAAACTAGGAAATATCGTATGATAATGGCTTAAAAGAAGTTGAAGAGCTCGGCATGGTGGCACACAATTTAAGACAGGAGACTGAGGAGAATCACTGTTTGAGACCAGTCTAGGCTACAGAGATTCAGGCCAGCCTGGACTAGCATGAAACCCTATCTAAAGAAATAAATAAATAGAGGTTGAAATTGTTCAGTGCCAGAAGTGATTTAAACCCAAGTCTGTAAGACAGTGACATCATTACTTATTCCACTGTGTCATTTTAAGTAGAAAGGGCTAAGATGATGAACGTACAAATATCTCTTACCAAAATCTTCTATTCGAAAATTTCTGGTTGTGATCACAAGGACGTTCAAAATGGCTATTGTCAAGTATGGAACTAGAGCAAGCAAATACAGACAAACATCTTTCAGTGAGTTCCATACTGTCAAGTTTGTACCTGAAGAAATAAGGTGACTGGCCTGCTCATTCTAAAAGCAGTTGGCATCCCTATGAATTTCCACTACAGGGCTAACTTCAAATAACTGTGTTCTCTGTTCCATTTGCCCAGCCTCCTTCTTGGCAGTGGGGCTCTTGAAGAACAAGTTAGGAACAGATAGGTGGAGTCAATAGGACCGGGCACTTAAAATTAATAGCAAATGGATAGAAAATTGGACAGAGAAGAACTTGTGTACTGAATAAGAACAGTATGGAAAACAGTATTTTCACAGACATTTTGAAAACTGCAATTGCTATAAAATAGGTGAGATTTTTTTTCCCCAAGAGAGGAAGCAATGAAATATTTGCTCTGTTAACCAATATCTCAAGCAAAGAAGATGAATGATCACTGAGACTTGCGACTTTAAAATATTTTCACACATAAACCTCATTTTATATCAGGCAATATAACATTTTAATCTGATTATTTGGTCCACTGTTGACTTTTAATATATTTGTATTTTAATGAGCTAAATTGAACAGAGTTAAGAATTATTGTTCTTTTTAAATACGTGGGAAATCAAAACTCAATAAAGATAAGTAACTTCCTTGATGTAAGTGTAAATGTTTAACATTTAAATTATTTTACTCTTTTGTGGGTCTTATAGAAGCTATTCAAATATATACTATTATCAAGAAAATATTAGGCCACATGGCTTACAGCAAGAATGGCTATGTTTTTACTAGAGAAATGGCTTAACAGTTAAGGTGCTTGCCTGTGAAGCCTAAGGACCTAGGTTCAATTCCCTAGTACCCACTTAAGCCAGATGTATAAGCTAGTACATGTGCCTGGAATTTATTTGCAGTGGCTAGAGGCCATGGTGCACTCATTCTTTCTCTCTCTCTCTTTCTCAACCTTTCTCTCTCTCCCTCTCTTTCTCTCAAATAAATAAATAAGATATTTTTAAAAGTGTTATTTTTTTCATTATGTACCACCATTTTAGTGAGAAAACTTGTACTTCTTTATTTTTGGTTTCTAGGATAGAATTTCTGGAAAGCCCAGACCTAGATTTCCAAATGATCCTTATATATGAATCTGTGTTTCTGTCAAACTTATCTTGTTTCCTGTACCAGATTTTCATAATTTAATAAAGTCAAATGAGAATACATGCAAATTGAAAAGTGTTGTTTTAATATCAGCTGATACCAGCAAGGTGCATCTAGTAATTTCTTTTACAAAACAAAAATAAAGGGGGCTGGAGAGATGGCTGAGTGGTTAAGGCACTTGCTGTGAAGCCTACGGACCCAGGTTCAATTTCCCAGAACCCACATAAGGTACATGCCCATGGAGGTGAATGCATATGAAATTCATTTGCAATGGCTAGAGGTCCTGGCATGCCCATTCTCATTCATTCTCTCTCTCTCTCTCTCACTTTCTCTCTCTCTTTCTCACTCCCCCCCTCTCTCTCCCTCTTTCTCTTATAAATAAATAAATGAAAAAATTGTCTATTCAATAAATAATGTATTATCACAAACTCAGGTGCAAACTGGCTCATTGGTCAGTAATCCAATGTGCTTATATCAAAGAGGGGCAGAGCCAGGGGAATCCAGAACCTAAGGGCCAACTAGACTGGCACATATGTAGTGGTGGGGGTGGGGGAGGGACCAACAAGAAAGACCCTACCTCAGGCAGAGTAGGAGAAGACAAATGCCTGGTGGTGGTCCTCGGGCCTCCAAAAGCATGCCCACACACACCATATACATCCACACAACATCCACATATTACCAAATGCAAAGACAAATTTATAGGACTGGGGAGATGGCTCAGTGGTTCACAGTGCTTGCTTACAGATACAATTGACAAAACTACTACCATATTAGAATATCCTATAAAATAGGTTGGAAGTTTGGAGTTAGATGTTTAAAGGATAGTCACATGTTTCAGAAGTATAAAATTTTAAGTAAAAAATCTTCATAAAAATCTTTTATCAAAAAAATCTTTTGTAAAAAATATTTTATCAAAATCTATGTACCCAAGCATAATTCTTTTTCAAAATAATCAATTTTCATATATGGTAGACTCAGTCTTAATATCTAATATATTTTTAAAAGTTAATTAACATCTGAAGTTTTCATACAGGCATATATTGTATCTTTATCCCTATGCTGCCTACCTTCTCTTTTCTTGTCCCCCATTTAGTTCCCTTTATTCCCCTAAATGCTTTCACTTCTACTTTTACTTCACAGATAAACATATGATTTTAGTATCTATATAAAATTTAGGAGCCACAAATGAGAGAAAACAGAATATTTGTCCTTCTGAGAATGGATCAATTTGCTTAATGTGATTATCTCTAGTTGCACCTATTTTCCTGAAAGCAACTTAATTTCATTCTTTGTTATGGCTGAAAAAAAATATCTTATACCCTCTATCTTTAAAAACCTACTACTAACCAGGTATGGTGGTACATGCTTGTTACCCCAATACTTAGTAAGCTAATATAGGAGAATTTTAAGTTCAAACTCAGCCTGGGCTACAGTGGCAACAAAGTGACAAAGTTACCAAGAAAGAATATGTACTATATTATAATTAGGTGACATAGCTATTTCTTGAACGTCTGATAGTATACAGGTTAAAAGTCATGCATAATTCCATTTTACAGATGAGGAATTTGGTTAACTAACTTGTCCAAGATGATGAAAATATTTGACACAGCCATAAATTAACGCACCCCAAGTTTTCCAGTTCTCTTTCCTATATTCATTTTCTCTAAGCTTTTCTGGAACTTTCAAGATCGACTGATATATGAATCCAAATTTAAAATCTTTTATTAATGCTTTAACTTCTCGTGTTTACTTAGAATTAATTTCTCTGTACTGTGCACCTTTACTTAAGGATTAAGTTATTAAAATCAACACAACAAAGATCTTTTGGTGTTAGGGTGACCCTTTCTTTAAAATGTCACTCCCAAAGCAACAAGAAGAATAAATATCAGAAAGCAAGTTTTTTTTTTTTTTTTTTTTTTTACAAAACTAAGAAATATCTCTAATCTCAAATTATTGTACATGATTAATAGATGCCCAAGTGTGGAGTTAGCTCAAGAAGAAACCTGTAACCACAGATCTTAAAAATATCAGGCAGGTTGGAGAGATGGCTTAGCAGTTAAGGCACTTGCCTGCTAAGCCCAAGGACCCATGTTCGACTCTTCAGATCCCACATAAGCCAGATGCACAAAGATGAGGCAAGAGCAAGGTTGCACATGCCCACTAGGTAACACAAATGTCTGGAGTCAATTGCAGTGGCTGAAGCCCTGGCTTGCCAATTCTCTCTGTCTGTCTCTCTGTCTGTCTGTCTCTCTCTCTCTCTCTCTAAAATTAAAAACAGATGTCATTTTATGATTACCATCATAAAAATAGGTTGTATGCTATGAGAAGCAAGTAATAATCACCATGTTTCTAGAAAAGCAAAGGGAGGAAGGAGGTGCTCAGACAACAGAGTAGCAGAAAATGAGCAAATACACAAGCTATTTTTTTAAGAGGTAACCAATTGATGAATTATAATTGAATGCAAAGCATGAGGTTGAGGAAACAACAATGTATAGACTTAAAAAAGCAGCTACCCAGCTGGAGAGATGGCTTAGCAGTTAAGGCGCTTGCCTGTGAAATCTAAGTACTCATTTTTGAGTCTCCAGGTCCCACATAAGCCAGACACACAGAGATGTAAGTGCACAAGGTCACACATGTACTCAAGGGGGCACATGTATATAGAGTTCCATTGCCGTGGCTGGAGGCCCTAGTGTGCCAATGCTCTCTCTCTCTCTCTCTCACACATAAAAAAGGCAGTCTGTTGGGCTTGCCTTAAACAACAACAACAAAAAAAAAACCCAACTACCATATACATGTGCACGTGCCAATGCATACACAAGAAGAAAGAAGGAAGGAAGGAAAGAAAGAGATGACAGATGGATAGATTAGATAGATAGACAGATTAGATAGACAGGTAGACATATGATAGATGATATATTAGATAGATGATGATAGATAGGTACATACATAAATACATACATACAAACATAGATTATAGATATAGATAGATGATAGATATATAGATGATAGATGATTGATATAGATAGATATAGATAGATGATGATTGATAGATATAGATAGATGATAGAAAGATATATGATAGATAAATAGGTGATAGATAGATACATGATGATAGATAGATATACATAGATGATAGGAAGATAGATGATCAATACATGATAGATAGATAGATAGATAGATAGATAGATAGATAGATAGATAGATAAATAGATATAGATATAGATAATAGGGAGATGAATAATAGATACATGATAGATGACTGATAGATATAGATGATAGGCAGATGATAGATAGATAAAAGATAGATAATTAGATAGATAATAGATGATAGATATAGATGATAGACAGATAGATAGATAGATGATAGATAGATGATAGATAGATAGATAGATAGATAGATAGATAGATAGATAGATAGATAGATAGATAGATAGATAGATAGATAGATAGAAAACCTCATAGAGAAACAGACTCTGAACAAGGCCTTCATAGATAAGGAACTGCAATGTGAAATAGAAAGCAGTCCTTTGAGTTGAGACCACAGCTTGCTTTGTCTCCCATAATCACACAGCTCCAGAATTCAGTCACTCACTTCATTCAAGTAAGCAATATTTCAAACAGAGCCAAAGACTAAGATAAAAAGAAAAAAGTGACAAAAATTGTCTTTTCCTCTTCTCAAAAAGACATACATCTAAAAGATTCGTTGAAAATGTCAACAGGGCTGGGAATGTAGTTTAGTGGTGTAGCTCTTCCTTAGTATGCATGAGGCCTTGGGTTTTATTCCTAGGTGTGAGAACACGTGTGCACACACACACACACACACACACACACACAATGTTGTTAGCAAGCAGAGGAAAATCATGATGAAATCTACTGTCATGAGTCAAAGAAAAGAAAAGAATAATCAAAGAATCCAAAAGAAAGATACAAGAGTTTAGGAAAAATATAGTGAAGAAACAGAATAAAAATAATATTACAGGTCAGAGCTAAGACACAAAGTAAAGGAAACACAAAAACATTAAAGTGATACAGACTACATTATAAACAGTGCCTAAGAAGAATAGAATCCCCTGAAAAGAGAAAAATTAGGGTAGGTAAGATTTCATAAAGCAAACATATAAAATGGCAATGAAAAATTTATATAGCTTAGGAACAATTATGTTGATGAAAATAAACAAAATGCATTGTTGATACCTATGGTCCATGTTCCTAAAGGAAAGCACACAACAAGAAAGAAAAATCAAGATTCCTAGAAAGCTTGCAGAAAGAAATACATGAATCTATATAATATGTGTCATTCTGTCTGAAAAAGTCAATTTATTATAACTAAAAAATATTTCAATAATGCTACTATATTTGGAAAATAAACCTGTAAGAATTCAAGCAAAAATATTGTTTATAATAATGACGCCCACTAAGCTGATTTCTCTATGGCAATTTTTAAGAATAGAATATAGTGAACTTGTTTGAGAAAAACTTTAGAAAAATAAATGATTCAAGTGCAAGGCAAAAGAAAATCAATTGTAAATTTGCCAAACTCAAAAATATTAATTATAATTAGATTGCTTTAAAAATGCTGCTAGAGCCTGGTGTGGTAGCACACGCCTTTAATCTCAGCATTGGGGAAGCAGGGTAGGAGGATTGCCATGAGTTCGAGGCCACCCTGAGACTACATAGTGAATTCCAAGTCAGCCTGAACTACAGTGAGACCCTACCTCAAAAAAACAAAACAAAACAAAAAAAAAATCATGCTGCTAGAGGGCTATAGAGATGGTTTAGTAATTAAGGTGCTTGCCTGCAAAGGCTAAGGACCCAGCTTTTACTCCCTAAAACCCACTTAAGCCAGATGCACAAGGTGACACATGTGACAAGGTGGTGCATGCAGTGGCTAGAGGCCCTGGCATGCCAATTCTCTCTCTCTCTCTCTGTCTCTCTCACACACACACAACTCTCACTCTCAGTCTCTCATTAAAAAAAAAAAAGTCCTTCTGGGAGAAAAACCATAGGCACATTGATAAATAAATTTTAAACGCACTATAAATTGTCTATCTGGTAGTGATCCTCGAATTCAGTTAACCACAACTCTGATGTATACATTTATATCTATATGTGTGTTTCTAATATATATTAAACATTATGCATATTTTATGATTATAAGATAACATATGTATGAACTGAAAAGAAAATTAAGAAAATAAGGGCAAGAGAAAATTTTTAAATATGCTATTTTCCATCATTGTTTAGTAGATATTGTCTTTAAAATATAGAGAATTGAGTGTTTTGTAAAATTATAACAATAAAGGTAACAATATAAGAAAACTTAAAACTGAGTATAAGACTAAACAAGTATCAAAAATAATGTAAAATTTATTAGGTAAATGTTTTTCAATGATGAGTTGGAAAAGAATGGTTAGTTAGATTAAATTATTATTGACTAAAGCCATTAGTAATAATATAAACCTGACAAAAACACCTAACAAAATGACTAATAAAAATAAATCAAAACTGAATAAGACATTTAAGAAACTGTAAAGAACAGTAAGTTATATTCTTATAAAGTAATATTCAATTGAGGAAGCAAAACAGAAAGAATCTTCCATACTGATAGATGTTAGATGTTTCCATCCACAACAAGTACTAACATAGCTATTCAAATTTGTAATAATAATAATAAATAATAATAATAATAACTTGGAGTCATAAAAGGTGACTCAGAAATATATTCATGCCAAGAAATTTTTAATTTATTTCTTAAAAACCTGACAAGTAAAAAAAAAAGAAGACAAAGAAGATTGTAAAATGTATTAAAGCATATTTAATTAACTGGAATTAATTTATACTTTACTCTGAAAAAAGAGAAAACACATTTATTCTGGGATTTTTTTGATGTAGCATTCTTTTTTTTTTCTGTTTTGGTTTGTCAAGGTAGGGGTCTCATTCTAATGCAGGCTGACCTGGAATTCACTATAGTCTTAGGCTGGCCTTGAACTCACAGAGATCCTCCTACCTAAGCCTCCCGAGTGTTGGGATTAAAGGCATATGTCACCACACCTGGCACATTCTTTTGTATTTGAAATAATAGTTGTGCAAGGTTATGGGTTACAGTTGTATATATAGATGATTGGATATATATATAGAGAGAGAGAGAGAGATTTATAGTTATGTATCTGTATCTATGTATCTATGTATATATATATTTGCTAAAGATCAAGTCAGTGTAATTATTTCTTTTTCCAAAACACAATTTCTTTTTTTTTGTTTTGTTTTGTTTTGTTTTTTGAGGTAGGGTCTCAATCTGGTCCAGGCTGACCTGGAATTAACTATGTAGTCTCAGGGTGGCCTCAAACTCTCGGTGATCCTCCTATCTCTGCCTCCCGAGTTCTGGAATTAAAGGCATGCGCCACCACACCCGGCCCCAAAACACAATTTCTTTACATGAGAACTTTCAAAATCTTTCTTCTGGCTTTTTGAACTATAAAGTGCAATACTATTACCAATTACTAATACTCATCCTACTGTACAATAGCATACCAGAAATTCTTGCTCATATCCAGAGAAAACTTATTGACCATCGATTACTTTTCTCTACTCCTTTCTCCTTCCTCCTCTGTGTTAACAACCATTCTACTCTCATTTTTAAAAATTTTTTGTTGTTTTTTGATATAGGGTCTCATGCTACTTTGGTTACTATAACTTAATTCTATGTTTTGAGATAATGTGATGCCTCTAGCTCTCCTTTTGCACAGGATTGCTTTGTCGTGGAATGTCCTTATTTCTCCATCAACTTGGATAGATAGCTTTGCAGGATAAAGTAATCTTAGTTGACAGTTTTTATCTTTCAGAATTTGGAATACATCACTCCAAGCCCTTCTGGCTTTTAAAGTTTGTGTTGAGTAACCTGCTGTGATCCTGATGGCCTTGCCTTTGTAGATCACATGCTTTTTCTCTCTAACTGGTTTCAATATATTTTCTTTGGTTTGTATTTTTAGTAGTTTAATTGTAATATAGTGAGGAGAGGTCCTTTCTCGGTTTTGTTTGGTGTTCTAAAAGCTTCTTGTATCTGCATTGGCATTTCTTTCCCAACTTGGGGAAATTTTTCTTCTCTGATTTTGTTGAAAATGCCTACTAACCCTCTGGATTGAAATTCTTCTCCTTCTACTATATCCTGAATTCTTATGTTTGATCTTTTCATAGTGTCCCAGATATCTTGGAATTCCCATTCATACCTTTCTATTTGCTTGTCTTTCTCTTTGTTGCACTGTATTAGGTCTGCCACTAGTCTTCGACTTTAGTATTCTGTTCCCTCCTTCATACCTTCTACTAGTGAGACTTTCCACAAAGTTTTTTATTTCATTGACTGTGTTCTTCAGAGATAGGATTTCAGCCTGGTTTTTCTTCAGTATTTCTATATCCTTACTCATGTCCTATAATGACCTTTTTATTTCATTAAGCTGGTTTCCTGTGTTCTTTTTCAGGAGTTTGTTTTCTTCTTTAATTCCTTTTTTTCTCTGATTCCTTTCATTTCTTTGAGTATAGATAACACTATTCTTTTGAAATCTTTGTCAGGAATTTCATCTAAAACAGTCTCACTGGCAAACATTTCTGATGGATTTATAATTTTTGGTAGGATTTCATTATCTTGTTTCTTTGTGTTTCTTGTATTATAATGCAGTGATTTTTGCATCCTGAATTGATTTGATGCTTGGGTTTTCTACTTATCTGCAGTGTTCTTAGATGTGGTGATTTACCTTTATATACTTTCAGTATGTGAGTTTAAGGTGCCAGGTGTAGCTCTTGTACCCCAATCCAGCTGCAGAAGTAATCCTAGGTGTTGAGTTTGCTTGCTAAACAAGTATTCTAGTGGATTGGGTGGAATAATGTACTGGCAAATTCAAAACTTCAACTGAGCAATATACACATTTAATAAAAACCAGCACAGGGTTTACAAAGGTAGGGATTAAAACGAACAGATAGTCTTATAAGGCCAAAATCCCTAAGGGTGTGTGTTGTACTACACCCTTAATCCTGTCAGCTAGGAGGTGGAGAATCTGTTCTGAATTGAGTTCCAGGTCAGTGTGGATCTTGATCAGACCTGCCCCCAATAATGACAGAAGAAAAGACAAAGGCCCTATAAATCTGTAAGCATTAAAGGCAGCAGTATTCAACTCCCAAGTGCAGCTTATTTGAAAATAATAAAGCCAACCAAAAATATGTGACCCATAACCTGCCCTGACAGGCCTATGTTTTTTTTTTGTTTGTTTGTTTTGTTTTTTTTTTGTGAGTCTGCCTCGTTATCTTTTGGCGTGTCTTCCAATCTCACTAATGCTGAGTGCCCACCTGGAACTCTCAGTGTTGTGCTGTGGAGCTGGAGCTCTGCTCAGCTGTGCTGGACATGCTTTTACTGGGGGCTGAATGCTAGAGGTTCTTGGTTCTGGTGTTTGGGAGATGGGAGAGTTCAGGAAGCCGATAGTCGCCCTATATCTCTGTCAGTAGCTCCTTAGTTGATCTCAGCTGACTTTCCTTTAGATTTCTTGACTCTGCAAGGAGGCTGATGAGGTTGGAAAGTCCCCTTGTTTGGTCTTGCCGCTCAGTGCACCTGGCAGGTGGTGCCAGGCACTCGGACCGCAGCCACCTTGATTGCAACTGGGGCTGTAAGCTCTTCAGTGGGATTCTGGCCATTTTCTTCCTATCTGGTGGATCTTGGTCTCTCCCACTTCTCCACTGTGTCGAAGAAAAACCTATACTCCTGCACTTTTCAGAAGTAGAGTGTATTTTGCTGTGGTTTTGCTTAAATCCCTCCCTGGGCTGGTTTGGCATGGCTCCTATGCTTCCATCTTACCTAGAAGTCTGGACTTCTTTGTCTATTTAGGATTTTGTGATTCTATATGAAGTTTATGAGCTTTTTTAAACAATAAATTGTTTTCATTTTTTTATTTATTTATAAGACAGAGGGGAGAAGAAGAATGAATGGGTTCACAAGGACTTCCTGTCACTGCAAATTAACTCCATAGGCATGCCCCACTTTGTGTATCTGGCTTTATGTAGGTACTGTGGAATCAAACCCAGGCCATCAGGCTTTGCAGACAAGAGCCTTTTACCTCTCTACCATCTCTCTGGCCCTAATAAGCTTTTATAAATATTTCTATGAATAATGACATGAGTATTTTGATAGAGTGTACACTGAATATACAACTTGCTTTAGGATGCAGATTCATTAAACAATATTCTTTCAACCTATTAATGTGAAATCTTTCCACTATTTCAGTATCTTTACTAACTAGTCACAAAATTTTCACAAAATTGTTTTTCTGTTTAATCACACAGAGAATGCCAATGAACTAGAAATAGAAAGAAACTTCCTCAAGTGAATAAAGTACATCAACATGGAAAACCGCTAGCTGATACCATACATCATCATGAAATACTGAAATCTTTCTCAACAAGATCAACAAGAAGGCAAGAATGTCCACACCAGACACATTCAGTATTGAAGTGAAGGTCTTATTTATAGCAAGAAATACAAGACATTCAGATTAGAAAACAAATAAAAATGATCTGTTTTTCTTTTTACAATTTTATTCATTTATTTGTAAGCAGAGAGAAAGAGAGTGAGAGAGAGAATGGGCATGCCAGGGCCTCTAGCCTCTTCAAACTAACTCCAGATGCATATGCCATTTTGTACATGTGACTTTACATGGGTACTAGAGAATCAAACCCAGGTCCTTAGGCTTTGCAGGCAAGCACCTTAACTACTGAGCCAGCTCTCCAGCCCAAAAGCAAGCTCACAGGCTCCAAGCAGCCCCAATCTAGCAGTAGGGAACTAGGACCAGTGAACTGGCAGGTGGGGAAAGAACCAGGAGCTCTGGCCAACCCACTCCCTGCTCACCCTCCTGAACAGGGGATCTGGGAGTTGGGGACCCCAGGCTATTCAATCAGGGAGGTGGAGCAAGGGGCCTGCTTTCTCCAGGCAGCACCAAGCCAGCAGCAGGGGAACTGATGGTCATCTTTTAATGTTAAAAAGCCTCTAATATAATTCTACATCCACTCAATTTTTGTAAAATTTACTAAAATAAGAGCCAATTATTGGACGTGAGGAGAAACTGACAGATGATTTCATCAAACTTACAAATGAAACACTAAAAGTTCTACCTTACAAAAAAACACAAAAAGATTTTGTAATGTAGAAATAAGACAAGGATTAAAGAATGTTCACCACAGGGCTGGAGAGATGGTTTAGTAGTTAAACGCTTGCCTGTGAAGCCTAAGGACCTGGGTTTGAGGCTCGATTCTCGAGGACCCATGTAAGCCAGATACCCAAGAAGGCATATGCTTCTGGAGTTTGTTTGCAGTGGATAGAGGCACTAGCATACCCATTCTCTCTCTATCTGCCAATTTCTGTATCTCTCTCTCTCAAATAAATAATTAAAAATAAATATTATTTTTTAAAAAGAATTCTCAGTATTGGATGAATCCAAAACTAATACAGTATAACATTCATATAATCAAGTATATATGAGAAGATATCTCATTTTAATTTGCATATGTGTATGATGTGTATGTATATATATGGTCAAGTGGGTGAATATAAACATACATGTGCCATAACATGAGTGTGGGGGTCAGAGAACAACCTGAGTGTTGGTCCTCACTTTCCACCTTATAAAGACTGAGTCTCTCACGCATGCCCAGCTTCTGGGGATTCTTCTGCCTCAACTTCCTGTCTCACAGGAAGGCTGTGTGCTGGAATTACAGATGCTCTCCACTGCGTCAGACTTTGCATGAGTTCTGAGGGTCTGAATACAGGTCTTCATGCTTGTACAGCAAACACTTTCACTCACTGAGCCATCTCCTCAGCCAAAAGATAATGTTTACAATAGGATAACATAACCATAAGCATAAAATATTTAGAAATAAACTTAATATATTCCCCCAAATTTAGGAGACCTTAAGAAGGTTTTAATGCATGGATGATATGCAAGTACCAGATAGACAAAACATTGGGAAGGCATATAATATAATTTACTCTATTTGTAGATTTAGACTTTTTTTTAGGTGGGGTCATATTCTAGCTCAGGCTGGCCTAGAATTCACTCAGGAACTCACAGAAATTCTCCTACCTCTGCCTCCTGTGTGCTGGGATTAAAGGTATGTGCCACCACACCCAGCAGGAGAGTGAGAGAATGAGTAGACAAGGACCTCTGGCCACTGCAAACAGACTCCAGACACATGTGCCACTTTGTGCCTCTGGCTTTATGTGGGTACTTCGCTGGCAAGTGCCTTAACCACTAAGCCATATCTCTAGCTCAAGAGTCATATTTTGATATAAATATAATATCATGGTTCTATGTTCAGATTTTGAAACTGACATTGCAAATTCAGGGTTATGGGAAACCTGGGGTATACACAGAAAATTGGGGATGATTGAAAATAATTGAAAAAGTTCGCAGCCAGTCTTACCCTTGGCAAAGCCTCATTCAACACACTTGATTGGTTTTGTTACAATCTTCCACACCATTTCTTCTAAACTTACCACAGTGGACTCTTGTTTATCAGTGAAAAAAATGTGAAGGGATAGGGAAAGGCCCAGAGCAGAAGAAAACAGAGGAGGAAAGAATAAATGTCAGGCCAAAGGGTTCTAGAAAAGGTCTGGAAGGGAAAGTCAGCCAAGTTCAAATATTGACAACATTTAAGATGGTGATTTCAATTTTGTTCATACAGAAACAGAAAAGGAAAGAAAGGGGTCATTGCTGCCTTCCCACTCACAGAAGGCAATCAAGCACTAAGGAATAAAGAGAGAAAAGACATTACATAATGACTTTCCACCTGCAGTTTCAGATGAAGAAAGAGGATAGTCAGACAACCTAGGATTGGGTCCAGAACAGATGAGAAGCAGATAAACATCTGAATGGAAACTGAATGTCTTTGGAAATAAAGGAGATACCACAGAAGAATCCAGCACAGGACAGACCTTAGTAGATCAGCTCTTAAGCTCTTTTCACCTTCCAGTGCTCACTGAGCCCTGCCAAATGAATCCCCCATGTAGACGTGAGGAGAGTGATTTCAGGGGCTGCTCAGCAGCTCTCAGTGGTCACGTTGCAGTTTTTGCCTCATTCCTGAGAGGCCTACCTCAGCATCTGCACCTTATTCAGTGTTAATACTCTTCAGACTCAGCAAAGCTATGGAAAAGCCCTGCCTAGTCTTTCATCTCCCTTGAAGCTCAGTCCCTATTGTATGGTCTGGGAAGGAAAGGGTCTGGGAAGATGAAAAGTAAATGCATCTGTTCCTTCATTATTTGGACAAATGCTTATTGGCTAGCCAAGTATGTACCATGGACTATTCTAAGTACTTGTGAAATAAAGATAAATTAATGTTCCTTAAGGCACACCAATCTAGTAAAGAGAGAGAAACAGATAATTAATTACATAAAACAACATACCAAAATGATCATCATAGCATCAACATGGTGGAGACACTGGCCTTTGCTGGTACATTATTATTGACTACCCTGTAATGTGGGAAAACTTAACTAATAAAATGTTGAAAGGACTTGTATAGTACAATGTAACGAGTGCATACTAGTGCTAACCCTAAATTGGGCTTATTTGATCAGTGAGGAAGTCACCATTTTTCTCATGACTATTAATGGGTGAAACAAAAACTGAGCTTTATAGTCCGATAAGTTTGGTAAGAGTTAAATAAGTGAAAGTATTTTCATTGCTTCATTTGCTGACATCTCTAAAATGATCTGTGTAGCATGATTCTTTGAAGTTGGATATAATATATAGAACTTTCCAAGCTTATTTGACCATGGGACTCCTGCTCTCCTCACTTGCCCTGGGTACTTATTAGCATTAAAGTTTACTTGTTGTGGTGGTTTGATTCATGTGTCCCCTATAAACTTAGGTGTTCTGAATGCTAGCTTCCTAGCTGATAGAGATTTAGAAATTAATGCCTCTTGGAGGCAGTGTATTGTTGGGGGTGGGCTTATGGGTATTATAGTTAGTCTCCCCTTGCCAGTGTTTGCTGTTGTCCATCTGATGTTGGCCAGGAGGTGATGTCCACCCTCTGTTCATGCCATCGTTTTCCCCTGCCATCATGGAGTTTTCCCTTGAGTCTGTAAACCAAAATAAACCTTATTTCCCACAAGCTGTTCTTGGTTGGATGATTTCTGCCAGCAATGTGAACCTGACGACTGCAGTAGTAATGTTGGTACCCAGGAGTGGTGTCATTTGCTGCTGGACACCTGAGTGTGTGGCTTTGGCCTTTTGGAGCTGACTTTCAAGAGGAATGTGGAAGGACTTGAAACCTTGGCCTAAGAGATGCTTTGCAGTGCTATAAGTACAGCTTGATGGACTATTCTGGTCAGAGTTGAAAGACCTATATGCAGTAAGAACTATGGACTATGAGGTTTAGCTTGTGAGGGTGAAAAAGAGCTTTACCTGGACTGGGCTAGACACAGATTGTGTGAGAGGCTTGCTGTTATGCCTGTGTCCTGAGAATTCTTGCAGGGTTGCATTGTTTAGAAATGGACTGGTGTGAGCAGAGGAATATGGCACAGACAAAATGAAATCTTTGGGACAAAATTTCTGCCCGTTCAGCTGCAATTGTATGAGAGATTACAAACACTGAGGTTGGGCCAGCTGACCTGCATTGGGACAACAGAAAGAATGCAGTCTTTTGAAGGTGCCTGAATGCTGAAGGAGTGTCCTGCTCTTCAAAGTCTGCTTTATTCCCCCCTGTATTAACAAATTGGCACCCTACCTGGTATTATAGAGTATAAGAAATGCAGGAAAGAGAGGGTCATTGAATTTGCAAAATGCTTTTGTGTTTTGGAAATGCCCACGGGCAGTGTGAAGCAGAATTCCCTGCATGGAGACTCAATGGAACTGTGAGGATGAACCATGGGTTGCAGTGGAGACCCAGTGGAGATGCAGGACCACAAGATGGCTGCTAAGGAGAGCTGCTGGCCTGGATAAAGTTTTCCAGGACTGTGAATAACCTAGCTAGAGGGGCAGAATTAGAACTCCAGAGACTTGTCATTGGTTAGAATTATTGGATTGGAGATTTGTCACTGACTAGAGTTGTTAGACTTGGAGCTACAGAGTTTGATGCTTCCCCTGGTTGTTTGTTTATCTTGTTATTTATCTTTTATTTTTCTTGTATTGGCTGAATATTTCTTTGGTATGCTCAATGCTATCTTTTGCAGTGTGAATGTTTATACTGTGTCATTATGCTTTTGGGGGGGGGTTCTGGTATTATGGCTCAGTTAAAAGATCTTGGACTATTGAATGTTTGAACAACGTGGGAATTGATAAAAAACTATGGGGACATTCAAAGTTAGACTGAATGCATTGCATTTTACATCATGGATGATTATCAGTTATGGGGGCCAGGGGCAGAATGTGGTGATTTGATGCAGGTGTCCCCCATAAACTTAGGTGTTCTGAATGCTAGGTTCCCAGCTGATGGAGATTTGGGAATTAACACCTCCTGGAAGCAGTATATTGTTGGGAGTGGGCTTATGGGTAGTATAGCCAATCTCCCCTTGAGAGTGTTTGGCAGAGTCTCCTGTTACTTTTGTCTACCTAATGTTGGTGAGGAGGTGATGTCCACCCTCTGCTCATGCTGTCTTTTTCCCCTGCCATCATGGAGGTTCCCCTTGAGTCTGCAAGCCAAAATAAAACTTTTTTTTCCCCACAAGCTGTTCTTGGTCAGGTGATTTCTGCCACCAATTACATAAGTATTATATAAGTAAAACCACAGCACTGTCTACTCCTTTTCAGCTCAGAATGTAAACAAAAACATACTTTTCTCATGCATGGTGGTTTAAATAAATGACCATTGGCTCATTGATTGAGGAGCCAGATATTGCAGTTACCTTTTTGTTGTTGGGGCAAAACACCTGACCAAAAGCAGCTTATGGGAGGAAAGGGTTTTTCTCAACTTACAGTTTTGAGAGGAAGCTTCATCATGGTGGGGAAAGCACGGTAGAGCAGCAGGAAACTGGCCCACATCTTGTCACAGTAGCTTGGAGGGGCCATAAGAGAAAGCTAGCTAGTGAACACCCAATACAGCCAGACTAATAAGCCTCAAGGTCCATCTCAGTGACACACCTCCCACAGCCTTTAGGCTCCACCAGCTAGGGATTAAGTATGAGGTTTAATTACAGACACAGGAGGCTGTGGGGTACATTTTACATTCAAACCATCATACTGGCCCTTTGAAGATGAATATAACACTTACGCATCTTAGGAAAGTATGAAGAATGGAAGCATTGCCATGGACTGTTTTATGCCTAATGACTTACTTCAACCATATGCATGTCTCAAACCTAAGAACTCTGGAATTCAAACCCTGGAATGAACTCTGCAGACAGCTTCATTCAGATGAACTTCAGACCAGACACAGTTATGGAGGAAGGGATATTATTTATTGAATACAGATCAGTTTAAAGGCAGGAGAAATTCCATGAAAGAACCAACCAGCCACCACAGACAGAGCAAAAAAGCCAAAAGGTCACACAGCACACTTCATGGAACTCCTGCTAAGGCACATTTGCATATCTTTACCTTAAGACCGGCCCCCAGTGACATTGCCTCTAGCAAGGTGATTGAAGATGCAAACTATAACTAGTAAAACACTGAATATATTGGGGGACATATATTCCAACTACCACAGTATCTCAGTTCAGAATTCCATGGAACCTACAGGACAGGAAAAGCAGAAATGGACCAGTGTAAGCATCACAGAGCCTCACAGACCTCAGATAACAGAGCTCCACAGCCTCACAACTCAGTACTCAGAATTATGCTTCAGTAGGAGCTTATTACAGCACATATGGAATTCTCATAGAAGACATTTTCATTAAGTCCCTTTGTTCCTTCTCATATTCCCAAATTAACTCATGTAGGTATTGTGCAATGAATTTATATGTCTATATTGGTATACTGAACCTACTACTAGACAGTTGCGCAATTTTTTTTTCCTCCCAGGGTGGTTAATAGATGACTACTACCCAGTCACTCCAGATAACTCCCAAGATGTATTCTTGACAAACCTGATTTCTCCCTGAGTGCTATATCTTACACAGTAATAGAAATATTTCAAATATCACTCTTTGCTTGTTTACATTTTCCACATAATTCTGAGATCCTTTTTCAGTGTGTTTTAAAATTGCTGGTGTATGCATTGACCTCCTTAATCAAACCATGAGCTCATTGAAGTTGGAGCTGTGTGTTTTTCATTTTTATATCCCATGTGCAAATGCTAAAGGTCCTGGTATGTCATTCTAAAGAGCTTGGATCTAATCCCAAGAGCAATTGGAAGCACTAGAGGGCTTTAAATAGGGTCACTTTTTAATAGGACTAGATTTGCATTTAGAAAGCCCTTTGGCTGGCTTATGGAAGGTAGATTAGAGGCAAGAAGCCAGGTGGCAGAGAGGCCAGTGAAAGGCAAGGACAATAGTGCAGGTGAAAAGAGGGGAGGGCTGAAACTAGGGCACTAGCATCGAGGCTGGGATAGTCAGAGGGCCTCAGGACCTGAAGATAGTATCTCATGAAATGCCATAGACAAAGATGGGGCCTTAAGTGACTGATATTTCCAGCTGTGGTGACTGACATCAATGGAAAGAGGAATGCTGGGAGGAAAACCAGCAGAGACAGAAGATTAACATGTTCCTCATGAGCAGCCCCATCTCAGAAAGCTGGGTTATGTGGAACCACAGAGATGTAAAGACAGACTCTAATTTACCACCAGGCTAGATTCCAGCTCTTTGTTAGAAGTTAATCACTTAGATACTGGAATGCATTTTTTCCAAAGGAAGCAACAGCAAAAGATCATGATTAGGCCTGAGGGCTATTTATACGTTCCAGTGGCCAGGAAGTGTGGTATCATGTCTATGGGTGTGAGAGCAAGGTTGAAGAGAAACCTCTGGGCACATGGGGAGGAAGCTTAGCCATTTCATCTCACTTCACATTTTCTCTGTAAATCAGATGAAGGTTCAAACTAATTCCCTGATTTCCAAGGAAGGTTCCTGTAAAGCTTAAAGGAGACTGTCTGTAGGGAAATACCTTGTACATCTTGCAAATCTAAAAGTTGAGTGCTGGCATTGTGTTATCTGAGATTCTTGAAGGAAAAGTGATTCTGGAGAACTGAGTTTAAAAGCCAGCTGAGCTTCTTTCTTGAAGCATAAACATGATGGTTTGCTTTCTTGTTTTCTCAAAGTACCAACTGCTGGGGAGGGGTCATCTAAAGCTTTCCACAAAATATTGTTGAAGAGCATGTGCTATCTCAGAGACTAAGAACATAATAAGAAGTCCTTGCTGGGTAACAGAGTTCTTCTGTGACCTTCTCCTGATACGGCAGCTCCTTCTATGCTTACTCCATCCACTGCCGCCCAGCACACTCTTTACTTCTCAGCCCTCTTTGATGTGGATGGGCTCCAGGACCACATCATACCTGTTTACTTCTCCATCCTCACTCACATTCAGAGACTTCATTCAGACATGCGGCTTTGAATTCCACCATACCTTCATCACTTAGTTTCACACCTCCAGTGTTCCACTTAAACAACACTTTCCTACACCCAACTGTCTATTCATCATCTTTGTATTTCAAACAAGTATCATAAATTAACATGCCCAGGGCCAGGGCCATTCTTGTCTCTTACTCATACCCCAACTGCAAAATCTTCCCTCTGTCTGCCTCATCTCAATCAATAGCAGCAAAATGTTCTATGATTTGTCAGAAATCCTTGGAGACAATCTTGACTCCTCTCTTTTCCATCACCATATGTATCCAATCTACCAGCCAGCTCTTGGTATTCTGCCTTCAGCTTCCAGCCACTGCTCACCATCCTCACGGTTACTTCTCTGGCATATTCACCATCACCATTAGTCTTTTCCAGAGAATAGACACAATGGCTACATTTACAGTTCAGACCATGCCACTTCTTTGCTCAAAACCCTTTAATGATTTGAACAAAATCAGAAGTTATCCTATTCTCCCTGAATCTCCTTGGTTTTGTTTGCTTGTTTGTTTTTATTTTTATACCTAAATAATGTTGAAAATTTTCATACACATACATAATGAAATCCCATCCCATTACTTTTCTTGTCCCACTACCCCATTCCCTTCCAGTGACGCCTTCTTTCCAACCAGCCCCTCTTCTATTTTGATGCCATTTGTTTTTGCCCTTCTCCATCATCCATAATGACATGTGGATGGGCTCAGTACTGTTCAGGTGTTGCCCAGGTAATGACAGCCACGGCAAGGTCATGAATGCAATGGCCACTGTGTGACAGTGTTCCACAGCACTCCTCTCCGTCCTCTGGTTCTCACATTCTTTCCACTCCCTCTTCACAATGGTCCCTGAGCAGTGGAGACTGTGAAAAGGATGTCTCACTTAGCACTGAACACTCAACTGCCACTTCTTCCCAGTATTTTGATGAGTTTTCAGTCTCTCCAGTAGTTACCATCATCTGAAAGGAGAAGTTTCACTAACCAGAAGTGAAACCAGCATTAATATATGGGCATCAAGATAAATATTTAGGGGAATTTTTTAAATTTTTACTTATCTACAAGCTGAGAGATAGGGATAAGAGAGGCAGAAAGAGAATGGGCATGACAGGGCCTTCAGCTGCTGCAAAGGAACCCCAGATGCATGCTTCTTTGAAGCCTGATAGTAACTTGTCAGGGGTTATTTAAACCCAATTATAAAATATAATAATAAAAATTAGGACTTGTGTTTTGTATATATTTTTAATGTTTTAAAAAAATTATTGTCAAAAATGTTTAAAATGTTGTTTTATTTATTTATTTATTTATTCATTTATTTATTTATGTCTTTATAAAGTCCTGGCTGGCCTAGAAGTCACTATTGTACACCAAGTTGGCCTTGGATTTGTAACAATCCTCTTGCTTCTGCCTCAAGCACTGGGATTTTAAGCATGTAACAGTAAACACAGCTAAAATGTTTCTAATTGAAAAGAAAGAATGGGCTGAAGGTATGGCTCAGCTGTTAAGGGAGCTTGCTTGTAAAGCCTAACAGCCTGAAAGGCACTTGTTTGCAAAGTCTAACAGCTTGGGTTTGATTCCCGAGTACCCATATAACTCCAGGTGAGATGTGCCAAATAGCACATGCATACACCTAGAGTTCATTTGCAGTGGTAAAAGAGGCCCATTCTCTCTCTTTCTGCTTGCAAATAAATAATGAAAGTATTTTTTGAAAGTCCCCTCTTTGTCCCCTGTATTGGCTTCTGGAATTCAAACTTGAAAAAGACACAAACAATGTCCTCTTGGAACTCACAATTCACTGGAAGAGAGACTCAGTAAAAACAAATAGCAGTAGAGTGTGAAAGTCCCCGAGAGCAGACAAGTACAAACCACTCATGATTTTCAAGTCTCAGTATTTGCACACCTGGAAAGAAAAACAACAGTGCAAGTATGTGATTATCAGGAATGAGTGAGTGGTCCCAGAGAATTTCCTTGGCAAGTCTGGCTACGCTGGGATGTGTCTCCCTTCCAGTTCATGTCAATGCTTTGTGTCCCTTCCTTAGGTATTCTGCAACTCCCTGTGGACTGGTGACCTCAGTAGCGTAACCACAGAGTGACCTCAGTGTAGCATGGCCCTGCATTTGTTACTGACTAAACTGTGATAGAACCTTTTTAGTCTTTTTGTTTTCATATACACAACTCCCATGCTTGTTCTCATGAGTAGTCTGTTTCCCATGATGCTCTGGTAGAGAGTGAGAGTTATTGTGAAGTGGAGGAATTAAGCAGGAAGTAAAGAACAAATCACTACTACTATCCAAGAATTTAAAGCATGTGACATGAAATGAAAAAAGAGGAAAGAAAGAAAGAAAGAAAGAAAGAAAGAAAGAAAGAAAGAAAGAGAGAGAGAAGAAACAGAATGAAAGAAATGATGGAGAGAGGAAGGAAAGAAATGGAAACCAAAACATTTTCCCATATTACTACTTTATAAAATACCAACTCTCAATTGAAAACAAAGTCACCTCATTATGCTACAGGCCTGGAAGTACTTTGAATATGGGAAGCGTGGCTTTCATGGTTGTCCCCATCACCCACATACTCAACCTGCATCTGGTAAAATGCCATGCCATTAATAATCAGATTTTTTAGAAACCATTGAGGATCACTAATTTCAAGAAAATATTGAGTTGAGATTATTAACAGAAAAAGAATGTGAGGTAAGAACTTATTGATAAAGCCATATTACATAGCCCTTTGATTATTTAATGTTTATATGGACCATCCTCATTTTACAAATAAGGAACTAGGCTGAGACAGGACAGATGGAAAGAACAGACTTTAATCCATGCCAGTCTGGGTCCAGGGTTGTGAAGTTAATTAGATCCCTGGAGAAAAAAACAATGGGAAAAAAACATGATAAGATGAACTATGTTATAGTTCCCATGAACATTATAACTGATTATGAATATTTTTGTGTAAAAAATTCTAGTGCCTGAGGCATCAAAGAAAAATAAAGAAAAGGAAAACAAGGATGCTATGAAGACAAATCCAAAGGAAAAGAATAAAACTTTCAATCTTCCAGGAAAAATGATGGACTGGAAGCTGCCTCCCCTGTAGCTCTGAAGGGGAGTCAGAATAAGAAAATTAGACTTTATCTCAAAGAAAGAAATCAAGGGAGAGCTTCCAAAAGTCACAAACGAAGTGAAAGGATAGCAGAGAAGAGAAGCAAAACATGTGCAATGCAGAGAAATAAGCCAAACACACTGGACAGCTCTGGGGAAAGGAGGGGAAGCGGTCCTCACAAGGCTCAAGTCCAATTGCCGTTTCTGGTGAGATTATGATTCCTCAAGCAGATGAGTCAGTAATGGAGAAAAATTTCCTTTTGTCAGGTTGAATGATTGAGGGCAGTGACCAGGCACTATCATGAGAGAGAAACTATTATTAAAAAACTGAGAAACTCTAGGGCCTAAGATCAGGGAATAGTCATAAGTCAGAGACCCTCTATTTGGCCTTCCACTGCCCTTAGATGAGGTAAGGCCCAGGGAGGAAGTTATAGAGAGCAGGAGGGCTAGACACTGAGAAGCCAGAAGGTGGAAGTGGCAAGAGGCTTACCTCAGGTTGGCATGTACTCAGGAAGCATAGATGGCCCCATGCTCACTACCTGAGAACAGATTCATCAGCTAAGAATAATCCTGGAGTTTGATAGCTCTGAACCCAAGGCCAGTGGGTAGATCAAATTTATTTATTTATTTATTTATTTATTTATTTATTTATTTATTTAGGACAGAGAGAGGGAGAGACAGAGAGAAAAAGAGTGAGAATGGGCACACCAGGGCCTCTAGCCACTGCAAACAAACTCCAGATGCAAGTTCCACCATGTGCATTTGGCTAATGTGGGACCTAGAGAATTGAACTGGGGTCCTTAGCCTTCTCAGGCATGTGCCTTAACTGTTAAGCCATCTCTCCAGCCCAGTGGGTGGATCAAATTTTGACGCCACCTGTCAGTCACTGAGGTAGAGCCTGACATCTGAAGTTCCAGAGGGGACCATGACACCCACAGTTACATCCAGTAGAGTAACTAATACTCAGAAAATAATGAAAATAGGAGCCGGGTCTTCCACCTATACAGATCTCAATGCTCCCCACACTCCCAACACACTTGGGAGACAAGCATCAGCCACCTCAAGGGTTGGAATCGGAAGAGTCTCAAGAGAGTGAATCTACCTAGCCCACAAAATGCAATTCTAAGCGTGGCCAGCAGAGGTCCCTGATCTTTAAAGAAGGAAAAGTACCATGTGAAGACAGCTCTGGTTGACAACAGCTACTTGTCCAGTAAAGACTCCATGATAGCACAAACCACAAAAACCGTAAGAGTTCACAAGTTTAGCTAGTCCATGCATACAACTGGTAGTCCCCAATTTTCAAGGACTAAGAAAGAAGCTACTCTAACATCTCATTTTTCTTTATCCTTGTGATCCACCTTACCCAACCCTTTTACTATATATTTATTAGAATTTTTCTTTATTGTGTTTTAAATTGTTTTTATTTGGTATTCTCATTCATACATCCATCTAATTTTGTTTGTGCATCTTTTTTCTATTTGAGGGTAATTATTTTTATTTTCTTTAGAGTCTTTCTTTTTTCTCTCCATCCCCCAGGATTCCTCCTTTTGTTCCCTCTCTACATTAAATAGTCTTTAAGTTTACCTGTTATTAATTTAATATTAATATTTTTTATTCAACTTCATACATTCATCTATTTTAGTTTTTGACTTCATTTGTTATTGGAAAATCTATTGTTTCCCCCTTTTTTATTAGAAGCTATAAGAGGAAAATGCCAATTCATCTCAAAACGGAGAAACTTTGGAATAACATCAGCTTTCCCAACAGCAACTCTTAAAGCCAAGAAAGTATGGAATGAAGTCTTTCAAGAAAAGTAAATAACTGTCAACAAAGACTTCTATCTCCAGCAATGCTGTCTTTTAAAATTCATGGGAGGGCTGGAGAAATGGCTTCACTGTTAAGGCACATACCTGTGAAGCCTAAGGACCCTGGTTCAATTCCACAGTTCCCACATAAGCCAGATGTACATGATGGCACATGCATCTGGAGTTTGTTTGTAGTGGCTAGAGGCCCTGGCCTTCCCATTGTCTCTCTCTCTCTCTCTCTCTCTCTCTCTCTCTCTCTCTTTCTTTCTGTCTCTCTCTCTCTCTCTCTCTCACTCTGTCTCTGATAAATAAATAAATAAAATTTAAAAAAATTAAATTCATGGGAGAAATAAGGATATTTAAAGACAATCACAAGCTAAGGAAATTCATGACCACCAATCTAGCACTGCAGAAGAATTTAAAGGTACACTACACAACAAGGAGCAATAATGACAGTGTCAGTCATGAGAGAATTAATGGAAAAGCAAAGGAGAGTGAAGAAGGAATCCATCATACCTAACACAATAAGTTGGAAAAGGCTCTGATACTAATAGGAGAGAGAGTAAAAAACAAATAATAATGAAACCAACCAGAAAAACAACAAATAACCTTAGATGTAAATGACCTTAACTCATCCATAAAGAGACACAGACTGGATATCTGTATTATAAACCCAGACCCAACTGATTGTCTCCAAGAAACATACTTCACTAGCAAAGGTACCAGTAAAGTCAAAGGATGGAAAACAATTTATCAAGCAAAGAGAAATTGGAAACATGCTCCTATATATTCTTTTTTCATTTATTTTTAACTATATAGATATCCTAGTAGCTGATGAAGTAAACTTCAAACAAAAATTAATTAGTAAACATACCACTTTTACCATATCTGCCAGGGCCAGGGAGAAATTGCAAAGGGAGTACTCACATGAATACTGCTCTTGCTACTAACCTGACAATCAGTTCCAGGGCAATGGTGACAGATACAGAGATTAATCAAAACCTATCAAAGCAGAAATCCAGAGGCTACAAAGAACTCAACACTAAATCAGACTGCCAACTAGCCTGTCATGGATCAGGGGACATTGCAGAGAGAGGGAGTGGAAAGATTATAAGAGACACAGAGTGTATAGGAATAACCCGAGGCATGTTCCTCCACTACCCCACAAGAAGTGACTGAAGCCTTCATAATCCTACAGTGAATACCATAACCCCACTGAGGAGGGCCCCCAGGCTAACAGGAGCAGGGGCAAGGAGCTAAATGAATATAAATTTATAATATAATATATATATATATATATATATATATATATATATATATATATATGTATTAAGAAATAAATTAAAAATTAGTCAGTAAAGATAAAGAAAGCCATTCACTATGTATTAATAAAGGTAACAATTTGTCAAGAAGTTGGAGCAATTTTAATATGTATAAAACATTGTGGATCCAAATTTCTTCTTTATAAAATATTTTTATTTATTTACTTGCAAGCAGAGAGAGAGAGAGAGTGAGGAGACACAGAGAGGCAGAACAGAGGCAGGGAGAGAGAGAGAGAAACAGAATGAGTGTGCTAAGACCTCCAGCTACTGCAGATGAGCTCCCAATTATGTGTTACTGTGCATCTGGCTTTACATGGGTACTGGTAAATTGAACCTATGACATTAGGCTTTGCAGGCAAACTCCTTAACCACTGAGCCATCTCTCTAGCCCTCAAAATTTCTTAAACACTATGGATATAAAAGGTCATATAGGTCCTGAGACAATAATAGTAAGCTATTTCAATGTTTCATTCTTATTTCTAGATAGACCATCAAAGTTAATAATCAACAAAGGAACATCAGAGTTAAAGTATACTATAGAAAAAAATGGGTCTAACAAGCATATAGAGAATATTTTATCACAACAGCAAAATACATATTCTTCTCAGCAGCCCATGGAACCTTTTTTGAAATGGACCATTTTCCAGACCAGACAAAAGTATTAAATACAAAACAAGTGAAATAATCTCATGGATTTTGTAATAACATGGCACACTAGAACTATAAATCTATAATAAGATAAACTAAAATAAGTGAATAACTACATGGCGACTGAATAACACTCTGTAATGACCAGTTTATCATTCATGAAACCAGGGAGGAAAGTTCCTAGAAAAGATGAAAATAAAAGTACAACTTACCAGAACCTCTGAGATACAGTTAAGGCATTATAAGAGGGAAGTTTGTAGCTATGAGTGCTTACATTTAAAAAAAAGTCAGAAAGATCTCTAATAAATAACCTAATAATGTACTCCAAGGTCCCAGAAAACAAAAACAAGCCCCAAATCAAAAGCTATAAAGAAGTAACAAAGATCAGCGAAAATTTAAAGAAATGGAACCTAAGAGAAAAATATATAGAAATGATCAAAGAACTGTTTATTAGAGGAAAAAATGAGCATGATTGGGAAACCTCTAGCCACACTAACAAAAATAAGAGAAAAGACCTAAGTTAATAAAGATTAGAGATTTTCCAGGCATGGTGGCTCATGCCTTTAATCCCAGCATTCAGGAGGCAGAGATTGGAGGATTGCCAAGAGTCCAAGGCCACCCTGAGACTACATAGTTAATTCAAAGTCAGCCTTGGCTAAAGCAAGATCCTGTCCCCACCAACAAATTAGAGAATAAAATGGGAGATTATTACAGTGTACAATAAAAAACAGAGAGTCATTATGGAGTACTCTGAAAACCTGAAAACAAAATGAAGATGATATAAACAAAGGGATCCCTGATAATTAACAAGATTTAAATAGTAGTAAAATGTCTCACAGCAAAGAAAAGCCAAGGTTTAGAACAATTCACTGCTGAATTCCACAAAATCTTTAAAAAGGGAAAAACACCTGTGCTTCTTAAACTATTCCATAAAACAGAAAGGAAAGAAACACTACTGTGGTAAACAGCTTCATGTGCCTGGGATGAGCATCCAAACCAGGCACAGTTTAGGGGAGAAAGGGATTTATTTCAATCTTACATATCTGGAGGGTGGGAAGGTTCCATCCATGGAAGAATAAACTGTTTCTATATATCAAAGCAGAGAAACAACAAAAAAGTCCATAAAAACTTAAAACAGCAAGTGCAAATGGGCAACAAGCATCAAGAACGCCAGCACAACTCAGAATGCTCTGAATACTTGTGTGCAGGAAATCAGATCCACCTCACCCCCAATACACTTTAGAGCTGGACCCCAGGATCCATCCCCAGTGACACTTCCTCCAGCCAGGCAGCTGGAGATCCATGACACAAGTTTAATAAAACACCTGAGTCTATGGGGGACATGCATTCAAATTACCACATTCTTCGTCTGTCCCCCAATAGACTTATGACCATCTCACATTGCAAATTGTATTCAGTCCAACTTTAAAGGTCCCCATAGTCTTTACCAACTTTAAAATTGCTATAAAATCCCAAGTCTCATCTGAGAGTAAAAAGATTGTCTCATAATTGTGAATCCTGTAAAATCAAAATAAGTTACATACTTCCAACATATAATGGCACAGAATAAATATTTCTATTTCTATAATGCACAACAAGGAGAGACTGAACCAATAAAAATTAATAACCATCAGGTAAACATCAAACATGGCCACTTCAAGTCTGACATCCAAAACTAGTAATGACAGTCTCTGGATTTTTAATTTCCATCAGGCCAGGTAGGCTGAGTAGCTTGCTAAAACTTCCATCCTGAGGTAACAGTGCTCCATTGTAGCCCTTGAATAATCCTGCTATATAAAAAACATCTTTGGGTCTCCATTACATACTATGGTCCATCTTCTTATAGCCTCATTACTCTCTTTACCAAGGACATCACCCTGCCTCATGTGCTATATCTCAGCAGAAGCTCCAGAAAACATGTACACTTCATGATCCACTTCCATGTGTTTTTTTGTGCTTCCAAAATCAATGCCAGATGTGTAACTGCACAGCCATGTTGTTAATCAAGGGATTAAATAAAGCATGACTTTGAAGAGCAGGTTAGTTCCTTCAGCATTCTTCCTTTCAAAAGTTTGTATTTCTACCATTCACTCTTTCCTGGGTGGAATCACCTCACAATCCTTTCCATTGTCTCAGTGAAAAATAGTTAAGGTATCCTAAATGTGGTAATCTCCTTAACAATAGCAGCTTAAACAGCCTGTTTCAGCCAGTAACCTTGAACTTTCTTGAATTTTGACAATTTTAAATCTTCTGTCTTTCAGTTCTGTTTCTTCTGCCAACCTTGATCAAACTCTCTGGTCATGGAAAGCAGAATGCAGCCATCTCTTTTTCAAGAAGCCCTGTTCCAACAAAATTCTGTGCTGTCTTTTCTTCCCTTTTGAAAATTCATATGCAAAGCATCCAAATCCCATTCTCTCTGCCTTTATCATTTTCAAACTCTCATTATAATAATCCATTAAACTTTATTTTCCATTCCAGAAGGCATTTTCAGTAGCAAGTACCAAGTGTATGCCCATTCCTCCAGAATAAAAATTCCAAAAGACTAAAATCCACATGGTCAGATTGTAACAATATAACCCCACTCTTGGTACCAAATTTCTGATGTGTTCAGCCTCATGTTTCTGGGACAAACATCCAAACCAGGCACAGTTTAGGAGAGGAAGGGATTTATGTCAAGCTTATAGATCTAGGAGGGAGAGTCCCATCAATGATGGAAGATGCTATTTCCATACATCCAAGCAGGAACAAACAACCAAAAAGCCCATAAAAACTGGAAGCAGCAGACAAGAACAGGTAGCAAGCAGAAGAGACCTTGCCACAGCTCAGACTTATACCTTTGAGCTGGAAATAGGATCAGTCACCAAACATACCTGTTGCAATCAGGTTTGCATTGCTGGCAGAAATCACCTGACCAAGAGCAGCTTGTGGGGGGAACAGGGGGTTTATTTTAGCTTACAGGATTGAGGGGAAGCTCCATAATGGCAGGGGAAAATGTTAGCATGAGTAGAGGTTGGACATCATCCCCTGGCCAACAACAGATGGACCAAAGTAACAGGAGAATGTGCCAAACACTAGCAAGGAGCAACTGGTTATAATACCCATAAGCCTGCCCCCCAAAATATGCTGCCTCCAGGAGGTGTTAATTTCCAATTGCTATTAGCTGGGGAGACTAGTTTATGGAGGATACCTGAATCAAACCACAATAATACCTTAGGGTATTATGAACCCCAGGATCTGCCCCTAGTGACACTTACTCCTGCCAAGCAACTGGAGACCTAAGTTACAAGCTTTAATAAAATACCTGAGTCTATGGGGGACATACATTAAATCTACCATAACTACCAAACACATTCTATGAAGCCAAAATTTCATTGACACAAAAACTCAGTAAGGACACACAAAAAAAGAAAGCAAAGTATAGTATAGCTTCCTAATGAACATAGAAGCAAACATTTTCAATACAGTTTTTGCAAACTGAATTCAAGTGCACATTAAGAAGACCATATAATATGATGAAGGTGGTTTCCTTTCAGGGATACAGGATTGATTCAACATATGAAAATTATTACATATAATTCTACACACAAACAGATATAAGTACAGAATTATATGATAATCTTAATCAATGCAGAAAAGGCCTTAACAAAGTTCAACAACTTTGCCTGATAAAATACCCTGAATAATCTAGGAATTAAAGGAGCATACCACAACAAAATACTAGCTATATAAGTCTAACCTATATACACAGAAATAAACTCAGACAATTTCAACCATCTAATTTTGTCAAAGGTATCATTGTCATATTGGAAAATTAATGTTCTTTAACAAATAATGCTGTAATTATTGGATTTCCACATGTAAAAGAACAAAACCAGACCCATACATATCACTTTTGCAAATGTTAATTCAAGTAGATGTAAGGACTTAATATAATATCGGGAAGTTTGAAACTGCTATAGAATATAAGCAAAATATTGCAATATATACATAATAAATATACTCCATACAAAGGTTCTATGAAAATGTCTCCAAAACTGCAGGAAATAATCCCAAGAATTGACAAATTGGATTACATGAAATTTTAAAAAATTCACTAGAGTGAAAAAACAGTCTACAAATGGGAATAATGTCTTTGCCTACTATTCACCAGATGTTGGGTATAAACTGAACAAATAAAACATGAGAAAACTAAATCATGCAATGGGCTAATGAACTGAGTAAGTGGTTCTCAAAAGAATTTCAGAGCCAGGCGTGTTGGCACAATCCTCTAATTCCAGCACCTGGAAAGCAGAGGCAGGAGGATCACCATGAGTTTGAGGCCACCCTGAGACTACATAGTGAATTCCAGGTCACCCTGAACTAGAGTGAGACCCTATCTCAAAAACCAAAAAAAAAAAAAAAAGAAGAAGAAGAAGAAAAAGAAGAAGAATTACAAATAGTCAGTAAATACTTGGAAAAGTGTTCAACGTCTTTAGACATACAAATTAAAGCTTCTTTAAAATTCAACCTCACTACATTCAGAATTAATATCATCAAATAAACAAATAAATTCTGGGGAGGATGTTGGGAAAGAGGAACCCTATTCATTGGTGGTAGGGATGTAAACTTGTGCAACCATTATGGAAATTAATGGAGGTTCCTCAAAAGAAATCTGGAAATGCAACCACCATATGACCAACGTATACCACGCTTGGATCCTGAAGTACTCAACTGTCAACATACCACAGAGATATGCTTACATCAAGGTTTATTGCTGTGCAATATCCAAGAAGGAGAATCAGCCTAGATATCTATCGATACATGAGTGATGAAGAAAATGTGGTACATCTACACAACAGTATTTTATGTGGTATTTTACTTGAAGACAAAACATGATAGACAACAGATTATTTGATAGTTATAATGATTTAGATATGTTGTCAACTTAGTAGGTCCTTTGATTCAGGTGCACCCCTTGAGGTCCTCTTGAGGGTTCCACCTTTTAGTCTGATTTCCAGGATATAGGATTCTATATACCAGTTCGATTTGGGTTCAGTTTTGTGCCCCCCCAACTCTTTCCCTCCCCCCAAGTCCTACCCTCCCTATTGCCCAAGCCTCGAGATGCTATTCAAGTATGTCAGCAACTCGGGCTGATTGAGATTAGGAACTGCAGATGAGTGAGACCAGTTGTCTTTTCTGATTGTGAGAGTTCATTTAGAATGATCTGGTCCAAAGTCAACTATTTTTGTACAAATTTCAAAGTGTCAGTTTTTCTTACCACTGAGTATAATTCCATCATGTAGATATACCACATCTTGGTTATCCATTCATCCAATTATGGACACCTAGGTTGATTCCAGTTTTTAGCTATTATAAACTGAGCAGCTGTAAACATTGTTGAGCAAATATCTCTGAACTGAGGTGTGGAGCTTTTAGAGTAAATGCCCAGGAAGGGAATAACAGGGTCTGTTGGTAACTCTATAGTCATCCTTTTCGGGAGTCTCCATATTGATTTCCATAGTGGTTGTACCAGCTTACATTCCCACCAACAGTGAATTAGGTTTCCTATTTCTCCACATCCTAGCCGACATTTGTTTTCATTTGGTATTTTACAATTTGCTATCTTTACTGGGGTGAGGGGGAAATCTCACAGTTGTTTTAATTTGCATTTCCCTAATGGTTAGGGATATTGAACATTTTCTTCAGCCATTTGCAATTGTTCCTGTGAGAACTCCCTATTTAGTTCTCTGCTCATTTTTGGAGTGGATTGTTTGATTTTTTAATTGTTTAGTTTTTTGAGTTCTTTGTAGATCCTAGACATCAGGCTTCTGTCAGTGATATAGCTGTCAAAGATTTTTTCCCATTCACTGGGTAATCTATTGGCTCTGCTTATGGTATGTTTGTGAAAAAGCTTTTCAACTTCATGAGATCCATTGGGATACTGGGGTGTTGTTCAGGAAGTCTTTTCCCAGTCCTATATTATGGAGAGTGCCTCTTATTTTTTTCTTCAAGTAAGTGAAGAGTTTCAGGTCTTATATTGAGGTTTTTAATCAATTTGGACTTGATTTTTGTGTATGGAGAAATGAGTGGGTCTAGTTTCATTTTTCTACATATGGTCATCCAATTTGTCCAATACCATTTGTTGAAGATGCTGTCTTTATTCCACACTATTGGCACCTCTATCAAGGATCAAGCAGCTGTAGTTACTTGATCTAAGGTCTGGGTCTTCAGTTCTGTTCCATTGGTCTATGTTTCTGTTTTATTCCAGTACCATGCTGTATTTCTCAGTACGGCTTTGTAATACAGTATTAGATCAGTATGGTGATACCACCAGAGGGCTTTGTTTTGTCCCCTGAGGATGTTTGGATATCTGAGGCCTTCTGCCAGTCCATATGAATTTTGAGATCATTTATTCAATCTATGTGAAGAATTATGTTTGTATTTTATTGGTATTGTGTTAAATCTGTATATTGCTATTGGTAGAATTGCCATTTTCACAATAATAATTCTACCTATCCCGAAGCATGGGAAGACTTTCCATTTTCTCATGTCCTCCTCTATTTCTTGCTTGAGTGTTTTTATGTTTTCATTATATGGGTCTTTCACATCTTTGGTTAGTGTTTTTACAAGGAATTTAATTTTTTTGTTGCTATTGAAAATGGGACAGCCTCACTGATTTCTTGCTCTGTATATTTGTCCTTTGCATATAGAAAAGCTACTGATTTTTGTGCATTAATTTTTATATCCTGCCACTTTGCTGAAGGAATTTATCACTTTTAGAACATTTTGAGATGGAGAGTTTTGGGTCACTTATATATAGGATCATGTTATCTAAAAATAGAGCTAACTTGACCTTTTCCTTGCCAACTTGGATCCCTTTTAGTTTGTTCTCTTGTCTTATTGGTTGGGCTAGGACTTCTAGTACTATGTTGAAGAGCAGTGGTAAGAGTGGGCACCCCTGTTTTTTGCTGGTCTCAATGGGAAACCCTAGATTTTTTTCCCCATTAAGTATTATTTGGGCTTTAGGAGATTTCTATATGGCCTTTATAGTGTTGAGATATAAACCCTCCATGCCTATTTTTTCCAGTGTTTTGATCATGAAGTGGTGTTGTATTTTGTGAAAGGCCTTCTCTGCATCAATTGAGATGATCATGTGGTTTTTATGGTTCAGTTTATTTATGTGGTGTATTACATTGACTGACTTCCTTATATTAAACCATCCCTGCATCCCTGGGATGAAGCCTACTTGATCAAGGTGGATAATACTTTTGATGTGTTGTTGAATTTTTTTTTTTTTTGCAAGGATTTTGTTCATGATCTTGGCACCTAAGTTCATTAGGGATAAAGGTCTATATTGTGGCATCTCTGTTGGGTTTTGGTATTAGGGTGATGCTAGCTTCATCAAAGGAGTCCAGGAGTTTGAGAAAAATTGGTTTCAGTTCTTTAATGAAGATTTTATAGAATTCAGCTGAGAAGACATCTGGTCCTGGACTTTTCTTTTGGGGGATGTTTTTGATTACCTTTTCAATCTCCATGGATGTGCTAGGTTTGTTTAGGAGATTGATCTGCTCTGAGTTTAGTTTTGGTAGGTGGTATGTGTCTAGGAAGTCATCCATTTCTTCCAGATTATTTAATTTTGTGGAGTAGAGATTTTGGAAGTATGCCCTGATGATTCTTCCAATTTCAATGATGTCTGTTATAATCTCTCCTTTTTAATTTCTGATTTTGCTAACTTGAGACTTTGATTTTTTTTTTTTTTGGCTTGATCAATTTGGCCAGGGGTTTGCCAATCTTGTTTATTGTTTTTCAAAGAACCAGCTCTTCATTTCATGGATTAAAAAAAATTGTTTTCTTAGTTTCCAAATCATTAGTTTCTGCTCTAATCTTGATTATTTCTTTCCATCTGGAGCTCTTTGGATTGGATTCTTCTTGTTTTTACAGTGCATTTAGGTGGACAGTCAGGTTATTAATTTGGAGTCTCTCTGTCTTCATAATGAAGGCATTTAGGGCTATGAATTTTCCCCTTATGAATGCCTTCATTGTGTCCCAGAAGCTTTGGTAGGTTGTGTTTTCATTATCATTCAATTCTAAGAATTTTACAATTTCTTTTTTGATTTCTTACATGACCCATTCATTGTTTAAAAGTGTGTTGTTTAGTCTCCAGGAGCTGGTGGAGTTCTTGATGTGTCTCTTATTAATTTCTAGCTTTAAAGCATTGTTATCTGACATGATTTAGGAAGTTACTTCAATTTTCCTAACTTTATGAAGGCACTCTTTATGGCCTAATATGTGGTCAGTTGTGGAGAAGGTTCCATGCGCTGCTTAGAAGAATGTGTATTCTGTAGATTTGGAGTAGAAGGAGTAGATATCTGTTAGGTATACTTGATCTATAATGTTGTTGAGCTCTATTATTTCCCTATTGATTATCTGCTTGGATGATCTGTCTATTGATGATAGTGGAGTATTAAAGTCTCTGACTATGATAGTGTTGGTGTTTATTTCTGTTTTATTGTTGAGTAGATTTTGTTTTATAAACTATGGTGCACCTGTGTATGGCACATATACATTTATGATTTTGATGTGCTCATGTTGGATCATTTCCTTGATGAGTAAGAAGTGGCCTTCTTTGCCCTTTTTGATTATTTTTGGTTTGAAGTCTATTTTACCAGTTGTTAATATAGCAACACCTGCTTATTCTTTTATTTCCATTTGCTTAGAATATCATTTTCCAACCTTTTGCCCTAGGTAGATGTCTATTTTTAGTGGTAAAGTGGGTTTCTTGAAGACAGCAAATAGAAGGGTCCAGTTTTTTGATCCATCCTGATAACCTGTGTCTTTTAATGTTTGAGTTAAGACCAATTAATATTTAAGATTATTACTGTGAGGTTTGGATTAATCCCTGCCATGACGAGGTGTTTTATGGGGTTTGGTGCTTTCTTGTGTTTTGTACTATTTTGAGCCTGGTCTATTTTGGTTATTGTGGTCTTCTTCTTGTTGACTCTTGAGATTGGTTGGTTGACTCTTCTGTGTGGAATATTCACTCAAGTATTCTCTGTAGGTTTGGATTTTTGTTCATAAAATCATAGAGTTGCCTTTTTATGAGAAGTTTTCCTTTCACCTGATATTATGAGGGATACTTTTGCTGAACAGAATAGCTTGGGTTGGAAGTAATAGTTTTTCAGACTTTGAAGTGTTCCATTCCAGCCCCTTTTGGCTTTCAGGGTTTCCATTGAGAAGTTTAATGTAATTCTGATGGGATTGTCTTTGTATATTGTGATTTTTTTCTCTCTTTATGCTTTTAACACTCTCTCTTTGTTTTCATTGTTAAGAGTTTTAACTATGATGTGTCTTGGACAGTTTCTTCTTTGGTCCTGTCTGATTGGTATTCTGTGGGCTTCTTGTATCTGGATGGGCCTCTCTTTTGAGAGATTCAGAAAATTTCCTTTCATAATTTTGTTGCATATGTTCTCTATACCTCTGGCCTTGATTTCCTCTCCTTCTGGTATATCCATGATCCAGATGTTTGGTCATTTTAGGGTGTCACACAGTTCCCTCATAGTCTGTTCACTTGATTTTTTTGAACTTAGCAAAGTTTTTAGCCTCCTGGTCAATTTCTTCTGTCTTGTCTTCCAGGTTAGATATTCTGTCTTCCACATGAGTAACTCTGTTGGTGAGGGGTTCTAGAGAGGTTTTTATAATTTCTATTGGGTTTTTATTTTCTGTTGTGTTATTTTGCATCATGTCCAACTCTTTTTTTTTTTTTCTTTTTTTTTGGAGGTAGGGTCTCACTCTAGCTCAGGCTGACCTGGAATTCACTATGTAGTCTCAGGGTGGCCTCAAACTCATGGCAGTCCTCCTACCTCTGCCTCCCAAGTGCTGGGATTAAAGGTGTGCACCACGATGCCCAGCTCCAACTCTTTTTTAAAGTCCAATTTCTACAGTTCTGATTTTCTTGATACTTCCTGGAGTTCATTCTTGCATTTGATCAAGTCTTCATTAAGCTTAATCAACTGGTTGTTAAGATCTTCCATTTCTTGACTTACATTCATTTTATTCATATCCCTTTGGAGGAATCTAATTTTTTCTTCAGTCAAGTTAAGCCTACTGTCCAAAGTTTAATGCTCTAGGAGATGATTATGTTCAATTTCATTGATACATTTGTTGGTTCTTTGATTGTTTGCTTCCAGGTCAGTGATGTTTTTTTGATCAGGGTCTCATTGGTTGTTGTGTTTTCATTTTGGGAATGAATTTCTGTTGATTTCTCTGTGATTTCATTGGAGGCTTCCATTGTAGGACTAGGCATCCTTGGTGGAGATCTCTCAGTTTTCTGACTTTTGTTGGCTTTTTTGCATTGTTGTCTACCCATTTTAGGAAGATTCTTTATTTTATTGAGGAAGAAGTAAGTGTTTGACCTTAGGCCCGTGTACCCTCTGACTCAGGTGAACAGGGATATTGGTACCCAGTGGCCAGTCAGGATACCAGAGCAAAAGTCCTGATTCCACAGCTCACACAGGGACCAGGCCTCCCCAAAGCAGGGCATAATGGGACCTACCAAGACCAGGGGACTGGGAGGAGCAAGAGAACAGGGATCTGGCCTACTTACTCCGTGTAACACCCTCCAGCACACAGACTGGCTCAGGGAACTTGTACCAGGGAACTGCGAAGACCCAGGAAGGAGGGGTCTAGTCTACTCTTCACTACATGCCACACACAGACCAGCACAGGGAACTCAGACAGGGGGAGGTAGGAGGAGCCTAGAAACAGGGATCTGGCCTACTCACTCCAGAACGCAAAGCCTGCCCACCTGCACACTGTCCTTTGGTGGTGCATCTTTAATCTCCGCATTCAGGAGACAAAGGCAGGAGCATTGCAATGAGTTCAAGGCCAGCCCAAGACTACATAGTGAATTTTAGGTCAGCCTGGACTAGAGCAAGACCCTACCTCAAAAAAACAATATGTGTGTGTGTGTGTGTGTGTGTGTGTGTAATTTCATTATTAAACTGATCTAATTGAATGTTTTTACTCAAAAGGTTTGTGTTTTCACATTTTTAGCATCTTCATATTTTTTTTCAATTTGTGTATGTACTTTGTATAATGGACACATTAACCATGGTTGTATGTTATAAAAAGTGTCTCGTGCTATACTGTTAATCTTTTTCTTTTTTTAAATTTATTTATTTGCAAGCAGAGAAGAGAGAGAGAGAGAAGAGAGGCAGACAGAGAGAGAATGGACACGCTAGGTCCTCCAGCCACTGCAAACAAACTCCAGATGCATGTGCTCCTCATGCATCTGGCTTATGTGGGTCCTGGAGAATAGAACTGGGATCCTTTGGCTTCACAGGCAAACACCTAAACTGCTAAACCATTTCTCCAGCCCTGTTAATCTTTTTATTTGAGCAAATATTTTATCTCAGATAGTCACATCTTACTGTTTTCAACTGGTGATATCATCTAATATCACAAGCCTTATAATGTCAGCATCACTCCAAAAATATGATTATATATATTCTATTATATTGACTATATTTTCAATTCTATTTTTCATGGGGTATTTTATTTTTATTTATTTTTTTTATTTTTGGAGAGAGACACAGAGAGAGACAGACAGAGAGAGAGGGAAAGGGAGACAGATAGAGAATGGGTGCACCAGCAGTCTCTCAGGTGCTGTGAACGAAATCCTGGTGCGTGTGCCCCCTTGTGGGCAAGTGCGGCATTGCACCCTTGAATCACTTTGCATCTGGCTAAAGATGGGACCTGAAGATTGGAATGGGGTTCTTAGGCTTAGCAGGCAGGCGCCTTAACCACTAAGCCATCTCTCCAGCCCCTCATGGGGTATTAATACTTTCAGAACAGATGGGCAGCCATGTAAAATAAGAGATGAATTCTTGTCTTCTCTAACTCACATATAAGATAGTCACTTCTTATTTTTTCATATTTAATTAAATAATACTAACTCACCATTTTAATTACTGGATAGTCTCTTATTTTTACTGTGGTATATTAATATACTTTACACATTTTTAATTATTCAGCTATTTTGTATGTATTTAACAGTTATTTGATGTGGTCAGAAATTCTATTTGATGATTCACAGCATTCTGGCTGCGATGGTGGGAGGATTGTCACAAGTTCAAAGTCAGCATGACCTACATATTGTGTGCCACGTCAGCATGGGCTATGGAATGAAACCTTGTCTGAAAAGATGGGGGCGTTGAGGGAGGAGGAAAAGAGAGAAAGAAAAGAAAGAGAAAGGAGAGGGAGAAAATATGAGATTTTCTTTATAATTATTTAAATATACAGATTCATTTAACAATGATGCATATAATTTGACATTTTCTATAGGCAAATGTTGTATCTCTCTTCATTTAAGATAAAATATGTGCTTTAGAGCCAAATGTCCTTGATTTAACCACACCTCTGCAATCATTGTTTGATCCATGACATATTACTTTACCTTTTCATACTTCAGGTTGCTTGATTTGCCCTTCTTCCCTACATGAACATTAGAATATGGCTTGTACTAGGAAATATTTCTTCATATGTCTGACCTTTTTCCTTCTTTTTGTTGCTTCTTTTGATACCATAGAAGAATTTTATGTTTTGTTCCACTAGCTGCCATCATATGGTGCCTTTTGGATCTTGTTTCCTTACCTAGGCTTAAACTTCTTGGCTTTTCACCTTTGATCATGTCCTCTGTCTCTCACATTACTCTGGGTCAGTTACTAAATTATTTTTGTTGTTTTATTTCATTCTAAACTTCTCTCTTATCCCAGAATTTAGTTATATTACTTATATTTTATAATACACTTACATAATTTATGTATTATTGTTATACATATCTCCTACTTTCAGATTTGCTCTTACTCCCATACTGTTTGTCTGAAATTTACAATTGAACATGTTCAATGCTTCTCAATGGGCCAAATTTTCCCCAGTCACATCTTGGTTAGATGGAGTTCACCCTCAATTTGATAGTACCATGCTCTCCAAGTTCTTATATGTTTAACACCATTCTTCTGTGACTCTGTGGTCCCATTAGCACAGATAGATTGTCTTGCAGCTCCAAAATCAGACGTTTAAACCAAGGGCTGGGGGTGGCCAGTGGTTATAGTTTCTTGCTTGCAAAGCCTGCCAGCCTTTGTTTGATTCCCATGTATGTCCATGTATAGCCAGATGCACAAAGTGCCACATGAGCCTGGAGTTTGGCCAAAAGGAGTGGCTGTACCCACCCACAAGTATCCTAATTTTGACTAGGCTTATCCCCATTAATCCATGCTGCTCTCACTCTTGCTTAGAGAATCTTTATTGTTTTACAAAAAGCAGTGAAAATTGGGAAGAACCAAGATTCCTCAATATGGTAAGAAAAGATAGCCAACTGCCAGCAGAAGATGACCACCTCCATCACATCTGCCAGGACCAATGAGACATTACAAAGGAAGTCATGGGGCTGGAGAAATGGCTTAGAGGTTAAGGCACTTGCCTGCGAAGCCTAAGGACCCAGGTTTGATTCTCCAGATTGCACAAATGCCAAATTCACATGATAGTGCATGCGTCTGGAGTTCATTTACAGTGTCTAGAGGCCCTGTCAAGCCCATTATCTCTCTCTCTCTTTCTCTCTTGCTCCCTCTCTCTGTCTCTCATAAATAAAAATAAAATATTTTTTAAAAACCAAGGGTTCTCAAATGTGCTTGGGTTTTTCTCTTTCAAAACAAAAGAAGTGACGATCTAAATATGAATGCTATCCTGCCAGCTCCAAGGAGATGGTGATAGGCACTGAGGACATTCAAAATGCCTCAAAGCAGGAATTCAGAGACTGCAGGGAGATGACCACTAATGTACTCTTTCAAACCTGCCAAGGCTCAGGGAGCACTGCAGAAGAGGGGATGGAAAGACTGTAAGAGCCACAGGGTAGGAAGAAGTATCCTGGGACATTGCCCCACCCCCAGTTCTACAGAGACTGACTGATACATACATAACCACATGCAGAACACCAATCATCCCACTGAGGAGGGCCCTCAGTGGATTGGGAGCAAGGAAAGAAAGGATAAAAGTATAACATGATGGGAATATGACCAGCATCAGATAGGGCCATACAATAATATTTGTAATCAATTAAAAAATAATGGGGACTTGTTGGAGGGAGAAAGGGGTCAGATAAAGGAGTAGAGGGAGTAAGGGAAAAGTCAGAGTAGCAAGGTAACTATGATATAAATACAATTTGTACATATATAAACGTCCAAAAACAGCAGAGGAATTAACTGGCAAGAAGGATCTCAGTGGAAAAGACATAAGAGGGGAGAAGGGAGGGTGACAGGAGGGGACTATGATCCTGACATATTGTACATGTATGGATGGATGTTGTCAACAAAATGTTAAAGAAAAGAAGTCTAAATCAGTTCCTGTTGGACTCAAAGCAAGACACTACCAGCAGACCTGCATTCCTTAGAGGCTTGAAGGAAAGGTATCTTTCTTCACTTATTTCCCTTTCTAAAATCCATTTACATTCCTTGGCTTGTAGCTACAATCTCCATCTTCAAAGCCAGCAAGCTCTGGCTGAGTCCTTGTCATGTGGTTGGCTCTATGGTGCTTTCTCTTCTTCCTTCCTCCCTCACTATCCTCATGATAAAGATAAGTTTCACTGTATTCACTTCATTGGATGCAGTAGGATAATCTCTCCATGTCCAAAATCAGCTGATTAGCAATCTTAATTTATCCTTCAACCTTAACTCCATTTTTCGCTTATAAAAAAACTAACATATTCATAGAATTCCAGGATTAGATTGTAGGTAACTTTGAAGAGGAGGGCCTACCATAACCTACTTGAACAGGAATTGGAATTTGAAAGATTCTATGTCTTTTGGTGAGCTTTAAGCATGGGTTACATGTGGGGTTTATTTGCTTTCCTAATATCCATGGTTTGGAAGAGATGAGAGGTAAGTTGGCTTTAGGAAGCTATTATCCTGCTACTAACTGGATCTCATCACTCATTATTTCAAAGGTCAGAGTATTATCTCATATCTCCATCCCTTTGTTACTTTTTGATTAGTTTTTAATTAGCATACAAATTAATTGGTTTAATTATGGGATTTTCAAATGCACTTAATTTTTGTTGGTTCTCTTTCTCCAGTCCCCTCCTTCAGTCTTCTCCTGCTGACTACCTTCTTCCACCACCAAAGCCTCCTTCTGTTTTAATGTCACCCTCTTTTTATTTCTTCTTGTCTCTCCCAACCTTCATTTAAGAAGTCTTTTTCCTTCTTATGATACTTTTCATAGTTTTGTGATCCATACACACATATATAAAAGTTAAAATTTTGGTTTTGCTTATGAGAGTTAACATGCACTATTTTTCTTTATGAGTCTGGAATACTTCACTTAACACCATAATTTCAGGTTCCATTATATTTCTACAAATATTGCATTGTTCCTTATACTTAAATAAAATTCCATTGTGTGCATGTCTCATATTTCCTTTATTCATTCTTCTGTTGATAGAAATAGGCTGATTCCATATAGCTGTCATGAATAGTGCAGCAGTAAACATGTATTTGGAAGCATTTCTGTGGGAGGACTTGATGTCTTTCAGGTATATAACCAAAAGTATAGCTGGGTTATATGGAAATTCTATTTTTACTTTTTTTGAGACATCCATACTGATTTCTGCAGTGGCTGCACAAATTTGTATTTATACCAGCAGTGTAGAAGGATTCTTCTTTCCTCACATTCTCATTAGAATTTTTGTCATTTGGTTTCTTGATGAAGCTATTCTTATGGCCACTCTTAGTTTCTAATCTGTATTCTGTCCCTTATTTCCTTTATTGTATGTAAAACTTCAACCCAAGTGGCTCTACTACTGATAACACCTAAACAGAATCAGTTCTTTTCTTTCTTTTTTGACACAAGCCTAACAGACTCACCTTGTTTTAATGCAAGAGAGCTAGAGTTAGAGTGAGAGACAGAGAGAGACAGAGAGAGGAGAGAGAGAGAGAGAGAGAGAGAGAGAATTGGTTCACCAGGGCTTCTAGCTACTGCAATCGAACTCCAGATATGTATGCCACCTTGTGCATGCATGCAACCTTGCATGCTTGTGTCACTGTGCATCTGGCTTAACATGGGACCTAGAGAGTTGAACATGAGTCCTTAGGCTTCACACTAAGCCATATCTCCAGCCCAATTATTGTTTTATTTAAGGATCTCTTGAGCTCTTGTACTATAAGTCCATAGGAAGGGCTGTGTTAGGATTAGTTCTCTTAATACTGGGAGCCACAATGCTTTGAGTAACTTCCCTTTCCTTCCCAGAACACTCTGAACAGGTTTAGAGGAGAGCTATGAGAACTAAAGTACAAACAACGTAGCTTAGTGAAACTAATTTTTAGGTGCAATTGACCAGACTCATAGATTATTTTCTAGTCACTGTTTTACAAATATGGCCTAGAACATAACATGACATATTCTCTACTATTGTTATTATCTATATTGATGAAAATAATCTGTTTTATGCCTACTATTTATACTGACATGATTCTAAATGCTCACAAAAACTCAATAGCATAGGCCCTTATTAACCTAATTTTAGACAACAATACATTGAAATTCTGACCAAAGTCACAAAGTTAGTAAACAGCAGAACTCTAGGCTTTGACTTCTCCATGCATAACATGGTTTCCTACAACTCTTGATCAGTGTTTACTCTGTCCAAATATATTCTCAAGAGAGACAGAGAAATGACTAATACATTGCTAGCACAGAAAGAGAAATATTCCAAAGATAGTAAGAGAATATTCCAAAAGAAGAATGCTCTGAGTGAGAGCATCATCCACATGTGGATTTGTTTAGTTTTATTTTTAAAGAAACAGGAAGAGGAGGAAGAAGAAGAGGAAATTCTGGTTTTCTTCCTGAAGAGTCAGATCAGATACATTTTCAGGGTATAAAGAGTATAGAGATAAACCACAGGCTCAATGGATAGTTCTAGCCAAAAGTTTTCCAATACTGAGAGCCATATTGCTTTGAGCAACACCCCAAAACTCTCTGAACAGGTTTAGAGGAGAGATATAATTCACATTCTCCCTAAAAACAAACAAACAAAAATCATGACACATCTGCTTCACTTCAAGATGACAAGAATTAAAATACAAAGAATGTAGCTGAGTGAAATAGAGCTTTAGGTACAATCCACCAGCAATTCATTGAGGAAAAGGAAGATAAAGCCAGTGGACAAAGTAGCCACACTTAATGAGTGCTGGACTCATGCTGGCTCATTGGTTGTGGGATGGGCTTGAAAGCTAATTTTGTAAAATTAGGGTTGCATTTTGTATTTGCACATGACAGCAAGCTTCACTAGAGAGCCAGAGCTAAACTAAAGCATGAGACCTAAAATGAAAGCCTCTACAAATCTGTTTCCAACATCTTCTCTCAGAATTGGTTGGTTGTGCTTATTAAAAAGAAGTTATAGGGCTGGAGAGATGGCTTAGTGGTTAAGGTGTTTGCCTGAAAAGCCAAAAGACCCAGGTTTGACTCCCCAGGATCCATATAAGCCAAATGTACAAGGTGATGCATGTGTCTGGAATTCATTTACAGTGGCTGAAGGCCCTGGCACAGCCATTCTCTCTCTCTCTCTCTCTCTCTCTGCCTCTCTCTCTCTCTCTCTGTCTGTCAAATTAATAAATAATATTTTTAATAGAGGAATGTATAACTTCGCTGTCCTAGAAAGTAATGTTCACATATATCCACCAAAAAATGATAGTAATCACTTTATGGTGACTATTGGTCCCTAAGACTTCTAGTTGACTCCTAACATAAGAACATGCTGACTTAGGTAATGCAATATAATCCATAAAAGAACTAAGATTCAAAGGAAGTCAGCGCCACTAAACACTAAGAGGACTACAGAGTGCTGAATAATGTCACTCAGAAAACAGGGTCTCCTGCTGCTGGCACCAGATAAGACTGGGTGAGTCAGAAGAACCTGAGAGAGGTGTTTTCTGAATTCAGCTTCTGGCCCTGTTACTAATTACTATGTGACGTAGTGACATTGAGAAAGAACAAACTAAGACATGTTTTATCAAAGCATATTGCTGTGTGGCCCTGGAAGAGCTACCCAGCTCTCACATGTACAATACTTGAAAGGGCTATTGTTGGCCTGGGGATGTAGCTTACTTGATAGGGTGGTTGCCTAGCATGCATGTAGCCAGGGATTCAATTACAAGTAGGAGGCATAATGGCAGATAGTTGAAATCTCAGCACTTTATAAGTAAAGGCAAGAGAAGAGAATCAGAAGTTCAAGGTCATACTACCATGTATAACCCATTTAGACAAATATAAAACTAAATAAAACACATCAGACAGAGTCTCTGGTGACCAGACATCTTCTATTTACTGCCCCAGCATTCTAAAATAGATTATCTATATCCACTCCCCCACCTTCTGTCCTCTAATGAAACCATGCCCATCACTCCATTCCAACCATGCAAAGGTCTCCCCAGTGCCCCTATCTTAATGATCACAAGGGATAATTTTTCATCTCAAGCATGCTTGACTTCTCAAAAATGTTTGGCAGAGTTAATTTCTCTTTCTCTTGAAACACTCATGTCTTTGACCTTTTGGGAGTAGTACACTTCCTGTTTTGCTTCATTTTTGGTAGTTGGTTTTACTCATCAGTGAAGCAAAATTTTCTATCTGTTGTGTTGCAGGCTTCTTTCTGAGTGCTTCCCATTTTATTCTCTGAATTGTCGATGCACAACAGCTCAGATCTCAGAATTTATTTCTCCTGTTTTTAATATACATTGTTAAAGTACGGGCAGCCAATTTCACAGTGAAATATCATCTGTTCTGTCATGTTTCCTAAAGGTGAATCCCCACCCTCAACATCTCCCCTAATTTCATCTATTTACTACAAGCTTCTCCATACCTCCACTTGAATGTTTAATAGCATACTTTAAAGTAATATGCCCCAAAGAGAACTGATTTCCTGCATGCTACTCCCTGTACCCTGTCCCATTTGTTCAATTAAGTATATAAAAACACAGTTCTGACCAGAATCAGAAAGTCATCCAATTCATTTATCAGGCCTTATTTACTCATCCTTCCAAGTATATAAACACTCACCATTTCTTACCGCCTGTGTCTCTACCATCGTAGGTCAAATGTGGTCTAATGGGAGACAAGAGCTTCCTCTATGATAACTACAATAGCCCTTGGCTAGCTTCACCTTTGTTATACTTTATATTTCTCCCCCACATGGCAGGCAGAGAAATCATTTTCAAACATAGGTAGATCATGCTATTCCTTGAACCAAAGCATTCTAAGTGTCTCTCATTTGCCTTCATTCCAAAATCTTTCTTTTCTTAACCATGGTATTTGCATAATTCAGATAATGTCCTCTTTCTGATCTTTGCTCAAATGTTACTTTTTAAATGATACCTACACTGGCTGCCACATCTACAAGTGTAAGCCATCATCCCTACTCTACTTCAGGCTTGGCTTCCACTGACTTGTTTTCCCATGCTTTATGCTGACTTGCCCTCTAATACATTGTGGATTTCTATAATGCTGATGTTTGTCTTATTCACTGATACAGCCTGGGAGCCCTACAAGAGTTTTTGGCATACAGTGAGACCCTCCCCGCCCCCCCCCCCCCGCCAACATTCTCTGTAAGACAGTGAAAGCTCCGTTAAGACCTGGAGACAATGTCGTTGCAAACTTTCATTACCCCACCCTCTACCCCTCTTGCCTTGTTCTTGCTCCCACCAGCCACAGCTGGTTGCTGCTGTTGCTCAAACACCTCATTCCTCCTCAGACCCTTGTGCCCATTCTACTTAGAGCAGGTTTTATCTATTCTTTCTGGTTTCATTCAGAGAATCATTTCCCTGCCAAGTGTGTTTTCTGTTAGATTCTGTCACTCATACCTCTGTTTCTCTCCCTAAAGTGTGGTTAGAGGATTAAAGAAGTCAGGAGTGGCTCTTCGATTTGTTTTGATTACTAAGATGGGAACAGACATAATGTGTGCTACTTCCAGACAGAATATTTTAAAGCCAGTCTGGGTTTATTGTACTTCTTTGTTCTCTGCCACCAGGACAATAAATGCCCCGGACTGAGGCTGCTTTATCTGTCTGAGTAGTAGTTGCAGTATAAACATGGAGGAGGCCAACCAAGCTGTGGTAGACATGAGTAGCAGCAAGAAGTGAGCTTAGTTACTGCAGCACAATTTAGCCTTTTACCCCACAAAGTGTTTAAGTGTTTATCATGACCTGAAAGTATAGTACGCATCTGTTTTCTTATTTGTTCAACATCTCCCACAGGAATGCCATCTTATGAGGATAGGTACTTGGTCACATTCTCTATATTGCTATTCTCCAGAATAGCACCCAAAGGTACACAATAAATATGTATAGAATTTATTAATGAAACCTTGTTTTTGGACAACCAGCACTGGCTGCTATAACCTATGTATGCAGGCATTCTATAACGGTTATACCTCTCATGGGAAAATGTATAAAGAAGATGCTAGCTCAACAACTTTCCTCTCAAAATCAGAATGCTTCCATCCTGTATTGATGGAGTGGCAGGCTGCACAAACTTGTTTCTGATGAATTCCCTTCTGATCTCCATGAATAGCAGAAGATGCAGTGCTATACCAGGGAGGGTCCTTGTTGTATACATAGCTCTCTTCTCAGAACTTAAACTTTTCTTCTGCTTCATGACAGGAAAAGGGTGCTCATAAGACTCTAGAAGCTAACACAACTTAAAAGGCTCAGGAAGCTCACAAGACTTATAAGACTCAGGAAGTTCAGAAAGTTATGTCACAAGGCTCCTCCCCAAGGTTATATAAGCAGAGAGTACCTGCTGGGGAGAGGAGACTCTTCAGTGAAGTTGCATGGAAGCTGGCCATGGAGTTCTGGGGTAGTGGCTATGATCAGTCACCATCCATGCTGAGGTGGGATTTTTGGTGACTCGCTTGTCTTTCTTTGAATCACCCATGTTCACCATGGTTCTATAAGTAATCCCAGTACACTCATTGATTTGCCAAGTCAGGCTTAAGTGGAATTGTTTCTTTATTTTTTGTTGTTGTTTTATTGCTGTCCTGGTTATTATTTTTATTTTTTGGTATTCTATCTTGGATGAATAGACATTTGCCCATGTTCCCCCAGGATCAGTCATGTAATAATCCCCCTAATCAATAACCTCATTTTGAATCAGTCAAACCTTTATTTTTCATTTAAGGTTTATGGTTTGATTTTACAATGTCCCCAATAGGCTCATTGTTTGAAAGCTTGATTCCTATCTTCTGGTGGTATGTTAAAAGCTATGGAGCCTTTATGAAGTGAAGTATGGCTAGTAAAAGCAGACTTTGAAGAATTATATGCATGTCTATTTCCAGTCTATCTCTGCTTCCTGGTCTATATGATGTGAAGAGCTGCAGCTACATGCCTGTGATACCATGGGCTTATCGACTCTAGCTGTCATGCCTTACCTGCCATCAGAGACTGAAATCTCTCTGCAATGGAGCCAAAATAAGCCCTTTTTCCTTAAGCTGTTTCTCTTAGGTATTCTGTCTTAGCAATGCAAAAGTAACACAAGAGGGACGGAAGGAGAAAAAGGAAGAAAGGAGGAAAATAGGAAGTTTGAAAGGAATGAAAGAGAAAATATTATTTTTTCATCCTAAATATTGGCCAAAAGGAAAATTTATTGGTTATTTAATATGATTGTGGGCACCAAACAAATAAAACCTCAAGAAAGACAGTGAAAATTAAACCTGTTTTCCTATCTTTCCCTTACCATCACTCCCTGGCTTACAAAGATTATCACTTCTCCCATCCATTCATCCATCCTTACCATTCTCAGTATTGCTCCCCATGATACGGAGCTCCTTTGACACCCAGTTTGGGCAGTTAACTGTGTAAAATATCTGCTTAGGTTCACTGAAATCTATGTTCTGCCTCTTCAAATGTTATCATCCTTAGCCTTAGTGTAACACCACAATCAGGCTCCTTCTTCCCTGTAGACCACTGCTTGTTCTATTTGAAATAAGAGTACATTGATGTACATTTAAGAAGACAATCTTGGGCTAAAGAGATGGCTTAGTGGTTAAGGTGCTTGCCTGTGAAGCCTAAGGACCCAATCTCCCTCCTGATCCCACATAAGCCAGACACAAAAAGGTGATATAAGTGTAAGGTCTCACATGTGCACTAGGTGTTACAATTATTTGGAGTTTGATTGCAGTGGTTGAACCCTGGTGCACCTATTCTCTCTCTCTTGCTCTCTCTAAAAAAGAAGAAGAAGAAGGAGGAGGAGGAGGAGGAAGAGGAGGAGGAGGAGGAGGAGGAGGAGGAGGAGGTTTGGCTGGAGAGATGGCTTAGCAGTGAAAGAGCCTGCCTACAAAGCCTAAGAACACCTGTTTGAAACTCCAGGCCCCACAGTTAGCCAGACACAAAAGTGATGCAAGCACACAATGTCGCACATGCACACAAGGGACCACACACATCTGGGGTTCATTCACAGCAGCTGAGAGGCTGCTGGCATGCCCATTCTCTCTCTCTCTGTCTCTCTCTAAAAAAAAAAAAAAGACCATCTTGACTGTAATGTGTGAAGAATAGATCAGATAGGGTAGGACGTAAAGAATTTGAAGAGAGCTTTTAGTAGGCTCCTGTAATATGAGTTTAAGATGGTGGTGGTCGTTACATGGAAAATAGCAGTGAGAGAAAAAGGGGTTGGCAGAATTAAGGAATACTTAGAAGCCAGAATTATCAGAACTTGGTGAATAATGTTGTATTTTTCTGTGAGACTGTGAGTTTTATGTGGGAAATTCTCAGGTGGGACTCTAGTGTAGAGGTACAGTATTTGCCTAGCATATATAAGGCACTGGGTTCCATCCTTAAATACTGAAAGAGAGAAAGAAAAAGAGAATGAAGAAGAGGAGAAGAAAGAAGAGGACAGAAGAAAAGAAGAGAGGAGAGACTAATTGTATATTGGGTCTACTTTTTGAATCAGAAGTCACTTTGCAAATGTGTCTGGTCCATCTCTTCATCCTTCCTGGGTCTCACTTTCTTGACTATTATCAAATACATTCACCTTGGTAGGTTAAAAAAAAACTCAGGCAGAAAGTGAGCACTCTGCATACCCTGCATTCTCAGAGTAACATGTCTCTATCAGTGTATCCATATAACTGGCAAAGAGCCAAAAGAAGACTTTATGTAGGATGGTGACGGCTGTCAAAAATGATAAAATGCATAAGTATTTAATTTGTTTTCTTTTATGTCTTCAAACAATGCCTTAGCATACAGATAAAAGATTACCAGATGTTATGTAAATTTAACAGTATTTATACCTCTTTCACAGTTTTAGTAGACAGAAGAGTGACATGGTTAAGAAAGACCTGGATATGAATTCCAACAATACTTTCACACAGCAGTTGTAACTGTGAACAAGTGTCATAACCTCCCTGGCCATCAGTTTTCTCAAGTGTAAATTAGCTTATTATAACTGAGAGAGAAAATGAAGGTCACTGTTAGTTTCATGCCTCCTGCAGGATAGTCCTCAGTAAACAGTGGAATGGTGGAGTTGTTGGTTATAATTGCAATGTTAGGTCTTCTTCCAAAACCAGTTATATTCATTTCCAAGATTTTGCCAAGTCAAGACCTTCCTGGCATTAACTCTGGGTACCCCAAGGAATTATTTTCTCTACCATCTGAAAGAAACCCATCTTTTTCAAAAGGAATGGTTGGAGTCCACACTGGACTTGTCTTCTCTGGTATGTCCCAGAAGTGTTTCACAGTGCCTCCATGGTCTAGACTCTTGACTGCCTCCTTATTGGGAGATTCCTGTTCTGTTATCAAACCTCTTATGAATTGTATTTCAGCTCCCTCTCAGGAAGCCCTCACTCCCAATGTCCTTAGGGATCCATTATCTAGTTAATCTTCTGAAGTCCCAATTCCATGACTTCTCCCTGAAGAGAAGAATTTGCTGTGGGTTGAGAGGTCAGTAATGCTGGTTTAGTATTACCCTAATTTCTGCATCCCCTCCTTAGAGGCAATTACAGCACAGTAGTACTGGGAGAGCCCAAATGTGAACTATGCTGACATGTTTACTTCCCCTTAATTCAGAAACCTCCTTTCCTTGTACCTCTTTGCTCTCCTGGGTTTGGGTGATGAGTAAATAGGATAATATATTTCATGTGTTTACTTCAGTGCCTATCCTAGAGTATTGCACTTAACTAAAGTGAGAACCTGCTACTATTGCTATGACTTTATTATTTCTTGAGTTTTTCCAGTCCAGGCCTTATGGTGGCTTATAATTCATAATTCTTGTTTTTCTGACCATAAGCTAAACATGACATAATGTCTCAGGAAATGTTAACTTGCTTTTCTGGAAATTTTCTGTAAAAATACTAAAGTAAAGGAATCATTGTATTCTAATCCCCAAACCACAGCAACTTGACTTTAATTGTGAATATGTTCCAGTTGGCAAAACCTACAGTTTTATTGGAACGTCACCACCTGTGTAATAAACCAAGGAATACTCACCATTGCTGCTTAGGAAGCCGGCACAAGAGGTCGGATGACTTGTCCAAGGTAACACCTCCTTAAAAAGTTAGACCAGCACTAGGTTGAAGTCTTATAACTCTTGAACATGCCTCTTAACTTCCAAGTTAACTGCAATCAACACTCAACTATTTGATCCAGAACTTCTGGGTCTTGTGGCTTTGTAGAATTTACATAGGCTGATGCCTGCTGCAGACAATGTTTGAACTCTGGTCATCCCAAAAAGCCAGAATAAAATGAAGAAAGAGTGGGAGAATAAAGAGTTGTAAAATCTGTTCTTCTTTTTCAGAAGGTAGTGAGACCCACGGAGATGAACTACCCCCTGAACTTCAGCCAAGCCACAGCTGAAACCACAGAGGAGTTAGGGAGATGAGCATGAGTGCTGCTTCCATGCTGAACCTGATAATCAGTGCCAGGGTAAAGGAGACAGACCCTGAGGATAATCCACACACACCAAAGCAGAGATCCAGAGGCTCCTAAGAACTCATCACTGAAGTAGACTTAAAACTCACCCACCACGGCTCAGGAAATTTTGTAGAAGAGGAGGTAAAAAGATTGTAAGAGCCACAGGTTGAGATATCATGCCCAGAGGCATTCCCTCCCTCCCCAAATAACTGACTGCTGCTCCCACAAGGGATAAACCACAACCCCAGAGCCATTACCTGCAACCTCCCTGAGGAGGGTCCCTAACAGAATGGGGGCAGGGACGAGGGAAAAGAGGGTACCAACACATGATGTATCCATACGAAATATGTTATTAATAATAATAACAATTTTAAAAAGAAATTCTAGAACTCCACAGGCCATCCCATGCCAGCCCCGATGTCCTAGATAAGAAAATGATGCTACTCCCAAAGTTGTACTGAATGAATGGCCGAGTCAGGATAGAAATGCAAAGGAGAAAATGACTTTAGGAAGTGACCTGAGAAAATCCATGGAGTCATTGTTTCGAGGGCTTGATGTTGTCATTCATTCAATTACCATTTATTTGTCATCCACTGTGTAGTGGACTCTATGTTAAATTTGGGGATTCAGAGATGAAAAATTATTATTATTCTGATAAGTCACATGCCTATAAATATTAGTATTTATAAAAAATATTGAGTAATTGATGTGAACACGTACTCTGTGTTTCATAATAGCACTTTATATCCTTAACCCTAGAAGGATGAACACACTATTATTTTTCCTGTCCTACAGATGAAGAAACTGAGGCTTACAGGGCTTAAGGAATGCTCTCAGGTCCAATGAACATAATTTATAATTCTAGTATCTATGTACTAGTCTACTCTAGTGGAAGAAGATGCCTAAATAAAGTGTCCCTGAAACATTGCTATTGCTATGACAAATCAGTTCTGCCTAAGAAGTGACAATCTCAGAGCTACAAATGAACTCCACAGCCACTGAGAGGGCTCCTCTCCTGATTTACAGGTATGAAGAAGGTATGCCAAAAATCCACTAGCAGAGCTCCCGAAATTCACTGTGCACGGCCAGACAATATCATACCACTTTAGATTTTTCAAAGCCACACTTCTTGAGAATCTGCAGCAAACCCAGCTGGGATGATTGCAGACAGGGTACTAAAAACAGAAAACCAGGAGTGGGAGTTGGTGTGTGGGGAGTGGGGGAGGTTAAGGCAGCATGGAGAGACACTTCAATTACAATGCTAGTAAAGCTGTTCTTTGTCTTGCAAAGCTGGGGACAAGCTATGAAATCTATACAGTCTTTCCCCACACCCTTCCATAAATTGCATTTTTTAAAGAAATCAACTGGTGCAGGATTTATTGATCTGCATTGACAGTGAACTTCACAAATTCATATCAAAGAATTTTCTTATTATAGAGTCACTTAAAGGACTTGATAGTTCAGAGCATTCATCACAAATTTCACCTACAGTATTTTTTAAAGGTAGAAAAAATACATAAAATTGAATCCAAGCTTTTTTCTTTTGTCAGCTGAATTTTTCAGTATGTCTTTCAGCCATTTCTCTTCTATTTGTTAGACAAAAGTAAACGGCACTTCTTAATGTTTTCCCTCTAAGAGAGCACAATGTAAACTTCTCCAGGAGTTTTACAGTGCTAGAATTCATCAAAGGCTGAACCCAGGAAACCCTTAGCCTTGTCCGTGGTCCTCTATGAGATGCAGAAGAGAAGGCTACAAAGAGAATGTCAAGGGAAGAACAGTTCTTGGGCTTCCATGATTTCATGCGGAATATCATCCCCATCACTTTCTCTGGTTTCCAATATACAAAACTTTGCCTTCAGGCAAATACATGAGTCTCATCACCTGCAGGACGGCCTCTGTCACAGCCCTGAGCATTTAGGGAAGACATTCAAACTGTCTGACCCCTTCTTTGCACATCTCACCACAGGGCCAAGAAACCACCTGAAAACTCATAGTTGAACAGTCACAAATTTGTCATTGTTCACCTGTAGTGTTATGGCCACAGTGCTTCTTGAGGGCGCACATCAGGAAGAATGTCTATTTTACTTCTTGCTGTATTTATCAGAGGAAAGGTCAGGCTTTCTGGGGGTTATTTTTGGCCCTACTACTCACTACGTGAATGTCCTTGATAAGTTATTTAGCCTCTTGGGCTTCAGTCCTTCACTGCTAAAGTGGAGATAGATAATGGGGACATTTACCATACAAAGTTGAGAATTAAATGACATGAATATGTGCATATTTACAGCAACTCCTGGCTCAGCAAGTGCAAGTTTTTAGATTTAATTATGGCTATTAAAACTGTTGTATAGCATATGTATGAAAATGTCTAAATAAAACTCATTACTTTGCATTCTAACCTAAAAAATTAAAATGTGTTTGTGCAAGACATTGTGCATGAATCATTTGAGTACTCTGACAGTGGATCTCCATGATGTTTTTTTCTTAAGAATTAAATCTAAGGTAAACACTATCCACAGAGAGTCACTGACTTCTCAAATTGAAAAGTTCTTTAATCTAACCCATTCCCAGCTTGTGTAGGCAGAAAAGAATCTCACATCTCAATACAATGACAGCTTGTATGTGACTGATGATGCTTAACATGTTTGATTCTCTTTTATCCTAACAGAATTTTGATATCTCATCACAGAGAGTTTAAAATCCATTTTGGAAGAATCTAATTGATTCTCAGTTTCTCAGCATCATGGTGTCTGTCATTCCCACTTGTACTCCCCATTTCTAAGCCTTTGGGAACAAAGGACATGTTCCTAATATTTATTGATTTTAATTTTTGACATAGTTTAAGCAAAGGATAGAGCCTAGAATGTGATTAGTACTAATGTCATCTGAAATACAATGACAAAAGTGTGTGTCATCCATTATTAAATGACATACCTTTAGTTGATTTATTACAATTAGAAGTATGTATCTCAAATTACAGTATATATATATGCTTATCTTTCTTTGCCTAGATCTAGCCAGGTATAGCACATTTGTGATATGGAAAATGAATAACATACAAATAAATAAATGATTTAAAATGTGATATGGTTGGGAAAATCTCTGGAATGAAACAAAATTCACACTTTACCTCAAGTATATCATAATTACAATGACTTTATGGCTACTACTAGGACTAGTTCAGGCCAGCCTTGAGTGACTTAAGAGAAAGATAAAAGGAGAATAGGGAAACAGATGAAGGAAGCCTTCTCCAACTACATTTATTTAGCCAGCAAATATTTCCTAACTACCATAACAGGCCAACCCAGAGGATAAGAGTGAATGAAATAGTTATAAGATTTGTACTTATAAAACTTGAACCCAGTGAAGGAGGCAAAATGAACAAGGAAACAGTGCAGTAAATATGATAGGTGTAGATAAATGCTATGAAAAAATGAAACTGAGTCATCTGACAAAGAATGACTGTGCATGCAAACATCAGATAGAGCATTTTCAAAAGCTCCCCTCTGGTACTTATTTAAGCATTTCTTTATATAATCTTTATTATCTCACTGAGTTATGATGATCTGTACCGATACTCATCTTCCATAGTTCCCAACTGGAATGTGACAAATCTTAGTCTCAAGTATAAAACATAATATCTGCTACATATTAGGCCCTCAATCATTTTTGTTGAATTAATTTTTAAAAACAATCACTATCTCTAACTTCAGGGACACAGAAAAGGTACATACATATATGAAATCAGAAAAGAAAAGAAAAAAAAAAAAACCTCTTTCAAAAACATGGATGAGAAGAGGCCCATAAACAGAAAATCACATACCATGTTTGGGAAAAGAGCTTGGGGCTTGGGAATAGCATACCAGAGAAGTTACTGTAAGATTAAGCAGTAGAGGCTGGCTGTTGCAAGGCCATGAAAGGCCATCAATATCATGCCAAGATCCTTGGATCTTGTGCCTTAGACAGTACAGTATTCTACAACAAAGGAGCTACACACTAAAACTTGGAAAGTGGAAAAATCACGGAGGCAGCTAAGAAGCCAGGGGTGGAAGGAAGGGAATGGAGCCCAGAGCAGCTACATTGGTTTGGTTGAGAAGAAAGGAGCAGTCGAGGTGGCTGTGGCAACATAAATCCACAGACACTTCATGGATTCAAAACATATTAAGGACATAATCAATAGAACTTGGGAACAACTGCATCTGAGCCCAGGAAGAACTGGGCAAGATGGACCAGCAGGCACCAGCGTGGACAGCTTCATTTGTCATGGCTTATCCATATGAGAGATTGGGGTGGTTTATGCAGCTTGATGGGGGTGAGGGGCACAATTCTGCCAACAAATGTGAAATCATTTTCCTCTTTACCTATAAGAGAGGCACGCAAAACCCTTTTGGGGTCATCAGCCAACATGGACTTGGACTCTCCATTAGCCTACTGACATGAAGACTTTATATGTAGGGTGCTGGCCCCTGGACAGTGCAGGCTAACCCTCCTCTCCACAAAGATAGTTTGGCTGCATAGCAGTGGCTTGCAACTTAATATTATGCATAAAAATTCATGAGGTGCAGTATCCATTTCAGCTGTGTTATAAAGTAGTAAAAGGGAGAGAGGGGGAGGAAAAGAGAAAGTTGAGCCCAGCGCTCAGATAGGGTTCATTTTGAGTGATGATTGCGAACCATCCTTGGAAATTACAGATGCTACTTGGTTCACTATTATTTTGCAGCATCTCCAGTAATCTTCTGTGATCATTTATAACAGCATGTCTGATGACTTTCAAAACGTAACGGGAAAGGGTACTTCTGTGAAGCATGTCTACTCAAAGGAAAAATCAATCTTGGCTGCTGAGGGAGTGAACTTTGTACCACCACGATTAGACAGTTAGAGATTTCAACATATAAAAATAGGAATGGCAGGGGTCCAGTCTTCCAACGTATATGTGTGTATAATATGGGCTCTAGTTGCTTCAACAGTTTAGTATTTCTTCTTTCATCCAAAGAAAACACACATGTTTCAAGAATGCAAATTGGCAAACTCCAGTGGAAATCATCATGAACTCTGTAATAACGACTAATGTTTACATAATGCCTTTACAGTTTGCTAAGTACTTGTCACACACCTAAGCTGCTAATCATTGAAAATACCTCACTTTCCAACCTTCTTTTCTTCTCTGATAATCACTGCTATCACCTGGAATGTTCTCTCCCAACATCTGTGCTTCCACCCTTCAAAAGGCAAAACCTCTTTCCCTGTGAAAGACTATCTGGTTTATTTTAACTCTTACAAGTTGGTGACATTTGAGCATATGTGAAGATCTCTGGAAGGCAGCATAGTGTTGTGGGAAGGTAGTGATCTTTAAAATCAGAAGGCTTGCTCTTCTGGCTGTATGACCTAGGCCTATCTTTCAAACTCAAAATAAAAGTGAAATATTATCTACTTTACATCATCTTTATTTAGCTCAAAAGTGTTGACCTAAGTAAATCTGTTTTATAATTCTATTGAATTATATAAACTTCATGTGAGTGCTTCACTATATTTACCCTAAGAGGATCATAATGAGAACTGAATAGTTTATGTAACTCACTTAGCCCAGTATCTGGTATAAAGTAAATGCACAATTAATGAGAAGCATTATAATTATTTAAATCAATGATTCAATGGATATGAATTAAATACAAATGTAATGTATTTGTAATGGATATAGTACTTCATTCATCTTCTAAATAATTTATTATAGGTTTGTAAAAACATTGTTGTCATAATGGTGATTGGGAGCACTGGTTCTGTGACCAAGCTATCTAGAATGTTCTAAGACTTATGCCAATTCTTTATAGCTGTGTGACCTTTCCAGGTCCCAACTCTTTTAATCTATTAAAAGAAAAGAACAATGGATCCTTTAATATAGGGTTGCCATCAAGAGTAAGTAAGTTAATCTGTGGAAAGAGCCAAAAAAAGGATTTGACATATGGAAATAGCCCAGAATGTGCTATGAATTTTTATAGTCTTTTAATAGGATTGCTTCATAAATATTTTTCTTATGAATCAAAAAAAATGTTGTGGTTAAAAAGAATGAATTCAAATTTTCATTTTTTGAACCATCCAACTGCTGTGAATTCACCTCTTTGCCTCCATTCTTGTCACCTCCCAATGCACTCTCCCATCCAAATACTAACCAGTCCTGACCCTGCTTAGCTTCTGAGATCAGACAAGATCAGGCATGTGCAAGGTGGTAGGCCAGAGAGCCAATGCACACTCCACACTCCAGTCAGAGTCCACTCCCATGGCATCAGGCTGATCATAGTAGAACCTGTAAGGGATCCCCCACACGCTTTTATGAGTCTTTCACTGCCTGGCTTCCCTGCCTCTATCTCCACCTCTTCTACACCTCATCACAGCCAATTTTCCAGTCCGTCCTGGTGATGGTAATATGGAGACAACTTGGGAGAGATTTACTGACCAGCTCCACTTACATCCAGGATCCATACATTCAAATTCTCAAGAACGATGGATCATTTAGTATCTTACACCAAGATACTATGTGATTCAGCTTCAATGCAAGTTCTCATTTTTCTTTCCAGCCAGATGTCCCTAGAGTTCTTCTACATACAAATTCTGAAGTCATCACGCTTAATTGCCTGGCCAGTCAAAACACTCTTCAGACCTCCCTATCATTTGTCTAAGACATTTCCCTTCCCTGTAGTTCCACATCCCATGCCTCCTCACCATCCTGCTTGTCCTTCCTACATTCAACTCAGTTTTCATCTTCTCTAACACTCTCCAGGAAGATTTGTTCCTAATGTTTCACCCCTGATGCCTGACCTTGCAATATGTGCTTTCCAAAGCAGTGTGTTTGTCACCTGGTGCAGATCCACCACCTAGTAAATACTCAGTAACCATTGGCCTAGGTTAATGTTTGGAGGGCCAGAGTCTTCATAGGGAAATATTGACTAACAGAATCATGAAAATCAAAAGGCACCTATAATGTCAACAAACATGGATTGTTTGTCAATGCTAATCCTTTTGGTTTAATTCTTTCCAATAATTGTAAAGCTTATGAAAAAGTAAGATGGCCATTTTAGCAAATATTTTAGTAAATATCAGTAATGTCATCACTATTCTAAAGAGGATGTGAGTGAGTGTGGGAGGGTATTTATGGTCTATAATGTACATTTGAATATATTAAAATACATATGGATTTATGGTCTATAAAATACTCATCTGTAAGATGGGTGCTGAAGATAGAGGGATTTTAAATCAATAACTAGATTTTTCTGAAAACAACAACAAAATGTCTTTCTTGGGGCTGGAGAGATGGCTTAGCCATTAAGGTACTTGCCTGCAAAGCCTAAGGACCCAGGTTTGACTCCCCAGAACCCATGTAAGCCAGAAGTACAAGGTGATACATGCATCTGGAGTTTGTTTGCAGTGGCTGGAGGCCATGGTGCACCCATTCTCCCTCTGTGTGTCTCCTTCTCACTCTCTCTCTTTCAAATAAACAAGTATATATATATATAAACTCTTTCTAACCTAAAGAATGAAAGGGGAAGAGAGTAAAGGGTAAAGAATGAGATTTGATTAATATATATTAAAATATATATGTATTTATAGTCTGTAAAATACCTCATTTGTATGATGGGTGCTGGAGATAGAGGGATTTTAAATAAATAACCAAAATTTTCTGACAACAACAACAAAATGTCTTTCTTGCCTGAAAGAATGAAAGGGGAAGAGAGGAAAAAGAAAAGAACAAGATTTGATTGAGTAATATGCTGCTTCAGGCCTATATTTGCATTACTATGTGCATAAATAAACACATTTTAATCTTACAACATGTCTCCATGTTATATAATTTCACCTATGTTTTGTAGATGAAGAAACTAAGCCTTGGAGGAGTTAAATTAACTTCCCTATAGTCATAACTTGGGAAATGAGGATTTGAATCCACATCCAGCTGCATTTAAGACCTACTAGTACACTATCAATTTCAGAAATAATTTCTGCAATGCTTAATGTAGTTTCCACTCTTAAGGAACTCTCAGTCTAGACATATTTGATAAGGACCAAGATATGAGCAAGAAGCATTTATGGGCTTTCTAAGCTTATCTCTTAGCCTCAGCTCATTTTTTTTTTTTTAAAGAAATACGGGCTTCATTTCTAAGGCTACTCTCACTGACAGTGGTCCCAGATCTAAGTCGTACATGTATCTGTCTACCAACGGAGGATATTGTTTCCAAATAAAGCACCTGAATATACTATGTCAATATTGATAAAGTTGGGGAGATAGACTGGGGCAAATAGTGAAAGGTGAGAATTCAGATAAAATATTCTCTGTATTCTGACATCGCCTTGAAAGTTCCTGAGCTTAAAAACAATATATGCATGGCAAAGGTTTAGACTAAATCTAATAGATGTATAAAGATAAGAAAGCAGAGAGACAAGCATGAAAAAAATACTGTGTTTTGGGTTTTCTTTTCTTTCTTTCTTCTTCATTTTTGTTTGGTTTGGCTTTTTTAGCTGGCGTTATAAGTGCATGCCACCATGCATTACATTTTTACAAGGCTTCTGGAGATCAAACTCAAGTCCTCATGCCTGTAAAACAGGCATTTAACCAACTAAACTATATTCCCAGCCTAAATTTTGTACTTTAAAATCAACAACAACAACAACAAAAAAACCCACCTTATTAATTGGTAATAGATGTGGAAGGAATGCAAACATTTCAAAAAATAGAAACATCTAAATAACAGGGAAGAAAAGCAAAACCAGAAACCAAGAATAACTCTGAGACTGGGATTGATGTTGCAAAGTTCATGGTTTTTCCTAAGACCATGGAAAGTCAACTCACTGGGTTGTCTACACACAACAGAGTCATGACCTAGGAAGTGGGAAGGTAGGTCCTCCAATGGGTATCAGCTGACACAGAAACCAGAGGTCTGATCTCTTGAGTAGTCAGAGTAGAGAGGGGATGGATTTTAAGGCTAGATGCTAAATGAAGCAACACTGTTCAGAAGATTTCAGTCATTCAGCTATATGCCAGAAACTGCTCAGCATCCTTGAGATTTGGAGTGAGCACAACCCCAGACCTCCTGTAGCTCCTCAAAGAGTAGTTTGAGAAGGAGGAGACAGAGAAGCAGAGAACAAGCCAGGATGCTGTAATAATCAGGATGTTAAGAACTTTCAAAAAAAGGATTGGGGCTGGAGAGATGGCTCAGTGGTTAAGGTGCTTGTCTACAAAGCCTAGCGACCTGGGTTGGATTCCTCAGTATCTACACAATGCCAGTTGGACAAAGTGGCATATGCATCTGGAGTTTGTTTGCTACAGCTAGAGGCTCCTTCTCTCTCTCTCCCTCTCTCTCTCTCAATTACATTGACTTTTTGCCTTATCCTTCTTATCAATAACTCAGAAAAATAAAACTAAGTTTTCAAGGTGTGATATTTTCCCAAAACTCATCACTGGAGATGATATTTTGAATATTAAACTCATCCATCAGAAGGTTCTGATGGTGGTAGGGCTCTGAAACCTTTCTAGGATAGATACTTAGAGGGACTATAGGCATTGTTCTACAGCCATTCAACTAATGTCCATAATAGACTTAGCCAAAAGGGAAAAAAGGAGAAAGGCTGAGAAAATCTAAAATGTAGCTTATCTCAAGCAGTTTTTCAACAAGGATGTATGTATGTGTGTGTGTGTGTGTGTGTGTGTGTGTGTGTATATATATATATATAATCCATATGTTCCTGATTTCTTTTACATTCCATAAGATGTCAGCACATAAGAACTCTTTGATGTCCAGAGATCTTTCCAAGTCTTTATAAAACTTGCTAAGCCATATCACTCCCAAATTGGAAATTGTGTTTTACTCAGAGTAAAGACGCTCACACACCAGCAACACAGAGTCTGGGTCAAAGAAGGAAAGACATGACTCTCGGTAAACACATAGAACATAAAATGATTTCCTTCCTTGACTTATGTGGCCCACATGTGAGGGAATGTGAATCACTTAAGCACAAAACTGAACTATAAAGCAAATGCTTAGTTTTTAAGCCCAGCTGCTATAGGTAGAGAAGGAAATGAGAAAGTAATGGATGGGAATGCATTTGATAGGAGGACCCATGAAGCAATCAGAGTAAATGATTTTTAACAAATGTGAAGGAAAATATAGCTAACACTCAGCCCAGAAATTGTTTCATTCTTAGTAAGCTCATGGAAACAATAAACACCTTCCCATCACATCAACAAGACTTTTTAAAAAATAAGTATTTTATAAAGCAAGTTTTCCTGTAAGAATATTCTGCCTCCAGCATTTTCATGGATTTATGTGATGGCAAATAAGAACAGCAACATTGGAGGAATTGAAATAACAAGAAGAAATCTTTACTGTATAGATTGAACCTAAAAACTTCATTCATAAGGATTAAAATCTGTGAAACCATTATTGAGAATCTGCTGAGAAGCTTTCCTTTCTCCATTGCAGTCTGATCAGCTCGTCCATCCACAGCCAAGTATGGTGCAGGCAGGGAGGTGTTATTCTTTTGCATGACATTTTATGTCATTTCCTTTAACCAAATTTATCTTTCTGTAGGTCAGTAGATATTATTAATCTCTTTCATGAGTCATTTCTTGAGTTTTATGTTGTATAAGAAAGAAATAGTTTTGTTTTTGTTTCTTTAATGTTCCACTGTCATTGATGGATGGTAGCTTCTGGCAAATGGAGGGCCCATTGATGCCTAAATATCAAAAAGGTAGAAGAAGTCTGAATTGCTTAGTATAAGTGAATTTGAGACTTTCCGAAGATCCGGAAAAAGGAAGGAATGGGACTGAGTAAAGAGTGAGACGGGAGGGACACTGGGGGAAGGGTAGCATAGAAGGAACACAGAAAGACCTGAGTATGAATAGGTATGACTTTGGGACCTTACACAAATTTCCTGCTTCACATATTTCTTTGTGACTCAGTGATCCTTGGTGGGCAAGAAATGAACAAAGAGTCAGGCTACCCAACTAGCTCCTCTTCTATTTTGGTGTCATCATTTTTTGTTCTTATATTATGCAGGCCTTGCATAGATAGGTGGAGTCAGCCACCGTGCAGTCATGATAGCAATGTCCACTTACTGTCTAGAAGATGGCATTCCACCACACTCCTGCCCTGCCTTTGGCTCTCATATTCTTGCCACTACCTCTTCTGCAATGGGCCCTGAGCCATGGTGGATGTGATAGAGATGTCTCACATAGTACTGAATGCTCCACTGTCACCTATTTTTCAGCACATTGATAAGTTTCAGCACATTGATGCCATCTGAAAAAAAGAAGTGTCTCTAACCAAAAGTGAGAGTAGCATTAATATCTGAGCATAAACATAAGTATTTAGAAGGCAAATTGGTGGGCATAATATACCCATTGAACCAAAGAACAATAGTAGATTTCCTCTTAGGGCTAATGATCTCCCACCCATGGAAAAGGGTATGGTGATGCACATCTTTAATCCCAGCACTTCCAAGGCAGAGATAGGAGGATCACTGTAAGTTCAAGGCCAGCCTCTGACTACAGAATAACTTCTATGTCAATCTAGGCCACAGTGAGACCCTAACTCAAATAAAATAAAATAAAATAAAATAAAATAAAATAAAATAAAATAAAATAAAATAAAATAAAATAAAATAAAAAAAAAAAGAAAAGACGAATTAGACACCAGGGCACGGAAGGAGCTGTCTCTGAAAAATTCTGGGACTCATATAAATAGTATAAATGTCCATGTCTGTGACCTAGACCAGAGTATTACCTGTGAGATTTCTGATACATAATCATGACACTGTGAATGTTGAAAGAACAAAACATGACAAAAATATTCAGATGTGAACTGAAAAGGTGGTGATGGGACCTATGGAGCAAGATCTGCAGACATGGGGCTAGAGGTGTAGCTCAGTGGAAGAGCACTTCCTTAATATGTTCAAGTATATGCTCAAATATAACTCAAGACCCTGAGTTTCAAACTCAATGCCACAAGAAATGCCTGTAGATGCAGCATAACAAGATTAGATGTTTATGGGCTGGACAGATGGCTTAGCGGTTAAGGCGCCTGCCTGCTAAGCCTAAGAACCTGGTTCCAATCTCCAGATCCCACGTTTAGCCAGATGCAAAGTGACACAAGGGCGCAATGCTGCACTTGACCACAAGGCGGTGCACGCATCTGGATTTTGTTCACAGCAGCTGAGAGACTGCTGGCGACCCCATTCTCTGTCTCCCTCTCCCCCCTCTCTGTCTCTCTCTCTGTGTCTCTCTCTAAAAATAAAAAAATTAAAAAAATTTTTAAAAAGATTAGATGTTTATAAGAGCCCATTGCCTTGAGTTTCAGTGAGTATTTAATGAAGAGCATTGGCATCACCAGGAAGCTTGTCAGAAGCAGAGAACATCAGGCTCCATGTCAGACCCCTGAATCTAAATTTGTGCCTTAATAGGATTCTTCAAAGATGGGCAGGCCCATTAAAAGTTTGAGAAACACTGATATAGACAACAACTAAGACAAATAATACCAAGATCACCATAATCAAGGTCACCACCATCATAATAATAAGGATAGGCATTATCCCCAGACCCTCCTGTGGTGATGCCTGTACATTCTTAACATGTGTCACACTGAGGAATGAATTCTGTCTGCCCTATGAAGTCTCCCTTTGTCTTCATAAATTTTCAAATTAAAAAAAAAAAAAACAACTTATCTGAATCTGGGCTGCATTGATGACTTAGTGGTTAAGGTGCTGACCTGCAAAGCATAAGGACCCAGGTTTGATTCCCCAGTACCCACTTAAAGCCAGATGCACAAGGTGGCATATGGATCTGGATTTCATTTCAGTGGCTGGAGGCCCTGGCATGCCCATTCTCTCTCTCTCACTCACCTCTTTCTTTTTTCTCTCAAATAAATAAGTAAATAAACTGTTTTTAAAAACTTTTTTGCATAGTTTCATACATACAGATATAGAGAAATGATATAGTCATATGGATATAGATATGAATCTCATTCTTTAGACCAGTATGTATTTGCAATAGTCAAGTTAGGAGACTAGAAATTAATACATATATTAGATCTTTTACATACATTATTTTATATGCGTACGTTTGTGTGGAGTATATGTATGCATATTTGTATGCATGTGGGTGCACATGCTTGTGCAAGTTTGTATGTACATGTGTGCACATGTGTGTGGAGGCCTATAGCGGCTATCTTCCTCAATTGCTCTCCCCTCCCTATTTTTTTCTTTTGAGACAAGATTTCTCACTGAACCTGAAGCTCACTAATTTAGCTGGACTAGCTAGCTAGCGAGCTCCATAACTCTCCTGTCTCTGCCTCCCCAGCACTGAGATTACAGGTACACTCTACTATGTTCAGTTTTTATGTGGCTCCGTGGTCCCCAAATCATGTCCTCATGTTTTCATGGAAGCACTTTACCCACTGAACCACCTCTCCAGCCCAACATTATCTTCTGTAGTTGTGATAACTGAAACAACAAAAAAAGAAAAGGTCTATAGCATAGATTCTCTTCTTACCATCATTTAATCTCAGCACTATGACATAGCCATTGTTATGCCCACATTACAATTATAGATATACAAATACACAGAGCAAATCAATCACCAGCAGTTCTTGCCTTCAGACTGCGACCTCCCTGTCTCCAGTATCCACAGTCCTTATACAGAATGGATTCCCATGGCTGACAAGGATGCCAATGTCATATCTCTCCTCGAGTGGTAACACCTAAGCAGGGCCTGTTGTTGATGGATGGTCACTCCAAAGTAACAGCCCCAAATACTCTGAAACCAGAGTTGTCAGAGCATGAAGTTGTTTTCTATATTAGTGTTCAAGGAGATGTGAATAGAAAACACAATGAAATTATTTATTTACTTTTGTTTCCAGATAACAGAAGCAAAATTGCCTTCTCCTCCTAGGCATGAGCTATGGCTTGCCTTGTCAACACCCAGACACACCCCTATCCACTGCCTTTGGGCACTCTCCACTCAGCTTGGATAGAGTTCCCTACTCCTCCTCACTGGGGTATGTGCATGGCTCTCCCTCTAAGGCCTGGCATTCTCATTTCTAAGAATCGTTCTTCTTTGTCCTAGGCCTGTTGCTCAGATTCTGGGAGCACAGAAAACCAGAAGAAGGTGCTTATGGAATCATGGAAGATCAGAGGAAGGAAACCTTGCAAGAGGATACATCTGATACAGAGATAGGCAAAGTCCTAGAGCCTCAGGCTTCTTCAATGCTCTACATTCTTATGTCTACTCTACCTTGGCTAAAAGTGATAGGTGCATTCATCAGTGTAGAACCTAGTGAGTGCTAAGCATGCAAATGATTTTTATCCAGGCTTCATAGTTTTACATTTGGGTTAAAGGAAGTAATCTCTCAGGAGACCCACATCACCCTAGAGTCGTGTATGAAATCCCCTTCTTGTACATTCGTCAGTTTCAGCAAAGGTATATTAAGGATAAAAAATAAAGACAAGTGTGAACTGGTTTTTCAGGGCTGCTTAACACAATGCTATGAACTGGGTGGGTGGCTTCAGACAGTAAAAATTATTATCTCAAAACTCGGGGTGCTAGAAGACTAAAATCAAGGCATCTACAGAGTGAGCTAAGCATCCCGTGGGCCTTGTAAGGGAAACATTCTGTGCCTTCCCTAGCTCCCTGGCAACCTCAGTAATTTCTTGTTGCACTGTTGCCCTCACCACTCAGTCACAGTGCATCTTTGCTCTCTCAGTATCTTATGACTGTGACTCTCCTACTCCAATATGACTTCACGTTAACTAACTGAATAGGACAACAACCCTAATTCCAAATAATTTTGCATCCTAAGATTCTATGTGTTATAACGTCAAATCATGATTTGGGGAGGGACAAAGGATAAAATTTAAGCTTCGCCAAAGTTATAAGCCTTTACAATGGAACAGAGCAATCATACTACTCTAAACTCCTTTATAGTCTCAAATGCACAGTCCCACACATTTAGAGTCCTCAGGTAGGTTCAGCTCACACAACTCCGGTAGTCCCTCTGCAGCCCAGTGATGGAAAGCAGTCATACGTGTAGTAGAGAAAGTTTGGAGCTGCCAGTCAGAAGAATTTGAATTTTGATGCTACATCCAACATCTTGTAAACTCAGTATTTGGTGCATATATATTTGCTTCTCTGAGTGTCAATCTCCTATCCTTCAAATCTGGATAATGAATTGTAGCACCCATGTTAAAGGTGCTAACGCTGACAGATTTTTGTCTAAGAGTGTATCTACAAGAACCCACAGGCCAATGGTAAACCATGTGTGTTGGAGAATTAACATGCCCTTAAGTATTTCCTTCAACTGATCAATGATGGGAACTGGTATACAATATATCTCACCTCCCTCACACATTTGTTGGGATAACTTATAATTAGGTACCTATTCCATACCAGCTCTAAGAGCGTCTCAAAAGGATTAATTCCTAGTTGGCTCCAGTTCACTTCTTGACAACAGGGTGTTAATTGTCTGCTCTGCCTGTTTTGCCCCACTAACCACTCTTTTTTCAATGTCTCCTGGGACCATCACCCAAATATATTACATGACATCTGAACCCTTTTCTCAGGGACTGCCTCCAGAAAATCCAATCTAGAAAAACAGAATATATCTTTATTACATTATGTTGAGGATTGGAGATTGTGCAGGCTACAAACATGGTATGTTGTAGACACCCAATAAATTGTTTCTCCAACAAGAATCTACCTCTCAAAGGTTCCACCAGCCGGAGATCAAGTATGAGGCTTAAGTACAAACACATGAAGCTATGGGGGTCATTTTGCATTTAAAACTCCATACTTTGCATTGATTTCTTCATCGGACTCATTTAAAATCACATATGCATTTGGAGGGAGCCAGCAGTTGAACCCAGGCATCTAAAGCCTACACATTTAACTACTACAGGATACTGCTTCTTTCATACAAAACATATTTAATCATCCAGCTGGGACATGCATTTAAATTATTCAAACATGAAATTTTTAAGGAATAAGATGCCTTTGCATTGAAGTTAATGTACTTTCTGAGGTTTCTATAGCAACAAACATCGAAAATTACCTCTGGTGGTATTACTTATAAAAGAAGAGAGACGTTCCTGCTGACCCTTTATCAAAGAATTTGTTTCATAGGGATAGGTCTAGCCAAGTGGAAAGGAACTGGGGTATGGGTGTGGGAAGATGTGATTGCTCTACTATACCACGGGGGATCTACAGCAATACCATCACTAACATTTTTGAATGGTTATTATATATGCTGGACCAAGACATTAAAATATCTCACAGTGCCTAACACTACCTACACAAGACCATCATAATAGGAGGAAAAGATCATGACATCAAAATAAAAGAGAGACTGATTGAGAGGGGAAGGGGATATGATGGAGAGCAGAGTTTAAAAGGGGAAAGTGGAGGGAAGGAGGGAGTTACCATGGGATATTATCTACAATTATGGAAGTTGTCAATTAAAAAATTAAAATTAAAAACAAAAAAAAATATTATCATTTCTTTTCTCAAGGAACTCAATGTCCAGCAGAAGATAGGCCAGGGCACCACGTGATGAGACTTGTTGCTAAATAAGAGCCCAAAACAAAGTACAATCAGAGCAAAGAAGGTGGAATATTGCCGACTGGAGTGTCAATGAAACCATCCCAAAGAGGCAATAGCCAACCACTCATTCTCTAGATGGGAGGCAAGCCAGTATTGAATAAACAAGCACCCTGTTGGCTCTTCCCCCTCCCCTATCTCACATTGCACAGTTCTTCACGGGAGCTTTTTGGGCTTTCCTCTGCCTACTCTCCCTAAGGTCTTCGTTCAGAGGAACCAAAGTAGGACAACACCAATCAGGGTGAATTGTTCAGTTCCTTGGGAATACAATTTATACTTAAGTGAATGGGCCTTTCAGGATCCATTCAAACTACTTCCCTGAACTACAGGATTCAGGGGGAAACATACCATCAGTGTGAGACTACCTAGTGGTGGTCCCTGGTTGTTTCCAGTGGTCTTCTTTCCTATGTCTGTGGCCCAAGTTTGACTTCATTTTAAGTTTATAGTGTACAGACAGAAGTGCTTTGACAAGCAAACCTCTAGAGCATGACACTGTATCCCCTTCCATCATCCCTCTTAAGAATCTGTGGAATACTATTCCTTGTCTTCATAGATGGATTTTGTAGCCCTGTGTTCCTTCTCCTGCCATCCCAGCATGTGATGTGGACATGCAATGAAGGTGTCTACAACAAATTATTATTAAAAGTATTGCTCTCCACTCTATGGGCCTTTCCACAAGAAATTGCCTCCAAAATAGTGTTAGGAAAGGTTTTTCTTCCTGTGAGCAAATGAAATATTCTTCTATTTGGGCCATATACTCCACAATGTAGATTTATGCCTTCTCTTCTCACTCCTACTTCCACAAGGTCAATGTCAAAGATGAGGTCACCAATAGTAAAAGTCCTCTCACCTTCACAGTATTTCAGCTTATACTCTTCTGTCACCAAACTCTCTGTTTTTACTCCTTTTCATTATTCTGTTCTCATCCTGCTTCTTTATTTCTGTTTGATGTTTTCTGACAAGTCACCTTATAATCAACTGCTGCAAATCTTTTGTAGAATCTAGTCAAAAAATATTTTGAGTGCCTTTAAATGCCAACACTCTGTTCCACAGGAAGTATAGGACAGTGAAAAACAGTCATGGTCCCCACCAGTACAGAACTTATTTTCACAAGGAATAAGGCAGAATAGCAATCAATACACTTATTAAGTGGTAAATTTTATGTAGAACAAAATGTGTCTACCAAAGAGACACATTTTCTTCTAACAGAGAAAAATGAAAAGACTTATTTATTCATTTTGTCTTGTTATTTAGATTGTTGGCCTGTATTCAATGTTCAATTCCAGTCATTCAACTCAGGAGTGTAGCACAATTATGTCTTCATTTTTTGAAAATTGTTTCTCATGTTTTTCAAGTTGTATTCTATTTTATGTGCTTTGACTTCGTAGCCCATCATAAATTACTTTCTAATAACAATATTAGTGCTTTACCAGAAGCCTTAAAATTTCAACCCCTATGTAGTATGTTTTTCTCTTAGAAAACATACCAATTCATTTTCACAGTGATCTCTGATGACCAGTAAATCATAGCCTGATCATTAGCACTCTGGAGGACAGAAATAATGGAAAATGGGGCAAAATGGTGGCATCATTTTCCTTCACTACTCCATAAAACATGTCCTTTCAGCAAAAGCACTTCATTTATGTTTGGTACCCATACCTTGGGTAGACTGCAGTGATCAGTGAAAGAATAACACTTAAAACCATACCTTGGAAGGAACGGGTGATAAAAAACAGAGAAATCTAAATTGAAGAAGACTATTTCAGAAGAACAATCCAAAGAAAGGTAATAGAGAAGCCATGCATGGCCTCAAAGGACCACAGGAGGGAACAGGGAGTAGTGGAGTCTTCTGTGAACAAGAGCTTTCTAAGCAATGTGTCACACAACCACACCAGACTGACAGGAGTTGCTGCCTCTCAGAACTAGGACTGGCTCTTTTGCAGGCTTTGTTGTTGTTGTTGTTTCCTGCTATAAGTCCCAGCTACAGCTGTTTATTTTCCTCTTTACAGCTGCTTTAAAAGGTTTTGAGTTTCTCATTGGAAAAACACAAATGGAAGTTGGGCAAGCACTGGGTGGGAAAGTGGCGAACACAATTTGAGTTTCTCCTGGGTGTCTCAGAGATCTGAAAATATGAGGGTCAAAACAAGGGAAGCAAGTCACACCCAGGGCTCTGCCCTTGGCTAGGGGAGGACAAGTTGCCTCTCTTCTCACACTCCACAGAAGCTATCTGAGTTTTTATATATACATTTCTCTCACCCCGCCCCATTCCAACACTTCTCACAGGAGGTGGAACAGATGCGGGGTAACACTGGCTAAAAATAAAAGCAAGAGGGGAAAGAAAATAATCATCTTATAATAAGTATCTCAGCAAAAAAAATTTTATCTCCTGAATGAATCTGGTAGCAAAAGCCCAGCTGCTGCCTCCTTGGTCTTTCTTCCTTCTCTCGCATTTATAACCTGATTAATACGCCAATCAGAAGAATTTTATAATCAGGAGCAAGGGGCATTAACCTCGTAAAACATGGAAAATGTATCTTCTCCAAGTGAACAGAGAAGTGCTTTGTGACCTGATCTCTTTGTTCTTCCCATCCCCAACTGCACTGAGATCTCAGCTTGTCCAAGGACACCAGAGTTCTTCCCATCTGTCAGTCTTTTGAGCCAGTGAAGGACTCCACTGGTTTCCCCACAGTAACTCCACTGGGTCAGATAAGGGTATCGTAAAGATACCCACTGTGCTCAGGGCAGTGGTACCCACTGAAGGTGTCTCAAAAGACCCCAGACCTGATACTGTCTGGCTTTCTCCAGCCACTCAAATCAGCGAATGAATGATGCATTGGAAAAGCTGGTCACCATTACTGGACATAAATGCACAAGTCAATTCTAATGGAGCTCTTATATAAGACTGAACAAACAGTAATAAGGTGCTCTTAGGTGCCTGGAAAACAAACAAACAAACAAACCTAAGGATGCACAAGGGATGGCAGCTACTCTTCAGAAACCAAAGAATGGAGTAGAAGACACCAATGACTTTATATGATTCCATAACTGAATGCATATTAAATCTCATAACTTGTTGGCTTAACCAAGCTGTTCATTCCTGAGCATCAGAGGTCAGCTCCTTAGGATGCAGATACTGGGACATTCAGTATCACTTAAATATCTGCCATGCAAAATCTGAAGTTCCCTTCAAAACAGTTCAGTAAGTAAATAAATATTAATATTATGTGTACATGATGGGAGTATATGGGGCATAGGGCATAGGGCCAAACACTGACAATTATTAGATATAGTTGATGGCTATATGCATGTTCATTCTACCCTTTCTACTCTGTGATTATGAAAAAGATGGTAAAAGGTAAAACAAATAAACAAGTATACAAATCAATCCATAGATCCTGTGCTATTGGCTAAAGAACCACATGAGGACCTCGTTGCCATCAGTGTCTACCAAGTTCTCACAAGTCTGAATTCTGTGCCTAACCCACCTCCACCACCTCCATGCTGAGTTCAGACTGGGGCTTGCTGGGATCCTTAGCAACAGCTCTCTGATGCCCATGATGCAATCACATAGTTAATCAGCAACAAAATATAATCGTGTGTAGCAAGTGAAAAGAACAGAGCATTCATTCATTTTCACAAGTTTTAGGTGCTTTCAGTGGTAAAAATATTCCTGGGGTTAGGAATCAGCTTGTTTGGTAAATTGCAATTAGCATGAACTGGCCTCCTCGGCTTCTGGAGAAAGGATAAATATAGCTGTCAAGATTTTCTATGGGAAAGCAGAGTCCTGTGCTTTATTTTAGAATAGAAAGAAAAAAAAATGCCTCTATAAGGGGCATCCCAGCCAGGACGGATGATGGCTTTGACTCTGCATCAACTGTGAGCTCAGTGGAGAAGTGGTGGCCATTTGATCTGCTGGCACAAGAACATAGATCTCAGTAATGCCCCGCCCCGCCCCACACACACACCTTTGTGGTCTTTATAGGAATTCTGCTAGAGAGGCAGAAAGCAGAAATGTTAACCATGGATCCTGGAAGTCACAGCTCAGCTCTGATCCCAGCTCTTCTGTCCACTAGCCAGGTAGCTAGCTGAATACACTTTCCTCTTCTATAAAATAGAAAAGATGAATGAATTTATGTAAAACACTGGGTAGGATGTGGATCTGTGTGTGTGTGTGTGTGTGTGTGTGTGTGTGTGTGATGTGTATATGCATGCCTTGGCTTTTGTTACTATTTTATCTTATTAAAACTAAAAGACTGATTGAGAGATGGAGGGGATATTATGGAGAGTAGAGTTACAAAAGGGAAAGTGGGGGGAGGAATTACCATGGGTTTTTGTCTACAATTATGGAACTTCTCAATAAAGAAATTTTTTGAAAAAAAACTAAAAGAGAAATTAAGTTAATGTACAGTTTGCTCTCTCTCTCTCTCTGTATACACACACACATACAGCTCAATATATGGGGATTCAACTAACTACAGATCAAATATATTTGGAAAAAAAACTATTCACATTGGACATAAACAGGTATTTTTCTTGTTATTAGCCTCAAAATAATATAGTATAACAATTTACATAGCATTTACATCCCATAAGGTACTATATATAATCTAGAGATGACTTAAGGCATGCAGGAGGATATGGGTAGGTTATATATGACTATTTCATGCCATTTTTAAAAGGGGCTTGTGTATGGAAAGGTATTGGGATCTCTGGTGAAGAGAAGGTCCTGAAATGAATCCTCAGAAGCTACTGAAGGAGGATGGCAATATTGAGTGATCTGCAGAGCTTATGTGGGTTTTACATCTCCATGCTACTGTTCTTTTCTTATGATCCAGAATCAAATTCAGGAGCTCACATTGTATGAAATTTTCATGTATACTTAGACTCCTCCAATCTAGGTCATTTCTTCAGTCTTTGTCTTTCAAAACCTTGACATTTTTAAGAGGACTGGCAGAATGTTTCTCAATTTCATTTTGTCACTGTTTTTGATGAATACATTGAGGTTATATATTTTGGGCAAAAATTTCACAGAAACGATATGTGCCTTGTCTGTATATCAATCAGGAGACACAGGAATTCAGTATCATTGCTGCTAATGTTAATTTTTGTTACTGTGTTAATGTGGTGTTAGCCAAGTTTTCTATTTTGAAATCAAAACTATTTTTTCCTTTGGCTATTAGTAAGTATATTATAGGGAAATATGTAGAGATTACACAAATATTCTGTTTCTTATCACACTTTTGCTATTTACTTTAATGTAAATCTATTCCCAGCATTATTAACTTATTAGTAGAAATTCTATCCAAAGAAAGAGTTGTCCTTTCCTTTTATTTACTCAATCATATGTAAATATGACTTGTGGAAATATATTTTCTTCTATTGATCAAAATCCATTGCTTTACTTATTTTTGGTGCTGCTCAAAGCACACAATACCCAGCTTCTGAGATTGTTCAAGTTGGTTTCGATGTCCCTCTGATAATTACATTACAGTTAGGTCATACGTCAACCTTTGGGGAAACAGTGAAGGGCACATAGTCTCTATTCTCTAGCATTTGCTACTTTTCTATAAATCTAAACTTATTTTGAAAGAAATGGAATGTGTTTTAAAGGTTCATAAGTGCTTGAACAAGCATGAAGACAGCTCCTGGGATACTAGTTATATAACTGTATTCAAGTACCAGCCATGTAAGTGTGCTCCACTTGGGAACATTCCTCAAGCCATGTGCTTATGATTCACATAGTTCGTATGTATTGTATCTTAGAAAACTGTTTTAAAAGAAGATGAAGGAATGTTGCAAATATTGTTTGAGTAGAGTTTAGCTTTAAAATATATAGTAACAGCAAAAAAAAGCAGCAATTTCTATGGGAAGGTCTTCCAAGTTCCAAATTACCCTCAGTACCGAAGTGGGCAAAAGTAGCTTCTCATCTGAGTCCTACTCCATCTGAGTCCTATCAGATCCATTTCTGCTATCACTCTGTGTCATCTTATACATCATTTGCATTTTCAAGAACTAAGAAATGTTGGTTCTAGCCAATTGTCACTTTCTTGGACCCAAGCTGAAACACTAGTGAGTAGGACTTAGTCTGCCTGCCACAGTTCTCTGAGGATCCATCTCTGTATTAGATAAGCAGGTAGTCTCCTTTGTACAATGACATCTTTTAAGATTGCTCTAGATATTGATAATGCTTATTGAAAACTTTGATTGCTCTTTCATCTATGTTGCCACAGATATTTGCACATGCCTCTATTAAAACATACAGTACATTGTTCCTGTCGATTATGAACCACTCAAAATAAAGAAAGTGGTCTTGCCCATATCAGTGTCTCCAGTTCCATATCTGAGTCTCTTCCTTGGGTCAAATTTTTTTTTATCTAACATTGAAAGAGACATACTTTCATTTTTGTCATAGCCTATTGATTAGGATCATATCTCTAACAGTATGCTATCCTTATCACAAATGACATTAAGTTGATAAGTTGACACTTACCTTTAAAAATATTTTGTAAACATTGTTGGTTTCTTGTTTGCATAGGCTTTTATGTGCAGTTTACGTTCACTTATTGTTTATTTCTTATACCAATAGAAATGCTTTGAAGTGTCAAGATGACCTATGACATAAAAATTTGTTAAATATTGTTCCTAGGCCTGGGAAAATGGCTCATTGGTTAAAGATGCCTCTTTGCAAAGCCTGCCAGCCCAAGTTCAGTTCTCCAGTTACCCATGGAAAACCAAAAGTGGCATAGGCATCTGTTATTCACTGTTTGCAGTCCCAAGAGACCCTGGCACACATGTGCTGGCACACATGTGCATGCACACACACACACAAATGTGCAAATAACTATTTTAAAAAAAAACTGTTTCTATGAATCCTGTTCTTAATAAAGGACAACATCTCCCATAAGCCTATGTTTCATCTATTTATCATTATGATCCATGTCAACAAAAATAAGGACATACTAGATTACAACTAAAATTCAGAATGTGCTTTTTTTTTAGTTTTTCTGTTGTTCTGCACCCTCACTCTTCACTAAAGACCATTTCGCTCCCCTGTCCTCTCCACATTAAAAATATTTTTAATGAAAACTTACCTAAATACAAGACATAAATTTTCATGGATGTATCTGTACCTGTAAAGATTGTACTTGCCTGAGGATAGAGAAAGAACTGAGGAAACAGAGGAGAGACAAAACTTCAGATGAAAAAGTGGCTAGAGTGAAGTGTCAGAGGGGAAGAGGAAGACCTGTCAGCTTGAGGATCAGGTGGGACTCAGCACGTATTTCTTCCCAGGCATGGACATTGGAATATTAGTTGTCTAAGGTATCTGAAAGCTCCCTAATCAAACCAATTAACTATAAGCTGAGGTGGCAGTGAAAATGTTTTTGTAATTATAATTTCACCAAGAGTAGTAATGACAAATTTACAAAGCATACTCTTAACTTTATCATCTGGATATGATCCTTTCTTGCTCATGACAAGAGAGCCAGTGATCCTCCTCCACCATGTAGGTCTGCCATCTGTAGCACATGGCATCTAAAATCAGCAGCAGAAGACAGGGAAGAGGTATACTGGTTCTCGGTGTCCTTAACTCAAAAGGACTAACATCCTTTCTACTCACATTTCATTGTCCAATAGTCACATGGTCAAAAGCTGACTTTACCAAGTGGGTGTTGAATGTAGGGGAGGCCAGGGCTATTAGGTGAGCATGAACCCATAATCACATCTGATTCTCAGAGTATCACGGAAGTTCTTCTGGTGGCTTAAACTTGTCAAAGACCATATGTGAATGTGTGACTCTACACCTAATTATCTTTCTATCTTCTATATTATTTATATCTTGAGTTCTCTTTGCTTGGACTACTTTCTTTCTGTTTCCCTAACTTCCACCCTTCAAACAACCAAAATGATGGGCAACTATACAGGTTCTATCATTTATACCCAAGCTTACATAGGTCGCTGTTAGAAACCATTCCCACGAACATAAGAAAGACTTATTATGGTCTAAATATGGCATCATTCATTTGTAGGTAGTAAAGGGAATTAATTTCTAAAGACTCTTGTCTGTATAAGAAATAAAAATATCCAGGATTTCAAAGAGCTGGATTTTCTTTTCATTTATAAAGATCTTCCTGACCCATCAATTACAATGACATGGGCTTTAATTATTCAAAAAAGATATTTTATTTCTGCAATCAAAGATTTGGATGTTTCTTCACAAGGTAAAAGTCATGATCCATCCACTGTGTTGAGTGCTCTGTAAGGTTTTTCTCTAATCTTATTAGAATTTAACACACTTGAGATTAATTGATCCCCGTGCTCCAGAATAGGCAGGCTCTGGCAATCTACTTTCCAGTATGACCATCCTAAAGTACAAAACATAAACAAAACAACAACAAAAAAACCCACTGTTTTTTTGCCTCCTTGGAAGATACTTTTGGTTGAGGGATTCAACCACCATTCTTCCCCCTTTTTCCTCACCAACCACTTAATTTTTTCCCAAACATTGGATAGGTACATATATTCAGGGAAAGTAAAGTCCTCCAAAATTTCAGACTATGATTCAAGATATCCCATGTCAGAATTTCTCACTCAGATTTTTGCTTTCCATCCTCACTGTACATAGCTAAGAGCAAGCATATAACAGTTCTGATCCAGGATGGGTAAGGGAAGCCCTCCAGAAATAAAATGAAATGAAAGTCAAGTGGAAAGGTTTCTGACAGTGCTTCTGCTTTTTTCTTTCACCCCTGGAAATGGTATTTGGAGGAGGTGGCATTTAAAGCTGTATTACCAAATCTTCTTCTTGGGTCATTGATATTCTTCATTTCCCATTTTCTTTTGCAATTAAATGTAACATTTCTAGTTGATATGTCATGGAGGAAAATATTGCCTAGTGCTTGCAGGGATAAATATCTTTCATGCATGGTCCTATATATTCATCTCCTAACTTGATGAAAATCAGTACATTAGTCTTAAAAGATATATTGTAGCTGGTGAGATGAAGATGAAAATAACAGGAAGAAAAAAAGCACTCGTTTATCGGGAAATCTATGTGAAGTTTATAGAATGGAGAGGTAAGCTATAGTTAAATCATGTCACTTAGATATGAGGGAGTGAGTTATATATTGCAGTAACTGCAATTACATTAACTACACATGACCATGAGGCCAGAGTTTAAGAATAGAAAGTTAGTTAAATGAGGATACAATAATAGAATGATCTTGAGTCTAAAAAAATTGTGGAAATGCTACCTCAACCTGGAATGAACTATCTCTACTATGCTTATTGCACTGTCAAGCAAGATAATATCTTTATTACTTAAGTCTGTTACTTGGTGCCTAAAATATTCCTATTTGGTAGACTACAGGTGTCTTAAGAAAAAAATATTGGCCAAGTTCTTTACCAGTTTGACCCCAGTAAATTTAATCCTCATGTCAGCCACTCTCTTGCAATCCTTTACAAATGGTTGCTCCATGCAGAACTAAAATCCACATCTTTATTTACTAAGATCATGCTTCTTTGAGATTGCATATGACAATCCTTCGGCTGGGATTGTTCTTTCTTCTCATTCCACTGACACCTTCTTTAAAGATATTAAATCAGATAGTACTTTCTGAATTAAATTGTTCCTTCAACTACACTTCATAGAGTCTAGTAAGAACCTCTAACATGGGGCTCAGGCATCACTTGCCCACCAGGGCACTCACTATCTTGTTAAAGGCAGAGACTACAACTAGTCTACTTACCCAGACGTGAATATCCACTGGTATGTGGAAGATACTTGATACATAACTGAGTTGGAGAGAATCAACACAAGATGAATTGGTGATTTTCTCTCTAGAATTGATAGAATCTTTTAAGATTAACCTGTCCAGCCCCTCCATTTCACAGATGAAAACAAATGATGTCTTGAGATCACCAAGAATTTAATGTCAGAATTGGTTTAGAACATAAACCTTCTGATTTCAGACCACTAAGACTTTCCCCCCATTTATCAGTTTCTAGTCTGAAGCTATTTTTGTTCAGACTGACCACTTTATTTAACTCTGGTGACATGACCTTCCCAAAGCTCTAGTTTGAACACTCATAGAAATAATTTTCCACAAATCCTAGTATGAGTACCAGAAGAAATATACAAATGTCAGAAAATAAAAAGAATCTATTCTAGCATGGAAATCAATCATCCCCAGAAGCAACTGACCTTGTGAACTTTGTCTCACCAAAGCTCTCCTGACCTGTAATTTGGATACTCTCTCCCTGGGCTCAGAAACCATCACTGACCTTCAGCTAGAATGGCTGGGGCCTGAATCCTGCATGACTCTGACCAGCCAAATTCTTGTCCTGCAGGCAGATGACTGATGTCTATTCTCTGGTCATCAACTACTGTCTGCTTTCCTGCATAAACACAATGACACATAATCCAACCATGTAATGTCCAAAGACTCCTATCTCCTATCCATCCCAGATTGGAGCCCTAGGGTACTAAGCTCAGTTTTTCAACTTTCTGATTGGCATTATACCAAGTTCTAACAGCATAAATTAACCCAAAATGGGCAGAAAAGAGGTGGGCTAGTGGTCTTCTACAAAGACTTTGACCTTACATTCAATAAAAAGGTATTGACCCTCTACTGTGAGCTTTTACATAAAGGTTATGGTAGTGAGCAAAACTGATGAGACCCTGCTCTTATGAACAATATGTTTTAGAAAAAGAGTCAGAAAAGCTACAGAGATAGCGTAGGAGTCAAGGCATTTGCCTATGCAGCCTAAGGACCCAGGTTTAATTCCCCAGTACCCCCATAAGCCAGATGCAGAAGGTGATGCATGTGTCTGGAGTTCATTTGCAGTGGTTGGAAGCCCATGGCATGCCCATTCCCTCTCTTATATGCCTCTGTGTGTGTGTGTCTCAAATAAATAAATCAATAAATAATTTTAAAAAGGAAAGAAAAAAGAAGGTAGACACTTAACAAATCATCAAATGAACACATAATAGAATTTTAGGAAATATTGGGTGCTATAAAGAAAAATCGGGGAAGTCAAGGGATAAAGACTGGGACAAGTGTCCTTTAAATAATGTGGCAATGAGAGGATGACACTTGACACAAGAGCTAAAATAAGCAAGAGAGGGGGCCATGAGAATATCTCACAATGACCTTTTATGGTCAGTGTGGGTTCAGTTTACTATCATTACTGACACATCTGTTAGTAACAATTTATGACACACTCAAAATTATCCCAGTTTAGAAATTAAATTATATGAATACAGAAATAAATTACACAAGATCATCCTAAAACTCTGGTGAAGCTGAATATAAGGTAGAGCAAACAGGAATGAAATGGTCTTGGGGTGGGAAAAGGCTAGCGTGTATATAAATGATGAGGGTGCTGGTGTGGGTGCCACAAAGTGATGGCAAGGGAGTGAGAGATAACTAAGGGAGGGGCATGCACACTGTGTAGCATTTTCCGGGTCATGGCAAGGACTTTGTATATTTTACTAACTATGAAGGTGTGTGACTTTTCTCATTGCTATGAGCAAATACCTAACACAAAGTGACTTCAGGGAAATGAAAAGGATTGTTTTGACTCATAGTTTAGGAAGGAATATAGTCCATCATGGCTGGAAGGGCATGGTGGTAGGGTTGACAGGCAGTTTGTTACATCTGATGTCAGAAGGTGAGAGAGAAAGGGGTGCGTGCTGTATTCACTAGGCTTTCCTGCCCCTTTCCCCTCTTTATTGAGCCTAACACCCCAGTCCCTGAGACAGTGTAGCTGACATTCACAGTGGGTCATCCCTCCTCAGTTGAACTTCTCTGGAAACTCCCTCACAGACTCACTCAGAAGTGTGCTTTCTCCATGATTCTGAATCTAGTCAAGTTGAGGAGAAAGATTCATTATCATGCAAGAGAAGTCATTGGATAAGTTGGGGACAGGGAGTAATGAAGTAATGAAGCAGGGCTTGGTGGCGCACACCTTTAATCCCAGCACTCACTCAGGAGGCAGAGGTAGGAGGATTACTGAGAGTTTGAGGCCACCTTGAGACTACATAGTGAATTCCTGGTCAGCCTGGGCTAGAGTGAGACCCTACCTCAAAAAAAAAAAAAAAAAAATACTAAGATATTTATAAGATCTACTCACTCAGAACTTAATTTAAAAATCAGGCATTGTGGGAATAAGAAGGATGCAGAATCCATATTTGAACACTGAGCTTTCTCTCTGCATTCTTATGGCCACTCAGCACAATACTTTTACACCAGATAGTTCAGTTCTCCAACCAACAGACTGAATGTCCTATAAATTAACTCATTCCTGGCACCATCTACCTAGAGACACTGTCATACCTCACAAGGAGAACAGCCACTGCCCACTTCTGATGCCATTTGCAAGCCCTAAGCTTTGACCTGCATTTCGAAAGAACCAGTTATAAACTGGATTCCTTTGTCTCCCTCCCTGGGTTGTTAACTTGTTAGAACTCAGAATGTTTACCCATTTCTTATAAAGAATATTACAGATGGGAGTAGAGATTGCTCAATGGTTATGGCGCTTGCTTTCAGAGCTTAACAATCTGGGTTCGATTCCCCAGTACCCACATAAAGCTAGATGCAAACTGGCACATACATCTGGAATTTGTTTGCGGGGCCCAGAGGGCTAATGATGGGAAAGATGCAAGGAACTGTCCTGCCCTTCCAATCTGGAAGGACTTCAATTCTAGCCCTGTGGGGAACCAGTGTGGCGGCCATTCCAAGATGGCACCTTGGCTGACTGCCAAGTCTTATGACTAGGCGCCATTTCCTGCTTCTGCCCTTGTATAGTCACGTTCACACTGCAGATGTGCACATGTACCTTGTTACGTAAGATCAGTCCACCAGCAGGTGGTTGTTTGTGCCCTATAGCTAACGCCTACGTGGCTACTGCTGATTGGATGTACAGTCAAGATGAAACATAGGTCCTCATATGGCGAGGCTATATCTAGGGTGCAGGGCTGGGAGTCGGGGGCTTCCTGTTGTAAAAGGTTCCTGAATAAACTGCTTCAAGGAGAGTTCCTGTGGTCGTTGCCTTATTCTGTTGGTCGGACTGGGTGACGACATAGCCCTTTGGTGTTTTGGTGTTTTGCTTATTGTCTGTTTTCCCATTAACAGTGCTGAGGCTTGAGTACAGGGCTTCACACTTACTAGGCAACAGCTCAAAAACTGAACTATTACCCTCCCCCTCCAAAGCACTGTTTTTTTTTTTTAGTTTAATGGAGGCTGAATTATATAGGTATGGTTGATTGATTAATTAATTGGACACTAGTGATCAACTCAAACATCAACCTCTTTCTCTTCTCCAGAGCTCAGGGAATAAGGAGGAAAGTTTTAACCCTCTAATCACATGGTTGGTTTTCCTGACAACTAGCCTGATTGAGGCTATCCTGAGCCTACCAGGAGTGACCTTATTAGAAAAAAAGACCCAGAACACTCCCAAGAGATTTAGGAACTTTGTTAGATACTTGTAACACTCAGGAAATTATCAGGACCTTGGAGATCTGTATCAAGAACTAGGAAAGAAAGACAAAATATTAGAACTGGGATTCAATAATAAATATGTATTTCTTATATTACTGCAATATTGTAGGAAGTTATTGTACTAACCCAGTTGAAAAAAAATTATGATTGTTTTGATGATGGTGGCAAAATATGGCCAGATATGGGATGTCAACTAAAGGTAAATCCAACTACCTTCGATGTGAGATACATACAAAATTAAATAAGGTTTTGTGTCTGAGCAATGATGTAAAGGACAATACTTAGTGAGACAGGAAAAACTGAGCAAGGAGTCAGGTGAGATGGGAGAGAAAGAGAAGAACCCATTAAGTCTATATTTACTATGCTAATCTGGGAAAACTCATTGGACCCCCTAGGGGAAATTTTGAGTATCCATAGGCTATACTAGTTTTCATCCAACAGTGGAGGTAGAATACAAAAGATGAGTTTAGGATTTAATAGCATATAAACAGTATACTTACCCCATACTCCATGTACTTACCAAACACTTTTTAATGTTTATTATTGCTATTATTATTAACAAGATGTTTCATATGGCTACATCGTGCATTGGTAACCTCTTTTCCCTCATCCCTACTCCCATTCCGTTGGGGATGCTCCACAGTGGAGTTGCATGTATTTACCACGGGGTTTGTAGTTCATGTGTTGTGGGAGCAGCAGTCAGTTATTTTTGGAGAGAGGGTTAACAGTCCTCATAAAATGTTTCATCTTGACTGTACATTTGTCAGGCATTTGTTGTTGATGTTTACTTAGTAGTTATTAATCTTAGTTTCCTTCCATAGCGTCATTTATTTGTATGTTTGAGCCTTTTGAATCTCTCAACTAGTCATTGACTTTTCCTTTCAAGATTTCCTTATTTTTAATCAACATCTTGAAGTCTTTGTAACAGACATGGTGGGTGCCTTGCTTGCAAATACTTGGTCAATCTCATATGTCACTGCAGCTGCCATAGACAGCACCATGTGCACTCACACTTACCTTGTAATTATTGCTGCATACTTGGTCCCTGCCTACATCTTGAAACACAGAAGAGTAAATGTTCCCAGGGACACCGTCCATTCAGTGCAGAATTGGAGATTGTAAATAAATTTGGCCATCTCCTGACCTTCAGCAGTTCAATTCCAGGAAGTATTCTAGATGTTTTTAGGAGGGCCCAGTGGCTTTCTTGCCCATAAATAGTGCTTTCAATAATGCATCAAATCTATATCAAATTTACCTGATCCCTGTATCCTTCTGTATATGGAATCTTTCCCAAAACATTCTGCCTATACTTCTCTTTCTCAGTTTCTAATTAGGGATGATATGGGGAGGAGGTTCAAAACAAAGAAAATATTTTAAGAGACTATTGTATTTATTTCTCCTGACCATTCAGATCATTAATTTGAATCTTAACATTGATCATCCTCTTCTTTAACTAACATAGTGATATTTTACTCAAAAATCAAACTATTAAGCTCCAAGAAGGATGTGTCTAATTTTGTGCCTGTTCCCCTCATCCGCTCAATCTCATGCATGTTCTGTCTTTTACACTGTTTCTCTTGTTCAGGACTCTCAGATGGAGCTGATTATTTCCTCCAGCATATCTCTTTCATCATGTTTGTGCCCTAGCTATTCAACCTGACCCAGTTCTCTTCTGATTTTAGGAATATGACATCCTAATGATAGGAATCAGTTTAACATCAGGATATCAGCCTTTCCTGAGGCTGATAGAAAGAAAGCCCCTATTTTCAGTTCTACCTGAATTCTTCTAATCACAGAAGTGGAAAAACTATACCTACCTTTTCAATTTTTTCTTTGTCTTCTATAGGTTAGGCAAATGATAACATTCCCAAGGGCTAACATTAGGCTTTATCTAGGTCCAAAGATCCATGAAAACTAGTCACCCTCAACAGTTCCTGTCCTCTTCCTTATCATGGAGGTTTATCCCTGAGTGATAGACTTTCACTGAGAAGCCCAATCCAGTTCCCTTTCAGGAAACTTAACAGAACCGAACATCTAATTTACAATAAAAAGATCTCAGTCCTCAGACAGCTCAGAAAAAGAACATTGTTAGGATCAAGGTGGAAGAAATAGAGCAATGTTCAGGTCACTATCTTCCCAGAATCTCATTCTCTGGTTATTGGTGGTAAAACTTTGGACAAAGGTTTGTACACCCCCTTTTTTCTCCCCTCCCCTCTCTCCCTCTCTCTTTTTCTCTGGTACACACATCACCTTTCTCACTCCCTTCTTTACTTTATTTCTCTCTTCTCTTTCTTCTCCCATTCTCCCTCTTCCCTGTTACAATAAAGTAAAAACAAGATAATTTTGGATCAAACACATACATAAATAAGGCTGGGGACAGGGCTATTGGCCACACACACATTAGAGGATGGGTAGAATTTAAATTTATCAGTAATGTAACTTTAATTTTTTAATGAATATTGCTATGAAAGACTGGGATATGGCTCAGTGGGTAAAAGTACTTGGTACACAAGCATGAGGGCCTGAAGGTCTCCCCAGCACCCAAGCAAACAGCTGGGTATGGCCATGCATGCCTATAACCACAGTCCTGTGGGGAGCAGAAATTAGAAAATTGATAGGGTTCACAAAAAAATGACAGCTCCCAGTTCAGACATCATCTCAAACAGAGAAATGATAGATCCAGGGAGGAGGGGACCTGACTGCACATACAAAAACAGATATTGCAATCAAAACTAAAATTTATAGACAAAAATATAGAATCATGTAAGCAGAGGTCCTCATAGGACACAGCTGATACAGGAAGTAATTCTTAACAATAGACAGTCCAAGACAGAAGAGGAGAAATGAAGCTGCAGTAATTAATAAAACTAATTCAGTGACTTTTAGCAGAAATAAAGAGCTGCAAACAAAACAGCTAAGGTATCCAAGTCACATGTTGGCAAAGAAACTGGAGAATAGAGAGACTTTGTTTGTATAGAAGAGGAGAGAGGGCTCCCAAGAAGGGAATCTCAAGCACAGAAAAATCTCCAAAAATATAGAAGATTAATTTTATAGGAAAAATTTATTCCCAAGATTCTCATGATTACAATGAAGAGAGAACAAGTAGTGGGTTATAAGATGGTGAAAGCACAAATTCATATGGAATTTTTATATCTATAAAAGTCTATCTTTTATAGACCATCTCCAAACTTAACACTTTATATATGGAAATACAATATTTCATTTTTATTACACATCTCAAATGTCTTATAAGAGTGCTTACTCTATATGTCTGATAACTACAGGAGAGCTAGGAAAGAGAACAAACATTTTTCCAAAAATATTCCATGAAAATGTTTCATTAAAAGAATTCATTAAAAGGGCTGGAGAGATGGCTTAGCAGTTAAGGCACTTGCCTGTGAAGCCTTAAGACCCAGGTTCAATTATCCAGGTCCCACGTAAGCCAGATGCGCATGGTGGCACATGCATCTGGAGTTCATTTGCAGTACCTAGAGTCCCTGGTGCCCATTCTCTCTCTCTCTTCTTTCTCTCTCTCTCTCTCTCACTAATAAAAAATATAAACAATAAAAGAATTCATTAAAATTGAGAATACAGGGGGTGGGGATGTAGCTCAAGGGCAGAGTGCTTGCCTCACATGCACAAGGCCTGGCTGAATTCCCAATACCAGAAAAGAAAATGGGAATGACTAGATATGAGAGCTAAGGATAAAATACCTTGGGGCAAGGGAGTTGGTTCAGTGGGTAAATGCTTGTCATGCAAGCTTGAGTACCTGAGTTCAGATCCCCAGCACCCATGTAACAAAGTCAGATGTGGCAGCATACTCCTGTAATCTCAGCACTGGGAAAGCAAAGACAGGTGGATCCCTAGGGCTTCTAGTTGATTCAGTGAGCTCTAGGTTCAGTGTGAAACTCTGTCTCAAAAAAATAAATAAATAAATAAGGTGGAGAGCAACTAAAAAAGACATCTGATATCAACCTCTGGCCTCCACATGCACATACACAGATGCACCTTCATGCATATGAATACATACACAAGCAAAAAATAAATAAATAATAATTTAAAAAGTAAAAAGTCTTAGAAACTTTAGTTTTGAATCATCTACATCTGATTCAGTGTGTGAAAGCAAGGGTAGCTATATTAATATCCCCATTTGTAGGTGGAGAAATGAAGGCTTAAAGAAGTTATTGACTTGTTTAAGACACGCTGCTAAGCAGAAAAACTGGGAGTGAAACCCAGGGCTGGTGGCTGCCTATGCAAGGAAGGCTTGGGAAGAAGGTAATGATTTTAATTGAAATGTCTACCAGGAGTACGATGAGCTAGGCTGGGTAATGGCTGCCCCGACTCGGGCTGGGCCGGCATCAGGCCAAGAGCAGCCTATTTCCCAAGCATTCCTTCACTTGTTCAAGAGATCATGAAAATTAAATTGGGCTATAACCAGGCCTTAATTCCCCACCCTTGATGTGAGGAGCCATATTTGTCTCATTAGCCAAGGTCATAAACTCCAGCAGGAGGGAGCAAGGAAGCAGCAGATGAAAGTGAGGGAAGGAAAGGGAGAGGATCCTATGAAGAAGGGGGAAGCAGGAGCCAGAAAGTAAGAGGGTAAACACAGGACAATTTCACCTCACCAAGTCACAGTACAGCCCCCCTGGCATCACACTTACACTGGACGCCCACACAATGCTCTGTGATATTTTCTAAACAATCATGTGCACTCTCTCAGTTGGTCTTCCTTGCTTCCTGAGGGGCAGACAGTACAGGGAGGATCAGAAGCATTACAGGAAGCAAAGGATGAGGCTCTGAGATACCAAGAGGCTTGCCCCATTGACACATCCAGGACCAATCAAAGCTGTTCTAAACTCCTATTCCATGAACAGCAGGCCTCTGTCAAAATCCTCTTGAGCCATGCAAAGGCAGAAGGGCAACTCCAGTATTCTTTGGGACATAGGCACTGCGTCTCTTGTACTTTTTTGACATAAGAAATACACCAAATAATCATGTTTATTTTTATATGGTGGCAGGGGGTAGGGTATGAAATTGCTATGCCAAGTGTTTTGAAATTCAATGGACTGCCCCTTCACATTGGAATGTGGGTGAAGTACCTATTGATTAATTAATTGATTATTTGTCAAGAATAAGAATGTATTATTACTCTTATTTAGCTTACAGAGATCCATATCAGAAAATGGTGTGTATTAGAAAAACCTGATCTAAATTAAGAGTGAATATTTGGCTTCAAACTACATCTTTCAGATGTTTGCCGTCCATATAAAAGAAATGAAACAATGGACCATCTCCAAAAAATAAAGCTTCTCAAAGTCAGAACAGCTGAACTCTTGGAAGCACTATGAGGTGACCTGAGCTAGCAAGTCAAAAGACTGGGTACAATTCCAGTCTATATCACTTGGTACCCAGTATAATACAGACAGCACCCTAATTAGGAACATAAATTTGAGGTGAAAATAGATCTAGAGCCAAATCCTGGTCTTACTACCTGAGGAAAGTTATAGTGAATCTCAAAACTTTAAACACTAACATCTGTGAAGTTGGGGTGATCACACCCATCTCACTGGGTCATGTGCAACAAATGACAACTATGATGATGATGATGATGATGACTGTTCTCTAGTGGAACTATATTTTGTGTCCTTTGTCAAAGCAGCAAATATTGGAACTTAATCTGTTCAACTTTACCACATAAGGTGTTTTTTTTCTGATATAAATGACAACTGGATAACTTTTATTATCTTTATTCAGTTTAATTGGTACTACTTTGAAAAATGCTCCAAAATTTGCCCAATCTAAAAAAAAATTAGTATGTACTATGAGTTTAATTCAATACACATGATACAACTAAACTCTTGTTTCATTGTATTGGACAAAAAAAAAAAAGACTTTGTGTATTGAATTATGTTTCAAGGATTCAGAACACAGGGTTGGGGAGATAGATGGCTCAATAGATAAAATTGCTTGCCACTCAAGCCTGAGTCCCCGAGTTCAGATCCCCAGACCTTATGCAGAACAGAGAGAGAGAGAGAGATAGAAGAGAGGCAGACAGAGAGAGAATGGGCATGCCAGGGCCTCTAGATGCATGTGCCCCATGTGCATCTGGCTTACGTGGGTCCTGGAGAATGGAACCGGGAACCTTTGGCTTCACAGGCAAACTACTTAACCGCTAAGCCATCTTTCCAGCCCGGAAAATGTCTTCAATAATACCAAGGTAGACAATTTCCATGGCTGGTTGAATTTCCACATACCTTCCATGTGAGAGTGTGTGCACATGTGTTCCTGTGTGTTTAGGCACACATGTGATATGTGAGTGGAGGCATGTACATGTGTGTATGTCAGTGTGGAGGCCAGAGGGCAACCTCAGTTGTCATTAATCAGATATCTGTTGCAGAAATCAGAAATCACCTGACCAAGAGCAGCTTTTTTATTTTGGCTTACAGACTTGAGGGGGAACTCCACGATGGCAGGGGAAAATGATGGCATGAGCAGAGGGTGGACATCACCTCCTGGCCAACATCAGATGGACAACAGGAACAGGAGAGTGTGCCAAACACTGGCAAGGAGAAACTGGCTATAACACCCATAAGCAACAATACACTGCCTCCAGGAGGCATTAGTTCCCAAATCTCCATCAGGTTGGAAGATAGCATTCAGAACACCTAACTTTATGGGGGAACACCTGAATCAAACCACCACACCATCCATCTTTGTTGAAACAGGAGCTTGCCAAGTAGCCTTAACTGGCTGGCCAGTGAATACCAGGGATATGGCTGTCTCCACCTCCCTGCTGGGATTGCAAATGTGTGCACCATACCTGACCTTTTTGCTACATGGATTCTGGGTATTGAGTTCAGGCCTTAAGCTTGCAATGTAATGAATTTTATCAAGCTATCTCCCCAGCTCTATGGGTACTTTCTAAGGAAATAAATAGTTTCTATATGGAAAAAGTGTAAAGGTATTCAAGTCACAAGGTCCCAGTTCTTGGGGCAATTCACAGGGGGTTAAAGAAACAGTCTCTTCTACTCTTGCTGCTTGGATCATTGGATGTGGCTCTCCATCACCTGAGCTGACTGCTAGAGTCAAACCAACTGTCCTTTGGAAATTTAGCTTAAATGTTACTCGTTCAGTCCTATAAAGTATTATTTTTGGAACAGAAAAAAAAAATCCTGATTCTAGTGAGAGTGCTTAAATTCAAATCCCAGATATAGCAGCCAAATATGAAAGGCACAACTCTTGGCACATTAGATGTATCAGTGCATTTAATCATCCTTTGTCTTTGTGGGCAATTATATCATTCTCACTTTTACTCTGAGAAACTGCAGCATAGAAAGTTAAGCAATGATGTTCCCAGGAAACTGGAATCCAACTCAGATAACCTGGCTCCACTCTGCTCTCTATCTCATAGTCATCCTCTGAGACAATTACTCAACTTCAGTGTTGCCTGTCGAAGCACAACAAATTCATAAAGTTGTTAAAAATGATTAGCCAGCCGGGCGTGGTGGCACAAGCTTTTAATCCCAGCACTCGGGAGGCAGAGGTAGGAGGATCACTGTGAGTTCAAGGCCACCCTGAGAATACAGAGTGAATTCCAGGTTAGCCTAGGCTAGAGTGAGACCTTACCTCGAAAAACCAAAAAAAAAAAAAAAAAAAAAAAATTAACCAAAACAATGCCTGTCTTTTTCTTAGCATAGTCCCTGATGCTGAACAATGACTACTTATTTATAATACTGTCTTCTTGGTGAGTGGAGGATAACATTGTATCCATTTACCTATATACACTGTCATAGAAGTCATTTAACTTCTCTCAGACTTCAGGCTTTCAGCTGTGAAATGGAATACCAATGTCACAAAGCTATTTTGTCATATAAAAGACCCCCCAAAGCACTAATGGAAGCAGTGAATTTTCTTTATGTAGTACCTAACTCAATTCAACATGGAAATGGGAACAGCAATGAAAACTTGACCATGACTATTCACATTGTAAAAGTGATCGTGTTGCCTCTTCCTCATCCCTCAAGATTTGGGAGGATAAATGAGACAACCTAGGAGAGAGATTGTTGGGAGGAAAGTGTTTGTAAATCTAAGAGGTTGCTGTCAATGATCATCATCATTACCATTAACCCAGTATTGGAGAAGTCATAGCCCACCAGGTAGGACCCCATCAGGGAAGCTCAGTAGGACTTCTGTCAAGGACACAGGAGCAACTGGTGCCAGATTCTTTGAAAGCAAGAGACCATGAATTAGAGGATTGTGTTTTTGCAGAAAGAATTCAGAAAGGGAGGTGAGCAGGGAACCTGATGTGGTCTTTCCCTTGTCATACCCTCCCCACTCCCACCTCCTGTCTCTCACCCAGGTTCCCTTGGGGGAGAACATTAGAGCATAGATTCTATCATCAGCTTCCCAGCCCAGAGATGCAGGCATACACATACATCTAGAGTCCATTAGGCTCTCGGACTCACTCCTCTAATAGGAGGAAGATCTCAAAGAGACAGGCAAGTGGGGCGTATACTTCTAGTGGCAACTTGTACAAAGCTGTCTATCAGGGAGTCACAATTTTAGCCCCACTGTCAAAAGACTGGTCTAGATTGAAGAATGGAGGTTAAAACAAAACTGGCATCACAATTCAGTGGCCAAGAGCTGACAGATCTGCACAGGAACCCTGGAACCTGGCTTGGATTTGGGTGGCAACCTCTTCCACACTCCATAACCAATCAAAAGAAGCATCTGAGAGAGGAACGATCAGAGTTAGAGGAGTCCATGATGTGCAAGACACAGCAGCTGGCACACGTGAAGCCCTCAGAGCAAACAGCACTTATCACTGTGGTTATTGTGCCTCTAATGCTTTGACTTACTCCACTAAAGAAAGCATGGCAAAGCTGGGCTGGTATGAAAGGAAAGAAGCCAACGGGTCAGCTGTTCAGATGGAGGGTTTTCCCCTATGTCCCATAATGTGGTGTTGATGGTGCTGAGAACAAATCGATAATGTCTTCAGCTGGGCTGCCCCAGGCTAGACAGCCCTGCTCAGCTCAGGAATCACAGATACACAAATCAGACACAAACATGCTCATTTACAGATTCTGATTTCCATTTCCAGTACCAGACACATATTACATGCACAAGAAACCAAATTAGCCACTGGAAGATGGTGGTGAGCACGAGAGCATGGAGGTCTAGAATTGGAAGGGCTGCAGAGCATGCATCCAGGTGTGTCAAAACCAAAGCCAGACGGTATCCACATTCTCTCTCTCTCTCTTTTGCTCTTTCTTTCTTGCTCTCTCTTTCTCTGCTTTACTCCTCCGTTCCCTCCCTCTAAACATACACACACTTCATAAATGACCAGTTTACTTAGCATCCATGTCTACCAACAATAATATCTCCTTCCAACATACAGAATTAAACTATTATCCCCTACACAGAACAGCTCCCTTCAACAGTGAAGTGTGAAGATTCAACAAATCTGGCTTTGAATCCTTCCTCTATCACTAATAAGCTGTGTGACCTTGCAAACATTACTCAACTTGTTTGTTTGAAGTCTTACTCTATCTAGCCCAGGCTGGCCTTGAACTCATAGAGATCCTCCTATCTCAGCCTCCTGAATGTTGAGATTAAAGGCATGTGACACCATGCCTGGCATCTGTCAACTTTTTTGAATTGTAGTTGACTGGTCTATAAAATAGTGACAAGTATATCTTCCTGGTGGCATGTTGTAAAGCCTAATATGAATGGATTTAAACATTTAGTTAATGCCTTCGTCTGGTGATTGCTGTTATAGTAACTGCTACTGCAGTTCTATTCCATCCACTTTTCCTTTGATTTCTATGTCTGGTTCTAAAGACAAACCCTGCACCCCAGCTGTCCAATCTCTCTGTTCACTCAGTCACATGATTATATAGCATCTCAGACACTTTGCTGATTTGGGGAAACATTACCTTCAGAGGTGACCTTATTACCTAGTTCTAAGAACACTTCACTATAGATGATATCTGCAGGGAGAATAATCCATAAGGTCTAGGGAGGTGTAAAAGATTAAATATTCTGCAAATACCATGCAGCTTTGGGCCATGTGGAAATGTTTCTGTCTTTCTGCCCATAGCGTTCTCTTCTTCCCCATGAGAGACCCACTTTCCAGAGATTGGTTCTTCACCAAGCATCCAGCATTAATTAGGCTGTTCGTGAGATCATCTATTCAGTCTTCATCTACTATAAAATCTTGGGATAAAAAGTCTCAGATAGCACCTCTTTGGTGTCTTTGAACAGCCACTTTCTTCATCATTCCAGATATGCACATGAGCTCTATTCAATGAAGAAACACATTAACCATAACCCCTCTATTTCCTCTATGTTGCTTGTAAGTTTTCCTGTGTTTTTCATCTTTGCTGAGCTTCAAAACCAGCTGTGTCAAGTGATATGAATACCAGGTTTCTCATTTCAGTAAGGAGATGACTGGTTCACATTCTACAAAGATTAATAAACAAGAAAAAAAATCTATACTCAGAAATTTAAAAAAAAAAAAAAAACTCCAGTTTGGGAGGGAAAAGCTGATCATGATAAACATTAAGAAGGTGATTCAAAAAAGAAGGTATAAAATATTTCCATCTTATCTGGAGTAGTGAAAAGGCACTGCATAAGCCAGGTGCTGCTGACCTGCTCTTTCAGAACAGTGGAGACGGGGAACATGGCTGCAAATGTGAAGCACCTTGGCAGTGAGATACAAGGCTGAGGATTCAGCATTCAGATCAGACAGAGAAAGAAAGGGGTTGCTGATTTGCAATGCTAGGAAAAAACGGAGAAGGTATGGCTTAAAGCAGTAACCAATGTTGTTTATTTGGGATACAAGCTGGAGAATATTATTATGGCAGAGAAAAGAAGCTATCTCCTGTGAATTGTCTTGAATTATGGGGGGAGCGAGAGAAGCTCAGAGCATATGACATTTTGAATTGCAATTTCTAAGCAGAGCGCCACGTCTGATATATCATTTATTGTCTCTGTCTCTGTCCTTCCAAAGCTGCATTAAGGACAGATGCAAACCTCACTTCCCTAGGTTTCCATTTTCATGTTGATTTGGAAGACATTTATTTTCCCTTTCCAAGCAGAATCCTATTCCCACCCCCTCTTTGAGGTTTAGTTCACCACTAAATATTCAGGTCCAGGAAGCGATTTTCTTTTCTCCCTGCCCATGATTTGTCTTTCTCTGAAACAGAGCCTCTTTGGTTGAAAGCAAGAATCTGTGCAAATAAAGAGCAGTGGTGTCTAGCACAAGGGTGGACGAGGAGAGGGGATGGTTTGTCAGGGTGCAATAGAAATTGGCACTTGAGTCTTCCCATCTAAGTTGTCTTTACTGGGGGGGGAATAAACAATGTTCATTAGATCAGTCCCTTTCTACTGCCTTAGAAGATTCGGAAGGCGGATTGAGTACCATGCAGCATGCTCCTTCTTCCCATGGAAAAGCACTTTGCCCATGTGCATCTCATGATGGTAGAAAAGAAGTGGGACTCTGCACAGGTACTTTGATGTCCTGAAGTCAATGACTTTTAGGACTGGAAAGGATCAAATACCCATTTATTTGGTGGCTGTATTTGATCAAGAATATATATTCTTTTTTATATATTTTATATTTTTATTTATTGGAGAACGAGAGAGAGGAAAATGGGCATGCCAGGGCCACTAGCCACTGCAAACTGCACCTTGTGTATCTAGCTTAATGTGTGTCCTGGGGAATCAAACCTGGGTCCTTTGGCTTTGCAGGCAAGTGCCTTAATCGCTAAGTGATCTTTCCATCACAGAAATATATTCTTCTTTTAATTAGATATGGACATATTTATTATGTAAACAATACCTGTTGGTTCATTACTTTCCCTCTTCCCTGCCCCTTTCCTGAAGAGGCCTTCCTCATTGGGGATGCAGGTCAACCTCATGGGGATTGTGGGTCAAAGTTTGTACAAATATGTACTTCTTGGCTTTCTTTAGCATTTCAGGATTCTGCTGTTTTCTGCATGGATGTGGGGTTTCCTATTTAGCATCTAGGCCTATATAACCTATGGCCTCCAGGCCTCATACATGGCAGAATAATTATACATGTGTCCCACTACATTTGTAGATGACAACATTATGTCACCATATCAAAAGTTTAGACAGCCCTGAGTCTAGTGTTTGCCAAGGATGGGCACTCGAGCTCAGGTCACAGCATCCCTAGAAGTAGCATGCCACTTTTCCTGTCTTAAACCTATGGGAACTGTGCTGGTTATAAACTGCAGCTTCTTTTAGATTGGATAAAATGGCTGTTCCTCTGTTCCAACTGTTGTGTGTCCCATACACAGGCACTCACTACTCCCCTCTCTATAGCTCCTGCAGTAAACTGAGGGGTTGGTTTTTTTTTTTTTTTTTTTTTTAAGGCAAAATCCAGCAATGTCTATCATCTTTGAATAACTCTCACTTTCAGCCTTACCACTAATGTCTGAAGGAAAGAGGTTGAAAAACATGAATTAATATCTCAACCAAAGGATTCCATTACACTTGCCTATTATACTCCTACCTCTGAGGATTTGTTTACACTGAGTCCTCCGACAGCAATGCTCCACTCTTTCTCCTGGACCATCTAAGATTGCCAGCCTGAGCCACTCCCATCCAGGAAGCCCACTTCACAGAATTCCTAAGGCCTTCCCTGTTTCTGCCACTGGCTTTATTATTTCATGCCTCAGGCCTTTGTGACCTTTACTCCAATCAGATCATTAGTTCCCTGGTGAGAGCACTATGTTTTTGCCTCTTTGCTATTGGTCAAATTGTCTAACTAAGTTCCAATCACATGGCTGGGACTGAGGCTGGGGTCTGAATCCTAAGAAATTATTTCACTTATTTGATATCTGATAATAACCATCCATGTGACCAGTTGTATTTTTTCTCAATGTCTTTATTATAGTGTTATTATTTTTTCTTCTGATTTTACAGATGAAACAATCTTGTGAAAACAAACCTCAAAATCTAGGGCTGGTAAGATATCTCAATGGGCAAAGCACTTGCCATGCAAACAAGGAGCTATGTTTAGATCCTCAGCACCCGTGAAGATGCTGTGTATGGTGGTCCATATCAATAATCCCAGAGCTAAGGAAGCACAGACAGGGGATACCCCAGGTGCACTGACCAGCTAGACTAGCTGAATCAGTGACCTCCAAGTTCAGTAAGAGACCTTTTCTCAAAATCTAAAGTGGAGGGCTGGAGAGATGGCTTAGTGGTTAAGGAACCTGCCTGAGAAGCCTTGGAACACCCGTTCAATTCGCTAGGTCCCGCATTTAGACAGATGCAAAGTGACGCAAGGGCGCAATACGCGCTTGCCCACAAGTGGGTGCATGCGTCTGGAGTTCATTCACAGCAGCTGAGAGGATGCTGGTGTGCCCATTCTTTATCTGTCCCTCTGCCTCTCTTTGTCTCTCCCCCCCAAAAAAACATCTAAGGTGGAGTGTGATTGAAGAAGACACCTGACATCGACCTCTGGTCTCCACTCATACAGGCATACCTACACACACACATACATGTGTCCACATTCATACATACATGCACTCATACTACAACATAGATGTGCAAAAAAATGAAAAAGTAAAATAAATATTAAAAAATTTAAAAGCTACATGAAAGTCCACCTTCTTCATGTAAGTACCAGTAACATTTTCTTGTCCTTCATTCACATATCTGCTTGTGATTATGTGTATACATACCTTTTAAATTTTTTATGTATTTATTTAAGGGAGCATACCACAGCACTGGTAGAGGCAGAAGAGAACTTTGAGGTGTCTGTGCTCTTTATCCACCTTCTTTAAGACAAGATCACTTGCCACTCTGAAGAACACCAGTCAAGCTGAACTGTGAACTTGAAATTCTCCTGGCTCCACCTCCCATTGTTGTAGCTGTTATAGCTACTTTAGGATCACAGATGCTTGTGCTGCTTTGCATTTGGGTTTATATGGATGCTAGAGAGGATCAAACTCAGTTCAGTAGGCTTTGCAAGCAAGTGCTTTTAACCACCGCATCATCTCCTTGGACCTTTAAGTTTTTTGTATGTATATTATACACAAATAACTCTATTTAATATACATTATACACACATGACCCTATTTATATAGAATTACATTTTTATAAAAGGGTTACTTCATACATATCATTTATAAAAGTGATGATTAAAGATTATGTATAAATGTTTCAACCAACATTAGTCGAATATGAAACATTAGTAGAACCTGAGCTTCAGTAAGTATTCTTAAATGAATGAACACATAATGTTTCCCATAGAATATGGAATAAGGAAATATGGAGAGCAGAGATCTCTCCTGGACAGTCTTGTTGTCACTAGGCAGGACTCCACTGATAATAGTCCACTTAAATTTGCCTAGAGCCTAAACTATGTAATACAAAGAACTGAGCATTCTAATTGGAAATTCAATACCCTACACTAAGATTAGATATCTTCAGCCTAATACTGCTTACAGATGTCTGTGTGTTCTCAGTTTACCCTGCTGGAAGCATTGAAAGAGACAGAGCTATGCACCTTGAGAAAAATGCATACTAAAGCTAAAACAAGGTGCACCTGACTGACATGTATCTCCCCTGGAGATGCTCAGCAGGAAGAGTTTCCAGCCTTTAGAAACCAGTGAAGAAACAGCTCTCTTACCTCAAATCATCCTGATCTCATTTCCGCCTGCTTCCTCTTGTTCTGCCCCTAGTGGAGAAAGCACAGTCATTAAGTCCCACTTCCCTATCCTCCCCAAACCGTGGCCACACACACACCATTCTACAGACCTAATAATTTTTATTTCCCTTCCTCCCCAGGCCCTTTAATCACCTTTTGTGGCTCTGGTTTGAATACTCCCTTCCCTGCATCCTTTTAAAGGGTATGTAAACTCCCTAGGCTCCTCCTGCCCACAAATGTACTGAAACATACCTTTTATAACTCAGCTCACTCCTTGAACATGAGACAGCCACACCTCATCTACTCTTACTGAAATTAAAACCCACATTAGAAAACTGTTAGGTCCTTTTAACAATAAAATTCAGCTGAAAGTGGTGGTGCACACCTTTAATCCTAGCACTTGGGAGGCAGAGATAAGAGGATCACCATGAGTTCAAGGCCACCCTTGAACTCACATAGTGAGTTCTGGGTCAGCCTGGGCTACAATGAGACCCTACCTCAAAAACTCAAAAAAATGAAAAAATAAAAATAAATAAATAAAATATAATAAAATTCATACCTATGAAAGAAATTCTGTTTTCAAAAGGAAACTTGATCCTAGGATTCTTCCCGCTCTATAACAGGATCTGCTACCTGGGTGGAGGCATTTTTAAGGCTTTTTCACCCTGACCTATGCAGAGGCTGGAGTCTTGTGAGTTAAAAGGCTGTATCATTGCCCATCTGTACCATCATAAGTATGGCCAAGAGATTACAAATATTTGTTCTAATGATACCTTCTATAGAATGCAGCAATCTTGCTGTCCTGCTCTCAGACATTTAAGTGTAACCACCTCCTAGAAGATATGTATTGGCAATAAAGACACCAAACAGACAGATGGCCACAACTGGAAGAAAGCTGGCCTTTTCTTATGGAAGGGTACAGACAACCAGGATCAGGACTGTGAAATTTCTCATGTACCATCTTTCTTAATCACATTCATCAGCATCTAAAGTGAAAAAATTTATTTGCTCTTCTCTCTTTCTCTTTCTCTCTCTTTTTTCCCCTCTCTCTCTCTTCTCTCTGTTTGTGTGTGTCTAAATAGTAGGAGAAGGACCAAGTTAGCTCATCACTAAAATTAACTATTTCTCTCCTAGTCTCTGACAATATTTCACATTCTCAGTCAGAAAGATAGCAAACTAATGCTCCCCAGAGACACCACTGCTGGCTCCTGATCGCCTTCACCTTGCTCCATTGTTTTCCTTTTCTTTTTTTAAAGCTTCATTCATCATCTAATATGCTACACAATACTTGTGATGATGAAAATCACTGACTGGCCATTTCCTCTGGTGAGAATGAAAGGCTTTTAGGAGGAGAAATTCTCACACCTATTTTACTCACAAACATCTCCTAAAACCTGTATGCATGACAGATACACAAATGGTGTTCAATATTCATCAAGGGGGTAAAAATCCATTTAACCCTATCTCTTGCAACCACACTTGGTTCATAATAGCTGCTTAGTGAGTATCTGTTGAATCTATAACTCTGGTGGTGGGAATTTGGCTTTCCTGAAGCCTGTTGTGACTTGGCTATGAGATGTCTCCCAAGAGGCTCAGAGGCTGAAGACTTGCTCCCCCTCAGCTAGTATTTCAGTTGCTATTCCAGATACTGAGTGAGAAAGTGAGCAGTAAGAACACTGACAAGTGACTGTCGAACACGTGCATGGTGCCAGGTACCACACGCATGATCCCATTTACTCCTCATGATAACTTTCACTGCCTTAACCTGAGATATGCTCCAAAAGCTTGTGTATTGAGGACTTGGTTGCTAACTGATAGGTGTTTGTCTAAGGTTTGTGTCCAGAGGACTCTGTCCTACTCAGTGGTTTAATCCCTTGATAGTTTTATAACACAGTGGTCCTATTGAGGAGGTAGTAGGAAAAATAGGAAGACCTCATTGTAGGAAGAAAGTAGCTAACCAGAGACATGCCCTGGAAAGACATATCTTGTCTCTGGTTCCCTTCCTTGCTTTTTGCTCCTTGACACCATGGGGTGAGCTACCTTGCTCCACCTCACTCTTCTGCCTTGGTGCTGCGTCACCCATACAAGGTGAGAAATGATGGGGCGAAGGCACTGAAACTGTAAGCAGAAGTAAATCTTCCCTCCTTTTAAGCTGTTTCTCTCACATAGTTATCCCAGCAATGAAAAGTCTCACACAATAACCACAGGAGATAGAATTACTGTTATGCCCACTTTATGCACATACAGGTGGCAACTTATACAAATAAAACAGACAATAAGTCAGGCATAAGCAAAGCAAGTCTGGGTTTGTATCCAAACAGCCTTCATCCAGTGCTCACATTTTCAAGAACCAAACTACCTAAAGAAACATCATCACTTTTTTCAAGACAGTTAGGCAGCAAAAGTTGGGGAGCAACAACTTTTCAAAAATTCTGAACCACTTATCTTTCTGTCGCCAGTGCTAGCTTAGAATATAGCAAAGATTAAGTAATGAATACATTTTATATAGACATTATTCTAAAAGAATAATTATATTGAACAGTAAGAAGAAACAAAACCACAAGATGGAAACATCACTTCTAACTGAAGAAAGTAAGACTAATCCAGAACAACCAAAGTATTTACACCTGGAAGTGTTTATACCTGAAGTCTTTATATCCAGAAATATGTATGCCTGAAGTATCTAGACCTGAAAAAACAACAGGATTGCAAAGGGCAGGGGAGTTGTTCTTAGCCAAGGATGTTAGCTATCTCTTGCTGTGTAACGAGTTACTTCCTGTCATTCACTATCCTTACAGAGCCATGAGTTCGAGGCCACCCTGAGAATACAGAGTGAATTCCAGGTCAGCCTTGGCCAGAGTGAGACCCTACTGCAAAAAACAAAAATAAAACAAAAAAAAATCAGAGTACTGAAAGCAATTACTAGAGACCTAATAAGGTAGAAAAAAAAATCCAATAATGGGACCTTGAGGAATACCAGTACATAAAGGAGAGAAATAGAAGACAGGAAAAACTACGAAAGAAGGAAAGAACATATCCAAGAAATTTGAAGGTAATAAAGTCCATAGAAGAGAGGAGCAATAGTGACAAAAAGAAAAGAAAAGAAAAAGGAAAAGAAACATTAAAACAACAAACTAGGGGCAAAGTGAAAGTTCCAATGCATATTGCTCAAGTAGGAGATTATTAATCACCTGAGCTGTTTCAGTAAGACGATGTCGACATGGGCTTGACTCCAACTGCAGCAAATTGAGGGAAAAGAGAGAAGAGGAAGTGGATACAAGAAAGATAGATTGATTTCACTCGAAGTCTGAAGTTGTAAAAAAGCAAAGAGATTGAGTATGATTTTCCTAAGGAGAAGTGAGGCAGGAAGGCCTCATATCATTTCATTCCAATAGAGTTATGTTTTCTGGATGGTATTCTCAGCCTGTCTCAAAAAAGAATTTCCATTCTCCCTCTGGGTCTTGCAGCTGCTTATATGATAACTTGTAAGAAAGGGGAAGTGCCTTAAGAGAAGACACAAAACAAACACAGCATGTCAGCTTCAAGCTAGAATGCCAGCAACCCAAAAGACTTTGGACTTACTATAGCTCACTTATCATTTCCAATGGGCCAAATCTCCCCTCAATTCTCAAAGGAATAGCTGGAAAAATTTTACAGATTTTACAAGGTAAGTGCAATGCAAATAATTATTAATGAACACAACCAAAAGAAAGAAGTCTATATTTATTTAGCTATGAGAACTTTTCCTCCTGTCATAGCAGAAGCCTATGAATATAAAAATCTTTGATGACTATTTTTCATAACAGAAATATTTTCATCATTTACCAAGACTCATCTAAGGAGAGAAGGAATCAGAACATAAATTCCTCACTGGTAGACCAAAGAACACAAGTTGGAGCTCCAAAAGGCAGAGAAGTGCTATTGGATGGCTCTGTAATTAGCTCTCTGGTGTGCAAATCTGGGCATTTTATAGAGCTGCACTAATCTATCTCAGTTATCAGGGAAAACACAGAAACAGAGGCAAACTAAAGAACAGAAGATCCACTGTAAAGACATCTTGCCAAGAGTCAAATCTTTTCCCCTTTAATGAAAATAATGTGAAAAATAGAGAAGACTTTCCCCCTTAACTCCAATAACTGAACATAATAGTTGTTCTATGTGGATGCTTCTTTTTAATAACACAGAAACCGCACCACCATTAATCACATTCCTTTATTTCACAAACATTTCCCAGGCATTTACCCAAGCACCAAGAGTAGTATGGAGATGCTGGAAAACAAAATAAACCTTTTGCTGTCCTTGTACAATTCACTGCGTAAAGCAAAGATAGACTTTGAACAATTTAGCATATAAGTACTTGACTACAAGTGACACAGTGGTATTTTGGTTGTTTTACAAAAGCCACATAACCCAAATGTTCCCATGTTCCCTAGCTTTCAAATCACCATTTCCCATTACCCCTTGAATACAACTCAAGCTTCCATCTTTTCTTTCATTAAACTAAAAGTTTTTGGTTGCACAAGTATTCTTGAGAAGTTCTGGGGTGGGAGTCCAGGTCATGTTGCATCCTATTGGTCCAAGTTTCATTGAAATGTTCTTGGTACTTCTCTTTGCACTGATTGAGTTTTTCATAATGACAAAAAGGATGATTTAATCTGTAAGGCAGCCTCTATACAAGGTTATCAAAGTCATCAAAACAGCTCTGTTAAAATTTGGGGATAGGTGAAGGTGGTGAGGGAGACAAATGAAAAGCAGAAGAAAAATCCAAACAAAAAAAAAATCTTGAATGTGAGACATTATTGCATCAGCCACACATACTTTGTCAGAGGGAACCACCTACTGGGACCTTCCACATGAGAGAGACTCTGAACTCCTGCCACCTTCCTGGATCCTGTATTTCCTCAAAACCCGGCAACTCCTATCATTTTCTGCTCTCTGCCCAATGTCAGTGCTCTTTCCAAACTACCTATGGAGCACTCCGAAGAAGCTAAAAATGGTTACACAGCAGAATGACTTCTAACATTCACACTTTCACACAGAAAAGTTTGGCATCCTTAAATAACACATCCACATCACATCATTTCACATCATCTTGACTTTCAAGGCAGAAGTTCTAAAAAATCTTCTAAAAAAAGATTGGCTTCTTCTTGTGAATAATTCCTCCTCAACCTTAGCAGGCAGAAGTGGACCCAGTCACTCTATTGGTAAATAGCAGAAATTGCCTTCAACAATTGCAGTTTATCAGTTAAGGGAGATCTTTGTAAGCTGGGAAATGGTGTGACCAAGTAACACATTCAACACATAATTATAATCTAAACTTTAGGCAAAGATGGAGGGATAAAAGATCCCAAACAAAATTATATTTCTTTGTGGTAAAAAAGGAAACAATCCAAATTCCCAATGCTAGAGAAAAGTTTTAATAAGTTACAGTTATTATTATTATTTTGGGGGGGGTTCGAGGTAGGGTCTCACTCCAGCTCAGGCTGACCTGGAACCCACTATGTAGGCTCAGAGTGGCCTCAAACTCACGGCAATCCTCCTACCTCTGCTTCCCAAGTGCTGGGATTAAAGGCGTGCACCACCAACGCCCAGCACAGTTATTATTTAACAGAATATCACATGGCTTTAAAATGGTATTCATTTGGATTTTTGAGTGATAAAGGAAAAAAGTATTAATTACAACATTTTCAGTCAGTACCTGATTCTGAGTTTCAATATGGGACAATATCAAGTATGCAAAAGTAGGGGTTCTGGTCCTGATTAAATGGAAAAGTAACAGTAACTGGCTCTCTCCTCACCCCAAATCAATCACAGAAAAGCTAACCACGACTGTGTCTTGAGAGCTATTTGAATGTTGTGAGGCCCCCTTCAGGAGACTATTGGGCAAGAGTAATGTCAAAAGGTTGAGGGGAGGGTACCATGCTAAGATAGACACTGCAGATCTAGCATGGGATAATTTATCATAATCACATCATGGCCGACCTATTACCTCTGTGAGATAAAACCATGGTGTCAGTGAGACAATATTAAAGGAGACCAACAGTCCTATCGAGTCATTTTGGCAGCATGTTGGACAGCACAGGTTACAAAGTGAGGCCCTGTCTCAAAAAACCTACAGCCAAACCAAAAGCAAAGTTCTGTTGAGGCCACAAGAAACAACAGACATGGGTGAGCAGGTCCTTGTCACTGAAACAAAATACTTGAGAAAACAATAGAGAAGATTTATTTTGGCTCATAGTTTCAGAAGTTTCTATCCACGTTTGTCTCTATGTGGACTGAAGAAAAGACAGCCCATCATGGTAGAGAGAGCATGGTGAAGCACGTCTGCTTCACTCCTGGCTGCTTCGTTCAAGGCTGCTTTCCTCCTTGGGCCTTTTTACCTCATGGCTGCTTCCCTCACAGCAGCCAGGAAGTAGAAAGACTGAGATAAGAGGCCCAGGACAAGCCAGACCTTACAAAGGCACCCCCTTGCAACAATCCTCTTTCTCCAATCAGCCCACACCTTCTGCAATTTCTACCACCTTCCAGTGGACCATTAAATTATGACTCTATCAGTGGATTAGTGGACTGTTTAATAGTTACAGCCTTCATGAGCCAATCACCTTTCAAAGATTGGATCCACCAGCTGACAAAGCCTTCCACACATGACACTTTTGTGGGACATATCATATCTAAATTACAACAGTCTTCCGCATTCCACTATCAGGGTTGGTAGGATAAATCAAAGGTTTGATTTTTTTTTTTTTAGTTTTTATTTTTTAAATTTTTATTTATTTGAGAAAGTCAGAGAAAGAGAGAGACAGACAAAGAGACTAGGAGTCCCAGGGCCTCCAGCCACTGCAAACAAACTCCAGACACATGTGCCACCTTGTGCATCTGGCTTTTTGTGGGTGCTGGGGAATCGAATCAGGGTCCTTTGGCTTTTCAGACAAATACCTTAACCACCAAGCCATCACTCCTGCCAAAGAATGTTTGATTTTTTTTTTTTTTTTTTTTTTTTTTTGGTTTTTCAAGGTAGGGTCTCTCTCTGGCCCAGGCTGACCTGGAATTAACTATGTAGTCTCAGGGTGACCTCAAACTCTCGGCGATCCTCCTACCTCTGCCTCCCGAGTGCTGGGATTAAAGGCGTGCACCACCACGCCCGGATGAATGTTTGATTTTTATCTATAATAAAGGATATACTTTTCCCAGTCGATACCTTTTTGTGTGTATATCTACAGAGCTGAAACAAATGTTTCACTAAATAGTATTTACTCTAATAATTATGGTGCAGATGTGAGAGATTTTAATAAATTCTGTTCAAAAACTAACAGATCAAAAAGCCCAGTCATAGTGAGATATCTAGTAGATTTAAATAATATAATTGAAAAGTTTACATTAATAGACGTAGGTCTCTCCACACTACAAAAAAATAGTTTTCTGAAATGATTCAATAGGTAAAAGCACTTGCTGCACAAGCATGAGGTCCTGAGTTTGGATCCCCAGGTCCCACATAAAAAGTCAAGTGTGACAGGCCACACCTGTAACCCCAGCACTGAGGTGGGCAGAAATACAAGGATTCCTGGAGTCACGGGTCAGCCACTCTAGCCAATAAATGGCAGATTCCAAATTCATTGAAAAATCCTGTGTCAGGGAAATGAGGTAGAAAATCTGTCTTCCTCTGGCCTCTGCCCACATGTGCATAGACACACGCGCCTGCATACATGCATGAACACATGAATATACTACATGCACACATATGCACTACAATATTTTTAAATACAACTTCCTTTTCAATCATATATGTAGCATTTAAAAATATTTATCATGTACTGAGATAAAAATCATTTAATAAATTCATAATAACTCATATTGTACAGACCCACTAGAATAAAATTTTAATAAGAAGACATAAGGCTGGAGGGAGAGATTGCTCAGTGGTTAAGCATACTTCCTTCATCAGCATGAAGGCTTAAGGGGTCTGAGCCTGCTAGAGTTCGAATCTCTAGTTTCTACAGAAAACAGCTGGGAATAGCCATAATGCTCTTGTAACCTCAATCCCATAGGGGAGCAGAGACTCAAGAGTCTTTGGAACTACACAAACTTCAGAATTAGTAAATGGAGACTGCCTCAAAATAAGACCAGGTGGTTCTCCCAACATTCCACTCTAGCCCCCAGAGCAAGTGGCCCCTAAATGGGGCACCACAAGGGCACATACATGCACATACACACACACACACACACACACATCATACACACCTCACCACATTACACACACATGTGTGCATATGCACACACACATATGCAAACAAAAAATAAAAAGATATACTGCACAAAATTCTATACTACCCTAATCAATACTTCCTCTGTTGCTCCAGGATCCTTGGACTATGGAAGAAAAACATTCAAAAACTGAAGAAATATTAGTAGAATTCCTATCCAGGGAGAGATGGAGAACCACATGCTTCCCCCCAGAGTTGCCACTGTGGTGTGTCTCTGTGAGTTCTACATGTTTGCCAATACATATGTTTTTGGTCCAGAGAATGTATTTCGTGATATCATGAATCAGAACATTTCTATTCAAATCACATGCACTTTCCTGTTCAATGCAGCAAGGCAAGACTATTTGCCCCTCTCTCTCTCATCTAGAAACTTGTATATTTTTCAATGGTCTGTCATTTGTCTGTTTTATTCAGTGTACCTGTGGGGCATGCAGAAGATCAGGCTTAGAGACTAACTGAAGATTTTCAGAGAGGTAACCAAATAATTCTATCAAGAATCTGAAAGCAGAACTCTGCATTCATGCAATGGAAGGAGACATTTGTTTGCAGCTTCCTAATTGGCCCCTGGACCCTCAATTCCTGGATTCCTGAACTGGAGGGTGCACACATAGAGTGAGTATGCCAGAGCTCCTGGTTCATTCCCCACCTCCTAGTTCCCTGACCCTGGTACTCCTGCTGCTGGTAGGGGAGAATAAACCCTGTCTGCATGCTGAAGCAGGGCTTTTGCTCTATCATCTTGAGTTTCCTGATTGACCAGTCCCTGGATCCCCAACTCCCAGATCCCCTGTGCAGCAGGGTCATACAAGGAGTGAGTAGGCCACAGCTCTTGGATACTTCCCTACCTCCCAATTTCCCTGGTAACTTTGTTGCACTTGCAATCTCAACAATCTGCTCATCTGCAGTTATGACCCCATGCTACTCCAATCCAGTTCAAATTTAAAAGAGAACACTCACTGAAAATCCTACAAGGACAAATACTTGCTTCCTCCTTAATAAGACTTTTACCCCAAGATGGGTAGACCACAGTACAAAAAGAAAAGAAAAGAAAAGAAAAGAAAAGAAAAGAAAAGAAAAGAAAAGAAAAAAGGAAAAGAAACAAATGTCAAAAAACTGAAGGATCTCCACCAAGGATGCCTACTCATACAATGGAAGTGTCCAATGTAAACATACAGAAAACAACAGAAATTAAATCCCAAAATGAAAACACAACAAACAAGCTATATGATAAAAAGAATTGGTGAACTGGAAGCAACTCATCAAAAAGCCAACAATCACATAAGTGAAATATAACAGAAATCTCTCTTAGACACAGCTTTCATCACTAGGCTTAACTTAATTGAAAAAAACCAGAAAGGCCTCAAAAGAGAGATAAATGACTTGAAGGAGAGTTAATAAATAGAAGATATTAATAACCAGTGACTAAGCTTAATGAAGACATGATAAAATGCAAGAATGAATTCCAGGAAGCATCAAGAAATTCAGACCTCAACCTAAAACTGTACCTCAAAAAAGAGATGGACATGATGCAGAAAAAGGCACCATAAAACAAAAATCATATAGAACTTTTAAACACCTCTCTAGAAGTCCTCACTAACAGAGTCACTCATGCGGAACAAGAACCTATGAGCTGGAAGAAAAGACAGCAGAAATTGATGAGGAGTTGAAAAACTTTGCTAAGTTCAAAAAATCATGCAAACAGAATATGAGGGAACTGTGGAATACACTAAAACAACCAAACATCAGAATCACAGGTATAACAGAAAGGGAAAAAATTCAGGCCAAGCAGAACATATTTAACAAAGTTATTGGAGAAAACTTTCCCACTCTCTCAAAAGAGAAACACATCCAGATACAAGAAGCTCACAGAACACCAAACAATCAGGACAAAAGAAGAAATTCTCCAAAGCACATTGTGGTAGTTTGAATATATGTCCCCCAATATTTCCAGTGTTTTATTAGCTATAATTTGCATCTGCTATCACCTTGCTAGAGGCAATGTCACAGGGGCTGATCTTAAGGTGTGGTGGTGGGTTTGAGATTCCATTGTAAAGATATGCAAAGTGTGCCTAGCAGGAGTTCCTGAAGTGTGCTGTGTGACTCTTTTGGCTGTAGTTTTGCTCTGTGTGCTGTGTGGCTGGTTGAATTTTTTTCTCTCTCTTGCCTGGTCCTGTGAAAGCAGGTTGCCTTTATGGAACTACCCCTGGATCTGTAAGCTTCAATAAATAATATCCCTTCCTCCATAACTGTGCCTGGTCTGGAAGTTCATCTCAGCGAACCTGAAGCTGTCTGCTACAGTAAAGTGGTACCGAGGAGTGTGGGGTGAGATGAACCTGACTGTGTGGATATTCGTCTTTTGGAACCTTTGTTTTGGAGGAATGGGCATGGACTTGGTGCTTGCAACTGAAGATGCCTTCGGGAGTGGTAAGCCAAGTTTGATGGACTATTCTGATGACAGTTTGAGAATGCTAAGTGCAGATAGTATTGAACTTCGAGGCTTGGCTTATGAGCTTGCTAAGGGGAAGGAAAGACTGCAGAGGACTTTGTTGGAACTGGGCTACTGCCATAAGGGATGGCTACGTTCCACTGCCCAGGCCCAGAAAGTTTGATCAAGGTTAAATTTGTAATGGACTGATGTGCTTGGCTAAAGATACCGGACTGAGATATTTAAGATTTTAAGTTGGAAAATCTCAAGCAAGTTAAAATTAGAGGCACTGAGACTGGTTTTAGGTTACTCAGGCTGCTATTGACAAACACATTAGCAATCTTAAGGAACGTGGAAGGAAGGTGGCCTTACTGCTTTACATTAAAACAATGGAGAGTTTGCCTGAGGAAAGACTGTTAGAAATGCAAACTTTTGGAAAGAATGTTGACTGGAGGAGGAACCTGCTTTTCAAGGTTATGATTTATTTTGTCCCTGGATTAAGAATATGGCTGTGTCCTGCACACCTGGTATTAGTTTTGGAAGCATGAAAAATGCATGGAGTGGTCATGACTTGCACACGGTTCCAGGAGCGGCTGCTGAGATGCGGCATGAGGCAGGGCATGAAGACCCTCAGGAATAGGCTGGCAGAGCCTTTGGAAGATGGACTGTGGGTTGCATGGAGACCTAAAGATGTTTTGGATATACCAGGACTATGCAAGGGCGACCATGGAGTGCAGTGTTAGCATAATATGAAAGTTTTCCCTGGCTACTCTGCCCAGCTGGAAGGGTGGAACTGGAAAACCTGGAGACTATTAGTCTCGGGTTATATTGAACTTAAACTGCAGAAGTTTGATGACTGCTGATGGTGGTTGAGTTTGCATTGTTCTAGTCTCTCCTGCTATGCCTTACCAGTTAAAAATGTTTACTCTGTGCCTTCACATGTTGAAAGTATTTAACTTGTTTGATTTTATAGGACTCATTATCTTAAGTTGATCAAGACTGTGAGAACCTTTGAAATTGGACTGAATACAATTTACAATGTGTGATAGTTATAAATCTATTGGGGGCCAAGAACTAAATCTATTGGGGGCCAGGGGCCAAATGTGGTAGTTTGAATATATGTCCCCCAATATATCCAGTGTTTTATTAGCTATAGTTTGCATCTGCAATCACCTTGCTAGAGGCAATGTCACTGGGAGCCAGTCTTAAGGTGTGGTGGTGGGTTTGAGATTCCATTGTAAAGATATGCAAAGTGTGCCTAGCAGGAGTTCCTGAAGTGTGCTGTGTGACTCTTTTGGCTGTAGTTTTGCTTTGTGTGCTGTGTGGCTGGTTGAATTTTTTTCTCTCTCATCATAGTTAAAACTCTATAAAATGAAAACAAAGAGAGAGTGCTAAAAGTAGCAAGAGAGAAAAAACTCATTACATGAAAAGGCAATCCCATCAGAGTTACCTCAAATTTCTCAGTGAAAACCCTGAAAGCCAGAAGGGCCTGGAGTGGAGCACTTTGAAATCTAAAACTATGGCTTCCAACCCAAACTACTGTATTCAGTGAAAGTATACCTTATAATAGATGGTAAAAGGAAAACTTTCCATGAAAAAAGTCAATTCTATGATTATATAAACACAAGGCTAATCCTACAGGGAATACTCCATACAGAAGAGTCAAACAACCAATCTCGAGAGCCTACAAGAAGAAGATCACAATAATCAAAACTAGAGAAGGCTCAAAAAAAGTATAAAGCCCAAGAAAGCACCAAACTCCATAAACCACCCCATCGTGGCAGGATTAAATCAAAGCTCATAGATATAACATATAAATATTAACAGGCTGAACTCACCCATCAAAAGCCAAAAGTTAACAGGGTGGATCAGAAAAATGGACCCTTCTATCTGCTGTCTACAAGAAACTCACATCACCACTAAAGACTAACACTTCCTCAGGGTGAAAGGATGGAAAATGATATTCCAAGCAATAAGCAAGGGTTGCTAGAATTGAATGATTATGAGAACACAACTTACCCAAACTTAAGAGACACAATGAAGGTAGTCCTAAGAGGAAAATTTATTGCACTAAATGCCTTCATAACAAAGATGGAGAGATCTCAAGTTAATAAATTAACCATCCACCTAAAGGCATTGGAAAAACAAGATTCCAATGCTAAGAGTTTTAGATGGAAAGAAATAATCAAGATCAGAGCAGAAATAGATGAATTAGAAACTAAGAAAACAAGAAAATTGATGAAACAAAGAGCTTGTTCTTTTTAAAAAAATAAACCCCTGGCAAGCTTGATCAAACATAAACAGAGAAGTCTCAAATTAACACAATCAGAAATGAAAAGGAAGAGGTCACAACAGACATCAATGAAATTGGAAGAATCATATAGACATACTTTCAAAACCTCTACTCCACAAAATTGGATAATCTGGAAGGAATCGATGAATTCCTACCCACATACAACCTACCAAAAGTAAACTCAGAGCAGATTCATCTGCTAAACAAGCCTATAACATCCATTGAGATTGAAATGGTAATCAAAACCTTCCCAAAAAGAAAAGAGCAGGACTAAATAGCCTCTCAACCAAATTTTATCAAATTTTCATTGAATAACTAAAACAATTTTTCTCAAACTGTTTCACATAATCAGAGAACAAGGAATTCTCCCAAATTCCTTTTATGAAGCCAGCATCACCTTAATACCAAAACCAGGCAGATACACAAAAAGAAAAGAAAATTATAAGCTTATATCCCTGATGAACATAGATGCAATGATCCTGAACAAAACCCTTGCAAACTAAATTCAACAACACATCAAAAGCATTATCCACCTTGATCAAGCAGGATTTATCCCAGGGATGCAGGAATGGTTCAACATATGAAAATTCTTCAACATAATACACCACATAAATAAACTTAATCATAAGGACCACATGATCATCTCAATTGATGTGGAAAAGGCTTAGCCTGGACATTTAGAATTAATATTGTGAAAATGGTAATTCTACCAAAAGCAATATTCATATTTAATGCAATACCAATAAAAATTCCAGCACTATTCTTTACAGAAATAGAAAAAAAAAAATGATCTCAAAACTCATATGGAATGGCTGCAGGCCTTAGATATCTAAACATATTCTCAGCAAAAGAAACACCTCTTGAAGATCACCATACCTGATCTAAAGCTATACTACAAAGCCATAGTAACAAAAACAGTATGGTACTAGCATAAAAGCAGACATATAGACCAATGGAACAGAATTGATGACCTGGCACCTAGGTAAAGTAACTACAACTACTTGATCTTTGACAAACATATCAATAACATAGACTGGAGAAAAGAGAGCATCTTCAACAAATGGTGCACAAATTGTATCACCACATGTAGAAAAAATGAAACTATGCCCACTCATCTCACTATATGCAAAAATCAACTAAAAATGGATTAAAGACCTCAATATAAGGCCTGAAACTCTTCAGCTACTGGAAGAAAACAATAGGAGACATCTCCATGATGTAGCAATAGGGAAAGACTTCCTGGACAATACCCCAGCAACCCAGAAAAGTAAACAATCACTCAACAAATGGGATATCCTGAAGCTAAAATGCTTCTGCACAGACAGACAAACATACCATAATCAAAGCCAAAAGATTACCCTCAAAATGGGAGAAAATTTTTGCCAGCTATACCACTAACAGAGGCCTAGTGTCTAGAATCTACACAGAACTCAAAAAACTAAACAATAAAATATCAAACAACCCACTCTAAAAAATTGGGCAGAGAACTGCATAGGGAGTTCTCAGAGGAAGAAATACAAATGGCCAACACACACTTAAGAAAATGTTCACATCCCTAACCATTAAGGAAATGCAAATTAAAACAACCATGAGGGGCTGGAGGGATTGCTTAGTGGTTAAGGCACTTGCCTGCAAAGCCAAAGGACTCAGGTTCAATTCCCTAAGATCAACATAAGCCAGATGCACAAGGTGGCACATGTGTCTGGAGTTCACTTGCAACAGCTGGAGGGTCTGGCGTGCCCATCTCTCTCTCTCTCTCTCTCTCTCTCTCTCTCTCTCTCTCTACCTCTTTTTCTCTATCAATAAATAACATAAAATATTTTTAAAAGCTACTTTATAAAACAACTATGAGATTCCCACTTCCTCTAGTAAGAATGGCAATCATTTAAAAAATCAAACAACAACAAATGTTGGTGAGGATGTGGGGAAAGAGGAACCCTCATTCACTGTTGGTGGGAATGTAAAGTTGAACAACCACTATGGAAATCAATATGGAGATTCCTAAAAAACATGAATATAGAACTATCAACAGACCCAGTTATTCCCTTTCTGGGCATTTACCCTGAATGCTCCATGTTTCACTACAGAGCTATTTTCACAACCATGTTCATAGCTGATTAATTCATAATAGCTAGGAACTGGAGTTAACCCATGTGCCCATCATTGGATGAACAGATAACAAAGTTGTGGTAGATTTACACAATGGGATTCTACTTGAAACTAAGAAAAAAAATGATACAATGACATTTGTAGGAAAATGAATGGACTTAGAATAAACCATATAAAGCAAACACACACACTCACAGAAAGACAAATGCTGCATGTTCTCATTCATCTGCAGCTCCTAACCTGTATCAGCTTGAGTTGCTTCGTGTACTGGATAGTCAACTTGAGGCCCAGACAATAGGGATGGAAAGGCTTGTGGGGAACAGAAGGGAAGTTGGGGGAAAATAAACACAAAACTATACCCAAAATGAACTGGTACCCTGGAAATCTTTCTCCTTGGAAGTAGACTAAAAGATTTAACCCTCAACAGTACTATAAGGGGATAGTAGGGTCCTGAAGAGGGTGGGGTGAAGCCTAACCTTAAAATTTTTGACTCTGACCTGTAACTCCTGGTACCAGAAAGTGATACTACCCACATTAAGCTGCTGATTAGAGAGACCTAAGAGATTCCCCCACACAACACAGGTTTCTGTCAAAGCACTTGATTACCCACCTGAGGTAAAAGGTAAGACCCTATTACTGAAGACACCAATAAGATGCTGACACAGAATACCGAGAGACCCAGCTAGAATCTGGAAGTGAGCCAGTTCCCAGACATTTAGCCCATCTAGTGCTGGAAAGTGCTACATGAGCTACTGGGGGAAAGTGGCAAACAGTGGTGTGAGCAAGCAGGGGTCTAATCTACTCAGAAGCAACCAGCCTGACAAGAAGTACACAAAGTTCAGTGGTGGCACACAGCCTTGATGGGTAACCAATGGCTTTCTGATTGGCTAAGAGATCTGCTCAGTGGAAAGGAACCCATATCTGAAACTGGGAACCAGGTCAGAATCCTAAGGAGACAAAGATTATGCTCGCCAATGTCAAGCTCCCACTAATCTTTGGCTAAAAGAGGGGCTGCGTCTATCAAAATCTCCCTAAATTAATAATGCTTATCCTATTTAACCTATGCTGACTTCACTCTCTATTGGAGTATGTGTTTGTCTTTTTCAGAAGGCAGCGAGACCCAATGAGATAAACCACCCCTCAAAATGCAGCCAAGCCCCCCAAAACAAAACAAAACAAAATAATAAAAAATGAAAAGTTTAAAAAAAATGCAGCCAAGCCCCAGGTGAAACCACAGTGGAGAAGAGCAAGAGAACTGCTCCCAGGTTGAGCCTGACAATCATCACCAGGGTGAAGGAGACAGATGCTAAGGATATACACCATTTACCAAAACAGAGATCCAGAGGCTCCTAAGAGTTCATTACTAAAGTGGATGTTAAATGCACCCACCAAAGCTCAGGGAATTTTGCAGAAGAGGGGATAGAAAGATTCTAAGATTCACAGTTTGAGAAATCATTCTGAGACCCTGCTCCCCCAATAACTGATTGCTGCTCCCATAATGCATAAACCACAATCCCAAAGGGAATACCAGCAACCCCATTGAGAAGGGCCCCCAGCAGAATGGGAACAGGGAAAAGGGAAAAGATGGTGCCAACACATGATGTATCCATACAAAGCATGTTATTGATATAAAAAAAAAGAAATTAAAATAATTAAAATAATTCATCGAGGGCCAGAGAGATGGCTTAGCAGTTAAGGCATTTGCTGCAAATCCAAAGGAACCCGGTTTGATTCTCCAGGACCCACATGAGCCAGAGGCACAAGGTGGTGCATGCATCTAGAGTTCATTTGCAGTGGCTGGAGGCCCCGGTATGCCCATTCTCTCTATATCTGTCTCTGTCTCTGTCTCCCTCTCTCTCTCTCTCTCAAATAAATAAATAAAATATATTTTAAAAAAATAATAATTCATCAAAGAAAGAATCTAAGGGATATAAATTACAGATTGTATGGTGAATGTACAATTCATCATCAAATCAAGACACTTCCAGATGAGAAGCCAGCACTTCAGAAATGATACAGAACATTTCCACAGTCCAGGGCTCTGGAAACTTTCCTGATCACTCAGGTCACAGAGAAATGGTGTCTGGAAAGCCTGTGGACTACATTTGATTCTTCCCTAGTGTTTTTTTCACAAATTTGAAGACAATTTCCCAATTTTTAAATAATTTGATGATTTCAAAAACTATGATCTAAAACTACAAGTTCCCAAGCCAGATTATAATGATTGTTAAGGTATTTGTCAATATATTTTGATTAAGATGACATGTGATATCTCCAAGTCTTTAGACATCCTGTTAGAAACAAGTTGATTCTTGTGAGGAAAACTTCCAGAAAGAAGTTTTTCATTTGGATCAATAACTGGAGCCAAGATGATGCCGGAGGATGGAAGGAATAAAGCATTTGTCTCCTTTCCCAAAGAGGCCTTCAAGCCATGATTAAGATGAATTGGTACACTGTGGGCTCAAATATGTTGCCTCAGTACAGAGGAAAGAGAAAAGGATTGCTGTGCCCTCCAGCACTTCCAAGGGTAGGAGGAGTGAGGCACCTTGCCAAAGCAATCCCATAGGCTGAGGCAAGAACTTTCACAGTCAGCCAGTTCATGGCAGACCTAATCCCTGAAGGCAAAACAAGAGATCATTTCCAGGAAATGCTAATGTCCAACTTTTTGTTTCTGGATCCAAGTGGCAATGCTCCCATCTCCAATGGCCTTTCTGCACCCCTCAGAGTGCCATGGTTCCCACCATTTGCAGACCTCTGTAGCTCATTCCCCAGTAATCCCTCCTGTATCTAAAGATATTATCTAGTGCTGATATTCTTCCACAATGGGAATTCCACCTGAAGTATGTGTACTGGGATAGGTGTTCCTGTAGTCATCTCATGGTAAACATAATGTTGCCATGCGAGCTAGAAAAGAAGTGCTTCTCCCCCTTACCTAGAACTCACAAGGACGCAGGTGGAGATTGGCATCACTGAGCCCCCACACAAACTGGGAGCTCCAAGTTTATCTTTCCAAAGCCATGGTGGTCGGGTGGGAGATAAAGCTTTATGTGTCTAAGGAGGAAGTTCTCCAGAGATTTTTTTTTTTTTTTTTACTATTATCTGTTACACTTGAAAAGTGGATTTGTGGACTCATTTATAGATTCTTAGCTCATGGTTTTAAAATTCCTTTAATGCCCTACAAACGTAAATGCCAAAAAAAAAAAAAACCCCACAAGGTTTTTTTTTTGACAAATATTTATTTAATACGATTAACAGTTCAATAAAAACCTAAACTTTAATAATTATCAAAATCATTCTTGTAGATATTTTTAGTCAGCTACACAATAGTAATATTTCTTTCCCCTTTATGTCTCTTTGATTTGGGTTACTTAAGATGGTTTCCATTTCATGTACCTACAATACATACCAAATATTCTACATATGAAAAGTTTCTTGGTTATAAAATAAATCTTTCATTTATCTATCCCATATATCCCATAAGCAACATGGTACTAAATAGCCCTTGTGTTCAAAAGACATTACAAGAGAAATTGGAAAACACTTAGAACTAAAGGATGATAAAATGTAACATGTCAAAACTTCTGTATTTATACATGTATGTATACAGAGCTAAAGAAATATTAAGAAGGTTATAGTTTAAGATATATTTTTATCAGTTAAAAAATCTGTACAAGGGCTGGAGAGATGGCTTAGCGGTTAAGGCGCCTGCCTCCTAAGCCTAAGAAACCTGGTTCCAATCTCCAACGGTTCCAATCTGCAGATCCCACGTTTAGCCAGATGCAAAGTGACCCAAGGCGCAATGCTGCACTTGACCACAAGGGGGCGCATGCATCTGCATTTCGTTCTCAGCAGCTGAGACACTGCTGGCGCACCCATCTCTGTCTTCCTCTCCCTTTCTCTCACTCTCTCTCTCTCTCTCTCTGTCGCTCCAAAATAAAAAAATAAATAAATCTGTACAAGAAGCTGGAGAGATGGCTTAGTGGTTAAGTGCTTGCCTGTGAAGTCTTAAGGACCCCAGTTTGATGCTTGATTCCCCAGTACCCAAGTAAGCCAGATGCACAAGGTGGCGCATGCAGCTGGAGGTCATTTGCAGTGGCTGGAGGCCCTAGTGCCCCCATTCTCTCTCTCTCCCTCTCTCCTCTCTGTCTCTTCCTCTTTCTGTCTCCATCTGTCGCTCTCAAACAAATAAATGAAAATTGGAAAAAAGAAATCTGTACAAAACACTATGCTTTTAACTTGAGAAGTTAAAAACAAAGAACAAAACAAATATGTTCCAAGAATTAAATAGTAAATGACTGTGTGTAATAATAAAAACAAATAAACAAAGAAAAACCATCTTAACAGAAATATAATTCTTTGAAATAGTTTAATAAGATAGGTTTTAACAACACTGATAAAATAAACAGAATTTAAATAATGAAATATAGCATTCAAAAACAGCTATGGGACAATGAAAAATCTTTTATAAAACTATAAAGCAATGTTATGAATCACCATCTGTTAAGTAGTTTGAAATATAGACATAATGAATAGATTTCTACAAAATGGTTCATAAAATTACAATTGGTGCAAGAAACAGAAAACTTGACTATGACAATGAGCATAAAGAGATAAAATAACAAACAAGTTTGTTTTAAACTCTTGAAGGAAAAAAAAAAAACCTTATGAAGTATTATTGATACTTCCCACCAAATTCTAAGTAGTAGGTCATCCCATACAGTTCATTAAGAAAGAAAAACTGGACTGTTTTATAAGACTAGTGTAATGTTGGCTGATAAAATAAATATGTTTTCATAATCATAATTGGCAATTGTTTAAAACGTACTAAGTACCAGATAGTATTATAAATATCCTCTATATTTTAAGACATTTATTCATCATAACAGATTATTAGGTGTCATTAAGATTAGCTAAATTTGGGGCTGGAGAGATGGCTTAGCGGTTAAGGCGCCTGCCTCCTAAGCCTAAGAACGCTGGTTCCAATCTCCAGGTCCACGTTTAGCCAGATGCAAAGTGATGCAAGGGTGCAATGCCACACTTGACCACAAGGGGGTGCACACATCTCGATTTCGTTCACAGCAGCTGAGAGGCTGCTGACACGCCCATCTCTATCTGTCTTCCTCTCCCTCTCTCTCTGTCTCTCTCCAAAAAAAAAAAAAAAAAAGATTAGCTAAATTTTAAAGGTGAGAAAAAGAAAGCCAGAAAGAGATACTACTTCTCTACAGGACACAATTCATAAATGGCAAAGCTGGAATTCAGATCCAGCATCAGGTTCCAAAAATGTGTATGCTTAGTCATCACTGTGATGTGCTTTTCTTAACAAAAGAAATTAAAAATCAGTTTACTTCTTAGAACAAAAATATTAACTAATCATATCTAACAATATATAAAACAAAAAACATCACGGTCAGACATGGCTTACCCCAAAATGCAAAGATGGTTCAATATCAAAAAGTATTTTAAGGAGGGGCTGGAAAGATGGCTTAGCAGTTAAGCACTTGCCTGTAAAGCCTAAGGACCCCGGTTCAAAACTCGATTCTCCAGGACCCATGTAAGTCAGATGCAGGGGGCGCATGCATCTGGAGTTTGTTTGCAGTGGCTGGAGGCCCTGGTGCACCCATTCTCCCCCCACCTCTCTCTGCCTCGTTCTCTGTCTCTCTGTTGCTCTCAAATAAATAAAAATAAACAAGAATTTCAAGGAATTGTAAACATTAATAGACCAGTAAAGATTACCTTGGATGCAATAACAGAAGGAATTTAATGTATATCACCTACTTATGACACTAAACTCTTAGCAAACTAAGGATAGAAAAAAAAAACTTTTTAACATAGAAAAATATTTTATCTGAAAATATCATATATGCTCTTATTTAATAAAATTTCAGAGTAGGAATAAAGGACAAAAAAATTCTTTGTACTGCTTATCATAATACTCATAATTGTTCTAATAGCTTTGATGGTATTGTATTTCTTTTTATGTAAAGTATCATAGCATTATTTCTTTCTTTCTAATCCATACACCTCTTATCTGTTTTCATATTAAGACCTGCAAAGCAATTGCAGGGAAGTCAGTATATACTGAGAAAAAACACACCAGTGGAAGAAATTAAAGTTCTGAAACTAACCCATGAGTTTATGGCAACCTAATATGGATAGTAAAGGCAGCACTCCAAATCAGCAAAGAAAGGCCCAATTTTTTTTCATTAGTTATGGTAAACAGCACATGTTGGTACCATCCCCCCCTCCAAAGGGACCCTCCTCATTGGGGATGCAGGTCATCCCCATGGGGATTATGGGTCGTGCATTGTGGGGGCAGACATCAGTTATGCTCACTTGTGTGAGCATCATGTCAGGTTGTTTGCTTCTGAGTAGCTTAGACCTAGAGTTGTTCCAGCAGATGTTGGCCACTCCCCACCCCCACCCCCAGTAGCTCATGTAGCACCTTCTAGCACTAGATGAACTAAATGCCTGGGACTGACTCTCTTCCAGATTCTAGCCAGGTCTCTCCATTTTCCGTACAGATAGCATATGGTGTCTTTAGCAATACGGTCTCACCATTAACTTCTGGTGGGTAATCAAGTGTTCTGACAAAAGTCTGACTTCTTTTGGGAAACTTTGTAGGTGCCTCTGATCAACAGCTCATTGTGAGTGTTAACCGCATCCTGGTACTGGGAGTTATAGGCCAGCACCAAGGGAAAAGAAAGAAGAAAAAGAAAGAAAATAGAAAAATGAAAGAAAGAGAGAGAGAAGGAAGGAAGGGAGGGAGGGAGGGAGGGAAGGAGGGAGGGAGGGAGGAAGAAGAAACATGAGAAATTTAAGGTTAGGCTTCATCTCACCATCTCCAGGGCCCTTTGATTCAGATGTTCCCTCTAAGGTCCTGTTTAGGGTTCAACCTTTTAGTCTGTATTCCAGGATATAGGATTCTATGGTACCAGTTCTATTTGGTTTCAGTTTTGTGCCCCCCCCCCAACCTTATCCTCCCTTCAAGCCCTACCCTCCCTATTTTCCAGGCCTTGAGATGCCTATTAGGTATGTCAGCATCTCGGGCTGATCCAGGTTAGGAGCTGCAAATGAGTGACACCATGCAATGATTGTCTTTCTGTGATTATGTGAATTTGCTGAGTATGATCTGTTCCAAGTTCAACCATTTTTCTACAAATTTCATTGTGCCATTTTTTTCTAACTGCTGAGTAGAATTTCATTATGTACATATACCACATCTTATTTATCCATTTGTCCAATAATGGGCACCTGGGCTTATTCTAGTTCTTAGCTATTATGAATTGAGCAGCTATAAACACGGTTGAGCAAGTATTTCTGAAGGGAGGCATGGAGCTTTTAGGGTAAATGCCTAGTAAGGGAATAACTAGATCTGTTGGTAACTTTATATCTATCTTTTTAGGAGTCTCCATATTGCTTTCCATAGTGGTTGGACCAGCTTACATTCCCACCAACAGTGAGTGAGGGTTCCTAGTTCTCCACATCCTTGGAAAGGCCCAGTTCTTTACAGATTACTTGCTATGGTGTGAATGTATGTTTTTCTCCAAAATTCCTGTATTGGAACTTAAAACTTACAGTGATGGTAATAAGACTTGGGGCTTTGGGAAGCCATAGATTATGAGAGTAGAATCCTCACCATGGATTGGTACTCTTATAAAACAGGTTAGAGTGGAGTGCCCACACATCCTAGACACTGGGCTCTGTGGCCTTGTACCCTTAAGCTATGTAAAGACGCAGCATCCATCCCATTAGGAAGATTCATTATCCAAGACACCACCTTCGAAACAGAGATCGAATCTTCACCAGATACCCACCCTGCTGGGACTTTTATCTTAAGCTTCCTCAACCTGCATAATAGTTAACTTAATGCTGTTTATAAGTTGCTCTGTATGTGGTGTTATGGTATGTTAACAAAACACACAGAGACAGTATTAAAAATTACTAGTCTAATATATTAAAAAACAAAAACTATATTCTTACTTTATAGCAAATACTATAGTAGCTACAACCGGATTCAATGTGAAAGGTAAAAATAGAATTTAATACAAGATAATGTAGAATGGCTTTATCTTCAGAAGTAGGAAAGGACTTCTAAAACAAAATTCTGGAAGATAAATCAGAAAAAAATCAGTACATAAAATTTATGGATATCCTTAACAATGTAAATAGACAGAGCACAGATAGCATAAAATGTTACTATTGTTTTCTTTGTTTTCTAAAAGCAAGGATAAACCAATATCTAGAATTCATATGTTCTATATTCAAGGAATTTAAAAAATGATAATTAAGGAACAGAAAACCTAATAAGGAAATGAGACAAAGATAAGAACTAGCAATAACAGAGGAAGTGTGGCAGGCACACAAGTATATAAATATCTTCAAACTCATTTGTATTTACAGAATGTAAATTAAAATAACACAAAGCTAAGTCTGTATGCTCATCAGATTAGTAAAACCTAGAGATCTGGCTCGTACCAAGACTGAACTAGATATGGGAACAAAGCACAAAGGAGTTGGGGGTGTGCACAAATAAAGTCAGTATGGTGTATGTGACATCTAACAGTACCTGACTAAATAGACTTGCGTTCTTTGACCCTGCAATTCCACACCCAGCGTTGCATCTCATGGAAACAATCGCAAGTCAATAAGGCAACATGTTCAAGGATATTTCACTGAGTTCTTTGTAATAGTAACTAGCTGGAAGCAATCTAGCTGTCAGTCACTTCAAGCAGAGGTAAAAAAAAAACAAATTATCAAATATTCAGCATCATTTAGAAACAAAAAACCCTATAAAGACACAAAGTATCCTGGGGAGATATTTGAAAACAAAACAGTAATGAGTGAAAAGAAAGAACCTCCCACAGGCATGGCTGATGTGCTGTGAATTGAGGGGTATGATCACTTAACTCTACACTTTGTACCAAAGAAGCTTAAATAGTCAAGTATATATTTTCTAACATTTGGTTTTTACATTTACAGGATTTGCTATACACATAATTAAATACTATGCAATTAATGAAGAGTAGATGGCTCATGATCTCCAAAATACACAAAGTGTAATATAAAACATGTAAAATAGGGCATATGGTATGCTTGTGTATTATTTATATGTGTATTTATCTGTGCATACATTTATAAATGTACACAGAGAGAGTCAGAAAGAAAAGGGAAATAAGAAACCTGCGTCAGGGCTGACTCTAGGATGAGAAATGCAGTGACTAAGGAACAAAGGCAGGAGAGAGGTTTGGCCTTTGCTTATGTCTAACTTTTGCCCTACTTGCATATGTTGCTTAATCAACAGAAATAACCAAAATAGTTATAAAAATAAAAACAACATAATATACATGCATACATTGGAACAAATACTATAATCACGTGGTCGCATGTCTTTCCTTCCAAACTGAGGCAAGGAGCCACTCACCTTCATCCTTACATCTTCTAGCCAAGTTTCTGACACATAGCTGGTACCGAATAGATGTTGAAAGTAAGAATGGGCAAGATAATCAGAAAAGGAATTAAGAAGTGGCCAGTGAGCTGTGGATGGCTGTTTCCTCACACATTTTTGTAATTATCACTTTTTCCAGATTAATCTTTTCTTTTTTTAAAAAAATATTTTTTATTTATTTGTAAGTAGAGAGATAATGGGCATGCCTGGGCATAGTACCACTGCAAACAAATTCCAGATGCATGTGCCACTTTGTGCATTAATCTTTACGTGGGTACTAGGGAATTGAACCCAGATCATTAGGCTTTTCAGGCAAGTGCTTAACCGCTAAGCTATTTCCCCAGGCCTAATCTTTTATTTCAAACTAAAACTGGAGAATGGGCCTAAATGTGGCAGCAGGCTAACAGTTAGGAGGCAATTTTAAAAGTACAGAAAGGAAGCTGGGTGTGGTGGCACATGTCTTTAATCCCAGCACTTGAGAGGCAGAGGCAGGAGGATCACTGTGAGTTTGAAGGCGCCCTGAGACTACATAGTGAATTCCAGGTCAGCCTGAGCTACAGTGAAACCCTACCTTGGAAAAAAAAAAAAAGTACAGAAAGGACATTATAAGGACTATGGATATAGCTCAGTGTCTACAGGCACTTGCTTGCAAAGTCTGCCAGCCTGGGTTCAATTCCACAGCACCCACATAAAGCCAGATGCAAAATGGCATATGCATCTGTGGTCACAAGGGCACAGGCCACAATAGTAGGCACAGCCAGGAAATTCCAAAGCTCATGGGCCAGCTAGTCTGACAGTCTGTCAGTTCAACTGCAGCAGCAAGAGACCCTGTCTCAAAGAAGGTGGAGCACAGACACCCCAAAAATGTCCTTGGACCTCCACACATGCACCATGACACATGTACCCATAAAACACACCCACAGGCAAATAATTATGTTTTAAAGAAAGGAGATAATGAAAAGCCTAACTTGGGTATTGCACAGAGCCAAAGGATTTGGCCAGATCTTTTCTCCAATAGCTGCTTAATGCTGCCCACCCACCCTCTTAAATGATGGATCCCAAATTAGAGTCAGCCATAGCAAGCTGAGCAGGCCCTCTCTGTGAGAACTGCACGCTCAGTGCATTGAGTGCTATGGTTGCTTCTTCCATTCTCTTTTATAGCTGAAGCTTGAGTTGTTCTGATTACCTTCTAAAAGCAAGGAAAGGCAAAGTGAATATAGTTTTGGGTCACCAGGGGCAAGCACCCATAGAGTCTAACACTGGACTCACATCTATCTCTCGACCAGCCCCCAGCTTGTTCTTAAAGATACCAGCCTTTAAACATCCATTTGACCTCGCTCTCCTCCAAGTGTCCTTCTTTCCATTTCTTGACCTGCAGTCCCATCCTCATGTGCTAGCTGCTCTCCATGGCTTCACCTTGCTCAGTGCCTTTTATGTGTTAAATATTGGACTCTCTTACTAGGTTCCAGTGAATGTTGCTTAAAACACAAAAGGTTAAGCAGAGAGCAACTTTATTGATTAAACATCCATTTTCTTCCCTTTTGTTTTTGTAAGAGCCCTTGATGTTGCCTCTGATTGACAGCCCCACCTGTACACCTCTGGCCCTGGATTCCCCTTGGTAATGTCACTGAGAGCTACTGAGCACAGCATCCACTCCACACAAGCCACACAGCCTTCATGTGCAGTGTTCAAAGGAAAGGAGAATAAAAAGAGGAAATGTAGCTTTTCTCTCTTTATCTTTCTTTCTCTAGCCCTTAGACAATATTTCCAGAAGTCCCTGGTTGAATGAAGAAAAGTAAAATGGAAAGAGAAGGAAAAAGCTTTCAGCAGTAATGCCTCCCTTTATTCACAATCCTTCAGTTAGCAGCAAGCCTTTGAATATGCTTTCAAGGAGGTGACAACCTTGTTCAATTAGCTTTTCCTTCCCACCTCTCACAGTGCCAATGACCTAAAGATTCCTTACTGCAAGACTAACAAAATTACACCCATTAACAAGCTCGGCGTGAGAGGCATGGCATGATGGTGGCTCTGCCCTGTTGTTGGCTTATGATAATGACTACATCAGCAGGCTCTGACTCTTCCCTGCTCTCCCCTAAAAGTGTAACCTTGCAAATAATAGGACACTACCCTGCCATTAGAGATGAGGATGAGCAAGCATTCCAAGCACAGAAGGCAAATGGCCAGTTGCTAACCGAGAGCCAACAATAAATGAAGTTGAACAATTCAAAACAATCCACTTCCATCTCTCCATATCGCTATGTCCGCCATCAAGTCAAGCCTGTGCACAAGAGTCAGGTGATCAGGATGACCAATTGACCTAGAGGACTGACCAGGGTGTCCCACGGTCTCGAGCACTTTTCTAGCAACATCCTCTTCTGGGGGCTTCTTCTCCGGGTTTCACTCCAACTCTTGCCACTGCTGGCTTAGCAGTTAAGGCACTCACCTGCGAAGCCTTAGGACCCATGTTCAACTCTCCAGGTCCCACATAAGCCAGATGAACAAAGGTGAGGCAAGTGCAAGGTAGCACAGATCCACTAGGTGGCATAAGAGTCTGGAGTTCAATTGCAGTGACTGAGGCCCTGGTGTGCCAATTCTCTCTCTCTCTCTCTCTCTCTCTCTCTCTAAAAAAAATTAAATCAGGGGCTGGAAAGTTGGCTCAGCAGTTAAAGGCATTTGCTTGCAAAACCTAAAAGCCTAAGTTCAATTCCCCAGTACCCACGTAAAGGAAGATGCACCAAGTAGTGCATGCATGTGGCAAGAGGCCCTGGAACACTCATTCTCTCTTTTTCGCTTCCTCCTTGTAAATAAATAAAATATTTTTTTTAATTTAGATTAGGGGCTGGAGAGATGGCTTAGCAGTTAAGGCGCCTGCCTGCTAAGCCCAAGAACCCAGTTCCAATCTCCAGGTCCCACGTTTAGCCAGATGCAGTGACGCAAGGGCGCAATGCCATACTTGCCCACAAGGGGGCGCACACATTTGGATTTCGTTCACAGCAGCTGAGAGACTGCTGGCGCGCCCATCTCTATCTGTCTCCCTCTCCCTCTCTCTCTGTCTCTCTCTGTGTCTCTCTCCAAAAATAAATAAAATAATGAAAATTTTTTTAAAAATTTAGATTAGGGGCTGGAAGATGGCTCAGTGGTTAAAGGCACTTGCTTGCAAAGCCGGTTGACTTGTGTTCAATTTCCCAGAGCCCACATAGAGCCAGATGTACAAAGAGATGTGTGCATCTGGAGTTTGTTTGCAGTGACAAAAGGTTCTCATGTGCCCATTTCCTCTCTTTCATGCTCATTCTCTCCTGCACTGCTTGCAAATAAAAGAAAAGAAAAAAAATAAAATTATATAAACATCATACTATGTTACCTTAAGCATAGAAGTAATGATTACTTAAAACTCTCCTTATTTTATTACATTTTACTATTATTTACTATATATTGCTTTGTGGTTATTGGCATCTGTTATTCTGCACAGTAGAAACAGTATAGAAGAGTGTTATGATCCCTTTCAATTCTATATTTAATAATCATGTTGATAGCTTAAAAGCAGACATGGTGGGAGTATGTACACCACAGAAATTAGCAAAGTCTATAAATCAAGGCTTGATTTATTGTTCTGTTGATCACCAAGACCAGGGCTCACCAATATTTTCCTCAATAGCCAATCCCGCTATTGGCTTGTTTTTGTATGAGTCACAAGCTAAAGTGGACTTCTGTACTTTAAAGGCTTGTAAAGGAAGAAAGAAAAGGAGGAGGAAGGAAGAAGTCAGAGGACAACAGACAGGTTGGTTTTCTGTAAATGGCCACCTAGTATATATCTTTTGCCTTTATGGGCTTTATGTCACAACTATATAACTGCCACTGCTGTACAGAAGCAAGCAGTGGGTGTGGCTAAGCTTCAATAAAATTCATTTACAAAATTAAGCAATGAGTCAAATTTGATTACTAGATCAGAATTGACTGATCTTTAACCTAGTTAAGAAGCGTTCTGACAGATTTAAATTGGTCGTATAGAATAGACAATAAAGACATTGTATATCTTATCATGATTTGTAAATTTGTACTATAAACTCTTTAAACCAGTGAAATTTGCAATAAAAATAGTACACCTGGGATATTTTTATTGGCAAGCAGTGGCTTAATAGTTACCAGCACACCACTGTTCAAAGCCTACTTCCCTTACAAAGTCTGTAATTCATGCTTCCCTCCGCAACCCACCCTCAGAGAGCTGTTAGTGAGCATTTACAACATGCTAGACATGGCCACCAAAGAACTGGAAAGATGATACCTGTGATCTCCCAGAGCTAATAGTCATTGCAAGAGACCAACAAGTACCAGAGATGGGGTGTGGGCCAGAACAACTGCTACCGAAACACATGGGATGCTGCGAGGGGAGGAGAATAAAGAAAACAATGTTCATCATTCCAAACAATTCCATGGAAAGGAGATGAAGACGCAACAGAAACACCTTGAAGTAGGTATTATCTCCATTATCACTCATGGGAAAACTGACTCTCAGAGACTTAGTAAACAGGCCTGAGTTCATAACGTAGGTTAGGGAAGGACTAAGATTCAAAAGCAGGCTGTTTTGACAAAAAAATTCTTGTCTCTTTGCCCTACTACCAAGTAGTCCCTTCTCTATAAAAACAAACAGGGGCCTGGAGAGATGTCTTTGCACTTATGGCACTTACCGGGCAAAGCCTAAGGACCCATGTTCATCTCTCTAGGTCCCACATAAGGCAGATGCACAAGGTGGCACACGCAAGGTCGTACATGTGCACAAGGTGACACATGCATCTGGAGTTCAACTGTAGTGGCTGGAGGCCCTGGCGGGCCAACTCTCTCTCTCTCTCTCTCTCATAAAAAAGTTACAAAAAAACCCCATGAGATTCATATACTGATATATTACAGAATATATCTCTCTCCCAATATCTCTGTATTCAAGTTCCTTATTCCCCCAATGTTAACTTGAAGTTTTTAAAAGACATACCTCTCTGAATAGAGCTCTGAAGTAGTAACAGTTGTGAACCGAACTATGGTTAGCTCCAAGATTAATGAACATGCCTGTTTTGGGCTCTTTGCAAGCAGAAATTAGCCATTCCTGCCACAGGGGCTGGTCATGCAGATGTTGTGTCAAAGATCTTGAGAGACTGGTGAACCTTAGGGGGGTCTACAGAAGCCAAGTTTAAGCACATACTTACCTATCCTCCACAGATCTTTGGGCACAGGGGACAGTCTTCTCTCAGAAGAGAAAGGAAAACCCAAAAGGCTCAACTACCTGAACCTGCATCCTAGCTCTAGCAAGCACTTGTTTGAGGCACAGCTGATACATTTATTTGTTCATAGAAATCTGAAGAAAATCAACAATTTTCTTAAGTATACAGAAAAAGAGGTTTCATAATCTCCCATGGAAATGTCTTTTAGAGCAGAGGTTTGTTAATTGTGATGTGAATCAAATCTGCTGGGGAACCTGTCAGAAGCATATGTCTTTTTTTTTCAGATTTATTTTTATTAATTTATTTATTAAAGAAAGAGAGAGGGGGAGAATGGGTACATCAAGTCACTGCAAATGAACTCCAGATGCATGCACCCCATTGTGCATCTGGCTTACTTGGGACCTGGAGGCTCAAACCAGGGTCCTTAGGCTTTGCAGACAAACACCTTAAACACTAAGCCACCTCTCCAGCCCTAGAAGCATCTTTCTTATCCACTCTCCATCTGATATGATTTAGCAGTTCTTCAATTATGGCTGAAACCATTGGTTAAGAATCTTCTAGAATTTCTCAATTCCTGTGGTGAATGTCTTCCATTGTGCCTAAAAAACTAATGCACTGCAGGTGCACAAACTCTGTAGTTCTAAAATCCAAAACTTCTAAAACCTTAATTGCTTTACCTAACTCATCCAGAAACTAAACCTTTGTGAGCTAGATTTGTTTGGTCCTAAAACCTGCCTGGACTCATGAGAAACTTTTTAGTCTTTGACTATCTACTATCCAAACATTTTGCTTTGAGAAATATTACTAACATCATGATTTCCAGGTACCTCTCCATGCCTTCTGGGAATGTCCCAACATCTAAAATACATGCTCCTTTACTTATTTATTTATTTGCAAGCAGAGAGAGAAAGAGAGAGATGGAGAGAAGAGAAACAGAGAAAGGGAGTTCATCCCTTGAGCATATATTGTTTGAGTTGCCTCAGCTTCTTCAAGGCACTTGCCCTTCAGGAGCAAGAGGCAGAAGTATAACACATCACCTTGAGCATGTCAGTCCTGGCCTCCTGTCTTTGGAAGTTGTCATCTCCAGGACTGCAGTCAGTCCAACGTGCAACTCTCCTAGTTCACGAGAAAGATTAGCAGCTCTTCATCATCTTTAATGCCCCATGCGTCCATTTCATGAAAGCAGGAAGACCATCTCCTGAGTCCATGCATGACACCAAGCCTTGATCACTCAGTTCCTTTTCAACAGGCCCAAGCTAGACCTATTCTGTAATACCAGGAAACTGAATGGATAAAAAGAGTAAGGTTCCAAAGCCTTAAATGTAATCAACCAGTGGTATTCTCAGACAAAAAATAAAAAAATAAACCAGAAAGGACATGAGGGTCAAACCAGGAGATAATGCCTAGATATCAGCTACTGAGTAAATGCCACTGATGGACATGACCTTCAGAATCTTACATAACCTTATCTCTGCCTTCCTCACCAATATTCTGCCCCTCTACATATCTCCCTTCACAACTTTACACTTGTTCTTAACTTTCTTCAGTTCACCAGAAAATGCTATCTAACCCCATCTGTACCTGTTATTCTGGAATGTTCTTCAATCTCCTGCTTTTCCATCTCTGGTCTTCCATATAGTGTCCCTCACCACCCAGAGTTGTTTAGCTTCTATTTCTCAGTACTGTCTTTTTTTTACCAGAGTAAATATACATTGCATTTTAATTACCTGGCAACTTATCTCCACATCCCACAATCCTATAGCCACTGTGAAGCTATGATCTAACCCTGTCTTCCACTGTTGTGTTCTTAAATGCCTGGCACCGGGGCTGGAAGTGATTCAGTGACCAATAAATGTGTGCTGAATGACTGGGCAAATAAATGAATGGAAAGGAAGCAAGAAACGAAGCAGGAAGGCAAGATTTGGTCCAAACATGTTTCTAGAAACACAGCTGCCAGGCAAGAGCCTTTTCTCGCTGGGAAGGCGTTGAGAGTTGAGCACACTGAAGGCAACATGGCAAAGCTGGGCAAAGATACAGATGCTTTCTTCCCCTCTTGTCTCTCTTTCCTTCAGAGTCCTCAACAAAATTTTTATTACATGTTTATATGTGTTTGTTTTGTGTTTTTCCCCTCCTCAGTTAGTAAATCGATGCTAGTGGGATCAAATACCTTCCCCCTTTCCCACTTGATACCAGCACCAAGAATCCTGCTGCGAAGGTAGTTAGGCATAGTCATTGTGAAGGAATGACTGATTAGTAAATGCATGAGTACACAGTGTTTGTCCTTTCAAGGTCCAGAGTACTCATGGCCCAAGCCCTGTCATGAGTAAGCAGGATATTAATGAGAGGAATGGATGACACCTTATCAATCTGTCCCCAAAGAATCCCTCCACCCATCTGTCCCAAACAACTTGTTCTGAGAAACCAGTGAACTTTACCAAACTCTAAAAAAGTCCACTCCTAAAATTCTACTGTACTCAAGTTGATGCTCTGAAAATAAATAATACTTCCCTCTCTCTGCCCCTCCCATCCTTGGGCTCATCATCTTTCATTCCACGGAGCCCCAAGAGAGAATTCTCCAGAAGAGAAAAGCAAATACCATACCAGTGTTTTCATAAACTTCTCTGTAACCATGAAAAGCCTCTTGGCAAAGACTAGGGAAACAAAAGGAAGTGATCTTCTGTGAACCCAACTTAAGGGAAAATTAGATATGCTTCCACCTGGAAAGTCCAAAGCTTCTAGGAGAGGACTTTGTTCAGCAGGGACTGGCTTGGGCAAGAAGTAATTGGGAGACAGAGCACCAATGTTCATAGCTTGATCACACTGGAGATGAGAAGTTGAAATGTATCTCACTCCCAGACAAAAAAGAACTCACATGATTTATTTTATTCTCTTCCATATTTCTAGAGTCCAAGTTTTCCCTAGTTAAAAATAAGCCTGTGAACATCCAAAATAAGAGGAGCTTGGGTGGCTAAAAAGATGACTCAGTGGTTTAAGGCATTTGCACAAAAAGCCTGCCTAATTGGGTTCCATTCTGCAGTACCCATGTAAAGCCAGATGCACAAAGTTACACATACATCTGCAATTCATTTTCAGTGGAAAGAGGCCTGGTGTGCCCATTCTCTCTCTCTCTCTCTCTCTCTCTCTCTGTCTGTCTCTGTGTGTGTGTGTGTATGTTTCTTTCTCTCTGCTCATTATTAAATAGATATTAAAAAGAAAGAAAGAAAGAAAGAAAGAAAGAAAGAAAGAAAGAAAGAAAGAAAGAAAGAAAGAAAGAAAGAAAGGGAGCTAGGGATGTATTTCAGTTTCTAAATTGCTTGTCTTATTACCATGATGACCCAAGGTCAATCCCCAGAACCCACACTGAAAACCCAGGCATGGTTTATGACCAAGAACTGACACTCAAGGCTGGCCTCTTGCTTGCACACACCACACACATGTGCACCCCCACATTCATGAACATACATGCACTCGTGAGAACATAGAAAAAAAAGAACATAGATTTTAAAGGCTTCAGCTCTAAATGAAGAATGAATTCTCCAGAATTCAAGCATTCAATTTCAGAAAGGTCAAAATAGGTTTTCTAACATTGGTTTAGAAATAGGCTCCAATATATCAGATACCCCTTACCTCTGAGAAGGATGGGACCAAGACTTGTCTGAATATCCAGTTTGTTTGTTTGTTTGTTCGTTTGTTTTGAGACAGGATCTTACCATGTAGTCATTGCTGGCCTGGTACTCACAGTATAACACAGGCTGGTCTCAAATTTGTGGTAATTCTCTTACGTCACTCTCCAAAATGCTGAGATTATAGACATGCACCACCATACTAGGCTGAATGTCCCAGTTTTTTGCTATGTTATATCTATTCTTTACCAAATTATTTTCAAAATGAGGATTCCGAAATCCACATTACTTTCCATAACTTTCTGTAAGAATTTTAAAAGTGTTAAGAACAAATTCATATTAAAATGCAGGAGCTAGATAGTTCATATACTTGTTTAAAATTGATGCCCTAGAAGACTTATGAGTGACCACATAACACTGACCTTCAGAGTCATCCACACAATGTAGGAACATTGAATGTTAAATCTGTGCCTGGCAGGGAACCTTCTTCATGGTTTTCTCCATCTTTTAAGCCCACTGTAACCAAAAAGAACTAGCATGTACATCTTTGTGGTTGGTGTGTCCATTTTTTGAGAATGCAGGAAGAGTTGGATATTTGCCATGTCCAATTAGAACAACAAACTCATATTTGTCTCATAATGGATTCTTCAGGGATTATAGAAATAATGGAATTTACACACAAATTATAATACTGATTATTCATAATGATAAACTTTAAAATTATGTGTGCCAATTTATTAACAAATCTGTGTCCAAAATAACATGCTGGTGAAAATGATAAGCAATTTACATATTGGATAGATTTTAAATATTTAAAACTCTCTATAGATGAACAAGCTTCATTCCAGTTGAATATCTCCATCATATCCCACTTGTTATAGTCAAACAAAGGCATGTTTGCCACTGGAGGGCTAGGATGGAAGCCCTAGCTACTCTCATAGTATCTATCTGTGACTTTTGGCATGATGCCCATCCCTGGTCCTGAATTTCTACTGTTGTAAAAAAGGGATAGTAATGACACTTACCTCACAGTGCTATTGTAAATAGCAAATGAAGCTGAACAATACTTCCAAAATATCAGCAAAATGGGAGAATGAGCACAATATGTGGATCAGATTCTTGACAAACTTTATTCAGTTACAGGCTGGTCCTTTACTTCAGTATTGTGCTCTTCCTGCTCTTTTGGTGTTAAATCCTCTTTCTCTTATTAAAGAGCTGGCAGAGGTCCAGCTTTTTCTCTCTGCATAGTTTTAGTAAATGGCTATTGTTTGCACTTTGTTCTGTCTTGTTACTTTCCTCAGTTGGAAAAATATACAGTAATTCTGCGTTATTTCTTCAAATTGTTTCTGAATTTTTACTGATCTTTGAAATCCAAAAGTCATAGGAGCACTTTCATAATACATGGATGGCAAAGGTCCCTACATGGAACCAAGTGAGGGGCACCAAGAGAGGTGTTAGTTGTGTTTGAAAACATGTAGGGACCGTCAGCAAGTATCTTATTTGCTTGAAGGGTTAAGGAAATTCAGGGGGGAAAATTCACTAAAAGATAACAATCGACATGCCAGTTAATTGTCACTGGTTGGTGTCAGAAGTTCATTCCAATGTCAGCATGTTACCTGTGGTCTATAGTTACCTGTCCTTAATAAAACCTTACTGGGACTTTCAAGGGACCATAGGAAACTATGAGAACTGCATGGTGCAGAAGTTGAGAAGGAGATAGTACATCTCTGAGACTGGAGAAAGGGTGTTTACACAAATCCATGAGAGGTCTTCTCCCCACCTTGGTGGTCTCACCACAGAATTATATGAGCAACATCACCATGGATGAAGCAGTATCAGGACCAGTGATTGACTACACCAGGAGATGCACCCTCATTATGGGGTCCAGTGATGGCAAGCTCCAGTAGCCATGGCAACAGGAAGGCACCTTCACAAGGAACCTGTTCAGAAAGCAAACACTAACCAAGTGAAACCAAACCTGGAGAGAAGACGAAGGGCTGGCACCAAGCAGTAGCTCAGAGGGAATACTTATAAGAACTTAAAGAACTTAAAGGGGTTGAGGAAACTGCTCAGTAGGTAAAGTGGCTGCTGGACACACATAAGGATCTGAGTTCAAATTCCCTAGCCCCAAGTAAAAGTCAGGTGTGGTGGCATACACCTACAACCCCAGCACGGACGGGACACAGGCAAGTGGAGCCCTCAGGCTTGATGGCTAGCTATACTAGTGAAGTGATGAGCTCCAGCTTTAGGGAGTGAGCAAAACAAAACCCAAAATGTGGAAGAGTGATTGAAGAACACTTCAACATTGACTCTTGGCCTCTACATGAGCACATGCATGGACACTCACCTGGACACATACAGACACCCACACACATATGAATATGATATACATATGCATACCACATGCACATACACATGAAAATGTAATTTAAGAAAGAGTTTATAGAAGATCTCTAAGGAACCAAAAAAGCCAATGACAACAAGAAAGTAGGGAGCAGAGGGGTAAGGTCAGTACCTGAAAAGTACTTTTTGTTACTGTTAGGGGGCCTGGGTGATGACCACGTTTAACCCATTATTTACAGCTGTGTGGTCTTGGCCACATCCTGTGACTTTTTGAATCTTACTTCACAGAATAATTAAGGAATAAACAGGACGACATATTTGAAAGTGTTTCTTAAATGTTAAAGTGCAGCCATGCATCACTTAGCCATGAAGATACACGCTGAGAAAGCATCTATGTTGTTGCTGCTGTGCCAGCATCATAGGCTGTGCTAATACACATCCAGGCTATTTAGCACAGCCATTGTTATTCATTTCAACCATTGTTGACCAACTATTATGCACTACATGACTACATTAGCTGTAATATCTAGCAGTGAACTATGACGCAACATTCAGTGCTGGGATTCCCTCAGGATATAACCTGTAATACATCCACTTCAGATCTCACAGCTGAAAATATGGCTTCAGGGAGAAAGAAAGAAGAGAGAATGAGCTAAATAGATTATAAAGTGAGAGGGAAAGAAAAACCCACCCAGTTACACCCAGAGGACCCATAAGCCATCAGTGAGGGTGGAATTGTGAAGGAAGGGAAGAAATAGGCTACGTATGTCCTAGTTTTATAGGAAACTTTACTAGGAGAGATTATTTTATTATGTCTATTTCTTTTAGAAAAGGCAAATGAGATTTAGAGAGATCAAATGGCAACACCAAGGTCAGTGAAAAAAAAATACAAGAAAATATTGACATTTGCAAACCAGGTATTTCTACTCTACAATCACATATCCTTCCCTTACTTCATTCATTTCCTACTTTCCTCCTTCCTTCCTCCCCCCTCCCTTCTTTCTTTCTTTGTTCCTTTCTTACTCCTTCCCTTCCTTTCTTCCTTCCTTCTATAAAGACTGAATGTTACTCTCACAACTCATAACCTACAACTCCATAGTGAATACCAGTAATCTCACTGAGGAGGACCCTCAATGGAATGGGGGGCAATGAGGTGGGAAATGGTACCAATGCATGATGTGTTCATACAAAGTTTATACATAATTTTAAAAATTCAGGTTAAATGAGGTAGTTAAATGCCTGTTAAAAACAATAGTGTCTGTAAAGAACCCATAATCACACCAATCATTTCCCCAAGAAGATGACAAGTCTTTCAGCACATAGCACCAAAGTCCCAGACATCTAGTTGCAAGTTCATTGCATATCTTTCTGTAGACCCAGTAGCTGACTTTGGCACTCCATAAAACATTCTTCCAGCTATGCTTGTACTTCAATGCATTCTAAACATGTGCTTTTGGGTGGTAAAACATTTTGTTTCTTGGCATGGATATATCTCAAAACCACAAAACCAGCTTACTCGGATGGAAAATAAAAACCTTTCCCTGTGTCTAAACAACACATGTAGACTGCTTGGAAAAGAATTTGAACTTGGGGTATAAGCTGGGTGAGAATTGAGCAAGCAAGGAGGAACAAAAAAAAAAAGGAACTCTGTGCAATGAAAGCCACAGGCTTTGGGCTTCCTGCCCCAGAATGTCACAGCACAAGTGGGTTGGTGTGGGGCTGTGTCTTTCACAGGAAGACACTTGACCATTGTTCAACAGTTTGCCAAGTGGGGGATGCAAGGAAGCACATGTGGTAGTAATAAGAAAGATGCAACTCCCTCTGGCTGCGTCTCAAGCCAGCAAATTTGGATAATTTGGGGTCCCTCTCCCCTCTGCCCCCCCCCCTCTCTCTCTCACACACACACACACACACACACACACACACACATACACACACACACTTTGAGAAGTTCTTCCAGGACTAAACTGATTATAACATGAAGACATGTCCTGGACTCTGCCAACAGAGAAAATTTGGTCAAATTAGATGCTTAATGTTTCTAAAGCTATGTCTACTCTTGCTTGGGATAGATTTGCTTCCTCCATTTCACCCCTCCCATTTCAGAGAACAAACTCAGATTCTGCCTTGAATTTAAATCCTTCTTTCACAAAATGGACTGTCAATGTTCTTCCCAAGCAAAATCCTCAACCCCCATTGTCAAGGGGTCAAGCCAAATGCTAAAGACAATTTTACTTCTGTAAACTAGAATGCCAAGAATGGCTGAGGCAACTTTGTCCCAATGAGCTAAATCCCTGCACAGTTCACTTATTATTTTGCAGTTCACTCAATCAGGTCTGACTGCTGTGGTCCCTGGGTTCATACTCAAGGACAAATAAGAACCAACATGAAGAACCTACCACACTTGTTTTTACCAAAGCCAAAAATCTCCAGGGAAGAAGAAAAACTTAAAATGACTTAAATGAAGCCAAGCCCACACAATAGAGACTTTGGGAACATGGAGGAGAGAGGGTGCAAAAGGAGAAAAGAGGCTTAGATTTGAGTGATCGTGTGATTACCAGTCGCTAACTGTGGGCCACATCTATAAAACAGGATTAAAGATACCTCCATCTGGGGTTAATGAATAAATGAATAACCATTGTGAACACTCCTGGCTCGGCTCCAGGCACTAAGTAATGCTCAGTTATTGGATGGTTCATTCCTTCCTTTTTTTCTGTCTACAACATTGATGTGAAGATCCAGTGAGCTCATTAGGGAGGGACTAGAATACTATTTATATGTGAGATTGTAAGAAAGAAAGGAAAATATAAGAAATAAAGGTAAAGAACAAGGGCTCAGGTCCCAGGTTCATTGCATTGTTAGTCATAACTGTGAAGACAGAAACAACTTAAATGTTCATGGAAGGGTCAGTTTTAAATAGTGGTATATGTACACTATGAAATATTGTTCAACGTTAAAATGATGTAATTTCTTTCACTTGAGTCAATATAGATGAATATGGACCATATTTGCAAAATAAGATAAATTAGACACAGAAAAACAAATATTCCATATTATACAGTTTATATGCTAAGTCTAAATAGTCAAATACATAGAAGCAGAGAGTAGACTAATGGTTCATGAAAATGGAACAGAAGAAAAACAGAATGTATTAGTCAAAGTATACAAAATCCCAATTATACAAGATGAATAAATCCTAGATATCTAATTTATAGCATATTTTTGAAGTAGTGTCTCACTATAGCCCAGGGTGACCTGGAACTAACTGTAGCCCAGGGTGACCTTAAATTCACAGAGATACTCTTACATCAGCCTCACAAAATACTGAGATTATAAGCATGAGCCCCCATGCCAAACTATGGTATATTTTTATAGGTAAAAATACTATATTATGCACTTGCATTTTTGCTAAGACAGTAGAGCCTACGTAAAGTGTTTATGCTACAAAATAAATGATTATGGTGATGATGATCATGACGATGATGATGGCGGGAGAAAACACTTAGAAATTTCCATTATTTTGTTTCTACACAGAATAGGTTTTAAGCATAAATTGGGCTGATTATTTTAGCACAAATCATCTCTAATTTGAATCTTCAAATTCATCAAATTACACCACTATGTATGTATATATACATATATATATGTATATGTATATATATATAAACTTTTATGTAAATCATAACTCAATAATGAATTCTTAAAGAGAAATAGAAGAACATAGTGATATGACAACTCTCTGTAATATCTTGCAACTTTCTTGCAATTTTAAAATTATTCCAAAATAAAAAGTTTATTGTGAAAGCTCACAAAAGCTAGGGATGGTGGCTCATGCCTGTAATCCCAGTATTTGAGACACTAAGGTAGGAAGATAATCATCAGTTTAAGGCCAGACTGGGCTAGAGTGATACCCTGCCTTAAAACACAGCAGCAATAACAACAGTGACAAAACCCTCCAAGGATAGCATTTGAGTATTATCTTGGACTTTAAGACTCCTTGAGGAGAGAAAGATGCCAAACAACCCACACGTGGACTCTTGTATATACCCTACCAGAGAACTCAGGGGAGTGAATGGAAGGCATGCACACATTCCAGGCCATGGTACTTGCTCGTTCAGCAAATAATTATTGAGTACCTACCATGTGACAGGCACAGTTCCTGATGTTATGAATAAAAAAGTTAGCAAATGATAAAGTTTCTGCCCACATGGAGCTTATACTTACGTGGAAAATGCAAACAAGTTATTTATATGAGCATCATAAATATCATGACAGATGATGCAGAAAATGAACCAAAATAGAAAGGGATTGGAGCATCCTTGTGTTAATCAAACTCTGGGTTTTGTACTTTTTAAACAGGTGACCGTAGAAGCTTCTATGGAGAATATGCCCAAAGAATAGCAAAGAGAGCACCAAGAAGAGTCTTCAAAGATACTTAGGCAAGAGACTGCCTGTTAAATCCAAGGAATGACAGGGTACCCAACAAGTGTGGGATAGTGAGACCAAAGGGAAGGAAGGGATGTAAAGCCCCACCACAGGTGGTCTTGTGGGACGCAGCAAGGAGTTTAGCTTTGGTAAGGAGTGGGAATCCATGGAAGGTTGAGCTTGGGAGTCTGATTGTCTGGCTTACACTTCAACAGGATCACTCTGGCCCATAGCTTTAGAAGAAGAAAGGGAGACACCAGAAGATAAACCAGGAGTCCCTGGACATTTGTCACTGATTTACTTTTCTAACATTAACAGCAGTGTCTGCAGAGGAAAATAATATTCCTATAGTGTAATTCTTTAAATTGATTTCAACACCTGGAAATCTGCCATAGTTCAAAGTCTAGTGGGGAGGCGAGAGAGAGAGAGAGAGAGAGAGAGAGAGAGAGAGAGCTTCACAGGTGTCCATCATGTAGTTTCTAGGCTAGTGATTGCTCCTGAAATACCACATATGTGTTATCTATAAGTAGGTAATCTAGTTACTCTACCAGGTCTTTTGAAATAGATATACCTTTAGAATAGTGGAAATTTGCCCTCAACTTTTTACTGTCAAGCACTGTATAATGTTCTTCAAACATCAAAGTACTCTAACTTTTTAGTTAGAGAAGAAAAAAACAAAACCACTTCAATGATGTTGCAATCTGATTGTTTTTCAATTTATTAAGTTCTCAAATGTGAGTCCCCAGAGAATGGGGACTCCAAATTCATCATGGGTATCAAGAAAACTTGAGTAGCCTGAGTAGTTGAACTAGTGTGTTTGGCAGGAGGAACACAGGGTGAAATGAATCCTACTTTACAGAAATTATGTCTGGGAGATAGAATGAAAGACTTCACAGGACAATCAAGGTCCAGATGTATTAAAGAACTAGATGTATAAGTTAGGAAGTACATAAGAGCAGTGGACAGATATTCTTGAAAAATCACTCAGGCAGGAAGCACCCAGGAAAGAGAAAGAGTCAATAAAGGACATCTCTCGACATGAGAGATAGGGTTTCCACACTTGGAAGCAGGGAGCTTCTTTAAGGAGCCAGTGTGACCTTGAGGGCAGGACTAGAAAATCTAGAAAGGAAAACAGATCTTGTTCCCACCATGGCCAGGACAGCCTTCAGGGAAACTGTCTTCTGTGGTCTGGGTAGTTATAACATACCAACAGAGGATGGGAATGCTAAACAGAGCTCAAGTTAAAAGTCTGATATTTTTGTTGAATTGAATACCTCACCTCCCTGTTCACTCAGAATTGCCCAAATTGGTCACAGAGCCAGCTTTCATCAACCAGCAACTGGAAAGCCAAGCACAGTGGTTTCTTTTCTATCGAGACAAGATACCAAATGAGAAGAAATATTTCATATCTGAAGGTCAAGAGCATTTATGGATAAATCATCAAAATCTCAGATGATATTGGAGGCAGAGGCAATAGAAAGTTAACAGTAATGAACTTTGTAAGTTCGTGGACACAACATACAGAGAAAGTAAGGGAGATACTTTAGACTCCACCCTACAGGTTGGAAATATTGATCTGCCACTCATTCACTTATATCTTATATTTATAACTAATGTTCTTGACCCTTTTGCCTTATCTGTATAATGACAATAATATCATAAGAGGAAATAAATTACAATTATGCAGATATAGCACATAAGTATTGCTCAATAAATCTTCCCTTCCTTCTTCCACCTTAAACACATGAATATAGGATTTGAGCATTTTACAACCAAACATTAATATTAAAACTAACTGTGTAATTTAGAAAATCACCCTAGCTGATCTTGCCACCATAGCTTCACCTGGAACTTCTTATTAATTGGTCTTTAATTTAACCACAAAGTTGGTTCTGGGGAGATGGCTCAATTGGGTAAACACGCTTGCTGTGTACACATAACTTGGATTCTGATCCCCAGAACCCATGTAAAGCTGGACATGGTAGTAGCCATCTATAATACCAATGTAGTTATGGTGAGATGGGAGACAGAGACAGAGACAGGGGGATTTCTGCTTGCAGGTCAGCTAGCCTGGCATTCACAATAGCAAAAAGAGACTCTGCCTCAAACAGGATGGACAGTGAGGATCGACACCCAAAGTTCTCTGACCTCCACTCCCTTGCAGAGTCATGCACACACATGCATGCATACACACAGAGACATTTTAAAAATAGGGCTGAGGAGATGGCTCAGTGGGAAAACAGGAATTCTGATCCCCATCATCTACATAAATGTCAGGTGGGTGTGGAAACCCACCTGTCATCCCGCTGCTCAGAAGACAAAGACAAGTGATCCCAAGGGAAAGTGACTACCAGGCTAACTGAACTCGCAACCTCTGGGTTCACATGTGATACCCTGCCTCTGTAAATTAAAGTGGAGAACGATTCAGGAAGATACGCTGTGTCAATGTCACATGCACATGAAAATGCATACGCCCATGTACACATAAAAGTACAGAGAAAAGGACGGGAGGGATGGCTTGGCAGTTAAGACACTTGCCTGTGAAACCTAAGGACTCATGTTTGACTCTCCAGGTCCCATGTAAGCCAGACACACAAAGTGACGCAAGCATGCAAGCTTACACATACACACAAGGGGGCACATGCATCTGGAGTTCAATTGCAGTGCCTGGAGACCTGGCGTGCCAATTCTCTCCCTCTCTCTCTCTTTCTCATACACACACATTAATAAAAAAACGCCAGTCTGTTGGGCTTGCCTCAAAAAAAAAAAAAAAAAAAAAAAAAAAAACAGAAAAATATTTTAAAAATTAACAAGTAAATCACAAATTTTTCAACAGCTAACTCTCTAATTTCCAAACATTTTTGAATTTTTATTAAGGACATGTATCAAATGAAGTTTTGTGGAAGGCTTCTACATGGAAGAACAATGCTGTCTTCTACAATTCCACAGCATTATAGACATATAAACAAAATAAACACCATGTTGTGCTAAGCATTATCATAGAATAATCTGAGAGTCTTGAAAATGGAGAAGATAACTCCTCTACCTGTGGAAAAAAATGCCCACACACATTTATTAAGCACTTGCTATATGCCAAACAATATTTTAACTATTCCCCATGTGCCAATGATTAAGAATCATAACACTACTATAAAATAGTTGCTTGGTTATTTCTATCTTGTGTAACAGTGAACAGAGGAATGGGAAGATCATGTCATATAACCTTGGTCACTCAGCTAACAAGAGACAGAGACAGGAGTTGAATCTAAGCATTCTGGTTCTAGAACCCAAACACTGTTGAGGGATGCTTTATAAAGAAAGTGACAACAGTAGTAGGAGCTCTATGCAGTTTTCGAGACAGAGTAGAGAATCAGTACAAAGAATGGCATGAGTCAGGGTTTGCAAGCTCATGGTTGAAGATAACTTAGTAGTGTGTACAGACATATTAGAGAACTAGACCAAAAACTGGAAGCAACCAAAGCTGATAATGTTGACTCTTAGACTAGCTTCTCATTTTCCCTCCAAGTTTTCCTATTTGAGTTGAGGTCTTTAAAGACCCTTTCTGTGGCTCCAAAGCTAATTTTCTGCCTCCCCCTTTGTTCTCCTTTAGTGGGCCAAAGCTAGCATTGTTGGCTCGTCAGAACCATTATCCTATGAGGAACAATCATGGAACTGCCTACTTTTAATATACAAGCTAGTTTAAATTTACCAACTATCTAATGTAACTTAAATGACCACTCAACATCAGTACTTAAAAATGACTTGGGGAATTTGGTCATGTGCTTAAGAAGGTACATTTTTGCCATATCACAAGAGGCTACATTATAATTTTTATTCATTATCTCAGTTGAAATTCATAACCAAATTTTCCATGAATTTTAGGGCAAGGAAATAAGAAAGATACTTGACCTAATGTACTTTGAAAAGCCTACATTCTAGGAGATTCCTACAAAGGAAATTTCTTTCAACACATTTATATCATTTACTTTTTGCCTTTTTGTATCTTTTGGAGCCAAAAAAGGCACCGGGAATGCAACAAGAATGTAATGCCAGTGTTCAGGACTGTTGGATAAATCACATTATGGACAGCATCCATAATGACCCAACATTACTCTTTGCTCATGAGATATCAAGGTGAGAACATTCATTGTACTAACAACCATGAAAAGCATAGCTCATTTACTAGAAAGACATGATTTTACAGGGGGCTGGAGTTAGTGGGAGAAATTTGGGAAGTAACAACACTGAAAGAAGAATTTGTCCCCTATTCCTGGATACCCTGTACAGGGAGGGTGTGCGCAGCAGGCATGGAGTGAGTAGACCAGATCCCTGATGACCAGGGCTTCTCCCAGTTTCCTGGTCCCAGCAGGTTCCCTGTGGCTGGCTTGGGGTTGCTTGGACACTGCAAGCCTGCTGTGAAATCAGGCCGCTTGTTCCATCTTCCTGATCAAAGTGCCCCTGGGTCACCATTCCCGGAAGCAGAGTGAGTAGGACCTGTTCCCCCAGTTACTGCCCAGTTTCCTGGTCCCAGTAGGTTCCCCTGTGCATGGCTTGGGGAGGCCTGGTCCCTGTGTGGGGGCTGCGGAAACAGACATTTTGCTCTGGAATCCTGACAGGCCCCTGGAAACTGACATCCCTATTCCCCTGAGTCAGAGGGTGTACAGGCCACTGTAGGAGCAGGCCTCTTGCCTCTGGCTCTCCAGCTTCCTGGAGACTGGTTCCCCACCCCATGATTCCTGTGTGTGAAAGAGTATGTGTAAGTGGAGTGAGTAGGCCAGGGCTCCCAGTTCCCCAGATACCTTTGATGTACCTGCAATCTCCACAATCTGCGCATATGTGGTTATAACCCCATTTTACACCAGTATACCAAAACACCCTCTGAAGATCCTACAAGGACAAAAACTTGCTTCCTTCTCAAGAGAATAAAGTGTCTTCCAGGCTGTAGAGATGGCTTTGCGGCTAAGGCATTTGCCTACAAAGCCTAAGGATCCCAGTTTGATGCTCCAGGTCCCACATAAGCCAGAGGCACATGGAGGTGCACACATCTGGAGTTCTTTTGCAGTGGCTAGAGGTCCTGGCACGCCCATTCTCACTCTCACTCTATCTCTAATAAATAAATAAATAATAAAATCTTTTTTTAAAAAAAGTAAAGTGTCTTCCCAAGATGGGCAAACCACAACACAAAAAAAAATAATGAAAGTCAGAAAACTGAGAGATCTCCACCAAGGATACCTATTCCCACAATGGAAGCCTCCAATGAAATCATAGTGAAATCAACAGAAATTCAATTCCAAAATGCAAACACAACAACCAATGAGACCCTGATCAAAAGAATCGCTAAACTTGAAGCAAACCGTCAAAAATCCAACCATCATATCAATGAAATTGAACAGAATTATCTCTTAGAGGATTCAGTTTTTGACAGTAGGCTTAACTTGATTGAAGAAAATGTTAGGATCCTCAAAAGAGATATGAATGAATTGAAGGTGAGTCAATAAATGGAAGATCTCAATAACCAATTGATTAAGCTTAATGAAGACTTGATCAAATGTAAGAATAAATTCCAGGAAGCATCAAGAAAATCAAAACTTGAACTGAAATCGTGCCTCAAAAAAAGAGATGGACACAATGCAAAATAACACAACAGAAAACAAAAATCAAATAAGCATACAAAAACCTCTTGAGAACCCCTCACTGACAGAGTTTCTCATCTGGAGGACAGAACCTCTGACCTGGAAGACAAGACAGAAGAAATTCATCCAGAGGCCAAAGACTTTCCTAAGTTCAAAAGAATCAAGTGAACAGAATAAGAGGGAACTGTGGGATACCCTAAAATGACCAAGCATCAGGATCATGGGTATATCAGAAGGACAGAAAATCTAGGCCAGAGGCATAAAGAACATATTCAACAAAATTACTGAAGGAAAATTTCCCATTCCCTCCAAAGAGAGATCCATCTAGACCCACAGAACACCAAACAGACAGGGCCAAAGAAGAAACTCCTCAAGGCACATCATAGTTAAAACTCTTAACAATGAAAATAAAGACAGAGTGCTAAGAGCGGCAAGAGAGAAGAAACTCACTACATACAAAGGCAATTCCATCAGAATTAACTCAGATTTCTCAATGGAAACCCTGAAAGCCAGAAGGGTCTGGTATGGAACACTTCAAACTCTAAAAATCTATGGTTTACAACCCAAGCTATTCTACCCAGCAAAAGTATCCCTCATAATAGACGGTGAAAGGCAAACTTTCCAAGAAAAAAGTCAACTCTATGATAATATGAACACAAATCCAAACCTACTGAGAATATTTCAGGGAATATTCCACATAGAACAGTCAAATAACCAACCTTAAGAGCCAACAAGAAGAAGATTACAATAACCAAAAATAGACCAGGCTCAAAAAAGTATAACACACAAGAAAGTACCAAACCCCATAAAGCACCTCAACATGGCAGGGATTAATTCAAATCTCACAGTAATAACCTTACATATTAGTGGTCTTAACTCACCCATTTAAAGATACAAGTTAGCCAGGTGTAGTGGTGCACGCCTTTAATCCCAGCACTCGGGAGGCAGAGGTAGGAGGATTGCTGTGTGTTTGAGGCTACCCTGAGACTACATAGTGAATTCCAGGTCAGCCTGGGCTAGAGTGAGACCCTACCTCAAAAAAAAAAAAAAAAAAAAAAAAAAAAAATTTAAAGATACAAGTTATTAGAGTGGATCAAAACAAAATCATCTCTTTTATCTGCTGTCTTCAAGAAACTCACCACACCACTAAAGACAGATAACTCCTGGGGTTGAAAGGATGGAAAATGATATTCCAAGCAAATGGAAATAAAAGACAAGCAGGCATTGCTATATTAATATCTAATAAAATAGACATCAAACCAAAAGTAATCAAAAAGGACAAAGAAGGCCACTTCTTACTCATATAGGGACTGATCCAACATGAGCACATCACAATCATAAACCTATATGTGCCAAACACAGGTGCACCACAGTTTATAAAACAAAAGCTACTTGACAACAAAACAGAAATAAACACCAACCCCATCATAGTTGGAGAATTCAATACTCCTCTATCATCAATAGACAGATCATCCAAGCAGAAAATCAAAAGGGAAATAATAGAGCTCAACAACACCATAGATCAACTAGATCTAATGGATATCTACAGAACCTTCCATCCCAACTCTACAGAATACACATTCTTCTCATTAGGCCACAGAACCTTCTCCAAAATAGACGATATATTCGGCCATAAGGCGTGCCTCCATAAATTTAGGAAAAGTGAAGTAACTTCCTGCATCATATCAGATCACAATGCTTTAAAGCTAGAAATCAACAACAAGAGACACATCAATAACGCCACCAGCTCCTGGAGACTAAACAACATATTTTTAAACAATGACTGGGTCATGGAAGAAATCCAAAAAGAAATTGTAAAAGTCCTAGAATTGAATGATAATGAAAACACAACCTACCTATACTTATGGGACACAATGAAGGCAGTCCTAAGGGGAAAATTCATAGCAATAAATGCCTTCATAACAAAGACAGAGAGACTCCAAAATCATAACCTAACTCTCCACCTAAAGGTACTGGAGAAACAAGAAGAATCTAGCCCTAAGATCTCCAGATGGAAAGAAATAATCAAGATCAGAGTAGAAATTAATGAATTGCAAACTAAGAAAACAATCAAAAAATGGAAGAAATGAAGAGCTGGTTCTTTGAAAAAATAAACAAGATTGATAAACCCCAGGCCAATTTGATCAAGCAAAAAAAAAAAAAAAAGATATTAACAAAATTAGAAATGAAAAAGGAGAGATCATAATAAACATCAATGAAACTGGAAGAATCATCAGGACATACTTCCAAAACCTCTACTCCACAAAATTGGATAATCTAGAAGAAATGGATGAATTCTTAGACATATACCACCCAACAAAACCAAACTCAGAGCATATTAATCTGCTAAACAAACCTATCACATCCATGGATATTGAAAAGGTAATCAAAAACCTCTCCAAAAAGAAAAGTCCAGGACTGTATGGCTTCTCAGCCGAATTCTACCAAACTCCTTCACTGAAGAATGGTAACCACAAATTTTCTCAAATTGTTTCACATAATTGGAGACCAAGGAATCTTCTCCAACTCTTTTTATGAAGCCAGCATCACCCTAATACCAAAACCAGACAGAAAAACAAGAAGAAGAAAAAAACTATAGAACTATATCCCTGACGAATTTAGATGCAAAGATCCTGAACAAAAACCTCACAAACTGAATTGAACAACACATCAAAAGCATTGTCCACCTTGATCAAATAGGCTTCATCCCAGGGATGCAGGAATGGTTCAACATATGAAAATTGGTCAATCTAATACATCACATAAATAAACTTAACCATATGAACTAAATGATCATCTCAATTGATGCAGAGAAGGCCTTTAACAAGATACAACACCACTTCATGATCAAAACACTGGAAAGAATAGGCATGGAGGGATTATATCTCAATATAATAAAGGCTATAGATAAAGAACCCAAAGTCCAAATAATACTTAATGGGGAAAGACTCAAGAAGTTCCCATTAAGATTAGGAACAAGAGAGGGGTACCCACTCTCACCACTGCTCTTTAACATAATACTAGAAGTACCAGCCCAAGCAATAAGACAGGAGAAAGAAATAAAAGGGATTCAAATTAAAAAGGAAGAAGTCAAGTCAGCCCTATTTGCAGGTGACATGATCCTATGCATAAGTGACTCAAAATTCTCCATCTCAAAACTTCTAAAAGTGATTAATTACTTCAGTAAAGTGTCAGGATACAAAATCAATGTGCAAAAGTCAGTAGCTTTTCTATATGCAAAGGACAAATATGCAGAGAAAGAAATCAGTAAGGCTGTCCCATTTTCAATAGCAGCAAAAAATTAAATACCTTTGAATAACACTAACCAAGGATGTGAAAGACCTATATAATGAAAACAAAAAAAAAACAACAACAACAAAAAAAAAAACTCAAGAAATAAATGCTCCTGGATAGGTAGAATTAATATTGTGAAAATGGCAATTCTACCAAAAGCAATATATAGATTTAATGCAATACCAATAAAAATACCAGCATTGTTCTTCATGGAGTTTGAAAACAAATGATCTCAAAATTCATATGGATTGCAGCAGGTCTTGGATATCCTCAGCAAAAAAAAAAAAAAAAAAAAACACCTCTGGAGGTATCACAATACCAAATCTAAAGCTTTATTACAAAGTCATAGTAACAAAAACAGCATGGTACTGCCATGAGAACAGAATCATAGACCAATGGAACAGAATTGAACTCTCAGAGCTTATATCATGTAACTACAGCTACTTGACAAAGCAGCCAATAATGTAGACTGGCAAAATCACAGGATCTTCAACAAATGGCATTGGACAAATTGAATGACTATATGTAGACAAAAATGAAACTAGACCCACTCATCTCTCCATACACAAAAATCAAGTCCAAATGGGTTAAAGACCTCAATATAAGACCTGAAACTCTTCAACTACTGGAAGAAAACAATAGGAGGCACTCTCCATGATATAGGAGTGGCAAAGACTTCCTAAACAAAACCCCAGTAGCCCAGGAAATTAAATAATCACTCAACCAATGGGATCTCATGAATCTAAAAAACTTTTGCATAGACAAATACACCATAAGTAGAGCCAATACATTAGCCAGTGAATGGGAGAAAATCTTCACCAGCTATACCACTGACAGAAGCCTCATATCTAGAATTACAAAGAACTCAAAAAATTAAACAATAAAAAAAATCAAACAACCAAAAGTGGGGTAGAAAACTGAATAGGGAGTTCTCAGAGGAAGAATTACAAATGGCTAACACACACATAAGAAAACATTCAACATTCCTAACCATTATTGAAATGCAAATTAAAACAACCATGAGATTCCACCTTACTCCAGTAAGGATGACAACCATTTAAAAATCTAACAGCGACAAATGTTGGTGAGGATATGGGGAAATAGGAACACTCATCCACTCTTGGTGGGAATGTAAACTTGTACAACCACTATGGAAATTATATGGAGATTCCTGAAAAGGATGAACATAGAACTACCAACAGACCCAGTTATTCCCTTACTGGGAATTTATTCTAAATGCTCCATGCATCAATACAGAGACATTTGCTCAGCCATGTTTATAGCTGCACAATTCATTATAGCTAAGAACTGGAATCGACCCAGTTGCCCATCATTGGATGAGTGGATAACAAAGTTGTGGTACATTTACACAATGGAATTCTAATCAGAAGTAAAAGAAAACAATACAATGAAATTTGTAGAACAATGGACAGGCTTGTGTTGCAGTCAGGTTCCCATTGCTGGTAAAAATCACCTGACCAAGAACAGCTTGTAGGCTTACAAACTCAGGGGAAGACTCCACAACGGCAGAGGAAAGCAATGGCATGAGCAGAGGGTGGACATCACTTCCTGGCCAACATCAGGTAGACAAGTACAAAAGGAGAGTGTGCCGGATACTGGCAAGGGGAAACTGGCTATAATACCCATAAGCCTGCCCCCAATACACTGCCTCCAGGAGGCATTAATTCCCAAATCTCCATCAGATGGGAACCTAGCAGAACACCTACATTTATGGGGGACACCTGAATCAACCTACCATAACTTGGAACAGATCATACTCAGTGAACTCACACAATCACAGAAAGACAAATGCCACCTGGTGTCACTTATCTATGATTCCTAACCTGGACATGCTCGAGTTGCTGTCATACCTGATAGGCAACTCAAGGCCCAGACAATAGGGATGGAAGGGTTTGGGTAATGGGAGGAGAAGGGGGGAAAACAAACACAAAATTTAACCCAAAATGAGCTGATACCATAGAAACCTTTATCTTTGGAGGTAGCCTAAAAGATATAACCCTCAAAAAGGAGTAAAGGGGGAGCACCTGAAAATTAGGACTCTGCTGAGGGTAGGACGAAGCCTAAGATTAAAAGAATTATTTTTGGCTTTTTGAGGTAGGGTCTTACTCTAGCCCAGGCTGACCTGGAATTCACTATGTATTCTCAGGGTGGCCACGAACTCATGGTGATCCTCCTACCTCTGCTCCCAAGTGCTGGGATTCAAGGTGCATGCCACCACGCCCAGCTTAAGAAATTTTTTTTCTGTCTCTGACCTGTAACTCCCAGTACCAGAGATTGGTTGCTACCCACATTGAGCTGTTGATCAGAGAGACCTACGAGGTCCCCAAATCAAGACAGCATTCTGTCAAAGCACTTGATTACCAGCCTGAGACAAAAGCTAAGACCCTATTGCTGAAGGCACCATATGCTGCTGACACAGAGCATGGAGAGACCTGGCTGGAATTCAGAAGAAAACCAGTTCCTAGACAGCTGGCCTGTCTAGTGCTGGAAAGTGCTACATGAGCTACTGGGGAGAAATGGCCAACAGTAGTCTGAGCAATCAGAAGTCTAAGCTACTAAGAAGCAAACGCCCTGCCAAGATGTACACACCAGTGCAATAGTGGCACACAGCCTCAGTGGGTAACCATTAGCTTTCTGATTAGCTAAGAGATCCACTCAGTGTAAAGCAACCCATCTGGAATTGGGAACCAGATCAGAATCATATAGAGATGAAGATTATTCTCTCTAATGTCAAGCTCCCACTAGTCTCTGTCTTAAAGAGGGACTCATCCATCCAATTCTCCCTAAATTATAATGCTTATCCAATTTAACCTATGCTGACTTTTCTCTCCATTGGAGAATTTGTTTCTCTTTTTCAGAAGGTAGCAAGACCTGAAGAGATAAAGTACCCCTCGCACTTCAGCCAAGCCACAACTGAATCCACAGAGGAATGGGGAAACGAGCAAGAGTGCGGCTTCCATGCTGCTTCTGATTATCAGCGCCAGGGTGTAGGAGACGGACCCTGAGGATACTCAACACTTACCAAAGCAGAGATCCAGAGGCTCCTAAGAGCTCATCATTGAAGCAGATTTAAAACCCACCCAACATGGCTCAGGGAATTTTGTGGAAGAGGAGGCAGAAAGATTGTAAGAGCCACAGGTTGAGGCATCATGGTCAGAGGCATTCTCACTACGCGCCCCCCCCCCGCAAAAAAAAAAAAGACTGACTAGTGCTCCCACAATGCATAAAGGACAACCCCATGGGGAATACCTGCAACCCCACTGAGGAGCATCCCCAAAGGAATGGGGACAGGAACGAGGGGAAAAGAGGGTACCAACACATGATGTGTCCATATTAAACATCATGTTAATAATAATAATAAACATTAAAAAATTTTAAAAATAAGAAAGAATTTGTGCTTCAAAGTGGATAACATGAGTTCATTGATTAAATTCAGGAGGGGAAACTGGGGGAAAGAAAGGTAAAGATAAATGATAAAATAAAGATAGGCAATCAAGCAGTACCATAAACCAAATAAATAATAAATATTTTAAAAATGGAATAAAGAGACAGCACCCACTTATATGGAAAAGAGAGAAGCTCCATGTTGATTCAAAATGTAAAGAGTATTGGGATGCTAAGTGGCCCATCTGGCCTGGGAAAAGGAGGGTGACGTTCACTATTTGGAGTTAGAAATCTGAGACTCACCCTTGTTTCTGTCCCTTCCATCTCTCCTGAGGTTCACTCCTTACCTGATCCCATTGATGGTACCTCCAACAGAGATGGGTCCATGGCACAGCCATAAGCCTCTGTCTCCAATGCCACCGCAGACCAATTTAACTTAGACTGGAGCCCTTGCAAAGGTTTCCTAGCTGTTCTCCTCGCTTCCTCTCTCCTTACTTCCTCTCTTAATCCCCAATTCATTGTCTACATATCGGCCAGAACAAGATTCCTAAAGTGGAAGCTGACTCCAGTTCCCCAGGGATATCGAAAAAAAAAAAAAAACAATAATCCCTGAAACTGCCAAATCTGTCTTAAAGCGGGTTCATGCCGACTGTGACCCAATCTCTCTGCTCTGTGGTATAGTCACATTGACCTTCTTTCCATTTTACAAATACGCTGAGGCTACTTGCTCTCACTGAAATGCCTCCCCCTGGCTCGATCCTTCAGTTACATCTATGTGGAGTGCACCATCTTTGTCCAGAAGTCTCAAGATAAGCACCTTTGTTTTTTCAGAGTCCCTCAGTGGCCTCATTATCTATGACGGACCCTGAGGATACTCAACACTTACCGAAGCAGAGATCCATCTATGAAAATATTCTGACAGTTACACTATAGCAAGGATTTAGAGGCTAAAAGAATAGATTAAAGAAACTGACAGCCAATTTCAAATCCCAGAGTCATTGTTTGTACAATTCCCAGACAAGTGAACATAATTGTTCTGTGCCTCAGTTTCCTACATAAAATGGAGCTAACATGAAGTAGTTATTCACAGGCTGGTTGGAAGGATTAAATAAATTAACAAGCATAGGAAACTTCTAATAGTGTCCATATAAATATTTAGTTTTATGTCACGGCACTCTGCTTCCTTGTATCATTTTAGTTTGTGTTTTTGCACTTAGCTATTGTCTCACTGATTCAACTCTTCATAACTCTCAGAGATCAGAGAACGGCCCCATATTCCTAGTGTGTATAAGAATGCCAAAATAGGTGACAAATGGATAAATGAGCTATTAGTATTCCCACTTCAACGGGTAGGTTTAGAAAGAGCCCACAGTGTGTTGAGAAAAACAAAAGCTCATCAACACAGGGACATCATGGAGCAGGAGTGAGAACAGAATCATTCTCAAGCTTAAAGTCTTCACAAGGATCAACTCAGGGAGGGTGGGCGTGGATTAGGTGAGAGGATAGGAAATTGTGTTGCAATAGGAAGCATCTGTTCATAAAGGGTTGGGGGGGGTGCAATAGGCTGAAGTGTAATGTAATCCAGATACCATGTGATGCAATCCTCTTAAACTCACTTAACGATTCTCTTTCCATCTCACTCTCCAGCCTAGTGCTAGGACACAAATGTTCTGCTACTTAACTGAGGCATCTTTCCTGAAGGCCTTCCAAGGAGATATCAGGAATGAAAAGGCAAAAAATGATGTCCATATTTAGGAAGGAGAAAGCACCAGAGGCTACTGACCAATTCCTAACTCCCTAGGGGAGATCTCAGGCTGGGATTTATCCTAGCTGATGCAGGAAATTGCCCTGTTTCCCATCCTTCGTTGCAAGCACTGGCTGGACAGCCTCTTCAGATCAGAGCCAAGACTTCAGCCTGCATGGCCAGATCACGGGGACTGCATGGGAGGAATTCAAGCACTCAGCCCTCCCTCATGTTGAGCAGTAGGTCAGGTGAATTACTTCAAATACATGCAAGGCCCTCTGTTTCCATGGTAACTGCTCTAAGAACCGTAACAATGTCAATCACAGAAACGGTGAAATCATAACTCGAACCCATCTTGCTGACAAAGATATCTTGGGAAGTCGCCACTGCTCAATGTCAGACTTCTTGCCCCTCATTCTGGGGAGAGTGTTTTGTTTACATCCAATCAGTTATGGGAATAAGGGGGAAAGGTGGCTAGTCATTTTTTCCTTCTGCTTCACTAGGCCTACCTCTGTCTGTATTTTGCTGATATGCTTGTAACTCATTTTCCTTGCTTAAAATTGTAGATGGAACAGTTCATTTTGCCACATCTCTTTCCTGCATAGGTGTAAGCACTTGAAGACAAAATATTGGTTTTTATCCCCTATATACTTTACAAAAATGGCTTCTTCATTTTCATTATATTGTGCCAATTGTTTTCATTTCCTCACACTACCTAGAGAAGAAGTTCTCATGCAAGGGCCTTGAAATAAGATCCAATGCATTTTGCCTTTACTGAGAAATGTGGCATGCACCTCAACAGACAGACCCTTATGTAAATAGAGAAGATGAAGAGTAATTCTTATTTATTCCTTTCTGTTCATGCAAAATCTGTACTGTGGAGTCTAAAGTGATATCCCACACAATTAATACAGTAAGATGTCATGTTGATAACATTCACAGCTTACTGATAAACATCACTATAAGTAAATAAATAATACGTAAATGATATATGATGGTAGATAGATAGATAGATAGGATAGATAGATAGATGATAGATAGATAGATGACAGTTAGATAGATAGATAGATAGATAGATAGATAGATAGATAGATAGATAATAGATATTTGGGCACATTATATTTTCAAAACTACTGACTATTTTGTTTGCTTAGTTTAATTTTTAAATGTAAATTCTAGGGCACTGTTGTCCTACAGAACATTTTTATCTGTTCTTTATTCTCTAAAGACTGTCTGAGCAAAACTTTTCTACGAGTTTATTAGAGCCTTCAGTTTGGATACTGAGTTGTTGCAAAACCAATATTTTTTACATTTTTCTTCTTAATAACATTCTTTGACCCAGAGAGAACTAAAAAAATAAGCTATTTGATGTCTAAAATTGCAGAGATAAACTGACATTGTGTTCTGAAGGTGTCTTTTCAAGAGAAAAATGGAATTTTTAAAAAATGTAATCAAGTTATACAGAGCCTCTCACCCGTGGGTCATCGGTTCAAATTTGTCTGAGGCTAGAAAGCTTCACAATGTTGTGGTGGCAGCTGGGCTCTCAGTGGCTCCTGCTAGATGAGCTGGAGGTCCCCGGGGAGGTCACTGTTCTGTTGTTACCACCCACAACTGACACCCATGAGTTCTCCAGAGAATAACAATCCCAACTGAAGTTCATAGACTTAGCCCAAGAGTCCTCTTTAAGTTGTTCCTAAGCTCCCTTATGTTTGCAAATTTATGTTCTTCAGTGTACACTTTATGGGAGTAGAAGTTGTTAATTTTTAGTAACTGTAAAAGCGCTCTGTCTGGTGTCATAAGCCAGGCAGCTGTGAGGATGAAAATCCTGAGGATAAAGATGAACAAGAAGAGAAAGTATAAGAACAAAGATGATGGGGGGAGGGAAGGGAAATATCAGGTGGGTTTTTTTTTTTTTTGTATGTAAGTACAAAAGTCAATAAAAAATAATAATTAAAAAAAAGAACAAAGATGAGACAGAAACTTAGTAAACAAAGAGAGAGAGAGAGAGATGAAAAGCAGAGAATGTAAAGTGAAATGAAAAAACGAGAAGGAAAAGGAAAAATATGGAGTGAATGAGGAAGAAAGGAAGGAGTAAGGAATGTGACTCTAACCACAAAATTAAGCAGGAATCTATTCCACTAGCACTTCTCTATATTACAGTATTTCTCACAAGCATCTTTCATATACAGTCATCTCACTTTTGACAATTGGCAATATGGCCAAAATCCCAGACTTAAATAATCCTCCAAAGAAAGGAAGTCATGAGAAAAGATACTTCTTTTGCATTGCAATCCTACAGGGAAAACATCCCAGAGAGATCCGACCCAACCATGTGTAATTACATACCAAAGACAGAAACTCCACACCAGTACAAGGAGAAAGAGAAAGCGGGATACATAATTCCTGCAACCCCAATGGATCTATATCAACCACACTCCCAGTAAGGAAACAAGTTAAACAGTACTTAATGATGTATCTGAAATCATACTGTTTTGCAAATGTATGCAAATGAATTACTTTAGGAGGAAATCTCTTTCACTATCTACTTCAAGAGCTTAAAGATGGGGCTAGAGACACAGCCATGGTGGGTAACCATCTGCTCTTGATTTTACTAACATATCCACTCAGTGGAATGGAACTCATAGCTGGAACTGGGAAACAAGTCAGAACCATATCCAAAAAATGAGCCTGTTCTCCAATATCAATCTCCCACCAATCGTGGGCTACAAGAGGGCCTACACCTATAAAATTGTCTCTAAAATAATAATGGTTATACCAGCTATCCAGTGCTGACTTCTCTCTCCATTGGAGAATTTGCTTCTCTTTTTCAGATGGATGCTAAGGAGAGGATCAGCCTATCTCACCTCACCAGGGCCCCAGCTGAAACCATAGAGTAACTGGAGAAATGGGCAAGAGTGCAGCTTTCTTGATGAACCTGATACCAACACAAGGCTGAAGAAGATAGACACAGAGAACATTCAACTCCTACTAAACCAGATATCCAGAGACACAAAGGCTCCCAAGACCTCATCACTGTAGTAGAACTAAAATGAACCAAACATGGCTCAGGGAAATTCACAGAAGAGGGTGCAGAAAGACTGTTAGAGCCACAAGTTAGGTAATTATGCACAGAGACATTGTCTCTTCCCCATAACTGATGGCTACCCCCACAATTCACGACCCACATTCCCCAATGAGGAGGGTCCCTTCAGAGGGGGGAGGGCAGGGAGGAGGCTACCAGAGGCACCAACATGACTATATTCACATTATGAGCATAACTAATAAAATAAATTAATTTTTTAAAAGATGGGGCTGGAGAAACAGCTCAGTGGAAAAGCACTTGCAGAACAACTCTGAGTGTCTGAGTTCAGATCCCCATCCCCCATGTAAAAAGCTGAGGTGGGCTTTTATAATCCCAGTGCACATAAGATAAGAAGGGAAGCAGAGAGAAGAGAATTTCCCAGAAACTCACAGAGACCATGTCTTAAACTGAGATGAAGGGCAAGGACTGACCTGAAAATTGTCCTCTGACCTCCACACATGTGTGCTGTGGCATAAACACATGTACACACTAAATAAGTAAATAAATAAATAAGAATTATTAAAAAGAACCTAAAGACAAGAAGGCTACAGATATAAATGAATTATAGAGACATGAAAGACCAAAATCATATAAAAATAGTTATTGTTCTGGAGATGACAAAAATATGTTATGATACATGAAGGAGCATGGAATCTGGTGATTATAATGTTAATAATTCTCTCTATAGTGATCCATTCTTCATTTGTCCTTATTGTGGAGAATGTTTACTCTCCTTCCTATAGAACAAATTTAGAAGACTGGTCTGAGTCTTCTAACCCTTCCAGTATCTCTACTAACCAGCTGATTTCATGTTGAGAGCACTAAATTGGCTTGGTGATAACCCTAGCACTTAGTGGTCACATTTAGGACCAATATACTAAAAAGGCCATAATTATTTGACATAACTCTTCTCCCCTGTTTTCTCATGAACTTACCTGTGGTAGGTACACTGTGCTCTGTTTGAACTTTTAGTGTACAATGAGGATAGGTATTCTAGTTGAGAACTCTCTAGAGCCTAGAAAAGGCTAGTCACTTTCCAGCCTTGCTACCAACTTGAAGCCAAGTAGGTAAGTTGTTTATACTGGATATATGCAACTGTTTTCCCATTCTTTTTGGAAAGTTGGAGAGCCTACCACACTCTTTGGCTATTGTTAGAGAATCTGGCATTTCAGAAGCACAAGGAATATTTACTTGACATTTACTTGACATCACTAATAAAACTGATATTTGGATTACATGTTTTGTGTTTTATTTCTCTTTCTAGAAAGACAGAAATAGTACCTTGCTCCTTCAGAATTCAAAACTAAGAGAGTAAAAGGTGTTCTTCAATGATTAACTACTATATGACAGTTGAGAACTTGGCATATGCCAGTTTTTAATTGTAATAATGCTCTCAGGTGCTTGTTATTTTCCCCTTTGTACCTAGAAGAACAAGGAGATTAAGTGTCATACCAATGATCACATGGCTATTAGGACTCTAAATTAGTATTCAAAATTCAAGCTTAGGGCTCTGAAATTCTTTTGCAGTGAATAATGACTATCTTAGACCATCCCTGTTTCTTCCAGAAACTTACTATGAGACATCTAATCAACTGAAAATTCCACAGAACTGTCTTAGCACTTTCAATACCAGTATCCCAGTAATATGATGGCGTACACACACACACACACACACACACACACACACACACACACACACACACACACATTGACCACAAGGACAAGAGAATACAGAGAAACTGACAACAACTGAAAGCAACACTGGAAATGCGAAGGCAAATGGAAAGATAGTAACTGACTTATGAGATCCGTGAGAGCTAAGTCCTAAAGTGGCTATGAACGTCCCAGAAATAGGCCTGTGCTCTCTTCCTGATTTGGAGAGAGCCTGTTTCTCACTGTATCTCCACATACGGCAGGGAGTGGGGAGAAATAAAGAGAAGAAAAGCTGAAAGGCTGAGATTCTTCATCTTGTAAGGCCAGAAGTTCTATGTATTAGGTCACCCTAATCCATTTAACCTTAATACCTCTTGAAGACTCTATCCCAAATATAGTCACATTGAAGATTATAAATTTCACATAAAAATTTTGGGAAAAAATAATCCATAGCAGACATCAAGATGTCACTGAAAATAGAAAGCTGATAGATGGAGGAATTCAACTATAAATGGAGGTAATATATAGACACAGCAAAGAGTTTAGGGATGCATGAGAGTGAACAGAAAATTAATCAAATAAAGAAAGGATCGCTATTAACTCTAGGTAAGTGAAATACAAAACTCCTCCAACCTCCCATTAGGAAAATAGAATCATAATACATGACATAGAAATAATATTTAGTAACACATAATTATGCACACACTGAATTTATATTTTAGATCTCAGATACAGATGCCTGAGGTGACAAAGCTCAAAATCCCTTCATGATAAAAGCCCTAAAAGCGGGCTGGAGAGATGGTTTAGCGGTTAAGGCGCCTGCCTCCTAAGCCTAAGAATGCCAGTTCCAATCTCAAGCGGTTCCAATCTCCAGGTCCCACGTTTAGCCAGATGCAAAGTGACGCAAGGGCGCAATGGCACACTTGACCACAAGGTGGCGCATGCATCTGGATTTCGTTCTCAGCAGCTGAGAGGCTGCTGGCACACCCATGTCTATCTGTCTTCCTCTCCCTCTCTCTCTCTCTGTGTCTCTCTTTAAAAAAAAACCCTAAAAGCACTAGGAATAGAGTTAACATTTCTACACATAAGAATGGCTATTAATGTCAAACCCATAGCCAACAGTATACTAAGTAGGGAGAAACTGACAGTATTTCATCAACAAATCTACAAGACAAGGGTGCTCACTCTCACTAGTCATAGTCAATGTAGTGCTGAAAGTTTTCGCTAGAACAAGAAGGCAAGAGAAAGAAATGAAAGAGCTACCAATAAAACAGGAAGAAATTAACTCATCCCTATTTGCAGTTTGACATGATTCTATACTTAAAAGACCATAATGCTTTCAACATAAAAATCTTACACCCAGTCTGGAGAAATGGCTTAGCGGTTAAAGCACTTGCCTGTAAAGCCTAAGGACCCATGTTCAAATCTCCAGATCCCACATAAGCCAGACATACAAGGTGACAAAAGTGCACAAGGTTGCACATGTGTAAAAGATAGCACACACATCTGGAGTTTGATTGCAGTAGCTGGAGGCCTGGTGTACCAATTCTCTCTGTCTTTCTCTGTCTCTCTCATAAAAAAATACAAAAAAAAAAAATCTTACACCCAATAAATACTTTCATGAAAGAAGAAAGATATGAAATCAAAATATAAACAATCATTAGTTTTTCTATATGCCAATAATTAACATGCCCAGAATTAAATTAGGGAAGAAATGTTATTCATAAGAACTTTTTAACAAATATTTAGGAATAAACATAACCAGCAAGGCAAAAGACCTTTATGGACACTATAAAGAGGTATTGAAGAAGAGACTAGAAGATGGAAAGACCTCCAAAGCTCATTTATTGGTAAAATTAATATTTTAAAATTCAATATTTTAATGAAAGTGATCTACAGAGTCGCTGTAGTCCCCATCAAGTTACCAAGTTACCAAAGATATTCTTCACAAATGCATGAAAAATGTATATTGGGTAAAGGTAGCCTCTTTAACAAATAGTGCTAGAAATACCAGATGTTCACATACCAAAGAATGAAACTAGATAGATATCTTTTACCCTGAACAAAAGTCAATTCAAAATGAATCAAAGAACTTAATGTGAGACCTGAAAGTTTGAAACTACTAGAGTAAAATAATGTAAAACAATTCAAGTATTGTCATACAATGACTTTCTGAAAAGTTCTCCAATAGCACAGGAAATAATCCCAAGAATTGACAAACAGTTTACACAGAATTAAAAAGCATCTGCACAGCAAAGGAAACAATCAAAAGAGTGAAGAGGCAGTCTACAGAGTGGAAGAAAAAAGTCTTTGCCAACTACACACCAGATGTATATCTTGGCTATATAAAGAGCTGCACACATTAAACATCAAAAACATTGTCAATAAATATTTTTAAAGTATTCAACATCTTAAGCCATCAAATAAATGCAAATTCAAATTTCACTGAGATTTCATCTCACTCCAGTCAGAACAGCTATCATCAAGATACAAATGACAGCAAATGCATAAGAGGATATGAGGAAAGAGGATCCTCTCTTCAATGCTGGTAGGAGTATAAATTTGTGGATCCACTATAGAAATCAGTAAGGATATTCCTAAAAAAATTGAAAATAGACCTACCATATGGTCCCTCTTACCACTTTTGTGTATATACCTGAAGGACTCTAAGTCATCATACCACAGAAGTACTTACACATGTTTACAGTAGCCAACCCAGGTGTGCATCAGCAGATGCATGGATATAACAGTTATCTTTTCATTGCTGGGACAAAACACCTGACCAAAAGCAGCTTATGGAAGGAAAGTGTTTATTTATGCTTTTTATTCTGCTGTTTTGAGGAGAAGTTTCATCATGGTAAGGAGAAAGTATGGTAGGAGAAGACAGCTGGTCATCACCATTTTCACATCAGCAGGGAGGAAGTAGAATGGGAGACTGAGTGCAGTAATTGGGGCTAGACTATAAACTCAGAAGGCTTGCATTAAGTACCCAAAGGTTACACCTCCCAAAGGCTTCACAATCTCCCATAATAGCACCACCAGCTAAGGATTAAGCATTCAAGCTACTACACTGAATAAAGAAAATGGAGTACATATACACAATGGAGTTTTATATAGCTGTGAAGAAAAATGAAATCATGACCTTTACAGGAAAATATACGACCTGAATATGATTATGTTAAGAAAAATAAGCCTTAACTTGGAAGACAAATACTATATGTTTGCTCTTATATATGGAAACTGCATTAAAAATTGTATAGATTTTATTATGTGTATACATTTATGTATGTATGTTTATGGAAAGGGGAACATCAGAGGAACTGCAATTACATTCTCATTTCTGTGAACAAATAACTGACCAAAAGCAACTTAGGGAAGTAAAAAGTATATTTTTGTCTTACAGTTCCAGAGGTTGAGTTTATCATGAGGGGAGAGACATGGCATATCAGAAGAGAGCAGAACTGGTCACAATGCACCAGAATCAGGAAGCAGGGGCTGGAGAGATGGCTTAGCAGTTAAGGCACTTGCCTGGGAAACCTAAGGACCCAAGTTTGATTCTCCAGGTCCCGTGAAAGACAGATGCACATGGTAGTGCATGCATCTGAAGTTCATTTGAAGTGGCTAGAGGCCCTGACATGCCCATTCTCTTTCTTTCTCTCTCCCTCCCTCTGTCTGTCTGTAATGAATAAATGAAAAAGAAACTCCAAAATTAGTAAGCAAAGGGCAAACAGGAAGGGGAGACAAGGCCTCAAAACCTTAAGGCCTTGCCCTAATGACCCACTACCTCCAACAAGGGGCCACCTCTTAAAGGTTCCACAACCGTCTCAAATAGCACCACCAGCTGGGGACAAAGTGTTCAAATACATGCGCCTATAGGGGACATTTCACACTGAAACCACAAGAGTGCTGAAGGAAGGGGGTAATAGAGAGGGTATGGAAATATGTAATAAGAAAACTAAAGGAGGGATGACTGTGAAAAGGAAAGAAGCCAGCCTGTGAGGTAAGGGAACAGGGGAGGGCAGGAAAAAAGGAAATGATAAAGATCAAAGTGACAGATATGCCTGAAAATACCATAGTGAAGCTCGCTACTTTATATGATAGCATAAAACATTAACAAAACAAGAAAAAAAATTAAAACTACACACACACATACACAGACACACACACACACACACACACACATACACACCCATGCATGCACACAGAAATCACAATGAAAAGCAGGATTAGGGTAAGTCAGAGATGGAGTAAAAAAAATATGAGACTGCTATGTTCCATTATATGTCACGTAAAATTACTTGACTTTTTCAACTGTGTTCTTGAAATGTTAATTAAATTTTATCTTTTAAAACTATCCAAATATATTTTAACCCTCTATAGCCTCCTAAAATTTCTACATTTTTACTGCTGTCACAGCATCAAAGAAGACATTTTTGTTCTAGTGAGAAAATGTTGGGATGCTGTGTGGAGTTCAGTATATAATGTGGGATGGCTTTGTAGCCACAAATATCCCTAAGCCTTGGACTTGGGCCTAAATTCCAGTTTTTATTAATGGGCAAAAGCATTTACATTTCAAGGGTTGGACAGTGAGCAGCAGAATGTTCTGGAAAGAGTACAAGGCACATAGAAATAAGGGCTAAGTCCAAAGGCCCTACTTATGAACTTGTATGGCCTGAGGCAAGCTAATTTAAATCTCAGTACCTCAATTTCTTCATCTGTGTAATTGGATAAGACTGTTTTAATGAGAACTACTTCTCACCGTGCCTGGTTCATGGTAAGCACTTGATAAATGGTAGTCATATGGTTATGATATCCATAGTGAGAAGCCAATTCTATCATCTTCCCGCTATACTTTCAGACAGTAGTTTGAAATTCTCCCTTCTGTTCCTGTATCCTTTCCTCTTTTTGTTTGTTTGTTTGTTTGTTTGGTTGGTTGGTTGGTTGGTTGGTTGGTTGGTTGGTTTTCCAGGTAGGGTCCCACTCTATCCCAGGCTGATCTGGAACTCACTCTGTAGCCCTAGGCTGGCCTAGAACTCACAGAGATTCTCCTGTCTCAGTGCCTCCATGCCTGAACCATATCCTTTATTCCTGGTTCAAGCCATTAGTTAATTTTCCTCACTTCTTTATTTTTGGTTGTTGGTTCTGTGGGGTGAGGAGCACATGAGATAAGCTCTCATCATGTAGTCCTGGCCAGCCTAGAACTCAACTGGCAGTGATCCTCCTGCTTCAATCTCCAGCTTTCCTCACTTCTTATATGATTATGTTAAAGAACCAAGTCTCTGGTTTTACATCCACTAGTTAAGTATTTAACAATCCATTTAAATTTCCTAAGCCTCAGATTCTTAGTTACAAAACAAGTTAAATATCTGTTGTAATGATAAAATGAAATGACAAAATAAAATGAAATGGTTGGTACTGTATAGATACACACAAGCTTATAGGTGAGCTCAGTTCCCACTATCCCAAATTAAGTAATGTCAAATAAACACAACCCCTCAGATTCCTTCGCCCTTTCATAGGAACACTTTGTGAACATTCACAAGCTTCCACTACTCTCCAAAAGAATGCTTGAGAGATGTGAATGTTATAAGGGGTTGTGCATGAATTTTCAGCCCCTTTGCTTCAGAATATGCCAAATAATTGGATTCACACAGCACTCCAAGAAGAGCAAACTATCCAAGTTAGTCTCACTGAACTAATTTCCAACGAAATCCAAAACTCCGTGAGACTTGGCAAAGTTCTATATACTCGTCTAATATGAGTAAACTAACTTTTAAGAAATCAGTAGTAAACCAGGCATGGTGGTGCATGCCTTTAATGCCAGCACTCGGGAGGCAGAGGTAGGAGGATCACCATGAGTTCGAGGCTACCCTGAGACTGCATAGTGAATTCCAGGGTCAGCCTGAGCTAGAGTGAGATCCTGCCTTGAAAAATAAAAGGAAAATTAAAAAAAAAAAAAAGAAATTAGTAGTAAAGCTCCAAGCAATGTTTTTGTTATTATTGCCTACCTTTCAAAAATAATCAATGCCTGAAAGTCCAAAGTATAAAAATATATGAAACTGGCACTCAAAAAGCTCCTCAAATTCCAGTAGATTCTTCCATGTGGTGGACTTCCCAGGCAGCTTGTCATGCTCTGAGTTACACAAATCTTTAGCAACACCATTAGTAGACAAGTAAAGAAGATGAGCAGTTAGGACGAGACATACTTGCCACACCCTGGCCCTGCCAGCTTAGATGACCATTTTCAGCATGCTCAGGGGCTCTGTGTAAATCACCACACTCCTTCCTGAACAATCTTCTTTCCTCTCATCTCCCCACTGCTGTGCTGTCCTGTCGAGAGAAGATGTAGGGCTCTCGAAATTGTTGAGTTCAGCAATCTTCTAAAATGCTGATGCAGCTCCCTTGGCTAGGAGAATGCAATATTTCTGTGACAACCTTCCATAATCCCAGGAGCAGCTCTCTTAGGTCAGCAGAGGTGATGGTGGTTCCCTGTCAACTGGGAGAGATTACTCTGAGTTTCATCTGTAGCTAAGAAGAATTTCCTCCCTTTTTTTTCTTTGAATAAATCCACAGAGAGTACAAGATGCTTAAAGACACCACTGCAATCCATCTCCCCTTACACCCCACGCCTGCCAGCGTCTCTCCACATGTGCTTCACAACTACTTATACGATGTGGTCTGCCATCAAAGCATACACAAGATTGTTCGGAGGCCGCAGTCCACAGGAGTGAATTCAATCTTAGATAGCTATCATTAAGCAACAAAGATAGAGACAGACCTCTTTTGTTTATAAGGCACCCAGGCATACTTTGTATCATGTGTTCTTTCCAAAAATTACATAGAGGGGCTGGAGAGATGGCTTAGTGCTTAAGCACTTGCCTATGAAGCCTAAGGATCCCGGTTCAAGGCTTGTATTCCCCAGGACCCAAGTAAGCCAGATGCACAAAGTGGCACATGCATCTGGAGTTCGTCTGCAGTGGCTGGAGGCCTTGGTGTGCCCATTCTCTCTCTCTCTCTCTCTCTCTCTCTCTCTCTCTCTCTCTCTGTTGCTCTCAAATAAATAAATAAAAATAAACAAAAATTACACAGAGATTGCTCTCTTTGTGATGCAGGTAGAAAAATAACTGAACATGAGCTTTCTGGATGCTCTTCCCCAGCCACTGCTTCTGGGTATGAGTCAACACCTTGGTGAGATTTGAACAGAGCAGACCAAGGACACGCACCCTCAGTCAGGGTGCCCTCAGGTTCCATTCACCCCTGTGTCAGCTCCTGTAGCCCAGCTGAGGTTCTCATCTTTCCCAGAATGTGCAAGAGTACATCTCTACTGAGGTGGGAGGAAAGCAATCAGCCAGAACTCTGAAAGCTCAGGGGCTAGGCCTCCTGTGGAAAGATGAGGAGGAAGAATGCATTTACCCAGCACTTCCTGTGTACCGGGCACTCTACTTAGTGTTTTCCATGCATTTATGTCATTTAATTCTCAAAACAAATCAATGCGGTCACTGCTACTATGGTCCCCACTTCTCAAATGAGGAACCGAGAGATTAAGTCATTTACCCAGGTGGTGCCACAGGCTGGGCTCCAATCTCTGTGCTCTCCTTTTGCCATCATTGTACAATCTGCTTCTTTTTCTTTTCCTTTTCTTTCATAAAATCAAAATGTCCCTGAACAGCACTTGACAATGCCTCCTCCAGTCAAATATTAATGTGACCTTAGACTTGGAAATAGAACTAGCCTCAATTCTCAAGAGACATTGGGAGCACCCACCAGCATTTGATAGAGAAAAACGAAGGAGGCCATATGCACGCTTTTGCCTGGTATATCATTTTTTATCATTTTGGCTTTCTGTCATGCAGAATGTATCCACAGTGGAGAAGGATCTGGGGAAAATCCTGTTCATCACTCATGGGGGGGGTCAATATTCATCCTCGGTTTATTCCGGCTTACTGTCTTGAAGCTGTGTGTAGTTGCTACGTGCTTGTGATTTAAAGATGAACAAGATAGTATTTGAAATTGAGGAGAGGAGGCTGCGTGAAAAGAGCCAGGCAGAAAACAACCGACTCCAATCCCTCCAGAACAGCATTAATGGTGTGACCCCAGTGCTGACCACAAAGCAAGGCAAAAGCAATATATCCATAGCAAATGAAGATGCTGTGGCTTCACTAAGATGGCAGCATTGGGTTGGGCTCTAAAAGTTATATAGGAGTTGACCATGGAAGCAAGGAGTCAGGGTGGTTAGACTGGCCACCGGACGGCCTAAGGAATAACTGGAACAAAGTAGGCACTAGGTAGGGTAGAAAGCATGTTGTAAAATAAGATTATAAATAGTTAGGGAGGGAGTTATGGTCTATTCATTCCAATCAAATGAGATTTTATGTAACATGTAAATAAATCATGGAGCCCTTATTGTCCCCTCTGTGAAAGGCCTTCAAAGTCAAAACTACCAACTTCAGTCTTCCGCCTCTAAGTTTCATGCTTAAAACTCAGTGTTTCATGGAAATCCAGGGAAGAATTCAGAGAAAGCACTCTGAAATGCTTCAATTGAATTTAATTCTAGGAGTTTAGCAGCCATGTGTTCAGAGTCATTCCCCTCTCAGCTCTTGAACATTTTCTCCATAAATACACCTTTCTCAAGGCTGAAGACAACCCTGAGGCTTACTTCCAGATTTCCAGGCCTGCTCACTCACCTCTTTAATTTGCTCACCCTCCAGTTGCTCCAGCAAGGTTCACCCATATCTATTACTTATTTATTTGTGTATTTCTCATTGCATAAAGACTTTGAAGTCCTTCATATTACAGACAAAAATGGTCAGATGTTTATTGCTAAATCATCAAAACTTTTCCCTTAAGATCGAAAGCAAAGGGAAAGACAGGACATGGTTAAGCAAGTGATGGGCTGTCTACCAGAGCCCCACTTGAGTCGTAAATTTTGCCATGAGCTTCCTGACAGACAAAACAAGATCTGGAGCCTAATCAATGAGTTCTTTTTATCCATGAGGAGAAATCCTGCGAATTTCTCAGAAGATACAAGTATTTCCTAGGGCAATTTTAACTTTTTCTTATGAAGTGTCCTACAGACAACTCCAGGAAATGCAATGATTCATATTAACTACGAGGGCTGTGTATGCCTCACCTACAACAGAGGGTTGCATCCAGCAACCCTCAGTTTTCTCAGATAATGCTACATCCAGCATCTATTGCTCCATCTTCTTACAGCCCCCATTGTCTTCTTTGCTCAAGAAGGCACAAGAAACTACGGTTTCTCTATGTGTCTCTCCCCCTCCCTCTCTCTCTTCTTTCTTTCCCTCTTTCCCTCCTTCTCCCCGTCCCCCCCCCCCGGTCTTTCTATTTTCCTCTCTGGGAGCTCTTCCCTGCCCCAGAGGGTGTTTCACATTGGATACCTCCTTTTCTCCCACTTGTCAACAACACATTTTTCAAATTAGCACTTGGTAGCTTTGAGGGAAACCTAGACAATGTTGGGAAAAGAGTGAAAGGCCACTTGAAAAAAAAAGAGAGAGAGAGAGAGAGGTCTGTTGTTTTTTTCTCTCTCAGCTTGTTATAAATTTGCAATACAAGCAAAGACAAATAAACACTTAGATTCTGCAACTGATATAAAAGTTCTCTGGTTGGCTGAGATACCAACACTTGTCTTCTCCAGATCCTGTGTTACTTATTTACAAGCAGGAAGCTGCTTCTGATTGAGAAGTAGCATGGCCTAGCAGCTCTCCTCCCCCCCCCCACTCCTCATCTTCCTCCTCCTCCCTGTCTTCATTGCCATGTTTCTCAGTGAATGGAAGAGAGAAAGATAGACAATGGACAGATAGAATGCTTAGCCCAGGAGACCCAGCACTCCATCATGCCCTAAAAGCTGTATCAGTTCCTGGTCTTTAAGAAATGACTGCTTCTGAAGTTGCAATTGAATTCAATGAGATTACTCCCCACTCCTGACTAAAGACCAGAAGACCAGATGATCCTCATTAGCAAATGAGAGGCTCTAACTCTTGCCAAATCTTCCTGGTAGCTTCTTTCCTCTATGTGTGAGGATTGTTCTGGTGTTGACTAAGAACCAAAGACATGTGTGGGGAGAAAAAATGAAAAAAGAAGACACTTCTCAAAAAAAAAAAAAAAAAAAAAAGCCAGGAATAGATGGTGAGAAGCAATGTGTTCATCTTTATTAGGACAGTTGAATTTAGGGTAGTGTGGTGGAGGGAAATATGCTTTATAGTCAAAGGACCCCAGTTTGAATCCTAGCCCAGTAATTTTTAACAACGTGCTTGGGCAAATCCGTTTACCTTTCTAAACTCTTACTTCTACCTTTACAGAATGGGCATAACATCTTTATAGCTATAATATTTAGTGGAGTTAAAAGTTAGGAATATATTTTACCCATGTGATATGAAAGTAGAGGGGTGGAATACTGGGAATGGGAAAGGTACAAGAAGTAACTGTTAAGCACTTTGCAAATCTGAATGGTGATTAATGTAGGAAAGTTTTCCACCTGATAAATCCTGGCAGTTGACAATAGAAGATCTGGGTCCCAGGCCCAGCCAGGGCTTCTAACATTGAATTACTAGCTAGATTCTTTCAAGCCCTGCCTTTAACTGAACCTCGGTTTCCAACAGTGAAAATGCTGGCAAAGGAAGTCACCTCAGAGCACAGGGGCTGTTGTGAGAGTCAAGATGAGACTAAACATGAGGAAGCACTTCAACAGCTGTAAAACACTAAGCAAATACCAGCTGTTAATAGTATTAGGCAATAGCCAAAAGGCCGGCATTCAGGTGCCAGCTTGCCCATGTCTTCACCCTTGGCATGCTCTCAGCTGAATTCATCACATTCTCCCACAAGCTGTCTGCCTCCTGACAATGATTTAATTTCTTTCTCAATAACCAAATTCCCTGAGTGCAGCCCCAGAACCCACAAGGAAAATGAATCTATTCCTGTCTTGGGGAATACACTAGTCAAGGAACAAGGTAGTAGGCGACTAGGTGTAATAGGACCCTTGTCCATCTTGAAGTCAGAAGATCTGTTTGTGACACCAGGGCTTGCTGAGTGATCCTGAATCTCTTGGCTATTCCGGCCTTTAGCTTCTTTTTCTGCAAAAGGACCTCAAAATAATACTATCTTTACCTAAACACTTAAAGATTTAAAAAGATAATAATGGGCTTAGTGGTTAAGCATTTGCCTGTGAAGCCTAAGGACCCATGTTCCACTCCCCAGACCCCACATAAGTCAGGCACACAAGGTGACGTATTCACAAGGTCACACATGTGCACGAGGTGGTGCATGTGTCTGGAGTTCAATTACAGTGGCTAAAGGTCCTGGCATGCCAATTCTCTCTTGCTCTCTCTCTCTCCCTTGTTCTATCTCATTAAAAAAAAAAAAAAAAAAAAAAAAAAAAAAAAAAAGCCAGTCTGTTTGGCTTACTTCAAAAAATATTTAAAAAGATAATATCTATTCATAGTGTTTTAAAGTGCTGCTAGCATAGCTATTACCTGACAGATGGGTACATTCACTGAACACAACTCTGGGCCAGGTTCAGTGCATGACTTTGCATATTTAATTGCATCTAGTTCTCATACCAGGAGGTGGGTCCCACCTGTATTATACTTCCATTTTATAGATGAAAATACTGAAATTTAGGAAGTTGTGGAGAAAATGCTGGTTCCCAGGTTTGTCTGGTTCATTGGTTCAAAGCATATATTCTTGCCACTTCCTGTATGGTTTCTTTTTATAAAATGATACTGACTGCTGTGACTTTTCAGGACTCACTACAGGAAGAGTAGGCTTCACAAGGCCCTTTCTGTTCACAGTACACTCTCAGTACCTATTTTCTTACTTGGTTCCCCCAGGACCAAAAATAAAGTATAAGTAGTTTGAAAGTGACTCCAGGGAGTACCAGCAGAGGAGCAACGACAGGAGATAATCAATGAATTGTTTCTTGTGAGCAAGAAGTTTGTTGGAAATACACCTCAGAATTATCACTTTCCTTTGAGTGAGACAGCTAGTATTTATATATATATAACTCCTGTCAGGAAGTGAGTGTTTAGAGTTTTGTCCTGCTGTAAAGCTGATGAACTAAACAACACACACACACACACACACACACACACACACTCCAGAAGATAGGAAAATTCTTCCAAACAAGAGATGCAAATGCTGGAAAATCCAGCAGTACAATGTGCTAGGAGCAAGACCTAGTGAAGGACCAAGCATGTTCATGGTGAGAGGAGAGAGATGTGGGAGAATAAAGGAAAGACAGAGGAAGGAAGTTCAAGAAAGTTATCCAAGATCTGGCTTAAAGATTTTGTAGGCTCTAATCCTCTTTATATGATGTCATACATATTAAGATATCTGAGGCTAACTAGAGTATTGTTCTAACTTTTCATTCTCTATCCACTAATAAGATTACAAATCCACACCTTTTACCAAATAACCTTCCAGTGCCCTCTTGCCCTGGGGGAGATGGACTTCCTTACCCTTTGCTTCTGGGCTTGGCTATGTGACTCACTTTTGTAAATGACCACAGAGACTTACCCAGCCAAGGCTACAAAAGAGTTTCTTATTAGGGCTTGTACTGCTACGCTGTATGCAAGAGTTGTCCTGATGGCTGCAAAAGACAGATGAGATATTCCAACCAAGCCCAGCCTAGAAACGCTAACCCCAGGCAGTCCCAAACACATGAGTGAGCCGAACTTCAATCATGCAGCTGAGCAGACTAGATCCACTGACTTGAACTACATACACATGAGAGGAAAATGCTATTTTTTCAGTCATATAATGGTGAAATTTGTGTTGGCACTGAATGCTCAGAAGCCACAGGGAACTGCTACAAAAACTACTTTCTTCTCTGAGAGCAACAAATACTCATAAAAAATTAGTTAAAATATTTCCCATGTGTTTTCTTTGGGTCATTACTTAGAATATTTGTTTCCTTGTCATGTACCGTAATTCCATCACTGATTTGTGAACTTCTTGAGGTCAGGAAACTTGACTGTCTAATTGACCCAAATATCACAAGGGATTAGAATAATCTTTACCATATGGTGGGTGTGGAACGAATGCTTGTTGATTGAATTAGTCGGTTAACACTGCATTCATTGGAAATGGTACTCCAATGACACTCCACCTATTGATGACAAACACCTACACACATTGTATCCACCCTGAGGATGTATGATGTGAGCTTTCTTCCCGTTCCTGTCATGCTCCCCCCATGATGACACTTCCCCCCTCAAAACTGTAAGTCAAAATAAACACTATTTGTTCCATAAGCTGTTTCTGGTTGGGTATTTTGTCCCAGCAATGAGAAAGTGTCTGATTCACAGAATCTCGCCCTGAACCTAGGACTAGCCAACAAACCCTAGGATCCTCCTGTCTCCACCTCCCCAACACTGGGGTTACAAGTGCATGCCCCCATGCATGGATTTTATATGGGTGCTGGGGATCTGAAATCAAGTCCTCATGCATGCACAACAAGCATTTATGCATTGAGCCATCATCCAGCCATAAGGAAATAATTTTCCATGTGTAATTCTTATCCTACATTATATATAATATTGAAAGAGACCACCCCTCCACATATCTCTCCCCTAATCCTCCTTACATATTCCTTTCATTCTGAACCTACTTCCTTGTTGAAAATACTTCAGAGCTTTGTGACTTTTTAAATTATGGAAAACAATTTTTAGAACTAAAAACAAAACAATCATGTATAGCATCCCCGTTTTCTATTGGATAGAAACTAAATTTGTTACCTGGTATGCAAACACCTTCAGTCTAATGCTAGCCTACCCCGTATAATGCACTATAATTTTGCCCACCTCCTTGTTCTAGTCCCGTGAGCCTTTGATGTTCTTGAAGTGCATTCTGTTCTTTCTCAACATTTTTATCCATAGTCTTTCCTTGTATAGGATCACCTTCCCACATCTTGTTCATGATTGGATACTACTTATCCTCACTGGCTAGAACAAACACTACATCTCCATGAAAAGTGGTCAAATTATTCCTTTATTGGTTTACCCTTGTCTTAGAGCATACATCACCTTGTGCTGTATTTGGTATTCCCACCACACGCTTCAAGATGAATGGGTACCTGGAGGACAAGAATCAGTTATAACTGTCCCTAGTTGTAGGCCAGAACATGCCACAGACTAGGTGTCCATCATAAAGATCTTGAGTTTCTTCTAGAGTAGGATAGGAGACATGTAGGGAGTTCCAAAGGGAGAGTTTGAACTGTGATAGCACTAAACTGAATTCATCCAGCAACAGCTGAGCTTGAAGACAAAGATGAACACTCCGCCATCTCATACACAGTAGGTTCTACCATATTGTATGGGGCGCACTACCTAACCTATGACGTCTAGTACAAAATGAAACTTCAGGTCCTTTTATTTAAAAATTAAGAATTTTAAGACAACAAAACATTCATCCAAGCAGGGGAGCCTTGTGAATATGTGTCTGTATGTGTAGACAGGCTATGGTTTGATCGTGGTTTAGGCCTCTCAAGGGTCTATTATAATTGAGTGATAGTCCACAGAGTGATAGTCCTAAGAAGTAATATGGAGCCTTTAAGATGTTGGACCTTGTGGGGAGTCCTTGGATCATTGTGGTGTGCCCTTAGAGAAGATGATGAGAACTCAGTCTTTCTCTCTTGCAGCTAGTATGAGATAGAACCACCTGATCTTCCCCATGTTCTTGTCATGACATACCTCCGTTCTCCACACCTATCCAAGACTAAAATCCCTAAATTATTTGCCAAGTAAAAATTTTCTCTTTATAAATTTAGTTGCCAGGCCTGAGGAGATGGCCTAGTGGATAAAATGTTTGCCTGTCAAGTATGAGAATCAGAATTAAGACCCCAAGCACTCATGTAAATGCCAGGTGGGCATGGTGGCCGGCCTGTAATCCCAGCCCTCAGGAGCAGAGACAGGAGACTGCTATAGAAAGCTAGTTAGCTAGAATAGCTGAATCAGCCATTCTGGGTTCAACTGAGAGACCTGCCTCAGTAAATGAAGTGGGGAAAGATTGAGGAAGACACCTGATGGCAACTTCTGGCCTCCACCTGCATGCTCACACATGTGCACTCATACGTACCTACACATGCATCTACACAATAACACACATGCTTGTACAGCGCACAGAGACACTAAATAAATAAATCCATAATAAATAAATTGTTGCGTCATGCATTTCATTATAGCATTAAAAAACTGACTGTTACACAGCAGAAATGGCATGCCCATGAAGACAAAGATCTCAAGCTGACAGTTTAGTCTTGTAGCAGACAGCTTCAAGTTTGCTGAGATGAACTTCCAGACCATGCACAGTTATGGAGGAATGGATATTATTTATTGAAGCTTACAGATCCAGGGGAAGTTCCATAATGGCAGGAGAAGCGGCCTGCTCTCATAGGACCAGGCAAGAGAGAGAAAACCCATCAGCCACACAGCACAGCACACTTTAGGAACTCCTGCTAGGCACACTTTGCATATCTTTACAATGGAATCTCAAACCCACCATCATCTGCCCATTGACATTGCCTCTAGCAAGGTGGCTACAGATGCAAACTATAAACTAATAAAACACTGAATATATTGGGGGACATATATTCAAACTACCACAAGTCTCTTTCCTAGTTTAGTCTCTATTTCCTTGAGAGGCAAGCGATATAAACCTACTGACAGGAAGTGGGAACAGTAAGTGAAAACTTACCAAGTGTATCAACTAAGTCACTGTTCTACAAACTATGTCTTCAGAACTCTTTCAGAAACCAACCAGAATCCAAGATGTAGATCCTGAGTACAGTTACCTATGCAGCCAGCAGACCGTGACATTACCCACTGGTTATAGAAAGACATGCATTGGAACAAGGTCATGAGAGCTCATCTAACACGTAGCCCTATCACTCCTCTCATTTTGGGTGAGGTCTGGAAAGATCTGAGCAGTTTCCTCTAAGAGGATAAGACACTCTCCTGCAAGTCCTCTTCTCATTCAAGACTGAAGACCGTGCTGTGTCACTCTAGTAACACACAGACTCAGTATAGTGTGCTCCATTTTAAATGGTTCCTTTATGCTTTAAACTTTGTTTTGTTTTTATTTTTATTTATTTATTTGAGGGGGGAGGGGAAAAGGGAGAAAGGGCACATCAGGGACTCTAGCCACTGCAAATGAACTCCAGGCTCATGCGCTACTTTGTGCATCTGGCTTATGTGGGTACTGGGGAATCAAACCTGGGTCTTAGGCTTCACAGGCAAGCGCCTTAACCACTAAGCTATCTCTCCAGCCCTACAATAATTTTAATTAGCACAATTTTGTTAGGGTTTTTCTTCTATACATCATTTAATATTTTAATACACAAATAAAACATTCTGGTATATATCACATATATGAATGTTTTACTGGACAAATTAGTTTTAAGAGATTCTCAGTTCATATTATCAGGCTTCATATGAATATAATTATATGAAAACAGGTGAAGATTTGTTTCTTCCTATATGTCATATCTCTCATTTCTGTTTGATATCATAATGTGGCCCAGAACTTTCAGAAAAAAAAATTATATTAAAACATCTTTTGCTGGGCGTGGTGGCCTATGCCTTTATTCCCAGCACTCGGGAAGCAGAGGTAGGAGGATCGCTGTGAATTTGAGGCCACCCTGAGACTACATAGTGAGTTCCACATCAGCTGGACCAGAGTGAAACCCTACCTCAAAACAAACAAACAAACAAACAAAACCACCTTTTTCTGATTCTGTTGACAAGGAGACTAGTTTATCAGTATTTCACTTGTGTTTACTTTTTAAATAGTTCATTTTTAGCACATTGAAAAAGTCCTGTTCTTAGTTTGTTAGGATTTATAAAAATCTGGCAAACATGCTATCAAATTCTTTTCATTGTCCACTAATACTATCAAATAGGTCTTGTTGTATTACCTAGAATTATTACGTACTGTGCTAACTTCCTTCCACTTTTTAAAAATGATTTTTATTTATTTATTTGCAAGCAAAGAGAGACATATGAGAGAGCAAAAATGGATACACCAGGGCTCCTAGCCTCTGCATATGAACTCCAGATGCAGGTGCCACTTTGTATATCTGGGTTTATATGGGTGATGAAGAATCAAACCAGGATCGTCAAACTTTGCAGGCAAAAGCCTTAAGTGCTGAACCATCTTTCCATCCCCTCCTTCCACTTTTGAATAAAGCAACTATTTTCATACTCCAAGAATAGACCATGCTTAGTAATGATAGATCATTCATTTGATACATTATTGGATCGTTACCTATCACTTTACTTTTATACCAACTTTATGCTATGAATATTATTTTCTTTTGCATAGTAGCAGTATTGTGCTGAAATGTATAAGCTACATCTGTATTGCATATGGACCATAGTGGAGAGTGAAGTGTAATGTTAGGGAACTCTCCATCTCCACATTGTTGATTTCTTTGAGGGAAGAACTAATCTCTGCACATTCCCCACAGATAGAATATTGCTTTGAATTCATTTCCTTCACAGAAAGGGAAAATTACAGGCCTTGTCTACCCTCTCATCCCTTTTGCCAAGAGTCACAGAGCCAAAAATGAGAATTCTTCTAGTGTCTGAGGTTGTATATAGCAACTATACAGTCAGGAAATAGAAAAAGACCTGTAGGTTAAGAATGGGATCAGTGTCCTACTCAGCTCTGTGAAATAGCCAACTTGAACAGAACGTCATCATCACCTGAGCCCGATACATATCCCCTCTGCCTACCAAATCTCTTCAGGGCTCCCAAGACTTACTGAAAGTGCACAGTACCTGTCAGCAATCCTGGATGAGTCTGGGTGTTTCGGATGCTAGAGCACAGGCATCTTGTATGTAAGAGAACATCCTTTGGGATGACTAGAAGGAAGGCTGGCAGTGTGGAGCTGTGGTGTTACTTAGCATTGTGCCTCAAATGTACACAGGCTCCCTTCACTCCATGATCTTCCCTAGGCCTGGCAATCTGGTTACTGACAATGATCTCAGTAGTTCATGCCAGACCATAACTTACCAGATTGTAGAAGGAGTGTTTGTTTGTTTTGATTTTTCAGTCATAAAGGTAAGAATGATTTCAGTGCAATGTCTTCCACTGCGATCTTAGCCACTAGCCAAAGATTTCACCAGATTCTGAACATGATGATGACCTCTGACCTTTGGTCCCTCTGGTTGTGAAAAACTACGACTGGGCCTCCTCATTTCTGAATCTTCACATGCTGGTTTTACCAGAAGCAAATGTTAATTTATCCCATCTATATTGTTTGTATAATTAGACAAGAGTTACTAGTGTTTACATCAAACAAAGGAAATTTTGTATCTGTTTTATTTGATATGGGACAACATTATAAAAGAATATCCTAGATTCAGTCAACCAACCAAATGGAACTACCTCCATCTGCTAAATATGGTTGACTTAATCTAGAATTTCACATAAATGTTCACACCCAAAAGCATTTGGCCCCCCCTCTAAACTTATGTTTTTCCTTCTTGCAATGAGGCCCCAGACAAGTATTCATAAACACATTTTTTGAGTGCTGCCAACATAAGTTTGTAAAGGCCTAAAATCCTTTTGGTATTGAAGTCTTCTTCTATGTTATGTCACCTGAGATTCCAGAATCTAACTTTTAGTTTGTTTAGAAATAAAGAAAGACAGAGGCAAAAAGATACTCATTTTACAAAGCAGTTCACTCAGCTGAACAAGTTACAGCATCATTATGTAAGATATCATCATTAGTGTGCAAGAGAGAAGGCACTATTTGGTTGACAAGGAGCACAGGAGTAGGAACTCAGCTTCATGCCTTTGGGTCTCTGCCATCTCTTTCACATAATAAACCTGGTAGGAATATGCATCGGACCGACACTGCCCCTTGGTAATGCACACTCTGTGAACTAGAAAGAGTCCTTGGGTTTTGTTCATTTCTTGAGCACAAACATTTGAATGTGATTATTTTTCAATGCCTGGCTATCTATGTTAAAGGCCATTTGATCTTCTTAAGTCTCCATTGGCGCTTCATTCTAGGCAGTCACAGATGACCATTTACTTACCTGACTACTTTTTGGAATTTCACCACATTCTCAAGTGAGACAGATAAATGATCTCTAGTTTCACATGTCCATATACACATGTATGTGTGTGCATGCAAGTGTCCCTGCTTCCTGGGCATCCTTCACCTGTAATTCTTTTCTATGACAATTTTTGTATCAGTTAGAGTTCTGGATTGAAAATGACAGAAATCTCATTTCCACATTAGAGCCACTAGGAAGGAAATTGAATTCAAATCTATAATACAAGGAAAACCCTTAAGGAAGACGTGTGTGTATTTGAGCCGTATTGTCAAATAGACACATAATGCCAAACCAGCTCTATAAAGCATAATGAAAGAATGGTGTGCTGATGGAAACTGGATATGCCAGGATACATCCAGTATCTTTGCCATTTGTAGACCTTAGGTACCACTCTCATCCTTCCAAAACATTCCAGAATACTTATTCTAAACTGTTCATCCTTCTTTGCCACACTCATTTTTCATCTAAACAAAATTCTGGAAAGTTTGGAGTGATGCTATACACCTGTAATCCCAGCACTCAGAAAACAGAGGCAGAAAAATTCCAAGTTCAAGGCCAACCTGGACTACATAGTGAATTTGAGGCCAACTGGTCGACATACATAATTATATCCTATTTAAGAAAAAAAAAAAAAAAAAGCACCAACCAAAAAACAAAAACCTTTTGGCTGGCAGCTAACACAGACCCAAGGGAAGAAATGATATGGCTATCTCTGCTTATATATTATAGGACATGGACTTGCCTCTTATGAGAACTCATACAAACATAAGGGAGGTTTCTAGAAGTTAAGACACCTTTTTCACAATAAAAATGCTTTCTACATGAAAAATTTCCTCATTTTTTTCCCCTGGTAGAATTTCCTCATTTGTATGGTATAAAAATAGTTCATGTATCTGAGCTTTTAGATTCTGCAGTAATTCATGACTGAAAACATCTGGTTTCATAGAATCTTGTTAATAATTCTATTCTGGTATTACTTATTTTTTCATAATTATTGGAATGTTTTAAGCACTTGTATTTGGTGTGTTCAAGGATGTGTAAAACATGTCCATTGCCCTCAAGGAACCTACAGCCAAGTGTGATTATATTTCCCCTGGTAGCCTAACATCAAGCAGAATGCTCGGTACAGATTAGACTCTTGGAAAAGCTTTCTGAAATAATAATTTACAAGTGCAAATCTTTATTAAAAGGTTCATTTTAAAACTGCTGTGTTGGTTTGGGGGATCCTCCTGATTTAGTGACTGCATTGTTAAGACCTTCCTAAAGAACTCGAACCCTCAATTAAACAGCTGGACTAGACACTAAGAATGGGCCATGCACAAAGGAGCCCAGTGAATCTATGGATTAGAGACGTATTTGAGTATCCATGTGTGATATCGTCCTTGAAAATGGGCAATTCAGATGTAACAATGAGTCAAAAATAGTGAGACTTAGTTTGTATTATACTCAAAAGTATAATAAAAGTTGTTTTTTTAAAAAATCTAAGCATTGTTAATTGGAACCCCAGAAAGACTACAGAAAACTGTTACAATCAAAATTGAGCTAAACTGTCTAATTTTATAAGCATAAGGAGTAACTGCTAAAGACAAGTTCCTCCACCATTTGTTAGAAATATGTTGAGATTTGGAACTATCAAAAACTAAACCATCAAATTCAGCCAATCCTTGAGATGAAAATTATAAATACTCTGGTAATCACAAGAATCCCTTTGAAGATGAGCATATGTTTATACAAGATATCATTATGGCCATGTTTGCTTAACCAAAGATTCCCAACCCAGCCACCTGAATAAGGTTGTGAGGCCAGAATTAGGCAGGAAGTGACCATTTCAGAGCCTCTGGAGGACTGTGGGTTGAGGGAGTGTTTTCTTAAGGCTTTCTTTTACTAGTGCTTTTGAAACTTTTTTTTTTTTTTTTTTTTTTTTTTTTTTTTTTTTTTTTTTGCTAAGTGGTCCAGAAGGAAAATTATAAGGTGGAATGAAAAAGAGATGAAAACTCCTAGTAAAATGATGACATGTCAGTCCTTTTAAAAAATGCTTGGAAGACTCTTTACAATGGCACTGGTTGGTTTTTAAGCATCCAAAATGTGCAAATCGTTGCATTATTTTTCATCATGCCAGAAAGTGTTTGCATTTATATTTTTGTAGGGTGGGAGCAGATGAATTCCTAGAAAAGAAGTTGGCACTGAGCCATCTCTCAGAAGCTGATGTGGGTGAGGATCCAGAAGGTGACTAGTTTATAACTATGTTACCATTTACAAATAATTTTTCTTTCATATCCACCATCCTGCTACAACCCTACCGATAAGTAATTAATACCCCAAATAAAAAGATTCAGAAATAATAAGTGATTCCCTAAATATCAGTTCCAGATAACATGCCCTGACTTCAGCATTGACTTCAACCATGTTTGATTTGGTCCATGGGATCACCTAGTCAGGTGTGGCCTTCCTCCATCACTGCTACTCTTTGATGTTCCAAGAATGGTTAAACTTTCGCAACTGAAAGACCACCCTTCAGTGATTGTTGCAGCTCCTAGGACCAAAAAAAAAAAAAAAAAAAAAAAAAAAAAACCTCCAAATTAGGTTAGGGAGTTCCCATGAGTGTAGAACTGTAACTTGTGACTTGGTTCCAACTAGAATGTGGCAAAGGTGATGGGAGGCCACTCCTGAGATCGTGTTGCTTTATGTCAGACTCCATTCACTGTGGAAGCATAGCCAGATGGCACTCTTAGAGTCTGAAGAAGATTCCATGTTGCAAAGTGCATATGGAGAGAGCCAAGTGGTAGAGAAGTACAGGTGACCTCTGGAACTTGCACTAGTCTTCAGTCAACAACCAGTGAGAAGCCAAGACCTTAAGCTCCTGTGAGCCATGAAGAAATGATTTACACCAACAACCCAAACAAGCTTGGAATATGTTCTGCTCTATTCAAGCCTGCATGTGAGAATGTAGCAGCCAGACAAGACACTTTAATTGTAGTCATTAAACCCTGAGCAGAGAATCTAACTCAGCTATGTCTTGACTTCTGACCTACAGAGACTATGTTGATAATAAATGTGTGCTGTTTTAAAAAGCCATTATGTTGAGATAACACATAGACAGAGCTGTACTTGAGCCCAGATTATCCTATCACAAATATTCAACTACTCTCCAAAATTATTATGTTAATTACCCAAACTTCTTTGGTTTTCAGGTTCAAAATTTTGTTTTGCCATTTTCTCCTTGTTTTATGATTTTTCTAGATTAGTATACAAAATAATGGATTTTATTATAATCTTTTCACCATAGATAAACAGACAGATGATAGATAGATGATAGATAGATAGATAGATAGATAAATAGATAAATAGATAGATGATAGATAGATAGATAGATACATAGATAGATACATAGATAGAGATAGATGATAGATAGATAGATAGATAGATACATAGATAGATACATAGATAGATATAGATAGATAGATATATACAACCATGAATATCTCTAATTCCTCCATCCTGCTGATCCCCTTCCTCTCACCAACTAGACCCCCTTCTACTTTCATGTCATACTTTTTAAATACAGATTCTGCATATAAGCAAAAATATGTAGCACTTGTCTCTCTGAAATCTGGCTTATTTTGTTTTAAGTTGTGCTGCAGTCACCTTCACATTATTGTCAGAAAACACCCGTCCAAGAGCAGCTCGTGGGAGGAAAGGGTTTATTTTGGCTTACAAATTGGAGGGGAAGCTCCATGACAGCAAGGTAAAATGATGGCATGAGTAGAGTGTGGACATCACCTCCTGGCCAACATCATGTGGACAACAAGAACAGGAGAGTGTGCCAAACACTGTCAAGGGGAATCTACCTATAACTCCCATAAGCCCACCCCCAACAATACATGGCCTCCAGGAGGAGCCAATACCCAAATTGCCACCAGCTGGAAACCTAGCATTCAAAACACACAAGTTTATGGAGGACACCTGAATCAATCCACCACAAGTTGATTTCCAGTTTTCATAAAAAACACACACACACACACATATATCACAATTTTTATTCATTCATCGGTTGATAAGTATCTAGACTGGTTACATATCTTGGCTATTGTGGTTAGCTTCACAATAAACAAGAGTATGAAGAGATCTCTTTGGTAAGTAGACTTCACATCCTTTGGGTATATGTTCAGGACTGGTATAGCTAGATCATATTGTAGTTCTACTTTCAGTTTTTTGAAGACCTTCCATAATGATGCCCATAGCTGCTACTAATTCATATTCCTACCAGCAACATATAAGGGCTCATGGTTCCCTGCATCATCACCAGCACTTATTATTTGACAACACTTCACGTGTTCAGTTGCATGAATAGGAACTGAAATATATAGGATACTTATCAGATGTGAAGCTTAGGAAGAGCGCATCAATCTCAATGAGCTTACCGTCCCTTCCCTGAGGCAGTGCTGCTTCAGGTCCCCTCTCCATGCGTGTGAGAAACTGTGTGGACAGAAGTCAACTTGTCTGGCTCCTTCTTCTACCTAAAGATATTCTGACATGATGGAAAAACCAAGGAACCCTATGTTCTGCTTCTTACTTGTTTGTTTGGGCTAATTTGGACAACTCCCATCTCTTCCCTCAGCCTTTTTCTCATCCATAAAACAGACATGTCAGATGGCACAAGCCTATAATTCTAGCTACTAGGGAACTAAGACAGGAGGATTGCAACTTCAAGAAAGACTTACCTGGCCACCACATGATTTCAAGGCCAGCCTGGGCAACTTAGAAATACCCTGCTTAAAAATAAAAATTTTAAAAAAAGAAGGGGAAGTAGGGATATAATTCAGTGATAGAGCAGTTGCCTAGCATGCAAGAGGCCTTACATTCAATCCCCCAAGTACTGCAAGGAGAGACAGAGAGGGAGAGAGAGAGAGAGAGAGAGAGAGAGAGAGAGAGAGAACATTAAACAAATTTTATAGAGAAATAGAACAATTTAGAGTTACAATACATTATCTATGATGCTTAAATATAAAACATCTCCCATAGCCTCATGTGTTTGAATAGTTAGTCCCTAGTCGGTGGTGCTATTTGGGAAGGTTGCAGAACCCTCAGGAAGTGAAGCCTTGCTGAAAGAAAGATGCCATTGGGAAAATGCCTAGAGGTGTTACAGCCCAGCCCTGCTGGATGGTCTTGCCCTCAGTCCTTTCTCCCAGCTGATGTGACAATGTGACACCATCTTTCTGCTCCTTCCCGGCTTTCTCCACTATGAAACTTCCCCTTGAAGTAAGCCAAAATGAACTTTTTCCTTCCCTAAGCTGCTTCTAGCTATATATTTGTTGTAAGGATGTAACTGATACAATATCTGACACATATTAATGGCAATAAAAGTTATTACTATTGTCTCACCAATACTATTTTCCCATTTTATCAATGCAAAAACAAAATGACTTGTCTAAGACCATAAAGTGAGGAGAAAAGCCCAGATCTTCTGATTCTAATTCTGGAGCTTTTACTACTACATTCTACCTAACATTTAAAAAAGTGTTCAAAGCACTTTTAATGTTAATTTTAGTAATAAATATAGTTCATTCAGCTCTTTGAAAAAAAAAAAAGGGATGTTGTGTATGAAAATAAAATATTTGAGCTTCCTGAAATCCTTTGTGGAAGAGGTTAAGAAAGAAATTCATTTCAAAAGAAGATGGAAATCCCTGGTTCAAATAATTACACCTAAAATAACCACTACGATTAAGCAGCTCCTTAGCATCGAGTTTCTGGGTTTTGGCAGAGTTTCCCTTGAATTTCTCCATCCTAGTTACAAAATGGGATTAATGGAATCACTACAACCAAGTTGTTCCTGAAGCCCTGGGGAAGAGTGCTACCAGAAGCAGGAAACACATCTGTAACAGAGTATTAAGGCTTTATCCACAAATCACCAAGGGATAACTGATTCTCACACCCATCATTGTCAATGCATTCGAATTTAACAATAAAAAGTGCTGCTGTTCTGAAATTAACATGCTCATAGATATAGTCATCCAAATGAAAATTGTCAAATTCAATACCAAAATCATTTCTTTTCCAGCCTGCCCAAGTCCAAATAGAAAAGCAAGAGGTTCTATTACCTCAGTGTTGCCTAAGAGATTTGAACTAGACCTCTCTTTAGGTTTCCATATAGCCCTGGAATTCTGCGGTTTAATGTGTATTTTTGTATTCAGGATTCCAATCACAGATCTACAGGGGAAACAGGATTGATAAGAAGATCCATAGGTTCTATTCAAGTGCTGCTAGTTTGGGTTACACAGTGAGAAAAGATTGCTGAATGCATTTATAGAACATTTAACTACAAACACGCAAGTATTCTATATGTATTACTCTAATAAGGAAAGGCAAAAAAAGAGAGCCACGAAAGTAGAAACAGAGTGACATTCAAAGAAAGGCTAAAATGCATTTTCAAGATTTAAAGTAATCTAGAAATGGAAAACCAGACCATTAAATAGTAAGTACTAAATGAAATAACAACAAATGGTAGATTTTTTTAAAGAAATCATAAATATTAATTAAAATGATACCTGAATTAGGAATAAATTTCAATGTTAGATAAAGAAATAAAGAAATGTAAAGATAAACTATCAGAAATATGTACAGAAGTAGAAATGGAGGAAAGGACGGGAAGGAAAGACGAGGAACAATTATGCTGCATCTGTTTCTTACAGAGCAGCAGGAGGCACTGTCCCTAAAATAGTGAAGTCAATGATGTGAAAGATGAGAGCCTGTTAGGCAGCCTGCAGACAGCACCTGAAATGGTTTGTCAAACAGTCATGCCTCTGAAAATCCACAAGGAACCAGGAGGTGATACTTCATGTATAGGGGAGGAAGCTAAAAATAATGAAGACCCTTGAGATGGAGAGATAGGTTAGTGGTTAAGGTGCATGCCTGCGAAGCCTAAGGACCCAGGTTGAATTCTCCAGGTCCTACATAAGCCAGATTAACATGGTGGCACATGCATGTGGAGTTCGTTTGCAGTGGTTAGAGGCCCTCAAGCGTCCATTCTCTCTCTCTCTCTCTCTCTCTCTCTCTCTCTCTCTCTCTCTCTCTTTTTCTCCCGCCCTCCCTCCCTCTCTCTGTGTCTAATAAATAAATAAAAATAAAATTGTTTTTAAAAAGTTAGTCAAGACCCAAAGACAGGGCACTAGGCTTGACATAGGCTTATTGTGCCAAAAGAATGGCAAAGAGGTAGGATGGAAGAATGGAAAACAAAAATCCAAGCAGCAACAAAGAAGTGAGAGACAAATTTTACAAGCCCACCTAAAGCCCAGGGCTGCACATCATCCCTTTTTCCTTCATAACAACTTTATCAGGTGGTCTTCTTTCCAGTTTTAGAACTAATAAGACAACGAGTGATGTGTTCAAAGTCACACTGCACTAGATTCCAAGACAGACATATTCAGCTCCATACCTGATCCTCTTGAACATAACAAGGGAATTTTCTAGAACAAAACATTGGAACCAATTATCCATCAGTGTAGGATCTTAAGAGAAGATACAATGGCTGACTTCTGAATTACGAACATAATGGATTCAGCTTAGGCTGTTGACATGTGAGGAAGCAGGGAGGATGCACAGCCCAACCAGGAATGAAGAGGGGAGCGTGCATGGATGGCATCTTTGGGAATCTTCCTTTCTCGGAGGCACTGATCCAAACACTCTTGGGTTTCCTTCCAAATGAATATTGAGCATCTCTGTTCACAAGCAGAGCAATGCAGGTAGCCACCAAGTCAGGAGCCCAGTTTCTCAGCCTGGGATTTGTCCACTGCTCAGATTCAGTACTGAAAGTGAGTAAAACTGTCTAAACAAGATAGATCAAAAAGAAAACAAAAGGAAAATAAACAATATAACTTTTTAATCTTGATTTTGTAAATCATCATCTTGTCAAGGAACAGAATTTTACTCAGCAAATATCTAACAAGCACCTACTAGGTACCAAGTGTTTGGTTTCTGTTAACTCGTCCACTTGTGAAGAATTCCATTCTTCAAAGCAAGCCAGTAGGTATTTGCTAAGCCATCAAGAAACCATGGAAAAGCTCAAGAAACACAAAGCATGGCCACTGTTCCCCAGGAGACTTAAGATGACACAGGATAACTTGTCATAGAAGACCTTGATTATTCATAAAAGAAGCTCTTAGCAGGCAGCTTGTGCCTCCCTACCAAACCCACTACCAGCACTTCAATCTAAAGTAATGATTTTTCTGGGATTTCAAGGCAACTACAGAAAGAATAAAGATCAACCTGACCCATGGACACTTTAGAAAATGTATTGGGTTTGGGATACTCCTTCATGAGTTTTAGCAGAAAGTTATGTCAAAGTTCCTTTCAGGACCTAAGGAGTATACAGAACAAAGGCTTTGAGCTCTCTTCCACTATATCACACCACAAAGACACATTTTCCCTCATAATCGTCACTCAGCATCACAGCAGCCATGTGACAAGAACGAGCTTCATTCTGGGGACATTCATTCAGGAGGGACACTGAGAGTGTCAATGCAGAGATGTCTGTCCTTGGTTGTATTATCTAGGAACCTGCACTTCTCCTGGGCGCTCAGCGCCTTGCGTAACAAACTGATTGCACTATCCAAGAACCCTGCAAATTCCAAGATTAAATTAAGGAATTTACTGACTCTGAATGACGCTGAAATAGCATAAATGTGGAGGTACTGTTTGAATCTATCTTCCTCAATATCCAAAGTCCCTAGATTAGACATTTACATAAGTTTTCCTTAACAAAATCTAATATATCCAAGAATATGACTTGTAATTTGGAGGCTAATAAGGGCATAGATTATCATGAGGTGCATACATATGTATAAGAAACTGGAGGATGCTGGAAAGTTGCAGCCAGAGCTAACTTAGACAGAAGATAGAGAGAAATGCAGACCGTTGCAGTTTCATGCTTGAATGCCACCCTTCACCCTTTCAATAGCCATTCAAGATCCACCTTTTAATCCTCCCTCAATAACCAGTTCTGACCAGCTAAAGACTCCATATCTCCTCCTGCCCAGATTCTAGTCAGAAGGGTAGTCCAACAACTTCAGGCCTAGACACAGCAACTTCAGCTATGTGTAAAGACACAGCCTCTTCTCCATGAAGGGCCTGAACATCCACGTGAACTCCAAGTCACATCCACCTACCTGACCTTGGGTTATTTAACCTCTCCATTCCTCAATGACTGAATCTTTAAAATGAGAATGTGGGCTGAGGAGATGGTTCAGTAGTAAAGGCACTTGTTTGCGTGCCTGTCATTTCAAGTTTGACTCTCACAGAAGGACAAAGCCACACACCATTGCAGCCTATGGTGTACTGACAATTTCTCAGTATGGTATATAAATTAAGTGAAGAAACAAGAAGCCTAAATGCTCTTAGCAAACGGATCCTAAACTTCACAGACTCAGAGAATTGTCATCATCTCCTGGTCTGAAACCTACTGTAATACAGAGACTAGATCAAGGTCATTGTTACTATAGTCCATTCAAAGTGAAGGCTGAAACCTTGAACTCATTAACAAATATGTTAAGAATACCTGCTCAAGCCAGCACTGGATGCTTAGAGGTTAACAAAATGGCAGTCTAGTAAGAGGCATACATTGGGCAATGTGTCACAAACAAATTGTACCTGATTACAAATGTGATAAATACAATAAAGGCTATGAACTTGGATGTATAAAAGAAGGTAAAGGAAAAGTGAGGCTTATTAAGCAGCTCAGCACCATCTTATTCCCACCCCACCCCCATATTGTTCTCTAGAAAAAGCTTTGTGTGAAACAAGGCTTGTCCTACAGATGAGGGATGGAGACCTATGGAAGAGGTGAGGCAGAAGCCAGATCTGACTGGCCCCAGCTTAGGTTCTTCCGACCATGCCACCCTGTCAGCTTGCACCAACTGCTCCTGATGCACAGAGGAAGAGACGAACCCACCTATTGCAACACCAGGTAAAAGTCTTCATGATCTGCGATGTGCAAACCAAACACCATTGGTATTTTAGAACGTGAGCAAGCTGAGCCCATCTGCCTCTCCAGCTCTGCCCATCTGTCAGAGTCACAGTGTGCCATGGGCACCCAGAGAAGTCTTTCAAATGTACTTTCTGAACACGTTAAGCAACGAGTTTGAAAAGAAAACTGGCTATGAAAACAGAATGGTAGATAACTCCCTAAGCTCTTTCCCCCTAATTATGGTACATGCAGGCAGCCAGAGAAACAAAGGTTTGGGTCCCATTGATTCTCTGATGCTTCATCTGAAGTCTAGGTATTTATTTTAATTCAGAACTTGGTTCATTTTTTAAAGGAAACTCACAGTCCCTGAAGAGAATTCTCCTGCTAAGATTTCAATCTCCATTTCCTCCAAAATGGATGTCAAAGGCAAAAACCCCAGGATCCTTATGACAGTTCACTCTGGATTTCTAATTTTGACAAGGGAACCATAATCTGGTGTTCTAACCCCTGATGAAGCATGCAAGGAGGAATGAAAATCAAATAGAGGAGATCGATCAAATAAAAAAGAGAGAGGTCAGAACAAAACAAGTTCACAGAAATACAATCTCCCCAGGCTCTAAGCTAATAGAAGCAGCTGGTGAAGACCACCAAAGACAAGAGAGTAAGAAAGGGATTCCAGGGAGAGAAAGCAGAGTGGCTTTTAGGGACAATGGAGCAGAAATTAGCATTCCAATGGACCAGCACAAAGGACCTCTGGTCAAGCCTGGGAAGGAGGCCCCTCTCCTCCTGCCTCTTCTTAAGGTTCATTTGGATCTCTCTTCAGCCTTACCACAAAACAGGTTGGTTTCCTATACCTTATCTTCCTGTCTATTTTTTTTTTTAATAGAAGTGTGCTTTTTGCTTCATTTAGCTAAAAATAAATCAGCCCTCTGCTTGGTATTTGGGCAGCATTTGGCCCGACATCCAAACACACACACACACACACACACACACACACACACACACACACGTTGTCAGGACTTCACTGCCTCTTTTTCCCGTTCTTTTAATAAAAGTTTGGATTCCACTGAGCGTTCTTCCACTCTTAAGCTCCAAACATTTCAAACAGCACAAAAGATATGACAAGATGAAAGGAAGTGTCCACAAATAGACAGCTAGACAACTAGTTAGCAGCTTTTTGCTGTTCTTTGGGTGTTTTTTTTTTTTTTACTTGCAGGAGGGAAATTTATTTATTTATATTTTTTATTCTTGAAGGAGTCTGATGGCAGTTCATATTCTTCTCTCTCTCTCCCTCTCTCTCTCTCTCATGCCATTTTCCAAGTATGTTTACTGACACAGGGAGAGAAATACTTACCATGCCATGTGTAGCCCTGACCTTTAGAACTCATTGTCCTTCAGGGGCCACGTGTGGAGAGCTGCAGTTTAAGTGCAGTTGCTCATTCTCCATCCTCTCTAGTCCAGTGTTTGCAATTTAATGAGGTCTTGGTGTTTCCATCAAGTAGGAGCATTTCTTTGACAAAAGGAACCTGAAACACAAGGTTTGATTACAATTCCTGCCTAGGCTTTGAGGAGCGGGTTAAAATCTATTTCCAAACCAGATCATCAGAGGTTTGATTTAAAGTCATTCCTCTTGTCCTCTGACAGGTCTGGGAAGGCAGTTATTTTCCAAGTCTTGATTTTAATCACAGCTGTGTTGCCAGCTTCTCGTTCCCCATTCCTCTCTCCTCATTGCCTAAGAATTCCTTAAGCTTGGGCGTAACTGAGAGCACCTCCATTTCAGTGTGACTCCACATTCTCCCTTTGATCCCTTGGACCTACCTTGGGGGGCAGGAGGGTTGAGCAAGAGCTTCCCTAGGAGAATTCACTTAGAGCTGCAAGCGCCCACATCTCCTCATACTGGTCTCTGAGTCTCTGGGCCACCATGCACTCCTGTCCATTAAACACTGACCCTCTGATAAACCTGGCCAAGCAGATTGATCTCCCATCGCATAACCTACTTCTTCTTCCCCAGGGTTTCCGTCCCCTTGTCCAGGAATGGGATGGCAAGCCTAAGACTTCCTTCGTATGGACAGCACTACCTCCTATCCCTCTCTGCTGGTATCAATTCTGTCTCCTAACCACCTCACAAAAGCAGGTGAGAGGTTCTGATGCCCCTGTGCTGTGCTGCCTGAGGAAGCTAAGCTAAACAAAGCATCTGATTTGGACTTGGTTTAGACCTCTCTTCACACTTACCTATAGCCATGGGGATCTCATGGCTCAAGCGTGTATTTTTCTATTCCCAGATTCAAACTACAAGACTCTGGGGAAAATGGGATTGACAAAGAAAAATGCACAGATTCTGTTCAAGTGCTGCTACTGGGAATCAACAGTTCCTACGTCACTTTCCCCCAGCTCTAATGGGGCCTCAGCCTCGACCTTCTTCATCTACTAACTGATGTTCGAGTCGCTCTAATTCCCTCAAATTCATCCTCTATACCACATCAAGGAAGATTTTATCATTGCTATTATCATCCCCTTCCTTACCATTCCCCAGAGGTGTACACACACACACACACACACCAGAAAGCTCAGACCTACTGTACATCCAGGCTCTCTCAGGATCTGACCTCTGTCCATCTCCACAGTTCTCCTTTAACTCACATGCTATATCCCAGTCACATCAACCTACATAGTGTCTGAAGCTTCCATGATTTTGTTTAAGCTAACCACTCTTCTTAGGTCTTGTTTCTCCACTCTGTCCTGATCAACATCTTAGCTCAGTCCATGAATACTTTCCCTGACCATGGTGTTCATTGACAGCCTCACCGCTGTTCTCCCACAATAGCAGAACAGCACCCGTATACTTCAGGCAGCCGTCAGGCCCTTCAAGCAGGGAGTCTTGCTCCTTCTTCCTTATTCCTCTGCATTCTCACCAAAGAACAAGGGGCACTTGCTTTGCCTACCGCCTATCACAGCCTATCACATGACTTGGCACCACTAAGTACTTGATATGCACATTAGCCAAATAATTAAGCACTTAACCTGAGGAAGAGGTCAGAGGCTGAGAGGGCTGGTTTATCAAAAGTCAACAATGACAGCTCTTCTGTCTTGAGCTCAATGCCTATAGGATGTAGGATGGTGTGAGGTGCCATCCTGACCCCACATAGACGCCCCCCTTAGGCAGACTCTTCTCAGTGACAGTTATCCCTTCTATGTCAATGAAAGGCAGCCTGGGAATAACAGAGTGAAAGTTGGGCTGGATTCCAAAGGCCTTGATCCTCTGACAAATAAATACCTACTCGCCTTGTAATTCTGTGGAAGTCACATGACCTCTCTGAGCTTTTGCAACATGATCCATTCTGCTGGTTTCACGGGCTTGGTATAAGGATAATGTAAGACAAAAAAAGTGCTTTACAAACTAAGATTGATGAAAACTGTCTATCATCCTTATTTGATTGCATTTTTATGTATGTGTTTCTGTGTGTATGGCATGTGTGTGTGAACACACTGGTGCATGCACATGTGCATATGTATGTATGTGTGGGGAGGCCAGGGGATAGCCTCAGATGGTACCCTCAGGAGTACCAACTAGCTCATTGAGATAGGGTCTCTCCCTGAACCTGGAATTCACCCATTAGGCCAGACTGACCTACCAGCAAGCCTCAGAGATTCTCCTCTCTCTGCCATCCCAGTACTGGGATTGCAGGCACACATCACGCATCACCTGCTATATGTACTTGATAAATGGGGCTAAAATTTGGATCCTCATCCTTGCAAAGAAAGCATTTTACCTAGTGAGCTATCTCCCAAGTCCTCTTTTTTTGTTTGTTTGTTTTTTGTTTTATGTGTTTCAATGTTCAGTCTTGCCCAGGCTGACCTGGAATTCATTATGGAGTCTCAAGGTGGCCTCGAACTTTTGGTAATCCTCCTACCTCTGCCTCCCAAGTGCTGGGATTAAAGGCATATGCCACCATGCCTGGCTAATCCTCTGATTTTCAAGGTCAACTTAATAAATATACCTAATTTTTAAAGATATCTACTCCTTGAAGATTTTTATTAAAAGTCTGAACATATGTACAAACAAGTAGATAGAACATATGACTGTGTGGTATGAAATCAGTAGTCAGTGTGTTTCCCCTTCACATCTGACCTCATGAGATTCCTCCTCTGCTATTCCAGGGATATCCCTGTCTGCCCAGGCACTAGATGTGAGTCCCCTACTGCTTGGAGATAAAGGGGATATAGAAGAACCAGAAAACCAAGAGGTTGTATTCTTAAACATTGAGCTCAAAAGCCCCAGGTCAAGTGAAAAACAGAAAGGCTGAGAGCAGTTTTGGTTACTGTCACTACAGGAGATAAAAGACTCTATGGCTGAAAGGAAGGAAGAGGGAGAATCACATGCACAGAAATGGAGTGAGATGGAGAGATAACAGCAGTTACGCTAGCAGCTACCATCCATCACCACCGTCAGCCTGGGAGCCAAGTGCAAGCCTGAGCAGCTCAACAAGTACACCAGTCATCACTCCCATCACCCCCATTCACTGGTGAAATGCCCTGGAGGGATGCCCACTCACCTGTGCCCAAAGACTTTGTTTGCCTGGCCCCTTATCCTGTCCATCCCCACACTACATATCAAGAATGCCTCAAGCAGTGGGCCAATACACACACACACACACACACACACACACACACACACACACACACACACTGCACTGAGTAGAAAACAGGGCTCTGGAGATACTTGGGGTCAGAGAACACACACACCCTTTGTGCTCCCCTAGCATATGCACAAAGTACCTTTCAGATTTCATACAGGGCTTCAGTCATTAAAAGAATGAGTCAAAGGCAAATTTTTTAAAATGGCCTCTAAACAAATATAATAGAAGATTTACTCTGAAGAGTTGGCTTTGAATAATATCAAGATCTTACCTGAAGTAGTTATTGTAATAAAATCTCTCTGAGTGTATCATTATTATTTATCAAAAGTGTTTGGGGGCTGAGGGAATGGCTCAATCAGTAAAGTACTTGCCGTGCAAGAATGAGGACCTGAGTATGGATCCTCAGCACACACATAAAAGAAAGCTCTGCAGTGACACATTCCTGCAATCCCAATACTGGGGAAGCGGAGACAGGAGGACCCTTGGGGTTTGCTGGGCAGCTAATGTAGCCAAATTGGTGAACTCCAGGTTCAGTGAGAGACCCTATGTCAGAAAAATAAGGTACATAGTGATTGAGAAAGACATCTGGCATTGACTTCTGCCCTTCTCCCCCCCCCACACAACTTGTGCACATGCACTCACACATATGTGGGTGCTCATACACACACACACACACACACACACACACACAAAGTGTTTAGTACATGTCACTGAATACTGAGCACCCATGGGGGCCAGATAATCCTGTGTACAGAATGGACAAAGTTGCTCAGAGAAAGATGCTGGAAACTTCCGTGCAGAATGTTAAAGCAGCTGTGATATTATTCCTTTGGCAAACTACTTTTAAGTCATACTTTGGTCTTTCAGGAAGAAAACATGCAGAGTTCCACCCCCCTCACATGTCTGTGGAGAGAGCAGAGCAAGATGGTGGCTGAACAAGCCTCAAGCATGAAGAAGCCAAAAAGGCAAATGAATGAACCCATAATTTTCACAGGAGTAGAACAAATTCAGGGCCCACAGACATGCATGTGGAAGACCATAAAAACACCTCATGACCTCCTCATTCTTTTTTTCTAAGTATACTTGATGCTCCAGGCATACTGTGCCATAAAGGCAAAAGTCAGCAAGGGAACTGAGGTGCTGTCTGTGTAAAGGTTACTGTGGACTAAGGCAGAGACATAATTATAGGCAATAATAATATGGTAGAATAAGTGCTATAATAGAGAAAAAAAAAGGCTCCCTGTATTATACTTCTACCCCCCCCATTATGGGGACACTCTGCAAAAAGCTTAAAGTTGTCAAAGGCTAAGGGTCAAGGATCATTATTGTTAAAAGTAGCTCTTTAAAGATTTTCTAATTGATATATAGTAATAGTATATATTTATGGGATGTAGTTAGCATTCAACATTAAAGGATGAATGTTTTCCAAGTAGATTGTATATGCTGGGTAAAACCAGCAGTTGGAACATTTGAGAATTGTCATATTATATGCCCAAAAGAAAATTATCAACCTGAAGACACATTTTGTCTGACTCACAGAGTTTTATAGATTTATAGCTATTTCTAATTATTGGTCAACAACAGGAACGTTCCCATATTAAAATTCAGAACTCATGTTTTATGCATGTGCATGTGTATGTGCAGATGTATGTGATGTTAAGGTATATAGAACAATCTCATGTATCTTTCCCCTCAGGCACTGTTACCTTGTTTTGAGATAAGAGCCCTCATTGGCCTGGAACTTATCAAAATGACCAGACTGATAAGTCAGCCAGGGAGGTCCACCTATCTCCAACTCTCCAGTGCTTGGATTAAAAGCACATGCTACCATGCTCAGTTTTGTTTTGTCTTAACATAGGTTAAATTCAGTTCCTTACATTTGCAGATCTCTTGAAATTCCTTCATGGTAACAATTGACTGGCAGTGAGTAGGGAACACCCATTTAAACAGGGTTTAGAGCTGGAGAGATGGTTTAGCAGTTAAGGCGCCTGCCTCCTAAGCCCAAGAACACTGGTTCCAATCTCCAGCAGTTCCAATCTCCAGGTCCCACGTTTAGCCAGGTGCAAAGTGATGCAAGGGCGCAATGCGGCACTTGACCACAAGGGAGCGCACACATCTGGATTTCGTTCTCAGCAGCTGAGACACTGCTGGCGTGCCCATCTCTGTCTTCCTCTTCTTCTCTGTCTCTCTCTCTGTCTCTCTCTCTGGCTCTCTCAAAAAAAATAAATAAATAAATAAACAAATAAATAAATAAACAGGGTTTAATTTGCCCCAGTCTTTGTAGCTCCTTCCTTGCCCTCTTGGCCTAAATGTGTCCATCAAAATTCACATGTTGGAACTCCATTGCCAAGGTGAGAAGACTAAGCAGAGGGTCTGCCGGAAGGTAAGACATGAGGATGGAGTCTTGGTGGGACTAGTGCTCCTATAGAGGGTGCAGTGATGTCACAGCAAGAAGGCCCTCATCAGACACCATGTCTGCTGGTGCGCTGATGCCGACCTTCTCAGCTTCCAGAACAGTGAGCAATAGATGTCTACTATTTATAATGTACCCAGCCTAAGATATTTTGTTATAGTAGCCAAAATGGACTAAGACATTCCACCAGCAGGGAGACTATAGCAGTCATCATTTATCATCAAGCCTGGGCTACTAGGAGAGTCCGAGAAAGAGTAAAATGTTTGTAGATCTAAGTTTTGGTCAAATATAGAAAAAGGAAGGTAGAGCAAGGAAGCCATGCTTCTCCCTGCTCTTCACTCTCATCAGCAGCCCTGAGAAGGGCCCAGATGTCTTCAGTGTTGAAGCCTTAATGGAGATGTTCATGAAGGTCTATGGACTGTTGTTCAGATGTGTGTGTGTGTGTGTGTGTGTGTGTGTGTGTGTGTGTGTGTGTGCATAGGGAAGCCAGAAGATAACCTCAGGTATTGTTTCTCAGGAACCTAATCTATGTTTTGGAGACATGATCTCTCATGGGCTGGGAGCCCATCGAGTAAACTTGCCTGGCTAACCATTGAGCTCCAAGGCCTCATCTGACTCTTCTTCTCAGCATAGGGATTGCAAACACATGTCATTCATGGATGGCTTTTTTACATGGGTTCTGGGGACTCAACTCAGGCTCTCACACTTACAAGGGAAGCACTTTATTGACCGAGCCATATCCTAGCCCAGTATTTTTTACTTCAATTAATTCAACACCAGGCATAGTGATTGACATGTTGCAGAGAAGAAATAAATGCTTTAAAATGAATTCTAAAGGTGTCCGGTGTTGGGCTGTAAGAGATGAACATCTAATTCAGAGAATGGGGGCAGGCATTAGCATGAATGCAAAGACGTGCATGAGGCCTGGCTGAGGGCTGGGAGCAAGGTAGAGGGCCCAACGGGAAGACCTGGTCAGATTTTCTAGAATTTACATTGTCCTAAGGGCAATGGGAACTTTCTGAAAGGCTTGAGGCAAGGGGAATTGACTAGACTTGCGATGAGAAAACACTCAGCAAGAAGACAAGACAAGGCAAGACAGACACGTCTTGTCTGACTCACAATTTTGTGGATCTGTTAGTGCTTTTAAGTATTGTTCAACAAGGAAGGTTTTCATACTAAAATTCGGATTTGTTTTGTGCATGCGTGTGTGTGCTTTTGTGTGTATGTTCATGTGTGTGCAGCTACAAATGTGTGTACATAAATGTAGAGGCCAGAGAGTTGTTCTGGGGTGTCTTACCTCTCAGAGGCCACCCAGGACTGCACATAAACACGGATAGCATGAACCCATAGAAGCAAGATGGCTCAGTGACTTCTTCTGTTTTATAATCCCTTGCTTTTCTGGAGGTTCAGCTACTACTATTTCAGCTAGAGTTTTCCAGACAGAATATAGATGCCCAGTTTGAATTTCAGATCAAGCATGAAATATAAATATTTATCATGAGACATTTGCGTACCCTGATCCTTATTTTCAAAGTATGGAAACCCTAGTTTCAGTTCCACACATTCCTCCAGAGTTCTCCACTGTTACTCCCATGACCCCAGAGTGAGGGATTTAAGGAGGTATTGCAAATACTATTCTAGATCAATCTTCTATTGGAAATTCATTGGCTTCATTACCTAACAATATTCCGGTAGTCCACAAGTTTTGGTGTGAAAGCGCTATGGCCATAGTTCTGCAAAACCAATGAAGCAAAATCACAGACATAAAAGGAGGTAGAGAAGAAGGGAGAAAGGACAATGGTAGAGAAAAGAGAAGAAAAGAGGCAAGACAAAGAAAATCACACCTGTCCTGGGTCAGGCAGAAGACACCAGTCCTCAGGGAACCTGATTGTGCACATGTTCACGTGCATGTGTGCATACACAAACAAACACACGGATGACAGAATTATTGATAATATTCTATTCCCTCATCTTCATTTTTTTCATATTTCTAAAAGTACCACACTGCATATGTGCTTTTATTTTTCAAAATAATAATTTTTAAAAATGTAAAAACAGGAAGGCTATTCAAAATGTTGGCAATAAAATTTTTAGGATTTGTCTTTAAAGTTATGAGAGCAGGTAGCCTCATAAGTATTTATGGAACACATGTAATGAAAGTGGTGGAAGAGGCTATGACTCTGCCAGACTCTGCCAGAGCTGAAATTAACCTGAAGCATTTTTACTTAGGACCAATACTTGCTAACAAAGACACTACTTGAACTAAAATGTCTAACACCTCAGAAGAGCCCTAGGAATGCCACCCTGTTTGGTAGAACCTTCACAATATGCTTCACAAAGTGGTGACCCAGAAACAGGAAAAGATGAAATGATCTGTTTTCTTTGTTACAAAGCCAATTTGCTGTTTCTTCCCCCTACACGTGAATTCCAATGGGTGCGCGCCATTCTCTCCAGGGAGAAGGAGGGGGAAGAGGTAATCATGACAAATTATCCTTTTTCCAAGTTATCATCATCTTGCTCTGTCTCTGTCAAATTGTTCCTCAAACACAGCAGTCTGCAAGCCCTGCTCAGCCTCCCCCTTCCCCCCCTTCAAGTGCTATTTATACCTTTTGGATCAAACTAGTACTTTTGCATATCTCAGCCATTTCAGGGGCTGAGTTGATGCACTGCACTGTTTTCAGTCATTTCCGTCAGAATTGTTCATGGTCACATCCCTGAATATCTTTCAAGACAATGCATTCCATAATCACTTCCATCTAAATCTGTCGATAATTATGATAGAAAGGGATAGTCTACATTTCACTCATGAAGGAACGGTTCATTTGTCAAGCCTATGTGTTATTTCCAAATGATCTATAAGCAGCAATACAACCTTGATCCACAATTTGGCAGAGCAGTGAACATAAGGTGCTGGGGAGAAGGCTCAGCAGGTAAGAGCTGCACAACATGGAAGCCTGAATTCCATCCTCAGAGTCCCACATAAAAAGGCCAAGCATGGCCATACAAGTCTGGCAACCCCAAAGCTAAGAGGAGCAGAGACTGAAGGATTGCTGGAGCTCATTGGTCCACCAATCTAACAAAAAAAATCCCAGCAAGTTCCAGGTTCAATGAGAGACTTTAAGAGAAACAAGGTGGAAGAGTGATAGAGAAGGACATTCAACTTTTTCTTCTGGCCATTACACATGAGCACACATTGTGTGTACATATATACACTTGCATATACTGCATGCGCGCACACACACACACACACACACACACACACACACAGGCATGTTATTTCTCCCAGGAAACAAATTGTTATTTCTCCTTAAAAGAAAAAGAAAGACTGTCTAGTATTCTTTTTTTCACAGCTCTGTATGTTGGCTCTTGACTACATTTATTGAAGTGGATGATCATGGAAGAGAAACTCAGTATTAAAGGTTGTGAAAAGGAGATAAAAGAAAGGAAATAAAAGAAGAGAAAGAAGAGTGGCAAAGAAGAGGGGATGGTGGAAGGCATGAAGTTAACGAGATGATGTGTCATGTGGGAAGAGTCAGCAGGACATGGCTGGTCTTCTCTTGCAGCTATCTTCTGGATAGAAGGTCCATGAGTGTGCCTGCTGGATCGTTATGCCTCCCTCCCCAAGATGGTTTGCTAGCCTCCCTTCCCAGAGTCTCCTTTCTCTCACTGTGTTTTCTCCCTCTGTCTGCAGTCGCCATCATCAAATCTTTTTATAACATAATGTATAAAATTACTAAATGCAGTTTTACTCAAAACAAATTATCAAAATGTTAAAAATGGAAAGGATACCTAAACAACACTTATAATGAATAAGGGATGAAGGAGGGGTAGGAGAGGAAAAATTATTAAGAACTCTAAGGCCATTGCTTTCTAATACTAGGAGTCTACACATGGAAAATTCAAGAAAAGTTCCAGTATTTACTGGAAACTTCTTGGGTTCTAGACAATAAATGAACCTGTGTTTCACTCATCTTCCCACTTTGGCATAGGAAAGTGTCTCACACCCAGTGACATTTCCCTTCTTTCAAGAGAGGAAAGCAAGGAGAGTCAGCTTGTTCCTCCATGACCTCACAGGAAAATTAGCTTTCCCATTTAATTCCTTCCCAAAGTGGGAAATCAAGAGTAAAGGAGGTAGAATCAGAAGATCTGGATTAAGTCAGGCAGATATGGATTAAGTCTCAGTTTTCTTAACCTGATTATCAGAAAAACCTAAAAGCATTAAATGATATATGAGCAAATGAAAAGTCTAATTATGTGACTTATCACCACTCACTGTCCTTCCTCAAACAAGGTTTCCCTACTACCTCACTTCGTTGTTCAACTGTGCCATCTACTTCTAAAGTAACAACCTCAGAGATTTCTGCCTACCCTCTCCTCAAGTTCTGAAGAAGGACAAAATGCAAGTTAAAGACAGCAGTCACCTCCATAGTTACAACGTGTCTCAACATCAAAATACATCTGTAACAACACTTGAGTATTTTCCCTATGTTTCCTACCATGAGATGAAGGTAGCTTTAAAAGTACAGAGGATGGGCTGGAGAGATGGCTTAGCAGTTCAGGCGACTGCCTTCTAAGCCTAAGAACACCGGTTCCAATCTCCAGCCCTTCCAATCTCCAGGTCCCACGTTTAGCCAGATGCAAAGTGACACAAGGGCGCAATGCTGCACTTGACCACAAGGGGGCGCATGCATCTGGATTTCATTCTCAGCAGCTGAGAGGCTGCTGGAGCACCCATCTCTATCTGTCTTCCTCTGCCTCTCTCTGTGTCTCTCTCCAAAAAAAGAAAAGTATGGAGGCAAGCAAGAGAAATAAATTATATTCATATTTTTATTAAGTAGTAAACCTATAGAAAGCCTTCTCCATTTAGCCCTCACTCTAGCAGATGAGGGATGTGCTAATAGTGTCCTACTATAAAGATAAGGAAACCAAGGTAGAAAGCAAGAAAGTATTACATACCCCTGGTCTCATAACAAATAAAATGATAGTATATTATTTCTGGTTAAACTGAGCACATGTTCTAGAATTGACAGTGGCTGGCATATGAATAAACTAAAAACCTCCAAGCTTTGTGGGAAATGCAGGGAACAAATGTCCTTTTTACCTTTGGGATAAAATTCAAGCTCTACAACAGTATCCACAAGGTTTTCCATGTCCTGGCCTCAGATACTCCCTCCAGCTTCATATCTTCGTACATCCTCCCACACTTCAACTAGTTCTTTAACTAATTTACATGTGCTTCCCACCTCTGAGACAGAGGAAACCTGTCTAGGGGTATGGGGGTTAAGCACTGCTAAGCATTACTAAATGCTATTAAGCACTATTAAATGTTAAGTGTGTTTGGGGCTGCACTTCCTTCAGATCTTTATAGTAGCACCTTATAAATTTTTTCCCATGAATGAGAGAGTTCATGTAGAATATCCATTCAGGCCTTTGAATGGCAGCAGATAGACCTTTTTCCTGGCAGCCTGGAATAGGGAACTGTCTATCAAAAGCAGCCCTTTCTGTGGCATTTGGCTGGAGTTTCCTCAGGGCAGCCTGATTGTTTTGAACATTTTATAATCACGTAAAATGCTCCACTTACAAGGATCACTATAATGAAAGCCAGGACCATTGCTCCAGAAGGCCTTGTCCTGGTCACAGCTGCTCCTGACAATCTGCACCAACCTAGGAAGGCACTGCCCTATGAGAAGAGCCTCGGGGAACTTGATAACCCTGCAGCTGTCCTCACCCAGGATGGGAGGGAGGGCAGAGCATTCGCAGCAAGAAGATAGGGACGGGACTGGTGACTGCATCTTTATTCTAGACCTACGATTAGTGGAACTGGAAGTTTTGCAGTGCTCAGTATAAATGCAGTCCTTCATTTGGATGCCACATCCTTCCTACTTGCTACAGACCCAGGCTGTTTGGCTCGCTTTGTAAGTTATCTAGAAGACAACTCCTATGCCCTGCCCTCTTGTTGGAACATTACATGCAAATAAAAGGTTTCTCCCGAATGTTCGTTCTTTGCCTGCTGCTTATAATTTCTATAATCAAGTAGACTACACTAGCAGGAACATAAGTAGCAGTGAAGGGCTGGAGAAGAGTTCCAGAAAGCCCAGGCAGAAGTGGTTGGAATGAGGTAGAGAAGATGACAAGGATGGTGAAAATACAGAGAAGGGAGTATGTGAGAGATGGCAGCCCAAGTCATTGGAAGAGTTCTTGGGAGTTAAATTAGGTTGTGATCTCAGCCCATAGATGGCCAAAGCAGGAAGATGGCAAACTCAAGGTAAGCCTAGGCTGAATAGCGATATTCTGTCTCAAAAAACAAAAATGAAGATTCTGGGAGTTATGGTATCAAACATAGTTTCTAGAAGGAGGTAGTTGCCAACAAATACTCTTGACTGAATACATGACCAAGAACAAAACAATGAGGAAAAAAGTCACAGTAATCTATAATAGCATATGTTATTAGTATTTTAGGTGTTTTCATAGGCTTTATGCTCAAAATATTGTATAAAAGTCAGGTACTTTGTCAATAAGATTCATATTTATTAATTCTTTCCCATCCCAAACAACAAAATTTCTAGATAATTTTATGCCCATTTATATTATATAAGTTCTGTGGTTAAAATACCCATGTTTTCTGTCTCTTCTTCCTGTCCATACCAAGCTTCAGTCACACCATGTCTTGGGCCACTTCAGCTCTCTGTGATGCCCTCGAAGGTTCATATTCTCCCCTTCTGAACCATTTTGGTGTTGTTTTTCCCTTTGTCCCCAGTAAGCTTCTAGAAACCCTCTTGTGTTGACAACTGACAGCAGCTCTTTTTCTTTTCACCTCAGAATTAATCCTCTTGTTCTAAAGCTTTCTGCAACTAGGCAGAAAGAAGTCAAGAATTTTCTGCTGACTTTGAGCAATAGATTCACATAATATTCCATAACTCTTTTGCTCCCATTCTGCTATTTTCTATGCCTTACCAGAGTTAATCTCATTTTCTATTCACCAATTCTTATCAGGCTGTACTCTAAGGATGAGTGGGGACTCCACAGAGCTCTACAGAGGCTGTGGATAGGGCAGTGGTTGGTGCTAATATTCACCCAAATTTCTCCAAAAGAACTGTACCCGGTACTCATTGGACTCCAGCTAGACTATCATGTAAACAAAGGACTCTGTGTCTAGGGCTTTAGGAAAAAGGAAAAACTCACTGCTATGCCCACTGGGGGCTTTTGTTTTGTTTTAGACTTCTTCCCCCTCAAACTTAATATGTAGCCAAGGACAACCTTGACCTTCAGATCCTCCACCTGTTGAATGCAGAGGTGGCAGGTGTGAACCTCCATGCCCAGTTTAAACAGGGTGAGGTACTGAAGCAGGGCTTTGTGCACTCTAGGCCAGCATTCTACCAACTGGCTTATATTCCCAGCCCTGGGTTTTTGTATTCAAGACTTCCCATTTTATTGATTTTTATAATACAGTATTCATCTTTTTCTTTGGGGGCTCTCAAACTTCTTTTCCTGGGCATTCTTGTAGTACAACATTCGTGCAGTTTAAACTTCAGACTCTACCCTCCTTCTGATCATAAGTCAAACACTGCAATTACAGCTCCTCTTCACTACTCCACTTACCTTGACTTAGATAAACACTCATCACCTCAGAAAGCAGCTACACCTTGATACTCCTCAACTGTGCTTCTCTCTCTCTCTCTCTCTCTCTCTCTCTCTCTCTCTCTCTATATATATATATATATATATATATATATATATATGTGTGTGTGTGTGTGTGTGTGTGTGTGTGTGTGTATGCATATATAGAGAGATATAGATAGATACATATAGATAGATAGATTATATATATATATATAAAGATTTTATATATATATTTACATATATAAATTATATATTTACATATATAAATCTTTTTTAAAAGACAAACATTTTTAGGGTCCTTCTCCCAAAATAACAGACAACAAGCAAGAAAAGCCTTAGGAAAAAATTTGTGGAGAAAGCCAACCAACTTCCTCCCCACAAGAAATAACTTGAAAATTCACAACAGACACCCCTCTTTTCCTGTGTCCTTTCTCAAGGCACACTGCCCATAAACTTGTTTCTAAGCAATGCCTCACATTCCTATGCTCTCTTCTGATTTCTGAAGACCTATGTATCAGCTTTTTATTCATCCTAAAAGGTAGGGATCTTAAACCTGGAGACCACATGTGAGAAGAGAAAGGGAGAAATCTTAAACATGGAATTCACATGTGAGAAGAGAGAGGCAGGTAAAAGCATAACTGTGGGGTCAGGTAGACATGAGAAGAATCCCAATTCCACTTGCTCGGTGACAAATTACTTTATCTCTCTGAGCCTCATGTTTTTACATCTATATAAATTTATTTTTATAAAAGATTACATATGTTATCATATACATATCTGTCATAGGACACATAATATAGAACATGTAACAGAACACATAATTGTCACCTGATAACTGGCATTAAGAAAAATTTTGTCTTCTAGTTCCTCTTGCTATAATACCCCACCATGCTTGATATAAGCAAACAAGTTCCCTATGTAAGGATTTTGTTTTGTGACCATTGGAGTTGATGTGCTATGAATTATTATCTTTACCTAAATGAGATGGATAAAGAAGACTGCTCATCTGTGGCTAAGAGTACAAATATCCCTGAGGCTGAAGCTGCCTTAAGAAGAAAGTGGCGACAAGGAAAAGAAAAAAATAATTTTGAAGGTGACTCCTATATAGACAGGAGGAAGAGATCCATCTGTCTCTCCAGATCTAACGTCAAGAAGTAGAGACGTCTACAGTTATTCTCCTAAAATAGGGATGATAGATGGGAATGACCTCTGTGCAGGGGTGAGTCAACAAGGAAGAAGGGCATCCCTATGAAGACCTCAAACTAGCAAGGTGCAATCAAAATGAAGACTTACAGATCCTCCCTGTATTATCTCATTGGTATCTGTGATGGTTAAGTTTGTGTCAACTTGATTTGTTTAGGAATCCACAGACATTCCTCATAAGTGTGTCTCTGAGGCTGCCTCTAGGAAGGATTAACTAAAGGAAGAATCCTTCCCCCAGGGTGAGCCCTTTCCCCCAGAGTGGGCAGCCCCTCTTGGAGGAGGGGGCTGGTTGATAAAAAGAAGCTCTGAGAAGAAAGGCTCTCTCTCCTCCCACCTGGCTGCCAGTGCTGCTCGCTGTTCTCTGCTTGCTGCTTGGTGCTTGCTGCTTTCCAGTGTGGACTGAAGACCAGGGTGGACTGAAGAGCAGCGTCTCTCCAGGACGCCTCCAGGCCTTCAGTGCCAGATTGGGACTGCTGAGGCCTTCAGCCTCGAGGCCTGAGCAGCTACCGGGTTCCTTGACCCTCGGACCTGCAACCTGCTATTGCTGGACTGTTGTAAACTAATCCAGTAAATTCCCTTTTAGTACAATTCATTCTATCCATTCCGTTCTCTAGAGAAGCCTGACTAATACAGTATCTTCAAGCAAGTTTATGGCAAAACTCAGAAAGGCAGTGGGAAAGGCTTTAATCAATACACTGCCCGAAATACTGAAGGCAGACAGTGGTATTCAGTGGACAGCTTCACATAAAGTATAAGGAGGAAGATGAAACTTGGATGGAAATGTTGGGCTACCTTGATTCATTTACCTTTCCACTCAAGGAATTCTACTTACTGTGACAACTTAGAGGTTTCTGAATTCTTTTGTTTGTTTGTTTGTTTGTTTGTTTGTTTTTATTTATTTATTGTCAACAGACAGACAGAAAGAGGCAGAGAGAGAGAGAGAATGGGTGCACTGGGGCTTCCAGCCACTGCAAACGAACTCCAGATGCATGCGACACCTTGTGCATCTGGCGTACATGGATACTGGGGAATCGAGCCTCGAACCAGGGTCCTTAGACATCACAGGCAAGCACTTAACCACTAAGCCATCTCTCCAGCCCCCTGAATTCTATTTTATTAGAACTGGGACATTTCCGTGTAAGTACTAATCATGTTCAGTGGCTCCTTGGGGAATGCAAGGAATTTCATGGCACCCTTTATCCCAATTTACAAAACCAAATTAAAGCATTTGGAATGGCTGGACAGAGATGAAGAATCAAGTGCTTAGAAAAAAAAATCACCAAAACCCTGACCCAAACACACAAACTCATACATCACAACAAAACAAAATGCATTTCATCCAAGACACCATCCAAGGAAGCCCAAGAAGGTATCACAGCAACTTGGGAAAGCTTTGAGCTGCTTCATATGAGCTGAACCTTCAGCATGCCTTAGCACAGACATTGCTCTAATCTGTAGTCAGTTCCTTCTCCATCCCCTTGGATGATGTCTCGTGACCTCGACAGTTAACTCAAGACCCCAGCCACATCATTCCTGCATCCTCTCCTTCACATAATCTCACAAAAATAATTTTACAGACAGAACAAGAAGCACAGCTTTGGTTCCTCTACTCTCTTTCCTTTATAATCACCCTACACCCACCTCCTTGACCATTTTTATTTTTATCAAGTAAAAACTTAGTATGGGCACATCATGTGTTGGTACCATCATTTCCCTCCTCTCTGCCCCCATTCCACTGAGGGCCTTCCTCAGTGGGATTGCTGGTATTCAACATGGGGTTGTAAGTTGTGAGAGCAGCAGTCTGTCATTGTGGTGAAGGAACAATGTCTCCGGACAGTTCCTCCCACTCTATGGCTCTCACAATCTTTCTGTCCCCTCTTCCACAAAATTCCTTGAGCCTTGGAGGGAGTGTGTTAAGTGCACTTTAGCTTTGAGCTCTCAGCAGCTTCTAGATTTGTGCTTTGGTATGTTTTGAGTATTTTCAGTGTCTGTCTCAATTACCGTGGCGTAGGTTGTCAGGCTCATCTTGGGAGCAGCACTCTTGTTCATCTTGCCAGTTCTTCTGTGATTTTACCTGGGCCCTGGCTGATGTGTGAGGGGTGGTTTATCACATGATAGGAAGTCAGCTATCTTTTCTTGTCTTGTTCACAGATTTTGGTTGTCCTCAGTTCTTGCTACAATATCCAAAGAAGAGATGCCCCTTCTTCCATTCCAGGTACATTTCTCCTTATTGTTAATGATTTTTTCCTTTTCCACTCATGGTGCTTCCACTTGTGATAGTTCAAATCTTCCTTTCTCCTGGAGCTTCCCCTCACTACTGGGAACCATAGGCAAATGTTCTAATTTTAATGTTCTCTCCCATTCCTGTATCCTTGTCTAGTCGCTACTACTTGGTCCTTCTCTCCTTTTCACAACACAATACACTATACACTCAGATGCCACTTAATGATGGGGACACATTCTGATAAAGTATCATGTGTTTCTCAATGTGTGGACATCATATTGTTTATTTATGCACACCAAGATGGCATAGGTCAGGCACTCCACATGACCCCTTGATGCTCTTGGGAGATGCAGAAAAGAGATGCAGGAGGTTACTGTGGCTATAATACAGCCTACCACTTGACAGTAAACTTTATTTTATAAGTAGAAGGGATGCTCTCTAAAATACTGATAAGTAAGATAAATACAGAATTCAATGAAAACCCAGTAACATAGTAATTTATCATCACCAAGTGCCATGAACTATCCATAGTTGCATGTGCTATAAACCTTTATGTGATTACTGGCACAGTTGGTGTGTTGCCACCAGCATCACCACAAACACATGAGGAAGGCATTGCACTATAGCATCACTAGGTAACAGAAATTTTTCAGCTCTATTGAAACCTAACAGACCACCATCCTTTATTTGATATGTCACTGACTAAAACTCCAGTATGTGGTATGTGACTGTATCTGGAAAGAGTGTGTAATTTCACTAACATTCCATCATCCATTTATCAACTCAACCCCCCACATGCTCTCACTAAAACTACCTGTGACCTCCACATTTAAGGCAACGAATGCATTTTCATCTTCATCTGTGAGTAGCATCTCCTGTAACTTTCACCAGCAGCACCAGCTCATCTATCTGAAAACATCTATCTACTCTTAACATTTGGTGGAGGAGGAGTCATCTTCTCAATGACCCTTTTCAACCTCTCAGGGCAAGAGTGACTTGTTCTCCCTCTCACCATCCATAAGGTACCTTATACATACTTCTAGGACAGGTCCTTGGCCTTGAATTGTACTTAACACTGTATATCTGTTTTTTTTTTTTTTTTTTTTTTTTTTTTTCTGATCTGTAAGTTCCTTTAAAACTCATGTTGGCTAGTGCTCATAGTACTGGAAAGTGCTATATGTGTGCTGTTGGGGCATAAAGATCACCAACAGCATAAACAAACAGTGGATTCTTCAAGCTACAAAATAAACCAGTCAGGTAAGATGGACACATCACTGCAATAGTGGTACACAGGCTATAGGGATAATCAACTTCTCTCTAATTAGATACAAGGCCTGATCAGTAGGAGGGAACTCATATGTGGTACTGAGAACCAAGTCAGAATGGCTTGTAAGGTTATAGAGCCTAGAGGGAAGCTTTCACTGTTCTTTGACCAAAAGGAGAAGTTATTCCTGTCAAAAGCATTCTCATTGTCTATGTTTATGTCCTTTGATCCATACTGCTCTCACTCTTGACTAAAAAGTCTGCCTTTTAGACATGGTGATGCCTACCAGGGGGACCCAAGACCAATCAGTACAAGAAGAAAAGATAGTCAACTGCCCAGCACTAGATGAATCATTTCTATCACATCTAAGAGGGCCCAGAAAACATTACAGAGTAGTGGTGGAAGGGATTGTACTCATAATATAAAAAGAGCTCCATAATAAGAAAATAATCCAAGTTTTACAAATTGGACAAAGATTTGAATAGTTACTTTGGCAGATATACAGGTGACAAGTGAGAAAATGGTAATCATCATTAGTTATTAGGGAAAGAAAAATTTAAATCATAGTGAGATACCATCATCTACCAGCATGTCTAAGACATTGAAGCAATAAAGTGTGGCTAAGGATGTTGATAGGATGTGAAAAGAATTCTCCTGTGCTTCTATCAAGAATGTAGAGGGCTGGAGAGATGGCTTAGTGGTTAAGGCACCTGCCTCCTAAGCCTAAGAACGCTGGTTCCAATTTCCAGGTCCCAAGTTTAGCCAGATGCAAAGTGATGCAAGGGTGCAATGCCGCACTTGACCACAAGGGTGCACGCATCTGGAGTTCGTTCACAGCAGCTGAGAGATTGCTGGTGTGCCCATTCTCTATCTGTCTCCCTCTCCCTCTCTCTCTGTCTGTCTCTCTCTGTCTCTCTCTCTAAAAATAAAAAATAAATCTTAAAAAAAAGAATGTAGAAAGGGGGCCTGGAGAGATGGCTTAGTGGTTAAGCCCTTGCCTGTAAAGCCTAAGGACCCCATTCGAGGCTCGATTCCCCAGTACCTACGTAAGCCAGATGCACAAGGTGGCGCATACATCTGGAGTTTGTTTGCAGTGGCTGGAGGCCCTGCCACACCCATTCTCTCTCTATCCATCTGCCTCTTTCTCTGTGTATCTGTCTGTGGCTCTCAAATAAATAAATAAAAAATAAACAAAAAAAATAAGAATGTAAAAAGGAACCACTATTTCAGTAAACATGTTGCCAGTTTTGAGAATAGTTACATATGCACCTACTGTGTAACCTATTCATTTCACTCGATATTTGCCCCAAGAAAAATAAAATAGCCATGCAAAGACTTGCTAATAAATAAATAAGTGAGTAAGTAAGTAAATAACAGAGCTTCTCTCACTGCCAGCCTGAGACCCTCCACAGGAGAGGTGACAATAGACACTGAGGAGACTCAAAACTTGTCAAAGCAGAAACTCAGGGGCTGCTGAGAGCTCAACACTGAAGGAGACTTATATATGCCCTCCAAGGCTCAGGGAACATTACAGAAGAGGAAGTGGAAAGAATGTAAGAGTCACAGATGGGAAAGATGTATTCTGAGGCACTGTTCCACCTCCTCCACCCTGCCACAGAGACAGACTGGTGCATTCATGACCTGACAGTAAATACCCATACCCAACTGAGGAGGACCCTCAGTGGAAATAGGGGTGAGGAAAAGGAAACCTAAGAGTATAACCCAACGGGATTATGACCAATTTGCAATATCTTTATATATTAAAATTCTCAAGAATTGGGAAAAACAGTACCATGTTTTCAGACCTGGCACTGGAAATGTTTTATAAATTTAACTGAACTCTTTCTGGTCTGTTGTTACTGAAGTACAAGTTGAAGCAAAAGTTTGTTTGTGAAAAATCTTGAGAACTAATTTAAACTAGAAGCAAGTCTCTGCATTGTTGTTATTTCTATAGATGTCAACAGTTAGAAATTTCAAACATGAAAATGTTTCCATTGACTCTGAACCTCACGTGCTTTGATTCAAGTTCAAATATGTACGTGTAACATGGTAGCACACTGTGGTTGTTTGAACCAGGTGTTCCCCATAATCATATGTATTCTGAATGCTTGCCCACTAGTGACAATTTGGGAGGTGGAGCCTTGCTAGAGGAGGCGCATTGCTAGGGACAGACCCTGAGGTCTGCTAGCCCCCAGCCTGCCTGCGTTAGCAGCTGGCTCACTCTTCTGCTGCTGTTTCCACCTGCTGTGGCAGAGGTGTTGCTCATGCCAGGGTTTCCTTGGCCACCATGGACTTTCCCCTTGAGACTGCAAACCAAGATAAACAATGTCCCTTTCAGAGGCTGCTTCTGGTCAGGTATTTGTGCCAGCAAGGAGAAGGTAACGCTGATGGTAAGACAAGTGAAAAGCAGGCTGCCTGGGAGGCACAGTGGTAAGGCTGAAGGACTCTAGATCAGAAAAAAAGTGGGCTTGTTCTTGGCTCTGTTCACAACCCACTTGTCCCCATTCCTGCTTCAGTTACCCCATCTAAAAAATAATAGAGTTGAATTAAATCATTATTAAGGGCACTTCTTTCTCTAAATATCTAAAATTCTTTTTGCTGCGGCTTAAAAGATTTGATGAATAGAGTGCAGATGAAGGTCACAGGTTTCAAGAAGCTGAGGGACTACAAAGCCAGGCTTAGGAATATCAGCAAAGAAAGGACACCAAAGTCTCCAAGAAAGTTGAGCAAGGATGGAATTGAAGGTCATTTCCCTGTCTGTAAACTGGATGATGAAGGCCATTTAAATTGGACTACATGATAATGGGGAAGAGCTACTCACCTGATGCACAGGAAAATACAATACCCACTACCAAAATCTTTAAAGCTTTTTATAGAAATTATTTATCATAATAGCCAACTTGTAGGACAAGAAATACAGTAGAAATTTCTATATTTAAACATAAACAGCAGAGCTTGGGATATGGCTCAATGGTAAAACATTTGCCTAGCATGTGCAAGGCCCTAGGTTCAATGCCCAGCACCACAAACAATAATTCATAATCATCACCTTCACCTATCCCACTCAGAAAAGATTAGCTCTTTTATGTTCACCTATAGAAGATAGTATATCTGACTTCTCTCAGAACCAGGTAGACTCACCATTACACAGTCAGAAAGAAAACTTTACAAAGGCTACGGTAACATTTGAAATACATCCAAATTACATTAATAATAAAAACAACAATAGTAATATTCAAAATCCAATTTGGAATTCATGAACACTTTAATTTTACCAGCAATAGCATGGACTGTCAGAGAGACTGGTAACCTGCCCACTGATTCTGAGCCCAGTAAGATGTTATGTAAACCAAATTTCCCAAGGAACTAGTAAGAAACTTCCTAAAACACACATATATTATATGTTCAAAAGTGATGCATGTGATAAATAAAACTGAAACTCCCCATGCTAGAAAGCTCATGAAAATGATTAGCGTATGGTTCTAGAATGGAAAACCTGATGGAGAGACTAGAGAAATGTAGCCCCGGTCACTCTATAGCATCTGAAAAGTCACTGGATGTAGCTTTGCAATTAGGAGATTTGCTCCTATGCAGGAACAAGAAAGGGTTTCATTTGCCATTTGCCTAGTGACAATAGGGAGAATAGGACACACACGCACACACACAAGAGAAGAGATGGGGGAAGACAGACAGAGAGAGAGAGAGAGAGAGAGAGAGAGAGCAGATCCCAATGCCCTCAGGCCCTAATTGAACAAACACACTGGCAAAACCATCACGTATCAAAGGAAGAGACATTTGCCCTGGAGATGTTTCCTAGGACACTCAGCCGCCTTTTATCTCCCCAATACACCATTTGTAAAATTACAGAATTCATGAAATTCCTAACTCTAGGCAATTCCAAAAAAAAAAAAAAAAAAAAAAAAACATGAGAAGGTAGAAACTTCCTGATGGCTGCTTTCCACAGATTTCAGTGTCTAGGGTTACCAGGTAGCAGATTGGAGGCTAAGAGAAAGATTCAAAACAAGTCCCTCCCTGACCTGCTCCTTGACCGGCAGTGGACTTGAGGGGATTTGCACTGGGGATGCCATATCTGTTCTGACACTTTAATCAAGAAACTAACTTCTCTATTTCCTAAACCATTGCAGTAACATTTTCACCAGAACCTGAGACCCTAATCTCAGTCTCCTCTAGTCCATCCCTTCAAAGCGTGACCTTTGAAAAGACAATCTGAGCATGTCACACCCTTTAATAAAGAGTTTCAGTAAATCAGAGCTGTCTGCAGGATGAAGGCCACACCCCTAAAAGAGGATCCTAAAGTTCTACATCCTTCAGCCCCATTCTGTGTTTCAACCTCAACCCTGCAATTCAGCCTCCCCGAGTTAACTTCAGGACAGTCCCGTCAGTGACAAATTCGGTCATTTCTCCATGCCTCTATTCAAGCCAGGATTGAAAACATGCTTGAAATGTCCTTTTCCTTTGTCCATTACACAAACTCTTCAAATTCTTCACAGAGCTCTAGCTTAAATGCCACCTGGTCTAGATGTCACCACCCTAACCTCCTGCCCAGTTACTTTTCTAGCCCTGTACTGACCTTTTCCTAGCATTGTCCTCAAAATAGTACAGCTACTTCTTTCCTTGTCTGTCACCCCAACTAGACTGTGATGCAAAGATCATGTCTTTCATACACTTGAACATCTCCAGTGTGGAGGATGTCAGGGAACACAGAATAAATGTTCATGCAGATTTATTGGAGGAATAGCACATGAAGCATTTCCGGAACCCCATAAGTATGTTGCAAACTATACTGAGATCTGCATTTCCAGAGTCTCTGTCTAAGTATGATAAAGGCCAGAGGAATAGATAGTAGAACTGGTAAAAATAAGCTCACCCTTTTCCTCCCAAACATTGGCCCCATAGACCGTTCTTAATTTCTCATAAAAATTTTACTGTATCACAATAAAATAGAATAAAGTAATGCAGTAAGATTTTTCTATGCTCACTCTATATGTATATGTGCAAGACACAATATATCTTTGTTTTAATATGATAAATGGTATGGTAGTTTTGTTTTGATTTTGCTTATTTGTTTATGCCCTTATTTAGCCATCTAAAAATAAGCAAGTCAATATTGGTCTTTGTACCAGTCAAGGTCTTAGCAGGAAACAGAATTTACCCCAGATGTTTCAAATAAAGAGGCTTTGATGAAAAGACTACTCACAGTGCTTAGAAGGTTTGGAGAATAAACAAGTGTAGTCAGATGACCCCAAAGGTCCAGGGAAGGAAACAATGCCACTGGAGTCTGGTGAGGGATGTAGCCATGGAGAAGGGGCCAGCCAGCAGAAGCCATAGCTTTAACGGGACATAACAGCCCCCAACATGCAGCACAAAAGCAAAGAATTTCACCTCTCACTTTTCAGTCTCCTGCCAAGGATCCTCACTGGACAAAACCAACTGGAGGCCACCAACCAAGAGAGTCCCATTCGTTTGGCCCAGAAAAGTCAGCTTCTTAGGCACAAAGCAGGTCAGGGACACAAAGTAGATTGAGAGAGGGAAGAATGAATGAATTAGTAGTAGAAATCATTTCCCTCCCAACCCAGCTTCCAGCTGATTTATGAAAACTAAATCTTTAGATCCAATAGCCTGAGCTAGGGTAAACATAACACTGAACTTCAGATTAATTCCTTATATTAATTATTTTTCTCACTGCTAGGATAAAATATCTGGGGAAAAAAAGCAGCTTACTAGAGGAAAGGTTTATTTTGGCTCACAGTTTGAGAATACCTGGTACCATCCATCTATCATGACAGCAAAAGCACAAGGTATCTGATGGCTCACTTTCCTCGTTTTATTTATTTCAGGACACCAATCTATGGCACAGCACCATCCACAATCATAGTGGGTCTTCCCACCCCAGTCAACACCCCCCCCCAGAAACAAGCTCATAGACACACCTAATACTTTGTTTCCTAAGTGATTCTAAATCTCATGGAGTTGACAAGTGACATAACTATCACTTCATGTCCAGAAGATTGCATTTCAAAGCCCTCCTCCCTATCTTCTGGGTCTTACATTCTTTATGCTCCCCCTTCACAATGTTTCCTTAAGGCTTGGCGAGTGAGACAGAAATGTCTCATTTCGTATTGAGCACTCAATGGTCATTTTTTCTTAGTACTTTGATAAGTTCTGAGACTCCCTAATAGTCTCTGCCAACTTCGGAAAGAAGCTTCTCTTGCCAAATGTGAAAGCAACGCTAATCTGTGGGCATAAGCGTAAATATTTAGTGGTCAATTTGATGGACACAATATATCCATTTAGGCAAAGAACAATATAGCTTCCCCTCTATGACCTCTTATGATCTTTCCAAGCCATAGGCTTTTAATTCAGCTTTCAGTGTCAGGCATGAATGAATTCCTCCTCTGGAGCTGGTCTCAAATCCAAGCAAAAGTCAGTTGGTTACTCTGATAACAGTCATGCCATTATTGCACCAGTAAACACATCTTGCCTGCCTGGCTGGTCCATTGTATAGTTCACAGGATCCACTTCTGGCTAAAACTATTGATGACTTTTATCTCCCAGCAGCCTGCATAGCACTTTCTAGCACTATGACTGATGGCTAGCAGGGAGAAAGCTTCCAGCTCAGCTCCCAGCAACTGTCATTACCTGCACAAGACCTACATAATGTTGGACCCATCAACATTTAGTCATGGATAATGGAGAAGGGAAGTTTTCTTTTTTAATATTTTTATTTATTTGAAGGAGAGAAAGAAGAAGATAAACAGACAGAATGGGCACACCAGGGCCTCTAACTACTTCAAAAAAACTCCAGATGCATGTGCCACTTTGTGCATCTAGCTTTATGTGGGTACTGGGGAATTGAACCTGGGTCATTAGACTTTGTAGGCAAGTGCCTTAATCATGGAGCAATCTCTCCAGCCCAAGGGAAAACAATTTTTTAAAGACTTCAAAACAGAAGAATGACCAAATGAAAAGCAAAGTGATTCAGTGGAAGAAGTCAAGGGAAGGGTGACAAAAAAAGGTCATGGGAGGGGATACTGATAAACAATATTTACATGTATGAAAACTATTAATAAAAAGTTTTAAAAATTAAAATAAATCTAATAGATTAATTTTTTTAACCTGTCCCTCCACATTAGTAGCTATCTAACCTTAATCAGGACCTATAACATCTCAGCACTACATGCTCTTCACTTATGAAGTAAGTCAGTTATGGTGAAAAAGCTAAAGGGCTTATAAGCTACAAAGTACTATATTCTAATTTAATTAATACACTATGCAGGCTCAATGCTAAGCCTTTAACAAATAGCAGTCTGGGCATTTCATCAACATGCTTTCCCCTTACACAGTGAGCCATATCCTTCTTTCAGGAAGAACAAAAAAATGTGTGAAGGATGACTGTTAACTCATCTTTACTCTCAATGTTATCACAGGCATATATTTCATTCATTCTAAAGCAAGAAAGTTATGCTAACCTTTCCACTCCATGCTAAGAGAAGTTACAATATCTTGCTACTATTAGAATACAACTTAGTTAAAATACAACTAAAAATTTACCGTATTTTTGTGTATTTTACTGCTCAAGGAAAATAAGAACCAGGGGCAGACCGTAGACATTGACTATTGTTATTTTTGCTAGTACTTTGTATTGTCAGCCAAAATTGAGTCCCTGCAATAGCCTAAGGCTAAATAGAACCTTCTCCTGGGAAAACAACACATTTTATGGCATTTCATCAGCTTGTTTTTCTAAACACCCCCAAAAAAGTAGTCATCATGGACACTGTCACTGCTTCCATCAACAACTGATAATCAGTGTGGCCCACTGTCACCCTTACTTTGCCAATCAGCTAACCATGACCACCTACTGATTTGGGCCAATGGAAGTATAGAAGAGTTGTTTGCTCCAAGCCTATTCCAACCACCCTTCCTTGTGCCTGGAGCCTTGATAAAACATGGTCAGAAATATTCACAGATAAAGAATTTCCCAGTGGTGCCTTTAGAGACCACAGGTGGAGGTCATTTACATTCAGTTATTCATTGTTCTAGAGATATACAAACCTCAAGCAACAATTGGGTAGCAGAATGATGGTGGGCATTGAGGTCATAAAGAAAGCAATCGTGGCTCCCCCATTTACAGGGTGTGTGTAAGTCACATTATGTGGCTGAGCCTCAACAAAGCAGGAAAACTATGTCTATCTTACAAGATGGTTGCAGAAATCACTCAAAGTATATATACAGTACTCCTGATGTGGTGCTTAACATATAGCAGGCATTCACCAGGTAAGTATAATAATGATCATGCAGGATAGTCTACAGTTTCCCAGACCAGAAGAGGTGATTGTGGATGAAGACATCTGAAATGGATGAATGTTAGACTTGGTTTTCTCTTCAGATAAGAATCAATGTCAATCGATGCTCCTCCACTGGATTAGCTAGGTACAGTTTGTCTTCCTAGCATGCGCCACTCTTTCTGGGGGTAACACTTGGCTTTTTTTTGTTTTTTTTGTTTTTGTTTATTTTTATTTTTTGGTTTTTCAAGGTAGGGTCTCACTCTGGTCCAGGCTGACCTGGAATTAGCTATGTAGTCTCAGGGTGGCCTCGAACTCATGGCAATCCTCCTACCTCTGCCTCCCGAGTGCTGGGATTAAAGGCGTGCACCACCACGCCTGGCACACTTGGCTTTTTAATGAGGAAGACATTTATCCTTCTAGCTCTGTCAAGCTCTAGCATGACTGACCAGCCATACATTTACACATGACTTCAGGGACCATGTGATCCAGACAGACTAATCAGAGTCCTTCTCCAGGATTTTCCCCAGGTGTCAATGCTGAGCATACAAGGCTAAAGTCTCTTAGGGAAAACACATCTTAGCAAAAGAAACTGATATGTGGGTGAAGCAGAAGTACAGAGAGAAAGAAGCCTGGTGGAAAGAGAATCCCTGACTTCAGGAGTCCCCGAGGTCAGCTGCCACCCCAGCTGTTTCCTTTCTGCCTATGCCAGACAAATTGGTTTCCCTCCTGCCTGGCCATGTTGAATAACAGAATGAGCACTTATCTAAATAATGGACAACACAAATTAAAGACCACACTTTCACACATCTCTGTGATGTACAGAAAGGTCTTTGAGCAAAGGTCTTGGTGGTGGGGCATGAAAGGCAGCATTTCTTCCTACTTTTAGTCAGTCCTTCAACAACCATTATAAGCTATGCTATGTACCACATGGGAATCCAGTCAACATTGCCCTTATCCTCATAGTTTAGAGGTTAATGTGAGAATTTAAAAACAAACATAAATTAATAAAAATAATTAATTAACATAGGGACATGTAGCACACAGCACAAAAAGGTGTCTTTAAGGTCTTCACAGAAGTTAAGCTAAGACTTGAGCAGTTTTCCAAAACAGTCCTTTGTCAAACTCTGTCAGCAAAGATAAGTTTTGTAGTTGTGTGTATATGTGTGTATGTTTCTTATTTCTAATCTCTCTTGCAAACTGATCTCATTACATGTAACTTGACTCATATGCAGCAGTTTGCACCACCTGTCCCTCACTGCACAAGCTCCACAGTTTCTGAACTGCTATTGAATGTTACAGCACTATCTCATTGATACAAAAGTTTGGAAATGCTTACTTCCTGTGTCAGTACTTCTCTTGTCACGAAGTGATACCCAACCATGCCTGGCCCAGTGGTGGCATGTTACTACAGGGCAATCTGGGACAGAGCATTTCAGGAGGCCTCACCAAAGCTGGGAAGAGTACAATGATGAGGAAAATAAAGTTCCTGTTGGGAGGTAAAGCACAAAATAAGCAGTGGGCAACATTATGCTGACAGGCACCGAAAGGAGAACAAGATTTTTCCTTTCCTGTGTTGGTGGTACTACATTCTTGAGGAAAGAGGCAGAAACCGGAAGTGGGCATAGTCAGCAGTTCAAAAAAAAAAAAAAAAACAGTGGGCGCAATATCTCTATGATCTGCCCAGCCCTGGCTCTAGCTTTACAGGCAACACATTTTAAGTGCTCTTACGTGCCATGCTCTTTCTAGCTGAGATTCCAGGCAGGCAATACAAAGGTCTGACGGGAATTTTATAGGTTGGTATAGTTCATTCAGCATCTCTAATTGCAGAGATGGGTACATCCATCAGGCTTGGTGGGCTGGACTTGCTCACATGGTCTGCATTGCTAGATCAGCTAGGGCTGCCTGGTCCAGGAGGGCCTCATTCACATGGCTAGTGGATAGGCCATTTTTAGCAACCAACTGGTTGGTTGCTGACCTTGGTAGCAGAGGTGACTCAGTATCCAATAAGCAGGCTGGATCTCTGCCACAGGACAGCAGCAAGTATCTGGGAAAGTGAAGGCATGCAAGTCTCTTGAGCCCCGGGCAGAGCTTGTACACTGCCACCTCATTCAACATGCCAAACCAAGCCACAAGATCATCAGATTCCTGGGGCAGAGAAAAGACTCTGGCCCTTCACACATGCAGTTATAGTGTCGCATTGCTAAGGGACAGGATATGGGGAGAGGATTGGGGCCATTTTTACAATCCATCTGGCGTCTACTCCATCCCTTGGGAATTTTTTCTCAATGTGCCAATGTGCTAAGTGTTGAGTGTCAGAATCCACAAAATCCAGTCCCTAAACCATAGAAAATTCCTCAAGCTATATGCTACTCTCTACTGCTTTTCTAGAAAGGACCCACATTTATTTAAAATGCCAACTAATATTAAATTGAACTTCTGTTTTTGCAGGGTGGAGGACAGACTTAGCCAAGAGGATCAGAGGAATGTGTACTCTTTATCACATTTCAGCAAAGCAACATGGGGATGGGGAAATAGCTCAGTTAGTAAGGGTTTAACTACACAAGCATGAGGACCTGAGATCAGAGCCCAGTACCCACATGAAGACTGGATATGCCGCATGTGCTTATAATCCTAGCACTGGGAAGGCAGATACAGGAGGAGCCAGGTTTGCTGGCTAGCTACCCCACCCAAGTAATGAGCTTCTGGTTCAATGAATGAGAAAACCTGTCTCAAAATATAAGGTGGAGGGGAAGTGAGGAAAACACCTGTCACTGACCTCTGACCTCCAAATGCACATGCTTACATGTATAAATACACCCATACATACATACATACACACACACATCCCCACACAGAAACATGCATGCATGCACACCACATACTCAAAACAAATCAAGAATGTAGGAATGATAGAATATAAAATTTAATTTTTCTCATTTACATATCCATTCAATAGATGTTGGCTTGATATCTACTACATTCATGCTATACCTAGGGTATTTGGGGTATAAAAAGGTAATTTAGACCTGCAATGTGTCCTTAAGGAACTATGACTCCATTGTAAACATTAGAGTGTTTTGTGCCCCAGTTGCCCTAAAAACTACAGCTGCTTCCTTCTTTCTCTTCTCCAATAGCCCATGGGGTTCCTCAAAATTGTGGATCTCATTTTATCTGCGTTTAACACATATTAAGTGCTCAGTGACTGTTTGTGGAAATACAATTAAGTAGCATCTGGAACAAAAGAAAACTACAAACATTTAATATAAAATCTACTCCTCACAGACAGAATGGTTTGATTTCCCATCACCCTACACTTAATGGCACAAGAACACGGGGAAAGGGCTTAATGAATTTATAAGTCAATAACAAGGGCATTTTTATTCTCCACCACCACCCCCCTGCCCTTGCAGGCACTAGTGGGAAAGTGGAAGAAGATAAACAGTACACTCCAGCCCCTTTCAAGCTGGGCTATCAGCTAAGGATCTTCTAAATCAATTCACCACCAGAAATGAAGCAGGTGCTCCTCAGAATGCCTCACAAAGAAGTGCAGAGAAAGGCTCTGGGGGTAGACACAGGAGACCTTTCTATCCTGGACATGGAAACTGCGCAAAGCAATGAGCCTTGTACCTGTGACGTCAGAAGCCATGGGTAACTTCTCCACCATCTCAACACAGAGCATTTGAAGAGGATGGAAATGCCCTCTCCAGGACCCATGGGAGAGTTTTCAGTCCAGGCGTGAAAGTCCCCCTTCCCAGCTCCTCTTCCCTGACGCCGGGTCTTGTGGGTCATGATGGCCAGCAAAGAAACAAGAAGCATCAGGGAAAAGCAGCCACTTCAGCCTGTGCCAACAGTGCAGCCAGCTACAGAGGCGGCCTCACACACACTGAATTTAAACATTGAAGATGTCTAATGATGGAGCTTGACATCAGCCCCACCTCACTGGGTCTGGTATATAAGGAGGTTCAGTGTACCTGTTGAGCTGCTTGGGGCCAAGAGATGATTGTGCACATGCACCATGGGTTCTTAAGAACTGATGTGCTGGGGCTGAGGAGATGGGTTGGCAGTTAAAGGTGCATGCTTGTAAGCCTGGTGATCAGAGTCCCATCCATGGAACTCACATAAAGCCAGATGTGGGGCTGGAGAGATGGCTTAGCGGTTAAGGCGCTTGTCTGCAAAGCCAAAGGATCCCAGTTTGATTCTCCAGGACCCATGTAAGCCAGATGCACAAGGGGGCACATGCATCTGCAGTTCATTTGCAATGGCTGGAAGCCCTGGCATACCCATTCTCTCTCTCTCCCTCTCCCTCTCTCTCTCTCTCTCCCAAATAAAAAAAATTAAAAATATATTTTTTAAAAGCCAGATGTTGAAGCCAGGCATGGTGGTGAATGCCTTTAATCCCAGCACTTGGGAGGCAGAGGTAGGAGGATCGCCATGAGTTTGAGGCCACTCTGAGACTACACAGTGATTTCCAGGTCAGCCTGAGCTAGAGTGAGACCCTACCTCAGGAAGAAAAAAAAAATCCAGATATGACCTCAATGCACCTACAGCAATAGGAGGTGAAGCCAATAAAAGTCCAAAAGCTCACAGGCCAGACAGAATGGGGTTCACAGCAAGACAACAATGAGAGACCCTGTCTCAAAGAAGGTGGCAGAAGAGAACGAACATCTTTTGGTTGTTCTCTGACCTCCACTTGCCCACTGCGGCATGAGCACATACACACACACACACACACACACACACACACACACACACACACAACTTATGTTCCAACTAATCTCATTTTTTAATGGCCGTTTTAAAAAACAAAGACTATTTTTAAAGCTGTTTTAGTATCATAGTAAAAGTAAACAACTAAAATAGCCATCTTAAAAATTGTTACTTGGGGTCAATCAATATGTGCTAAGTTTCTGTCAGGGGCCATGTGCTGGATAGAAATACTGCACAGAACCCTGCATTGTCTCAAGGCCAACATGCTCTCAGTTGGCAAGAGGGAATAAAAACAGATGATGCAAGATAGGGGATTATCACTGGGTCAAAAGGAAATAGAGGTCAGAGAACATAGAAGAGGCTCTTGATGCATGTAGGGGACCCAGAAAGTCATCTGGGATGTACTGTGATAGAGTTTCTCTACTGAGTAAGAGAAAAGGACACTCCTGTCCAGGAAGTGTTGATGTCCTTGTTGTCTCCTGCCCAAGGCCAAGGCCAAAGAAGCCTTAGAAAACAGTCGTGCAGTTGCTTTCTCTACATCCAAGAAGCCTCCATGTGCATCTCTGGCCTACTTCTTCATTTTCTCCCCTTTTCTCCTATTTTTACAGTGAAGGCAGCTGCCCTGTCAGCCCCTTCAGATGAGTGATTCATCCAATGGTTTCCAAACTTTGATTTCATTTTCTGCCCCAGATGCTGCCTCTCTTGTCACACCTCTGCCCTACTCACCAGTGCAGTCAGATGGATCACTTCCAGGACCTCACACCACAGTCTAGGAACTCCTAGCTGAGTAGGGAACATGGGAGGTAGAACCACTACCCAGGCAGTGAGGTATATAGGCAATCGGAAAGTCCCCTGTCAAGAGTATTCTCTAGCACTCACAAATCAGGTAGAATCAAGTGTCTGAGTGTCATGGGCTCCAAGCCGAGACAATTCTAAGTCCCATGGGATACTCCAGGGGAAAAAACAGGCTCTTGCGGCTCAAGAAATCATATTTAGCCATAGGTCTTTCCTCCTTCCTTATTCCCTCTCCATCCATGGGGAGGGTGCCTGACTGGATCCTCTGAATTTGGATGCCACCAAGAGACTTAAAATACAAGAAGCTGAGAATGCTCCTTTCCCCTGTGGTTCTAGAAAACTCTCTAATTAATGCCTTGCCAGACCTCCATTTGTCACTCTAGTGGGTTTCACTGAGGTACACAATGGTATTGGCACCCTAGCCCAGGAACAAGGGACACAGGATCCAACTAAGAAATGAAGCTTCCAGGGGAAGGTGCTGCAGAGGGATGTTACAGCACCCTTCCCCGGTCTTGTGAATTTTAAAGTCAGGGCAAAGAGAATTCTGAGAGCCTGCCAAGAGTTACTCATTCATTAGTCCATGTGTGCATCCATTCTTTTATCCATCTACTCATTTGTAGGATACAAGCTCTGAAGGTAGGTTTTCCTGTATGGAACACTGACCCCACCACTTACTATATGTGTCCCTTTCTGTAAAGTAGGAAATAATAGTAGCAACTACTTTATGGATTTACTTTGTGGAAGAAACAATTGCTGAGTAAAACATCTGGCATGAACTAAGCATGTTTGTATGCCACCTGCTAATATGATGAAGATGCCGCTGGTGACGATGGTGGTGGTGGTGATGGTGTTAAACCTACACAGAGGTGGAGAGTGAAGATGCATAAACCAAACTGCTGCATATGGAGTGCAGACAGACAATCCTTCCTGTCAAAGCCAACCCTGAGTAATTCAGGCTAGGGCTGCTACCGCTGTGACTGGGCTGTTTTAAGTTCTGTGGAGTTTTCAAAGTGAAGAAGATAAGCGGCCACCTCTCAGGCACTTTCCAGTTTACACGGGTCAGCTGCCCACTTGCAATTAAACCTTGAAGGGATTTCAGGAGGCCTTAGCATTCAGCAGCTTTTGTTTTAACCATCCTTTCCCTGACTTGTCTCCTCAGTCACCTGTCAATGTGTCACTTCCCTTCCACCTTCCTTCTAATGCGTTTGCTAAAAAACAATTTCCAGATTCTGCTTGTTACCAAGAGAGACAATGAGAAAGTGAAAAGAGAGCTGGAAAATGCTCTTTGAAGAGTCAAAGATTCTAGCATTTCTGTTTCTTGAGGCTCTGGCTTTGACTGACATTGGGCCTGTTTATAAATCTTTAACAGGACCCAGTGATCCTTTTCCAAAATCTAAAACTACAGACAAGAGTCGGCTTTGAATTGATAACAGCGGATTTGTTTGGGTTGCACAATTCTCTGGATCACTAACAGCAATCTGTTGAGGATTGGTGGTAGAAGGGGGGGCGACATGGGAGGGAGGACACAAGAGAGCAGGGGCATTCAGGACCCTCACAGCCACCACTGCTTCCCATCGGAGATTGCTCCTTCTCTCACCATGTTCTGAAGCCACCAAAGGACCCTCATCTTTTACTCTCTGCCCAAGCCTGCTCATGCCAAGTGACATTCACACTGACAGAATTAAGGAAAGGCAGGCAATAGGGAGAAAGCTAAATTTAAAATACCCGAGGAGCAAGTTTCAACAATTCTGCTCAAAACGATCAGAACGTAAAGATGTACATGGGGGGGGGGGGAGAATTGCAGAAAAAAATTTATATTGATGTTCTAAACATGTAAACATTTGGGGTGAACCTTTCTGTCACTCCAGAGCCCACTGGTGATCTCTGATACTAAATTATTAAAGAAACAAAAAGTGAAGATGACCCCAGCCCTTCACAATGCCCGATGACAATGAGCTGTGTCTGTAAGAAACTGCATCCTCAGCAGATGGGGCAGTGACACAGTGGGTAAAGTGCTCACCATGCAAGTATGCCAATCCAAGTTCAATCTCCAGCACCCACATAAATGCTGGGCACTGTGACCTGAAGCATGCCGGTAATCGCAGGTGCTGGGATACACGCTGGTTCACTATACTCACTGAATCAGGCCTTAGTGAGAGACTATCTCACAAACTAAAGTTGAAAGCAATTGAAGAAGGCACCCAGTGTTAATCTGCAGTCTGCACATACACGTGTACCTATGTATACTTGCATCTGCACACACACACACATGTTCATAAGCATATCCACACTCACCCACATCACACACATGCACACTCCCTCCCAAAACAAAGCTGCATCCTCGGGCTTTGCACCTGGTGCCTTCTGAGACTCTGCACCACGTACCTTTTTCAGCAAGGTCTTTGTACCTTGAAGATGACAGGCTCTACTCTCACAAGGACACAGTCATCCCAGCAGTCGCCCTGGTCCCTCCAATCAGCTGGTCCCCAGATCTGCTCCCTTTCTTTGCTGACAAGAAACTACATGGATATTTCCACTCGGCTACACTTGGGGCATGGTGTCTGGTACATGAATATGCTCCTAGAAATGCCAGCTAGACAAATTAGCTAGCAGGCCTGGGGCCGGGGGGCAGAGGCCAGGGCCACCTGTGCAGGCAACCTGTGATTTGGCAGGTTCTTGACACATCGGAGCAAGGGAACAATGACTCAAGGGGCAGCCCCACATGCCCTATCTGCCCTGTCAGCCCGCAGCCTGGACAAGGCCTCTGCTCCCACCAGCTTCAGCAGAGCTAACAGAATTGTAGGCACCTTCACTACTGCTGAGAGTAATTGAGCAATAGCCTCCCAGCAGGCTGAGTCGCAATGTGTTCCTTGCGAAATTATATACTTTTAACCTCTAAAACAATATAATTTGAGGGTGAATGTATTTTTCCTCAATGGTTACAGGGCCTCTTATTTCCTCTAAAAATCTAAGGTGGGAGGTTATTTTGCTGCCCCTGCATATATATTTAAAGAGACATTTACAATGGATTCACCTCCAAATGTAAGTTTTGGTGGAGAGGGATTGAGACTGCCTCCAAAAGTAGTATTTCTGCACAGGATTTCATTTGCAATTAACCCAGTTTTGTAACCATAGTATATCTGTCATCCTATTTCTCTTAATGAAAACAAGATTCTCCCATGCCCTCAGACTAGAAAAGGTACATTCATCTTTGACTTTCCACTCTTTTGCTCCTCACATCTTCTCATTCAATTATTCCCTCACTCAGTTGATAAACCACGTAGCCTGACCTACTTTGCAGGGGAACGGCAACAAGTCCATTCCCATGTGAATAGGATATTTCTACCTTAAGCAAGTGTCTTCCACGCTCCACGTGACATGACTGTTGGGCTGAATGAATCTTCCTGGGTTCCTGCAGTATTTCCACACCTGCATCACTGCACAAATATCCAGCATCCTCTTCTTTCAGTGCTCCCCCTGCCGGGTCACTTCTCTGCTCAAACATCTTTAGCACCTTTTAATCTGCCACAGTATTCAGAGAGCCAGTATTCTCTTTATCACCTTCAAGTTTATCCCACAAGCAAGCTCCACCCTGCCTATCCTGCTGCATATTTGATGCTCCGAGCTTTCATCACCATTCTAACCAGACCAACACCTTTGGGGAATGACAAACACTCCAATCCCATCCATACCTCAGACCTCGGTGCCTTGGCTCACACGATTGCCATTGCTTAAAATTTTCTTCCATCGCCTCCCTTTCTGACTCTCTTGCAACCACCCTCCAATGTTCACCACTTCTTTGGAGACCGCCTTGATCATGCCACCCTCCTCAGTTTCCAGCTGCACACAGGGTGCACTTCTCATAGTCTGACATTGCTTTAATGTTTTTTTTTATCATTCCTTATTGTTTTCTTTTTAATATATTATTTATTTATTGGAGAGATAGAAAGAGAATGGGCATGCCAGGGCCTCCATCCACTGTTGATGAACTCCAGATGCATGTGCCACCTGGCTTACATGGGAACTGGAGAATCAAACCTGGGCCCTTAGGCTTCACAGGCAAGCACTTAACTGCTAACCCATCTCTCCAGCCCTCCTGTTTTGTTTTGTCTTTTTTTAAATTTTTTTATTGACAATACATACAAAAACCACATAACATTTCCCTCCCCTCCCCCCATTCTCCTTTAGAACTCCAATCTCCATCTCTCCCTCCCTCTCTCCATTAGTCTCTCTTTTAATTTGATGTCATCATCTTTTTCTTCTATTATGAGGGTCTTGCAAAGGTATTGCTAGGTACTGCAAGGTCATGTATATCAAGGCCAATTTCTGTCTGGACAGTTGCTTTGTAAGGAGTTATACCCTTCCTTGGGCTCTTCCATTCTATCCGACCCCTCTTCTGCAATGGGCCCTGAGCCTTGGAGGGTGTGACAGAGGTGTTTCAGTGCTGGGCACTCCTCCACCCCTTCTTCTCAGCACTATGTTGCCTTTTGGGTCATCCCAGTGGTCATCGCCATCTGAAAAAAGAAGCTTCTCTAACCAGAAGTGGGTGTAGCATTAATATGTGAATATGAACATTAAGTGTAGTGCTTTCAGGGCCACTTGGTGGAAATAATAGAATTTGGCTGTCACAATTTATCTGTATTATTTTGAGACAAATTCTGAAACCAGATTAGCAAATAGGTAACTTATGAAGAGTTGGGGAAAATTTAAAAGTCACTGTGGTGCTAACCTGAATTCAAAAAAAAAAAAAAAAAGTCACACTAGACTAGTTTTGTGTTCAGAGACTTTAGCGTTTTAGAGAGTTAGTGAAGAAAAATAGAATGAATGCAATGCTCTGCATTTCACAAAGAATTTAACAAAATTGCTCCCTGCAACTAACTTAAGAGGAACTTTCTAGATCTTCAAATGACTACATCTGAAAAAGGCCAATCATGACACTATTATCAATTCATGAGAAGAGTCTCAGTGGTATGCTCACTGATCCAACCCCAAAATATTTTTGGCAATGAGAGGATGGTTATGTAGTCATTCTGGGGGAAAAATAGATAGCATGGAGAAAAAATAATAGTAATAATGAGAAAGTAACATTATGAAATTTCCTAAACTGGCTAGAAAAATAGGCAAAGCTAGCAACAGAGCATCCCACAAAGACAAAAGGTGCAGCCCTACACAAAACTGTAAACTTATTTAAAACCTCGTGAAATTGTTTTCTGGCTTTTTTTATCACCCAAGTGTACTGTTCTCAAAGGTAGACTTTGTAAATAACAACAGCAGTGTCACAGTCTTAAAAGGCTGGACATGCTTGAGACACATTCATCCAACATGAAGGTTTTCTGATTAAAAGATAGTTTCTTATTGTCATAATATATAAAATATTCAATATACAAAAGAGGACTGAACTTCATGGTTCTATACATTTCTACCTTGAACTCCAACAAATTATAAATCTATTAACATGAACATCATGGTACAGTGGTGAAAAGTATATAGATTTTTGGAGTCACATAAGCATAAGTTCCAATGACAGCTCTTCCACTTAATAAGTGAATAACTTCTATTTCCTTGTGCACAAACTAGAAATTGTGCAAGATGTGAGAGTTTTTTTGAGCAGATACTCCATGCATCTGACCTAATCCAATGCCTAGAATAGAGTGGGTGTTAATTATACATCCTTCTCTAGATGTTACTCAGCTAACAGAATGTTAAGAATATAATAGGATCTCAGAAGAAATTATTTAGCTTTTTGATTTGGAAGGCTATCCCAAAGAGACTATCAGCTCACTACAAAAGCTTTGGCACTGGAAGAAGAACAAATGAGGGCATTCTAGGCAGAGGAATGGCAGGAGTAAATCACGGGGTGAGAATGAATGAGGCATGGCCTATGCTGAGAATAGTGAAGGTTCTGAACATCCCAGGAATGGATGATTGGAACAGGCCCTATGGTGTAGAGCTTATAGAACTTATTGTAAGAAATGGTTATCTTGTGATCCTAACTTGATAGCCCAGTCCATAATTCCTCTCTTTGGCATATATTAAAAGCATTAAACCATGATTGGGATTGACATACTTTTCTGTTTGACAAGTAGAGGTCACAAGAGATACCTCTTCTAGCAGCAACCAAGTTTTTTTATTCCCCCTTTTCCGTTTTTCTTTCAAAAGTCAAGCCTTGGGCTGAAGAGATGGCTCAGCAGTTAAAGGAACTTGCTTGAAAAGCCTGATGACCCAAGTTTGATTCCCCAGCACCCATGTAAAGCAAGATGCACAAAGTGGTACACGCACCTGGAATTCTGGAATTCCTTCTGGTGCACCCATAAGTGTCCGTCTCTCTTTCAAAAAAAAAAAAAGTCAAGCCTTACTGATTTGAACCAGTACCCATGCAGCCTCTCTAGCTGGCAGAGACTTAAGGCCTATTTCACCAGTTCTATTCTTCCCTTTGTAATACTAACATATTTGACAGCAACATGAGTTGGTGGAAAACATCATGTTTCCAAGTGAAGTTCATCAGCAAGCCTCCAGTAGAGTCAGTCATTTTAGAGATTAAAGAAAGGATCATTTGGGCACATGAATATGAATATGATTTATAGATTATTTCCAGAGACATACAGTTGCTTAACTCTTAGACAGCTCCGAGAATACAGAAAAAAGTCACGCCAGAGATATGAAACCCCTAGAAAGGGAAAAATATTAAATCTTAAAGTGGCTGAAACAGCAATTAATATTCCAACCTTCTTGTGCAAAAGAAAGGAGAGTAAGATTTCAGAAATGTTGGATGGCCATGAATATGTGATTTCAGGCTTATTGATGGAAAATGCCTAATTATGTATTATAAGACTTAAACCCCTCAGGCACTAAGGGGCTATTTTTAAATCCTAAAAAAAAAAAAATCTTTAAGACTAAAAATCTTGTTTTTAATCAAGGTGTCAATAGTACATTCCTAAGTAAGTAAGATTATGGTGAAAAACCATATATAGTCAAGTTTCTTAGAGAATAGATTTTTACTTTTTAAAATTTATCAACAAATATTCAGCAACCATGGGGCTAGTAAGCCACAACTTTTCATCTACTTAACCATCCCCTCTTCCCACACCCACTCACTCTTATGTAAACACACAAGAAAAAAAAAAGCACATATTTCATTCCTGGAGAGATTTTACCATCTTTTAAGGTATAGAAAACCAACAGACAAAAGCTAACAAATGTCTTATGCATTCACCTATCTGGCCCTGACTGGAAATGTTTCTGTAGTTCCAGAAATACAGACTTTAAGTGAGTTAGAGAAGTCAAAAAAAGTTTCAGAAAGAAAGTGCAAAGGCTTCTGGGCCTTTGAAGTAAATGGCAAAGGAGTAAAGGTCTACAAAGAAATCAGGATACTGTGTGTTTAACCAAAGGATGGAGTTATTTAAATTAAACACAGAGATTGTTGAGCTCATCATGTACCCCACCACTGCTCTATACACTTTCTCAGAAATCCTCTTTTGCTTTGCATTGGTAGCCATGGACCCAGCACGTGTATCACCTCCCCATCTACAGAGGTCATACAGAAATACTGATACGATAAGTGAAAAAAGTTTTGTGGTAAAACAAGGGAAGCCAGCCATTATCGGAAATATTGAGGAAATCCTATAATACAAAAGTGGCCAGAATAAAATCAATGTAGAATAAGAGTGAGGAAAGTCACAGTCTAAAAGACAAACTCTCAAAACAGTATAAGGTGGGACAGAGCCTGTACAAAAGAGTCATAACATAAAGGTAGTAAGCTACAGAATTACAGTAGGAATAGTACTATTAGTCAGCCTCTTGCTGTGTCCCCAGTCTCACATAGCCTGTAGGTCTGATGTAAGCAATGTCTGCCCTCAGGATAAAGCATGACAGTGTGTCTCCAGGAACACTGGAGATATGACTGGAAAGGACCAGTCACTACTGTATAAGACTGTATATTAGGCTACTCTTAGACTGTGTAGAGAGGATGTAAGAAGATTTAGCATTTGAAAGTAAAAGTCAATAAAATGCCCTAAATCTAGAATAAAATTCTGTTTCTTTGGAGACTATAGGAGGGTCCCCAGCGTACATGCATGCCTCTTTGTTCATGGATACGATGGGAAAATCTGTTCAAGTACACATCTTTTAGGAGCCCTTCCCATCAAGGGAGAAGTCCAAAATTATATAAAATGCCATATAAGGGGGGGATAGATAGCTTAGTGGTTAAGGCATTTGCCTGAGAAGCCAAAGGACTCAGGTTAAATTCCTCAGGACTCACATAAGGCCAGATGTACAAGGTGGCACATGCATCGAGAGTTTGTTTGCAGTGGCTGGAGGCCCTGTTGTGCCCATTCTTTCTCTCTCTGTCTGCCTCTCTCTCTCTCTCAACTAAAAAAATTAATTAAAAGATTTTAAAAGAAGAAAATGTCATATAAGCTACTTACATAAATCAAATTACTCCTTCATTTATAATCAATATTACCAAACATTTGAGAAAATCATCTTTTTTTTGGAGAGAGACAGAGAGAGGGGAAGAGGAAGACAGATAGAGATGGGCGTGCCAGCAGGGGCGTGCCCCCTTGTGGTCAAGTGCAGCATTGCGCCTGTTGCAGACAGCTTCAGGTTCGCTGAGATGAACTTCCAGACCAGGCAGTTATGGAGGAAGGGATACTATTTATTGAAGCTTACAGATCCAGGGGAAGTTCCATAAAAGCAGGAAAAGCAGCCTGCTTTCAACAGGGCCAAGCAGAGAGAGAAAAAGCCAACCAGCCACCACAGCACACAGAGCAAAACTACCGCCAAAAGGTCACACAGCACACTTCAGGAACTCCTGCTAGGCACATTTGCATATCTTTACAATGGAATCTCAAACCATCACCACACCTTAAGACCAGCCCCCAGTGACATTGCCTCTATCAAGGTGATTGCAGATGCAAACTATAACTAGTAAAACACTGAATATATTGGGGGACATATATTCAAACTACCACAGCGCCCTTGCATCACTTTGCATCTGGCTAAACATGGGACCTGGAGATTGGAACCGCTGGAGATTGGAACTGGTGGTCTTAGGCTTAGGAGGTAGGGGCTTTAACCACTAAGCCATCTCTCCAGCCCGAGAAAATCAACTTTTATAAAAAGATGGACCTAATATGACACTAGAAGAGATAGAAATGATTCAGAATGATGAAAAAAAAAAAAACCTAAGATGTGTCTTCAGAGATATTTGAAGGGATGCTGAGCACACAAGAAAATAAACTGGTGAACAAAGGGATAACTATTGTGTCCATGAAACAGTACAGTAAAAAATTTCAGAAAATTAAAAATATTACTAGTATTATTAAAATAGGTGAATAGACAATGATATCAGCACATGATTGCAACAATTAAATAGGAAAAAATTCTCATGAAAAAGACACAGAAATTGTGAGATATTGGAAGTTAGGGGTAGGAGGTCAATGTATAGCTACTGTAAGTCCTAAGAATAGGGATTAGAGATGAAAACAATCAAAGAATAATGGGAAAAGGGTCCCCAAAGGAACATAAATTATTTATAATTAAAGGTACTTCCAAGTTAAAAGCAAAGTAATTTGAAACTACACACATATCCAAATCACTTTTGATGAAATTTCAAAATTGTACAAAATATTGGGAAGATAGGTTACTTGGAAAGTAACAAGATGAGAAAGCCAGCGTACTCTGACCAGCAAGAAGAAAACAGTTCAAAGTTATGAGAGAAATCTGGCAGTGGTGATTGGTACCTATAATCCCAGCACTTGGAAGGGTACACATCAACAGCTGGGTGTGGCCTTGAGCACCTTTAACTCTAGTCCCTCAGGGAAGAAGAGACCTGAGAACCACAGGAACCTACAAGCTCCACAATAAGTAAAGAGACTCTGCTTGAAGACAAGTCCAGGTGGAAGAGAACTGAAGCAAGACACATGAGGTTCTGCTTCTTAAGCAAGTGTATCCCACTGCAGGCAAGTTCATGGGAGCATGTATGGGAACATACATGCACATACACCACACAACACACACACACACATACCCACGCAATACAACACACCATATACACACACACACACACACCAACACATTACACCAAACAAAAAAGAAGTTTGAGGTAAATCTTTGAAATTTACAGTCTATATCTAGCCAAACTATCAATCAAGGATGAATTAAAAATAGACTCCTTTTGGATAATATATCATATAAAGATTTTAAACAGTTGCTTTTTTGTACTCCACACAATTTTTAAAAGTCCCTAGAAAAGGGATTCAGTAAAACAAAAGTGGAATATAAGAATAAAAGTGTGAGAAGATAGGAATAAAAATAACATCTGTGCATGACTTAAAAAGAAAATACCAAAGAAATCAAGAAGCCTTTGGCCTCTGTGGTATGGAATATTTACAGTGGCTTACAGATACATTTCTTCTCTGAATCCATTCACTTCACTAGGATAAGTTCTGTAAATACTGTTATTCTTTGACTAAAAATTGCAATTAAGAAAGACAAGTGAAATGAAACAGAGCATAAATATTTTAAAACTGCACAACATAAAAATGAATACAACAAAAAACAGGAACAATAGTATAATTGTGTAATATGTAAATTCTCAGGAGATAAAGAAAGACAGAGAGGTGAATATTACTGGAGGTAGCCAAATACCTCAAATTTCCATACCAGGATATAAAAATATATTTCAAAATGTTGATAAATAGAAATATAAAATTCCTATATTTAGAATTTTAATTCTAATCCCCAAAAATCTAGAGTCATAAACAAGAATTTCAGAAAACCAACACTGAATATCAATAAAACAGATAAGGTGGAATTTCACTTTTTATTTGAGTCATATGTAGTTTGAATGATTTTTGTTTTCCATGCAGGTTTCACTTTAGTTATTAAATTAATGCATAAATTTTTGGGTTTTTTTTTAAATGTGTGTACTTGTGTATGTATATATGTATGAATGTATGTATGTACGATGGGCATGTGAGTGCCTCAGTGCGATGTGGAGGCTGGAGTTCAACCTCAGGATATGGTTCTTGCCTTCCATCTTGCTCAAGTTAGGCCTCTCTTGGTTTTTTGCCATGGTGAATGCTAGGCTAGCTGGCACTCAAGCTTTACGATACTTCTGACCCTGCCTCCCATTGCTTTAGATGTGTGGGGATTACAAACTCTACCTATGTCTGGCTTTCCATGGGTTCCTGGGATCCAAATTCCGGTCGTTAGGCTTGTGCAGCAATGTTTTTAACCACTGAGCCATCTGAGCCCAGCCATATCAGTAAATGGTGCCCCAGCGTGGATTATTTGGAACATTCAGAATTTAATATGACAACTACAACTGAGAACTAAAACCATGGATCTGAGATACAAATCAAATATTGTAGACATATGAAATACTACTACAGTGTCACACCAAGAGCAAAAATGACTATGTCTTATTAATAAACAAGAAAAATCAAGCCACTCTTGTATTTATTTACTCTATTATCTGCCCAGTTATTCCCTCTCATTGTCTCACTTACATAATCCTTCATTCATTCAATGTGTTCTTGAAAAATATAAGACGAGCTCAAGGAGTCTAAAAATTTTAGGTGAGGGCAAAGCAGTACTTCATCCCACAATTCTCTGAAAGTCAGACTCATTCTGGGGACAGAGACGGCCAGGGGCCAAAGTATCACTCCAAGGAAGGAATGCATGCATACCTCATTTTACCTTTGAATGTTTCATGCTAGCCCCTTGACGTAGTGAAGACAGGAATACTAAGCCTTCCCCAAACCATATTCCAATTACAGCAGACAGTTCTTCCACTACAGGAAGCAAGACTGTGTTCAACCATAGAGAAGGTTCCATCACTCCCTGGAGTTCTTGTTGAAGCTGGATCTCCATCCTCTCAATGAATCAGAGAAGGAAAACCAACCATCCTACTTATCACAGGACTGCCCTGGTTTATAGCCAGGCAAGTCCAGCGCTCCAAATAGCCTATCACTCCTGGACAAACCAGGACATATGTACAGTCTCCTTAAGGTCAGTTCTCAGTTTTCAAGACTTCACAGGTTTGCTTCATTTGATGCACACCGTCAGTTTTCTGTGATCCAAGATAAAGACATCCTCAACAAGCCCCATACACAGGGAAAGTGACAAAGCCAGGATTCAATTCCAGATCTCTCCACTTTCATCTAGAACTACCTCTAATAATCCCATGGTGGTTTGATTTAAATGTTCCTCATAGGCTCTTGTGTTTTGAAAACTCGGTCCCCAGCTGATGGCAATGGGAAAGTTTGGGGGCCTTTGGGAGGGGGAGCCTTTTTGAAAGAGGTTTGTCACTGGGTGGGTAGGCTTTGGGATAAGACTGCCCAGCTCCAAGCCCAGTTCGTGGACTATTTCCATGTGATGTGACAAGATAGGACACTAGGGCTTCCTACTCATACAATGCGTTTTCCTGCCATGATGAAAATTCTCCTCAAAAATTATAAGCCAAAATAAACCCTTTCCTTCCAAAAGCTGCTTCTGGTTGAGTATTTTGTCCCAGGAATGAGAGAGCAACTGCTACAAACGCCATCTGTACATCCTGTTTCTTGGTATAGATGAGCATATAAACAAAGTGTGGCTCAGGCATATTGAGAAATCCCAATTCTTTGCATACAGAGGTGACAAAAGAGGAGAAAGGAGACGTTGGGCTTATTACCATGAGCCCAGAAATCAAGGTGCAAGAGAAATGTAATGCTATATCTCCATGGAGAATTTAAGATCCACAAAATTGCTCACAGGTTCTGATGAAATTCCATTTACTCTTGATCTTAGCCAAAAGGCTGAGAAGAAATTTAAATTCCATTTAATTAAGCAGGTCCTCATTCATCTTCTGAATTGCAACAATTGATATGGTTCCCTGTTTTGTACAGTATATTTCATATGCCATCCCTGGACAATAATAACATTAGTAATAATAATATGTCAATTTTGCCACTATAGATTCTTTTAACCAAAACTTGGCAATCCCTTGTTAGGGGTGTGATTTATATTTATATATTCAGAATGATATATTCAGTACAAAGAAGAAATTTTCTAAGGTCTCTTACAACGTTAAAAGAGATTTCTCAGATCCCAAGGAAATCTACCCATATTCTTGGAAAAATTATTTTTGTATATTTATACCATACTAGGAATTTTTAAGTAGATTCTATAAAAGATAAAGAGATCTGGGGTTCAAAAATGAGACATAAGGGAAAGAAGAATGACAGAAATAATGAAAGAGATCAATAAAGGAAATGAGAAGGAAGGAAAGAATGAAAAACGGGAGCTAGAGCTGTGTGGTTAAAAAAAAACTAGAACAGATAAATGAAAAACGACAGCACAGAAAGTCATGGAGAGCTCAATTAATTAGTTATTGTCCATTTCCTTGAGAGACCTCTAACAAATCTGTCCTTGTCGGTGACAGGAAATCTTTTTGAATTCTTCACAAAAGGATATTAATGGCCGTGGCAAGCTTCAGCACCCCTACACTATGATGCTGTGGTCCAGGGAGGTGTTAGGAGTTCCCGTAGGTCATTCTGGGAGCCAGCCTGGGTGCAGGAGGGCTGTCTCTCCCGTGCACTCCAGCAGGACTCCTCTAGCTCACAGATTGTCAACCATCTCTCCTTGACTGGTACATCAGAGGAGGCTGACATTTAATACCCTAAGGATATAGATGTTTGAAAGCTGGTTATTGTAACAAAGGAAGCCATCCAAACTCTGCAAGACCAAATGGATCAGATAAAACTGACACAGAGATAAATCTGTTTTACATCCATTCTTGCACAAGTTTTGCTAATCTATGTAGTTATAGCTTTCCCACTGAAAGGGGAGGGGGGAATAATCCTCCACATGGCGGCAAGTCCACATCGCATCCCTATTTTTAATCTCTAAAGTATAACGTTCTAGGCAAAAAGACCATTTTTATGCTGGCTTTTGCATGAACTCTATTAATGCAGGATGACATAGAAAGACAATGAGAAAGGTGGATGAATGAGAGTAGAGAGGAGAGGGAGGACTCCTTCTTGAATGGCTGTACAAATGCAGATTTTTTTTAAATGAATGAATTCTGCTCCATCATTGACAGAGGACTGCTTCTCTCCCAGCCAGGCAGACACCTATTTGTCATTAGCTGGTATTTATGCTGCCAGATTGGACTTTCATATGGAAGCCTGAAGCGGCGATGGTACAGATGGCAGGAAAGCTCTCATGAGATTGATAACGATGAAGAAAGATGCCACATTAAGTCAGAAGGTGCCACTGTTAACATCCCAGCTCAGAGGAGAATATTTCGAGCTAGCACTCTCCTCCAAGGGCTGTTTTTCTTCTGCCTTCAACAAGAATTCATGCCCCCCTCCCCACAAGCCTTCTATCCCACCCCTATTGCTGGCAAATGAGTGATGCATTTGCTTTCCTCTTTTGTCCATCAACTGATTTTTCCTAGGTGCTTAACCTTTGCTTTCTAAAGGTGGTTGAGATCCTGGCTGTGGAGGGAACAAGAGTGAGGGAAGGGAAGGAGACAGAAGGCATTTTAGTCCATGTTTCCTTTAACAAAGGCACCACTATGCAAAGGTCCCTGAGGAAACCTGAATGGTATTTATTGTTTCGGAGCAGGCTCTCCTTGCATCTGCTGCCTCTCAGGACAAACGCTGTGTTCATAAAACTAGAGCCCTGCCTCCAAAGCCTTGGAGAAAGGCTGGTCTCCAGGGCACAGCACTGAGGGCTTGGGAAAGTCTACACCACCGGAGGGTCTGCAGTGGGAAGTCTGCTGCAGGATGGAGGGGAGCCTGCTAGAGCTCCACTCTACTGACAGAACATGACTTATGGGGACTTCCTGTTGCTGGCCAGGGTTAGTGGGTTCTTCGTTCAAGGAAAACACAGCTCCTCACCTAAGAGGCCAAAGCTGTTCTACTGCAGAAGCATAAAAGAAGCCAATATATTTCAGCAAGGAAAAAAATGCACATCTCATCCTGATTTGTAGTCTTCTTGGTCTACAAGAGGCACCCTTGGACTTCCCTCTCTGCCTTGTACTATCAGCCAGTCTCGTGGACTCTGAACATTGTCTAACATATCACTCTAGTGTGTCTTTAGCAAGACTTCTGTTGAATCAACCTGGCAAGAACCCATCTTTGTCCAGTTTCCTTTTCATAATTTCTTATCAGCAGACCTGCACCCTATGGCCTGGGTATAAATCCCCACCTGTTCTTTTTGTATTCAGAGTTGAACACAATCTCTCTCCTCCACTGCAAGATGCCACGACACTGGGGCCTCCACCTGTCACCATCCCCCTCCTTGAATAAAGTCTGCTTTAGCATCTTTAATGAACATCCTATCTTTGTCTTTTATACCCCAAACAAACCTTAGCATGTATTCAGGCAGAGAACAAGCTCTCTCATTCCTCCTGAAACACCATACTCTCTGAATGGCAACTTAACATCAGGCCAGGAAACAAGAGTGGGCAAAAGTTCTCCAGTCCCCAGCACAATCAGATAAGGACATGTTTCCCTTGCTCAGAAAGAGTCACCAGAAACCAAAGCAACAGACAAAACATAACATAATGGCACTTGCAAGCTTAGCAAGGTTTGGAAAATTTGGCTGTTCTCGCCCAACTTGAGTGATATATTATCAGAGTCCATCCCAGAAAATGCAAGCTGGGAAACAAAAGGAGGCCCCGCCAAGAGCCTTGAGCAGCAATCACAAATTCATGTCCTTGTGTAAGCATTTAATTAGCTTCGCCTGTTTACAGGAACTCCAGTCCATTTAAGATACTCTAGGCAATTCCTCCTGGACCAGGCCAACCTTCTTGGATCCTGGACACAGAATGCATACCGCTGGGGAGGGGTATTTGGAAAGTCTTAATTGAAGGAAATTCCTATTTTTATGTCTATATGATGTTCCATCAGCATTTCCTCCCCCACAAAAATACACAAAGGGGCAACTAGTCCAAATAACTGGCTTAAATCTGTAAATTACAGCGCTGCTTCAAGGAACTTTTAAGGTCGTTCTGTGTCCATGGCTAAGTTAGATGGCGTCATAAAATTTTTAGAGCTAATGTAATCTTTATACAGTGGATTCATCTCATCAGTTAAGACAGGTTTGAGGCACTTCCCTTCTCTCCCTTTCTTCTGACTGTCCTTGAGACCTGAGAGAGAATGATTGCTCCAGCAGCAGGCACGCCACCCCTGTACAAAGCATCTTCCTCCTTCCCGGATGCAAGGTCTCCATGTCTTGGTCTTCCTTTTTCTCCCTCTCCACAGAAAAGGGATTGCTAACTATGGTTAATTTGCTGATTTGATGGCATTTCTACAGTGACGTCTAATCCTTTTCTGCATCTACTGTGTGTATTTCTTCTAGAAGCTTTGGTCTGTGGTGACCTTCTCATACCATTTCATTAAGTGCCCTCCGCCTTGGTAAATTACAGTACTTTGAAGCCTTGAAGTTTAGCATATAAAAAAGCAAGCGCCTCTGTATACTGCCCTGGGATAAGGTGTGATGAAAATCCCATACAAGCTGAACGGTACTTCCTAATCAAATGGGTGTAACAGATGGCTGCTGGAGCAAACCATCACAATGGAAATATCTGCAGTTCTCATGGTAACGGAATCTGCCAGGTCTGAGGGATTTGCTGTTTTTCAGGACATCTGAGCTGCAATCTCTTTCGAGCTGTCTAGCAGTCTCCGTCTCGCTCTCTCTCACTCTCTCAGCATGATGGAGATAGAGTTGAAAGGTGGAGTCCGATTTTGCATTCCAGCTGTGATTAAAGACACAGGCACATATCCTGGGAGATAACGTACTGTATATTCATTATGCTATCTAGAACCTCTTTAGTTGCTGGGACACGACTGTCACACAATCGCAGTGTGCCTTCTTCAGGAGTAAAGGGGGGCTGGGATGGAGAAGATCAGGGAATGGCAGCCAGGAAGAATATGAGGAATTAAGATGCATGAGACATACCTTGTAATAAAGATATGAAGCAATATTAAAACTAGCAGTTGTTTCCATCCTGTGGCAACGTGTCAAGATGACTTAACGTAGCAGGATAGAAACATCTGGCCTGGGGAAAAAAAATACATGATGTCGAGTTTCCAAATCATAATGTGGACTGTGTGGAAGGAAAACAAGAAGTAAATGTACCTTCCCGATAAGCAAAAGCACGTGAAACATTTCTTTGCACTCCACAATCAGAAAGGAGGCCTGGCTCTAGGAGAAGTTTCACTTGTAGACACTGAGCTTTCATTATAAATCTAAGGTGTGGGTTTAAACCCACAGGACTACATTAGAAACAGGTTTGGGGTTTTTTTCCTTCCTTTTTTTTTTTCCTTCATACTATTCATAACCTTTTGATTTTACAGCAGTGCTCAGAAAGAAGAAAATAATCAGTCACAATTCTATTTTATTAAAGTCTTTTCCTCCAAATCCCTATCGATTTAAAGAAATAAGGAAAAGTCTACTCCCTTCTTTGCTATAGTACCTGCCAGCAAACACACACATGCATGCATACGCGCGTGCGCACACACACACACACACACACACACACACACACACACACGGCTGATTCACAGCTCCTGGTCCCGTGGGTCTTTGAGCCTGAAGATCAGACAACATATAAGAATTCAGCCATGACTCAAAATGGAAACAAAGACGACCATTCTTCACAAAGCCGCCAACGTGAAATGAAAAACTACAGGCTGGAGGCTGTAGCCCCCTAGCACGCCTACCCACCTCATTGTCCTTGAGGGCACTACTGTTAAATACATATGACAGCCAAAGAGATGAGGAGAATAGTTGCCAGAAAGCAATGATTGGATCTCCCTTTTCATGAAGTAGAATAGGCAGGACCATGTAAGCCGGTGAAGTAGCACTTGAGAACAGGCCCTGGGAGGCACCATTGTCTCCCTCTCGTATGGTGCCTGAAGAACACATTATATTATATAGCCTTTCTCCCAAGCCTGCCCTTCTATGACTGGGACTCTCTTCCTTTAGAAGCCCACAAATAACAACTTGTGGATGACAATCTCCTTCTTAACAAGCCGGATTAGTTAGTTTAAAGCAATGAACTGGGGCCATTTGTGCAGATGCTAATCAAAAAAGAAAAAGGGGAAAAAATTATAAAAGACCCATGTGCTCCATCTCTTGTAAGTACAATATAGATAAAGAGGAGCATGTCCTAGGGCCAAATCTGTGAGCTGACCTCGAAGGCACACAAAGGTCTTTGGGGCTTTGGGGTTAAAAAGGAGGGAAGAAAGATTTATATGAGGCCAGTGGTGGACAACAGAGGCTCTGAAAGGGTGGCCACTGGAGGACTGATTAAAGCTCCTTCTTTCTTGGAAGTGGTTCTTTGTCTCCTATAAGTTCTTTTTGAGGGACTGGAGAGATGGCTTAGTGGTTAAGTGCTTGCCTGTAAAGCTTGCCTGTAAAGCCTAAGGACCCCGGTTCGAGGCTAGATTCCCCAGTACTCACGTAAGCCAGATGCACAGGGTGGTGCATGCATCTGGAGTTCATTTGCAGTGGCTGGAGGCCTTGGTGCACCCATTCTTTCTTTCTCTCTATCTATCTATCTATCTATCTATCTATCTATCTATCTATCTATCTATCTATCTCTTTCTGCCTCTTTCTCTCTCTGTGTCTTTTCTCTCAAAGAAATAAATAGAAGTAAACAAAAAACTTTTAAGTTCTTTTTGAAAAAAAGAGTACAGACACTTCCCAGCTCCTATACAGCCTGGTACATAGATAGAAGAGTGGAGCATTAAATGATGGTGAGTAGGATGATGCTTGGAAGAACTGTTATAAAAGGATAGATTCAAAATGCCAAAATCCCAAACGAATCCCACATTTCTAACTGTCCTCTTGTTCCTTTCTATGTCAAGAATAAAAATAAAATGGCATGAAACACAATAGTCAGCATCTTTGGAAAGATGTTCGGTGTCTTTGGAGATCAATGGCAAGATTGATTATTAACAGTCAACCATGACTGGCACTTTAAAACAAAGGCATCCCAAAAGGAAACACACTCAGCTGATGATTCAAGCATAGTATAATGCAGACATTTTAAGTGCATGTAAAAAAAATAATAATCTGTCATTCCATCAGCATCTCTGAGAGGTCACTTATTTCTTAGACCACAGTAGGATGCTGATTCATAAGGTAAGGAATATTTAGCTTCCTCTAAAATATTCTGAAATATGCATTCTACTATATATTGAACCTGAGTGTGTAATGAATGGGAGAGAGGAAAACAACTTGTTAGAGAGAACACTAGCACTTGCATTCCAGTGAGAGGAGCACATGTAGAGGATCCTGTGCACATGTGTAAACACATAGTTTCTCCGGGCTCCTGAAATTATGACCATATTCAGAGTCCATGTTGACACTTTAATAATTCCCTAAGCCAAATGTTTATAGGGATGCTAACCTCCTATGAAGCTTATGATATCCTGCTGAGGTTATGCAATTAGAAACAATCCAACTACCCTAAAAGTTAGAGAATGGTAAATCTGAGGGTTGGAAGAATTCTTTAAAAGCCAAGCATCAAAGCTGCCTCTCTGGGCAACACTCACCTCTAACACTCATCTCATACAAGAATGTTAGAGTGAAACTCAAAACAATACATATACAACTTCAAAGTAGTCCTTGAATGTGCAGGCTTTTCAATTAAAAAAATTAAGATATATATAGTCAGCCCATGTTAGTTCTCATCCATGTAGGGTTTGTTTTTGGCTCATTATCAATGACTTTTTAATTTTCTCATATCTTTGTCACCTAGAGCTGAGGAACAGGATTTTCTAACATGTCATGTATTTCACATTTGCTTCAGAACTCCTCTACTTCCCTGGAGTGGTCAGAGGCAACATAGGACAGTCAGACCTGTTTCTTCAAGTTTCTGTGCTGCCAACCTTCAGAAGAGATCTCAAGAGCTCAACTGGAATAGTCCATTACACCTGAATTCATCTAACCTAAGTAGGGTTGAACAGCATACAACACACTTTCAAAGGGCTGAGGAACTGCAGAATTGAGTCAATACCTTCTTGCCTTCAAAGAGCATCCAGTCAAGCTGCAAGAGTGTGGAGGCGATATTACTAATGGCTATACTCTCGGGCAGTGCTCTGCAAAGTCAAGGGGGAGTTTTTAAAACACTCCATTAAAAAATGTAAAATTTTTCCAGCACTTGGGAGGCAGAGGTAGGAGGATCACCGAGAGTTCAAGGCCACCCTGAGACTGCATAGTGAATTCCAGGTCAGCCTGGACCAGAGTGAGACCCTACTTCAAAAAAAAAAAAAAAAGTAAAATTTGATGAGATTTGAGGGTTATATGTAAGATTTCAACAAACTAGGCATAATCAGAGACATCCCAAATGGAAAATTGGCATAAACCTTAGGGCAGGTTAGTGTGGGTATCAGCTTGGGCATAGTAGGAGGATTCTTTGACAAAGAAGAAGAAAGTAGAGGAAGGTAAAGTGAACACCATATTAGAAGAAGTTATTTTTAACCCTAAGAATATCTGGAAGCTTCTGACCACTCTCAAATGAAGGAGTTTTATAGTTAGACACCATAGTTTCACTAAGCTCAAAAACCACAGTGCATTTTGGGGTTTCCAGAGATGTCCTGGATGAATATTAATCCCAATGGTGTACTACCAGTAGGAAATTGGGGTGGGGAAGAAAATGACTTGATTTGCATGAAGTACCCTTTGGCCTTCTGAAAGTCTGTGAAAGTATGACCCTTTAAGAGTCATAACAGCTAGTTATGAAGCCAATCCTGTTCTGAATGTTTTTGGAAATAAATAAACCCTTCTATTTCAATATTTGGCATCATGACAAGACCTAAGAGGAACTAGAGAGATAATTAATAAGGGCATGAGGGGAAAGTGCAATTAAAAATGGCAAAGACTACCCTGCAAATAAGTGCTTCATACTGAGAAAGATTATTACTGTGATCTTCAGCTTCAAGCTGAAATCAAATCACTTTGAATAGATAATTTGAACATGATGGGGGTGAGAGGAGCCATGGTTCCTAGCCTCTAAACTATAGAAGAAACAAGATTTTCTTCTGACCTCACCTTCCTGTCAGTTTAAATAAACAAAATAATCACAGCTCAGTTCTGGCAAGACTCCATTGCCTCAAAGTCAACTGTCATCAGTTTCCCAACCAGACTGAGGATGCTCCAAGAAGAATCTTTACTGGAGAATTGCAAGACTAAACCACTAAAAGTCTCCTAGGAAACAAGAAAAGACAAAGTCACTTTATCTGAGGAAGGTTTTTTTTGTTGGAAATAAAACCTCAGTGGAGCAAATCTGAGAGCAGGAATCTCACCAAATCTGGAGATGTCTGAACCTCAGGCCCAGTTCACAGAGCCAACTTAAAGTTTCCCACCTGAAAGAAGTCCACGTGCTCGTCACCCTTGGGAGAATATTTGCATTCTGCCTTTTTGAACAAAATGACTTAACACTGAATCATTTTCTGCAACTTAATTTCGTAACTGAATGCAAAGAATAGGAAAATAAGATCACACAATCAGGGATCTATCTCCGGAAAGCTAGCTTACTCCTGGGCTACTGTAAATGAAGGTTTAATTGGGCTCTCAGTAAGATTTGCCACTTATTTTCAGATAAGTAAAGTGAAGCACTTATTTTAAAAATGCCCAATGACCATTGCCAACTTAGCAGGTACAATGATCAGAGAAAATTATGTATATTAATTTCAGATGGAATTATCATTATTTAAATTACCATCCCCACCATCTTCTTCTTCCTCATCTTGGCCTACATTTGTCCAGTAGCCTTAGAAAGGGACAATGACTGAAGGGAATCGTTATGTAATGCCAAAGACCTTATTATCTTGGATTCAATAGGTCTACTAAAACAAAAATGGTATGAACAGCTCCTGACTGTCATTCCTGGTCAAGATACTTATTTTATCTATCCTTACAGTCAGTATTACAAATTATGCCTGTGTTTGTAAATAAAACTTCATTGGAACACTGTCATGCTCATTAATTTATGTATTGTCATATGGCCTGCAAAGCTGAACATGTTCCTATGTGGCTCTTCATTTTGCCAATCCTTTTATTTTTATTTTTATTTTATTTTTATTTTTTGGAGAGGACAGAGAGAGAGAGAGAGAGGAAGACAGATAGAGATGGGTGCGCCAGCAGCCTCTCAGCTGCTGCGAACAAAATCCAGATGCATGCACCCCCTTGTGGTCATGTGCAGCATTGCACCCTTGCATCACTTTGCATCTGGCTAAACGTGGGACCTGGAGATTGGAACCACTGGAGATTGGAACCAGCATTCTTAGGCTTAGGAGGCAGGCACCTTAACCGCTAAGCCATCTCTCCAGCCCCCAATCTTTTTTGAAAGCATCACCTTACTTATCACCATTATCTAGTGCCTTCCATTTTCAGAAGGCAGGGAGTGTCAGTGGGTTTGGATCTATCTCATACACTAATACTTTCCTGATGGATAAAGGAGACATCTGCAGTGCCAGAGATGCCTCAGACCAGAGTCACTTTTGCATGGAAGATTCACACAGGACATCTTCACCATAGGACCCTCAGACTAAAGCTATAGCTTTTTGTGTAGGGGAAAGTTCAGTTTCTGGTCATCTGGAAGAATAAAAGACCTTGGGCTTAACAGAGAGATTGGGGTAATTCATTAGGAAATAACAGTGAAGTTCCTTAGACCTTAAATTTCTTATCAAAATACCTTAATGTGTCATACATTTGTAACCATGTATATGCTCGTTCATAATGAGTAGAACCATTTAACAAAGAGCAAAGACTCTTGGACATCACAGTAGCTATAATAATATGTTGATAATAATTTAACATCAATGAGTTCAAATCCAGAACTCATTATATGTGTATCTTTGGAAAAACTCTCACTCTCCTTAAATTTCAATTTTTTTCTATGAAATGGAAATTCTAACAGATCATGTTTTCTCTTCTCAGCTGTTTAGGAATTAAAAGAGGTAATTTCTGAACAGTATTTAGAACACTGAAGAAGTGACTGTTAAAGCAGGGCATGGTGGTGCACACCTTTAACCCCAGCACTTGAGAGACAGAGGTAGGAGGATTGCCATGCGTTCGCAGCCACTCTGAGACTACACAGTGAATTCCAGGTCAGCCTAAGCTAGACTGAGACCCTACCTTGGAAAAAAAAGGAGGGGAGACTTTTAAAAGGTTAAGAATAATGACTGTTGATGTGTTTGGCTTCAAGTAAGAAGGCAAGAGAGTTCTTTTATTTCAAAAAAGGCTAAAATAAATGGCATTAGTAAGAAGATATAATGCCCCTTAAGTGAGTTAATTTTATATTCAACTTACTTCTAATATTGTCTTAAAATACTATCTCTGATATTTTTATATCACTTCTATTCCCAAGACTTTCTCAAGAGAATTCTCTGTATGTGTGTGTAATATTGCATTTGCCCATTTCACAGATGAAGAAAGTAAAGTTATACCTAGAGTCCTGTATTACTCCATTATGCTGAAACTCTGTCTATAGTGTCTCATGGCTCAGAGCAGTTATTGCTACCTTGGACTTGGTGTAAAGGTCTTCTAACAGTCAATCAAAGCACCCTGGAGAAGGTGAACATCACAGAATGTTACAGTGACAGGAAAAACAAAGACAAAAGACCCCTAGGAAGAATGTGAGATACCCAAGAAAACAAGAACACAACAGAAGGACGATGCCTCAGGATTCAGACAAATGCTATGTGCCTTTAAAAAGGACCATGTCTACACTTCTCTATTGCTTACTATCTGAAGCTAAGCCAGAGGGATGTACATAGTGAGATCTTTGTCTCATTTCAGGAAGGATACAGGATAAAGATTCTGTGCCAGTAATCTTCCTTGGATTAATGGTTTCTCTTTTATCTGCAGTATTTCTGCTCAGATGTCTTTTCTCTGAATGAGTCAGAGGAATGCAAATGCTGGGTGCAGACTGCCTGAAATATTTAAATCTAGTTTTGCAATGTTTTGCAGGTTTGGAGAGAGAAATTATGCGCGCGCACACACACACACACACACACACACACACACGCACAATGAAGTGGCAGATGAGAATTACAGATACATCAGCTAGCAATACTAAAATGTGGTATTTCAATTTGACAACAAACTCATTTTTCTTTTTCCATTTCTTTGTTTCTCCAGATCAACATGTACATGCTGATGTGAGTGGAAAGAATCTGCAACATTCTTTTGTGAGACTCGGAATCTCATCAAGAATGTATCCGACTACATAGGAAAATGATTTTATTTTGGCTTCTCAATGACATGCCTTCATTATGCCATAAACACACGTCTCTCCAGAAAGCATTCCTGACACTCTGACAGAGAGAAGGTGAGACAAGTTGGACAATTGGGCACGATTTGTGCTCATTTTTTGGAGTCCTGTGTATTCATTTTATTCTGAGATTCAGGCATAGACTTGTCTCACTATTGGAGCTAAGAGGGCTTCCTTTACAAGGAAATCTCAATGGCATTAATATTCAAATCCTCTTGCTGGGCCTGCAATCTCCTGATGGAGCTTGTGCAGAGCCTCAGTGCTGTGAAGGAACAAATCTTGGGAAATACAACGGGGTAAATTGGGATTTAGCATCCATCCCCATGTATGGTACTTTATGGTACTTAACATGAAGCCCTTATAATGAAAGATCTCTTCTAAAGGTTTTTTTTTTTTTTTCCTGCTGCAAGAAAGAGATACTACAATGTGAATCCAAGGACAGAAAGAGGCTTTCTCATTTTCCTTTCCACCTCATGTGAAAAAATAATCTCATGCCTTCAGGACAAAGGCTTCTTTAAACAAAGTGAAATGCTTTCAACGTTCATGAACATCTCCCAACATCAATGAGATTGTTGTTCACAGTTGAAAAAAGAAAAAGAGAGAGGAAAAAAAATGTTGGGCATGAACAATTGGTCAATACAGCATTACCCTCAAAAACCAGAGAGCCAGCATCTGAAATGTGAAACATCTCTCACTCCTATTAAATTAGGATTGATGACTTCTCAGGGATGCTCCACATCCTTTACTCTGCTTAAATAATTTATAACCCTTCTCCATGCCATGCTTTCTGATTTTTTTCTCCAAGCACACACCTGAATTAAAACTGGGAAAGACTTAGAACAAGAGCACAAAAATCAGACTTCTTTGCATCAAAGACTTTTCACATAGTGGTCTTCAAGAAAAGTCTATTCAGCATGTACTAACACCTACAATGTGGTAAGTTCTATGCTGCATACTGGGCACAGAGATAAAAAAAAAAAAAAGATGCCATCCTTATCATAAGAGAACTAATATCTGATAAAGAGAAAAACAGTACCCAGGATATAATATAGGATAATGCTATAGTCAATGAAAGGACCATGAGAAGAGCAATCAATTTTTTAAAATAGCCATTTCAATTAAGCCTTGAAGAGATTAATCACTAAAGGAATGGTCAAAAAAGGAAAACAAGAGACCTAAACTGAGGTCACAAATCTCTGGACAATGAAATAAATATATCTTGAAATACAACTATCCTTAGGAACAAACAAATATGTTGGATTTAGCAGGTAGTATCTGTTGGGTTTCTATCACCTATACTCCTTATTGATCAAAAATTGATGTATGTTGCCCCAGAGTCTGATTCAGAAGGCTACATGTAAGAATGATCAAACTTCAGTCTCTCTGAGTCAAAGTTTAGTGAGCCCAGAATCTGTATTACAGTCATCTCTCCACCTCATTCCCTCTCCAGAAAACTACTTAGTGAATAGGATTCTCATGATTTCTTGCAGCTGTAGAAATTAACTCAGGTCCCCTTTGGGCCCCATTCAGTAGACTTTCAATAGCCATCTCAAGAGAAATAAGAGGCAGAACAGAGAAGCCAAGGTACAGGAAGAGGAAGGCCTTTCATGAATATCTCTGCCTAATGTGGGAATATGCTCTGTCTGATACAAGAATTCAAACAATACTAAGAAAAAGCCAGGCATGCATACTTCCTTGGAAGGGTTCTGTTGGCCTCCTCAAATTCAGTAGAAGAATGATCAAGGAACATAATGGAATCCTAATGTAAGTGGCTACAACTTCACTACTAAATCTTGGGAAATTAGAAATGATACACCAATGCCTTTGTTCTCCTGACACCAGAATTCAAATCCTCAGCTATGTTGCAAAGAGGTTTACATCCCAGCCCACTGAATCTACCTCTATGATGAGGTAACGTCTTAACAAGAAGGGTTTCTAGAAGGGTCATTTAAATGAGATGGAGACTCATTCACTGTCTGAAATGATATTGAGGCTCTGCATCACATGGTGTGAAAAATGACTAAGTCCACTCATGCATCAGACAGGATAATTCTGGCAAAGGTGATGCTGACAGCATTAAAATACAATGATGAAGAAGCCTGGCCTTGTTGTTGTCATTTTAATTGTCACTATGAGTAACGAAAAATGCATTTCCTTCTCCAGAATATTTATCTTGCCGCTTTTTAATATCTTAAATAGTACCATGTCACCTAAGAATGTAAAATGGGGACAGAGGAAAGGAAGTGTGTGTGTGTGTGTGTGTGTGTGTGTGTGTGTGTGTGTGTACATGGGAGAGAGAGAAAGCGGGACAAGTGATGAGAAGAGGGGGGGAAAGGGTGCAGAAAGAGGCAAGAGAGCAATAGAATCAGAGAGAAATAAAGAGAAAAAAGTGGCAGACAAGTAAGGATTATCTTGACTGACTCTTCCTGAATACCAAACAAAGAGTCCTTTAGTAATCTCCTGGAATAGGCTAATTTCTGTACCAAATCAAGAAATCTGCAATGTTTCCAAGTTCCACCCAGAGGTTTCAGGCAAGGCAGCCCAGAATTTCTTGTTAAAAGCTTAAGGGCTCAATTTATGCTAAGTATTCTAGGAAGCATCTCAACCAAACAGGATATCGTTTTTCATATTAAAGAAGCACATTGATCTCAGAGCATAACTGTTATTATTCACAGTCGCAAAGGAAAATGGCATTTGCTTTTTTTTTTTCTTCATAGGGAAAGAAGAAGGAAGCTCTCCCATATGGGGGGCAGAAGAGGGCTTAGAAATTCTATTTCTACTCCTGAAAGAAATGACTTCCTTTGTTCCCAACCCCAGTAGATGGGTCCACAGCCTCTTCCAGAGCAGTGGCTGCTTTGATGGGTCAGTGTCTGGGATGTGCATGTTGCTTTGAAACATGTGTTTGGGGAAAGAATCAAAGCTAATTTCAGTGTGTGAAAAGCTAGCAGATTCCATTAGTGATTGTGACTTCACTGCACAGTGATAAGGCTGCTGGGTGCAGGTTCTCAGAACTGAACATCCAAATGGGAATTTACGATGTAGAACTTCCATTTTATCAACTCTTAGTGTCAACACACATTCCCCCACCCAAAAAAACTTTACACATTTCCCTTGGCAGACTGGTCATCTTTTTTCCCCCTCATGTTCCTTTTTGTAAACATGTTACAGTAGGGGATAGAGAGAGCTTTGGGATCACCTTCTGGTTTTCATGCTGATGAACTGGAAAGAATGCACACTACATTAACCCCAATTGCCCATTCTATTGATGACTATAGCAAAATTCCAACAATAATTCAAACAAGACAAGATAACAGTCCATTTCTCCAAATTGTCCTCACAGCATCTGTATCTGGTAGTATTTAATGATCCTGGTGTCAAACTCTGAGAAATCATCTCCCACCTTCATAGAATGCAGCCCCAACTACCAAATGAAGGAGGACTTATTGATGCTTAAAGGTTGTAGTTATATTTAATATTCACCAAATCCATAAATCCATAGAATACTTATATGCCCAAAGGAAAAAAATATCATGTACTGCTAACTCCTAAAAAGGTAGAGTATATTGTGTTTGATTATTATAAAATAATATTTTGTGTTTTCACTTATACAATTGGGAAGCCATCATCTAATGATATGTGATTATTTTATTATATGGTTTTTATATGATATAAATTATAAATTAATTTCAGTTATAGTGTGGCAATATACATTATAAATATAATTATGTTTATATTACATGATATAGAGGGTTAATAACTAGACCCATTAGTTTTCTCTTTTTAAAGGCAAGGATTCATGCCACTCTAGCATCATGTCAGGTCATGATGCCCTTCCCTGTACAATGTCAGGAAAAGGAAAGCAGGCTCATTAGAGTGATACCGGAGCCCGTCTTTGTTTTCTTTGGCCACAAGTTCCTCAGCAGCTATTGTCTGCTGAGTGTTCAATCGCACGTTGCTAAGATCAATGGAAAGAAAATATAAAAATGAGTAAAATACGAAGAATAGAGTGAAATATAGCTAAGCTTTCTTGCTTATCTCTTTTAGTTCTTATAAATGCCTTGTGAGGTAAATACCCATTCAAACACCCATTGTACAGATGCTGAAATGGAAACTCTGAGAACTGTCTATGATGTTATGTTAGCAGAACTGGGAATAAGCTCAGATCCATCTCACCCAATTCCAAAGAGCCATGATCCAGATTATAACATTGTTTACAGTAGTGCAGGGGTTCATCAGTGTGTGCTTGAAGCTTTTCCTCAAAATGTATTTAGAAATAGCAAGAGGTACATGAGTATATTCTATGTTAATCATTGAGAGAGGTGGCTAAGATATTAATTTGTTTTCTCATTGGCTAGCTAAAACATTTGCTGCTTAGCAGTTAAGGCGCTTGTCAGTGAAGCCTAAGGACCCAGGTTTGACTCCTCAGAACCCATGTAAGCCAGATGCACAAGGCGGCACATGTGTCTGGAGTTCATTTGCAGTGGCTAGAGACCCTGGCATGCCCATTCTCTCTCTCTAATAAATAAATTAAAATAAAGTAAAAGACATTTTTTTAAAAAATTGCTGTTATAAATTTTCATATGTTGCATTTTACATAGGATTTGCATAGGTTTGAAAAAAACACTTCTGAAAAACCACTCAAGTGTATATATTCCCCATGTGGGGGAATTCCAAAGGTTGAAATTTGGTTCAAATTTGATATTATAATTGTTTTTTTCTCTTTTTCAAAGGGTCAAGTACATAATCAGGTATCCAGCATTTCCATGGTGCTAAATGGTCATGGTGGTAGGGGTGAGAGTCATAAAGTAATGTTTTAAAGGGCTCTTTATGGGGAAACATAATGGAAAAAGGCTGAGAAACACTACTGTATGGCATCAAGCACTTCACAGAATTGGAAACAGAGAAGAAAGACAGCTTGGTCCTCATCCAGCCTGAGCAGCTCACTTCCTGACTCATCACCCAATGGGGAGGTCTCCTTGGACTCTATCCCCATTGGATAAGCCTAAATTGTTTGCAATCTTGGAAATTTCGATCCATAAAAGATATTTCCAAGAGTCAATACCTCTGAGAAGAAACAGCAATCTGACCTGTCCCCATGCATTTTTATGGAAGAAAAAACTGAGCTCTCAAGAAGTAAATAGTTGACCCAATGGCATAGGCCATGTGCGTTCACCAGCACTCAAACCCAAACCACCACCTGGACAAGTTAAGCAAGCAAAAAAAATGTGTGGCAGATAAACAGAATGATAACTCTAACACAATAGAGATTTAATTGGGCAGATCAGGTATAAAAATATTTTAATCTAACTGTATGTACATCACCTATCTTATGCTACCAACTGATGGGCAGGCAGAGAAGAAAAACAACACCTAAAGAGAATTTCCAACCTCTAGGAGTCACCTCTCACTGGACAGCCCAGCTGAAAGGTAGCAGTGTCAGGAGACAATACAAGTGAGTTCTTCCTTTGGCTGACCCAACCACATACCATTCCTTTGTTTGTTTTCCTTTCTTTAAAGCTCTTACAATAGCCTGAGCATAGTACCATGTGCTGAAGTGGGATGAACAGGTAGCTTTAAAATGATGATAGCTCTGGGAAATGATAATCACTAGGTCATAGAAAGCTGCACTGCAGTGTATAAATAAGATAAGTAAAAGTGCTGAGGACTGCATGTTTGCTTTAATAAAATGTGTTTTCCTTTTTTGTGGAGAATGCCTTTCTCAAATGCCTGGGGAGAGAAGCTGAACTATAGACCAGAAACACGCAGACGGTTCCAGAATCTGGCAATGAGGGTGGGATCAGAAGGGAGAGGGATGAAATATTACTTAACTGAGACACAAAAGGAAAAGGGTTGGACCAGAGCCTTTGTGTGTTGAATTGCTGAAGCAATGGGATGAGATCAGAACTTCCAGGTCTAATTCCAAAGCTCCCCTCAGTCAGGCGATACACAGCAGTGGAAAGAAGGGCTAGGGTTACAGGACGGCACTCAGCTAACTGTGACCTTAGGAAACTCAGTCTCTCCCAATGTTGATTTGCTGATATGCAAAAAAAGGAAGAATTTCTTCTTTCAGGGGTATCATGGGGCTTACATTACAGAATGTCTGTGAACATCAACCACATGACTTGATATGTCTTTGGTGTTTGATAAATGGTAGTGGTGATGTGGCAGTGAGGAGCACAATGATACACAAGCTGACAGTGATGATAAAGGTGGTCCAAAGGCCTCCTCTGAGAAGAAGCTACATGAATTCACTGAACCAAGAACGTCTTCGTAGCTTAAAGGCTACCATGCCCTATGAGACATACCACTGAAAAGTGTAACTTCATCTAGCAGGAAATTCCCTTTGCAAAGTATTTCGGTGAAAAAGAGCCAAGACTAAAAATATGGACAGCTGATGCAATTTTGAAAAGACAGCATCTTACTCTGGATTTCTGTAAATATAAAGCATCTTGATTGACATCTCTTATTTTATTCCCATACCTGCAATCTGAGGTTGCCAGGTCAGGTACTAGATGCCCACTATATAGATGAGGAAAGCTGAGATTTATAAAAGTTTAAGTCATTTACTTACTAACCCATTATTGCACAGACAAGGGGGAGTACCTGGACTAAAATTCTGGATATCTGCTTATAGCCTAATAGCCCTCTGTGCTGACTACCTGAAAACTTACTTATACCTAGAAATGCATGATCTTCCCCTGAGTCATCTACCTCCTCTCTGTCTTCCTCTCCTGAGATAAGGCAGTTCTGGAGATTGGGAAGTCCAAGATCCAGGTGTCACCAGCAGACCAAGTGTCTGGTGAGGGCAATTCTTCTTGATTTACTAATATCCATCTTACTGTAGGGTCATATGGCTAAAATAAAAAGCATGCCTCCTTGTGTTTTTTAATAACAGCACTAATACCATGAATGCAAGTTCTACCTTCATGATCTAATTGCTCCCTAAGTTTCTTATTTCCAAATAGCAACAAATTAGGAGCTAGAGTTTCAACATATAAATTTTACACTGAAGATCCCTTAGTCACTTTATAATTTTTCCCTGTAACTTACCTACAGTTCTCTTCTGTCCAGACAGAGGCTGAGGCAAGACGGTAAGAGACACAGGGGAGTGATGACTTTAAGATGGTTTCTACTTGCAAAATAACTGGATCTTGTCTTACACAGTAAGGGGGCAGTATAGGGATGCAGTTAAAAGCATAAGCAATGGAAATAGAATGCCTGAGTGTTGTAGTTACCCTCTTGTTGCTGATATAAAACACACAACCAAAAGCATCTGATGGGAGGAAAGGATTTGTTTTGGCTTACAGTCTGTAGGGGAAGCTTCAGGCGAAAACGTGGCATGAGTAGAAGCTGGACATCACCTCTGCCTTAGCAGGTGGAAAACAGCAGCAGGAAAGTGAGTCAAACTCTAGCAAGGCAAAGTTGGCTATCATATCCCTAAGCCCACCCCCAACAACACACTTTTCCAGAAAGGCTCTACCTCTAAAATTTCCTTCAGCTGGGGACTAAGCATTCAGAACACACGAGTATATGGGGGACATCTGATTCAAACCACCACACTCAGTTTAAAACTCAGTTTAAATTTAGATCATTAGTCATCTACTCCAAACTGCACTGCCTCGCTCTCCCTCTCTCCCTCTCCATATATATATATGATATATACGTGCATATATCCATACATATTACTTTATATATACATATGTACTAGTAACTTTGCTCATTGCTTTGACAAAATATCTTACAGAACAATTTAAGGAAGGAGTGTTTATTTGGTGACTCTCATTCCATCATTGCAAGAGAGGCAAGAGAGGTAGCTGGAGCATCTCAGTCCATGGATGTAGGGTCATGTAGCACAGCTTATTTACATCATGGAAATCAAGAAGCTGAGAGCTTGGGATGAAAATAGAAGGTGATATCATCCTTAATGCCCACCCCCAGTGACTCACGACTGCTAGCTAGGTCACAGTTTCAAAGGTTCTACAATATCGTAAAATAATACCACTAGCTGGGAACAAGTATTCAAACACATGTGCCTGTGGGGGATATTTTACCATTAAATTCTGTCCCTTGTCCCCATAAACTCATGACCATATTATAATGCAAAGATTCATTCCATCTTCCAAAGTCCCCATAGTTTTACCAGTCCCAAATCCTTTGGATTCAAAAATCCAAAGTCTCTTCTGAGACTTAAGGTAATCTCTTAACTATGAACAACAGTAAAATAAAATGAAATAAAATAAGTAACTTACTTTCTCTTTTCAATGGCCCACAGTAAGCATTCCCATTCCAAAAGTAAAAACAGACAGGATAGCAAGAAAAGATTGGACCAAAGCAAGATCAACACTCAGCAGGGCAGGCCAAAACAAGTACCTCTGCAGGTCCCTGTCTAGCATCCGGAGTTCATGTAGCATCATGTGGGCTTCATTGGGCTTGGTCTCCCACTACAGCCTTATCAGTTTCATCTGGTTCTATATGGTACCTACAGCTTTCTTTGGAAGATATCTCATGTTTCTGGCATCTCTAGCATCTTGGGATCTCCCACAGTGACTGAAGCTTCACACATAGCTCTCTCAGGAGCTTCATACAAGGACCCCGACTCTACTACACATTGCCTGGCCTCATAGGCTTTTCTCTGGGACCTTAGTGAAAGTTTCCATGACACTATAATTCTTGTATTCTTCATGCTTATACAACCAGCATCATGAGGATGATACCAAGTTCTGCTGCCAGCTCAAGAGGTAGCCTGAAAACAGTCTCTGACTAGCTGGGTGGCTAAGAAGGGAAAACACTTGCTTTGGTGGCCCTTTTCCAGCAGGTGTCCCTGGAGTCTCTATATTCTCAGGCATTGCCTTCTCAGCACTCTCATTTTAAATGAAAAAATTTTGAAAGAGTTTTCAATTTTATAACCTAGAGCTCTTAGTAGATAGAATTTCCCCATCAAGTTACCATTTACACTGTCATAGTTCAAAACACACAGTTACTTTTCATTGGTCCTAATGTTTTAACAATTACAATCACTTTGTATACCACTCACTTTGTCTTCCCTGCTCATGATGTTATCTAAATTCATGCTCCTTTCCTATCCAAACTGGTAAAGTTTTTTCATCTTTCTGCTCTGCCTTTTAATCACTTTAAAACTGACTAAAAGCAGTGAGCAGTAACCATGCCACAACCTGAGTCAGGCTGTCTTGAAATATCATCCAATGGAGAACTAGTCCATAACTTTTAAATTCAACCTCACTCAAACTTCAGGACTTAGGCAGAACATATCAAGATTCTTCACTGGTGAATTACACAAATTGCCTTTAGCACAATTCCTAATAGAGACCCCACTCCCCTCTGAAACCTCAAAAGCATAATTTTTACTGTCTGCATTTCTACTAGTATCCTGATCTTCCAGCTCCCATCAGAATTGCTTATTAAGCCCTATTTATAGCCTTCTAGGGTTTCTCTAACCCACAGTGACAAACTCTCTCATATTCCTCCTGCAAAACAGTTCTAAAGCCTACTAACTACTTGGTCAGGTTTATCACAGCTCTGACCCATTCTCATTACCTACTTTCTATGGTATTTACTTTCTTGTCATTATGACAAACTACTGTAAAAACAATACAAGGGAAAAAAGGATTTATTCTGGCTCACAGTTTCAGAGGTCCATCATGGCAAGGATGGCACAGTGGGCTGGAGAGGCTAGGTCTGTGGTGGGTGTAGCTTGATCACATTGAAGTGGATCAGGAAGCAGAGAACTCAGGTTGGAACCAGAAGTAGATAATACTTTCAACACCCATCCCCAGTGGTCTGCTCTGCTAGCTAAGCTATAGTTCCAGAGATTCTACTACCTCCCAAAATAGTTTTGCCAGCTGGAGACCAAGTGTTCAAACACATGAGTCTGTGGGGGACATTTTACATTCAACATATAACACTATAAAATGAAGATAATTATAGTAACCTAGGAATATTTTAAGATCTGGATTATTTAATACAGGGGTCACCTAACTTTTCTATACAGGACCAGATAGAAACCATTTTAAGCATTGAGGACCATACAGTCCTTATAGCAGCTCTACCATTATAACATAAAAACACTCGTAGATGATATTTGAACAAAGGCATGTTACTATATCCCAATCAAACTTTGTTTTTGAAAGCAAATAGGCTAGATTTTCTTCAAGTATGAGCTCAATGTGGCAATTATTATAATAAATTCATAACAAGCAACAGTTAACTTTGTTTATTATTATTTCACACAAAGTTGATCACATTTAGTGGTCCTCTATACCACACTTGTTGGCTATGTGGATTATAGATCTATTATTATATCTGAATATATATTATATATGAATATATAATATATACTATATATTCTTATATAGTATAAATGAATATATAATATAAATTATGGATAAATACATATGAACTATTACTTAATATGCAACACACATGAAGTAATTGTCTCAGTTTATTAATTTGGTAAAATAGGAAATCAAGAAAACTCTCCACACCTCAAAATGGATTATCCATCACATATTTAAATTGTCTTGTTCATATGACTTAAAGAGAAAACAGTCATCAAATAGCTAGCATATGGTATACCCAGCACTGGAGTGATTCAAAGCAAGTAAAGAGTAACCCCAGCATATAAATAAATGCTCAGCTTCCCTGATGAATGTTCAGTTACAGACTTTTACTCCCATCAAAATGATTTCCTTATATTTCAAGTCACATGTCAAGTTTTCTTCCTCACTGCCACACACAGAAATCACAACTCAAAGCTCATGGCGCTCAGTCATGCTAAGGTATCTCAAGAAACACGTCCCAATGCTGGAATTAAAAGTTAGTTTTCTCACTGGGTACCAGTTTGAAGCAAGGGGAGCTCAGTGTAACTGGGGTTCAGAATGACTGAATGAGGACAGAGGCAAAGGAAAGAACTGTGGAGTAGGAACATGACTGCCAAGAGCTGAGGCTTCTGAGTGGCACACTGGGTGGGAAAGGAGAACCACTAGGAGGCCCATTCAGGAGCCTGAACTTATAATCAGCGAAGAGGCACCAAACTCAGAATCAGGCCCTTGTCTGTGAGGAGGCTTTTCAGCACATCAAAATGAATAACACTTCTGTTTATTGGTGAGACAGAGACAGAAATGTTACACTTACTAAATTATAAAACGTCTCCCTTTAGCACTTCTGCTGGCAGCCTTCCTTTAACTTTCCCTTTGCACCAAATAAGAAGAAGGCTCCTCTTAATTCAGCATCTTCCTTCAAATTTGTATAATAAAGGAGAAACTACTCATTCATTCCTTTTGGAGGATGGCTGCAGCCCCCAATCAATACGCATCAATCAATATGCACACTACCCAGCATTCCAAGCAACAACCCTGGGAAATAAAAACCAGAATAAGAAAAGGCTGACAATTTCTCTGCTTATTGGCAGAAAAACACACTGCCACATTTTATACCTTTCAATGAAGAGTTACGAGAATAAGCTCATGAATTTGGGGTTTAAAAGTATTGAATGATTTAAAAACCGTGGACTCTTTTCAATCCTGGATGCTTGTTTGGTTATTCATTCTTACTAGTGTAAAAGTACTATATATGTTTATTCATGTGATGTTCTTTCTCAATAAAATGAAATAAAGTAATAACAAAATCTCTAAAAAGAAGTTAATACAGGTGAGCATATTACATGTATTTGGGCAAAATTGTATGAACACTAAAAATAAGATGTTCCCATTCATCATCAGCCTACTAACTGAACAGACTTGGACATATACCACCAAGCACAACTTAGTGCAGTCTCAACTAACCAAGGCTAAGATTAAGTTTCAAAGGACTGAATTGCCACCAATTTGTTGGCCATGTGACTGTTGTCACCTCCAGCTTTAAAACCTGAGACATCAGCACTAAGCCAGCCACACAGCACTAATGCTCACTTCCTACAAAGAGAGATCTTGGCATCGTCCAGCTACGTAGAGCATATCCCATCCATCCTTCCCAAGACTGGGATTGAGAACCTGAGGAAAGGAGCTAAAGAATCACAAAGATCCCAATAACACAAGGTCAAGTTTGAGTTTCAGGACTGTCATTAGTAACTGTGGGGATCTGGGCAAGTTGCCACTGTGTTTCTTCACACAGAATAATGATATCTATCTCCCAGGAGTGCTGTCAAAATTAGAGAAATATATGTTAAATGTTAAGGACTTACTAAATCATTTTTTTTCTAGAAAACAAAGTTAGTATTGGCCTGGAGTATAGTTTCTCCAATCAGCTCTCTACTCTTTCCTATGTCAAATGTGTCTTTTGATCATTTCAAAGACCAGAGGAGAAGCCAAAATCCAGATGGCTTCAAAGGAGAAGAAAGGGAAAAGCAAAACTGGAAAGGAGGAGGAAGAGAAGCAGCAGCAGTCATAAATACATCCCAAACTGTTCATGTATACCGCCTCAGTCTTCATAGCAACACCATATGGTGGGCATCACTCCTGCCATTGTACATACAAGAAAATGTGGCAAGGGGGTGTGGATTGACAGACGGGGCTTGCCCAAGGCTGCAGAGTGAGGATGCAAACCCAGACAGAATGACTCCAGGGTGTGTATTAATGACTCCTGCTGTCAGAGCCAAAGAAGCAAATAGAATCTACTCAACTCAAGGCATCAAAGAGCTTTAGGGATGAGTACATCTCTCTTTCTAAGAGTTATTATGTAACAGACTTGAACACAAAAGAGGTAGCATGTGAACTGGAGAATGTTCTCTTGACATGAAGAATGCAGAAAGGGCTGTTCTGGAACACACACGAGTTCAAAAAGGTAACAAAAAATGTCAGATCCCCCTGTAGTCTGTGTCTCTTCAGAACAAATGATTCTAAATCTTTGGGGAAGCTGGGCAAGCTTAACAGCCCATTGATTCCTGCCTGCCCTCCCCTGTGCTGTTTGTTCTCTATCAACAGTTAGACACATCACTGAGTATTCTTGCTGCTCAGGAGGTACCTTGGGATATCGAAGCACATGTGTAGAAGGAACAGGTCAAGGCACTGTTGTTGCCTAACCCTCATGAGAACACAGGCAAATATCCTGGCCAAACACACAGAGGGATATTCGGTTCTGATGTCAGTAAGTCACTAGACAGAGTGACAAACAAAAATGGAATCTCAAATGTAAGAGCATAGTTACACACTTCTATGCCAGGGAATGAAAGACCAAGTGTCCCTGGACATAATTATTATTCACTTCCACTTATTTACATAAACACCAGTTTTCAAAGGCATTCTCATAGTGTTTCCTTTACTTCATACTCCAGCAAAATAAGTTTTACTGGAGCGTATTAAACATTACAAGCACAGGAGATATATTTTGTTTCAAGACTATTTCCACATAAGATGGGGAATGGCACTGATAGGGTTAGAGGCTTTTGGAGATTCCCTCATGGAGACTATTTTATTGTTGTTGCTGCTGCTGCTACTGTTACAGACATGGGAGGTTAAAAGCAAACACATTTCTATATGTTCAGCAACCTTCCACTGTGAAATCTCTGTGGAATTTAGGTACACGCTAGGGTTCACAGCTACAACCAAAATGCCAACTCCTATGCTGAGTCTATGAAACAAGTAATAAGGACAAACAGACTGAGCCCAGAAACTCCAACAAAGGAATGAAAAAAAAAAAAAAAAAAAAAAAACAGGCTGTGGGGAAGCAGGGCCTTACAGGAGTTGACTATTAACAGTCCTGTGGGTGGACAAGGGGGATTGGCTACTGTAGCTACTTTATTCATCGCTGTAACCAAATGCCTGACAAGAAATGGTTCAAGGGAGAAATAGTTTATTTTGACTGACGGGTCCAGGGGATAATTTCCATTATACCAGGGAAGTCATGACAGCAAGTTGTGGGAGGCCAGCTAGTTACAGTGTGTCTTCAATCAGGAAGCACAGGATGAACAGGAACTGGGGCCAGACTGTAAAACCCACCAGCCAGGGGCTAAGTGTTCAAAACCATGAGCCTGTGAGGGGCATTTCACTTTCAAACTATAACAGCTACGGGATGGAAAAAGACCAGGGTGCAAGCTGGACACAGTGGGAATGACTCAAGAGTTAGGAAAGGTGGGGACTCCATTCTGTTGATTTGAAAGAAGCACCAGAACCAACCCAGTGGTTCTAATCAAACCCTTTCACACTACTGGCTCCTCTGGGGGGGGTGGGGGAGGCTTCAAAAACAAAACCAAAAGAAACTAATCCAACTAGACCATCAAGACATGGCTAAGATACTAAGTCAAGTTAAAGATTTAGATAATGGTGCTCACATATGTCAACAACTTCAATTGCTTTGAAAGCCAAAGTAAGCAAACCAGTCACTTCACCAATGAGACTCCAAGCAGCTCAAAGACAGCTCCAAAGGCCAGTATAAGAAAGAGGGTCTAAGAGAGAACACTCACCTCCTACTAAACCAGATATCCAGAGACACAGAGGCTTCCCAAGACCTCATCACTGAAGTAGACCTAAAACAAACCCAACATGGCTCAGGGAAATTCGAAGAAGAGGGGGCAGAAAGATGTTAGAGTTGGGTCATTATGCACAGAGATATTGTCTCTACCACACAACTGATGGCTACCTCCACAATGCATGATCCACATTCCCCGATGAGGAGAGTCCCTTAGGAGGGGGGAGGACAGGGAAGAGGCTATCGATGGTACCCACATGAATGTATGCACATTATGAGCATAACTAATAAAATAAAGAATAAATTTTTTAAAAAAGAAAGGGGGGTCTATTTATGTGAGTTAGGTTTCTTCTCTCCTTCTCCCTCCATCCTCTCTCCATTACTTTCTAGGGGAGGCCATGTTGTAAGCAGAAGCTCTAGAAGAAGTCCATGCGAGGGACAGGACAGATGGCTCAGTGGCTAAAAGTGCTTGCTAGGCAAGCCTGCCAGTCCAGGTTGAATTCCCTATCACCCACATAAAGCAGATGCAAAAACTAGTACATGTGTCTGATGTTCGTTGCAGTGGCAAAAGGCCCTGGCATGTGTGTGCATGACACAAATATATATACACACACAGACACACACACAAATAAAGTTTTTTTTTTTCTTTTTTAAGAAAAAGTGGGGCTGGAGAGATGGCTCAACAGTTCCGGCACTTGCTTGCAAAACTTGTTGGCCGAGGTTTGATTCCCCAGTATCCACATAAAGCCAAATGCATGAAGTGAGTTCATTTGTAGCAGCAAGAGACCCTGAAAAGCTCATTCTCTTAGCCTCATTCAACCTCTCTCTCTCTTTTTCCCTCCCTCTCTCTCTCTCTCCTTTCAAATAACTAAACATAATATTTTTAAAATATTTTATTTTTATTTATTTATTTGAGAGACAGATACAGAAATAAACAGGTAGAGAGAGAGAGAGAGAATGGGCGCGCCAGGGCCTCCAGCCACTGCAAACGATTTCCAGATGCATGCACCTCCTTGTACATCTGGCTTATGTGGGTCCTGGGGAGTCAAACCTGGGTCCTTTGGCTTTGCAGGCAAGTGCCTTAACTGCTAAGCCATCTCTCTAGGGCTAAATATAACATTTTTAATGTTCATGTGGCAAGAACCTGAGGATTCTGACCACAGAAATTTGATAGCAGTGACATTAGAAAGAGAATTTCTAGTCCCAATCAAGTCTTTAGCATTCTAACCTTGTCTAACAACTTGACTGGGCCTCATAAGAGAGCCCAAGACAGAATCCTTCATCTAAGTAGCAGCCAAATTCCTGAACCTCACAATACATGTGAAGTAACAAATGTATCTGGTATTATTAAGCTTTCAAATAATGTTTATTGATATATAATTAATATAAATGTGTGCTTAAGTCAAATGTAGTGCAATGTCTATTTCGTAAACATACCTTTGGCACTGACCCATTCTGCCAGTCTTAGAATACTCCTGGACTCTACAAGGAATGGCTTCTGTCATGGTTTGGCTAGGAGCAGAAACCCCACCAAATTCCCTTCTGCAGATTGATGAAAAAAAGTACAAACACTTGAGGTCTCAGAACCGAAAAGAGCAGTATATGTTGGAGGTCAGTCAAAGTTGTAACAGGAGAGCATCACAGGATGAGTCCCAGGTTCTGCACTGTGCCCCAATAGCAACTGGGATTATGGGCAATGTGGAATGACTAAAATTTCAAGACAAATTCTGATACTTTCCTGGCTTGGAAAAATCCCTAGGAAATCAGACAACCAGTGAGTGAGGAGAGAAGAAAGTCAGGGAAAGAAAGATCAGATTCCGTAATTAAACTCAGCACGTCTCTGGCTGCCAGCTGAACTGCACAAGAGTGCGTCAAATGGAAAGCAGCGAGCAGGTAAGGCTTAGGTAGATCTAAAGTCAGTTCTGAACGTCCACCCACAAATGACTTAACAGTTTTCAATTTAAGTCAGACTACAATAGTTGTCAGCTAAAATAAAACACAAATACTCTTTCAGCAATATAACAAAATGGGGAGTTTCCACAAAATAGAATTCACGGTATCTAGTATATAATGTAAAATTGCTAGGTAGAGAGAGCCAAAAAGGTAACCCAGTCACAAGGGAAAATGCAAACACCTGATGGCAACTTCAAGATGGCATATGGGTTGGAATTATCAGAAAAGGATTTTCAAACAGCTACTATAAATACACTCACAGCAACAAAAATAAAAGCTTGCCAGGTGTGGTGAGACATGCCTTTAATCCCAGAACTTGAGAGACAGAGGTAGGAGGATTGCCATGAGTTCAAGGCTACTCTGAGACTACATAGTGAATTCCAGGTCAGCCTGGGCTAGAGCAAGACCCTACCTCAAAATGTGTGTGTGTGTGTGTGTGTGTGTGTGTGTGTGTGTGTGTGTGTAATGAATATGAAGAAATCTCATTGGAGAGAAGAGAAAATTTTAGAACTCAATCATAACACATCTGAAATTTTAAATTCAGTAGATAAGCCAAAAAATAAAATGAAGATAAGAGAATGTAGTGGGTAGGCTAAATCTTTGAGACTTACAGACTAATTTCAAAATGCTTCACCTAAAAAGAGAATAGAGTAGAAAAATTTTATCCAAATAAAAACAAATTCCAAATATTAGATAGGAATAAATTTGCAGGTGGAGAAAGCTATAAAAAAATTCAAAAAGAATTAACACAAAGAAGTCTAGATGTAAGTATATAATAGTCAAATTGCTTAACAGCAATGATAAAAATATGAAAACAGAAAAAAAATTACATTATAGATAGTAAAACACTGACAAAAAATTATCACAAACTGCCCCAAAAAGAATGGAATCAAGATGACAATGACATGTCTTTAGAACATTAAAAAAATAATAACTATGGACACAAATCCTGCCAAAAAAAAAAAAAAAAGCTTTCAAATGAAAGCAAAACCAGTATGGTCAAACTTGGAACAGATCATTCTCAGTGAACCAACCCAATCACAGAAAGATAAGTGTCGCATGGTCTCACTCATCTGTGGCTCCTAACCTGTATTTGCCCGAGATGCTGAAACATCTAATAAATATCTTGAGGACTGGACAATAGGGATGGGGGGCAGGAGGGCAGGGCAAGGGTCGGGGGGAAACTGGACCCAAATGGAAATGGTACCATAAAATCCTATATCCTGAAAGACATACTAAAAGGCTGCACCTTTATCAGATGCTTAGAGAGAACACCTGAATCACAGGGACCTGGAGAGGGTAGGATGAAGACTAACCTCAACCTTCTCCTGTTCCTTTCACCCCCTTTTCTTTATCTTCTCTCTCCTTCTTTCTCTTTCATACTACCTGTATTTTTCTTCCTTCTTTTCCCTTGGCACTGACCTGTAACTCCCAGTGTTTAACATCTACAATGAGCTGTTAATCAGTGAGACCTACAAGGTTTCCCAAAAGAAGACAGATTCCTGTCAGAGTACTTGATGATTATTCACTGTAAAAAATGTAACATTGTCTTATATAATTGATGACATGCTTAGATTTAATATGTATGTTAACTATAACTTAAAGAGTAATAAGATAGAAATCAAATGCACTACAGGTTATATCATTTTTACTTTACTAACATAACATAACCTTAAAAGTTAAGGAAGGATGCATAGAACCAACCTTTTTATGAAATGCACAAGCATATAATACCAGACCAATAAATGTCCTAACATGAAAATTAAGATACTGAAATTATTCAAATGAAGGCAGAATAAATAAGGGAACAAATAAGAGGGTTACGCAAAATATAAAAATCAAATGGTTACCTAAATTCAACAATATTGATAATTACATTAAATGTTAATGGATAAAATATTTGTTAAAAGGCACATATCACCACAATATGTTTTTTCAAGTAAGAGCCACTTACTGGTAGATTATATATGAGTGCTGCTCTCACTGCTAGCCTGTAAACCTCCTCCAGAAGATGTCAGTAAACACTGAGAAGATGCAAAACTCATTAAAGCAGAAAATCAGGTTTTTGAGAGCTCAGCACTAAAGGAGACTTACAACTTATGCCCTCCAAGGCCCAGGGAACATTGTAGAAGAGGGGGTGGAAAGAATGTAAGAGCTACAGGTATATTTTGAGGCATTGCCCACACCACAAAGACTAACTATCCATTCATGACCCCACAGTGAATACTGTTAACCCCACTGAAGAAGGCCCTCAGTGGAACAGAGGCAGGGAGAAGGACATAGGAATACAACTTGTTGGGAATATGACCATTAGGCAATATGTTCATATAATCAAGATCTCAATTAAAAATAAGTTGCTATTAACATATACACACACACACACAAAGATCTACTTAATTGCTATGTACAAGAGAAAGAACTTAAACATAAATTTAAGATTGAAAGTGAGTAGATAAAGACGCACTATCTAAAAAGTAGCTATAGGTCTGGAGAGATGGCTTAGCAGTTAAGGTGCCTGCCTCCTAAGCCTAAGAACGCTGGTTCCAAACTCCAGCAGTTCCAATCTCCAGGTCCCACGTTTGACCAGATGCAGTGACACAAGGGCGCAATGTCACACTTGACCACAAGGGGGTGCATGCATCTGGATTTCATTCACAGTGGCTGAGAGTCTGCTGGCGCGCCCATCTCTATCTGTCTTCCTCTCCCCCCCACCCCGTGTCTCTCTCCAAAAAAAAAAGTAGCTATAATAAGGCTAAAATAGCTATAATAGTAGTAGATAAAATAGTTCTCAACAGTATTACCAAAGGTAATGAACTTATTATAATACAAAATTATCTATCAGGAACACAAATGAACCATAAATGTATGTATGTCTAATGTCAGTGCTTGAAAATAAAAGAAATTTAAAGAAAAATAGTTGCTTTTGTTAAATAGAAAATTTAATACCTCCTTCCAGAAAATTATAGAAAAACTAGGCAAATACCAAATACATAGAATAAAGCAACTGCACAAACGATTCACCTTTTCCTCACATGTATTTATTTACAGATTTATATCCAGAAACTGTACAATATACATTAATTTCAAGTGCATATGGTAAGCCCACTGAGGGAAACTATATATTGGAGCATAATGCAAGTTTAAATGAATTCCAGACCTGAAGTTATATAATGTGTTTTCTTTGATAATTAAAAGATTAAATTGGAAAAAATAATACTAGAATACTGAAGATAATTACAAATGTTTATAAACTGGATAAAAGACTTCTTGATAATCCTAAAACAGAAAAATTCAGGATTATAAAATATTTGGAATTCCATAATAATAAAAACGTGACATAAAAGTTTTTAGAATGCACCTAAATTGATGCTTATAGGAAAAACTATTTTTGTAATGTTTATACTAGGATGAAAAAGAAAGAACTGGGATTAATAACATTTAGAAGCTAGAAAAGGAGCTAACAAAAAAAACAAAACAAGATAGAAAGAAATAAGTAAAAATAAGTAAAAATAGGTAAAATAGAAAACAAGCAATAAATAGAATTACAAAAGCCAAAAGCTTGTTGGTTCCTTAATAAAACAAAATTCTGAACCCCTAAGTGAAATAAATTAGAAATGGTAGGATGAAGAAAAAGTACAAATGACCAGTACAAGGCATAAAAAGGAAGTCATAACAATAGACAGTATAGTTACTTTAAAAGTAAGAAAACCATTGTGACAGTTTATATTGTCAACTTGACAGGATCTGGAATCACCCATGAGGGTGAGGGCTTATGTAGTTTAGGTTAGTCTCTATGCCTGTCTGTGAGGGACTATCTTGATTAGGTTACTTAAGGTGGGTAGACACACCTTATCTGTGAGCAGCACTGCCATGCCTTCCCAGCTATGATGGACAGTAACCTGGAATTCTAAGCTGAAAGAAACCTTTCCTCCCTTACACTAATTTTTGTCAGGTATTCTATCTCAACAATTAGACATTTACTAATACAGCCATGAACAATTTTATGTCAAAAATTGACAAATAAAATAAATATAATTTTAAAATAGTAATGCATGATCAAGAAGTAAGGGCTGAAGAGATGGCTTAGCAGTTAAGGCATTTGCTGGTGAAGCCTAAGGACACAGGTTCAATTCCCCATTACCCATGTAAGCCAGATGCACAAGGTGGTGCATGCATCTGGAGTTCGTTTGCGGTAGCTGGAGGCCCTCGTGTACCCATTCTCTCTCTCTCTCTCTCTCTCTCTCTCTCTCTCTATATATATATATATATATATATATATATATATATATATATCCCTCTTTCTCTCTTAAATTATAAATAAAAATATTTTTTTAATTGTAAAATGAAGATAACCCAATAAAGAAATAAAATTTCTTCTTTATGCAAACCTTCCCACAAAAATATTAAAAACCCTTCCAAACAGAGATGTTCTCACTAGTGAATTCTGTCACAAATTTAAAAGAGAAAATAATAATTCTCCACAGACTGTCAAGAAAAGAACAAACTATCTTAATATCACAATTATATGGTGTGGTAGTTTAAATATATGTCCCCCAATATATTCAGTGTTTTATTAGTTATAGTTTGTATCTGCAATCACCTTGCTAGAGGCAATGTCACTGGGGGTTGGTCTTAAGGTGTGGTGATGGTTTGAGATTCCATTGTAAAGATATGCAAAGTGTACCTAATAGGAGTTCCTGAAGTGTGCTGTGGCTTTTGGGCTGTAGTTTTGCTCTGTGTGCCTGGTTGGTTTTTCTCTCTCTGCTTGGCCCAGAGAAGGCAGGCCGCTTCTCCTGCCATTATGGAACTTCCCTGGATCTGTAAGCTTCAATAAATAATATCCCTTCCTCCATAACTGTGCCTGGTCTGGAAGTTCATCTCAGCGAGCCTGAAGCTGTCTGCTACATATGGTTAGAGTTAGAAAAAAAGCCTTCACATCTACTTTCATTTTTTTTTGGGGGGGGGGGTGGTTTCGAGGTACGGTCTCACTCTAGCTCAGGCTGACCTGGAATTCACTATGTAGTCTCAGGGTGGCCTCAAACTCAGGGCAATCCTCCTACCTCTGCCTCCTGAGTGCTGGGATTAAAGGCATAAACTTTTAACAAACTTTTAGTAAGCCAAATACAGAAATATATTAGAGAAATAACTAATGTATCATGACTAAGCAGTTATAGCCTAGTGTTATGGTTAGACTACAAAATGCCAGGCTCATGACTGAACATTTGACTGCCAGATTGTGATGCTGGTTTGGAAGGCTGTGGAGCCTTTAGAAGGTGGGGCCTGCCAGACGAAGCTGACCACTGGGAAACATGCCTCAGTGTTTCTAGCCTGGCTGAGTTTTTTGTCCTGTCCCTGCTTCCTGATCCATGAACATGTCAGCAAGCAGCCTCACTCTCCTACTACCATGGCAGAGCTGCTCCAGCCACCAAGCCTTCCCTTCCATGATAGTCTATCCCTCAAACCGAGAGCTAGAATCAGCCTTTCTCTTAAACTATTTCCTATCACGTATTTGGTCACAGCAATGATTTGAATAGTAACAAACACACCCTGTGACAAAAGATTACTTGATACTTATAAAGAACTACTCAAGAGGCTAAGGCAGCATGATCACTTGAGCCTAGGAGTTCAAAGTCATCCTTGGCTACATAGTGAGAGCTTCCACCTCAAGAAAGAAAGAGGTTGGGAGAGGAGACAGGACAGTGCAATTCACCATGTTAACAGACTAAAGAAAAAAAACATGTAATTTAAAGCCATATAGAAAAAAAAATTGACAAAAATTACAAAAACATCTATGAAAAACTCAGCAAACTATGAAAAGAAGAAAACTTTTACATGGGAAAAGACATGTACGAGAAGCACTTAGAGCTAATGTTATACTTGATAGTGAAATGATGACCACTGTCCCCTGAAGATTAAGAAGATGGCAATGAGACTGCTCTCACAGTTCTATTTAAACTCGTGGAGCTGGGTAGTGGTTATAAGAAAATAAAAAAGGTATAAATAAAAAGGTATAAAACTCAGAAAGGAAGAAGTAAAACTGTCCCTCAACAAGATCTTAAGCTAAGGAATTAAATTTTTTTTAATTAAAATTTGAAACCAGGTATGGTGGTGCACACCTTTAATCCCAGCATGCGGGAGGCAGAGGTAGGAGTTCAAGGCCACCCTGAGACTACATAGTGAATTCCAATCAGCCTGGGCTAGAGCGAGAACCTACCTCAAAAAAACAATAAATAAATAAATAAATAAATTTGGATATTTTGCTGCTTCTGCAATTCAAGTGAAATTTGCATAGCAGTTTCTGTAATGGGGGAAGCCTGTTACAATGCCATAACAAAGTGAGCCTAGAGGATTTACACTTAAAGGGAAATATTAATTTATCAGCAAAATTACTTTCTTAATGTCTTAATAAACCTTGAAGTCAGCATCAAGAAAATAAAATAAAAGTGAAAATCAATATTAATTGAATTTTAATACACCAGCAGCAAACAATTAGAACATACACAAAAAGTTTAATTATATTTACAACAGTACTAAACAATTATAGTATCTGTATGGAATACATTTAACTTTGCACACCAAAAAGAATACAATATTCCAGAGCCAAATTAGCAGATGAGATCCAAATAAGTGGAGAAACACACCTTGTTCTTAGATTAGGAGACTCTGTATAATCGAGATGTCTCCAAATGTATTTGTAGTTTCAACATAGTGCCAGTAAAAAATTCCAGCAGAGCTGGACGTGATGACACATTCCTGCAGTCTCAACACTCAGGAGGCTGAAGAAGGAGGATCAAGAGCTCTAGGTAGCCTGGGCTAAATAACAAACCCTGTATCAAAGCAAACAAACAGGGCTGAAGGGATGGCTTAGTGATTAACTTGCTTGCCAACAAAGCCAAGGAACACAGGTTCAATTCTTCAGGACCCAAGTAAGCCAGATGTACAAGGTGGAACATGCATCTGGAGTTCATTTGTAGTAGCTGGAGGCTCTGGCATATCCATTCTCTCTCTGTGTCTCTCTCTCTCTCTCTCTCTCATAAATAAAATAAATAAATAAATACACAAAAGAGAACATTTTTATCAAAAATTAAAAGTTAATTATAAATTTGATAATGAATTCATAACTAACTTGGAATAAAAAATATTTTTGAAAAAGAACAAACTCAGTATACTTACTTCTCTGATTTCAAGTCATTCAGAAAACACAGCTATTAGAACAATGTGGTAGTATAAAAAGTTAGACATATAAATCAATTCATAAAGAATAGCTAATCAAAAACTGGACTCATACACACATGGTAAATTTATTCTTAATAAAGGTGCTGAAGTAATTTAATGAAAACAAAGTCTTTTCATTAAGTTGTGATGGAACAATTAAATATTTTTAAGAAGAAAAATGAGCATTAGCCCCTACTGCATACTATAAACAAGAAACGCAATTGTCTATAGATTAATGTGATACAAACAAAGAGGGAAGGAAAAGATTCGCAGCAGCAAAGAAGTATATATTTCATAGATATGACACAAAACTACAAAGCATTCCAAGAAACTGATTAACAGGGTCTTATCGGAATTTCTAAAGTTTGTTCAACAAAATATGCCTTTAATAAATTAAGACATAAGCAGCATAATGGAGAAAATATTCAGTAACAGACAAAAGTATTTAAAATACAAAAAGGAGGCACTGGAGAGATGGCTCAGCAGTTAAGGCACCTAGTGATCAGGATTTGGTTCCCTGGCATCCACATAAAGCCAGATGCACAGTGGCACATGTGGCTGGAGTTTGATTTCAGTGGCTGAAGGCTCTGGCATACTCATATTCTCTCTCTCTCTCTCTCTCTCTCTCTTTCCTTGCACATAAAGAAATAAAATATTTTAAATACATAAAGGGATACTAAGCCAACAAAAATTAAAAATGACCAAATTGAATTATGGACCAAAGACTTGAACATACACTTGACAAAAGAATATAAATGAATGGACAATATGTGTACTGGTAAACACTTGTCAGATAACAAGTTACCAGGAAAATCCAAATTAAAACCATCTATACTTGTCAAACTCTGAGAATGAGTGCTTCCTTAAATTTTGTGCCCTATACAAATCAAATCTTAACAAATACAGGAAAATTGAAATAATCCCTTGTATGCTATCTGACCACAAAAAGATTAAACTGCAAATCAGCAACAAGAAAAACTACAGTATACAGAAATTCATAGAGACTAAACAGTACACTATTGAATGATGTATGGATCATTGAAATTAGAAAGGAAATCAAGAAATTCATAGAATCAAATGATGATGAGAATACAACATACCAAAACCTTTGGGACACCATGAAGGCAGTCCTAAGAGGGAAATTTATAGCTCTAAGTGCCTATATTAAGAAATTAGAAAGTTCACAAGTAAACAATTTAATGCTTCACCTTAAGGCCTTGGAAAGAGAAGAACAAGGCAAACCAAAAATCAGTAGATGGGAAGAAATAATAAAGATTAGAGCAGAAATTAATGAAATAGAAACAAAAAAAAAAACAATCAAAAGAATCAATGAAACAGAGTTGGTTCTTTGAAAGGATAAACAAGACTGACAAACCCTTAGTAAATCTGACCAAAAGAAAGAGAGAAGAGACAAAAATTAATAAAATTAGAGATGGAAAAGGCACCATTACAACAGATACCAAAGAAATTCAGAAAATCATATGGACATACTTCAAGAATATATGTGCCTCTAAGTCTGAAAACCTGAAAGAAATGGATGATTTCTTTGATTCATATGACCTACCAAATTTAAATCAAAATAAGATAAACCATTTAAATAGACCTATAACAAGTACAGAGATCGAAGCAGTTATAAAAAGTCTCCCAACTAAAAAAGCCGAGGCCCAGATGGATTCACTGGTGAATTTTACCAGACATTCATGGAAGAACTAACACCAATGCTTCTCAAACTTTTCCATAAAATAGAAAAGGAAGGAATTCTACAGATCTCCTTCTATGAAGCCAGCATCACCTGATACCAAAACCGGTCAAAGACAGAACAAAAATAGAAAATTACAGATCAATCTCCGTCATAAACATAGATGTAAAAATTCTCAACAAAATACTGGCAAACAGAATACAAGAATACATCAGAAAGATTATTCACCCCGACCAAGTAGGCTTTTTCCCAGAGATGCAGGGATGGTTCAACATATGCAAATCCATGAATGTAATACACCATATAAGTGGTCTGAAGGACAAAAATCACATGGTCATCTCAATAGATGCAGAAAAGGCATTTGATAAAATCCAACATCCGTTCATGGTAAAAGTATTACATAAACTGGGAATAGAAGGAACATATCTCAACATAATAAAAGCTACTTATGAAAAACCTACAGCCAACATAATACTAAATGGGGAAAAACTTGAAGCTTTTCCCTAAAATCAGGAAAAGACAAGGGTGTCCACTTTTCCCACTTTTATTTACTATAGTACTGGAAGTATTAGCTATAGCAATAAGGCAAGAGACACTCATAAAAGGGATACAAATTGGAAGGGAAGAGATCAAATTATCATTATTTGCAGATGATATGATTCTATACATAACAGACCCTAAAGACTCTACCAGGAAACTGTTAGAGCAATGTAGCAGGATACAAAATAAACACACAGAAATCTGTAGCTTTTCTATACATTAACAACAAAATGCAGAGGATGAAATCAGGGAATCTCTCCCATTCACAATTACCCCAAAAAGATAAAATACCTTGGAATAAACTTAACCAAGGAAGTGAAGGAGATCTACAATGAGAACTTTAAAACGTGCAAGTGAGAAATTGCAGAAGACACAAGGAAATGGAAAGACATCCTATGTTCTTGGATTGGAAGAATCAATATTGTGAAAATGTCAATCTTACCAAAAGCAATCTTCACATTTAATGCAATCCCCATTAAAATCCCAATAGCATTCTCCACAGAAATAGAAAAAACAATCCTAAAATTCATCTGGATGCACAAAAAACCTCCAATAGCCAAAACAATTTTGCGCAACAAAAATTAGGCTGGTGGTATTACCATACCTGATTTTAAGTTATATTACAAAGCCATAGTACCAAAAACAGCATGGTACTGGCACAAGGACAGACAGGTAGATCAATGGAACAGAATAGAAGACCCAAACATTAATCCAGGCAGCTACAGCCACCTGATTTTTGACAAAAATGCCAAAAATATTCATTGGAGAAAAGATACCCTCTTCAACAAGCGGTGCTAGGAAAACTGGATATCTGTACGTAAAAGGATAAAAATAGATCCATAGATATTTTGGAGGGTTGACTACCCCCACAATGCATGACCCACATTCCTCATTGATGAGGGTCCCTTTGGAAGAGGGAGGACAGGGAGGAGGATAATGGAGTCAACACTATGAATGTAAAATCAGAATAATATAAATAAAAAATAAATTATGAAAAAAATGTAATGGAGCCAGGGCTGGAGAGATGGCTTAGTGGTTAAGGCATTCGCCTACAAAGCCAAAGGATCCTAGTTTGACTCTCCAGGACCCACATAAGCCAGATGCACAAGGGGCGCATGCATCTGGAGTTCATTTATAATGGCTGGAAGCCCTGGTGCACCATTCTCTCTGTCTCTCAGAAAAAAGTTAATTGAAGATTTATTCTAACTGAGCTAGAGTTAGCTCAAACCAAGAAGTTAAATCTAAGACTTGTATACTATAAAAATAATGGACATTACATGAGATCGATAAACACAGAACTCAAGATAAGTATTATAAATAATTAGGAAACAAAATTTTCTTGAAAGAAAATAAATACAAAATTTAAAAAATAATTTAAGAATAGTTACATGTCTATAAATCATAAACTGTGTTATCAATGTGTGATGGGGAAAGATGTGAGTAGCAAAAAACATACTTATTTTATTCTCCTAAATCAGAAATACTACATTACCTTACCATTAATTTATGGAAGAATAGGGATAAAAGCAGGATTATTGAAAACATAAAGAAATCTATGTACTTACAGCAAAAACTGGAATTCAGGACAGAACATAAAAAGACCACCATAAAAACAGTAGATATATCATGAACAAAGTATAATGAAGACTTATATCTCATGAGAGGTCTCAGTAATAGGTCAAGGGTAAATTCATGTTCTCACCAAGAACCTCCATGAAAAAAATAAGAGTTTTTTTAAACATTGGTCAAAATCAAAAGAACCATATTAAAGGAGAAGTACACAGGTGGCAATATTAAGATCAAAAACTAGAATTCAGGCTAGAGAGATGGCTTATCAATTAAAGCACTTGCCTGTGAAGCCTAAGGACCCATGTTTGATTCTAAAGGACCCGCATAAACCAGATGCATAAGGTGGCTCATGTGCCTGGAGTTCATTTGCAGTGGCTAGAGGCCCTGGCACCCTCTCTCTCTCTCTTTCTCTCTCTCTCTCTCCCTTTCTCTGTCTCTAATAAGTAAATAAATAAATAAACTATATGTTTAAAAAAAAATAGAATTAGCCAGATGTGGTGGTTCATGTCTGTCATGTCAGCACTCAGACAGGTAGATTGAGAGTTTGAGGCCAGCCTGGACCACAGAATGAGACTCTGTCTCAAAGAAAACCCAAAGAAAACAAAAAATAAATTTTAAAACCCTCTAGAAATTAAAAGTAAAATATGGAGAGATGGCTTAGCAGTTAATCACTTGCCTGTAAAGCCTAAGGACCCTGGTTCAAGGCTTGATTCCCCAGGACCCACCTAAGCCAGATGCACAAGGTGGCAAATGCATCTGGAGTTCATTTGCGGTGGCTGGAGGCCCTGGCACACCCATTCTCTCTCTATCTGCCTCTTTCTTTCTCTTTCTGTCTGTTGCTCTCAAATAAATAAATAAACAAATAAACAAAAAAAATTTTAAGTAAAATATGCAGTGTAACAGAAAATGTTGATTAATTTTTATAATGGTCACAATACATGCTAAAGGAGCATGGACAACCATCATTATGAAGATTATGAGTGATAGCATCAAACCTATCTAAGAATAAAACTTGTAAATATTCTGTGAGACATAGAGATTTAATGCTTTAAAGGTAATCAGGGTGGGTACAATGGTGCACTGCTTTAATCCCAGCAATTGGGAGGTGGAAGTGGGAGGATCTCCATGAGTTTGAGGGCAGCCTGAAACCACAGAGTGAATTCCAGGCCAGTTTGGGCTACAGTGAGACCTACATCAAAAAAAAAAAAAAAAGAAAGAAAGAAAGAAAGAAAGAAAGAAAGAAAGAAAGAAAGAAAGAAAGAAAAGAAACAAAAATAAATTAATTAATTAAAATTTTAAAAATAAATAAAGGGCTGGAGAGATGGCTTAGTGGTTAAGGCGCCTCCCTGCTAAGCCTAAGAACCCGGTTCCAATCTCCAGGTCCCACGTTTAGCCAGATGCAAAGTGACGCAAGGGCGTAATGCCGCACTTGCCCATAAGGGGGCGCACACATCTGGATTTCGTTCACAGCAGCTGAGAGACTGCTGGCGTGCCCATCTCTGTCTCCCTCTCCCTCTCTCTCTGTCTTGTCTCTCTCTGTGTCTCTCTCCAAAAAATAAATAAAATAATTTTTAAAAATAAAAAATAAATAAATAAAGGTAATCAGTAAACTAATTAAAAGCCCCATTTAAGGCAAAACTCAGGGAAAGGATAAAGCATGATGTAACGGTGTTAATGTGAAGTTATAGTAGCATCACAGGCACCAGGAGGTATAGAGAAACCTCCCAAACCTTAGGATGCAAAAGGATAAAAGGCAGGAGACAGATTCAGAACAGGAAGAGATTGTGCAGGGGTACCTCCTTTGCAAACAAATCCACCGAGCTATTGGATTCTTTCCAGTTGTGTAAAGAGGGGGCAGAAAAAATGCAAGAGCCACAGGGTGGGAAGGAATATGCAGAGACATAGCTCTCCCCAGTGACAGACTGCTGCTCCCACAACTCATAATCCACAACTCCATGGTGAACAACAGCAATCCCACTAAGGAGGGCCCTCAGTGGAGTGGGGGCAGGGAGGAGGGAGATGATGGTACCAACATATGACATGTCCATACAAAGTTTCTACTTAAGAAAAAAAAATGACGGAATAGTGTCTGTCACAGTGCAGTGATTGTAAAGTATACCCCAGAGCTAAAATAAACAGACAATGTGACACAGTTTTAAAATCAGAGAAATAAAAGGAATTCCACAAGTAAAATTCAACAGCTAAAGAGAATTTAGGGAAGAATAGCACCACAAATAACTAGAAAAACAAAGTGTTATTTAAGAAATGTACTATACTTGGCATATTTTTCAGTTTAATATTTACAACATGCCTTAGTCTAAAATAAAATTCAGGCCTAGGAGAGGTTCAGTGGTTGAAGGCACTTGCTTGCAAAGCCTGCTGGCCTAAGTTTGATTCCCCAGTACCCACATAAAGCCAGATACACTAAGTAAATGCATATGGAGTTTGTTTGCACCAGCAGGAGGCCCTGGTGTGTCCATACTCTCTCTCTCACATACATACCTACATATTACATACATACATAGAAATATAGAAGCTTAAGCTAGGTGTGGTGGTGCACGCCTTTAATCCCAGCACTCGGGAGGCAGAGGTAGGAGAATTGTATGAGTTCGAGGCTACACTGAGACTACATAGTGAATTCCAGGTCAGTCTGAGCTGGAGCAAGACCCTACCTTGAAAAACCGAAAAAAAAAAAAAAGGAAATATGGAAGCTTAGGGTTTTTTTAGAAAGGGATTAAGAGGCTGGAGAAATGACTTAGCAGTTAAAGCACTTGCTTGCAAAGCCAAAGGACCCAGGTTAAATTCCCCAGGACCCACGTAAACCACATGCACTAGGTGGCGCATGTGTCTAGAGTTTGTTTGCAGTGACTGGAGGCCCTGATGTGCCCATTTTCTCTCTGTCTCTCTCTCTCTGTCTCTCTCTCTCTTTCTCCCACTCTCTCAAATAAATAAATAGAAAAAAGGATTAAGGGCTGGAGAGATGGCTTAGCAGTTAAGGTTCATGCCTGAGAAGCCTAAGAACCCAGGTTCGATTCTCCAGGTCCCACATAAGCCAGATGCACATGGTAGAGCATGCATCTGGAGTTCGTTTGCAGTGGCTAGAGGCCCTGACATACCCATTATAACTATCTTGCTCCCTCTTTCTCTGTCTCTAATAAATAAATAAAAATACATCTTGTAAAAAGAAAAAGAAAAAAGGATTAAAAATAAAATTTAGAAAAAAATAAAATAAAATTTAGATGGATGAAAGAGCTCAATGTAAAAATTGAAGCAGAAAATATTTGGAATGAAAATATTTTTGAATATTAGCTTTTGAATTGTAGAAAACTTAGGCACTTTTGTTGTAAAAATAATGCAAAAACTCTCAAAGAGAAAAGGAAAAATAAAATTAAAAAGCAAGTATAGGGCTTGAGAGATGGCTTGGTAGTTAAGGCACTTGCCTGTGAAGCCTAAGGACCCAGATTTGATTCCCCAGTTCCCACATAAGCCAGATGCACAAAGTAGCATATGTGTCTGGAGTTCATTTGCAGTGGCTAGAAACCCTGGTAGACCCATTCTCTCTCTCTTTCTCTCTATCTGACTCTTTGTCTCTGAAATAAATAAATAAAACTATTTTTTTAAAAAGCAAGTATATAACTATGGAAAAAATTGACACATTTAATAAATAATAACAAGCCAATATTGAAAAATTCATCCAACAGAAATGAGTATAGAGACACACATAATTACCAGAACATGAAGACTTAAGTCATTAATGAAAATATAGAATATCAAAGATATTAAATTCAAAACAATAGAGCATCTATTCACCATCAATTTGACCTTATTTCTTTCTTATCAGTTATTGCAATTCATAATTACATATGTGTTTTCTTATTGTCTGTCTCTGTCAACTAAATGATAAACTCCTCAAAAGTTGGAGTACTGTCTGTCATTTTCACGTGTGACCTTTGCACTTACACAGTACACAGCACATGGCAATGCTCACTAAATATTTGTTCAATACATACATTAGCAGTGTTCTTTTTTCTGCTTATTAACAAATAGATTTATGACTCTAAATGCTTAGTATGATCCTTCATGCTGCACAAATATCAATATGTTTCATTCTCAAAGCAACCCATTAACTTTATTTTTATCACCAGTTTACAGACTGAAAAGCCCAGGCACATGTCCATAAGATAACTAACCTAAGACCACGTTAGTGACAAATAATAGAACCAGAGTTTGAACGTAGGCATTCGGTCCCTGTGTTCTTAAGCACTATGCTTTCAAACCAATATAACACACCATATAGATTAACATATGGTCCTCTTCAGTAACTCCATCTGTGAACTCTGATTACTTCCAGAAAACCTTAGATATCAAAACTGGTCAGTATGTAGACTAGTATATATATAGTCTATGTACTTGGTCAGTATACAGACTAGCAATTTGAACAATTTTTTAAATATTTTATTTAGTTATGAGAGAGAGAAAGAAGGAGAGAGAGAGAGAAAATGGGCACACCAGGGCCTCTAGTCACTGCAAGTGAATTTCAGATGCATGTGCATCTGGATCTGGCTGTATGGGAGTACTGGGGAATTAAACTCTGGGGTCATTAGGTTTTGTTGACAAGTGACATAACCACTGAGAAATCTCTCCAACCCAGTTTGAGAAAAATTTTTAAGATGCATTTTCTTATCTAATCATTTTAGTTCCTTTATTTGTCACATTGGTTCATGTTCCTTATTTATTTTTTAAATGTTCATAGCAGCTTTAAAGTTATAGAAAATATATCCCACAATCAGCTTCCCTTATTGCTGGGATTTTCCATTTATTATCATAAATTTAATCCAATTGCTGTATCGATATTATTGGTACATTATTATTAAAGTTCATACTTCATTCAGCTATTCCTATTTCTTTTCTCTTATAGTAGGGATTAAACCCAGGTCTTCATACATGCTAGCAAAGGCTCTGATCTGCATCCCAGATTTCCTTGATTTACCTAGGATCATGGTTCTGTTCTCATACCCCATCCAGGATACAACACAATATATAGTCATTCATCCTCCCTCCTTAGGTTGCTTTTAACTATGACAGTTTCTTAGGTTTTCCTTGTTTTTGTTGACTTTGACAACTTTGAGGAAAATTGACCAGGTACTTTGTGAAATGTCTCTCCATTATATTTGTCTGATATATAACTATAGTGGGTTTATGTGGTTGGAGAAGAGACATTGATAATGATCGCACTCAAGACTGGCAAGACTAGATGAATGTTGTGGTTTGGATATGAAATGCCTGGTTGGTTCTTGTGTTGAAAGTCTGGTCCCAGCTGGTGGATCTAATCATTGGGAGGGGATTAGATAGCTGATGATGGCTCTGACCCAATCAATGAATTAATCTTCTGATAGATTCATAACTTGAAGGCACAAGTGGGAGGGAGTAGGTCACTGGACATACCTTAGAAGGGTGTATATATATCTTGTCCCCAGTCTCTTCCTCTCAGTCCCTCTGCCTCCTGTCTACTATGAGATGAGCCACCTGGCTCGACCCCATGCTCCTCACCATGATGCTCTGCATCACCATGTTCAGGCCCAGAAGCTGTGGCTGAGAACTGAAGCCTCTGAAACCATGAGCCAATAAATCTTTTCTTTTCTTTTTTTAAACCTTAATTAATTAAGACCTTTAGTACAAAATTGACAAAAATGTGTACATAAGGTTTTTGCATATTTGGAAATAAAAAATGTGTGCAAAAGGATTCTCATATTTGGAAATCAATCACCTTAATTATCCATATTGCAAATCATGGAAGAAAAAGGATATGATTATCTGAGTAAATGCACAAGAAACCTGGGAGCACTTTTGAGATAAGATAGACTTTTCTTGTTTTTTTAGTTTCATGCATTTCTTTTTTTTTATAATTTATTCAATAAATCTTTTCTTTATATAAGTTGATTTTTTCACAGGTATTCTGTCACAACAAAACTGGTAAATACAATGAGTATTCTCACATTGTGGAGAGTAGAAATTGCTACACACTTCCTAGAAATAATTTTAGTAATAAGACCACCCCTAGGGCTGGAGTGATGGCTTAGGGGTTAAAGTGTTTGACTGCAAAGCCAAAGGATCCAGGTTCGATTTCCCAGGACCCATGTAAGCCAAATGCGCAAGGTGGTGCATATGTCTGGAGTTCATTTGCAGTGGCTGGGAGCCCTGGTGTGCCAATTCTCTTCACTCTCTTTCTCTCTCCTCTCTCTCTCTTTCTCCCTCTTTCTCTCTCTCTCAAATAAATAAAAATAATATTTTTTAAAAAGACTACCCTTAATGCAACCAGACAATTCCATTTCTAAAAGTCTTACAAAGATGTTCAGAGATGAGGGAAGGAATCTAGTTTTCTCACTCTTTGTTCTATACCTAAAAGGAACTTGACAGATGAAAATGTATGAGACACATGACTAGGAACATGATTTGAGGAAATTCTTCACATCATTCACAATACTTCTCCAAAATTACCTATTAATGGATAGATTAACCTTTGTGTTGTTGTTTCCTAATTTTTTTTGTTTCTTACAATGAACACATATTGCTTTTGTCATCAGAGAAAGCAATATGATTTTTTTTAAAGAAAATGAGTTGAAATCTTAACCAGCAGTGGACCTGTGAGCTACACAACCAGTTAGCCAGGCAAGATATGCCCACTGGTGCAATAGCGGCCTGACTGTTATGAGGGTAACCAACTGATCTTTGATTGGATTTGAGGCCCATAGGAAGGAATTCATACCAGGTACTGAAAACTTATTTTAAAAGTTTGTAATTGTTTGGAAAGCCATGATCCCTAGGGGGGAAGCTACTACTGTTGTTTGGCTAAATGTGTTAGTTGCACACATCAAATTGCCCTCTAAATAGTTACACCTGTCCATAGGTTAGTGCTGCTTTCAGTTCACATCAGAGAAACATGTTTGTGTAGATGGCAGAAACTACTGGGGAGACTCAAGACTCATCAAAGTGCTGAGAAGAACAGGTAAGTGTTCAGTTCTAAATGAGACTTCTCTGACACACCAACTAAGGCTCAGGGAACATTGAAAAATAGGTGGCAGAAAGAATGTAAGAGCAAAAGGGGCTGTAAAGATGGCTTAGCAGTTAAGGCACATGCCTGTGAAGGCTAAGGACCCAGGTTCGATTCTCCAGGTCCCACCTAAGCCAGATGCACATGGTGGCGCATGCATCTGGAGTTCATTTGCAGTGGCTGGAGGCCCTGGCATGCACATTCTCACTCTTTGCCTCTCTCTCCCTCTGTCTCTGTCTATAATAAATAAACAAATAAATAAAAATCCTTTATAAAAGAAAAGAATATAAGAGCAAGAGGGTAGGGAGGAATGTTTTGGAATTCTGTCTTCTGGACACAAAGTGACCGTTATTTTTATGCTCTCGCAGTGGCTGTCAATACCAGCAAAATATTGGGTCTATCAATATGTCATCATGGATGATGGAAGAAGGCAAAAAAAAAAAAAACAGACATCAGAATTGAAGAGAAGCTAGTTGGAAAGAAGAAGAAGAAGGTATGTGGAAGGAATATGGTGGAGAGGGAACAAAAGAAAGTAATGGGAGGGGATTATGGTGTAAATACATCATGTATATATATGAAAATTATCAATAAAATGGTTTTTAAAAGAAAATGAGTTGATACATAAGTATTTCTTTTAACCCTAACTACCCTTTGAAGCCAGGGCTTGTGATGGACTGCCAAAGAAGTCTACATTCAAGATGCTCTTAGACTGTCTACGATAGTTCGATCAGAGATCTGGACTTAGGCTCCTTCTATGATTCTCAAAGTCAAGGGCCTTGCTACCAGTTTCTGTTCAATAGTTGATATTAAAGATGTTTCTTCTGTACAACTCTACCCAGCTTATAGGATCCTTATATTTATATAGTTATCCCTCTTTCCCTCTTTCTCACTCTCCACCTCCTCTTCCCCCTCTCCCTCTCTCCCTCCTTTATTCCCATAGGATCAAGCACTAGTTCTTCATTCTTTCATTATTTGGTCAACCAGAACTTCTGCCACCTCAGCTTCAACCACTTTCTCTATGGTTGTTCATGTTTGTCTACTGAGATTTCTAAGGGCCAGGTCAGATCTAATTTATCCTAGTTTTTACCTTTGGTACTCAAAAAGTCCTCATCAAATTTATATTAAATAAATGTTTGAACAGTATCTGTTCAGTACACGTTAATTTTATAAGCATTATTACTCTGCCTCAGCACCCATAATACCCATCCCTCTGCCCAACTTCCTGTCCAGCTTCTCACAACTTTGCCAGTCTTTCAAGTTGCATCTAATTCCTGACTCCTGTATTAGTTCTATTGTGAAAATTTTGCCTGTATATAGCCTCTGTTCTGATTTCCTAGCTGCATTTTTATATTGGTTCTCACTATCTTATACTCTCCCCTGCTAATATCAAGTCTACCTGAGTCTCAGCCAGTATCAATTAATGGAAAGTTTCCAAAATCTAATAAAAGGAACAGACACCCGTGTGTAAGATTGAACTAGCAGCATTGCCTCTACCATCTGGGATGTCATAGTTAAGTTAGTTATGCTTTGAGGGCCTCAGTTTATCTCCTGCAAAACAAGAAAAATAGTTCAAAAACAATCTTGCAAAACTCAAAAGAAATAATACATACAAAAAAGAAAGCAAGAGAAAAATAGTCTTTGTGTCATTTTTCTTATTAAATTTCCCTGTACACACACACACACACACACACACACACACACACACACACGAGTTCATAGCTTCTTTGACTCTGTTACTCATATGTGTCTTCCAGAATGTCTCAGTCAATATGTTCAACACAGCACGCTGACATGGGCATTAGAAGACACATCTTATTATACTAGATGAACTTACCTTAAAGTCTCCTTGTCTGTTAAGTTAGGGTCATTTTACAATAATATCTGCCCCACTTATCTCATGCTGACATTATTATTAACACAGAGACGATGATTAACAAGAACTTAGTAAGCTCTAAAGCACCTGTAACTTGTAAATTGGAAGCACTTTAGAAGTAACAGGGACACCTGAAAATTAAATTGAGGAATGTCCTTGAGCCTATAAGGGAGAATCTGATAGTTTCCTTTACCTCTTTCTGCTTAAAAGAATTCATGCAGCCTCCACTTTGATAGAGGCCAAAAATGTCAAAATAGTATGGTCTTGCCTGATGTCTTATTCCCTAAAGGAATTCCCCTTTCCTAGAAGAGATAATCACCCCCTTCTGAGAAGAATAATTTCCTTCCCTGGAGAATTAAAACTCCTAGGAAGATTCCTCTTTGTCCCAGAAAACTTGACCCCCTACCTAGAAATCTGGTGCCAGGGCTCAACTAACCAGTTTAGCCCCCATCCCAAAAAAAAAAAAAAAAAAAAAAAAAACCCAGTCTGGGTCTCTAAGTGGGCTTTCCCATTTCCTGGAACCCTGCTTTTCCCCTTTGGGGGCAGAATCTCTGTCTTCTCTCCTTCTCTTAATCTCTGTAAGTTTTCTAAGAACTCTTTCTAAACTCCATCCTCTGGTCTGTGGGTTTTATTTATGGAAACACATGAGACACGAACCTAGAGGTTACTGACTCAGTAGAACTTTGTGTGACCCTGAGTGCCTAGCATCCTAGCTCCTGGGTCATTGTTCACTCAAGAGTTCAGAAAGGCTCCTTCACTCTCAAAGACACCCCAAGTTCCATATCCAATTGTGCTTGGGAGTTCTCTTTATCAGCGCATGTTCTCAGTGCATGCATATTGACCTGGAGTACCCTAACTCAGATTCTTTCCAAATTTTGTTAAGTCCATTTTTATACCATTAGTTTCCCCATAAGGCCAAAGAAAAGCTCCCCCACTGAGCCACACTTACGCCAACACTGACCTATTAGAACCAGCATCAGGCTGAGGCAGCAGCTTTTTCTTTCTTTTGAGCCACTATGGTTCAAGTAATTGCTCTGTTCTTTGAGAAGTAGGAACTCAAATCCATATGTGTAGCCACCTCTAGCAACTATACAAGAAATGTGAGTGTGCGTTCTTCTACTCTGCTCCTAGTTCTACCTTTTTCTGCTGCTTGATTTTCCCTAAGCCTTCTGTGTTCTCCTTTACCTTGCCCAGTCACAGGTAACTTTGGCAACTGCTGTGAAAAGACAAAAATTTGCAAAGCTCCAGGCAGTCACTGAAAACAATGTCCTATCTATGATAATTCGGCAACTCAATCTATATGGTCATTCATTGGTTCTCATCAATGGGCATACCTGTGCTTAATTGCTCACAAAAATTAGCACAACAGAGTTAGTTCTGCCTTGTGCAATGCTTCCTTGCAATGTAAATTTGTAACTCCTCCCACCACAAGGCAGAGGGTTTGACACTGGTTTCAGCAAATAGAATAAAATAGAACAAAAATAATGACACTTTTGAAACCAGAGAAATTGAATAGTCTCTCTCTCTCTCTCTCTTTCTCTCTTTCTCTCTGAATCCAGCCTAGCCATAATTTGAACAAGTCTGTGTTAATCTATTGGACAACGAAAGCCATATGGCCCAGTTACCCCCATGTCTCTAGAAAACAACCAGCCAATTTAGCTGACTGGCAGTAGATACAACAATGAAGCAATCTAAGACCACCCACCTGAATCTAACCCTAGCTGCTGACCCACAGGTTCATGATCTAAATGTGTGTTTGTTGCTTTAAGCCACTATAATTGGGGAAGGCCTGTAGCAGTCAATAGTAACTATTGCAGTGACTGCGATTGTTCACAAACCTGGAAAATCATCATTCAACCAAAGGGATTCTCACTTGAGAGTTGTAATTACTGTACAGATATGAGATATAATCAGAATCTTTGAAGAACATCCTCTTGGAATACATTACTCCATTGTACATACATAGGAGAAAATCAAAACACCTTATTTTCATGAAAAATCATATTGACTTGAATGAGTTAAAAGCAGTCATCATCACAAGCCAATATTCTTGCAGTGCCATCAAAGTACAAATTGCTAAAAACAACCCCCTACGTCTGCTCAAGTTCCCTTCCAAGACCCTTCCATAGTCTGTGGAATTGTAGATGAGTCTTGTCTTCCGCTCACCAAACCTGGACTGCAGATGCCCGGGATGCCATGCCGAAGCCTACTTCTCGAGCATGGTTCCTAGGAGCAGAACTTCCAGTATGCCTGCAGTGTATAAGACCTAGAAAGGAGGTGCAGGAGAGCATGCGGAGGTATAGCACAAGGCTAAGAAAATAGCCCTTGCGGGCTGGAGAGATGGCTTAACAGTTAAGATGTTTGCCTGCAAAGCCAAAGTACCCAGGTTCAGTTCCCCAGGACCCATGTAAGCCAGATGCACAAGGTGGAAAAGAAAAGAGAAAAATAAAAGGAAAGGAGCCAGGTGTTGTGGTGCACACCTTTAATCCCAGCACTTGGGAGGCAGAGGTATGAGGATCACCGTGAGTTCGAGGCTACCCTGAGATTACATAGTGAATTCCAGGTCAGCCTGGGCTAGTGTGAAACTCTACCTCAAAAAACAAAATTAATTAATTAAATAAATAAATAAATAAAAGGAAAGGAAAGCAGAGGCATGGAGAGCTCTTGGATTCAAACAGGCCTGAACCCCAGTTCTATCCATGATAAAATTACTTGCTGGCCTTGCAGTTAGGACCCGGGTTCATGTCTGATGTTTCCTCTTACTGACCCTTATTTTCCTTGGTAGCAAAACAAGAAGCTTAGTGTTTGGCAATCTTGAGAATTAACAGTTTTGAGACTAGAGACTTACTAGGGTATATTCATTTTTGGAGCAAGTTGTTTAACCTATCTGACCTTCAGAATCCTCACCTTTAGAATGGATTTAGTAAAAGCCAACACATAGTGTCGACCTATACATAAAGCACCAAGCATAGTGCTGACACACAGACACAATAAAGAGCAAGTTTAGAAAATGTCTGACTTTGCTGTTCAGACCATATTTTTCCTCCAAGAATTCTACTGACAGCTTATTATAAAGAACCCTTAAATTTTCTTCTACTCTAATGAGTCCTTTTATTGAGAGTACATAGAAGTCAGAAATTTTATCTTCCTTTTATTATGTGTAAACAACAGAATTTTTTTAAGCATAGAATGTTTTTAAAAATAGAACGCACCTTAACAACTCTCTGGTCTCAAAATTATTCATTTTCATGACTGCAAAGAACAAAGAACCTCATTTGGAAAATTGTGAAAATGAGGCCCAGAGAATAAATAGAAACTCACAATGTGAACTAAGGTTGTCTAACTCCAAGTCCACATCTCTTCCCACACTTTAGAGGAGTGTCATCTTCACCCCAGGAATCTTCGTAAATATTTGACCACAGTGATAGCAGGATATACATGTGTTCTAGGGGAAACATTTCCAAGTCACTTCTCATCCATCCTTTTGGCCAGAAATCCAGATTAGCTTTTGTCACTGCCATATCATCAGGCCAGCTTCACTCAAGACCCACTTATTGTCTGCAAATGTTGCTATAATTAAATCCAAGTGGCTGCTGTGAGTTATCATCACGTACCCTCTCCAGCCATTAGTCAGATTTCCAGGGCTGCAATGCTTCTCAAAGAGGTCACTTACTCTTCTCTTTCCCCTTGGCTATCCCAGCAGGTTTTTTCTTTCCATTTCTTGGGCAAGGAACTTTTAAGCCAAGCTCATTTTCAGGCAATTGGCCAGCCTTCCCATTTATCCCAGTGACCTTACAACAGTGAAGAAGTCTCTTGAGAGCATTGCTGCTGAACTGTGGGGAAGCGAGGGGGAGGAGTTCCGAGGCAACTTCTAGGGTAGAAGCTAAGACCAGGACTCTTTCTACCAAAGGATGGGGCCATTGATGCAGGATTATAGTCCCTGCAATCCATAAAGATGCCAGCTTGTGAACCCCAACTTTGGGTCCTTATTAAAGGTATCAAAGAATTGAAAAATGAAGTCACAGGGAATGATAAATTAAGAGATTTTATTAAGGATAGTGTGAAAACAGGATTGCAGAAAAATACCAGGGAAGAGCTGGAGAGATAGCTCAGCAGTTAAGGCAATTGCCTGCAAAGCCTAATGACCTGGATTTCATTTTCAGTGGCTGTAGGCCCTGGCGTGCCCATTCTCTCTCTCTCTCTCTCTCTCTCTCTCTCTCTCTCTCTCTCTCTCTCCTTCTCCTCTCTCTATATCTCTCTGGTTGCAAATAAATAAATAAAAATATTTTTAATTTGTTTTTTAAATACCAGGGAAGAATTTCCCACACAAGCTTCTGGAGAAAGGGAAGACGAGTTGACACATGTTTCAGGTCCATTTATATGAACAAGACATCCAATTAGAATGAGCCTCCTAGCCAGGCTTAGGTGTGTAGTGAAGGACCTGACTGGCTGGTGGGTGCCAGATAAACATTGATTTAGGAGGGGCCCTCCATGGAGGCTAAGCTCTCAAAACTGGGGAAGAAATAGGAAGTTGCTATTGTTGAGTTGTTGCCTTCAGCCATCTTGGACGAGACTGAATCCCACTTGAGCTCTAGTCCTGCTAGGGCCGGCAATGTGGCATCAATGTTTCTGTGGGCCTAGATAATTTCCTATTAGGGGAAAAGCTACCTTGCTCCTCATCCATATCACCAGGTCATCACCATTGCCGTCAGACACTCCTTGAGTGTAGAAAAAAGATAAACTTGACTATTCTTTTTTTGTTAATTTTTTATTATTATTTTTTTATTTTTGGAGAGAGACACAGAGAGAGAGACAGACAGAGAGGGAGAGGGAGACAGATAGAGATGGGCGCGCCAGCAGCCTCTCAGCTGCTGTGAACAAAATCCAGATGTGTGCTCCCCCTTGTGGTCAAGTGTGGCATTGCGCCCTTGTGTCACTTTGCATCTGGCTAAACTTGGGACCTGGAGATTGGAACCAGCGTTCTTACGTTTAGGAGGCAGGCGCCTCAACCGCTAAGCCATCTCTCACTGAGGCAAGGTCTCTCCGTTGAACCCTGAGCTTGTTGATTTGGCTAATCTAGCTATCCAGCTTGCCCCAGGAATGCCTTTCCAAGCCTCCAGTGCACTGGGATTACAGGCGCGCTGTCACAGCCATTAGGTATTTACATGGGAAATGGAGTCCAAACTCCAGTCCTCATGCTTGCATGGCAAGAAATTTATCCACTGAGCCATCAACCCAGCCCAAGCCTCTCATTTTTTTTTCTTTAAGACAGCGTCTCACACTGTAGTCCAGACTGACTTTGAACTCACAATGTAGTGCAGGCGTGCCTCAAACTCATGGTAATTCTCCTGCTGCAGCCTCCCAAGTGCTGGTATTACAGCATGAGCTGCCAAGTCCAGGGAGTTTGGATAGCCCATTACCATACTTCACCTCACTGGATGCTTACTTACCATAATCCTCGTAGGTGAAGGAAACTGCACATTATTTAACCTGGGTAAGAATACCAGCATCATCTGCACATTATTTAACTTGAATGGGAATACCAGAATCACCTGGTCCAAACTCTTCACATTATAAGTCAGAAATCTAAGATTCCATGAGGGATGGTGATGTAAGGGAGTAAATGGCACAGTGAGTCCAGTCTGAGGTTTCACCTAAATTTCAGTTCAGAAAACATCTTTCTCCCTTCTCCTATAAGCCTGGAGACTAATAAGCAATGAGAGTGATATGGATTTGAGGCTCTCCTATGGGGTTGACCTCACTTTTCAGTTTCAGGGATAAGCACATGGCTCAGACCTAGATCATTATATGCCATCCTTCTGGCCACACTTAACTGAGTCACATATAAATGACCCAAATGAGGTCAAGGAGAATCACATAGAGGATTTTTGCTGGAGATTTTAAGAAAGAATCTTCTCTGAGTTCTGGGGCAAACTGCAAGGATTACAGAAAGGCTTGAGTTGCAAGAGGCCATGTTTGGCCATCTAGGCAAAGCGTTCCTGAGAATAAATTCAACACAGCAGTGTGATTTGAGCCCATAGATCCAACCATACCTGAAGACCTAGATTTTTCAATTACATGTAAAGTTTATCATTTTTAAGGCAATCCAGGTTTCATTGTCACTTGTAAACAAACAAATCCTACCTAAAGCAGCCACATTTCATGATTTTTTTCAGCCGTGAATGAAATTTTAAGACACCCTTGGTACACCATAGCTTTTAACACACTCACCGACAACATGAGCACCCTTTCCCCATCCACTAACACAACTAGACCCAGTGGACCCCCTAAGTGGAAGTGCTCCCTGGGTTGTCCATATACTGATCACATTAATAAATTATTACCAAGCACTACCTTTTGCATTATCTCCTACTATACTGCCATCAAATTCTTTAAAATCCCTGTCAGGAAAAAGTATATATATATATGAACAGGAAGGCTTTTAGAACTCTACCTAATATAAAAATATGAAATGGTCCAATTGTCAGAGAGTAAATATCCAGTCCATCATCCAATTGCCTTGGTATATACTCTCCTTTCATCTGAGAGACCATCTTCATGATGTATATTTAGACTAGATGATCCATTTAAAACAGAGCCCACCACAGTCATGGCAAAATTTCCTATTCACTGTATGGGGCTGGCCTGAGGAAAAAAAAAACAAAATATTGGTATTAAAACCATCCAGAAGAATATTGGCAAACCACCTCAACAGTCACATCTGCTTGGTCTTTCCCAAATGGCCTATCAGCTACAGGATTGAAAAGATGCTCAGAGAAGTAAATAAAGATGCTTCAAATGTCACCAAGTATTTGTATGGAGTAGAAGGTGAAATTGTGACCAAACAGAATAATAATTATAATAGTCAGAATGAATGGCACTGGCTCAGAATCATGTATCACAAAGACAAAGCATCCAGACCCAGCATTTCACTTTTTAGTGAATGTCTTACTGGGGGTTGTTATTTGTGAATTCTGTCAAAGCAGAAACTTGGCCATCAAAGCAAGTCAAACACAGAAACCATCCATTCCACTCTGAATAAGCATGCTTATTTCTGTGTACAGTGAGCTACAAATACCAGCAAGCTCTAGAATTGTGTTTTGAATTTTGAATCTGATCCAAATCTATGATTGCTTCTACAGATCACAGAGAGATAAAGTTTAGATTACAGATAGATCCTAGGTTAACGGATAATTTTTTGATACATAATAAGAGAGATGAAATAGGTGATTGATAGAAAGTAGGTAGATAGATGATAGATAAGAAGATATTGATAGTGTTTCTTTATTCTACACTTGAATGATATACCTGTTTCCAATCACCTTTCAGAGAAAACTGTGTATGTAAGGTATTCTAGGAAACAAGATATGTACATGTGTACATATCCCTGCATGTCACATATATTTATAAATATCTCAGAATGTCAAATAGAAATAAAACAAAATTTTATTACCAGAATGTTGCAGACAGCTTCAGGTTCGCTGAGATGAACTTTCAGACCAGGCACAGTTATGGAGGAAGGGATATTCTTTATTGAAGCTTACAGATCCAGGGGAAGTTCCATAAAAGCAGGAGAAGCAGCCTGCTCTTCACAGGACCAGGCAAGAGAGCAAAAGCCAACCAGCCAGCCACCACAGCACACAGAGCAAAACTACAGCCAAAAGGTCACACAGCACACTTCAGGAACTCCTGCTAGGCACATTTGCATATCTTTACAATGGAATCTCAAACCGTCACTACACCTTAAGATGGGGGCAGTGACCTTGCCTCTAGCAAGGTGATTGCAGATGCAAACTATAACTAAAAAAAAAAAACACTGAATATATTGGGGGACATATATTCAAACTACCACACAGAACATGAACACACTTAAGAGGAAAATCAAGAAGACTGAGAATGGTTTCCACACCTAGATCTTAACTAACTGCTCTGATCACTGTATGATCTGAAATTTGCTTATGTTCTTTGAAAAAAAATATTTAGTTCATGCTGTGTATTAATACTGAACACTTGAAGGCTGGGGAGATGGCTCAGTAGTTAAAGGCCCTGCCTGCAAAGTCTGCCAGTCCAGGTTTGATTCCCCAATACCCACATAAAGCCAGACGCACAAAGTGGAGCATGTATTTGGAGTTTGTTTGCAATGGCAAGATGCCCTGGCATTTTCTCTCCCCCTACCACTCTCTCGCTCTCTCTCACTCTCTCTTTCCTCTTTTTCCTCTTCTTGAAAATACATAAAAATATTGTTAAACAAACTGAGCACTTGAGTACACTGCAGTGAACAAAATCGGTGTGATCTCTATTATGCTTGTGGTGCTCATGATCTAAAGGAGGAAGTCACCAGTAATAACAAACAGCAATGAACATTGTTTCCATTGTCTATTGTTGTATAACAAACAACTCTGAGATATGGTGGTTAAAACATAACCATTGTATTATTCTCACAATTCTGAAGGTCACAAATTCAGGCTAAGTTCAGATAGACAGAGATCACATGACATTTAACTGATAGACAAAGTATAATCTGGAGGGTCCAACACCAGCATGTTTCATGCCTTAGTAAGAATATATGGAGCATGAGGACAGCTGACCAAGATGCACAGATGGAAACTCTCCAGTGTGACAATGTCAGGGTTATCAGGCTTCTTGTTCAGTGGCTCAGGGCTCCAGAAAGTCTTCTAAGAGATAGGAAGCAGGAGCTCCCAGTTTATTAAGGTCTGGAACTGGAAAGTCTCACATCATTTCTGCCATATTGTATTGCTTGGGAAGCCATAGAGCCTACCCAGACCCAAAGGAAGGACACACACATACCGCACATCCTCCCAGTGAAGAAGAATTTGCAGCCATATTCAATCTACTGCAAATATAGAACTTACCAGTGTGGCAACTACTGTGATAGATAAAACAATATACCAAGAGAAGAAGTAAGGGGCAAATCTAACTTAGATCCTTTGGGAAGGTGGTTCTCTAACCCTACAGAGCAAGTAGTCCAAGGTCTTAGCATGCAACCTACTCCCATCATACCACAGCTATACCCTGTCTTGAGCATCATCTTTCCTAAGCAAAGAAACCTGCCTGTATGGGTATAAAATAAAAATCACAATAGGCCGGCATGGTGGCACAGGCCTTTAAGGCAGAGGTAGGAGGATCGTTGTGAATTCAAGGCCACCCTGAGAATACACAGTGAATTCCAGGTCAGCCTGGGCTATAGTGAGACCCTACCTCAAAAAAACAAAAAAAGGGGGGCTGGAGAAATGGCTTAGTGGTTAAGGTGTTTGCCTGCAAAGCCAAAGGATCCCAGTTTGATTCTCCAGGACCCATATAAGCCAGATGCACGAGGGGCACATGCATCTGGAGTTCATTTGAAGTGGCTAGAGGCCCTGGCATGCCCATTCTCTCTCTATCTGCCTCTATTCTCTCTTCTCTCTCTCTCTCTCTCTCTCTCTCTCTCTCCTTGCAAATAAATAAATAAAAATTGAAAAACCAGAAAAAAAATCACAACAAAGGTGTTTTGTGTTTTCCTAACTCCTTAGAAAACAAGCACACACACTTCAAAGCTACTGAACTCCTTCTATTCTCTGAGGAGCAAAACAAATTATATCTCAGAGAATTTATTTAATGACATGGAGCAGCAAATTCCACTCTAAGATCAAATACAATATCTTTAATAGTACAACAAAATAATAAGCAATCAAGCAGAAAACTTTGTTACTAAATATGAATTATTTGGTAAGAACAATTTGTCATCAGAATGCACTAAGCATTAGATGCTACAAAATTACCATAATTTGCATGTACTTTGTGTTATGAAAGTAAATATTTTAACTAAAATATGTATTTATCATAAAAATTATATAGTGAGTATAAGTGAATGTGGATCTCCATATAAATGACTAACATATGCCTGATGTGGACCATCCATCATACTGTGCTTTCACTCATATAGTAATCATCTACCTTATGCCTTGATACATCCTAATATAAGAACGCAACAAGTAGCCAGGCATAGTGGTGTATGCCTTTAGTCCCAGCACTCAGGAGACAGAAGTAGGATTGCCCTGAGTTCGAGACCACTCTGAGACTACATAGTGAATTCCAGGTCAGCCTGGGCTAGAGCAAAACTCTACCTCAAAACAAACAAACAAAAAAAAAAAAAAACTCAACAAGTAACAGAATTCATTAGGTGCATGAGATCTTTCATTTCCTTATTGCTACATTACTGTTACCCAAGTTCAAGATTGCTCAGTCTCACCTGGACTGGTAAAGCAACTTCTTTCCAGCCTATTCCAGAGCCTGGCATACAATGTCCTTCATAGGTTACAATCAACTTTTCCCTCCTCCATTCTACTACTACAGATATCTCCCATGCTCTGGGGCCCCATAGCTTTCTTTGTCCACACTCCCACCTTTCTCTCATTTCATCTGACTTATCCTTCAAGCTCTATGTCAAAGTTCATTCCTCTCTGAACCTTCTGCCCTGTTACCACAGGCTCCTACTGTTAGCTCTGTCACAGCTTCAATCACAGAACAGTCAACTGTCCAGTTACTTGTCTTTCTCCAGCCTCCTCCTCGGCCTGATCTCTCAAGGGCAAGAACTGTGTCTTCTTCACCTTCTCCCCCCAGTGACCACAGCCAGCTGGTCCTGGACCAATGTTGGTACCCCATAAATACAGGTAAGTGGAACCACCTTCTGACCCTCAGATATCTTCCAGGAGAATGATTTTCAGGCTGGAGAAGTGTTTTATGCTCTTGACACACCTCAAAATCATGCTTGCTTCTGTTTTTCCCTATTAGCAGAGGATATTTCTAAACACTAATTCTTTTGGTCTTTATTTGACATCTGATGCAATTTGTCTAGTTTTTATTTCTTAAGTTACACAGCTTAGTTGTTGGAAAATTGCCAGATTTAATCCCTTGTTCCTACACCACCACAGTGGCTTTTCAAACAGTCCCTGAAATGGTACCTTCTATAGAGTCCATAGTCCCCTATGACCCTGTCACTTGACTACTGAGGCAAGAGGAAGTTGTAGATTATACCATGAGCACTCTAGATCACTCTACTTCTTAGCACTAGTACTTAAAGTAAGTGATTTGTAATCTTCCCATGCGCCTCAATGTCCCATAGGGTGTAATGAAGTACAGCAGTAACAAGGGCCACATGGCATTCAATGATATCATGTATTGGAGTGCCTATCACAGAAAAAGTCAGCATTTTCTTCTCCTCCATCCCTGGACAGACCCTGTAATAGAAAACAGTATCCTACAGGTGGGGAACCAGGACAGCTGACCAGCTAGGCCCTACCAAACAGTATAGGTCCGTCCACAGCTCTGTAGCTTGCCTTCTCTAGCTTTTCTTGGTTCCTTTCAGACCAGGACTCATGGTAAGGAACTCCAGCTCTGAGATGATAAGGATAAGAAGGTGGGACACCCTAAAACAATTAGTAAGAGCTGGTCTCCTCCCCAGTGCGCATTCATTGCCTCTGTGAGACTTGGCTGAGGTGTTAGAAAAAGCAAACAAATTTCCCAAACCATTACAGTAGCTGCCAGCAACAAAACCCATCTTCCCTGCTGGGCAATGCTCTCAAATATTGGTGCCTGGCACATCTGTAGCATCAACTAAGAGTCTCCAACAGAAGGGAAACCCTGGGTGCACCTAAACAAACTGCAGACAGAGCTTCCACATAAAGATAAACTCAAGCTAAGTTACTTCTATGAAGGTTGCTGGGAATGTGAGGAGTTTGCCATTGCAAGCAGGGGCTGGAAGTAATCAGAAACCGGCTGGGAGGGAACTTGGCAACATCAGAAAAGCACCAAGTGACCAGCACTGGGGTGGTAGTTTGAATGGATGTGCCTGTGCCCCAATAGATTCAGGATTTTATTAAAGTTTGTAACTCCTCTGCCTGGCTGGAGGAGATATCACTATGATCATAAGCCCTAAGGTGTTACTGGGGATGGATCTGGAATTCCAGCCTAAAGTATTCAGCATGCTTAAGCTCTGCCTATGGTTCCTGAAGTGTGCTTGCTTATGGTACTGGTGGTGGTATTTCTCTCTGCATGGATCTGTGAAAGGGGACCAGCTTCTCCCACCATTATAGAACTTCCCCTGGCTCCGTAAGCCTCAAATAAGTCCTATTCCTCCCATAAACTGTACCTGGTTTGGAAGTTCATCCCAGTGATGTGAAAGTGACTATGATAACAGGGTTCCTGCTCTCAAGCAGCACACAGACTGAGCAGGATGAGAAGCATAAACAGATAACAAACAAATCAATACACCAAAGGATGACAGATTGTAACAAGTGCCAAAGGACTCAAAAAAAAATGCTCTGTTGGCATTTGATAACACAGTAGAGGACACTTCTTCAAGCAAGGTGGTCATAGAAGGCTTCACAGAGGAAATGGTCTTTTAAGTCAAGACCTGAATTGCAAGAATCCACCATGTGAAGAACTTGGGGGAGAATACAGAAAAGTGAGGGGATAAAGCAAAGAGATTGCTCTTTTCTAGAAATACTCAAATGTCAGTGGGAGGAGGTAGAGCTTGGACAGCACGAGTGTGAGAGAGAAGAGGACTGAGGCAAAAAATTCCACGTTTAATTCCAGGCAGAAGAGAAACACACCTGCCTTACTTCTTGGAAGGTGTTTCTGGCTGCTTTGGGAGGATGAGACAGGTAAGAAGGTGTGGAAGTGGAAAGCACATGCAGAAACAAAGCAGGGTTCAGTTGAGAGGCAGGTAATGGTGCCTCAGGGTCAAGACATGGTGGTGAGACATCAGAAGAAAATACATTGATTTATGGTCAATTTCTGAAAACCAAGAAGGCTTGTTACTAAATTAGATTTAGTTGTAAAGGAGGAAAAGATATTTTAACTAAGTCTGTCACTTCAAGAATTGGCTGGTCATGGTGATATCAATTCAGCTAACTTCTAAAGACCTAAAAGTAGGGCTGGAGAGATGGCTTAAGGGTTAAGGCACCTGCCTGCTAAGCCTAAGAACCCGGTTACAATCTCCAGGTCCCACATTTAGCCAGATGCAAAGTGACGCAAGGGCACAATGCTGCACTTGCCCACAAGAGGGCACATGCATCTGGATTTCGTTCACAGCAGCTGAGAGACTGCTGGCACGTCCATCTCTATCTGTCTCCCTCTCCCTCTCTGTCTGTCTCTCTCTGTGTCTCTCTCCAAAAAAAAAATAAATAAAATAAAATAAAATAAAATAAAGACCTAAAAGTAATAAGTGCCACCTAGTTTCAAGGTAAACTGAGGTCTACAGATGGTGGTAAACCTCTCTAAGTTTCGGTTTTCTAATGTATTAAAGTGGAAGAGTAACAGGTACAGTAAGTAATGAAACAGATTTTAAAAAGCACAGTGCCTAACACATACCAACCTACAAACAAGTACAGAACATTCCACCCCAGTTCTATAGACTACACATTCTTTTCAGCAGCCCATAGAACCTTCTCCAAAATAGATCGTATATTAGGGAACAAGTATGCCTCCATAAATTCAGGAAAATTGATGTAACTTTCTATCATATTTGACCACAATGTGTAAAAGCTAGAAATTAACAACAAGAGAAACAGCAGGAAGTACACCAGCTCCTAGAAACTCAACAACATGCTATTAAATAATGAATGGGTCATAGAAGAAATCAAAAGGGAAACTAAAATTTATAGAACTGAACGGTAATGAAAATACAATATACCAAAACTTATGGCACATGATGAAGGGAAAAATCCCCCCCTCCAAAAAAAAGTTCAGGACCTGATGGATTCTCAGCCAAACCTTCATTGAAGAATTAAAACCACTTTTTCTCACCTTTTTTTCACATAATCAGAGAACAGAGAATGTTCCCCAACTCCTTCTATAAAGTTTGCATCAACCTACTACCAAAACCAGACAGAGATACAACAGGAGAAGAAAACTATAGGCCTATATCTCTGATGAACTTAGATACAATTATCCTGAACAAAAATCCTCACAAACTGAATTCAACAACACATCAAAAGCATTATCTACCTCGATCAAGCAAGTTTCATCCCAGGGATGCAGAGATGGTTCAGCATATGGAAATCAATCAATGTAATACAGTACATAAATAAACTTAATCACAAGAACTACATGATCATTTCAATAGATACAGAAAAGGTGTTTAACATAATACAACATAACTTCATGATCAAAACACTGCCCTGGAGAGACTATGCATGGAGGGTTTATATCTCAACATAATAACAGCTAAATACAAAGCACCTAAAGCCCAAATTATACTTAATGGGGAAAGACTCAAGGAGTTCCCATTAAGACTGGGAATAAGACAGGGGTGGCCACTCTCACCAATGCTCTTCAACATAGTACTGGAAGTCCTACTCCAAGCAATAAGACAGGAGAAAGATAGGTGTCATGGCTAGCCAATTCCTGAGCCAGCCTCTAGCCCAGGTCAATCAGCTATCTCTCTGACTCACCTGAGACAAAAGGTAGGGCCCACCACCATAAGGTTATAAATACACTTACCAGGAGAGGGCAAGCTCTCTTGGCTGGCTCCTGAATTTCAAGGTTCTGTTAAGTTTCCTCCTCCCTCCCTTACTCCTACATGGGCTCATTACCCCCTCCTGCCCTCCACATGGCAGGAGCTCTCTGTACTTTCTATTCTTGTTTTATTTTCTCTCCAAATTTCTTTTCATGTTTCTTCCTGGCCCACCATGTGAGCTCTCAGACCACATGGGTGAATTCATTTTCCTTCCCTTGGTTTTGTACTTCCCTAAATAAATAATTCCATAGTTATCCTTCTCAGTCCAATTCTTTGGTTAAAAGTAGACATGAACTAAGGGTTTGGGTGCAAGGACTCTATTGCTGAACCCCATAACACTCCATTTCAACTTTAGATGCTCCTGGATAGGTAGAATTAATAATGTGAAAATTGCAATTCTACCAAATGCAATATACAGCTTTGCAATGCCAATAAAAATCCCAGCATCATTCTTCCCAGAGATAGAAAAAATAATCTCAAAATTCATACAGAGGGCTGGAGAGATGTCTTAGCAGTTAAGACACTTGTCTGTAAAGCCTAAAGACTCAGGTTCTATTCCCCAGTACCCATATAAGCCAGATGCAAAAAGTGGCACATGCATCTGGAGTTCATTTGCCAAGACTGGAAGCCCTGGCATGCCCATACCCTCTCTCTATCTTTTTCTTCCCTCTCTCTCCCTCTCTCTCTCCCTCTCAAATAAGTAAATAAATAAAATATTTTAAATATTCATATGGAATGGCAGAAGGCCTTGGATATTCAAAAAATCTTCAGTAAAAGAAATACCTCTGGAGGTATCACCATACCTTATCTAAAGATATACTACACAGCCATAGTAACAAAAATAGAATGGCATTGGCATCAAAACAGACATATAGACCAATGGAACAGAACTGAAGACCCAGCCCTTAGTTCAAGTAACTATAACTAGTTGAGTTTGACAATGGAGCTAACAACATACACTGGAGAAAAGACAATATCTTCAACAAATGGTGCTGGATAAATTGGATAACCACATATAGAAAAATGAAACTAGACACATTCCTCTCACCATGCACAGAAATCAACTCCAAGTGGTTTAAAGACTTCAGTATAAGACCTGAAACTCTTAAATGACTGGAAGAAAAAACAGGGGTAACTCTCCATGATATAGAAGTAGAAAAAGACTTCCTGAACAATACCCCAGTAGCTCGGGAAATTAAACAATCACTCAACCAGTGGGATCTCATGAAGCTAAAAAGCTTTTATACAGACAGACAAACGTACCATAAACAGAGCCAACTGACCACCTATAGAATGGGAGAAAATCTTTGCCAGCTATACCACTGACAGAGGTCTAACATCTAGAATGTACAAAGAACTCAAAACACTAAGCAATAAAATATAAAACAATCCACTCAAAAAATGGAACAGAAAACTGAATAGGGAATTCTCCAAGGAAGAAATACAAATGGATAATACTTGTTCACCAGCCTTAACTATCAGAGAAATGCAAATTAAAACAACTATGAGATTCCAACTTACTCCAGTCTCAAGATGGCAATCTTTTAAAAATCAAACAACAATAAATGTTGGCAAGGATGTGGGGAAAGAGGAACCCTCATTCACTGCTGGTGGGAATGCAAAGTTTTACAACCACTATGGAAATCAATATAGAGACTCCTGAAAAAGATGAAAATAGAACTACCAACTGACCCAGCTATTCCTCTACTGATATCTACCCAAAAGACTCCATGCTTCACTGCAGAGATATTTGCTCAACCATGTTTATAGCTGTTCAATTAACAATAGCTAAGAACTTCAGTCAACCCAGATGCCCATCGTTTGATGAATAGATAATGAAGATGTAGTACATCTATACAAGGGAATTGCACTCAGCAGTAAGGAAAAATGATATAATGAATTTTTTAGGAAAATGGACAGACTTGGAATAGATTATACTAAGTGGAATCACATGAGCACAGAAAGACAAATGTTCTCCCTCATCTGTGGTTCTAGCCTGGAACAGCTTGAGTTGCAGGCATACCTGACAAGAACTCCAGGGACAGATAAGAGGGATTGAAGGACTTCAGGGAAGGGAAATAGGAGGGTGGAGGGAGATACACACAAAACTAAATCCAAAATGAATGGGTAGCATAGAAACTTTTCTTTTGGATAGTAGACTAAAAGAGATAACCCTCAATAGGAGTATGGAAGGATTGTCTGATAAGAAGGACCCTAGAGAGAATGGGATGAAACCTAACCTTAAAATATTTGGCTCTGGCTTAACCCAGTACCAGAAATCGGTTACAACCCACATTGAGCTGTTGATCAGAGAGACCTATGAGGTCCCAAAATAAGGCAGACTTCTATCAAAGTACTTGATTACCCACCTGAGGTAAAAGGTAAGACCCTATTGCTGAAGACACCACCTGCTGCCAATATAGAACATCAAGAGATCATGCTGAATTTGGAATGAAGCCAGTTCACAGATGGTTAGCCCATATAGTGCTGGAAATCACCATGTGAGCTGCTGGGGGAAAATGGCCAAAAACATTGTGAGCAACCATGGGACACTGCTATACAAAAGATACCAGCCTAACAAGACATACACACCTATTCAATGGTGGCACCCAGTCTATGTGGGTAACCAATGGCTTTCTGATTGGCTAAGAGATCCACTCAGTTGAAAGGAACCCATAACTTAAATTGGGAACTGGGTCAGAATCCCATGGAGACCAAGATTATGCTCTCCAACAAGAAGTTCCCACTAGTTTTTGGCTAAAAGAGAGGCTAAACCCATCAAATCTCTCTAAATTAAGAATGCTTACCTCCTTTAACATATGAGAGATCTCACTCTCTGTTGGAGAATCTGTTTTTCTTTTGCAGAAGACAGCACAAAACAAGGAAAACCAAAATCTATCAACAAGACAAGAAAAGATAGCTGACTCCCTGAAAGGAGATGAACCACCCCTTGCACATCAGCTACAGCCCAGGTGAAACAGAGGAACTGGCACTATGACAAGAGTGCTGCTTCCATGACAAACCTGACAACTTGCACCAGTGTGATGGAGACAGACACTGAGAATACTCAACATATACCAAAGCCAAAACCAGAAACTGTTCAGAGCTCGACATGAAAGTAGACTTAAAACACACCATTAGAGCTCAGAGACTTTTTAAAATATTTTGTTTTTATTTATTTACTTGAGAAAGAGAGAAAGAAGCACAGAGAGAGAGAGAGAGAGAGAGAAATGGGTATGCCAGGGCCTCCAGCCACTGCAAATGAACTCCAGACACATGTGCCACCTTGTGCAGCTGGTTTATGTGGGTCTTGGAGAATGGAACCCAGGTCCTTTGACTTTGCAGGCAAATTCCTTAACTGCTAAGCCATCTCTCCAGTCCAAGCTCAGGGAATTTTGAAGAGGAGTGATGGGCGGAAAGATTATAAGAGCCACAGGGTGGGAGGGAATATCCAGAGGCATTGCTTCCCACACAATGGCTGACTGCTGCTCTTAGAACTCATAACCTGCAATCCCATGGTGAACACCAGCAATCCCACTGAGGAAGGCCCTCAGTGGAATGGAGGCAGGGAGGAGGGAAATGATGGTACCAATATATTATGTATCCATACAAAGATTCTACTTAATAAAAAATAAATAAATATAGTTTCATTCCTCCTAAAACAAGCTTCCTTTGAGATCAGATATGATACTCTGAAGGTTCTTTTTAACTTAAATCTCTTTTAAAGCATAAATTTTTTGATATTCTAAATGATAATATTTCTAATATAAATTAGTACTGTGCATTATTATTTTATCATTAGGAAAAATCATGAGGCCTTTCAGTGAATCCATTTACATTTCTTTTATTCTGTTTTTGTGTTTGTTTATTTGTCTGGTTTTTATGGTATTCTTTCTGTTTTTTGTTTTTTGTTTTTTGAGATAGGGTCTCACTTTAGCTCAGGCTGACCTGGAATTCACTATGTAGTCTCAGGGTGACCTCCAACTCATGGCAATTCTCCTACCTCTGCCTCTCAAGTGATGGGTGGGACCAAAGTTGTGCACCACCATGCCCAGCTTGTTTGTCAGTTTTTTAGACAAGATTTCAGGTAGCCCAAGCTGGCATCACACTTCAAAGTCAAGGCTGGTATTTAACTCCTGAAACTACAATGTGTACCACCACACCTAGCCTTTTTTTTTTTTTTTTTTTATTGATTTTTAATCTTACATACCAAAAAAAAACCCCACCTGATATTTCCCTCCCCTCCCCCATTCCACTTTAGAACTCCAGTCTCCATCATATCCCCTCCCTTTCTCCATTAGTCTCTCTCCTAATTTGATGACATCATCTTTCTCTTCTATTTTGAGGGTCTTGCAAAGGTATTGCTAGGCTCTGCAAGATCATGGATATCGAGGTCAATTTCTGTCTGGGCAGCTGCATAGTAAGAGGTCATATCTTTCCTTTGGCTCTTCCATTCTATCCGCCCCCTCTTCCGCAATGGTCCCTGAGCCACTGGAGGATGTGACAGAGGTGTTTCAGTGCTAGGCACTCCTCCATCCCTTCTTCTCAGCACTATGTTGCCTTTTGTGTCGTCCCAGTGGTCATCACCATCTGAAAAGAGAAGCTTCTCTAGCCAGAAGTGAGAATAGCATTAATATGTGGACATGAACATTTAGTGTAGTGTCCCCAGGGCAGCTTGGTGGGAATAATATATACATTTAGTCAGCCATGAGCAGGCTTATACCCCCAAGGCTCATGACCTCACCTACCATAGACTTTTACTTAGGTTTTTCAGTACCGGGTATGTATTCCCGCCCGTAGAGAGGGCCTTCAGTCCAATTATGGAGCAGTTGGTTACCCCAAGAGTAGACACGCCACTATTGCACCCGTTCAGTCATTGGGCCTGTCTGGCCAAGCTTGAATATTCAGCATCCACTATTTTCACTGTTGATGGCTTCTGTCTCCCATACGCTGCGTGCAGTGCAGCTTTTTCCAGCTTTCAGTTGGCTGGTCTACAGGGAGAAGGTTTTCTGCTCAGCACCAGCTTGCTTTCTCAGTGTCCTTGCCTCTCAGGCATGAGATGTCTTCAGCAATAGGGTCTTACTATCTATTTCTCTAGGGAAACCAAGGGCTTTGGCAAAAGCCTTAATGTTTTGGAGGCTACCGGGACCTCCTTGGCCAACATCTCACTGGAAGGAGTTCCATCCCAGGTACTGAAAATTTTCTAGTAACAGTCTACATCTTCTAGATGTGACCTTAATCAAAAAATTAGTTTTACATATGTCTTATTGATAATATCTTGAGTTTAGATTGTCCCTCCCCCTGCCCTTTTTGTATGCATTCTCTTCCCATGGCCTCGCTTAGGCCATTCCCCTCCCTGTACTCAGTTCTTCTACTTACATATGTGTATTACCATACACTTAAGTCCTACCCTTTCTTCCCTCCCTTATAGCCTTTTACCCGCTTACTGGTTTCTGGTACCTATTTTTGGTTCCAGTTCATACACAAGTCTATACATTGGTAGCTAGGATCCACATATGAGAGAGAACATGTGACGTTTGGCTTTCTGAGCCTGGGTTACCTCACTAAGTATAATCCTTTCCAGATCCATCCATTTCCCTGCAAATTTCATAATTTCATTTTTCTTTACTGCTGAATAGAACTCCATTGTGTAAATGTACCACAACTTTATTATCCACTCATCTGTGGACGGACATCTAGGCTGCTTCCATTTCTTAGCTATTGTGAATAGAGCAGCAATAAACATGGTTTTGCAAGTATCTCTAAGGAAGTGAGAAAAGTCCTCTGGATATATGCCTAGGAGTGCTATAGCTGGATCATATGGTAAATCTATTTCTAGCTGTCTCAAGAACCTCCACACTGATTTCCACAGTGGCTGGACCAGCTTACATTCCCACCAACAGTGTAGAAGTGTTCCTGTTTTTCCGCATCCACGCCAACACTTATTGTCATTTGTTTTCTTGATGGCAGCCATTATGACAGGAGTGATATGGAATCTCAAAGTGGTTTTAATTTGCATTTCCCTGATGGCTAAGGATGTAGAACATTTTTTTAGATGTTTATATGCCATCTGTATTTCATCTTCCGTGAATTCTCTATTTAGTTCCGTAGCCCATTTTTTAACTGGGTTGTTTGAATTCTTGTTATTCTGTTTTTTGAGTTCTTTGTATATTCTGGATATTAATCCTCTGTCAGATGAATAACTGGCAAAGATTTTCTCCCATTCTGTAGGTTGTCTTTTTGCTCTACTCACAGTGTCCTTTGCTGTACAAAAGCTTTGTAATTTTATAAGGTCCCAGTGGTTGATTAGTGCTTTTATTCTCTGAGCAATTGGAGTTATATTCAGAAAGTCCTTGCCTATTCCAATATGTTGAAGAGTTTCCCCTACTTTTTCCTCTAGCATTTTCAGAGTTTCAGGTCTGATATTAAGGTCCCTGATCCATTTGGACTTGATTCTTGTGCAAGGAGAGAGACAAGGATCTATGTTTATCCTTTTACAAACAGATGTCCAATTTTCCCAGCACCACTTGTTAAAGAGGCTATCTTTTCTCCAATGAGTATTTTTGGCGTTTTTGTCAAAAATCAGGTAGCTGTAGCTGTCTGGATTAATATTTGGGTCTTCTATTCTGTTCCATTGATCTACCTGTCTGTCCTTGTGCCAGTACCATGCTGTTTTTGTTACTATGGCTTTGTAGTATAACTTAAAATCGGGTATGGTTATACCACCTGCCTGATTTTTGTTATGCAAAAATTGTTTTGGCTATTCGAGGTTTTTTGTGTTTCCAGATGAATTTTAGTATTGTTTTTTCTATTTCTGTGAAGAATGCTATTGGGATTTTAATGGGGATTGCATTAAATGTGTAGATTGCTTTTGGTAAGATTGACATTTTCACTATATTGATTCTTCCAATCCAGGAGCATGGAATGTCTTTCCATTTCCTTGTGTCTTCTGCAATTTGTCGCTCGAGTTTTTTATAGTTCTCATTGTAGAGATCCTTCACTTCCTTGGTTAAGTTTATTCCAAGGTATTTTATTTTTTTTGAGGCAATTGTGAATGGGAGAGATTCCTGATTTCATCCTCTGCATGTTTGTTGTTAGTGTATAGAAAAGCTACTGATTTCTGTGTGTTTATTTTGTATCCTGCTACATTGCTAAAAGTGTTTATCAGCTCTAATAATTTGCTGGTAGAGTCCTTAGGATCTGTTATGTATAGAATCATATCATCTGCAAATAATGATAATTTGACCTCTTCCTTTCCGATTTGTATCCCCTTTATGAGTGCCTCTTGCCTTATTGCTATGGCTAAGACTTCCAATACTATATTAAATAATAGTGGAGAAAGTGGACACCCTTGTCTTGTTCCTGAATTTAGAGGAAAAGCTTCAAGTTTTTCCCCATTAAGTATTATGTTGGCTGTAGGTTTGTCATAAATAGCTTTTATTATGTTGAGATATGTACCTTCTATTCCAAGTTTCTGTAGTACTTTCACCATGAAGGGGTGTTGGATTTTGTCAAATGCCTTTTCTGCATCTATTGAGATGACCATGTGATTTTTGTCCTTCAGACCATTTATATGGTGTATTACATTTATGGATTTGTGTATGTTGAACCATCCCTGCATCTCTGGGATAAAGCCTACTTGGTCAGGGTGAATAATCTTTCTGATATATTCTTGTATTCTGTTTGCCAGTATTTTGTTGAGAATTTTTGCATCTATGTTCATGAGGGAGATTGGTCTATAGTTTTCTTTTTTTGATCTGTCTTTGTCCGGTTTGGGTATCAGGGTGATGCTGGCTTCATAGAAGGATTTTGGTAGAATTCCTTCCTCTTCTATTTTATGGAAAAGTTTGAGAAGCATTGGTGTTAGATCTTCCAGGAATGTCTGGTAAAATTCAGTAGTGAATCCATCTGGGCCTGGGCTTTTTTTAATTGGGAGACTTTTTATGACTGCTTGGATCTCTGTGGTTGTTATAGGTCTATTTAAATGGTTTATCTCATCTTGATTTAATTTTGGTAGGTCATATAAATCAAGAAAATCATCCATTTCTTTCAGGTTTTCAAATTTAGAGGCATATATATTCTTAAAGTATGTCCGTATGATTTTCTGAATTTCTTTGGTATCTGTTGTGATGTTGCCTTTTTCATCTCTAATTTTATCAATTTTTGTCTCTTCTCTCTTTCTTTTGGTCAGATTTGCTAAGGGTTTGTCAATCTTGTTAATCCTTTCAAAGAACCAACTCTTTGTTTCATTGATTTTTTTGATTTTTTTTTTGGTTTCCATTTCATTAATTTCTGCCCTAACCTTTATTATTTCTTCCCGTCTACTGATTTTTGGTTTGCCTTGTTCTTCTCTTTCCAAGGCCTTAAGGTGAAGCATTAAATTGTTTAGTTGTGAACTCTCTAGTTTCTTAATATAGGCACTTAGAGCTATTAAATTTCCCTCGTAGGACTGCCTTCATTGTGTCCCACAGGTTTTGGTATGTTGTATTCTCATCATCATTTGATTCTATGAATTTCTTGATTTCCTTCTTAATTTCTTCAATGACCCATGCATCATTCAATAATGTACTGTTTAGTCTCCATGAATTTCTGTATGCTCTGTAGTTTTTCTTGTTGTTGATTTGCAGTTTAATCCCATTGTGGTCAGATAGCATACAAGGGATTATTTCAATTTTCCTGTATTTGTTGAGATTTGATTTGTGTCCTATCATATGGTCTATTTTAGAGAATGACCCATGTGCCGCTGAGAAGAATGTATATTCTGCAGTATTTGGATGGAATATTCTGTATATATCTGTTAGGTCCATTTGTTCCATGATATCATTTAATGCAGTTGTTTCTCTGTTTATTTTTTGTTGGGTAGACCTGTCAAGTGATGAGAGCGGGTATTGAAGTCACCCACTACTATTGTGTTAGGTGTTATTTCTGACCTTAAGTCTGATAGTGTTTGTTTGATGTAATTGGGGCCCCGTGTTGGGAGCATAAATGTTTAGGATTGTGATATCCTCCTGTTGGAGTGTTCCTTTAATCAGTATAAAGTGACCTGCTTTATCTCTCCTCACTAATGTTGGTTTGAAGTCTATCCTGTCAGAAATTAGAATGGCAACCCCTGCTTGTTTTCTGGGTCCATTTGCTTGATATATCTTTTTCCAGCCTTTCACCCTAAGAATGTTTCTATCTTTTATTCGGATGTGAGTTTCCTGAAGGCAACAGATGGTAGGATCCTGCTTTTTAATCCAGTCTGCAAGTCTATGTCTTTTGATTGGGGCATTGAGGCCATTGATATTAAGAGTTATTATTGAAAGATATGTATTTGATCTGTCCATTTTTCTTGTTTTGTAGTTCTTCCTGGTTTTCTTTTTACTCACTTGTTCTAACTGTTGAATATGATTTCTTTTTTCCTATTTCCTGCTGTGTGTGTTTTGCTTTTTCTTCAGCATGAATGATTCCTGCAAGTATTTTCTGTAGAGCTGGCTTAGTTGTCATAAATTCCTTTAGCCTGTCTTTGTTGTGGAATGTCCTTATTTCTCCATCAATTTGGATAGAAAGCTTTGCAGGATAAAGTAATCTTGGTTGACAGTTTTTATCTTTCAGAACTTGGAATACATCACCCAGGCCCTCCTGGCTTTTTAGGGTTTGTGTTGAGTAATCTGCTGTGACCCTGATGGGTTTCCCCTTAAATGTCATTTGCTTTTTTCTCTAACTGCTTTCAGTATACTTTCTTTGGTTTGTGTATTTAGTAGTTTAATTATAACATGGCGAGAAGAGGTTCTTTCTAGGTTTTGTCTGTTTGGTGTTCTAAATGCTTCTTGTATCTGCATTGGCATTTCTTTCCCAATTTGGGGAAAATTTTCTTCTATGATTTTATGGAAAACACCTACTAAGCCTCTGGATTGAAATTCTTCCCCTTCTGCTATACCTTGAATTCTTATGTTTGATCTTTTCATAGTGTCCCTCATGTCTTGGAGTTCCCATTCATACCTTTCTATTAGCTTGTCTTTCTCTTTGTTAGACTGTGATAGATCTGCCACCTCGTCTTCTAGCTTGGATATTCTGTCCTCTCCTTCATCCATTCTACTAGTGAGACTTTCCACAGAGTTTTTATTTCACTGACTGTGTTCTTCAATGTTAAGATTTCAGCCTGGTTTTTCTTCAGTAGTTCTATTTCCTTGTTCATGTCCTCTAATGACCTTTTATTATTTCATTAAACTGTTTCTCTGTAATCTCCTTCAACAGTTTGTTTTCTTCTCTAATTCCTTTGTTTTCTTCTCGGATTGCTTTCATTTCTTCTTTCATTTCTTTGAGCATAGATATCATCATTCCTTGAAACCTTTGTCAGGAATTTCATCTAAAACAGTCTCATTGTTGGACCTATCTGATGGATTTGCAATTTTTGGTGGAAATGCATTGTCTTGATTCTTTGTGTTTCTTGTATTATAATGTAGTGACTTTTGCATCCTGGATTGTTTTGATGCTTAGGTTTCCTATTTATCTTCAGTGTTCTTAGGTGTTGTGATCCACCTTTATATTATTTTAGGATATGGGTTTAAGGTGTCAAGTGTAGCACTTGTACTTAAGTAGAAGTACTCTAGCTGTTGAGTTTGCTTGTTAAGCAATTATTGTAGTAGACTGGTGGAACAATTTCGATGCAAGTTCTAAACTTCACCAGAGCAAAATACACATTCAATTGACATGAAACACAGAGTATACAAGTGTGAGAATTGAGACAACCAGTCCTATAGGGTTAAAATCCCTAAGGGCATGTGATGGTCCACTCCCTTAGTCCTGTCAGCTTGGGAATCAGACCCTGTCCTCAATAATAACTGAAGCAAAAGATAAAGGCCCTTTAAATCTATAAGTAGTACAGATAGCAATATTCAACCCCTCACATTCAGCTTATTTGAAAATGGTAAAGCCACCCACAAATATGTAATACATACCCTGCCTTGACCTGGAAAGAGTGGTTAGCACTTCCAATGCAGGCCTTTGTTATCTTTTGGTGTGGCTTTTAAACTCACCAATGCTGGGTGCCCACCTCGTTACCTGGGCTGTGGAGCTTGGGTCAGGTCAGCTGGGGCCGGTGTTGACGATGTGGTTCAAATTTGCCACTGGTTGTTGTTCGATTCTACCAATTCCCTGGGGAGCTGATGAATGGGGATGGGCGAATTCAGGAAGCCTGCAGCAACTCATGGTGTGTGTCTCTTTCAGTAGCTCCGCAGATTTTTCTTTGATTTCTGGGCTCTGTGAGGACACTGATGAGCTTGAAAAGTCCCTTTTTTTTGTTTGTTTGTTCGGGCGGTGTTTGCAGCGGAAGCTCAGCGGGGCTTAGCTGACCTGGTTGGAGGAGTTGGAGTCTTGGTGCCGATCCGTTGGGGAACTGGCTGAGTGAAGTGAAGTTGCTGGGGTGCTCTTGGGGTGGAGCGAAGCCGCTGGGAGCCCACGGATGGGGAGCCCGCAGCTGGGGAGTCCGCGGCTGGGGAGCCCGCGGCTGGGGAGTCCGCGGCTGGGGAGTCCGCGGCTGGGGAGTCCGCGGCCGCGGCGGCATTGGGGAGCGAGCTGCCGGGGGCCGCTCTCTCCACAGTGGGTTTCTGGCTGTCTTTTGCTTTTCCGCTATTTCCCGGAGAAAATATTCTGCTCTCTTCCTCAGATGAGTGTAGTTTTTCTTGATTCTCTGCCTGATCCGGTTTGGCGTGACTCCTATGCCGCCATCTTACCCGGAACCACACCTAGCCTTTTTGATTCTTTTAATTGTCTGCTGCTCTCAAAGTTAACCTTGGTTGGTTTTATTATTGTGAATTTTCCTAGAGAAAAAAAATCTTTACATTCTTTTTTTGTTTGTTTTTTGAGGTAGGGTCTCACTCTAGCCCAGCCTGACCTGGAAATCACTGTGAGGTCCCAGGCTGGTCTCAAACTTACAGCCATCCTCTTACCTCTGGCTCCTGAGTGCTGGGATAAATGGCATGCAATACCACACCCAGCTAAATTCTTAAAAGCTATTGCCCATAACTATGCCAACTTGATTCAATGAAGTAAGGGGCATCTGTGGACTTGTCAACTACCCACATGGTAAGCTTCCATTCTTGGTCTTCTCTGTAAAATACTAGGAAGGAACAATTCAGGATAGACAGCGGAACTCAAGAGGGTCAGTATCCACAACTCATGTGCACCTGATCAGGGGACACAGCATCTTTCCATACCAGACCCTGGAAGAGCCAGGGAGCAGCTCAGGGCTGCAGCTGAGAGAGGCTGATCAGCGCAGAGTCTTAGTTCCCATTCTACCATAAATGCTTCTAATATAGGGACACTGGAGTGAATACTGAGGGCAGAACTCTTTTTTGTGGTACCACCCAAGAATTCCCCTAACATATTTAAACACACATGTACAACATGTGTAAACTTAAATATCAAATCTTTGCTCTGTGAGTCTCTTGGCTTGTGTACTGGAAGACCCAGATTTTATATGATCTTTATAATTTCTAGCCTAGCATTCTCACTGCAGAATCACATTTATGCTTCAGGGAGAAAAATTATTTTTCCCTCAAGGCAAGTAAGATGGAGGCTATCATAATGGCTTGTTTCACCTCTGCTTGAATATTAATTTCTAATTCAGTTTTCTTAAATAAAGGCACAGACTGTATGCATAACTACCATGGAAATATGAAATTCAATATAGGTTTACGCCCACAAAGTTGCATATACATATCTGCTTTATTTCAGAGCATGCCTGTGAAAGAGGTGAACAATATTCACTGCTATAACCAAAGAACTTGCTATTCTAAGAGAAGGTGGCAGGATAATATGTTTCTAAGGCTAAATATCTCCTCTCACAGTGACTGTCATTTAAATTCCTGCCTAGCAAGGGGATTTTTATGGAAGGTTAATGCCTCCTATAACATTTATCCTGGATGGTGGAGCTTTTCGCATAATTTTCTGGGCTTTATTCCTGCAGTGTTATAGAACCTTATCTTCCCTCTAATAGCTTGCCAGTAAAGAGCCAGTGCATATAAAGACAGTCGTTATTTCTCAGTTCAAGCCCTGATTTAATGAAATTCCAAATCTCTAGTCTGAGGGCTGTGGGTTAAGCCACGAAGAAAGGAAGGCAATCCCAAACCAAGATGCCGGGTCCCTGCCTGGGATTGTGCCATAGAAGGTTAGCCAGGTCACAGAGCTCTGCCCAGTGGTGGCTACCTGAGACTGTGTGAAGAGTATAGCCAATGACCACTTCCTTTTTTGGAGTTCTTTAGCTGAAGCAAGGTGTTACAAATACTCCCCCATTTGCATTTGAACTAATTTGTCTTTCTATAGTTTTTCTAATTTCCTTTCACTATTTGATATTTACTAGAGACTGTGGCATGTCAATACAGCATTTCCTTCCCAGTTATTCACTATCCACCTCTCTTCTTCATCCCATAGTTAGTCAACAACATTGATGACTGTGGCAAACTGTATTTTGCAAAAATGACCCCAACAGCATTTCTGGTTCCCACACACCCTTCTGGAACCTTGCCATTTTCAATAAGGAGATAAAGTCTCCTTGCCCACCTCCTCATACCATACTGGACTTTGTGGCCACCTTGCTGAATACAGTGTATTCAGGACATAGTGTGTGATTTCTGCAGGAAAGGAAACATAAGCAACCTGGCTTGCATCTAGTTTCAACCTGTAGAACCCAGCTACGGTACTGTAAGAGCGAAAGTCAGTTGGCACAGATGGAGGGCACAGGGAAAGATCTAGGGTGTTTAGACAATAGCTGCCATACTGGGTAAGTGTTCAGACCTCACACTTCTCAACTTTTGACTCTTCCAACTAAGGCCTTGCTAGCATGATGTAGAACAGAACTGAACAAGCTCACTGTCCAAATTCCTGACCTATGGCATCCTGAGCATACAGAAGGAGAGATTTTTGCCATTTTGGAATAGCCTGTTTTACTGCAGAAAGAAGCAAAACAATGATGTATTACCAACATAGCTGTGGTGGCTCATCTCTATTATCAACTTGAATGGATCAGGAATCAAGGGAGAGACACACCTCTTAAGCAGATGTATGAGAGCTCTGGATTTATCTGAGAGAAAAGAACCTCCCTTACAATGGGCAGTGCTTCCAGCAGCAGCCTAGCTATAAAGAGATCTCAGGTAAAAAGAGTGTTTCTTGGCCACCTGCACTCCTTCCCAGTGAGTGCCCCTACCATGTTGCTGCCATCTTTCAATGACACTAGAACCCAGCTTCTTAGGCCTTCCAACATGAACTGAAGACCAGTGACTCTCCAGGTATCCTCCAAGCCTTCAGAACTATATTGGGACTACTGAGGCTTCCAGACTTATGGACTGAGCAGCTACCAGGTTCTCAGCCTCTCCAGCCTCCAGGCAACCATTGTTGGACTATGTCCATATTGTGTAAGCCAATGTGATAAATCCTCTTTTAGAACATTACACATACACACACACACATATTCTATCAGCCCTGGCTAATACCATACCCTGGTGAGAAATGGTGAGTTCTGAAAGACCTCTTGCTCTGTGGCACAGTATCCTCAGGTACATTCCATCCAGTCCTTGGAGTCATTTCCCAGCCACCTGCTCTTCCAGGGTGAGACCTGTGGAGTCTCCCACATCTATTTGCTTTCTTTGGGTCTTGGCTAAGTTATTTAAGCTCACTCAGCTTCACTCTTTCGAGAAGATGACATGGGAAGGTCTTCCACATATCTGGATTCTGATGACTCTATTTGTCACTGTCTTCCCAGCACACGCATCCTCTAGGAGGTCTCTGGCAGCACAGAACTTCTGGTTCTCTGCCCTCCATCTCATTCCTTCTTTCACACCCACATAGCATCCCATCCCAGAGACATCATCATTACTTCTGAAACACGACTCTTCAGCTGGGCCACAGCTAAGGCTCAAACACTGCTGACCACTGTTAAGAGTCATCTACTCTCCATCTCTCCTAGTACTCTAGGTTACAGAGTCCCACACATCTCTTCATTGCCCCAAACTCATTTAGAAGCAGAAGAGACTCCTGAGAGAAAAAGACTGAAAATTCTGATTCTTTTTTCTCTTACTTATTATTGTTCAGAAGTTAAAAATATTTTTATTTCAAAGCCGGGCGTGGTGGCACATGCCTTTAATCCCAGCACTCAGGAGGCAGAGGTAGGAGGATTGCCATGAGTTCGAGGCCACTCTGAGAATACAGAGTGAATTCCCAGTTAGTCTGGGCTATAGCAAGACCCTACCTTGAAAAAAAAATTTCAGAGATTGGGATTATGGCAATTAAAATAGTAAACCACAAAAGAAATCTCACTAGCAGAAAAACAGTATAAACCAAACACAAACTAGGATAAATGGACTAACTCTAGGCCCAGAGTATAATACTAACCTTTATAGACCCATTCAAGCTGGAGCCAGAAGTAGATTTTCAGGAAAAAAACAGATATAGTATCAAGACTGATATTTTCGGAGAGCTATACCATGAAAAGTGCATGGAGTTTTGTTCTAGGGCTGCCATATCCTGTAAGGTAGAATGCAGCTACTGAGTACTTAAATGTGGCTAGCCCAACCAGAGATGTGTTACAAGTAAAAAATATACACCAGCTCTCAAAGACTTAGACAAAATCATGTCAGTTATTTTTCATGAGCAATTTTATAGAGATTCAGTGTTGAAGTATTTTAGATATACTATATTGGATGAAATAATATATTGGAATTAATTTCATTGCATTAGTCTACTAAAATATTTTAAACTATGTATGTGGCTCAATAGATTATACAATTGTGCTGCTCTAGACCATTCTTAAGAAAGGACGCCTCAGGGCTGGAGCAATGACTGGGGTTACAAGCACTTCCTGTGCACGCTCAGTCCTCAGGAACCACATCAACAGTGGGGTGTGGCCAGGCAGTCTGTAATGCTAGTCTCACATGGAACAGAGACCAGAGAATCACCTGGGGCTAGCAAAAACCAAAATAAGGGTTTCTGGCTCAAGTAAGAATGGGTGAAAGAGAGATAGAGCGAGACAACCAATGTTCACCTCTGGCCACTCCATGTGAGCACACACCCTGCCACAAGTGACTGCAAGGAGCACTGCATGGGCAGATACGCATACACACCCATATACACCATAGTACACATGGATGTGGGAAGAAAGGAAGGGAGGGAGGGAAGGAGGGAAAGGGAAGGGAAGGGAAGGGAAGGGAGGGAGGGAGGGAAGAGAGGGAAGGGAGGGAAGGGAGGGGAGGAGGGAAAAGGAATGGAAGGAAAGAAAGGAAAGAGAAAGAAAGAAAGAAAGAAAGAAAGAAAGAAAGAAAGAAAGAAAGAAAGAAAGAAAGAAAGAAAGAAGTGAGGAAGGATAGAGGAAAGAGAAAGGAAAGGAAAGGAAAGGAAAGGAAAGGAAAGGAAAGGAAAGGAAAGGAAAGGAAAGGAAAGGAAAGGAAAGGAAACGAAAGGAAAGGAAACGAAAGGAAAGGAAAGGAAGAAGAGAGAGAAAAGGGAAGGGAGGGAGGAGGCATCAAAATCAAGTAGGCTTGAGCAAACCTGTAGAGGATGCTCTACTTTCAGTGGAGTAACAGGCAGGTCCAGAGACCCCTGAGACCCCAAGAAAGCTTCTTCAAACACTCCCTAGAGAACTCCAAGGCTCAACAGCTGCCTCCTCTACCCACTATCATCTGGTATTGGTCATACCTTGGGCACTAGACAAGGCTGCCTGGAAATCCTTAGCTAGAGACTTTTCAGGAAAAGAGACTTCACCTACAGGAATGCATGCTTGTCTCAGGTCCTTGTCAGGAAGGAGACAAAAGAGAAGCATCAGAGAGAACCAATGAATTATGAACCTGAGGTTTCAAGAGAATATCAGAAAAAGGGACACTTCAGACCTCAAGCTTTAGCTAGCAGACTAAACCAGGTCCCAAATCATGGCAATTTGAATGCTAAGTCACATACTATAGTTTTGTCTTCCTACATTAATTTTTTCCTTTTTCCTTACATATTCATTTCAAATAATAATAACAATAGTTGCCATTGAATGGGTCTCCAAAACATGTCATATATATGTTGAATCATTGTGAAGCTCCTAAGAAGAAGTATTATTATCCAAGACTTACAGATAGCAAAAAATCTTGCTCAAATTCTAATAAATCTGATAGAACCTAAATTCAGATTATCTCATTCCAAATTTCAGTGTTTCAAAGGCTACTGAATTCTAACCAACAAAACAAATGTGTATTATAATGTGTTTATGGTTAAATCTGAACTCAAATTTATAAAGGTATATTCCTTTAGAAAGATGACATAATACAAAAATAGATGGAAAAGGTATAGAAAGCTATAAGTAGTTTCATAGTCTACTGAACTGTAACCCCTCAGTTCATCCTTCTATGATTAATACACCTACATTGAAGAATCACATAAAAATAGTTTTCACTCTTTTCTGAGTCTACTCAAAATTTGTATCTCCTCAGTAGATTCCATGACCTTTGCATACAGTCTCTTAGTTGTCCAAAAGATATGCAGGAGACATAGGTTTTTGGTCTTTCCTGTGACTGGCAACAGAGATTACTTTTAAACTGGGCATGAGATCATCAGATTTGCATTTTACAAGGATCCCTGTGGGATACTCTCACACACTCATGGAAGTGTAAATTGATACAATTCTTTTGGAAAGCAATTTGGCAAAATGTACTAAGAGCTCTAAAATGTTTGACATAGTAATATCACTTTTGAGACTACTCTCAGAAAATAATCCTAAAATCAGAAGAGCTTTGTATACAAAGCATTCCTTGTAGTGTTACTCATAATAGCAGAAAACTGGCAATCACCTTACCACCCAATAAAAGAGGAATGGTTATTCAAATTTCAGTACATCTACTGGGCGGTATATCATTAACTCATCCATCTGAATTACATTCATGATAAGTCAAAAATAATATAAAAATGATGACTTGCTGATGTTAAAAATTAGCAACAAATTTGTGGTAAATTATTTTCTTAAAATTCACCTTTTTTCAATACCCATACCTTTACATACCTTTACAATATAATGTATGTCATCCTTTCAGAAGTGGAATCTGTTTATCCATGTCTGGCGTGCAGACTGACCCTATGACTAAATGAGACATGAGTGGGGGCTTGAAAAGCACTTGCCCTCTTGCTATGTCGAAAGCTTCACATGAGTGTCTGAAGAAGCCCAGAGATAACCTCTTGGGTGAAAAGAGATATAGGACCTAGTCTTTCCTCCCAACCAAGATGGCACCCAACCAATCTTAGAAGGAAAGCCACCTATATGGCAGCAAATGCAGATGTGTACATGAGGTCAGAGAAGATTCACAAAAGAACCATACCGCTGATCCCAGCCCAACTCACTGCTCCAGAGAAGCATGGGCCAAAGGAATAAGTGCGGTTTCAAGACACTTCATTTTGAGGCCTTCACATTTAAAAAAAAAAAAAAAATTAAAAAAAAAACACTATAATTTTGATAATTTTTGGAACCAAGTAGCTGGATGAGGTAGGAGTGGGGGAATCATTACAGTATAGATTCTGATTTTGTGTATATCAAACTTTTACTTAACAAAACTAAACACACACATACATTTGGAATAAAAGATAAAAATGTTGCTCAACATATTTAAATATAAAAACAGAAGTGCATATCCTGACCACAACTATGGTATTTTCCATAAAAGTATTATAAAAGATGTACCATTAGTTGCTGCTGGATGCTAAGACTATGGGTTTTTTAATTTTTATGCATTTTAAAGTGCCTATAATATTATTTACTTATTTACCTTATTATTTGCTTTGTTTGAAAAGTAAAGTTTTACAATTTTATTAATTTTTACCTCACAATTTCACCCTACCCTAATAAAACTCCCTTGTATAGGATACATAGAGAACTGATTTAGAAGTGAAAGAAACTAAAGGCAGGAAGAAAAAAAGAAATTAAAATAGCCTGAGAAGAAAATATGTGGGTCCAAACCTGAAGCAACAATAGTAGAGAAGGCAAAGGAGACAGACTCAGTAGACACTGAGAGAAAATCCATAGCATTCAACACTGGACATTGCTGTGTAATGAAAGGACAGTTAACATGAAACCACAGATGGGTTTCAAGGAGACCCAAAAAGTACAACCTAAACATACACTCAAATTGGGTTGTAAGTGTGTATCTTTCTAGAAAGAAAACACACAGGTTTCCTTGGATTTCCAAATGATAGGTATGATCTCAAAACTGGAAGATCTACAAAGTATTGTTTCCCAGATAGACTGAGAAGAATTCAGCTTAGTCTTTCAGTCCTCCTGAGATCTGACCAGACATTAAAATGATCAGACCTCAGTCTAGAACTTGGATCCCTAATGACCTGAGAACGTGATGGTTCAGGTGATTCCAAACCTTCTGGATCACAACTCAGAAGCTGGTTCCTACTGGGGTCTACCCTTGAGGAAGCCAAGTCCTTGTCAGTCATAACTTCAGGATGTTAAAGCCATGGGTATAACTGGAACCCTGATCTCCAGAAGACACACACCAATTTATCCTAGTCCAATTTCAATTGTTTTAACAACATGCCTGAAACTTGGTATCTTATAAAGAATGGAAGTTTATTTGGCTCACAGTTGGGGAAGCTGAGAAGTCCAAGAGCATGGCTCCAGTATTCATTCTTTATGGTGGAGTGAAGGGTCTTTTGTACCACATGTCAGAGAACTCAGTAGGCCACGCCCACAATAACCCATTAATCTATTAACCCCCATGCCCTCATAATCCAAACACCTCCCAAAGGTCCTACTTCTCAACACTCTGACTTTGAGGATTGTAGCAATTGCTTTCTTGTTACTGAAACAAAACACACAGCAAGAAGCAGCTTACAGGAAGAAAGGGTTTGGTTCAGCTTACAGATTTAAGAGGACATGTCACCATGGCTGGGAAAGCATGGCAGAGCAGACAACTGTCACACTTTGTCACATCAGCTGGGAAGAAGCAGCAAGAGTGAGATCGCTGACATCATGTACCGGCAGGGAGGAAGTATTTAGCTTGGAGCTGAAATATATCACTCCAAAGACCACCCCTTAGTGACACACCTCCTCCAGGAAAGCTCTACCTCCCAACAACCCCACAACTTTCCCAAAGTGCCACCAGCTGGGGATCAAGTATTCAAAACACATGAGCCCAAAGAGGACATTTCCTTCACACCACCAATGGAACCAACACACAGAACTTGGGGAACACATAGCTTAGGCTCAAAGATAGGGTTCAAAGACATGCTGATCTTGCCCCTATCCACCTCTCCAAGGCACTCTTTGTTCCTCTTCTCTTTGCCCTCTTATAAGTTCCAGAAATTGTGCTTTTCAAGCCATAGAAGCCTGGATTTTCCCCCTCTACTGCAGTTACCTTCTCATTGCTGGGACAAGCACCTAACCAAAAGAGGCTGAGGTGGGAGGAAAGTTTTTATTTTTGCTTAGAGGCTCTAGGAAGAGTTGCATAATGGCAGGGGAAATCATGGCATGAGCAGAGGATGGGCATGACCTCTGCCACAGCAAGTAGAAAAGAGTAGCAAGAAAGTGAACTGAACTCTGGCAAGGGAGAGCTGGCTGTAACATCCCTGAGCCCACCCACCGCCAACACACCTCCTCCAGCAAGGCTCCACCTCCCAAATTGCCATCAGCTGGGAAACAAGCATTCAAAACACGTGAGTTTAAGCCTTCAAACCACCACACCTTCCAACTTGTATCTTTCAAGTATTGATCTCAGTCACTATTTCCCAAGCCAAGAAAATTCTCCTGGTATATGCTCTCAGGGTACTTAGTCCAACTGAAATATTTTCTCTTTTCTTCATGTTTGAGTGTATGTGTGTGCAGTCACACACACTCTCATGTGCCACGGTGCACATATGGATGTTAGTGGACAACCTCAGGGTGTCAGTTCTCACCTTCCACCTTGTTCTAAGACACTGAAAACACCAGACTAGAGCATCTGTGAGCTTCCTGGTCCTCCTGTCTCTGTGTCTCTGCTTCCCATCGCTGTAGACACCGTTGACATTACAGGAAGCATGTGCAACTTGCATCAGCTTTATATGGGCTCTGAGGATCCAAACTTAGGTGGTGATGCATGCACAGTGAGTACTTTTTAATCACTAAGCTAGCTCCCTAGCCCAAATATTTTATTTTTATGTGGTTATTTAATGAATGTTTGCCTTCCCCAAGCAAAAAATAATTATAACAAAGCCAATATTATTTAAATGTCTATAAGACACCAGGCACTATAGGAATCCATCAATGTGGGTATTCATTCAGTTTATTTGGACAATCCCTTTAGAAAAATGAGGCCCAAGAGGAAAACAAAAGGACTTCAATTCTCTCACCAGTAAGAGGTAATGCTGGGAAAAGTCCCAGGAAGCCTAGAGCTGGACCTGGCTTGACAAGTAATGACTCTTTGCTTTCTGTAGCTGCATGCCGAGCATAAACCTCAGTGCCAAATAGAGGTGCCAGTAGTGTTGACCGGATTGATTTCTTTTCTTAGACTTAAGCTGCTGGGATATATGGTGCTATAGTTTGGATCTGAAGTATTTTCCAAAGGCCTGTGTATTGAAAGATTGGTCCCCAGCCTATGGCTCAACTGGGAAGTGTTGGAATCTTTAAGAAGTGGGTCCTTGTGGAAAGTCTCAAGCCAGTGGGGATGTGTCCCTTAAAAGGAATTAAGAGAATAGCCACCTCTTCTTTCTTTTAGTTCCCAGCCAGGAGGTAGTAGCCTTGTTCTGCCACACATATGACACCACAGCAAACAGAGCAAAACAAACTACAGCCAAAAGGTCACACAGCAGACTTCAGGAACTCCTGCTAGACACATTTGCATATCTTTACAATGGAATCTCAAACCCATCACCACACCTTAAGACCGGCCCAGTGACCTTGCCTCTAGCAAGGTGATTGCAGATGCAAACTATAAACTAATAAAATACTGAATATATTGGGGACATATATTCAAACTACTACATTCCGCCCTGGCCCCCAATATATTTAGCTCCTGGTCCCCAATAGATTTATAACTATCACACATTGTAAATTGTACTCAGTCCAATTTCAAAGGTTCTCACAGTCTTGATCAACTTAAGATAGTGAGTCCTGTACAATCAAACAAGTTAAATACTTTCAACATGTAAAGGCACAGAGTAAACATTTTAACTGTATAAGGAATAGCAAGGAGAGACTAAAACAATGCAAACTCAATCACCATCAGCCATCATCAAACTTCTGCAGTTCAAGTTCAATATAACCAGAGACTAACAGTCTCCATGTTTACCAATTCCGCCCCTCCAGCTGGGCAGAGTCGCCAGGGAAAACTTTCATCCCAGTTCAACACTGCACTCCATGGTAGTCCTTTGCACAGTCCTGGTATATCCAAAACATCTTCAGGTCTCCATGCAACCCACAGTCCATCTTCCAAAGGCTCTTCCAGCCTATTCCTGAGGGTCTTCATGCCCTGCTTCATGCCGCATCTCAGCAGCGGCTCCTGGAACCGTGTGCAACTCATGACCATTCTATGCATTTTTCATATTTCCAAAACTAATACCAGGTGTGCAGGACACAGCCATATTCTTAATCCAGGGACAAAATAAATCAGAGCCTTGAAAAGCAGGTTCCTTCTCCAGTAAACACTCTTTCCAAAAGTTTGCATTTCTAACAGTCTTTCCTCAGGCATCCTCTCCATTGTTTTAATGTAAATCAAGTCAGGCCACCTTCCTTCCACCTTCCTTAAGATTGCTAATGTGTAGACAATAGCAGCTTAACCAGTCTCAGTGCCTCTACTTTTAGCTTGCTTCAGGTTTTCCAACTCAAAAATCTTAAAATTTCAGTCCGATATCTTTAGCCAAGCACATCAGTCCATTACAAATTTAACCTTGATCAAACTTTCCGGACCTGGATAGCAGAACGTAGCCATCCCTTATGCCAGTAGCCCAGTTCCAACAAAGTCCTCTGCCATCTTTCCTTCCCTTAGAAAGCTCATAAGCCAAGCCTCAAAGTTCAATACTGTCTGCACTTAGCATTCTCAAACTCTCATCAGAATAGTCCATAAAACTTGGCTTACCATTCCAGAAGGCATCTTCAGTTGCAAGCACCAAGTCCATGCCCATTCCTCCAAAACAAAGGTTCCAAAAGATGAACATCCACACGATCTGGTTCATCTCACCCCACACTCCTCGGTACCACTTTACTGTTGCAGACAGCTTCAGGTTCGCTGAGATGAACTTCCAGACCAGACACAGTTATGGAGGAAGGGATATTATTTATTGAAACTTACAGATCCAGGGAAGTTCCATAAAGGCAGGAAAAGCAGCTTGCTATTCACAGGGCCAAGCAGAGAGAGAAAAAGCCAACCAGCCACCACGAGCAAAACAAACCCATCACCACACCTTAAGACCGGGCCCCCAGTGACCTTGCCTCTAGCAAGGTGATTGCAGATGCAAACTATAAACTAATAAAATACTGAATATATTGGGGGACATATATTCAAACTACCACACTCCTCCTACCTCAACCTCCCGAGTGTTGGGATTAAAAGTGTGTGCCACCACGCCTGACCCTTTCCAAGATCATTTATCTCAAGTATTTGTCACAGCAATGGAGATCTGACTGACACACATGGCATCCAGATATAGAGACCATATTAGATCACATTCACCAGCTTTAGCAGAGACAGCCTAAGAGATCCACAGAAGGAATGAGGTGTTCTCACATCACACAGAAGCAACCCTAGAACCTAGATCTCTTAACATTTCTTTTTGCTTTATTAAGTGAAAAATTCAAGTGACCTTCAATATAAAAAAGACATTAAATAGGGCTGAAAGATGGCTTAGCAGTTAAGGTACTTGCCAGCAAAGCCAAAGGACCCAGACTCAATTCTCCAGTACCCACATAAGGCCATATACACAAGGTAGTACATGCATATGGAGTTCATTTGTAGTGGCTGGAGGCTCTGGTGTGCCTATTCTCGCTCTCTCAAATAAATAAAATGTTATTTTATAAAGTCCTTAAGGGCTGTAGAGATGACTTAGCAGTTAAGGCACTTGCCTGCAAAGCCTAAGGACTCATATTCAGCTCTTCAGATCCCACATAAACCAGACACACAGGTGACACAAGCATGCAAGGTCACACATGTACACGAGGTGGTACATGTGTCTGGAGTTCAATTATAGTGGCTGAAGGCTTTGCACACCAATTCTCTCTCTTGCTATTCTCTCACATAAAAAAAAAAAATAGGCCAGTCTGTTGGGCTTGCCTCAAAAAACAATAGTCCTATAGCTGAGCATGGTGGCACACACCTTTAATCCCAGCACTCAGGAGGCAGAGGTAGGAGGATCACCATGAGTTCGAGGCCACCCTGAGACACAGAGTGAATTCCAGGAGAGCCTGAGCTAGAGTGAGACCCTACCTTGAAAAAAACAAAACAAACAAACAAAAAAACAAACAAAAGAGTCCTTTAAAAACATTATATAAACACTTTTTAAACCAATAATATATCACTTCCTTCCCTTGTGCTAAAAGTGTGAAAAGAATAAATGGGTAAAAATAAAACACTGTTTCTTCAGTGATTTGTATTCAGAAAACACACACACATAATTCATAGAAAAGTGCTATAATGTAAATTGCTCTCCAATTTTTTTTTTTTTTTTTTTTTGGAGAGAGACAGAGAGAGGGGGAGAGGCAGAAAGAGACAATGGGCAGGCCAGCAACCTCTCAGCCACTGTGAACAAACTCCAGATGCGTGCACCCCCTTGTGGGAAAGTGCGGCATTGCGCCCTTGCATCACTTTGCATCTGGCTAAACGTGGGACCTGGAGATTCGAACTGGTGTTCTTAGGCTTAGCAGGCAGGTGCCTTAACCGCTAAGCCATCTCTCCAGCCCTCTCCAATTTTTTTAAAAATATCTTCCCACTGATGAACTTTTCTTTAACTCCAAGTAACCTTACTTTAGCCAATCTATAGTTTATGCCTCCAACTTAGAATTATTTCAGTATGATCCTATGTGGTGAGTTTCTATTTTAGGTCAAAGGCAGCCTAATTTGTGCTGATTTTGATTGATGCCAATTTGTGCCATAATGGGGGTGTTCACATGCCTGCAATGATGTAGTCTGGTCATCACATAGGCCCTTATAATGGGCTGGGGAGGTGCTATTAGCATAAACCCTAATAGACAGTGTTTCCCAGAGGTAGCAAAGGAAATCACCTGCTTCTAGCAACAAGGTGCTATAGATTATTCAGAGTGAATATTCACTTAAAGGACATTTACCAGTGGTATCCAAGAAGTACCTGAGTGCCTGGGTTCAAACTTTAGCTCTACCACTTATTATCAGTATAACCTTGAGCAAAATATTGAGCTTTCCTGTGCCTCGGTTTCTTCATAGATAGTAATAGTTGTGCATATCAACTAAGAACATATGAGAAATAAGTGAAATACAACTGTTGTCATTACCTTCTCGTTACTGGGATAAACACCTGCCCAATGCAGCTGATGGAAGCAAAGTTTTTGTTTTGTCTTACAGTCTTGAAGGGAAGCTGCATGATAACAAGGGACAGCATGGCATGAGCAGAGACTGGGCATCACCTCTGCCACAGCAGGTGGAAGACAGCAGTAAGAAAGTGAGCCAAACTCCAGCAAGGGGAAGCTGGCTATAACAATCCTAAGCCTGTCCCCAACAACACACCTCTTCCAGCCAGTCGCCACCTCCCAAAATGTCATCATCTGGGGACCAGGAATTCAGAACACATAAGTTTAGGGTAACATCTGATTCAGACCACCTCATTCCACTCCTGGCCCCCAAAACTGATGACCATTCATGATATAAAATGGATTCAGTCCAGCTTCAAAAGTTCCCATCGTTTTTATCAATTCCAATACTGTTCAAACATCCCTGTAATTTAAAGTCTCTTAATTGTGAGCCTGTAAAACCAAAAAGACAAAATGGCACAGAGAAGCATTTGTACTGCAAAAGATGGCATTGAGCATATGCAAGATCTAAAGCAAACAGCACAAACATCAAATCATGCAGTTCTATGTCCACATGGGATTCATATTGACATCTCTGGGGTTCCAAATTCACCCCTTCAGCTGCACTTCTCAGAGCCCAGGGAATACTCCATCCCAAGCTAGCAGCTCTCCTTGGCAGCTGCTTCATAGCCCTGGTATCTCCAGATTCCTGGGGTCTCCAAAGAAACCCACAGTTCATCCTCATGGCTCCATCAGACTTCCACCCAGGAACTCCAACAACCCTGTATCACATCACCCAGTGGCCATTTCCAAAAAATAAACTGCATTGCAAATCCAGTGACCCTTTCTTTTCTGCATTTGTATGCCTCCCATAGTACCAAGTGGACCACCAAATTTTCTAACCCCGTGGGGAATAAAGTCAACTTTGTGTTGTGTTGTTTTGTTTTGTTTACAGGAAGAAAGAGAGAATGAGCATGCCAGGACCTCCCGCTGCTATGATGAACTCCAGATACATGCACCACTTTGTGCGTCTGGCGTTACATGGGTACTAGGGAATTGAAACCAGCTTCATTAGGCTTTTTGGGTAAGCACCTTAATCACTAAGAGCTATCTCTCCATATCTAAAAGCCAACTTTTTGTTTTGTTTTGTTTTGTTTTGTTTTTCAAGGTAGGGTCTCGCTCTACTCTAGGCTGACCTAGAATTCACTTTGTCTCAGGCTGGTCTCTAACTCACGGTAATCCTCCTGCCTCTGCTGAGATTAAAGGCATGCATCACTATGCTGGCCTAAAGCTAACTTTTAAGTACGAGAGAATTCCATTAGCATTATTCTTCAAAGCTCCTTCCTTTCAAAAGAGTCAGCATTCTTCCTGGTGTCCTTATCTCAATGGTGGTAATCTCTCAAACAATTGCATCTGAAGCAGCTGTAATCTTCTACCTGAATTTTCATTTCTTTTTATGCCATATCCTTCTGCTCACACCAGTCCATTACTATTAAACTTATCTCTGCTCAAGTTCTCATGACACGGGCAGAACACAGGAAGCCTGTCACACAAATTGCTTCTAGCTCAGTCCTGACAAAGTTCTCTTTCTCTGATAAGCTAAACCTCACAGTCTACATTGCATTTAGGTCTTTCAACTGCAACTAGAATATTCTATCAAACTCTACTTACAGCATTGCTAGGCATCTCTAAGCCCAAGATTTCAAATCCTTCCACATTCCTCCCAAAGATAGTTCCAAAAGATCAAAAGTGACACAGTCAGGTTTCTAGCACCAAAGACACCACTCTTAGTACCAATTTTCTGTTGCAGTTACTTTCTCATTGCTAGGATAAAACACCTGACCAAAAGCAGCTGAGTAGAGGAAAAGTTTTATTTTGGATTAAAGTCTTGAAAGGAAGCTTCATGATGGCTGGGGACAGCATGGCATGAGTAGAGACTAGACATCACCTCTGCCACAACAGGTGCAAAGTAACAATAAGAGAGTGACCCAAACTCTAGCAAGGAGGAGCTGGTTATAACATCCCTAAGCCTACCCCAAGCAACACACCTCCTCCTTCAAGGCTCCACCTCCAAAATTGCCATCAGCTGGGAACCAAGCATTAAGATCACATGAGTTTATGGAGAACATCTGATCCAAAACACCCCAATAACTTTAAAGCTGCTGTGCAGAAAAATCCTTTGTAAAAATTGACTATTTCTTCATGACAGACTAGTAATCCAGCAGAGTCATAAATATGGCAAGATTTGCACAAGGTTCTGTACAGAGAAATCTAGCAAGATTTACACAAGGTTTTTAAAAATATTTTATTTATTTATATTTTTATGTATTTATTTGAGAAAGATAGAGAGAGAGGGGCAGACAGAGAGAGTGAATATGAGCACACAAAGGCTTCCAGCCACTGCACATGAACTCCAGATACATGGGCCACTTTGTGCATCTGGCTTTATATGGGTACTGGGAAATCAAACCCAGGCCATCAGGCTCTGCAAGCAAGCACCTTTAACTGCTGAGCCACCTCTCCAACCTTTACACAAGGTTTGTTAGGAACCAATCCAGCAAGACTTACACAAGGTTCTTAATAGACCAATTCAACAAACTTTTATGAAGCAAAGTACTTTCAATAATATCACACTTCATTTTCACTCTTTTCACATCTTACTAAAAAGACCACTTATCAGGACACTAAGCTCAGAGAAGAATGATTTTCCCAAGGTCGCACATTGAGCCCTAGTTCTGAGTCAGAAAGCCTGTGAGAAATATAACTCCGGGGTGTCAACAGCAAGATCACCTTCATGAGCTAAGCTGCTGAGGGGTGAGGTGACATCCAGTGAGCAGCAGAGAACCCAAGTCAGAAGATGAATTGGATCTCTCTTCACCACTGAAAGCAGCAGCCTCTCCTACCAAGCTGGACCACCTCTAACACTCTGCAAGAAGGCTTCCTAGTCTTTCCTATGACATTGCCTCTTCCACCAACAATGACTCCAAAGTTTATTTTGAGGCCCTGGATTTTTTTTTTCAATGCTTTCTCCCTGCTAGTGGCTATGAAGAGGGTTATGGAGAAAGTTCATGTGCTTTCTGGAAAGCCTTCCTCAGCACCCAGACAGCTGCCTTTAGGTTAGATGTTGCCAACAAAACCCACCACCTCTTGCTGAAAGACAGTGAACAGTACAAAGTCTCTTCAGAGTGCTCAGCAAATAAATGACATACGTTTTGTTTAGTGAACTGGAATCATAAATGAATGAAATGTTGTGAGAAGGACACTGGCAAGTTGAAATGGACCTAGAGAATATAACACAATGACACGAAGAAGAATGTTTTGCTTGGAATTAAAAAAAAAAAAAACTGGGAGACCAGAAAGGGGACAAGACAGTTGCCTCAAATATTTGCAGGGCTGTCATATAAGAGGGGCAAGGTGTATCCCAAGTGGTGTAACAAGGACTATGAAGCTGTTTTTGTTGGAGAATTTTCTTATTTTTAGTTTATTTTGTGTGTGTGTGTGTGTGTGTGTGTGTGTGTGTGTGTGTACACAGACGTGCCAGTGCCTCTTGCCACTGCAAATGAATACCAGATACTTGTACCACTTTTTATGTCCAGCTTACATGGGTGGCTTGGGAATTGAAGCCAGGCTTGCCAGCAAGTGCCTTTAACCACTGAGCTACCTTCCCAGGCCCTTGATGGAGAATTTTAACCCCTCACTTGGGCCCATAAGGCAACTAAAAACAATGATAAACAGGAATACGGGATGTTTTTGAGAGCAACAGAGCCTGCTGGGCTCTTGGGTGGGCTTTTAACTTGGGAATTAGAGCACATGGTGTTCATGATCCCACAAAACAGCCAGTGAGTCCACAGTAGCCCTCGGGTTCCTATCTTGAGAATCTGATGAATGAATGAAATCTATGGACACAGATGGTGAGGTTTAGAAGGATTTTATTGCAGAGCTTAAGCAAAAGGGGTCCCCTGGAATGGATATTTTAGGAGAGAAAGTAAAGCAGACGGCTCCTGAGGTAGTAGGATCCCAAGTGGGGCATCCATGTAGTGACTTAGATCAAGGTTTCCTATAACTTTGGGGATGTAAATTAGGCGTTGAGTTGGTTGAGCCTTTCTAGTTAAGTGTAAATGTATATAAAGGACCTTGATTTATTGGTGGTCAGGGAGAAGAGCAGGAACACAGACTAAAAGTAATAAGGCTTGAGCTGGAGAGATGGCTTAGCAGTTAAAGTGCTTGCTTGCAAAGCCAATGGACCCAGGTTGGATTCCCCTGAACCCATGTAAGCCAGACACACAAGGGGGCACATGTGTCTGGAGTTCATTTACAGTGGCTGAAGGCCCTGGCGTACCCATTCTCTCTATATATATGCTCTCTCTCTCTCTTTCTCATAAATAAATAAATAAAACTAAATTTTAAAAAAAAGTAATAAGTCTCTACTGGATGAAGGCATGAGCTGGTTCTTCCAGTTCCCACTCCAGTTGTCATATCTGGTTTCTGGGACTCCTTCAGGGAAAGAGATGTGGAAAAACCAGAGCCTCCCTTATGGGCTTATGGATAGTTCTTCCTTTGAGCCAAGAAAAACACTGTTCACTTTAGGGCCCTTGCTATCCTAAACTGCCTAGTCAGTTTCCGTGTCCTGTGCTTCCAGGGGATGGAAGCCTGGACTCGGGGCCTTCATTGTGTGTCTGTCTCCTTTCTTTTGCGTCAGGAGGCTTGACTCCGTAGACAGGACAATCTGTCTACCTGACCTATCTCAACCTCATTCAAGGCTGAAGGCACAGAAGTAAGTCATTGTCTCAAACTTGTAGTCACCTTGGAGTCCAAAAACAGCCAAGTGTGCCAGGCAGGACACATACTCCCCCTCCCTGTGAGGGCAATTATCTTTTATGGCGAGCATACACCCTGGAACAGAATTAATCATTTTATAGGAACCAGACTGGTCCCCTCCAGCAATGAGGAAGAGTGATAACAATGTCTTCAAGCCACCTTGCAGAACCAGAACTGACAGTGAACACTAAGCCCACACCTTGAGCAGGACGTTTCATTATATATACATGTTTCCTCCGGCCCCAACTCCTTCTCTACTTAAACCTAAAGCTGAAGATGAACGTGGGGTCACTGGGCTGCTGGATTTATTCCTCTTTCCAGTGACTTGAGTAAATCTCATTGCCTTTCTCCATTATTCCTCCCGTTAATTGGTGTATGGGGAGAGATGGCTAAGCCTAGCCTCTGGACTATTGCCATAGAACTCCAGTTAAAGCATCTCCAAAGGACAGAAGGGTAACAATCAGGGCTACCGATGGTAGGACAGTCTGGGCAGAAATGCCCATGGGTTCAGAGGAAAGGTGCTAGAGCCTCATAGGTTTGTATCCTAGCCCTGCAGATACAGCTTCAGTTTCTCCACCTGTCACACGGGAGGTCAGTAACAGCAGCAGTACCTGCCCCACGAGGCTCCCGCACATAATCCTTAGGCAGTCAGCTCAAGGACTTCTCTCTATGTCCGTGCCTGGAGCATAGTGATCCTCCATCTGAAGTCCTCTGTCCCTATTGCTAGGGGGAAGTGAGTTCTTTGTCTTTGGAGATATTCAAGTTGTTGAATGAGCTGCAACGTTGTGTTGGGAAAGAGATTCATGCTTTGGAAACTGGCTTGGATTAGGTGACCTGTAAGTCTCCTTCTATGCTTGGGTTTCAATTTTTTTGTTGTTGTTTGTTTGTTTCATTGAAAGGCCAGGTTAATGTGAAGTTCCCCATTGGACTGGGTTCCAGCTTCAGGGTTTTGTTTTTCAACTTTTGTCCTTGCTGTGAAGTAGAATCTGAAGGGTCTTCTGTCGCTTGGTGGCTGCATTCTCGGAATTCCCAAGATTCCAGTCCCCTTTCCTCCTCTCATTGTAAACATCAGGTTCTTGGGGGGAAGACAAAAAGGTCACTTTTCAAACTGCATTTGCTCCCAGACTCTCATCTGAATAATTCAACTCAACCTTCATGGGCACACCAGGCTTTGGGTCGACCTCAATCCCGTTGACAGGACTGCTGCTGATGCAGGCTAACAAGGGGTCATTGTTTGAGCTCGTGCATGGTACCCTTGCTTCAGGGTCAGAAAAGCCAGGTACGGGAGCAGAAAATGCGTCCAACATATCATACTCACTTCAGCTGAGCCAGTGAAGGGCAGTGCCTTTCCAAATTCCCTTCTTAATAGGTCCCAGCTCTTGAAGAGGAGGAGGAGGCATTTATTGGGGCTGCTACAAATTCGTTTTTGCTGCCACTGCCTTTCTAACCACAATATAAAGTAACTCCCACAACACAGTGGAGATAAGCTCTTTAAAGAAAATATAAAAGCATTAGCTTGGCAATTCACCCAAACCTCATCATGAACCATAGACATTTTTGAAGTTTAACAAAGAAAAGCACATCATTAAAGAATACTGCTCTATCACCATTCTTATGCAAATCCTTCCAGATAGTTGGGTGGAAAATTCCATCTAACACGCAGCAAGAAATAAATGTTTCAGGGTGGAAATTTCAGCTATACTGAGTGCATCTATCACTAGTATAATCCAAACTACTGTATGTGCACTGACTACAGAATTAGTATTGATCCATTCACCATGTAAACATCAAGTACTTTCTATTATTACTTGAAATAGCATGCTATCACAATTTCTATTTCCTCCTTCTATCTTAAATAGAAGTATTGCACATTAGCCCTCTCCTTCATGTACTTTTTTGCACAGCTATCTAACTACAGTGTTCAGGGTGGTGCTGAGCTTCCTGCAGACATCTGCAGTATTAGCATTAAAGCACTTTATTTCCAGTCATCTCTGATGGAAGACAATACAACTTACATTTACCCAGAAACATGTTACCAGGCTTCTCTTACCAGCAGGCACCCTACTTTATCCTCCCTCTCTCTCTCTCTCACATTACACACACACACACACACACACACACACACGCACACACACACACACACAAAGCATCTTTTGTTTGCCTCTCAATACCATGCAGAGAGACCATCATCATCAGTATGTCTTCCCATACCCTACCCCCAAGCAAGACAAGACTACCAGATCTCTGGAGCTCTGAAATAGTTGGGGAAAAAAATTGCCTAGACAGAGAATGGTATTTAATTTCAGGGAGACTTGCCACAGAAGATCAAGACTTGACTCTGGGTTTCATTGCTCACATGTCTGGATGCTTCAAGAAAAATGACTTTGGAGGATCAGTTCTGCTGTGTGCGAGCATATAAAAAGCGTGACAAGGAGTGATCCTTCTCTCTTTCCCTTCCTGCATTCCACAGCCTAACAGCATGGGGAAATTTGGACTGGGTTCCAGGCCCTGGAGGGTCAATTTAGCTCAAATAGCTGGGAGGTACCTATCGCATAATTCATGTCCTCTGGTGCCAGTAGCATTCCCTGAGCACGGCAAGCATGCTGACCCAAGTGCACAGCGCCGCTCCTTACCCTTGCTATGCCATGAACAGCACACACTGCGTGTGACAACTAGATTTCTAGCATCTTCAGAGACCAGCAGTGGTTTTAGTCAGAACACATACAGTTTCATTTCTGTCACTGGGAATCTATACTTTGCTACCTTAACCTGCCACACAGCCAACTGTCAGGATGTATGCAATACCCCTTCAGCACAGTCCAAGTTGTTCACCACCATTGTTCTCTTCAGCCAACAAATTTGTATAACTTGTAAATTTTCATCTGAGTATAACAGAAGCCATGGCTTCAGTAAATGGAAGTAAAAAATATATATATCTGTAACCAGCTGGGCACCGTTTAGCCATCCTCAGGGCCAACCTCCTTTCAACCAATCTAAAAAAATAATTAATTAATTCAAATTCTTGTTAAGACATGGCAATTTTGTTGCCAAACTGGATGGATGCAAACTCAAACAGATGAAATTCTAAAATTGGATAGCGTATGTTAAATATTCAAAGAAGAGACAGTGAGGTTATGAAAGAACTGTACACCTTGTTCTGCTTCTAATATATCTTCAGTTTTCTTCCTTGACAACAACGATTCAGGCTGTTGAATAATCAGTTGTGTTGACAACAAGAAATTCTGTTCTTTCTACTGAAAGCCCCTTTAACAAGAAGATCCAGATTAAGATATGCATGGACACACACTCTTTCTCAAGTACAGTCATTGGAAAAGAACAAAAATTTCAAAATACTGGATTAAATTGCTCCAATAATAAGCATGATAATGCTTTAGAAAAAATGTAATTGATTAATTAAAAGCAGTGCTCTGGCAACTTGTTGTCTGTCTGTCCGTCCCCCTTTCCTTACTAACAACACCCTCTATGGTTTTGGCCAGGTAACCACCACTCAAAGACAGGTGGCCTTCTCGCTTGCTCAGGGTAAGATCTTGAAAGGTCATAATTGGTTGGACCAGTTTCATTCCCTTGGCAGTGGGCATGGGTTTCAGATCTGACAAATGAAACATGAAGGGATCATTTCAGGGAGCTTTGAGAGGGTTCCTCACCCTTGAAAAGACATCTGGTGCAAAGTCTCCCAGCAGTGAAAAATATCATGCAATGCATCTGCACATAACCTGTCACCCACAGAGACTGTACTGTGCAAAAGGCTAAGAAGCTGGGTCCTTCTTGACCTGCCCAATTAATCAGCCTTGAAGCAGCCTGGAGCAGTTATCTTCTTGTTTCTGGGACAAAATATTTGACCAGAGCAGTTTATGGATGGATTTATTTTGGCTTATCATTTTGATGGGGAGTTTCATCACGGCAGGGGAAGCATGGCAAAGCAGACAGCCATCTTGTCACATCAGCTGGGAGGATGAAGCAAGAGTGAGCTAGCCCTGACCACCCAGTAGGCTGGACTGATAAATCTCAAGGCCCCGCCCCCAGTGACACACCTCCTCCAGCAGCCATCCATCTCTCAGAGGCTCATCCACACAGTGAAATCTCCCTCATCCCAGCCACTTTCCTGACTCTTCCTCTCCCTCTTATCTCTGATATTTTTGAATAAAAATCTGATAGTTTAAGAATCATTCTTCTACCAGGCATGGTGGCGCACGCCTTTAATCCCAGCACTTGGGAGGCAGAGGTAGGAGGATCGCTGTGAGTTCAAGGCCACCCTGAGACTACAAAGTTAATTCCAGGTCAGCCTGGGCCAGACTGGTGAGACCCTACCTCAAAAAACCAAAAAAAAAAAAAAAAAATCATTCTTCTCCATCTGGTTTTGTCCAGTTCTTTGGTTGAATAAGTGACATGAACTCAGAGACTGGGGTTCAAGGACTATTCCTGAACCCCAGGTCCCTGTAACATAAATCATGAGGAGGCCCAATGGCAGTGCTTCACACTGGAGGGAGCCACTGAAGGGCACTGAGTTACTCTCACTGTATCAATAGGATTCCCAGCAGCACCCATGAAGATGATGATCTACACCAAGGAATGAAGAGCTAGCCAGTGTCTTGTGTAACACAAAGACATGAAGTCCTAACAGTTTAAAGAACGAAACAAGATGCTTTCACTGTAGGAAAACATGCAAATCAATAGTGAAATGTCCTCTCAAGGCAGGAGAAAATGACATAAAGGCCAGTGAAAGATACTTCTATAGTACTCTAAGAACTTGACCAAAAACAAATAAAACTTACCTAAATATAAGTTCTAATGTCTACAGGAAGACTTCAGAGAAATGTGTTCTAAGTAGAAATTGCTATGCTCTTCCTCCTCAAAGACATAAGATTCTTCCATAAATGGTAATAAAAGGCAAAGGACAGCTTGGAAGAAAATATTTATAAGACATTTATCAGATAAGGATTAACTCCTCATACAAATTAGAATTTATAAATATGTTTTAAAGTCTTTAAAGGACAAGTAACTAACTCAGCATAAAAAATAAGGAAAGAATGTGAAAAGTCAATCCACAGAAAAATCCAGGTGACCAACAAGCATATGAAGGACTTTTAGCTCCACAGTTAGTTAGACAAATGCAAAACAAAGCAATGAAATGCCATTCTCTGCCCATTATGTTTGGGAAAAATTAAGACTGATAATACCCAGGCTTGCAAATAAACTAGTAAAATGGGCACTCTCACACATTTGATGGGAGTGTGAATTGGAACAGTTTTGGAGGACAATTTGGCAATGTCTATCAAACTTAAAATGCAATTCCATTTTAGGAGTCTGTGCTGCAAATATATTTGTAAATGCCTGCAAAGATAGAGCCACAGGATATTCACCACAGCCTTATTTGTAACTGCAATTACAAACAGGAAACAATGGAAATGCTTATCAGTAAGGATCAATAGGAATCAGATTAAATATCAACTGTCATGTGCATAAAAAGTAAGCGAACATTATAAACAATGAAACAGTTTTGTACATATACATATGCATATACATATACATATATGCTAGTGTGAAAGTCTTTAAATAAAGAGAGTATGTCTTCCAAAACAACAAAAAAAGTATTTATATTTTCTTTTTAAATAATTAACACAATGCCAGGAATATATGAGATACGCAATAAATATCTAAGGGAAGTATAAATAGATTGTAAATAATTAGTAGAGGGAGGCTGAGGAAATGGCTGAGTGGGTCAAGTTCTCGTGCAGACATATGGACCTGACTGAGATCAGTTCCTGAGTGCCCATGTGAAATGGTGTGGTGGCCGCTGCTATAATCCCAGTGCTGGGAAGGTGGAGACAGGCAGATAGATCCTTAAGGGTTACCGGATAGTTAGTGTAGCCAAATCAGTGAGCTCTAGGTTCAGTGAGAGAACCTGGCACAAAAAATAAGGTGGATCCCACTGAGCAGGGCCCCCAGCGGAAAGGGAGTGGGGAGGAGGGAAATGATAGTACTAACACATGATGTGTCCATACAAAGTTTCAACTTAATAATAATTTTTTTAAAAAAAAAGGTGGACTGGACAGATGGCTTAATTGTTAAGGCATTTGCCTACAAAGTCAGAGACTCTCTAGGACCCATGTAAGCCAGATGCATCTGGTGTTCATTTGCAGTGGCTGAAGGCCCTGGTGCACCCATTATTCACCTCTCTCTCTCTCTCTCTCTCTTTCTCTCTCTCTTTCTCTGCCTCTTTCTCTCTCTCAAATAAATAAAAATATATTTTTTATAAAAAAGGTGCAGAGCAACAAAGGAGGTCACATGACATCAACTTCTGGCCTCCACATGCACACTCACATCATTTACATGTGCATCTTCACACATACATGCACCCACACACATGCATACCGCACATACATATTGTGGTAGTTTGAATATACGTCCCCCATAGACTCAAACATGTTATTAAAGCTTGTAACTTAGGTCTCCAGCTGCCTGGCTGGAGGAGGTGTCACTGGGGGAAGATACTGGAGTCCAGCCCAAAAGTGTGTTTGCAGCGGATTTGACTGATTCCAGCCCAAAGGTGTGGAGGGTGTTGGAGCTCTGGCGGGATCCTACTTGCTACGGGTGTGTGCTCCCTGCTTTATGGTGTTTGCTGGCTGATGGTATTTCCTCTCTCTGCTTGGATTTATGAATGGAATCCAGCTTCTTTCGCCATTAATGGAACTGCCATTGGATCTGTAAGCTCGAAATAAATTCCCTTCCTCCCCATATACTGTTTCTGGTTTGAATGTTCATCCCAGAAACATGGAACTATCTATAGCACATACACAAAGCAAAATATTTAATAGAGGGACAAACAACTGATCATGAAAGAATGAAGACTTGATGAACATGTAGAAATAAAAAATATTTTGAAGATGCACAAGTATATTCCAGTGTAACATAAGGAGAATCACTTTTCACTAGGGACCTTTGTATAGGTTTTTTTTTCAATTTTACAAGTATACATGTTATTTTCACATTAATAAAAATGGAAAATTTAATGATCTACCTGTCTTGAAGACATTAATATCTTTTTTACATGTATGTATTATAGGGTCTCGTGAAATAGCCCAGGCTGGTCTCAATCATTCTCTTTCTGCCTCAGCTTTTTGAATGCCAGGATTGCAAATATGCCACCACACCCAGCAATGTCTTAAGCAATACAAAAAGATGAAGGGGAGACAGAAATATTGATTAAATATATATAACAAAATTAATTCCAGAAAACATGAAAGAGGTTTCTTTTAATGTGGTATAATTCTTTAATTTTAAAAGGTACTTTTTGTCATATGAAAAGTTTGTAAGAGTTTTGTATCAATCAGTAAAACCCAGATAAATGACCAGAAAAAAAAGGACATATTCAAATGATATGGGACACACTAGTAATTGTCTACTTGTCACCCATGAAGTAGGGCCAGGAATGTGTTTATTACCCAAGAGAAAAAGTATGAATGAGCAAATAGCATATGCAAAGATATTTGACTATGTGTAATAAGGGAAGAATAAAATTAAAAATTATAGTAAAATACTTCATTTTGCTTATAGCATAGGCTGAAAGGAAGGAAACGTTCTCTATCATCCAGAGCTGACAAGGATGTGAGAAAAGCATGCTCCATCAAAGTTGATGGGAATGCAAACTGATACAGTAACTTGCAATATCCATTGAATTTTTAAAAATTGGACAGAACATGTGTGTGTGTTCACTTCCACAAACCTGTCCCACAAAAACCCTTGTCCAAATTCCCAAAGGTGTACAGAAATGTTAACACAGTCTTGTTCATAAGTAACCATCTGGAAACCATTTTATCTAGTCATCCATCAGGTCACGAACAGGTAGGATTCAAGATCTCTGCCTGATAGAGCCTGCAGTGCAAGGGAGCAGGGGAGACAGTCAACAAAGAAGAGAAGGTCCAATCACACAGGTACTCTAAGGGAAACAGGGAAGCAGGGAGGAAAGGAATATACTTGACATGAAGCCATGAAAGGAGATGTCCCTGGAGAGCGCTAGTAGGCTAAGATTATTAGAATGAAGTTCCAAAGCTAGCCCAGCAAACTCAAGGCCTCCAGACACAACAGGAACAACAAAAGAAAAGGAAGTCCAGTGTGGTTGATGGATAATGACTAACAGGAGAAAATAACAAAACAAGATTGGAAAGGAAGCAAAGGCCCAATTTAGGCTTTGAATTCCAGACTTCGGATGAAAAGCTGGGGAAATGGAAAGCCAGTGGGTATTAAGCAAGGAACGATAGGATCAGCTTTACCATGTGTGATAGTTAATCTTGATTGCCAACTTGAATGGAACTAGAATCACCTAGGAGACAAGTCTCTGGGCAAGTTTGTGAGGGAGTTTCTAGACATTGGTTAATTAAAGTGGGAAAACACACACTAACTGTGGGTGGCACTGAGAGAGAGTCAGGCAGGGGACCAGGACTTGATAAAAAAAAAAAAGAGAGAGCAGGGGCTGGAGGGGTGGCTTAGCAGTTAAAGTGCTTGCCCACAAAGCCAAAGGACCCAGGTTCAATGCCCACGTAAGCCAGATACTCAAGGTGGTACATGCATCTGGAGTTTGTTTACAGTGGCTGGAAGCCCTGGTGTACCCATGCTCTCATTCTCTCCTCCTCTCTCTCTCTCTCTCTCTCTCTCAGATAAATAAATAAAATAAAATTTTAAAAAGGAGAGAGCAAACTAAGCACCTATCTCTGTTTGCTGACTGCAGATACAATGTGACGGACTAGCCACCTCCTGCTCCTGCACTATGCCTTTCCTACCATGATGCACCTCAACCTGTAAGCTGAAATGAAGTCTTCCTCCCTAAAGATGCTTCTTGTTAGATATTTGGCCACATGAATGAAAGGGGTATCTAAAACACCATCTCTGAGAGATCGCTCTGTCTGCTCGATGGAGAATGAACTCTGAAAATAACAGTGGGGGCAAGGTGAGCAGCTGGGCTGTCCGGGCAAGATGTACTAAGGTTTGACCAGACTGAGGATTGTGCTCGATGCCAGGTATGCTTTGGAGGTAGAGCCTGCAGGACTTGCCAGGGGGTTGGACTTGTGCTGTGACAGTGGAGAAGGAATCAGGAGGGGTCCAGGGAAACTGTAGAATAGTGTTTAGTAAAATAAGAGGGAAAGAGAACAGAGAGTCCATTTGGGGCTCGTTAAGTTTGAGTGTTCTATGAAAAGAGCAACTAAAGATACAGTCAGTAATTAACATATACATTTACAAATGTATAGAGAAAAGTCAGAGAGGTTATCTACCTACCAGTGAAGGGATTCTCCCCAGGAAGTAGAACTGGGGATTGGAGGAGGGGACACGTTTTTCCTTATATATATTGATAAAAGTTGAAATTTTTAAAATGCATATGTATTACATTTGAAATTTAAATAAATGAATATAAATCAAAAACGACTTGGTGATTTTCATATCACTGAGTGATTCTCTGATTGCCACAGAGCCTTATCTTCAAACAAAACCTTAACCAGAATGCTCTTGCCGCTTCCATCACTCAGGTCTGAGCTCAAATGTCTCCTCAGAGACCCCATCCTTGACCTGTCATCAGAAGCTCCACCTCCTCCCTTCCCAAGGCTTTCTACTGCATTTCCAGCTGCCCTGTGCTCCTGTCTCTCAGCACCTGGAGTTAACATATCCATTCATTTGTTTAATTGTTCCCTACCTCCAAGGAAGCAGGAAACTATGTGACATTCTCCAAATGATAGAATTTAGAAGCATGGATTTCAAACAGTAGGTACTCAATAAATCCTCTTAATTAAAAAAAAAAAAATGAACTCAAATTTGTCCCCAAAATTAAAAGCTGAGCTATGCCAGGCATGATTGCGCACACCTTTAATTCCAGCTCTCAGAGGCAGAGGTAGGAAGATCACTGTGCATTCTATTCAAGGTTAGCCTGGAATTACAGAGTGAGTGCCAGATCAGCCTGGGCTACAGTGAGACTGTACATTGAAACAACAACAACAAAGCTGAGCTACTTCATTTGAATCACCTAGAGTCTTGCTCAACATCTTCTTATTCCTTCCCCACCATTCCTGACTGTCCTGAGGTACATCTAGAAGGCCTTAGAGCCTGGCAGGAAGTAAAGTGAAAAACCACAAGATTGCTTGATGACAGGTCTACAGGATCTAACCCTGGATCCATTTTTTAGAACTCTCTCCAACCCAGCCAGAGCAGGTCTGATATAGAAGCAGCTACAAGCACCATCCATCCCTTTCCATATCCCAGCTATCTAGGCACTCTCCTCTGAGGTGCTCCAGTCATTGTCCACTACCCTTCCACTGCTGTGACTCAGAGAGTCACCATCAAGCATGCACCCTGGCTCAGCCCTCCAATAGGCACCAAAGATCCAAAGATAATCCCACCAGAACCCTGTATGCTCACAACTACATGTGAGGATTAACCCAAGCAAGAGTCAACTCCAGCAGCAACGGTTAAAGGAATTCTCTGGCATTCTGACAACCCTCATAGGCATGTGGTTGAATCCAGCTGGGTCCCTCGTTTGCTTCTCAGGCCTACCTGTATGTCCAAAGGGCACACAGTCATGATCTAATCGAGACTGGCCAGCTTTGTGCACTTGGTTGATCTCTTTGTGTGTATGTTAGCAGCATCCTGCCTAAGCAAGAGAAATGTCATCTTCTTGTCTTGCTGGGTCCCAGTGCCACTGTAAACAAGGGTTAGCTGACATCTCAGCAGCCCAGATCCTTGGCCCACATTCCTCTCTAGCTCAGTCCAGGCCTAGACTTGCCTGTGTGATGGCAGCAAGCATCTCTCCTGATAAATTGGCACAGAGCCTGGAGTACCACAGGTATTCAGCATCTCCCATATAGGCCAGCACTGCCACTCTTGGTACCTTTATGCAGGTTAGAATTATCTTCCTTAGGCACAATATCACCCTGAATCCTGGCTACTGTGTGGGGGCCAAATGTAGAGGCAGGGTAGGCAAAACCTTGAGAAGAGAGGCCAGACCCGTGGCGAGGGTTCTTGCAGTTTTGACACAGTGAATCTCTCATGAAGGAGAGGATTGGAGAACACAGCTGACCTCTTCTCCAGAGCCCAGCACATGGTGCTCAGGGGCCACCTGCTGGCAGTCAGGAGCATGTGTGGCTTTGGGGGCAGGGCTGCTTAGACCCAGGGCTCCTGCAGGGGCACACACAGAGGCACCAATATACATAGTGTGCATGTGCACACACACACACACACACATTCTGCACACCCAAGCATGTATGTGCATACACAGAATCTGGAATGCATATGCATTCATAATGTAGACCTAAACCCAATCATGCAAGCACATGGATATAATGCAACAACATTTCCACTGATACTCGCATTCACCTGCATCCGTAACACACAGGTATACACATGTGCATGCACACACACACACACCACATACGTGTGTGTATATCCATGTGAGCCTGGTCTCTGGTTGAACCCCTCCTCACATGGCTTCTTTTGCTAGGAGCTTCCTCCCAGGTATGCCTAGAGAAGACAGGAGCCACAGCTCTGTGGCCCTCCATCTCCAGCCCTAAGGGGGTAGCTACTGCCCCCTCCATGACTCTGAAGCCATGAGACCTCTTGTGGGAGCTCAGCTCCTCCGCCTCAGCAGTATAGGAAGCTGCCTTCCCACAGCTTCTCTTCACACTTAGCTGTCATTTAGGACAAGCTCATGTTGGCAGAGGTGTGGCTTAGCAGCAAGAGGACAGAGATGTGAAGGCCTTGATTGACAGTAATGGCAATATGGGGAGGGAAGCCCATCAGTGCCATGATAAGGCAAGCATCATTGGCAATGGAGATGTGAAATCTGTAAGAACAGGAGGGGATGCTCCCAAGCTCTCTGGACAGCTGGAGCTGTAGGTGGTCATCTCAGAGGGGGTGTTTGTGGACTGGCAGACTCAAAAACTCAGGTTCAAGGACAAGGAAGGAAGCTGTTCTTCACTGCATGTCCGTTGCATACAGTGTGATTTCATTCTGTCCTCGCTTCACAGTCCATCACCAATCTTGTGTTTTTCCTTCTTCATATTACTCAGATTTTTCCGCTGATGCACTGCCAAGTTCAAAGGCTTTGGGCAGGGCAGCTGACACAAACTCCTATCTAGACCCCTTCCTTCTGTTCCCGCCCAGTTCAGATGAACCATTTTATTTTGTTTGTTTGTTTTTGACATGTCCACACATACATTGTAATCATATGCACCTGCACTTCCCTCCCTTCTCCCCTTCAGTCCCATTGTACCCACTCTACTTCCCCACACTTATCAGTGGCTACACCGCTGAAGAAGATGACTCCTACTCTGTGCAACCATTAACTGTCACTGGACAAGGAAGTAGCCTCCTAAGCCCCTCCCCTATCCATTACAGATTGTCGACTGGCCCAATCATGTGCAGGTCTTGTGCAAGTAAACACAACTTCTGTGAGTTCTTGAAGACCATGGCTTTGTCATCCGGATGGATGACCGAGCTGCACAGCACCCTGACCACCCTCGTCTCTTACATTCCTTCCTTTTCCTCTGCAATGCTCCCTAAGAGCTAGAAGAGATGATGCAGGTGTAGATGGACCAATTTTAAAATCACAAAACTTAAGGTCTTCTAATGACTCCAGTGATTTCTCATTCTGGAGCCAAGACCAAAATCCTGATCCCTGCCTTGAATCGTGACCTCCCTCTCCAGGGTCATGGCTCACCTCTTGGCCTCTCTTCACCCCCATCCCACACTGACTGTGACCTAGACTTCAAAGAGCCCATGCCTCCTCTCATCTGAGGGGCTTTGCACGTGAGGTATCCTCTACTCTTCTCTCTCTTCCCATCCTGGTGTTTACCAAAGTCCTCCATCCACTCTCTCTTCAACTGTCACTTCCTCCAGGATACCTTCCTGTGGCCCACATCCTCTCTCTTGTGTCTTTTCTCTCACACCATTACTATTTATGCTGTTTGGTGGTTTGCTTCTGCCTACTCAGTCCCCTAGGCTGTCAGTGCTGAAAGGACAGGGACTTTGTCCTTTTCTCATATTTTTGTATCAAGTTCTCACAAATTGTACATGCTAAAGCAGATGATATTTAAGCCAAATCTTACTTCAGACAGCATTCCCAAATTTCAACATGCCTTTGATCCAGAGAGTACGGGCGTAACAACATGGACACAGGAATCAGGACTAGTACCTGACCTTCTACAGTCCTCCTTGGCCTGAGTTCAATCTAGCTTTGATCAGTCCCAGCACTCAGCAGGCCACACCAGGCATTTGTTCCCACCTACACCATCATCTTTATTGGGCAAACTTGTAAATGTCTGATAGTTAAGGGCAGCACGTCTCTGGAGTCTCGTATTTGTGGAGAAATGAAAATAAATCAAGTCACTAAAGAAAAAGGACAGCAGACACATCGTCTTGGAGAGGAATGCTTGCAGGACCTCCTATTAAAAATTGTGGAGAAGGGGCTGGAGAGATGGCATAGCAGTGAAGGCACCTGCCTGTAAAGCCAAAGACCTAGGTCCGATTCCCCAGGACTCCCAGACCAGATGCACAAGGTGGCGCATGCGTCTGGAGTTCGCTTGCAGTGGCTGGATGCCCTGGTGCACCCATTCTCTCTCTCCTTTTCTCTCCCTCTGACTCTATCTCTCTCAAATAAATAAATAAATAAAAATAAAATATTTTTTTTAATTGTGGAGACTTTCAAAACAATTAATGAGCATTAATCTGAGCTTGGGGCCTTTTTATGAGTGGGATCCTATTCAGCTGTGCAGGCGTGAGAAGAAGCATGAAGGCAGCCGTGCTCTTCCACCCCGGGAAAAGCCTCAAGGCAGTTCTGAAAACATTCACTAAGGACCTCGCCCATGCTCAGCATTGTCCTCCAGAAGCTCAGAGCTTAATAGTGAAGAGTGGTATATACACAGTTGGAAGGATAATACCCTTACATTTCTTTACTCCCTGGGGCCAGGTAGGAGGGCTGCTGGGCCAGTTATCTTCTTTTACAAAACACCTGATCATAAGCAGCTTATGGAAGAAAAGGGTTTATTTCTGGCTTAGAGTTTTGAGAGGAAATTTCATCATGGCAGGGAAAGCAGGGCAGGAGTAGAGAGCAAGTATCATGTCTCCACATCAGCAGGCAGGAAGGAGACAGAGTAAGCAGGCTGGGAAAAAAAAGTGGGGCTGGACTAATAAACTTCAAGACCCACCCCTAGTAACATACCTCCTCCATCAAGACTCCACCTCTCAAAGCTAGGGACTAAGTATGACAATCGATCACAAACATATGAGACTATGGGGGACATTTTATATTCAAACCAACACAACTACATTCCAGATGCAGGCTGTCACATGATAGTCATGACCACGCTCTGCAGAAATCTAGGAGCAATGTTTGTCTAGTGTTTGGGCAGGGGAAGAGGTCTGAGAAAATCTAGCTGAACAGATCTAGCTCAAGTGCTGTACAGAGGTGAGAATATTGTAGACCCAGGTGTTGCCTTGAGTGATCTGCTGTGGACAAAATTAGAAAGTTAACTGAAAGAGAAGTTTCCAAAGGACAAAGTTTAAGCTGATACCCCAGGACTGCCTTCTTCTAGCCTTGTTGAGGGCTGTACAGAATCTGAATCCTGGCTTTTCAACAGCTTAGCTCAATTTTCTCACTTGAAAGATGGGAATGATGGCAAGTCATTATGAGGATTCAAATGAAATCATGTAGCATGAAGGGACCTATAAATTGCAGACTTTTCCTAATCTTAGGTGCTATCATTTTTATTTGTTTGTTTTGTTTTTGGATTTTCAAGGTAGGGTTTCACTCTAGCTCAGGCTGACCTGGAATTCACTATGTAGTCTCAGGATGGCCTCAAACTCCTGGCGATCCTCCTACCACTGCCTTCCAAGTGCTGGGATTAAAGGCATGCGCCACCATGGCCGGCTTAGGTGCTATCATTTTTAATAGTGTTTGTGGAACACCTGGTTGCAGCTGGTGGATTCCAGCTAAGATAGAAAAAGAAAAGAGCAAAGAACCAAAGTGGGGGGAAAACAGAATAAGAACTTGCTCACCACAGCCTCACAGCTATTTCTTTTTGTATGTCAAAATACAATTCTTAAAAAGTTAGCTTTCCTTGATGGTCCTTCTCCAAGGGGCCTAGACAGATGTCACTGTGCTTTTCTATTTCTTCATTTGTGGGAGTTTTTTGTTAGAGTACAAGACAATGGGTTTCACTATGACCTTTTCATACATGTATATCTGTGCTTTGTTCATATTCAACCACATACTCATTGATCCCCTACTTCCTCCTATCAAACTCCTTTATCCTCCCTCACACATAGTTTCACTTCTACATTCATGAAATATATATGTGTGGTATGGGGTGTTTGCATGTGTATGGTATGTGTATGTGTGTTTGAGGCAAGATCTTACTCTAGCCCAGGCTAGCCTAGAGCATATTCTGCAACTCAGGCTGGCCTCAGACTCAGCAATCCACCTTCCTCAGTCTCCCAAGTGCTGAGATTATAAGCCTAAAACACTCCTCCTGAGTTATTTCATAATCTACATTCTGCATATGAGGAAAGCAGACATCTGTCTTTCTGAAGGTCTACTTTCCGGTTCTCTACCTTATTAGAAAAATCTGTGGTTGGTCATGAGGCTTCCAGACTAGCATATCGGGGAGACTGTGGGCCATTCACATTTTAGTTTTAAGCAGTCAGACAGTGATTTCATGCCAGGAAACCACACTTCTTTAACTATGATGTTGATGGATGCGAATTGCCTTCCTTAAAGTCATCCAAGACAGATCTGCCCCTCCTCTTGTAGCTGAAGCTGCAGAGTCTTGCCAGAAGGGCCAAGGAGGAGCTCCAGACAACCCCATTACCCACCTACAATAATAGTGATGATAATAATAATAGTTAATAATAATAATAACAACACAATAATGCTACTCTTATTGTTGACTAAACTGAATGAAGCACTTTATTGGAAGCTTTTACATTTAACTTTCACATGAATTTCCTAATGTATATTTTACTCCTGTCTTGAGACAATTTGGGTTTTGTTTTTCAAACTGAACACATATAACAATTACCATGTGCCAAACACTGTTTTAAAGCCTTGCAAATACTAACTAGTGAAGCTCACTTATCTTATGAATAAATACTATGAGTACCATGCTCATTTTACTGAGGCCAGAAAAAAGCCACAGTAATTGTCACAAGGACAGTAATTGGAAGAATATGGAATCAAACCCATGTTTGACAAGCTGGCTTCAGAACCCATGCCCTTACTGTTATGTTTATCGCACTCGAAAAAGTAGACCGAATGCTAGAGCAATGGATTCGTGGTTAAGGCATTTGCTGGCAAAGCCAACAGGCCAAGGTTTGATTCCCCAGTACCCACATAAAAGCCAGATGCACAAGGTGGTGCATGCACCTGGAATGATTCATTTGCAGTGGCTAGAGACCCTAGTGTGCCCATTCTCTCACTCTCTTTCTCTCTCTCTCTCTCTCTCTCCCCACTCTCTCAAATAAATAAATATGTTTTCTAAGAAGTAGACAGAAGAGTGAGAATTTCATTCCATAGCATGGCCTATTAATGTGTTTGCTATCAAAGCTTTAACTCCACATGATCCTATAAATGTCATGGTATTACATCATTCTTTCAAGCAAACAGCTAACATGGATTAAAATGCTGAGTTATGGGAACCAGGCATGGTAGCACATGTCTATAATCTCAGCCCTGAGGAGGCAGGGGTATCATGAGTTCAAGGCCAACCTGAGATACATGAGGCCCTATTTCAAAACAACAATGGAAAAAGGTGTGGGTTCAAATCCTAGCTCTATTTTCCAAGCTGGGGACCTTGTATTCTGTGCCTCAGTTTCTTCAACTGTACAGTGGATATTATAATAGCATCTATAACTTAGAATTGTAGGCCATTTCCAAAGGAAGTATTCAGTTCAAGTCCGTAGTTACACCTCTTGACACAGTCATTTTCATTGCATCTATGCAGATTGAGAGCCAATGGGGTGGAGTAAGAAGAAGATAAGCTTTGGAGACAAGAAATCATAGTCACAGGTTAAAATGTACTACATAGGGCTTGAAAGAGAGCTTAGCGGTTAGGCGCCTGCCTGCTAAGCTTAAGAACACCCATTTGATTCTCCAGGTCCCACATAAATGCCAGATGCAAAGTAAGGCAAGGGAGCAATTCGGCACTTGCCCACAAGGGGGTGCATGCATCTGGAATTCCTTCACGGGGCTGAGAGGCCACTGGTGCAGCCATTCTCTGTCTGTCTCTGCCTCTCTCTCTCTCTCTCTCTCTCTCTCTCTCTCTCTGACTCTCTCCAAATAAAGCTGTTTCATGACATGTTCTTAAGCAAGTTACTTAAATCCCCTTTTTCTTCTGTAGAGCAAAGATGGTAAGAGTCACCTTCCTCTAAGTTTGGAAGCTAACATCTGTGTTGAAAGGACATAATTATCTGTCAAGAAACATATATATGTTGGACATAATTTGTGCTACATCAAGTTGTCTAACTGAGCTGAATGGTAGCTTCCCAAAATATACATCCATATGTAGAGTCAATGTAACCTTATTCAGAGAGTTGTTGCTGCAAATAGAATTAATGATATTGACATGGAAGCATCATGGATTATTTAGGGAGACCCTAAATCCCATGATAAGTTTTCTTTCAAACAGTAAGTTAGACAGAAAGTTAGCTCTAGGAGTGACTGACCAACAGACCTCCAAAATAGTATATAAAGGACAACAGATCACTCCAAATACATAAATTCAGGGTCCCCAAAACAGGAAGTGAAGATAATGACTCCTTGATGAAGCAGGATGTAAGGTGCTAGCTGGGTCATCAAGGCAGCTTCGGGGACTTCTTCACCAGCAGAGCATGCGGAGGGATGCTACCCTTTCCCCTAGTGAACTTTCAACTTTAATGGTACTTAAACCTCTACATATATTCTTAACACTGTTTACACCTACTTAAATAGTCTAGACTGAATGCTGGCTAAAATGGGTTTCTGAGAAGAACATGTCCCTTTCCTGCAAGTGCTCACCTTGGGGAAGGCACAGGGAGGGATAACATGGAGAAGAGAAATAGAAGCCCATGCCTTCCAGAATCAGTCTCTTTATTGCTGGGCTCAACCCACTCTTTGTCTAGTGTGTTCCCTTGCTCTCTTGTTTGCTTTGATTAAAGTCTTAAGTGTTAACTACTGTGTCTCCTCGGAATCATCTTTTAGGAACACAAGAACCAAGATTGCTGCTGGAGGTCAGGACCAGGGGACACTTCTGACCTCCCTGTAATAATAAGAGAGAACACAGAGGCAGGAGGCCGTGTGGATATGAAGGTGTAAGCTACAGAGGCAGGAGGTCATGGGAATATGAAGGGATAGGTGACAGCTCTGTCAAAGAATTACAGAGCCACCAAAAGTGGGCAGAGTCAAGGAACTCCTCCTCTAAAGCCTTTGGGGGAGTATGACCCTGCTGGCATCTTCTTGATTTTGGACTTCTGACCTCTGGAACTGTGAGGAAATTGAAGTCTGCTACTTTAAGCCACAGATTTCATGGTTATTTGCCAGGATAGCCCTTGGAAACTAACATTTTATCCCAGGAAAAGGGAAAAGGAAATAAAGCAGAAAAAGAAAAACAAGAAGGAGGTTGTCATAGTGGACTGCAAGTAAAATGTCCTCAAAGTCTCATGTATTTGAACACTTTGTCCCCACCTGGTGGCACTGTTTTGGGGAGATTATGGAACCATCAGGAGTGGAATCTTGCTTGGAAAAATGGGTCATGAGGGGTGATGTTTGAAGTTTTATAGCCTGGTCCCACTTCTTTATTATTATTATTATTATTTATTGCTTTTTAATAAAAAAAGGTTGTACTCTTGGACACCGCCCCCCTTCCTTGGCCCCATTTCTACTGAGGGTCTTGGTATTCACTACAGGGACCAAGAGACCTCAGTCAGTCTCTGTCGAGGTGGGGGAAACACAGAGCCTCAGGCTATTCCCACCCACCCTGAGGCTCTTACAGTCTTTCTGCCCCCTCTTCCTCAATGTTCCCTAAACCTTGGAGGCAAGATAGGGCTCTGATTTATTGTTGCTTTCTCTGTGGATTTTGCATTTCTGTTTTGGTGAGGTTTGAGTGACCACAGTGTCTGCCACTGTTTCCCTGGGACTGGTTTTCCCGCTAACCATGAGAACAGTATTTGTGTCACTGCCTCCTTTGTAATGACTTCTGGGGTGCAGCAGATGAGGTAGAGGGAGGTGACCCATCTCCTGGCAGACAGTCTGCTCTCTATTCTTGATGTATTAATGTATCCTGGTTCTCCCAAGGATTCTCCTCCCTGCCTCAGTTTTTTGAGTTGGGTGCTTGATTTTTTAATAGTCTACTTTGCTGAGTTCTTTGTAGGTTCTAGATATTAAACCTTTGTTGATAATATAGCCAGTGAATATTTTTTCCCATTCAGTAGGTTGTCTATTAACTCCATTGATGGTTTGTTTATTTGTAGAATAGCTTTTTTATTTTCATGGGGTCCCAGTTGTTCAGAGTTTGCCTAATTTCCTGGGCTACTGGAGTCCTGTTCAGAAATAAGGAGTATCCCTATGTCTATATCTTGGTGTGTTCTCCCTACTTTCTCTTCTGGTCTACTTAGAGTTTCAGGTCTCATACTGAGGTCCTTGATCCATTTGGAATTGACTTTAGTGCAAGGTGAGAGGAGGTAGTCCAAATTCAGTCTTCTACATGTGGCTATCTAATTTCTGCTAAAGATGCTGTCTTTGCTCCAATGGGTGTTTTTGGCCCCTTTGTGAGAGATCAGGTAGCTGTGGTTACTGCAACTCATAGCTGGATCTTCAATTCTTGTTCTATGTACTTGTTTTATGCCAGTACTATGCTGTTTTTTATTTTGTTTTTTTTATTTTTATTTATTTATTAGCAACAGACAGACACAGAGAGAAAGACGCAAAGTGAGAGAGAGAGAGAGAGAGGGTGCACCAGGGCCTCCGGCCACTGCAAACAAACTCCAGATGCATGTGCTACCTTGTGCATCTGGATTATGTGGGTATTGGGGAATTCAGCCTCGAACCAGTGTCCTTAGGTTTCACAGGCAAGCGCTTAACTGCTAAGCTATCTCCCCAGCCCCCACCATGCTGTTTTTATTACTATGACCTTATAGCATACCTTGAAATCAGGTATGGTGATATCATCAGAAGTGTTCCTTTTACTGTGGACATTTTTGGCTATCCAAGGCCTCTTGTACTTTCATATGAATTTTGAGACTGTTTTTACTAACTCTGTGAAGAATGTTGCTGGGGTTTTGATTAGAATTGCATTGAATATGTATGTTGCTTTTGGTAGGATGGCCATTTTAACAAGATTAATTGTTCTGATCCATAAACATGAAAGGTCATTCTTATGTCTTTCTCCAGTTCTTTCTTCAATGTTTTTTTGTTTTCATTGGTCCTTTACTTCCTTGGTTAGGAAGATTCCAAGGGATTTGATTTTGTGTGTGTGTGTGGCTATTGAAAATCGAACCATTTCCCTGATTTTGTTTTCCATATTGTTGTCATTGATATATATGAAAGCTAGTGATTTTTGTGTGTTGGTTTTATATCCTGAAACTTTGCTGAAAGCATTTATCACTTCTAGGAGTTTTTTTGATAGAGTTTTTTTTTAAATCTCATAAGTATAGAATCATGTTATCTGTGAATAGGGCTAATTTGACCTCTTCCTTTCCAATTTTTATCCCTTTTATTCCTTTCTCTTGTCTTATTGCTTGAGCTAAGACTTCAAGTACTGTGTGCAATGGTGAGAGTGGGCACCCCTGCCTAGTTCCAGACCTTAATGGGAATACTTCAAGTTTCTTCCCCATTGCATATGATATAGGCTTTAGGTGTGTTGTATGTTGCATTTGTTATGTTGAGATATGATCCCTCCATCCCTATCTTCCCCAGTGTTTTAATCATGAGGGGATGTTGAATTTTGTCAAAAGTCTTTTGTGCATCTGTTGAGATGATCGTGTGGCTCATGATTTGAGTCTGTTCATGTGATGTATTATGTTATCAATTTCCATATGTTGAACCATCCCTGCATCCCTGGATGAAACAACCTACTTGATGTATTCTTGAATTCAGTTTGCAAGATTTTTTTTTTTTTTTTTAATTTTTGGAGGTAGGGTTTCACTTTAGCTGAGGCTGACCTGGAGTTCACTATGTAGTCTCAGGGTGGCCTCAAACACATGGTGATCCTCTACCTCTGCCTCCTGAGTGCTGGGATTAAAGTTGTGCACCACCACACCTGGCAGTTTGCAAGAATTTTGTTGAGAATTTTTTTTCATCTAAGTTCATCAGGGATATTGGTCTATAGTTCTCTTTTCTTGTTATGTGTCTGTCTGCTTTTGGTATTAGTATAATGGTGGCTTCATAAAAGGAATCAGGAAGTGTTCCCTCCTTTTCCATTGTGTGGAATAACTTAAGAAAAATGGTTTTAGTTCTTCAGTAAAGGTTTGGTAGAATTTAGCAATGAAACTGTCTGGGCCTGGAATTTTTTTTGTTTGAAGGCTTTTAATTAAAGTGCCATTCTCATTTGATGTTATGCCTCTATTCAAATAGTTTACCTCTTCTGGATTTAGTTTTGGTAGGTGGTATGAGTTAACTATTTCACCCACTTTTTCCAGGTTTTCCAATTTTGTGGAGTATAGATCTTTGAAATATGTCCTGATGATTCATCCAATTTAATTAAGGTCTATTGTAACATCTCCCTTTTTGTTTCTGATCTTGTTGATTTGAGCCTTCTCTTTTTTCCTTTTGATCAGATTGGCTAGGGGTTTATCAATCTTGCTTATATTTTCAAATAATTAGCTCTTTGACTCATCAATTTTTTAAACTTTTTTTATTTACAATTCATTGATTTCTACTCTGATCTTGATTATTTCTTTACATCTAGTACTACTGTGTTTGGATTGTTCTAGTTTTTCCAATGCCTTTAGCTGGATGGTTAAATTGTTGACTTGAGATCTCTCTTGGTTTTTGTAATGAAAGCATGTATTACTATAAACTTCTCTCTTAAGACTGCCTTCACTATGTCCCATAAGTTTTGATATGTTGTGTTTTCATTATCACCCCAATTCCAGAAGTTTTTAAATTTCCTTTCCAATTTAATAGTGAATTTAATAGTGAATTGTTCAGCCTCTAGGTATTGGTGGATTTTTCTGTTGTGTCCCTTGTTATTAATCTCTAGATTTATTGAATTGTGGTCTGATATAGTGCATGGAATTATGTTGATGTTCCTGAATTTGCTGAGACATGTTTTCTGTACCAATGAACTATTTCAGAGAAGGTTCCATCAGCTACTGAGAAGAATGTGTATTCTAGGGAGTTAGGGTGGGATACTCTGTAGATGTCTATATAGTATAATTGTTCTATGGTATTGTTTAACTCCTTTATTTCATGTTTAATTTTCTGCTTAGACAATCTGTCTAATGATGATAGCGGAGTATTAAAGTATCCTACTATGATTGTGTTGTGGATTATTTCGGCTTTATTTTCTAATAGAATTTGCTTTATAAAACTTTGTGCTCCCATGGATGATTTATGATTGTAATACCATCTTGCATTTTTCCTTTGATGAGTATGAAATGGACTTTTTTTACCTCTTTTGATTACTTTTGGCTTTTAGTCTATTTTATCTGATGCCAGTATAGCCACCCCTGCTTGCTTCTTCTTTCCATTAGCTTGGAATATCTTTTCCCATCCTTTCACCCTATGGTGGTATCTATCTTTATTGGTAAGGTGGGTTTCCTGCAGACAACAAATGGGTGGGTCCATTTTTCTGATTCAGCTTTAAGCCTGTGTCTTTTGATTGGGGCACTGAGACCATTGATGTTTAGAGTCATAACTATGAGGTGAGAATTTATCCCTGTCAAGTTAGAGACTTTGTGGAGTTCGGTGTTTTCTTGGACTTTATGTTTTCATGTCTGTTCTATTCATGATTTCGCTCTTGGAGACTCATGTGTGATTGTTTGCCTTTTCAGAGAAGATTGCATAGAGTAACCCATTTTGGGATTCTGCGGCTGGAGTTTCAACCATGAAAACAATTCAGTGGAGGGTTCCATTATGGGGCGAGGTGTCCTAGGTGGGGATATTTTGGCTTGGTGTCTTGTGTTTCTTTGTTTTGCATTGGGGTTAGCCTATCTTGAGGGAGTTGTCTTGTTTTGCCTGGACTGTAGCAATTAGTATCTCTTGTGAATATATGGTGATTGCCTTGTTCAGGTTTGGTCAAGATAGGAGTGAGAAGGTGGTGTGTTCACAGGTTTTGATTGGGTACTTTTTCAACCTGAGCTGGGTATTTCGTGTGTAGTCACTCTCCTGGGAATTGGAGGAGGGCAGGCCTGTAATGTCTGGCCAACTCTTTGACAGGGAGGGGCCTGTTGTCTCTCTGGTACTCCCTTCCCATCCTTGGTGATAGGCTGGGCTGTGACAACTGGTGGCAGGCAGGGGGAAGGGACAGCAGGGATCCCGCTTGAGGGATTGAGTCTCAGTCATGGTGGTTATGGGGCCTGTTTGGGTCTCACGTTATGGGGTCCACTTGGGTCAGGGATGAAGATAATTGCAGGCAGATCAACACGTCTTATGTGGGGATCCAGTGGTTCCCTACTCACCCAATGTGCATGTGTATGCCACCAAGGAACAGGGCATCCCTGGCCTCCTGCCCAACATGGGCAAGTTGCCAGGAAACCAGGGAGCTGGGGTCTATTTGACCCACATGCTTGCAACTCAGGAATAGAGGAACCAAGAAGCTGGTGCCTACACAGCCCACATGCATGCCAGGTCCTACTCACCACACAGAAGCCACAGAGGTGGAGGCACCAGGGAACCGAGGCCTACTCACCCCACACAGCTCCTAGCACTACCACACGACATTCACGTACACCCAGGGAACCAGGGAGCCAGGACCTACTCACGCCACATGCATGCCAGGCCCTACCCACCCCACTGGAACCACAGGGAAAACAGTGAGCAGGGGCCTCCTTCCCCACATGCAACTAGCCCACTGCTTGTTGGCTCTCTGCTTCCTAGCTGAAATGGGAAGAGTTGCCCTGCCATGCCTTGCCTGCTGTAACTGACTATATCTTTCAGTTGCTTCAGGTCGAGTGTTTGTTCACAGCAAGAAGAAAGTAACTGACAGAGATGTATTAGTTAACATGGGCTGCTGTAACAAAATACTAGACTGGCTCAAATAGCAGCCATTGATTTTTCTCACGTTTTTTGGAAGTAGGAAGTCCAGGTTCAAGGTGCTACCAGCAAAGTCAGTTTCTGGTGAGGTTTTCCTGCTAGAGGATGGCAGTTTTCCACTGTGTCCTCCGATAGCCTTTCTTCTGTATGCATGGAAAAGGGGTTCTGGATGTCTCTTCCTCAGGCCACCATTCCTATTGGATTGGTGCCTTCCCTGAGAAACTCACTTAACCTTCATCACCTCTATAATGGCTCTGTCTCTAAATACCCTCACAATGCCATATAGGAAGTTGGGGGCAGGGAATCAAACACAATTCAGTCCATAACACAGGCCAAGTAAAGAATGTGTTAAAACCTGGAGCAAAGGGGCAGGAGAGATGGCTTAGCAGTTAAGGTGCTTGCCTGCCAAGCCTAAAGACTCGTGTTTGATTCTCCAGGTCCCACATAAGCCAGATACACAGTGATACATGCATAACAGGGCTCATGGTCTGGAGTTCAATTGCAGTGGTTGGAGACCCTGGTGTGCCAATCCCACCTCTTTCTCTCTTTTTCTCTCTTTCTCATTAAAAAAAAAAAAAAAAAAAAAAAAAAAAAAAAAAGGCAGTCTTTTGGGCTTGCCTCAAAAAAATATCTGGAGCAAAGAGCTATAGCTCCACATTTCTGCAATGAGAGGCACACTGGATTGCGCGCCATCTTTATGCAAAGGCCTCTGTGCTTTCCAGGACAGCAGACCAAGAGCACAGAGCAGCAAGAGGAATGTCTGGAGGAAAACTTCTCACACCCCCTGCTGCCTTCTCCAGGCAGCCTCACGTTCAGTTCATGCCTGGCCATTGGCTTCTTCATTTCATTACTAAAGTGGTGGTTCCCCCATAGAGAAACAACCACAAAATTTCATTTTTAAAAAGTGAAGTTTTAGATTTGAGATACCTCCAAAAAGTACCTGAATCCCTTCAAACCATGTGAAGGGATGTGCTGATAAATAAATAATAAATATTTAGTCTCAGATTTTAAACAGTAAAGACGGATGGAGTAGTTTTATTACAGAATTATTAAGAAAGCTGTTTATCCCCAGATAAATAGAAAGGCACATCAAATCCAAATGGCAGAAATGTGAACAGGATCTGAGATAATATAGCAAGAACATGTGGGATCACTGTTCTGAAAGTTGAAGAGCCTCTATATGTTAAATTAAGTCCTTTGGCACCTTTTAAAATCTAAGAAAATCAGCTGCATGTTTCTCTACCAGGTGAGGGTTTAAGTGAAACTAAACAATGAAAACTTTTCAAATCATCTTGGCTTTGAAACACCATCCATTCCTACAATACCCACTGCCCTGAAATGGTTATAATTTATTTGTTCAATGTATGTTTATTCATCTTGTACTATGTGCCAAACATAATACCAGATCCTGATGATTTCATCATAGATAAACATAGACAATGTTAGGGCTAGGGAGATTGCTCAGTGAGTAAAGCACTTGTCTTATACCCATGAGGACTTAAGTTCAATCCCCAGATCCCATATAAAAGTGCCAGACTCAAGGCTGGAGATGTAGCTTAGCAGTTAAGAAACTTGACTGACAAGCCAAAGGACCCAGGTTCGATTCCCCAGGACTCACGTAAGCCAGATGCACAAGGGGCACATGCATCTGGAGTTCATTTGCAATGGCTAGAGGCCCTGGTGTGCCCATTCTCTCTCTCAGTCTCTCTTCTCTCTATCTCCCTCTCTGTTTACAAATAAATAAATTTAATTTTTAAAAAAAAAACCTTTAAAAGTGCCAGACTCAGTGGTATACATCTATAATCCCAGAAACAAGAAGATCCCTGGGGTTTTGCCAGCCAGCCTGTATAACCTACTCGGTGAAATCCAAGCCAATAAGTGACCTTGTCTCAAAAAAGGGGACAATGTTCCTGAGGAACAATACCCAAGGTCATCCACTGGTCTTCACATCCACATGCACATAGATACGCTCACACACATACACATAAAAAGTATACGATGCCTAGCCAGAAGGTGGGTCGACTGTTGACCTTGGAAATCTAACCAATGGGCCTAGAACTGGGGAACAGGAAGGCAGTCTGACACACAGGGCGCCACTGGGATAGGGATTTAGAAGGGAAGGGAACCAGACACGGAGCAGTCCTGTGGACTCAGTAAGAGTAAAAGCCACTGTCTGGTGTGGACATCGTATGATCTAAGATGGGCAGGCAGTGAGTGGGGACACACTGAAGGATATACTAGGAGGGCTCCAGTGGCCAAGCCTGGTGGTACCTTCACATCTCTGACTAACAACGAGGCTGACACCACTCTGGGCTCACTCACCTGAAAGGAATAAGGTGCCTAAAGCATGTATCCACTTCTTCCTTCCGTTGGGGGCAGTGTGGGGCAGGCAGGGATCATTGCATTCAGTTGGAAATTGACAAAGTAGCCCAGAAACTGAGACTCAGACTGACTCAACCCCACCCGCTGATAAGGGTATGGGCAGGAACTCCCTTGAGAAGTAGGATTTAAAACTCATGTTCTCAGCCAGGTGTGGTGGTGCACACCTTTAATCCCAGCACTCGGGAGGCAGAGGTAGGAGGATCATCATGAGTTTGAGGCCAGCCTGAAACTACGTAGTAAATTCCAGGTCAGCCTGAGCTAGAGTGAGACCCTACTTCGGAAAAACAAAAAACAAAAAAACCAAAGTAAACATACACCATCAGTCTCAGTGCTTGAAATCCCACCTTCTTAACTTCATGAATGCAGTGTCCTCTCAGGAAAGCCCCACTCCACTCCTCCAGCCTGAACAAGAAAACCAAAGAGAAGGTGAGCAAGGAGAAAATGCAGGTAAGGGAGCCGGATGGTTGCTGCTCATTCAATTTAGAGTTAACTTCTGTCCTGGTTAGAATATCTCCACCTGAATGTCATCATTTCTGGATACTTACTTAAATGATAGATAATTTTTAAGAGGAGGAAGAGGCAGAAAAGAAAAAGAAGGATGAAGAGGAAGAAAAGAGTGGCTAATAGCATATTTATCATATATTCATATACATATATATACATATATCCTATAAAATAATTCATGGGATTTTGGTTTTGGAAACCCATGGCCTCTGGAAGCCTCGGCTCTCATCTTGGAGGACTGATGGTGAAGGAAGATGCAAATTGAGCTTACTGAGCTAATAAAGAGTTTAAATAATTTGCAGGCTGGTGTGATGGCTTAGTGGGTAAGAGCACTTACAGTGTAAGCCTGTGAAAAAAAGGAAAAACCAGGTCTGGCCATGCATGATCCTATAACCACAGCACTGAGGAAGGCAGAAGTAGGAGGATCGCTGAGGCTCAGCAAAACAAACAGAAAAGAAAACATGAGCTCCCAGTTCAGTGAAAAGTGGAAGAGTAAGAGAGGAGGACACCCAACGTCCTCCTCTGGGCTCCACTTTTGTGTTCATGGGGTATACACATCTGCATACATGCATACAGAAACGCATAAAACATACACATACAGTTTAAGGAATTTTACAACTTGCACACACGTGCACATTAATCTTTGTTACAGACATGTTAATTCACAAAGCAGAAGAGAGCCTCCATCAGGCCCTCCTCCTTCCCTTGCTGCTTGAATATCCCCTACAATAGTCACCACAAGCACCCTCAACCCCACGACAGGCACGGGGTCCAACAATGCTTGGCTTTTACTGAGCACACATCCACAACTGGCACTGAGTTATATCTTCCTCCTGCACGATCTTGTTGTATGTTCAAAACAAGTTAGGGATGTGGTCCTGATATAACTCTGAGCACACTAAAAGCCATTGAACTGTGGATTATGTAGTGGTGAGTTATGTCCCAATAAATTAAGTGAGACAGGAACTGCTATACTCCTATTTTACAGATGAAGTAACCATGGCTCGGAGAGATACAGGAACTTCCTACAAGTCACACCGGCACCTGATAACAAAGCCAAGACTCCCAGCTCCCAAGCCTAAGCCTATAAACCTTGAAGGCTGCCTCTGGCAGACAGCTTCCACTAGAAGAGGGCTGCCTCTGTGGGAGCTTTGGTGAGCCTGCTCTGCATCTGGCCGCGCTTAAAGTCACCGCAGTCATCAAGGCCGCTGCTCCTGGGCTAGATAATCGGAATCTTCAGTGAATTTCTGCATCTGCTGAGCGTAAAGTGGCCTCTATGGAGATCCTCCCCATTCATGCTGACTCTCCCTCTGCAACCCCGCAGAATAAGAATGCACTTTGCTCTATAAAGTGCCTCAGGTGTCACAGCAGAGCAACAGGCTCTTCTTTGTTTCTTTTTCTCTGGGTCCAAGTACCTGGGCTCCACAGAAGCAAGTGAACTATAAACCTGGAGGCAAGTGATTCCCAAAGTCAGTCTGTGGACCTGGCTAGTCTGACTGCACCAGATTCACCTGGGACATTGGGAAATTCCAGGTGTATTGGAAGAACACAGATGAATAAATGTAAACCCAGGAATTCTTTTTTTTTTTTTTTACAAGTTACCCAAGGTCTCCATCCAGGAACCAAAAAAAGAAAAAAGGAAAAGAGAAAAGGAAAGAAAAAAGAAAGAAAGAAAGAAACTTTTTAGCTTAAGGAAAAGGAAAAGAAAATAAAAACCTAATTCCCAGAGAGCCATAACTACTATCTCAAAAACACACAGCTATATTCCAGCAAGCTCCTGTCTGGAAACACTCCCTACTCCCTTCAGTGCTGATGGTTCTAAGCAAAAAAAAAAAAAAACTATTGTGAGACAATAGGTTCTGAAGCAAAGGTAAGGACAAGAATATATAATCCATATGAGAAGAGATGCCATTAATCAGCAGCACAGATGGGAAAATGTTTAATCCCCGTATCTATAAAAAATGCAATCAAAGCAACGCAGACCATTTTATAGCCGTCAAATTTAAGACTAACAATAGCCCATTTTTGTGAGGTTATAATGCAATTGGTTCATTTGCACACTGCTTGTAACAATTTGAATTGATATTATATTTTGCAAAAACATGCAGGCATTGTAAATCAAGAGCTTCAGGTTGGGCTCTATAAAGGTGCCTACTCTATGCCAGGCTCCGTGTCACACGATTAGAGAACCAGGTACAAATAAGACTCACTTGCAACCTTCAAAGCACTCATTGTATGTGAGAAGAGAACTAGTGATTCAGTAATAAAAGTAAGTGCTAACAATGGGGGCTCATACAATCCACAAGGAGGATTTCTGGCCCTGCCTAGATGTTCACTAAAAGAATTCCTTGGGGGCTGGAGAGATGGCTTAGCGGTTAAGGCACCTGCCTCCTAAGCCTAAGAACGCTGGTTCCAATCACCAGCGGTTCCAATCTCCAGGTCCCACGTTTAGCCAGATGCAAAGTGACGCAATGGCGCAATGCCGCACTTGACCACAAGGGGGCGCACGCATCTGGATTTTGTTCACAGCAGCTGAGAGTCTGCTGGTGCGCCCATTTCTATCTGTCTCCCTCTCCCTCTCTCTCTGTCTCTCTCCAAATTAAATAAAAAAGAATTGCTTGGAAGGTTGGCAACTGATCAGAATCTGGAAGGAAGAGCAACTCACCAGGTAAAGAAGGTTGTGAACAGCATTCCAGGCAGAGGGAATGGCTTGAGCAAAAGCTTGAAAGTTTATAGGAGTTTGTAGTGTGCAGGAAAGCAGAAGGAAGTGTAGGGTCACAGTGTTGTGAAAGGAGCTAGGTCAGGACCACAGAGGCATGCCTGTGTTCTTCTAAGAATAAGGGCTTTGGGGGCTGGAGAGATAGCTTAGCAGTTAAGGTGCTTGCCTTTGAAGCCTAAGATCACAGGTTCGATTCTCCAGGTCCCTCGTAAGCCAGATGCACATGGTGGCCCATGCATCTGGAGTTCATTTGCAGTGGCTAGAGGCCCTGGCATGCCAATTCTTACTCTCTGTCTCTCTCCCTCTCTGTGAAATAAATAAATAAATAAATAAATAAATAAATAAATAAATAAATAAATAAGAATAAGGGCTTGGTCTTTTAAGTTTAAGGAGTCAGTGATATTCCTTAGACAAGGGAGTTGAATGAGCAAATGTAAGCTTTAAAATAGTCCCTCTGGCTACAATATGGAGGGTGACAGAGGGACAAGAATAGGCAGATGTAGCAGACAGCTTCAGGTTCACTGAGATGAACTTCCAGACCGGGCACAGTTATGGAGGAAGGGATATTATTTATTGAAGCTTACAGATCCAGGGGAAGTTCCATAATGGCAGGAGAAGCAGCCTGCTCTTCACAGGGCCAAGCAGAAAGAGAGAAAGCCAACCAGCCACCACAGCACACAGAACAAAACTACAGCCAAAAGGTCACAAAGCACACTTCAGGAACTCCTGCTAGGCATATTTGCATATCTTTACAATGGAATCTCAAACCCACACCATTAACACCATAAGACCGGCCCCCAGTGACATTGCCTCCAGCAAGGTGATTTCAGATGCAAACTATAAGTAGTAAAACACTGAATATATTGGGGGACATATATTCAAACTACCACAGCAGATTATCCAGTTAGGGAGATATGTCAAGAAAAGGCCACACAATTGAAGCCCATCAAGTAATGACAATTGGAAGAGAAAGAGATGAGTGGGCGAGAAGGAAGGAAAGTACTCTTGTTTGCATTCCCATCTCCCAGACACCAGAATTTGATAATTCCTGATCATGGAGTTTTAAGGAGAAATGAGTTGAAAATAACTCAGAAGAACTGGAAAGTGACCCAGGCAGTGATGCCCTCACTGTAAGGGCAACAATGCTTCAGGAGCAACATTGCCTCCCTGGCAGGAACCCAAGGAAGGGACATCCCACCTGAATCACACCACAGACAACTTCCAGCAGGGAACAGTTGTGCCACTATGTAGGAACAGAATGGTGTTACCAGTTGAATGTCTATGGGCAACAGACTCTGAGATCATGAACATGTGTTTTGTTCATCAATGTCTTGGAAACAAGGAGAAGAGAAACAGGAGTACATAGAGGAAGGAGTTGAGCTATATCTCAGCCTTGATGGAGGCCTCAGCCAGCCTCACAGTAAGCTCTGGAGCTGGAAGGATCCTTCAGACATTGAAGACAGAGACATCCAGGCCTTCATGTCACTATGTAAGTTACAGAGGCAGCTCAAGGACAGGAACAGCACATTAGTAAGGTGGCTATCTTCAATGGAGGCAATCTGTGTAGAGCTGTCCATAGGCAACTCCTGAGCAGCAGAGGAACCCACACACCTAATTTCTGAAGTGACATTTGGGTGGGTATTGTCATGTCTACCACTAAAGTATTTCACATTTGTTCTAAGGTCAGGGGGCTGGTGTCAGATCTCTAAGGAGGGTATTAATTAGAAATCAGAGCACTTGATTAGAGTTCTATGGGAATGACTATGAGACTTCCTCAAGGGCTGTGTGTACTATGCCAAGTATAGCAAGATTCTTTAGAACCAAATGGAGAGAGTCCAAGCCATGACAGACTCAGAGCTGGCCTAGGCCCTTCATAACAGTTGCTGGCCTTGTAGGGAATAGGCCAGGGTGGCATTCCATTGTACCATATCCACCATAGCCAAAAACCTTGAAACAAAGAAAGCTATGTTGGCTATAATAGTTAATATTATCAACTTGATAAGATTCATCATGTGCTAGGAGCTAAATCTTGGGGCAGGTCTGTGAGAGAGTTTCTAGATTAGGTTAATGGATGTGGGAAGAAACACCCTAACTATATGTGGCACCATTCAATAAACCGGGGTCCCAGACGGAATGAAAAGGAAAAAGTGAGGTGAAAGCCAGCATTCAACACTCTGCTTCCTACTGTAGATGCAATGTGACCAGCTGTTTCCCACCCGTCACCATGCCTTCCATGCCATGATGGACTGTATCCCCTTGATATGTAAGCCAAAAATAAAGCCCTCTTTCCTGAAATTGCTTTTACCAGGTATTTTATCACAGCAATGAAGAAAACAACTAGTCTAGGAATTTGGTATTGAGAGTGGGGTTGTTGTTACGATAAATCTGACTTTGTGGTTCATAGACCTTTGAAACTGATTTGTGGGAGGCATGTGAAAGACTTTAAAACTATGCACTAGAAAAGCCCTAGAATGATGTACACAGAGCTTAACAAGCCATTTTGATGAGATTTGGAAGACTAGAATTCAGACAGAAATGTGGACAGTGGCGACCTGGCTCGTGAGTATTCAGAGGGATACAAGGACTCTATCAGAAACTAGACTAGAAGCAATTTATGTGATGCTCTGGATTTATTCAACCAATTTCCTGAGAATTTTAGTGAGGCTGAATTAAAAATAATGGATTAATATGGTTGGCAAAAGAAATTTCAAGGCAGGATAACATTAATAGTATGGTTACTTCTCACTGCTCTTATTCAAATCTACAGAGTGAAATAGAGCAAAAAGGTACAAAAAAAAGTGAAGCTTGGCAAGAAAAGGTATGTGAACATGTTCAAAGAGACAAGGAGAGTGCAAGCAACAAAGCATTTGTAATTTTTAAAGAGATTAGGACCACTAAAGAAATCTGATTCTCTTCTGGAACAATATAAAAGGTGCCCGGGACTGGAGAGATGGCTTAGTGGTTAAGGCACCTGCCTGCTAAGCCTAAGAACCCAGTTCCAATCTCCAGGTCCCACGTTTAGCCAGATGCAAAGTGACGCAAGGGCACAATGCCGCACTTGCCCAAAAAGGGGCGGACGCATCTGGATTTCGTTCACAGCAGCTGAGAGACTGCTGGCATGCCCATTCTCTATCTGTCTCCCTCTCCCTTTCTGTCTGTCTCTCTATTCAAAAATAAATAAAATAATTTTTAAAAAATTTTTAAAAGGTGCCCTGAGGGCAAGACCTTACCCACTGAAGGTTCTGAGTTGTGAAAATGCAAATACAATTCAAAGGAGAAAACTGAAAATGTCACTGAAACAATTGCCTAGGGAAGTGTTTCCCCAGCATCAGAGCACAGTAGCTGACACAACTGTGGTCTAAGAGTAACAGGCTCCATCCTAAGCTGGCTGCTCAACTTGGAAGCATCATCCATGTCAAGCTGGCAGCTGAACTTGGAAGCATCATCCATGTCGTACTGATTTGGCAAGCATGAAAGATGCAAGGCTGAGGGGTCATGGAGTTTTGTACCATGGCTTAAAAGAACTGCTGACAGAAGTCAATGTGTAGGATTGGAGTCCCTCCAAGGAGACCCCAAGACTATGAAGGTGAACCCTAAGTTACAATGAAGATCTGAGGATGTTGGAGATGCCAGGACCATATGATAGCCCCTGAGGAAAACTGCATTTTTATCATGGAGCTAGCACAATTGATAGGCTATGTGTGCTGCAAGTGGCAGAGCTGAAGGGAAGCAGCTAACCAAGCCCTTAGGAACCCAATGATTCCATCACTAGCCCAATGCTGGACATGGAACATTGGGATTTGGAGTTTTCTCTGCTTGGTTTTGATCTTGCGTTGGTCCAGTCTTTCCTTACTGTGACCCCCTTTTGTATACTAAATTCATGTTATTTATTTTCTTTTTTTTTCTTCAGCTTCCAAATTTACCTTTTTTATTGATATTTTTATTTTTAAGAAGTTATACTTGAGTGCCCCTTTATCCCTACCCCAATTCTTCTGAGAGTCTTCTTCAGTGGGATTATTGATATTCACTGTGGAGACCAAGTGACCTCAGTCAGTCTCTGTGGTGGTGGGGCGAACACAGTGCCTCAGGCTATTTCCACCCATCCTGAGTCTCTTACAATCTTTCCACCCCTCTTCCACAATGTTCCCTGAACCTTGGCAGGCAAAATAAAGATCTACTTTGGTGTTGTGTTCTCTGTAGCCTCTGGATCTTTGTTTTGCTGAAGTTTGAGGGACTACAGTGTCTGTGGCCATCTCCATGGGACTGATTTTCAGGCTATCTATGAAAGCAGTATTTGAGTCACCACGTCCTCTGTAATGACTTCTGGGCCTGGATATAAGAGGTAAAGGTGAACCATCTCATGGTAAACAGTAGGTTCTTTATTCTTGATGCATTGATGCATCCTTGTTCTCTCCAGTATTCACCACCATCTGTAATAAAGAACAGATTCTCCAACCAAAAGTAAGAGTAATTTGAATTAAAGGGGATAAGCCTAGTTATTAGAGAAACTTATGGATATGTATGTGTGCTCTTCTTAGTCAAAGAGTGAAGGTTCTCTCTGGAGCCTATTGGTTTCCTGTCCTGGAGAATCTGGCTTTGTTCCCAGAACCAGATACTCTTCCCCACTGAGCCATCTCATGTACAATCCATGAGCAGCTGGTTATGTGCATCAGCTGTGTGTCACAAATGCACAAGTGTATATATACGTCTTGCTTGGTTGGTTGATTTTGTATCTGGCAGGGTCTCCTGCTTATTCAATCTGTTGGCAACCATTGTTCTCCAGGAGCTCCCGTAGAACTTTCCAGCATTATGAGGGCCTATGCTCCCAATTTTTTCTATCTTAGAATGGGAATGTTTACTCTGACATTGTATGTTGGAAGTTTCTTTGCCATTATATGTTTGTTTTTTGTTATAAATGCTCATAGTAAGAGATTCCTTGAGCCTCAAACTAGACTCTGAAGTTATACTTTTAAATAGTAATGAAACAGTTAAAGACTGTAGGGGATTCTTGATATTTAGCTGAGTGCATTTTGTACTATGAGATGTCCATGACTCTATGTGGGCAGGGGATAAAAGGTTATGGCTTCAAAGTTATATGTATTTTGGGCTGGAGAGATGGCTTAGCAGTTAAGGCACTGCCTGCAAAGCCAAAGGATCTAGGTGGGGCCCTGACATGCCCATTCTCTCTCTCTCTCTCTCTCTCTCTCTCTCTCTCTCTCCTTCTTTTAAATAAATAAATAAATAAATAAATAAATAAATAAAAGTTACATTATTTGGATAACAAGTTAACAGGAGATGAATTTGTGATGGCTAATATGGTCAACCTGACAGGATCTCAAATCACCTGGGAGACATATCCTTGAGTATATATCTGAGAGATTTTTAGATTAGATTAATGGAGGTAGGAAGACCCACCCTTAGTGTTGTTGGTACCATTCAACTGGCTTGGGTCCTGAGCTGAGTAAAAAAAAGAAAGTCAGCTGAGCTCCAGCTGTCATCACTGCTTCCTGACTGTGGATGCAATGTGACCAGGTGCCTCCTGCTCTTGCCACCATGCCCTCCTCTTGAACTATAAGCAGAGAGAAACCCTTCCTTCCTTAAATTGTTTTTACTGAATATTTTTCACAGCAACAAGAAAAGTAGTTAATACAGTGGTACACACATGTAATCCCAGCACTTGTGAGATAGAAGCAGGAGAAACAGGAGTTCAAAACCAGCTTCAGCTACTCAGACAGAGCAGCTTGGCCCACATGAGACTCTGTCTGAAACATTAGAAAATCATTGAACAGGGCTGGAGATATTGCTCAGTGGTTAAGGCACTTGCCTGCAAATTCTAACCACCAGAGTTTGATTTCCCAGTACCCACATAAAGCCAGATGCACAAAGTGGCACATGCATCTGGAGTTTGTTTGCAATGGCTAGAGTCCATAGCATGCCCATTCTCTCTCTGTCTTGTCCTTTCTCTATCTCTCTCACTCTCTCTCTTTCTGTTTGCAAATAATAAATAAGTAAATAAAAATCTAGAAAAATCATTGAATAAATAACTGCCTTTCTACTGAGGGAATTAATTCATTTTTATAGATCCATTAAAATAACTCAGGCAACTTTTAAAAATATAGAACATCATTAGGATACCTTCACCAGAGAAAAAAATCATAAGACAAAATATCTTGATAATGTAACATAAAAGCTCTGCATATGGACAGACATTGTCAGCAAACAAAAAATAAAATCATTGATTTTTATGGTCAGAGGAGTGGATGGGTTTTAATTCCTATTATCATAGCTCTTCCCAGCCTTGACCATCTCACACAGAGCAAGGAATGACAAGCTCCTATTGGTGTGTGGCTGGCAGACATTATGTTTCTTTTCGCACTCACAGAGTCAGCTGTATGCACACTGCACTGCAGGCACACCAACAAGTCTGCTCAGAGAGGGCCCAGAGGCAGCCATCAGCTATGCCTGTGAGCAAAGAAGTTCAAGAGTTGGTGATGAGGAAAATATTTCAGGGAGAGAAAAGAGAAGGCTTTATGCCTCTCGCACACAAACAGTTGGTAAGTGAGATGTTAAAGGAGACAGAGTTTAGATCAATATTTAAGGAAAGCCATTGTGACACAACTGATGGGCTGTTTCCGGAATAGTCTGCCTAGAAGATTGCAGCAGATACTAAGAATGTTGGCCAATACCATGAGGAAGAGTTTCAAGGAATCAAAGATAGTAGCAGGAAGATTTTCTAGATGGCGATTAAAATAGCTCAAAACTGGGGGTGAGGAGTAGCTTAGTGCTAGAGTGCTTGCCTGGCATGCACAGCCATAGGTTCAATCACTGGGAAAAGAAAAACCTCTCCAAACTTAAGGAAGGTCAAGTGGATCCAACTAGCATGGGTTCCTGGGGGGCCTGGGATTACCCACACAGAAAGGACTTTTAGACCTCCTGATCTCCCTATGTAGTAAGGATGACCTTGAACTTCTGATCCTATTGCCCTCTGCCTCCTGAGTACTGGGATTATAGGCATGCCCACCACCCCTTGTTTATGCAATGCTGGGGATTGACTCTAGGGCTTCATGCTTGATGGGAAGATATCACCCACTGTACTATATCCCCCAACCCCCAGTTCCTTCTTGCTGTGGTCAATCAATTCTCATCTGAGCTACAAAAAAAAAAAAAAATCAAAATCACAGCTGCCAAGGCCTGAGTCACTCAAAAAGCCACAAGCTTCCTTCTCTTTCAAAGGAGTTTCTGAAAGCACACTGACAGAAAACCCCCAAGGTTAGCCACGTAGGCCTTATTTCAACCATTTTCTCCCTGAAAATACTTTTTCCTTTTAGCATTGATTTTAACACCATGGCCGATGGTATTTGAATATGTGCTAACAATGAATTTTCATTATAAATTGTCAAGTAGCCCTAGACCCTGTTTAATACAGCAAGGTGACTTTGATTCTCCCACAATTCCCAGAGTATTTCTTTGTGCCTTTTCTGAAGCCATTCAACAAGTATTAGTGAACTCACCTGTAACTAGGTTAGGCATTGGAGGCCAGAGGTAACTAAGCTGAAATGGAGGCGATAAAGGAGGGAGAGAGGTAAGGAAGGAGGGAGGGAGGCAAGGAAGGAGGGAAGGAGGCAAGGAATTTAATAAAATTGTACTTCATAAACTAAGAACTGAATGAGGTATCCATTGTTAGAAAGCAAACCTTAGGCTTTCGATATCCTTCCAGAGAGGTGTTATCTCACCAGGAGAGGGAAGGACAGTTGAATTGCTCCAGATGGAGAAGGTGGCCTAGGTGTGACAGGAGCTGATGTTGGTAGGCAGAAAGGAAAGAAAAAAGGTGAGTCTCCTGAGGTGGCACTGAGGTGCAATACACAGAGAAAGAAACCTGTGGAGGAGAGTCCAGATGGTGAAGGGCTTTGCCTGCCAAGCCTACGGGTTTGGATTTCATCCCAAAAGCTTTGAGGAGACCTGGGAGTTTGAAAGCAAGAATCTGATAGACTTCTTGTTTTATTTGTTTTGTATTTGAACTTTTCTGGGCCAGTGAAAGGATAGAGCAAGTGACTAGTGGCAGAAAGTTGGAACTATCCATCATAATTTAACCTGTCTTGTTTCATCCTTACATCATTGTCATGGTTACCACCCTTCGCCTGACTGGCAGATAACACAACAGGATGTGTGTGCAGTTCTGGGCGGGGGGGGGGGGTGGGAGGCTCCATAGCATAGCTGAGCAGCTCAGAGTCTGCAGGCAGCTCCTTGACTGACCAGCTGTATAACCATGGAAAAGCCACTCGCCTCTCTGGTCCTAACTTGATCACCTGCAAATAAGGGACACCTGCCTCTCAGAGATGCCGTGAAGATCTTGAGACAAAGATGGAAAAGCACTTGGGGAAGGTTCAGAGCTCTGTGAAAACGTTAAGCCTGTTTTCTCCTTGGCTCCGCGGGCATAAACAGTGGTTAGAATTTCCTCTGACATTAATTTTGCAATTGAGTAAACTCAAACCTAGATGCTATTTGTGCAGTGTACTAAAAATTATTAAATACTACTATTATGACAAGAAATTTTGTCTTTGGACAAAATTGTACTACATAAATGAAAACGTCTTTATTCACCTGACTCAGGCCATTGAAGGCGAGCAGAACCACACTCTGCCACTAGAGGGAGCCCATCCATTACTATCAACCAAGTGGTTTCCGTTCAAGCTATCAAAATAGTGATGGATTTTCTCTAAAGGAAGATCATGAAAAGGATAAGGTGTGTGTGTGTGTGTATGTGTGTGTTTACGTGCATTGTGCATGAATAGCTGTATATTTTTCAATCGTTGTTTTTGTTTTGTTTTCTTGATATCTTTTTTAAAAGTATTTAATTTATTTATTTATTTGAGAAAGAGAGAGAAGCAGAGGCAGAGAAAGGTAGATAGAGAAAGAATGGGCACGGCAGGGCCTCCAGCCACTATAAATAAACTTCAGATGCATGTGCCGCCTTGTGCATCTGGCTTACGTGGGTACTGGGTAATCAAACTTAGATCCTTTGGCTTTGTAGGCAAGTGCTTTAATCACTAAGCCATTTCTCCAGCTCCTTTTCTTGGTATCTTGAAACAGGGTCTCACCATATAGACCAGACTGGCATGAAACTTGCCGTGATCCTCCTGCCTCTGCCTTCTGAGTGTTGAGATTATAAGCACGCATCACCACACTTATCTAATCATACCTACAATTAATCTGAGAGAAATCTCTTCAATTATACTAGAGTTCAATAGCAGGGTCGCCATTTCCTAGCTCATGAACTTAAGGACCTAATGTCTCTGAGCCTATATTCTTCATCAGTAAAACGAATATAATAAGACTTACCCCATAGTGTTGAGGTCACAATGTATGAAATATATAGTGCCCACTAGTACGTAACACAGTAATTTCCTACATTTTAGAATCCTTTCCCTCTCCCAGTTGGTTACAAATAACAATAACTGAAAAATGTTGTTAAGTGAAATTGATAGCAAAAGGAGAGAAAACAGAGCTGAAAGAGGCACAGAAGACCTGTAAGCCACTTGGTGCTGGACGTGGACACCCCTCCTGCTCACATCTGCTGAGTGAAGGCATCCACACACAGAGAAGGGCTTTATAAGCCCCATGGCCAGACTAGGCAGTTGTGAACAGATGGACAGTGAGGAGTAACTGCAAAATGAAGTGGGCATATGTACCACAGACTATGACTTTATCTCCTTTTGTTGGCACCATGCCCCTCAATTCTGGAGTCATTACCCGGAGGTTAGAGGGCAAAGTCTACTTAATCGATTTCACATCACCCCATATTATATGTCCAAAGTCACCATATCAGTATAGGGCTATGTGTCCACAGAGCCACCTTCCCCTGGTGTTCTAGCAAGTAGCTCTCACAAGGCCTATGGTCAAACAGTGACAACACATTGGTAGAGAGCAATCGGGTTCCTTTGACCAAATTCCAAACATCAGATGAAGCAATTGTTTTTTTTCTCTCTGCAGTAGCAAGTTCATGACTAAAAGAACTGAATCAACCAGATCTTTTGATTTCTCTTCAGCAAAGACACAAGGAGAAGAGGGTGCCACTGTATGCCACACACTGTGCTCGGCACATCACAAGCACCCTCACATAATGCTCACCACTCTTGAACAGTGGTCTCTATGCACAATCCTCCTTTACTGGAGAAACACCTGAGGTCCAGAGAGACTGAGTAATAACTGAGGTCATAGCTAAGGGTGTGGGGAAGCCAGGTGGGGAGTTCTCACCTGCTTGATATAAAAGTTTGAGTTTTTCCACAAGTGCATGCTAAATACAATTAAGAGCTTGCTACATGTTCGCTCTTAAAACTGGCCTCAGGTGTTATGTCTCCTCTTTAGATTTCTGTCATCTTAATTTTCAAAACTGTTGTGCATTCTCCCTGTTATGAAACTGTTCTCATTTAATCCACTCTCAAAGGTTCTTATCCTATCGCTTGCTAAAACAACACCTCACAAAAGGTCAGAATAGCCTGATTCACAAGGAAAGAAAGAAAGAAAGAAAGAAAGAAAGAAAGAAAGAAAGAAAGAGAGAGAGAGAGAGAGAGAGAGAGGAAGGAAGGAAGGAAGGAAGGAAGGAAGGAAGGAAGGAAGGAAGGAAGGAAGGAAGGAAGGGAGAAAGGCTGGGTGGGAGTGACTGAACCAAAGTCGTTCTTTTGACAACTGAGGACATAGAAAATGTACTTTCTGGAAGCTAGGGAGATCACTCCATGGGAAAATGCTTTCCTCAAAGCATAAGAACTCAAGTTCAGTCCCCAATACCCACACAAAAATGCCAGATATAGTACAATTCTAGCGCTGGGGAGATGGAGACAAGAGACTACCTTGAGCTCACTGATTAGCCAGTCTAGCCTAATTAGTGAGCTCCCAACCAATGAGAGACCCCATCTCAAAGATACAGACATGGTCAGCATTCATGAGGATAGTATCCAAAGATGTCCTCTGACCTCCACACACACATGCACCCACACACACATATGTGTGCCCATACATATATGAACACACATGTGTAAACTACACATGCACACACATGCAAAATATAAAGAAGAAAGAAAACTCATTTTTCCTCATCTAGAGAAACTCTACCCCTAGCTTGAGCTAGAAAAGTACCACAGGCTTCCAGCTACTGGTGAATAGAACCCAGGAATCCAGGTTGAGATTGGAGCTTCATCCCTAATGCTCAGCACAATTCTTGCCCAAGTGTGATGGAACACGTCTTTAATTAGCCACCTCAGCATCCATGCAGTGTCCAGGTCAGGTCCAGATGCTTGCAAGGGGCAGCTGCCTACCAACTCCACCTGTGGTACCGTTCCACCAACTAGTGACTGTCAAAGGGCTCCTTTAAAACATTAATTCTGGTGGCACACACCTTTAATCCCAGCACTTGGGAGGCAGAGGCAGAAGGATTGCTGTGAGTTCAAGATCAGCCTGGGACCACAGAGTGAGTTACAGGTCAGCCTTGGCTACAATGAGACCTTATCTAAAAAAAATTAATTAAAGCCAGGCATGGTGGCACATTCTTTAATCCAACACTCAAAAGGCTGAGGTAGGAAGATCACCAGGAGTTCAAGACCAGCCTGGAGCTACAGAGTTACAGGTCAGCCTGAACTAGAATGATACCCTCCCTCAAAAGCAAAAATAGTAATAATAATAATATAATAATAATAAAACCATTAATTTTATCAAATCACATCTGGTGAAAATGTTACAATGACTCCTCAAATTCCAAAGAAAGCCAGGATGTTTTGACTTCAGTACACCTTTGATCCACTGTGGTGGCACAGCACAGAGGGGAGGGGAATTACGAGTTTGAGGACAACAAGGAAAGCACACAACAGCAATAACAAAAATCAACCTTTCTTTCTGGCCCAGGCTAGTTTTGGTCTCACAATTCCACCCACACCATCACTCGACTGCTTAGGGACCTAACATACTTCTAGGGCTATAGCTAGCACACGAGTTTTAGCAAAGCATACCGACTGCCTTGCAGTTAGGTGTGGCCATGTGACTGGCTGACTGATGGATGTCGGGGACAGGGAGGATGACATTTCTGGGTTATGCCATTAGAAGGAAGCTTCTTACCCTCTGCTTGTAATCCTTTCTTGGGGTTGAAGCAACTGCACATGTTGGTGAAAAGACAGCTTTGACTAAGGATGAGGACAGCACCCCGGAGGAGCATGGGCTCTTGGGGTTTTGTGAAGTGTCCCACTGGGTTTCATGGCCTGACCTTTCCTGGAGATAAAGATTTTAATGTGGAGCTGGAGGGACGGCTTAGCAATTAAGGCGTTTGCCTGCAAAGCCAAAGGATCCCGGTTCAATTCTCCAGGACCCACATTAGCCAGATGCATAAGGGGGCACATGCATCTGGAGTTTGTTTGCAGGGGCTAGAGGCCCTGGCGCACCCATTCTCTCTCTCTGTCTCTCTCTGTCTCTCTCTCCCTCTTTCAAACAAACAAATAAATAAATTTTTTTTAAAGATTTTAATGTGGGCTGGAGGGATGGCTTAGTGGTTAAGGCATTTGCCTGCAAAGCCAAAGGACCCAGGTTCGATTCCCCAGGACCCACGTTAACCAGAAGATACACAAGGGGACACATGGGTCTGGAGTTCATTTGCAGTGGCTGGAGACCCTGGTGTGCCCATTCTCTCTCTCTCTCTCTCTCTCTCTCTCTCTCTCTCTCTCTCTGTCTCCTTTCTCTGTCAAATAAATAAATAAATATAAATAAATTTTTTAAAAAAGATATTAATGTGATTCCAGGAAAATCCTGGAGCAGGTAAGGAAGTGAAACAGAGAAAAGAAATCAACCAGTAGAGTATAGATTAGCAAGCCAGTGTTCACTGTGGACAGCAGGAGGGCAATCACAACAGGCATGTAGAGAAGGTGGCTCAGAGCTATCCTGCCCCAGGAGCCAGAGGAAGCTGGACTATTTATAATACCAACACCTGCCCAGTTTGGTTGAGGATCACTGGAGGAAGGGGACCCTCATTTCCTGGAACATTACGCTTGTCTCACACCCAGGAGAGAGCACACTACAGGTAGGGAGGTCTCAGGCATACACAGATGCTGAACTGAATCTATATATCTGGCCTGCTTTGCTCACCCTCCTCTCCATCCCCACTGAAGCTTTAACTTAAAAAAATATATTTATTTATCAAATTGTAAGGAGATAGGCAGACAGACAGAGAAAACAAATGGGTGCACCAGGGCCTCGTGCCCCTGAAAGCAAACTCCAGATGTATGTACCATTTTGTACATCTGGCTTTTCATGGGTACTGGGCAATAAAATCAAGGTTGTCAGGCTTTAAACAAGCACCTTTAACCACTGAGCCATTTCTCCAGACCTGCAACTTTAACTTTTATGAAAGAAAGAATTAAACCTTCTGCTCCTAAGTCACCATTAGTTTTCATTTCTGCATATAGCTGTTAAGCAACAACACTGCTTACTAAATGGTGCGTGGGCTGGGGAAATGGCTCAGTGGTTAAAGGCACTGTTGGCAAAGCCTGCTGGCCCAGGTTCAATTTCCCAGTATCCACATAAAGCCATATGAACAAAGTGACGTATGTATCTGGAGTTTGCAGTGGCAAGAGGTCCTAGTTCTTGTTCTTGCTCTCTCTCTCTCCTCCCCCCTTTCTCTCTCGCCCCTTGCAAATAAAAACAATGTTTTACAATGATGTGTGGCTGCTTTCTTTCAAAGCACATCTCTGTCACTTATTGGAAACATAGAACTGAGCCATTCTCAGCCTTCATGATTTTCTCTGGGAGAAAAAAATCAGTATACTGACAATGTTTCCTCCCAGGACTGAGGTGTTTTCATTTTTAGTTTGTTTGGTTTGGGTCCTGAGACAGGGTCTTCCTGTGTAGCCCAAACTATCTTCAAACTCTCAGTCCTCCCTTCTCTGCCTCCCAAAGGCTAGGATGACAGGCAGGCACCACCATACCTGCACATAGGACTGGTTTTTTTGTTTTGGTTTGGTTTGGTTTTTTGTTTTTGTTTTTCAGGGTTTCACTCTAGTTCAGGCTGACCTGGAATTCACTATGTAGTCTCAGGGTGGTCTTGAACTCATGATGATCCTCCTACCTCTGCTTCCCGAGTGCTGGGATTAAAGGTGTGAACCACCACGCCTGGCTCATAGGACTGTTTTTGAGTGTGCCTGAGATGATATATGCAAACCATCTGGTCACAACAGAGGAAGCTGCTGTTCTAGCTTCTCTTCCAGGACCGCTTTGCAAAGATGGTTTTTTTAATGAGTTTTTATTAACATTTTATTTATTTATTTTGAAGAAATAGGCAGAGGGAAGGGGGAGAGAGAGACAGAGAAGGAGGTAGGGAGGAGAGAATAGCCATGCTAGGTCCTCTAGCCATTGCAACGAACTCCAGATTCCTGCGCCACCTTGTGCATCTGGCTTTATGTGGGTACTGGGGAATCAAACCTGGATCCTAAGGAAGTGCCTTAACTGCTAAGCCATCTCTCCAGCCCCAAAGCTTCTTTTTAGTGTGCTCTGACAGTTCACATGGTCTTCAAGACCAGGCAGAACACAATGGGAGGCCCTTGAGCACTACCCAGCACAGCGTGTCCTTCACATAGGCTGTCTACAGTGATGTTGCACCAGGGGAATGAAGATGGTATGATCGCCAGCTAAGCCAAAGGTCAAGCCCAGGAAACAAGAGACCAGAAATGGGATAGTGAAGATTGCATAGCCCCAAGGAGAAAGGGGACTGGTACTGTAGGGGTTCTACAGAGGCTGCTTGGAGCCAAGCCACGTCACCCAACCAGGAGCTGGTGTTCCAGAGTGTTCGAAATGAGCACCGGGTGACCCAGGCTCTGCTATTGCTCTGTTCACTGGGCAACACTGTAGAAAGCATCCCCCATCCTCCAGCCTGGACCCTAGAACTCTTGCTTGACTTTTCCCCAGAGCAGCAGGGAAGCCCGGGCCTCCATTTCAAGGATTGGGTCAATGGGAAGGATGGATTGTTCAGGGTGAGTATTAGTTGGCTAAGATGCATAGCTGGCAAGTGCTCAGTCAGGAAGATTCCTTGACACTGACCTGGTGGGAGGTGGTTTTAACTGCTTCCTCCCATATGCAAGAGTGCAGAACAGTTGTTTATGCGGTCAGCTTCAGTGGGCACTTCCCCAGACCAGGCTGTGTGCCAGCATAGAATTCTAGCTACAAAGAGACAGTCTCAGGACCTTGGCTAGGTCATGTCTAGCCAGGAGACCAACCAAATGACTTTCAGTGCATGAACAGCCAGTGACTTTTTGTCCCTGATTGATTAGAATTTCAGAACATGAAGCTTCCTGGACCATATGCCCAGTGACTTCAACTAATATTTGCATTGTTTTTAGATAACCTTTATTCTTTCCTAATATTTTATTTAGAAATAATCATTTAGAGAAAGAAAAAGGCAGAGAGAGAGAGAAAATAGGTACACCAGGACTTCTTGACACTGCTCCAGATAAATCTGGTTTATGTGGGTATGGAGAATCAAATCTGGGTCCTTAGGTTTTGTATTCTTAATTTTTTTTTTCTGTAAGACAATGGTACAGTTTCCATGTATGCCCACCCAGCTTCCTTATTTTGGCATCTTACATTCAAGTATTTTGTGAAAATGTTTGAATCAATACTAACACATTTTGAATGTCTTTCTTTCTCTGCTCCAGAGATTTTCTCACAGTTTCACTGGGCCATTGTCATTACACTCTATGAAGGGTGTATAGTGCCACCATGATTTGCTACTGTGGACACTAGCCTTGATCACCTGGCTGTGGTCACTCTTACTTATTCAGCTCACATCATCCATACTGGAAGGAAGTCTCTATGTGTAGTTCGTTCATAAAGAGTAAAGTCATTCTCCCCTTGTTGAGGACAGAGCATCTGTATTAACCATATGGAATTATTTTCTAATTAATTAATTAATTTGTGCATATAAATGTGTGTGTGTGTGTGTGTGCGCACAAATGCATTAGGGTCTCTTGCCACTGCAAATGGAACACCAGACACTTGTGCAACTTTTTGCATCAGATTTTGCTTGGTTGGGTAGAGAATTGAACCCAGACCAGTAGGCTTTTTGAACAAGCAATCTCCTTAGCCCCTCACACAGAATTTTTCTGGCCAGTAAATGTATCTGTTCTCTCTACCTATTTACTGGAACATATTTTATAACAGCATAGACCAATCACTACTTATTGTGTACCTCAGATCATAATCTAATGCTTCTAACTTTCTCTGTTAGACTCATTGTTCTGACTTGGACCCATGGGCTGCCTTGTCTCTTTGACACATCCCATTCTTTAGTTGTTTGTCTCTTTCTTCGTGGTTTGTTCCTTACCTTCTGGTACCATGGGATGTCTCAAGCTCATTTAATATCATCTTTTTTCTACTCTAGTCTTAAAATCAGTCCTTTATCCCAGAAGCCCTACTTTCTTTTAGTGAAGATGCTTGTATAAACCAAGATCTGAGCGCTAGATTCAGGGCCTTTATTTTATTTAACTCCTTGTCTGAAAATACTATGAGAAGTTGCAAAATAGCAGAAAAAAAAACATCCACTTATTCTTCATCCAGATTCATCTCTTGTTAGTACTTTGTGCCATTTGCTATATCATTTGCTCTCTTTTTCTCTGTATATTATTCTTATAAACCACTTGAGACTATATGGCCTTTTCCCTCTGAGCACTAATCTGTGCATTTGCTAAGAAAAGGAAGCATCTCTCTTGCATAACCACAGTTACTGATTTCTGTCAAGTTAGCACCAACTTTACTGATGGATTCAAACACCCTGTATGGGGTTTGGTTTCCCCCAGTTCAGAATCCAGTCAAAGCCTATACTTTGTACTTACCTGCCATATCCCTTTATTTCCTTCCACCTGAGACACGTCTGTCCTCAGCCTGCTTGGCCTTTTGGGATAGTTGGGCTTCTCAGAAAAGCACTGTGCACCTTTTTGATAGAAAGTCCCTCTTGGGAGCTGGGCATGGTGGCGCATGCCTTTAATCCCAGCATTCGGGAGGCAGAGGTAGGAGGATCGCCGTGAGTTCAAGGCCACCCTGAGACTACATAGTTAATTCCAGGTCAGCCTGAGCCAGAGCGAGACCCTACCTCGAAAAACCAAAGAAAGTCCCTCTTGGAATCTTCTACTTGCCCAGAGTTGAGCTCATTTTGAGGGCATAGCTCTCAAGGTTGCCATCACGTCTGATACCAGTCATAACTTCAGGCAGATTCCAAAATACTTGAAAGTTTTAATGATATGCAAGAAGAGTTCACAGGAGTCGCTGGAAGCTATATGACCCAAAGTTACAGTTCATTCCAGGGTACAGACCCAGATTAAAGTCAGCTGAAAGAATGGATTGACGACTCCAAACGTGACATTTCTGTGGTCTGCTCCTTTGGAACCAGCTTGCACTGCCCTCTCGGAACTTTGTGTGTCATATACATATGGGTTGGGTGAGGGATCCTTGCTAAAGCTTCTGCATTCACCTTCCTTTGGGGATCCATTATGGTTTTGATTGGCTGTTGCCCTGTGGTGGAAATCAGTGTCCCCAGATTAGCATGAAATCATGTGATCCAAACTCCCATCCAGTTCACAGGGCTGGCATGGCCAGACCCCACACTGGACAAAGACATTTCTAACAGATATGATACAGAAGCTAAGGGCACAAGGTCAAGTTCTTTATAAGGCACTAACATTTTCTCATGAATACATCCAGGTTTTGAATTTCTAACCATGACAGGACATTGGCAATACTGTATCTTTCTCAAAGTATCAAATCTAATGACATACACTGACCATCTGCCCCTCACTGGTAATACTAATTATAAGTAGTCAAGATACTGTTTAAACCCTGCAGTGTTTAGAAACTCTATTTTCCCTTTGTTCTAATAAACTAGCCATTTAAAAAAGTAGCCAATTTAGCTGGGCATGGTGGCACAAGCTTTTAATCCCAGCACTCAGGAAGCAGAGGTAGGAGGATCACAATGAGTTCAAGGCCACCCGGAGAATACAGCGTGAATCCCAGGTCAGCCTAAGCTGGGGTGAGACCCTATTTTGAAAAAAAAAAAAGTAGCCAATTTAAGATCAAGCAAATGTGGTGCTCTTATTGAAAATTCTAGATTTAACATCAGTGTGTGCTATCTCAATCAATCTTTACTGTAACAGCTGCAAAATGTTGATGTCCCATCTCCAACACTTCTCTAGCTTTGCCACTCCACACTTGTCACTGACCATGAAGGAGAAGAGACCAAAATTGTAGCAAGCATCCCCAAATGGAAAATGCAGGAGGTGACCTTGATGTGCATGAGAAACGCTCTAGTGAGCCAGTCTTCCACAGAAACTAAAACCAAGCCAAAGTGTCATCTGAGACGATGGGAGGTACCCACTTGTAGACGTGGGAAGAAGGAGGAGCTTTGGCAGTGGGCTGACCTGTGGGAAATCCCAGCTCACTCAGGAAAAGGCAAAGGTTGAGGGCTATAAATAAGAGGTCGTCTTTGGACTTCCCTTGCTCATTTTTCTCGTTTTCTTTCCAACAGCATATAATCCTCCATAGTATCTTACCCTCTTCCTCCTCAGAGATCCCACAGCAACACCAGAAGTGCTTGGAGACTTACTGGATGTTCTCAATCTCAAAATGTACATCTTATCAAAGTTTCTAGATAGATGGTCACCACATTAAACTCCGGAAAACACACTGGCCTTCAAGGATGTCACTTGATTCAGCCTCTTACTTTCCAATCACACTTCAATTCATACCTGCCCCAAAAGTCAAACTTCATATACTGAGCTACAGGCCCAGTCCTCTGTCTAGCCCCACATGGCATTTGCACAGACTGGTCCTTTCCCTGGGATAGCCCTGTCCTACACATTCAGGGTTTAATTTCTGTCCAGCCCTTATACTCATCTGGAATTTCTGAATTCTTATGTTTGATCTTTTCATAGTGTCCTGGATGTCTTGGAGTTCCCATTCATACCTTTCTATTAGCTTGTCTTTCTCTTTGTTGGACTGTATTAGGTCTGCCACCTGGTCTTCTAGTTTAGCTATTGTGTCCTCTCCTTCATCTATTCTACTAGTGAGACTTTCCACAGAGTTTTTTATTTCACTGACTGTGTTCTTCAGAGCTAGGATTTCAGCCTGATTTTGTTCAGTATTTCTATTTCCTTATTCATATCCTGTAATGACCTTTATATTTCCTTAAGCTGGTTTCCTGTGTTCTCTTTCAGGAGTTTGTTTTCTTCTTTAATTCCTTTGTTTTCTTCTCTGATTCCTTTCATTTCTTCTTTCATTTCTTTGAGTATAGATAACATCATTCTTTTGAAATCTTTGTCAGGAATTTCATCTAAAATAGTCTCACTGGTGAACAGTTCGGATGGATTTTTAATTTTTGGTGGGATTGCGTCGTCTTGATTCTTTGTGTTTCTTGTATTATAATGTAGTGACTTTTGCATCCTGGATTGATTTGATGCTTAAGTTTTCTATTTATCTGCAGTGTTCTTAGATTTGGTGATCTACCTTTATATACTTTCAGGATATGGGTTTAAGGTGCCAAATGTAGCACTTGTACCCAAATCCAACCTCAGAAGTAATCCTAGGTGTTGAGTTTGCTTGCTAAGCAAGCATTCTAGTGGACTGGGTGGGACAATATACTGGAAAATCCTAGACTTCAACTGAGCAAAATATGCATTCAATAAAAACCAGCACAGAGTATACAAGTGTGGGGATTAAAACAAACAGTCTTATAAGGCCAAAATCCCTAAGGGTGTGTGTTGCTCTACACCCTTAATCCTGTAAGCTAGGAGGTAGAGAATTCTGTTCTGAATTGGGTTCCAGGTCAGCCTGGATCTGGATCAGACCTGCCCCCAATAATGACAACAGCAAAAAACAATGGCCCTATAAATCTGTAAGTATTAAAGGCAGCAATATTCAACACCCCATGTACAGTTTATTTGAAAATGGTAACGCCAACCACAAACATGTAACCCATAACCTACCCTGACATGGAAAGAGAGATTAGCACTTCCAATGCGGGCCTATGTACTTTTTTTTTTTTTTTTTTGTCAGTCAGCCGGCCTCATTACCTTTTGGTGTGGCTTCCAATCTCACCAGTGCTGAGTGCCCACCTCGTTCCCTCCATGTTGTGCTGTGGAGCTTGAGCTCGGCTCAGTTGTGCTGGATGCTGCAGGGAGCTGAATGCTGGAGGTTTGTGGTTCTGATGGTTGGGGGATGGGAGAGTTCAGGAAGCCTGTCCGTTGCTCACACTGTTCCCCTGTATCTCTTTCAGTAGATTGGCAGACTTTTCTTTAGATTTCCGGGCTCTGCAAGAAGGCTGATGAAGTTGGAAAGTCCCCTTGTTTGGGCTCTATTGCTGCTGCTAGGCATGCCTGGCGGGTGGTGTCTGGTGCACAGATCACAAGGCTCGGGGCCGCAGCATACCAGGGCTGTGGAGGATTGGGCCGCAAGCTCCCCAGTGGGATTTTGGCCGTCTCCTGCTTCTCCACTGTGTCTAGGAAAAAACTAGGCTCTGCACTTTTCAGAAGAAGAGTTTATTTTGCTGTAGTTTTGCTTAAATCCCTCCCTGATCTGGTTTGGCATGGCTCCTATGCCACCATCTTACCCGGAAGTCCCCTCATCTGGAATCTCTTCTAGTCCTCTGTAGTTCCACCAACCACATTAGAAACCCTGACATGTGCTTCCAAGGTATCAATTCCCATCCTCAAAAGTTCATCCACTGTACCATAACTGTCCACGTTCCTTTCCTTTATTTTCATTAATGATCATAAGCAATTTGAGGGGAGTAACTGTCTTAATCCTTACTGCATTACCAGCACAGAACAAAGTGCCTCAGCCCTAATAGACACTATTGAAATTTGTTTAAATACATAATCAATAGATGCTTGACTACAATAATGAACACTTATTGGTGCTAGGGAGATGTCTCAGTGGTTAAAGATGCTTGCTTATAATTAACATTTGCTTAGTGTTCACATGACTGGCACCGTTCCATGTGAAACTTGCATATATACATATTAACTATGTAGATGTTGTAGTTACTTTCTCATTGCTGGTACAAAGCACCCAACCAAAAGCAGATGATGGGAGGAAACTTTTTATCTTGGCTTAAATCTCAAGGAAAAGCTCCATGATGGAAGGGGAAAGCATGACATGAGCAGAGGCTGGACATCACCTCTGTCACAGCAGGCAGCAAACAGCAGCAGGAGAGTGAGATGAGCTCTGGCAAGGGTGAACTGACTATAACACCCCTAAGCCCACCCCAACAACACACCTCCTCCAGCAAGACTCCACCCTCTAAATTGCCACAAACTGGGGGCCATGCATTCAAAACACATGAGTTTATGGGGGGCATCTGATTCAAACCACCATAGTAAATACAAAAAAAATTATACCAATTTTACAGATGAGAACATTGAGCCACAAAATTTAGTAGCTGAGTCAAGGTTATACAAGAAATTAATGCTATGTATTTGAATACAAGCAAGCCAACTCCAGAGTCTGCAGGTTTCACACACAGGTTTCTCGATATAAAACTACAAAGGAAATGTTTTTGTTAACTTTCACATCTCTGTGATAAACACCTAGACAAAGCAACTTAAGGGAGGACAGATTTATATTGACTCCACCTTTAGGGCATACAGACTACCTTGGATATGGAAGGCATGGTGCCAGCAGTAGTCTCCCACTGTGGTTGTAAGCATTTGCTCACATCTGGGCAGACCAAGAAGCAGAGGGAGTTGAATTCTGGTGCTTATCTGGCTTTGTCCTTTAGTCCTTTTCATTCCACTTGGGATCCCAGAACATCAGATATTGCCACCCACTTTTAGAACAGTTCTTCCTTGCTCTGGAAATGCCCTCTCAGACATACCCAAAGGTGTGCCTCACTGACGTTCTACATGATTCTTAATCCAATCAAGTTTACAGTGGTAGCAGTAGGCTTCTCTTTGCTAGAACAAAACACTCAATCAGAAGCAGCTTGTGAAAGGAAAGGGTCTATTTCCGACTTACAGCTCTGAAGGGAAGTTGCATGACAGTGGAGAAAGCTTGGAAGGAGCAGACAGCAGGCTTCACATCAGCAGTAGAAAAGTAGAGAGAGTGAGCTGAGGATAGCAAGCAGGGCTAGCTGGCTATATACCCTAAGGTCTGCATCCAGTGACACTTCCTCCAGCAAGGATATACTTCCCAAAGACTCCACAACCTTCTCAAACAACATCCCCAACTGGGGATTCAGTATTTAAACACACGAGGCTATAGGGAACATTTCACATTCAAACCACATTAACCTCAAGGTTAATCATCACACGGAGCAAGCTACTTTTTCTCTCAATGACCACTGTGGGTGAGTAACCTGATCCTCAGACCCCCAAAACTAAGATGCAAAACCCCATTTCCCATCCAGGAACAATGTGTCATTAATATGAGTGAGGTCACTGGGAGGTGGGCAGCTGTGTGGGTGTACAAAGCCCAAAAGGTGAGCTTTTGAGGACCATGACATTCTGGCACAGTATTTAGGCCACAGGTAGGCCCCAGAATCTGAGTACAGCTTCAAGGATAAAATGATCAAGAATGTTTATATAAAGAAATAAACACTTTTATGACTTGGGATAAAGCTTTGTGGATAAAGCACTTGTGGTATAAGTATGAATACCTGAGTTTAAATCCCCAGTATCCTCATAAGGTCCTGTGCTGTAACATGAGTCTGTAATCCCAGCATGCCTACAGCAAGAGGGGAGGCAGAGAAAGGAGAATCCAGTGGAAGCTTGCAGGCCAAATAGCCTGACAGAGCAGCAAACAGCAAAAGTCCTTTCCTCAAACAAGTGAAAGGAGAGGGTTGACACCTTAAAGCTGTTCTCTGAGCTCCACATGGATGCATGTGTACAACCACACTCAAACACACATGATCCTACCCTCAAAAAACTTCCAGTCAGATGGGTGTCTGACACAGAGATGGAAGAAATAGACGTGGTCTTTTCCTTGAATCAGGACTTATAGTTGGATGGATTCCATGACAATTCATGTAATTGCTGAAGAAAAGTGTCTCCTTCCAAGAGCGTGGGATTCAGAGGGAGGCAATGGCACTGGAAGTGTCAGCTGAAGACCATTTCATTCCATACTCCTTTGCAGCTCGTGATACTGCCTTCCTCATAGACCTGCAAGTCACTCCTTCATCTGTGTAATAAACATCCCTGAATGTCTGCTGTATACAGAAACTGGGACACAAAGACAACAAATAATCTCTGGCCTTCAGGAGTTCTTCGCTGGAGAGCTATCCATAAAATTTACTGTGAAATTCTCACTTTTGTTGCCAGGGTCTGTTTGGCATGCAGTAGGGATACACAAGAACTATTTGTAAAATATATAAGTGTAAAAATATTCAGCTACATGTTAAGGGTAGAACTCAGTCATTCAAAATTATTTGTGAGCATCTCCTATGCCATAGCCATGATACTAGCCCAAAGAACATAACAGGGAACAAGACAGAGGTCTTTGCCTTGAGTTATTTTTTCTTTTCATTGGTGGAAAACAGATAACAAGCAAATATCTAAATATGTAACTGAACATCAAGTGGTAGTATGTGCAATGAAGAAACACAGATCAGAATAAAAAATCTGAATGGCCAAGGTGGGAGCCTGCAGAAGCAATGCCAACATCCCAACCCAACACAAGTCCATATTTTGCTGATGGTCTTGGTGGGTGTGAATGAGAAGGCTTACATGATTGGTTCCTGGTGAGTGTATTTTCAGTTCTTAGTACTGGGGATTGAACCCGTGATCTCATACATGCTCTACCACTGTTGCTCAGGCTTGCAGACTCAGCTCAGACTCATTTTCTCCCGTCTCTACTAGTTCCATCGACTCCTTTGGAAGTCCTTGCTATATATTTCTACACAGTGCTGCTTTGGGCTTTCCACTTTACAATCCTACCACCTCTGTAACTAGAAGTGATAATAATAATGTTTTCCTCAAAAACTTGTGCTGAGAATGCAAGGAGACAATGTATACAAAACAATAAATGGTAGGTATTACATAATATTTGATGCTAGAGATTGAATTTAGGGCTTCCTGCATGCTAAGCGTGTGCTCTACTACTGAGCTATACCACAAAATCCATATTATGTATACATTTAAATATTATCATTGTGAAGCCTACTTTGGTTAGGAAAGGGTGACAGAAATCTTGAAAAGATCCAAATTGTGACCAGAATTTTTTAAAAAAGATAGAACTAAACTTCATCAAATACTAAGGATGTGAATCACACTTTGGGGGTAATAGAGGGATATGTGCACATGTGTGCATGAGCATGTTCATGTATGTGAGTGTGGACACATGTGTAGGTCAGGGGACAACTTTTGGGTGTCTGTCCTCACTTTCCACCCTATTAAAGACAAGGTCTCTAGTTGCTGTTTACTACTGAAGTTTCCATCCATAATCTTCCAGGAAATCCTCTGTCTCCACCTCTCTTCTGACCTTAGAAATCCTGGCATTACAATGCCTACCACAGCATATATCTTTTATGTGGGTTCAGGGAATCCAAACTCAAGACTCTATCCACTAAGCAATCTTCCCAGCCCCATGATTAACTCTTCTACACCCTTTAAGTCATTTGTTTCATTCAAGTCTCTCTAAAGAGGGACTTGGACACTATTGTCTTTATTTATCAGAGACTGAGTTTCAGAAATGTCCAGTCACTTGCTCAAGGTTACACAACTCCTTAGTGGTACTTTTTTTCCTCACTATAAAAACCTGTTTGCTTTTTACTTTAGCAAAAGCATTCCTAGTGTTACTAATTCTCAGGAGTAAAGTTAATTGTTAATTTCTCCAAAATGCACATCTAGACCCAAAAGAACTTCATTCCAGGGATGTCTCTTACTAAAGAGGTTTCTCAGAGAACCTCAGTTCTTTGTGGTGACAAGATGAGGCAAATTCCTAAACTCTCAAGGCCTTTATTTGCTTATCTGCAAGATGGCAATAATGATTCCCCCATGAAATTCCCATGGAATTTAAATGAGATTGTGATAGGAAATCACATAGCATTGTGTGTGTTTTTAGACTGAATCTTCAAATGAAATCCCTTGAATCCCAGTGAAATGGTTTGGAAATCCCTTAATGTCAGAAACCATTGAAGTAATAATCTAACTTCTAATAGCCATGGCTTCTCTTATAAACACAAAGGAATATTTCTTTGAGCAAAATCTTTTGGAGAATTAAAAAAGCAAGGGAATTCATCTCTTTTTTTAAAGAATAAACAGGAAGACTCTAGAAACTGAATTAATTTTATAATCCAATATCCTAAATTACTTATATTGACCTACAGGGGAATATATTTTACTTTTACTGTGTGCAAACACATACATACACACAGTGGGTATGTATGTTTGTGTATATGCTGTGCTTCTTGGTTTTTAAATCACTGGTAAATTTGGGACAATAAGAACCCTAATACAATTGTCAAAAATAATTCCTAGAGATTCAAAATCAGTGCTTTCCCAAGTGGCCTGATAAGAATCACTCGAGGAGTTAATTCATTCTTTGTAAGCAGGGACAAGAAATCAGGATTTCCACAAGCACTCCGGGTTATTCTGAAGATGAATCAAATCCGGGAAATACTGTTCAAGACCAGCTTACAAATTTAAAGATGTTCCCTCCAAAGTTAGTTTCTACTTCCTAACTTGGGACTCATCAGACCAAAACTTATCAGACAGTTCCTTAAGGCGATCAACAATTTCCCTTTCAAAAAAGATAGCACTACTCTATCTTTAAATATATATATACTTTTTTATTTATTTGCAAGCAGAAAGATACAGACACAGAGAGACTGAGAGAGAATGGCCCACCAGGCCTCTAGCCACTGCCAACAAACTCCAGATGCATGTGCCACTTTGTGCATTTGGCTTATGTGAGTACTGGACATTGGACTTTGAAGGCAAGTGCCTTAACCACTGAGCTGTCTCTCCAGCCCCTGACTATCTTTTTTAACTTTTTGAGTCAGACTCTCACTCTGTAGCCTAGACTGTCCTAGAAATCACTTTGTAGTCCAAGTTAGCCTTGAGCTCATGGCAATCCTCCTGCCTTAACCTCCCTAGTGTTGGGATTACAGGTGTGAACCACAATACCCATCTCTGCTAAAATTTTTTTTAATTTTATCATGTATTTATTTACAAGCAGAGAGAGAGAGATACAGAGAAGAGAGACAAAGAGAATGGGCATACCAGAGCCTCTAGCCACTGCAAACACATATGCCACCTTGTGCATCTGGCTTACATGGGTACTGGGGAATCAAACCTGAATCCTTAGGCTTCTCAGGCAAGCACCTTAACCACTAAGCCATCTCTCCAGTCCTGTAATTAATTTTAACAAAAGATTACTGCTACCATTGGATGTGCCTGTCTCCCTGAGCAATGATGACAATATTCTGGTGACACTTCTAGTAGAGAAGATGAAAAGACCCCCATGGGTCACCTTAGCCACGTGATTTAACTCAGACCCTACCAGATGGGAATTTGTTTGGGGGTGGAGTCTCACTCTAACCCAGATTGATCTGGAACTCATTCTGTAGCCCAGGCTGGCCTCAAACTCAGGACAATCCTACTTGCCTCATGCTGGGTTTATAGGCATGAGCTACCATGCCTGGCTTTTGAATTGGATTTCTTATCAGTTCATCCTTTGCTGGAATCCCAGTAATCTCAGAGGACAGTCACTAGTCAGTCAGTCATTTTTGAAGTGTTGGAAACCAGTCAGTCCTGGGGAGTCTGGAAGTGGAGCAAGCTCCCCAGGTGATTCACATCATCGTGCAATTAAGTGGCAGATAATTCAGATGGCAGCTTAGTCCCCTCAGAGCTTGTGTTCCAGTGGAGGGAGCTAAGCTCACCTCCCTAGGACTGGAGACTTGGGGCCTTTCTGACAGTCTCTAGACTTGGGGACCTTCTTATGGGGAAAGTTGTGGGCTGACCTGGATAGTAGCAGACCAATGAAGAGTAGCCCAGAGCGGCAGTATGAGGGGCAAAGTGGCCCCTGACTGCCCGCAGGCATATGAGAAATCGCTGCAACGTTGTAAGTTCTTCTCTGGGCATAAGGAAGGTCAAATAAATTTGTGTCTTGCATGCAACCAACCATAAAAAAAAAATACTATGCATAGACTGGGGGATTGTCACAAGTAGGGACCAAGCTACAGGGAGTCTAGCAACAAGTGTTCTAATAGACTTGTGCCTATGCAATCTCGTTTAATACTAAACAATCATAGCAAGCAGGGGAGAGATTCCAGGTCCATTTTACGGGTAAGGAGAGTGAGTATCACCAAGGTCCAGACTCATGCTTAGCATCAGGTCAGCAATTTAAACCTCAGTGCATCTGGTTCCAAGCCTGGGTTTTTAATGCTATGCCACTTTATCCAGGAACTGAAGTCACCATCCCTGCTCTGAGAGCCACAGTGTTCAGGACTCCTTACCTCACACCTGAAACCGAGTGTGCTCTCATTTGCACCTGTTCGATTCCAGATGCCATCCTGATGCAGGACTGGGGCTCTGCGAGGCATTAGATCTCCATAAGGACTCTGAAGACTCCCCTCGCCCACCAGGTTTGGGAAGCTGAACCTCAGTTCCTTATCCATGTTATCGAAGAATTGAAAAGCTCGGAAACAAAGAAGGGTAAATTGGGAAACTTTACTAAGGAAAGTGTGAAAACAGGAGAGCAGAAAAAAAGCAGGAAGAGAAATTGGTGGGAGAAAAGAAAAAAGACAAGCTTGGGGACGGTGTGGAGGGAGGGAGGTAGGGGCTCAGTCACGTGTCTCAGGCCCACTTACACGAATCACACATCCAAGCGGAATGAGCCTCGCCAACAGGCTCAAGTGTGTAGGAAGCGACCTGATTGGCTAGTGTGCCCCAGAAGGAACTGACTTAGGAAGGACCAACGCACAGAGACTAAGCCTGCGAGATTGGAGAAGGAGTTCACCCTGACTCAAGCAACCCTGGAAGCTTCTCCTCACGCATCCCAGTCATATGAAGCACCCTCCCCCAGGTGTGGGGGCCAGCCCACAGGTGCCACTGCGGAGGCTGTCTAGGCAGCTGCGTGGTAATGGCGGTGAGGAGGGAGCAGGCTGTGACTGTGAGGGAGTTCCTCTGGTCAGGGAGAAGGAGGAGCCAGGAACTGGCCTCCAACTGCACAGGTGGCTTGGAGATTAAAGGTCGGAGAAGGCAAAACAGCAAGTCCAGAAGTGCCCATAAACCACGGGCAGGTTCTTAGCCTATATAGATGGTGAGTCTGATTCCAGGGCTCACCCCACTTCAACTATACCTCCTCCCAAAGAGCCCCTTTCCCAGCTGGCACATCTCCTGACCCTAAGCCCCACGGACTAGCCGCTCAAGGCAGCCCTGCTCATCTCTTGGGACATAGTGATATGAGAATTGAGAGCAGTGGGGCTCTTCTTGACTGACTCTTGGTTGGGCAAGGGCTCAGAAGCTAGGATGCTAGACGCGGTCACACGAAGCTTCTAGAGAATGAATGGCCTCCAAATCCTTGTCTGATGAATTTTGATAAGTGAAGCCCACAGACCATAGAATAAAGTTCAGAAATGTTTTGTTATGGAGCTTATAGAGATAGAGCTTATAGAACTGAGAACTTAGGCAGAAGGTGATTTCTGGAAAATGAGAAACCCCACCTAAAGACTCAGTTTAGAGGTTTTTTCTGGAGGAGGCTGCATGGGGTGAGCTGGTTAGTCCAACCCCAGTGCCAGGTGTTTAGGTGCACCAGGTTTTCAAGGAAAGAGAATAATCCCTTTACATTCCTTTCTCTTCTAAGAAAGAAAGAGATAAGACCACAGGCACTCATTCACATCCTCATTCACATGAGGTGTTAGCCAGCAGAGAGAGAGAGAAAGGGAGAGAAAAAGAGAAAAACCAGGGGCTGGAGATATTGTGTAGTGGCATAGGCACTTGCCTGCAAAGCCTAAGGACCCAGGTTTGACTCTCCAGTACCCATGTAAGCCAGGTGTAGAAGACGGGTAAGGAGAGTGAGTGTCACCAAGGTCCAGAATCATGCTTAGCATCAGGTCAACAATTTAAACCTCAGTGCATCTGGTTCCAAGCCTGGGTTTTTAATACTATGCCACTTTATCCAAGAACTGAAGTCACCATCCCTGCTCTGAGAGCCACATCTGGAGTTTGTTTGCAGTGGCTGGAAGCCTTGGCATGCCATTCTCTATGTATATCTGCCTCTTCCACTCTCTTTCTCCCTCACCCTCCCAAATAAATAAATAAAATGTTTTAAAGAGAGAGAGAAAAAAAACAAATTCTCCCATACAGGCTCCAGAAAACTTCTCACTTTCCCTTTCAGGGAACCCTGTTACCCCTTGACTATCTCAATAGTGTGAGCCCAATGAAAGTGATGGATGTGGAGGCCATGTACACCTCTGTGACTCAAAAGTGAGTGAGCCACTGCAGTGTCACAAATATGCCCCACTGTGACTTGTTCAGCCATCAGGCTCCCTCTACCCCCTGCACCTGTCAGAGCCACTCTGTCTACCAGACCTCTCACTCCTGTCTTCTCTTTTCTCTCTTCCCTTCCCTTCTCTTCTCTTCTCCTCTCCTTTCCCCTCCTCTTCCCTCCCCTTCTGTTCTCTTCTCTCTTCTTCCTCTTCTAGGCTCTTCTCTTATCTCTTAAGCTCTCCCCCCTTTCTCTTTCCTCTATAACACATTCTCCCTTTCTGTTTTCTTTTCAGTCTCCTTTTTTCTTTTTTGCACTTTCTCTTTCCTTTCCTCCTTCCCTTTTGCTTTCTCTGTCCTTTTCTTTGTTTCTTTCATTTTCTCTTTTCTTTCTTTTTTCTTTCTTTTCTTTTTTTTTTTTTCCTTTTGTTTGGTTTTTTTGAGGTAGGGTCTCGCTCTAGCCCAAGCTGACCTGGAATTCATTATGTAGTCTCAGGGGCCTCAAACTCACAGTGATCCTCCTACCTCTGCCTCCCCAGTGCTGGGATTAAAGGTCTCCCTTTTCTTTTTCTTTTCCTTTCTCTTCCTTTCACTTTTTATCCTTTTTCTTTCTTCCAGCTTACCTTTTCTCTCCCCTTCCCTTTCTCTTTCCCTTTCTTGATCTCTCTTTTCCTTCTCTCCCTTTTTATTTATCTTTCTCCATCTTTCCTTTCTCTTACTCTTTCTTTTCTTATCATTTGCTCTTGGTCCTCTCTTCTTCTTCCCTTTGTTAATTCCTCTGCTTTTCTCTTCCTCACCATCTTAATCTTTCCTTTTCTTTTTATCTCCTGCCCTTTCTCTCACCTATTTTTTCTTTTTTTTAAATTTTTTTATTAACAATTCTTTAATTGTAGACAATATCCCATGGTACTTCCCTCCCTCCCCCCACTTTCCCCTTTGAAACTTCACTCTCCATCATATTCCCTCCCCCTCTCAATCAGTGTCTCTTTTCATTTTGATATCATGACCTTTTCCTCCTATTATGATGGTCTTCTGTAGGTAGTGTGAGGTCATGGATATCCAGGCCATTTTGTGTCTGGAGGAGCACACTTTAAGGAGTCCTGCTTTTACTTTGGCTCTTACATTCTTTCCACCCCCTCTTCCACAATGGACCCTGAGCCTTGGAAGGTGGGTTTGAGATGTTTCAGTGCTGAGCACTCCTCTGTCTCTTCTTCTCAACACCATGGTGTCTTCTGAGTCATCCCAAGGTCACCACCATCTGAAAAGAGAAGCTTCTCTAACCAAAAGTGAGAGTAGCATTAATATATGGGTATGAACAGGCGTAGTGGTGCACACCTTTAATCCCAGCACTCAGGAGGCAGAGGTAGGAGGATTGCCATGAGTTCGAGGCCACCCTGAGACTACATAGTGAATTCCAGGTTAGCCTGAGCTAAGAGCAAGACCCTACCTCGAAAAACCAAATATATATATATATATACACATGCATACATATATGTGTATGTGTGTGCATGTGGACATTAAGAGAAGTGCTTACTGGGCAGTTTGGTGAGCAAAGTATATACATTTAACCAGACACCAGCAGACATTATACCCATAGAGCTCATGACTACCCCTCTTGTAGGTTTTCAGTATCAGGGATGTATTCCCTCCCATGGAGCAGGCCTCCAGTCTAATTAGAGAGTGATTGGTTTCCCCCATAACAGACATGCCACTATTGACCTGTTGGCCTAGCTGCCAAATTTAAAGCTTGCACTGTTCACTGTTGAGTATCTTCACTGGTGTTTTCTCTCTCTCCCATTGAACTGCATGTAGCATAGCTTTCTGTCAGCTGGTCCACATGGAGGAGGCTTTCAGCTCAGCTCCAGCAGGATTTCTCAGTGACCTTGCAGCCCAAGTATGTGGAGTCTTCAGCAATAGGGTCTTACCATCTATTCTTGGTAGGAAACCAAGGGCCTCAGCCAACAACTCACTGGAAGGTATCCCATCCCTGGCACTGAAAATTTTCTAGTAACAATCTATTGAGCGTTCCATTGTCCAGAAAAGTAGGTTTCTATATGACTTTTTCATATCTTCTTAGATTTTGATTAGCTCTCCCTCCACCTTTCCTTTACTCAACCCCTTCCCCTGACCTTACTTAGGCCTTTTCACCCCCATTAATCTGTTCTTCTACTTACATATATACAATACCATCCTATTAAATCCCTCCCTCCCTCCCTTTCTATTCCTTTTATATCCCCTTTCTAGCTTACTGGCTTCTGCTACTGAGTTTTATTCCTACTCACATAGAAGTCCAATCATTTGTAGCTAGGATCCACATATGAGAGGGAACATTTTTTTTTCTTTTCAGTATCTTCCTTTTTGTTCTTTTTCCCTTTCATTCTCTTTCTATTATATTTCCCTTTCTTTTGTTTCTCTTTCTTTTCTGGTTCTCTTTCCCAGTCTCTTTTCTTTGTTTCTTTTTCTATCTCTTCACCTTTCTCCCTTATCTATTTTACAGAGAGAGGAGAGTCAAATCTTCCAACAAGGGCTTGTTTTTGAAATAACACTCTTAGTACTCACAGTGTTTCTCTTAAACATGCGAACTCCCTTATATGCACAGTCCAGCTCACACATATGCAGCCTTACACACTCATACTCATGCACACATATTTTCTACCATCACAGAGTGATATTCAGGTAGAGGAGCAGTGTGGCACTGATAGTGCCAGCTCTCCAGCACACCTGTCTTGTTGTTACTGCATAGTTACACCCTGAGCTGTGCAGTTGATGTTTCTTCAATCCACTCAACAGCCTTTGCATTTAACTCTGGTTTCCTTGAGAAATCCTAAGACTCGAAATGTTCTGGGAGGGGAGACACAGGCACTTGGCCAACAAGGCCCATGACAGCAGGGGCAGCAGCTGTGTGGGCTTCATTGAGAAGTGAGGGCAGCTCAGTCTTAAATCTGTACAGTTCACATTTCTCTAAGGCTGGATCATTCCTGTTGCATAAATTGTTTGTTTACTTGTTTGTTTGTTTATTTAAAAAGCAGAGAAAGAAAGAGAGAGAGAGAGAATGGGCATTCCTGGGCTCTAGCTGATGCAAATGAACTCTAGATGCATGCACCACTTGATGCATCTGGCTTTACATGGGTACTGGGGAATCAAACCTGGGTCATTAGGCTTTGCAGGCAAGAGCCCTAACTGCTGAGCTATCTCTCCAGTCCCAGTTGTTGGGTAACTTTTTAAGAAAGTACCCCACAGTGTCTCTATTAAATAGCAGTTTTGTCATGTGTCGAAATTCTGAGGAGCTCAAAACTGAAAGATGGCTGCAAAGGGCGTCTGGATCCCTTAGCCCTCCTTAAGCCTAAAGGAACTTATACACCTGGCAAGAATTATGCAACATCCTCCATCCCTCTTCACAGTGGGAGAGGGGTAGACATTGCCTGTGATAGCAGAATGGAGAGGGATGGACACAAAGAGATGAGTTCCATCTCCTCTGTAGGTGAGGCAAAGGTGTAGGTTTCTCCAAGACCTAAGTTGACTTCACCAAGCATGGCTAAGCTGAAGCCATCTGAAAGGACTTCCTTGTGGGAGGACTGTACGGGCTGGAGAGATTCCTGCAGGAAGTCTGGAGGTATTCTCTCTGAGCAAAAGCTGAGAGGGTGTTAGTAGCGGTCAGCAGAGAATATGTCTCCCACACTGGGGCCTATGCTACATCAGAGTCCACAGCTTGAAAGATCATGGGAATGTCCTTGAGCAGCTGGACATCTGCCACAGAGCCAAATTCACCAGTTACACCCTCAGCTGTCAAACACAACTCACCTCCTCTCCACCACGCAGAAGCAGCAGGTAAATGGGGAGTAGGGACAGGAGCTAGCAGGCCAAGTGAAAGAAGAGACTTGTATCTCTTCCCCCAGGGAGGAAGCTAAACCTAGGTCTCCCCAAGCTGTGGATAGCAAGACAAACTTAAAATCAGGTGACAGAATGAAGATTTATTTTAAAGCAAATTGAAATTTTTTAAACTCCAAAAATGTGCGTGTTATGATACTTCAAAAGCTAATGTTTCTGCTTAAAATATTTTCTAGGAACATGAAGGGGGTTACTAGCAGAGCTAATTTAAAGAGAAATAATGGAGAGCAGATATGAAAGTAGTCTTTGGGAGCTCACGCTACCAGGACCCGCTGATTCTGCATTTAGACTGGCACACCTATAGCTCAGGTGTGTCCATATGCTACAGACGTAGAAGGGAAAGGAGGACATGTGGGTCTGAGCTGGAAGGAGAAGCCAAAAGTGAGGCCAGAGAAGAGACTGGCTCAGAACAACCAGGTGCCATCAGCCCACCTCCCAAAGTTTTACTCTCTGCTGGGAGGACTACCTATTAACAAAAAAGATGATGCCCCTAAGGGTCCACAGCTCAGGGCATGAAGAGCTCTGGGGGAAAAGGATGATGTTCTTAAGGGCCTACAGTTCAGGGGTCTATGTGTTCTGGGGCAAAATCGACAGGAGAGTGAAGGAGCCAAGGGAGGAATGGAAGGAGTCAAGTGATTTCAACCAATCACTGGGGACTTCAGACAGGGACTCCCACTAGCAGATTAGAGATGCAACCAGCAAAGTTCAAGCAAGAAACCAGTGCTCATATGAAGATGGAAGCAGAAGAGATATAAAGTGGGGACACCCAGTTCCATGAGTTTGGTCCCCAGGAAATGTCTCCCTTTCTCTCAGCTCCCAAGTTTTCTTTGTTCTCAGAGTATTCTATATTTCATTCTATATAAATCCCATTATATTCTAATTATCCCTTTATTTTTCAGTCAAGTTTGCTGGTCCCATAAAAGTTAGCATATAAGGGCAAGAATTCAGTCAATGTTTCAGGAGTGAATGAATGAAAGACTACATAGATGGCTTGTTCGTTTCTCATCTGTCACTGTATGTGTTCAAAGTCCAAAAACAGACTTTAGCAGGAGGATTAGTGGATGGCCAAGCGGAGACCATGAAGTGATGGCTGCTTGGCGGAGCCTGGATCTAGGATAGACGCTGGACCAGAGTGTAAAGGGAAAGCAGTACAGGTGCTTTCTCAACCATGATGAGCCAGGACTTGGGAACAGAGAGATCCTGCTGGAGAAAGATGCTGCCGGGCCCAGCAGGAAGTGAATGAGGAGAGTAGAGGCCAGAAAATCAAGAGATCCATTGATTATGTGGCCATTCTACAGTGTTTCACAAGTACTATTGCACAAGCAGTTGCAGCATAAGGCCTATCCTCATGGAAGTGCAGCTTCTGTGTCAGATACCTCAAGAGCAGCCATTCATCAGGGATGCTGGGCACTGCAGCACTATGACTTAGAGGTAGAGGAATCACATTCACAGGGCGTGAGATCCAGCTCCCACCAAATCCCTTTGCACTGAATAAAAGCTCCAGAAGAATAGCATCATTTGGAAGCACATGCTAAGAGTGCCTTCCCAATAAAATTCTTTAAATTAAAAGGCAGGGCTTAAACCCAAATGAGCACATCAATGTCAATGAGATGCAGTTGGTTCCAACACCAGAGCAATAAATCTACACCCATGCCTCCAAGCACATCCACACTCCCCAGAAAATAAACAGGGACAGACAGGACAGAGTGGTCAGATGCCACACCCAATATAATTTCCTATCTCTGAGTCCCATGCCAAGATTCTGCCAAACAGTATGGCACCAAGAGGTGGGAATTAGATAAGGGGGGGGAAGCATATGGCGAGGGTGGGAGGGGCTTGGGGAGGAATTGCACAAGAAACAGACTTGCTTTTCCAGAGAAGGCCTGCTTCATCATTACACTGTTGAAGCAGAAATGTGCTGTTTGAAACAACACAAAGAATATTCTTAGTATTGCCTTGTCACATGAGTTAAACGCTAGAGAATGGGTGCATCCAGCCTGGACCCTGCACCCACACATGCCAAGTGCATACAAGAGACATGTACACAGAAAAGAGAACCCTAGAAGCCCAGATATCCTTGGGTGCTGTCAAAGGCATCTGGCAGAAAAAACTTGATTACATGTTTCAAGACCCACACTACATATTTTGCAAGTATAATTTTTTATTATTTCTTTTGGGGTAAAAAGTATACACATAAAATTAAAGTTTAACATATTTTTAGTGGTTTTGCCAACTGTTATGTGGGGGAGGGGTGTCAGATTTGGTTCTTTAAATCATGTATTTAAAAATGGTCATAAGTAATTTTGACAAAAGAAAAAGAAAGGAAAGAAAGCTATCACACACACACACACACACACACACACACACAAAAGAGAGAGAGAAAGAAAGAAAGAAAGAAAGAAAGAAAGAAAGAAAGAAAGAAAGAAAGAAAGAAAGGGAAGGAAGAAAGGCTATTGCTATTGGGTATGAAAAAGCCAATCTAGGAAATTCAGAAGTAGTTGAAGATAGAGGTCAAAGAGAACTGGGTCAAACATTGCATATCCAAGAAACAGCCTGTCTTTCCATATTTAAAACAAGACTAGGCCATAAATCTAACAATACTCAGACACTGACTGAACGCCCAAGGGCATTCCTTGATTCAATAAGATGTATGACATTGAGCAAGTCACCTTCTCTCAAAATTAATTAAGAGTTTTGGAGGATCTTCAATCTGTCTGCCACTAAGCTAATTTTCATAATTGTGTACTTTTTAAAATCCTCATCACAACTGTGAGGGCAAAGAAATGATTTTCACATTGCAACTAAGAAAAAGTCTTGGCTCAGAAAAAGTTTCCTAACCTTCCCAGAGTCACACAGCATCCTGTGACACCAGGATTGAACAGGGCATGGAGTGACTGAAGTGATGAACAGGGCCAAACCAGGAGGGGAAGAAAGTGAGCCAGGGCAATTCTAGCAATGGCTCAGATGTGATAGCCAGCTCCATCCAGCTCTGTTTTCACTCCGTCCACGAGTAAGGCAGACCTCCTCCAAGGAACCCTGAAGATTCCAAAAAATGTGAGAAAAGTGGCTCATGATTTCAAGTGTAGGTGTGTATGATGGTGGTGGTTGTGACGATGACTGGTGATGAGGATGGTGGTGAATATGAGGAGGAAGATGGTAACAATTGATGGTGGTGATTGTGATGGTGGTTGTGATGTTGTGATGGTTGTGATTGTGATGGTAGAGAAGATGGGTATGAAAAAGAAGAGAACAATAAGGACTGAGGATGAAGATGGATGGTGAAGATAAGAGGATGATGAGAATGATGGCTGCTCATGTGTTTGAACACTAAGGTCCCCAGCTGATGGCAGTGTTTGGTAAGGTTGGGAAACCTTAAGGAGGTGGAGCCTGGCTGGAGGATGAGAGTCACTGTAGGTAGGCCTTGAGGTTTTATAGCCTGGCTCTACTTCCTGTTAGCCCTCTGCTTCCTGAGTATGGATACAATGGGACCAGCCAACTTCCTGCCACCATACCTCCCCTGCTGTGATGGAATGTATCCCCAGAAACCCTAAGCCGAAATATGCCCCTTCCTTCCTTAAGCTGCTTCTGGACAGTATTTGGTCACATAAACAAGTCAGGTACCTCACACAATAATAATGATGAACACGAGGATGAGGCAGCACTATGTGTTGAACTCTTCCTCTGGGGCCGGACATTGTCACAATCCTTTTCCCAGCACATCCTCACTCTCACCTTGTGAGTTCACCAAGGTAACACACCACTAAGTGGTAATGCTGGAACCCAAACCAGGGCATGCACTCAGCCAGCACACATAGCAATTCAGTGACAAGTCCACTGTCCTGCGGGACCTACCTCTCACAGAGCCCCTAGGAGGAAATCTAACGACTGTGATGCCTAAGGTCCTAAGCAAGCACGAAACGCTATGACCATGACTTTGTCACTTGCACTGCAAGTACAAAGTATGTGTGTCTTTTAAACCCCATTTCTTTTGCTATTGATTTTATGACCCCACACTTGTGAACCTTTATGACTATAACTCAGTCACTTCAATGCTAGGAATCATATACTGCTGGAAGAAAAATTAAAACTTTTACTTTCCTCTGTTTTCTGAGTGTGCATTCTTGCAACTCTCGAAGGCATCTTGAATTTATTTTGATACATGACAGTAATGAAATGTTAGCTCTAAATGACCTAGCTAACAATGTGTCTGACAGAAAGCTTTCTTGTTACCTCATCCTGAAGTTACTACCACAGGTAAAACATTCTTTTCTCAAGAAGTTTTACATGATCCTGGATTTCGGCACCAAAAAAAAAAAAAAAAAAAAAAAAAAGTTTTACAAATGCTTTCTCAAACGCAATCTCCAACTTTGATATTTTAGCTTAAGGTTTTTCCACTTTACAGTGGTGTGAAAGGGACACATCTTGCATGGAAACCATACTTCAGGTTTTGAATTTTGATCTTCTCCTGGCCTAGTAATATGAAGTAAGATCCTCTCTCGAGATGCCAGGCAGTGGTGTTACACCACAGATCCCAGCCAACCATGAAATCATAACAGTATATAACCAGTATTCTACAATGCATGGAGTTTCTAAGCTATGATGTTCAGAAAGTTGGATTTATGAAACACATCTTCGATTTAAGGGCATTCCCAGCTTATAGCAGGTTTCTCAGGACATAGTCCAATCATAAATCAAAGAGTATCTACACCTGAATTCACTTTAATACATAATGAATTTCAGTCTCCCTGAACTCTTTACAGGTAACCAAACATTGGACTTTTTAGCAAGTAAATTTTAACCAGAAAAGAGGACTGGCTAGCAGGTATCTGCTGTCCCTACTTTCTATTAAAATGGCCAGTGAGACTGGGCATGGTGGTGCACACCTTTAGTCCCAACACTCGGGAGGCAGAGGTAGGAGCATCGCCATGAGTTTGAGGCCATCCTGAGAGTACACAGTGACTCCAGGTCAGCCTGGCCTAGAATGAGACCCTACCTCAAAAAAAAAAAAAAACCCTAAAGTAGAAATCCCCAGGCCAAAGAGAAGTCAACACTGAATCAGGCTACCAATAGGCCTGCCATTGTGGAAGAGGGGGCTGAAAGATTGTAAGAGCCACAAAGTGAGTAGAATACCCAGAGACACAGTTCCCCCACAACCCCACTACCGCACAGGGACTGAGACCTTCATGACCCCACAGTGAAGCCCATAACCCCACTGAGGAGGACCCCCACAGACGGAAGCAGAGGTGAGGGGATCAAAAAGTATGACCTGTTATAATAGATATAAAATAAAATTTTTTTTAATGGCCAGCAAAGTTTAGTTAGCACTGCGTTACAATTGTGCCATGTCTCTGCTGAAGAACACAGAGGTTGGCATTGCACCAGCATGTTGACAGAGCTTAGGGACAGCTGATTAGTACCAATTACTGGCACTTTGAAGAACAAGAAACGTGTATAGCCTGGGAGCTGAGATTCCCCAAGTGAAGAAATAGCAAAATCATGTATCTGTAAACTAGGCTACAGTAATAAATCAGACTTTATTTCAACTGATTTTATTTTTTTTTAAAGATTTTTTCCCCTAAAACACAGAACAAAATTCGAAACAATCACTTGTCTAATTTTCAGCAAAATTCAAAAATATTACATATATGAAACTAAACCCAGCATCCCTGAAGTAACAATCGGACACCAGGAAAGACTGCAGAGATGAAAACACAGCTGTGGGCTTGGGGGTGTAACTTGGTAGCAAAGGGCTTGCTGGCATGGATGTGCAAGGCTACCAGTTCAATCCTCGGCACTGAAAAAAAAATGCCTGGTATGGTGACTCACCTCTTTAATCCCAGGGCTCAGGAGGCTGAGGTAAGAGGATCACTGTGAGTCTGAGGCCAGCCTGGGGTACAGTGTGATTTCAAAGTCAGCCTGGGATAGAGTGAAACCCAAAAAAAAAAAAAAAAAGTAGGGGTGGGTATTAAAGCTGTAATGGAAGCAGTTAGATAAATCAGATTACCAAAGTGGAAGGTGAATGAGAAATTTTAAACTTCCAAGCAGAGGGATAGAAATGTTGTTTAAATGTAAGAAAAAGAGAGAGAGAGAGAGAGAGAGAGAGAGATGATTGGCTGGAGAGATAGCTTAGTGGTTAAGGTACTTGCCTGCAAAGCCTAAGGACCCATGTTCAATTCTCCAGGTCCCACATAAGCCAGATGCACAAGGTGATGCAAGCACACAAGGTTGCACATGTGCACAAGATGGCATACATGCCTGGCGTTTGATTGCAGTGGCCTGAGGCCTTGATATGCCAATTCTGTATCTCTTTCTTTCTCTCTGTCTCATAAAAAATTCAATTTAATTTAAATTTTAAAAAAGAGATGTGGGCTGGAGAGATGGCTTAGCGATTAAGGCACTTACCTGTGAAGCCTAATGACCCAGGTTCAATTCCCCAGAACCCACATAAGCCAGATGCACAAGGTGGTGCATGTGTCTAGAATTTGTTTGCAGTGGCTGGAGGCCCTGGTGCACCCTTTCATTCAAAACCAAAAAGAAAAAAAGGAGAGAGAGAGAGATGTTAAAGAGATCCAGTCCAAGTATGATTTCCACAGTATTCTAGCCTTTTTTAAATAACAGTTTTATTGAAATATAATTCACACACCACATAATTCATGCATCAAATTGTACAATCCAATGGCTCTTAGCATATTAACTGGAATGTGCAACAATTATCATAATCAATTTTATAATTTTTTTTTGAGGTAGAGTCTTGCTCTAGCCCAGGCTGACCTGCAATTCACTATATAGTCTCAGGCTGACCTCGAACTCATGGCAATCCACCTACCTCTGCCTCCCAAATTCTGGGATTAAAGGCATGCATCAACACACCCGAATTTTAGAATATTTCCATCACCCCAAGAAACCCTATCTCTTAAATCCCTCACCCCCATCAGCCCTAGACCATCATGAATATGTTTTTCTTTTTCTTTTTTTCTTATTTGTAAGGAGAGAGAAAGAGACACAGAGAGAAAACACGCATGCCAGGGCCTCTAGCCGCTGCAATGAACTCCAGGTGCAGGATCCACCTTGTGCATCTGGCTTTACGTGGGTACTAGGGAATCGAGCCCTGGTCATTAGGCTTTGCAGGCAAGCACCTTAAGCATGGAGTCATCTCTCGTGCTTTCATCTGCTCTAGATAGTTCATACGAATGGAATCACACAATATGTGTGTATTTTTAAATTTCATTTTATCTTTTTGTGCTTGGGATTGAACCCAGGGCCTCGAGCATGCTAAGCAAGCACTCTATCACTGAGCCATACCCCCAGCTCAGTAAGTGCTCTTTTGTGACTGGCTTCTTTGAGTTAGCATATTTTTAGATTCTTACACATTAGTACCACATTCTTTTTATAATCAATTTACATTATATGTTATAGATACACTACATTTTATTTACCCTTTCATCAGCTGATGAATAGTTGATTGATTCTACCTTTGACTGTGATAAAGAATGTTGCTGTGAAAATCATTGATGTGCAGGCTTTTTTGTGAATTGAGTTTTTTTTTTTTTCCTTTTCTTATGGGCACGTTTTATTCTTCTTAGATATATTCCTAGGAGTGGAATTGCTGGGCCATATGGAAACTCCAAGTTTAAGTTTCTGAGGAACTGGAAGAGTGTTTTCCAAAGTAGATGCACCATAAATTTAACATTCCCACCAGCAGTCTGAAAATTCCAATTTCTTCATATCTTTTCCAATACTTGTGACTATTTACCTTTATAGCCATTCTAATAGGCATGAGCTGCTACTTTATTATGGTTTTGATTTCCCTGATGACTTACACTGAACATATTTTCATGTGGCATGTTTTCTTTTTATGTATATGTTTATTTATGGGATTTTTTAAATAAATATTTTCTCCTTTTTTTGGATTATTTTCAATCCAGAGCTGCAAAGCTACAGATTAGTGTGTCTGTATTTACAGAACGCATACAAAAGAATAACATCCATGACTCTAAAAATTATTCTAATTTCACATATTAATAGGATGCAGTGTGAGGCTGATTCATGTACATAAGGGACAATATTCAAATTTGTGTAATTAACACATCTAGTTAATTAAACATTTAAAACTTCTAACAACACACGAATTTTCTATATGAATGAGGTAACTGGTGATATACAATATATTGATAAAATCAGATTAGTTAGCATTTACATATCTTTTAAAAAACTTTTTATTGACAATTTCCATAATGAACATTATTTGATCATAATCCCCTCCCGTAACTTCTTTGGCCCACCCCACCCTCTTCCTTTGAACCTTTTCTTCTTTCCAACTCATCCCTCTTCTATTAGTATGTTTTGTTCCCACCTCCCCCATCCATGTTGGAGTATTGATGCACTCAATAGTGTGCAGGTCTTGTGAGGAAATGACAGCCGCTATGAGGTCATGTATGTAATAGTCACCTCATGTACAGAGGAACGTGTCCCAGAGTACTTTGCCCAATCCTCTGCTCTTACATTCTTTCTGCTTCCTCTTCCACACACCCTTGAAGGGTAGGATAGAAATCTCAGCTAGTGCTGATCACTCAACAGTCACTTTTTCTCATCGCTTCCATAAGTTCTGAGTGTCCCCCATAGAACAGCACTAATCTATGAGCATAAACAGAAGAGAAATATTGACAGGGAAATATTTGACATACCCATTTGGACAAACAGTAGTAGCTCCCCAGTCGAGTCTATGATATTCTCAGCCATGGGCTTTTGACTAGGTTTTCAGTACCATACATGAATTCTTTCCAATGGAGTGGGCCTCAGATCCAAACAAAAGAGCAATTGGTTGCCCCATAACAGTCATGCCATGATTGCATCAAAAGGTATATCTGGCTGGCTGGTTGTGTAGCTTATAGGATCTACTGATGGTTAAATTATTGATGACTTTTCCCCCCAGAAGCCTATATATCACTTTCCAGCACTATTATAGCTAGTCAACACAGAGAAGATCGGCAGCTTGATTTCTCAGTGTCCTGAAATGTGGTTTCTTCAGTGATAGGGTCGTACCATCTAGGTCTGGTAGACACCAAGAGAATTGGCAATAGCCTGTAACATTTGGGGAACTTCAGAGGCCTCTCTGACCAACAACTCTCTGGGAGGTATCCCACCTCTAGCACTGAGGTTTTCCTATAACAACCTATGGATTCTGAGTGTAGAATTATCCCCCTCTGCAGAGTACTTCTGTCCAAAACTTTTTTTCATTATTTTCAAGTGTGTAACAAAGAAGTAGGTTTTCATATGGCTCTTTTGTAACATCTTTCATTTTGGTTAACCACCCCCCCATCCCCTCCTCTCCTGTACCCTTCTTCCCAGCCTCTATTTGTATATTTTAAGTTAGTTTTTCAGTTGCTTTATAATACCAATGTAGACATCAAGCATATATGTAGATATAAACATAGATATATAGCTGAAGTATAAAGGATAGTGGGGGCTTAGGAGATGGCTTCGTGGCTAAAACCACTTCCCATGCAGATGTGAGGACCTGTGAGAGCCTGATTCACCCCAAGATTGATTCCTCAGCACCCATGCAAAGAGCTGGGTATTGCCAGGTATGCCTGTAACCCCAGTCTTGTGGGGAGCGGAGACAGGAAAATTGCTGGAGCTCATTAGTCAGCCAGTCTGACTAAAAAGGGCATCCCAGGTTCAGTGAGAGACTCAGTTTAAGGAAACACACAGATGAGCAATAGAGGAGGACACACAATGTCCTCCTCTGGCCTCCACACACGTGTGCACAGGGAACCTGCATCTGCACATACACATGCATATACCACACACATTCTACCACATCACATGTGTTATACTCACACTCAAAAAAATGAGAAAACTTGAATTGTTCATATATATTCTCGTGCATGTTATGCTCTGACGTTTTGTCATTGTATATTTTCTGAGTTTATTTATTTTATATTTCCTTCACATTCTAATTTTCTTATAGGCTACTCTGTTTTAACATTCTGCAAATATTTGAAAATATGGTAGCAAATTGCATCTAAAGACTTCAAAATCTATATTTATTTATCAAATATAAAGACTTTTTATTCCAGTTTACTGAAAATGTGGAAATCAGTACCTGCATTCTCCTGCCTCTAGTCTTTTCTTTCTGCTGCCCTTTATTTCAAATTCAGATAACATTATTTTCCCATTTAAGTATATGTAATGTGTATCATTTCTTTACATATAGTCTTTTGCCCTCACTATAACTACATCTATCACTATATTGTATCTAACATATTCCAAGCTCATTGCAGAACAATTCACATCTCTGAGATCTGAACACCTCATGTCTATTTTGCTAAGTAACATCAGCACATGGTACGTTTCTGCAGACACCAAGCACGTCTTTGTCTCCCTGACCTCTGCACACAGCAACAGCTACTTTCTCCAGGTAGGTCTATGTACAGCATTTGTAGAGACAATCTGGTTTTTACTCATCTGTCAGCAATGGATGTTTGCCATCTACACAGAATTCTTAAAAGATTTTTTTCTTTTTCTTTGAAATCCATTTTTAATACCTTTTTTTAAAAAAATCTAGGGGACACTGTGGGAGATGGCTAAGAGCACGTGATGCACAAGCATGAGGACCTGAGCTCAATCACCAACACCCACATGAAAAGTTGAACATGCTTATGACCCAGTGCTGGGGATTGCTGGGGTTCCCTGGTCAACCAGACTAAACAGAAAATGGCAGCTTTAAGTTCAGGGAGAGACTCTATCTCAGGGTGTTAAAACAGAAGTCAGAGGATACCTGATATCATCCTCTGGCTTCCACATATGTGCACACAGGGAATGCAGCTCTGCATATACACCTGCATACACAGCATGTACACATAAAGCATACTACATACACCGAAAACAGATAGATAGATGATAGATAGATAGATAGATAGATAGATAGATAGATAGATAGATGGATAATAAATGATGACAGCTAAATGGATAAATAGATGATAGATAGAAAGTTAGACAGATGATAGATAGATAGATAGATAGATAGATAGATAGATAGATAGATAGATAGATGATAGGTAGATAGATAGATAATAAATGATGACAGCTAAATGGATAGATAGATGATAGATAGATAGAAAGTTAGACAGATGATAGATAGGTAGATAGATAGATAGATAGATAGATAGATAGATAGATAGATAGATGATAGGTAGATAGATAGATAATAAATGATGACAGCTAAATGGATAGATAGATGATAGATAGAAAGTTAGACAGATGATAGATAGATAGGTAGATAGATAGATAGATGATAGATAGATAGATAGATAGATAGATACATAGATAGATAGATAGATGATAGATGATAGATAGATAGATGCAAGAAATGCTTTCTCTACCTCTTTCTTTAATGGTTGCCTCTATTACATTTGTTCTGGGTTCTTTTTCTAGAACACCCACTAATTCTGCAGTAAATTCTGTTCTCTGTTGTTCGCATGCCTTTTTCTTTGCTCATGCTGTGGTGCCTCTGCCCTCACCCTCTGCATTAAAGTTTGTCTTCATTCCCATTTGGTTGCTTTTTTTTAATCAGGCCATGTCTCCATTCTCTGGGTCCCTATGTGGATTTTATTCTTGCTGCTATACTTTTTTTTCATTTCTATGCCTCTTTTTATTTTCCTACCCTCTTCCCTCCTCTTAACAGCCTGGTGCATTTGATGGAAGAAAGTATCCACATGTATCTTGTGAGGAATTGATATTTTTGAATGTGCTTCAGTCTCTTGCAAGAGATCTATTTCAGAGGAAAGTGAATATGCTTAGTCACACTACATCACCATGCCTCTCCTGGGCTACAGAATTCTCCATAAACCATACATTGATTTTTCTCTGTTCTCATCTTTAGGAAGGTGCTGTATATTATCCAGTATCGAAGCACTACCAAGAAAAAAAATGGGCTGAGACTCCTGGGAAATGGCATCAGTGGGAAGTGGAAGAGAGGACTCTCCTAAGTCCTTTACACTCCCATCTGCAGATCCAAAGAAGAAAATGCAGCAGGTCATACACGCAAAGATTAAATGACCCCGAGAATTGCAGGGCCACCTGTGAGTGACTCAACATTAAAGGAGACAGACTGGGAAAGGCCTCCTGCTATGTCCTGCGATGAATACGTTTTCAGACCCACAATGTTTTAAAGCCAGAGGAAGGGAACATGAGGCCCAGAGGGGTCACGCCAACTCTCCCCCTGTGGCATATGCTATACCTGAATTCAGGTGTCCTGATAGCCACACAGGAGCCATCAGGCCTGGCCACAACCCACCAATTAGCAAGCTCCATTCACAAGTCTACAGGCAGAGGGCACCTACAGATGGGCTTGGCACTAGCCTTTGCTTAAGGATCTTATCTGTAAATCTCCCAGGAATTTCCTTTGTTCGCTCATTACTTATTATCATACACCCATTTTGCCAGGCATGATGGCACAAACTTTTAAACCCAGCACTTGGGAGGCAGAGGTAGGAGGATTGCCATGAGTTTGAGGTCAGCTTAAGACTACAGAATGAGTTCCAGGTCAGCCTGGGCTAGAGTGAGACCCTAGCTATAAAAAAACCAAATATACATATTTTTTATTTATTTTTTTTTTTTGCATTTCATGAGCACAGTATCATTTAGAATAACACATCAATAACATCCTTTTGAAGTTTCCACTTTACCCTGAATTTCCCCCATTTCCCCTAAGATCCGTTCTACTGGTTCATTCTCATAGAGTGGGGCACATACTCTTCATGAATCGAGTGGTCACTGGTGAGCATTCACATTTCTGAAGAAAGGTGCCGGAGAGAGGGTCTGCTCAGCCACCTCCTTCCTGAAGTGGGGGGATGGCTATGAGCTTCTGCCTGAGGGGGCGCTGTTCACTAGCCGGCATCTGCAGTGTATGAGGAGGAGGTGGCACCATCCCTGATGCCCACTGCCTGTGGCAAGACTATTCCGGATCACCACTATGTTGCAGGGCCTGGGCCCCTTTCCTGCAGAGCTCCCAATTTCCTTAGAAAATACTTCTCTTCCTTCAGCCTTGAATGGAAAGGACACCCCTTGTGTGGGGGAACTTCACAGAGAAAAGAGTTTAAAAGTGGAAACAAGTCAGCCGTTGTCCAGTTTTCTGGGCATCTCCACCAATCCCAGGTCTCTTCTCACTGGGTCAGGCAGCGACTGTGGGGGGTGACCCCTGCTGCGCCTCACTACTGCCACCCCCAGCAACACACAGTCCTGCAGGGGCCCCGCCAATCTGGCTGGTTCATGAGTTTAAACACAAAATACCGTCTATACTCCACAATTTCAACACTTCTGATCTTCTACTGCTATTCCTAGCCTCACTTTTTAGTGAATTCATTTATTTTCATACATTATTTTACATGGAATTGACTTGTTCATGTTGATACTTTCAAGGCTAGAAGAGGTTGAATGCTGGAGCTCAGTTTACCACCTTGAACCAGAAGCTAGGAAGAGAAATTCCATCAGTTCCAGTAAATAATGCAGAGCAGCTTGAAATAGTAAGAATATTCTCGGGGTCTGCAGAGATGGTTTAGCAGTTAAGCACTTGCCTGTGAAGCCCAAGTACCTCAGTTCAAGGCTCAATTCCCCAGTACCCTCGTAAGCACATGATAGGGCATGCATCTGGAGTTCTTTTGCAGTGACTAGAGACCCTGGCGTGCCCATTCTCTCTCTCTTTCTCTCTCTCTCTCTCTCTCTCTCTCTCTCTCTCTCTCTCTTTCTCTCCCTCCCTTTCTCTGTCGCTAATAAGTAAATAAATAAAAATTTAAAAAGAATATTCTCTTTTAAGGTTTAAAGATATTTTATTGGATTATAGATAGAATTTAAAGTGCTTAAGAGAAGAGGAGGAGAGGGAGCTCCTGTCCATGAGAAGGCAGGAGCAGAGCCAGGGTCAAGAACATTATTTTTAAGTACTTTTTTCAAATACTTTAAAAGATCATCACTTTTTTCTTCATTTATAATATTAAATATTCTGTTTCTGCAATCCATATTCTACATGGTTCTAGAAAGTCTGCATTTTACATATTATATTCTATAAATTTCATAAGCTATATTTTATGTTCGTATATATACACATACTTTTAATTTATATTTTACATAAATTAAAATTCTACATTTTATTTTTACAATGATAGGGGTATCTTGTTAAAGGGAAAATACAGTTATTACAAGAGTGGTTTAAAACTTTGTCCCATAAAGACCTGAAATTCAACAGAAGTGACTCAAGGACAAAGTGAAGGGTGGAGTAATTATGTCCCAGAGTCCCTGGTCTGCTTCAGAAGACTCTTGCTACTTTATTTTGTATGTTTGGGTTCGATGTAAGGTATCAGCTGGAAAATGAACACAAGAATCTAAAGAGCAGTTGTATCACATTGCGTTAAAAGCCTTACAGTAGGTTTATTCAGGGATCCTGTGAATTACAAATAAGAGTTTGTTGCTTATTTAACAATCAGCACTTATTTTATTTTACTAATTCTCTTGGCAGATTTGTCCTCAATTGGATCACAGGTTTCTCCTGCCACCTGGTGGTCATATAGGTGTATTGCAGGGGCAATTTCCAGGTTTAATCTGATACACGCTGAAGTTGCCAGTGTCACTCAAAGCAATGGTTTGGGGTTTTTTTTTTTTTACATCTATTACAATTTACAAGGTACATCTATACCTACTGTCTCATGGGTCTTCCCATAAGCCCTTTCAGTGGGTATACCTATTCTTTTATTTTAAGCAGAGGAAAATGCAGCTCACAACTTAACACATCAGAGACAGATAACTGTGGACCCAACCCAATCTTGTCTCCCTCTCTCTCTCTCTTTTTAATTTTCTTTACATCTTACTTTTTTGGGTGGTGTGTGTGTATGTGCATGTGTCTTCATATGTACAGGTGCACATGTGTGTACAGATACATGTATATGTGTAGGCATGTGCACATGGAGGCCAGAGGACAATCTTAGATGTCAGTCCTCTCTTTCCACCTTGTTTGAGGGAGAGTCCGTCATTGACGTATCCACCAGGCTAGCTGCGCAGCGAGCTTCTGTGGGATCCGCCTCCCATCTCACTGTAGGAGTGCTGGGATGACAGACGCCTGCCATAGCATCTGCCTTTATGTGGCTTCGGGGGATCCAAACTCATGCTTGAGTGGCAAGCATTTTATCCACGGAGCTATCATCACAGCTGCAGACAGCAGGATATTTTTTAAAGGAAGTGTGAGAACTAAGGACATGTGGAGAATTTATATAGGAAAGGGGAAGAAGGTCAGAGGTGAAGAAAGACCCTACAGGTCGGCACTGGAACTATTTAAGAGTTTGGGGGGAATGAGGCCTTAGTATTTGGATTGTGTGGGCATAGATGGATGGAAAGAGAACAGTATGGGTCACAGCCTCAGGTGGGTTATCAGGTAGAGAGGAGCAGGCCATGGGAGCAGGAAAGGAGAGCATGAGTGAGCCGTGAATCCCAGGCACATCACAAGAGGTGCAAAACAGGACCAAGGTCCAAACTCCTGGGGAAAACCCCAACAGCAGCTTGATTTTGAGACAAAAATCTACCATCCAGGGGCTGGAGAAATTTCTTAGTGGTTAAGACACTTGGAAAGGACCCAGATTTCATTCCCCAGGACCCAGGTAAGCCAGATGAACAAGATGGCACATGCGTCTGGAGCTCTTTTGCAGTGGGTGAAGGCCCTGCTATTCTCTATCTACCTCTTCCTCTCTATCTCCCTCCCTCTCTCTCAAGAAAATAAATAAATAAAATACTTTTTAAGAAATCTACCATCCATGATTTTTTGTGCTGAGATAGAAGTTAGACCCTCCGCCTGTCAGGTTCTACCTAATAGTTGTCAGAGGTACAGGGCCCATCTCTGACTGAGAGAGAGGAGAGGCTGAACAAAACCTTTGCTCCTGCTCTGCCTTGTGTCCCATGGATACCTTCTGTCAAATGTTTATTTTTTTAAGTTGGCATATAGAGATTTACATGTCATTCATTCTGGCATTTTCTGGCCATTTTGTTTATGTTCATTCTCCTGCCCTTATTTCCCCCAATTTCTAACCCCCAACACATGTATCCTTTTGTCCCTCCTTCAGATCTCTTCTAGGTCATCTGTTTATATCCACTTTTGGTTTCATTTCTACCTTTATAGGGTTAATTCACATTTGCCACATATACATACAGACTTGTAGCTATTATAAGCTAGAGCCACATGTCAGAAAGAACATGCAATTTTGATCTTTCTGAGTTTGAGTCACTTCACTTAATATGATTCTTTCCAAATTCATCCATTTTCCTGCAAGTTTTATAATTTCATTTTTCTGTACTGCTGAATAGAACTCCACTGTGTATAAGGACCACATCTTCATTATATATTCATCTATTGATAGACATCTTACTGACTCCAATTCTTAGCTACTGTAAGTAGAACCACAATAAACATGGATGCGCAAGTATCTCTGCAGTAGAGTGTGGAGGTCTTTGGATACATGCCCCGGAGTAGGCTAGCTGGATAGTATGAAAGGTCTATTTCTAACCTTCTGAGATACCTCCATAATGATTCCATGATGTCTGTACTAGTTTGTACACCCACTAACAAACAGTGAAGGAGGGTTCCTCTTTCATGGCATCCTTGCCAGCACTTGTTATTTTCTTGATGATAACCATTCTGTTGGGTAAGATGGCATCTTAAAGTTGTTTTGATTTGCATTTCCCTGATAGCTAAGTATGTTGAACATCTTCTAAGTATTTATTGGTAATGTGTGTTTCTTTTTCGTGAACTATCTGTTCATTTCAATGGCCCGTTTCGTGGTGGAAGCTTTTTTGTGTTTAATTTTTGCAGTTCTTTGTGAAGTCTGATTACTAGCCCCTTGTCTGAAGTATAGATGGCAAATATTTTCTCCATTCTCTGGGTTCTGTTCGTTTTGCTAATGGTTTCTTTTGCTGTGCAGACACTTTTTTATTTCATGTAGTTTTGTTGATTATTGGAGGTCTTTCCTGTTCTATTGGAGTCCTGCTCAAAAAGTATTGCCTATGCTTATGTCATTGAGAATGTTCCCCATTTTTCTTCTAGCAGTTTCTGTTTCAGGTCTTATATTAAGGTCTTTGATCCACTTTGAATTAATATTTGTAAAGGAAGAGAGATATGGGTGTAATTTCATTCTTTTGCAGACATATATCCAGTTTTGCCAGCACCAACTGTTGAATAATCTGAGGTTTTTTTCCACTGAATATTTTTGAAACCAAATGCCTACTTTTTTCTCTTTTTCTTTCTTTCTTCTTTTAAAAATATCTTATTTTTATTTATTTATTTGAGAGAGAGAAATAAGCAGAGAGAAACACAGAGAGAGAGAATGGGCATGCCAGGACCTCCAGCCACTGTAAACGAACTCCAGATGTGTGCACCCCCTTGTGCATCTGGCTTATGTGGGTCCTGGGGAATTGAACCTGGGTCCCTTAGCTTTGCAGGCAAGTGCCTTAACTGCTAAGTCATCTCTCCAGCCCTGTATTTTTTTTTGGCGGGGCCGGGGTGGTTCGAGGTAGGGTCTCACTCTAGTCCAGGCTGATCTGGAATTCACTATGAGTCTCAGGCTGGCCTCAAACTCACAGCAATCCTCCTACCTCTACCTCCCAAGTGCTGGGATTAAAGGCGTGCACCACCACACCTGACTCCTGTATTTTGGTTTTTGAGGTAGGGTTTTGCTCTAGCCCAGGAAACGCTTAAAGTCCTCAATAGAGTCTAAGAGGAAGGTGCTTCCCTTCCTGAGGCCACTTCACATTCTGGAGTAAATGCAGTTAGTAGGATCATTAACTATTTCCCTTCAATTTCAGATAGTAATTCCTGTGAAGGCTCAGTAAACATTTCTTTGACTGTCCATTGATTATTAAATTAATTAATAATTGATGCACAATACTAGGAAATTCAAGCATATCTCTCTATATTCCCTGCCACCCTTTCATCTGTCATCTATATTTTTGCAATATTAACTGCTCTCTTCATATTACTCCCCTTCCATCTTTTCTCTTTTGAAAACTTAAGTCATATTTCTCCCTCCTTTGCTCAGAGCCTTCCAAAAGAAGAGCAAAGGCTTTGGAGAGACTTACAAAGTCCTGTACAGTCAGATGTCTATTCCTTCCTGACCATTAGTCTCCTCCCACACTCTCCACTCACTCTACCCCAGCCATTCTGGCCACACTGGCTGGTGCACAAACCTGCCACAGCTCTAACTCATTCCAAGGCTTGGCCTGTGGCTGTACTTCTCGCAACCTTGGTTCTTTTCTCCCACGTCACTTTCTCTTGACTACACTCTATGATCACAGTCTCTGAAATTTGCAACATGTTTCTTCCCTGGCATTTCCTTTGGGCCTTCTCTGCTTTATTTTTTAAATAGTACTTATGACTTTACAATATATTACATGATTTACTAGTTCACTTAATTTCTGTCTCTTCCAATAGACCCCTTAGGAAGTTTTGGTCTGTTTTGTTCACTGCTGTAGCCTCAGTGTTTGGCACTCAATATTTGTTCAATGAAATCCCTGCTTCCCAGATAGTTCAATTCTAGCATGGTGTCTCAATCAAATAAACTAGCCCAGCAGCCAAATATAATTTGAAGCTTTTATTTTACTCATAGAAAGGCACTAAAAGAGATCACTGATGCAATCTTTTATCCTACCCCTTTGTTTTCCTTCAATTCCAGAAACTTCTTCCCCCAACATGTTCACTTTCACATCTCTCCAACCTGCAGACTCCTAGGACCCTATCTATATAGATTCTTTACTGTTCCTTCCCTGGGACTCTAGAAATAACACAGGACTTTTTGCCACCCATCACCACTAAGCCACACTAGGATGGCTGCGACTCCCCTAATTCTCCATGGAGGCAGAGGGCAGAGTCCTCTGAGAAGTGAGCTTCTATGACCCTGGGTGTTTTTTCCCAAGCAGTTATGATAATTTGGGGGAGGGTGATAGTTCCATAATGCAACCATAGATAGGAAACAGATGAAGGCTCTGACACTTCCTCCAAGGAGTCCCTCTATGTGCCTGCTAAGTGGAGTACCTGGCACTGTGGTTAACTTACCGATGCCCAGCCAGGTAGAGATCAGAGACTTCCTTTCCCTCTAAACTCTATCTTGAAATCTTGACCTCTCTGGAGTTGGTGGTAGAGAGTGTGGAATATTAGGAGAGAAACTGAGTCAAACTCTGTCAGACACACAGGTAATGCCCCATACCCAGGAGTTTGGCTCTCTGAGACAGACTGGCTAAGAAGAGAGTACAGCAGCCATCCTGCACAGCTTTCAGTTCCAGAGACCTGATCATCTCCAGCGGTGGAAAAGCCTCTGGAGTCAGGACCATAGGCATCTATCTGGAGAAAAACCCAAGAGTAACAGGTCCCCTGAACTCCTGTCTTTGAGGCAGGAGTCTGAGAACCATCACTGGGAGTAAGAGGGAAGAGTTAAAACTGGGAAAGCCAGGCACCCAAGGAACCACCCCCCTAAGAGCATGATGGGGGTCAGCCAATGGGGTCGTGAGGGGGCCATCTGGTCCCACTCAGGCCTGAGTATTCTGACACTAAGCATATGAGGCATGTACTCATAGAACCGCTGGTAAAATCCCTTCCCTGGGGCTATTGGGGAATTAGCTCAGTGTAAAGTATTAGCTAGCATGTTGGAGGTCCTGAGTTTGATCCACAGAACCACAAAGGGGGAAAAGTCCTTCCTTGGTCAAATGGGTATAAGCTTTAGAAAAGAATTAAGCCTTCGGGTAAGGCCAGAGTGGCTAGAAATTTCATTCATTCATTCATTCATTCTTCATTCAACTCCTATTTCCAGGTGCTATCTTTTAAGAACTGACATCATAGTCAAGTAGATAAACTCCTGTTTGGGACAAGTCACTTCCAGGGAATGACCCCAGTGACTGCTCTCGCCTCCTCTAAACCCACTCCTTCCACACCTTTGGTCAATTCTGAAAACAAAGTTGATTGTACAGCCATACTATCCTGTTCCATCTGAAAACAAACTCGGGAATATAATCTGCTTCCACTAGATAGGAATTTTAGCCCCAGAAAAAGCCCCAGAAAAAGTTTAACAACCAAACCAAAATAATAATGTCTTGAAAATGAAAGTCTTTCCATGGCCAGTGTTATTATTATTTCCTAGAACTCTTGGCAGCTTCCTCGGGATTCCACAGAGCACAATTTACAATGCTTTGTCCTCCATCAGGCTGACCTTCCAAAAAGGAGGTGGGCACATTGTATTCCCCAAGCAGTAGTAGCAGTGAGGTATATCAAAGTGGAGTGAGCCAGGCTTCATTACTGGAGCTCTGAGGCCTGAATTGGGCTTCCCAGAGGGTCCACACTGACTTGTAAATAGTTGCAGTAAAAGAGTAAATAATGAATTTGTGCAATTGGAGGAAAAGCTCCAAAGCCATTCTGGTGATGAGAAGACACGCATTCTAAGAAGAGCCCGCACACGCAATGCACTCAGCGGGTGTAATGGTTTCCTATACATTCATGAGCCTTGGGCTCCCGGCTCCTCCTTTTCATCACATTCATAAGACAGAGGGAAAGTGAGAGGGGCAAGGAAGATAGATAAACTTTAAGGGTCTGCATTGCAAACACAACCTGCGGTTTGTAAATTGCTTGGAGACCTTTGGAGGGAGAATTGAGGAAATGAAAAGTAGAACATACAAGAATATTGCTGTTTAGGGGAGAGTCTCTGCTCTGGGCATAAAACCTTGTCTGGAGAATGGTTGAGAGGCACAACACTGACAGAATGTGAGATTGCTTCATATAAAGAATATGCCTGGCTCTCCACTCGACATTCTTCCGACTGTCTCCTGTGGCCACCTCTAAGGTCATTTACTTGGAGATTCCAAGACTCCATAGCTTTAGTTATATTAAAAACCAGGGGTCTTAAGGAGCCCCTGCTATGTTGGCTGTCCTCTGCTGCCCCCAAATCCTCCCAGGTAGATCTTCTGGGAGGCCAGCCTGAAGCAAAGTCAGGGGGGTTCAAAGCTCAGACCCTGGAGTCACATTTCCTTAGTTTAAGTCCCAGCTCAGCCAATTTTTATGTAACTTACATTTTCTTCCACAAAGGATTTATGGCCAGCTGTAAGGCTTTTGAATTTTCTGTATTTGTGCATGTATTGCTTTGTAATTTAGGTAGAGAGATTTATTGGTTTTAGAAATAAACATAAAGACACACACATGCACGCACACACACACGGAACAGACTGGATGCCAGTAATATGATGTCAAGTGATCTTTACACGCTGGGGTCCTTGTTCTGAAGGGCAAGTGCATGTTGCTAACTTCAGCTGGAAGGAATTCAACAGGGCAACAGAAAAGAATGTGTGAAAGATCACAGGCCAGCTGCTTTTCCACACACCAGGCTGTGTATTTAGACCAAAGGGGATGGAGGGCCAAGCAGTTTGCTCAGCTGGGTCATGGGGTTCTGCTGTCTCTTTCCTGTGAGTGACCCCAGGTCCTGGCAAGCTGTTAAGGGGCTCTGTACTGCCTGAGGAGCGGCTCTTCAGAAGAGATGTGAGATGAAGGTCGCACCAGTTTGTGTTTAGCCCTGGCCTCACAGTGGCTCTGCGAATCCTTGGCTCCAGGCCAGTATGGATAATTACATTTCACCTGCCCAAACTCTCCGGTGGTTTCCCTTGGAGACCTATCCCTCTTCTACGGCTGCCGTGATCCAGAACATAAACACTCTCTCAAAGGCAGGTTCCTATGCCTGGGTAGCTGAGGCCTTGTTCCTTACAGGGAAAATCCTCTCTCACACAGTCATTCTTTAGCAAATGTTTATTAAGCACCTACTTAATAAGTACTAAGCACTATGCTGGACAGGCAAAGATAAATAAAGAAGACAGTTCATTTTGAGCCTTTGATAAGCTCACAGACTACTTGGAAAGCTGTCAGTATGAGTAGTAGATGTTTTTTTCAAAACAGCTCGAAAATGCTAACGGTGAGTATGTCTTCTTAAGAGCAAGGAAGATTGCATGGATCAGAAGTGTCAAGGACAAGCTGTCCAGAAGAACCTGGGGGTGCAGAGAGGAGGGAAAACATGCTAGACAAAGAACAGCTTCAGGTGGGGAGTCCAGGGACAAGAGCACACCCTGCAGGGAGAAAGGAGAGGGAGGAGCTCATGGTGTGAGACCAAGCAAGAAAAGCCCTTCTGAAACATTGCAGGAAGCAGAGTACTGTACCGATGTATGGTTTGGTTTGTTTGCTTGAGTTTTTTTTGTTTTGTTTTGTTTTTTCAAGGTAGGGTCTCGCTCCAGCCCCAGACCAATCAGGTACCCACTCTGTAGTTCCAAGCTGGCCTTGAACTCATGGAGATCCTCCTTTCTCAGCCTCCCGAGTGTCAGGATTAAAGGCATGTGACCCAATGCACCAAGCACTATATGATTGTTCAGCTATGCAGGAATGACTGATCTTCCACTGCCCCTCTGTAGCAGTGTGGAGAGAAGAACAGGGAACTAAAGAAAGTAAGGTCAGAAGACCCAACAAAATATGATACTGTCATCCCAACAAGAGGTAGTGGGAGCCTGAATGAAGTGGAAGTGTTAGAAGCAGAGACCAGACAGAGAGAAGCATTCAGGAAGTGGAATCAACAGATTCTTGATGCCTAGTCAAATAAAAAGAGAGACGGAGAAGAATCTAGGAGATTGAAATTGTGACACTCTTGTTTGTCAACGTGATGCGATTTAGAATCACCATGGAAACAAACCTTCTAGGCAGTTCTGTGAGGGAGTTTCTAGATTAGGGTACATGTGTGAAGTACCATTCCATAGGCTGGGATTCCAACCTGAAAGGACAGAGAAAGCAGAGTACCTGCACTCATCGCGCTCTGCTTCCTGACCGCAGATGCAATGTGACCAACCGTAGCAAGCTCCTGCCACCACACCCTCCCCACGATAATACACTGACCGTACCCTCAAACTGCGAGCCAAAATAAACCCTTCCTTCTCTAAGAAGAGATTGTCTGGTATTTTGTCACAGCAACAAGGAAAGTAACTCAGACAAGACTAAACCAAGATGGTCCAGGAGGAGGCAGAGTGGACGGAAGGAGAGACTCGGATAGAGCCTCCAGGCAGCAGCTGAAGATACAGAACATAAACACCATACATGTTCTACAGTGACTATAGTCTGCAATTCATCTACAATTTATTTCTGATTAATTTATTTCTAGGCTATGGTTCTCAAATCCTGGCTTAAAAGTCCCCTGCAGAGCTTGTTAAACACTAACTTCCAGGCCTTATCTCTGGAGTCTCTGATTCAATGGGCCTGGAGCATTTCTGACAAGTTCCCTGTGCTGGTGATGCAGCTGACCTGTAGCTCCAACCTGATAGCTGCTTTTCTAAGCTTTTGTTTGAACTATTTTCTCCATGTAAGCTAAGGGGTTTCTCAAAGTAGATAACTAAAAGGGCTGTGTGATGATTAATCTTGATTGGATCTGTAATCATGTAGGAGATAAGTCTCTGCATGTGTCTGTGAGGGAGGTTTTAGGCTGGGTAAATGAAACAATGTACCCTGTTTACAGGCAGTGGCATCCCATGGGCTGGGGCCCCAGACTGAATATAAAGGAGAAGATGAACTGAGCACCAGCATTCATCTCTCTCACTACTTCCTGATAGCAAATACAATACAACCACATGCTTCCTGCTCCTGCTGCCATGCCTTGCCCCCTCCTCACCCATGGTCTACATCCCCTCAAGCTGTGAACCCAAAGAAACCCTTCTTTCCTTAACCTGCTTTTCTCAAGTGTCTTGTCACAGCAGTGAGAAAATAATGCAGGCTGATACTGGAGGAAATGATCAAAAATATTCCTGCACCAATGGAACGATTCTGTTCTAACCACTAAGGACACACATTTGTGTGGGAGAGATGGCTTAGCAGTTAAGGTGCTTGCCTGCAAAGCTTAAGGACCCAGGTTCGATTGTCCAGGCCCCACATAAGCCAGATGCATCTGGTGGCGCATGCATCTGGAGTTCATTTGCAGTGGCTAGAGGCCCTGGTGCACCCATTCTCACTCTCTCTCTATCTCAAATAAATAAATAATAAAATTGAAAAATAAAACATATTTGACTTTATTCAAATGATAGGCTTCAAAAAAAAAGCAGGGGTTGGAGATTTAGCCCAGTGGACAAGCGCTTGCCTAATTAATAAGCGCAAGGCCCTGGGTTCAGTCCTCAGCACCAGAAAAAAACAACAAAAAAAGACAGGTTTCCCTCAGCCTGTATTTCAAATATTTCAAATATTTTTCTAAGTACCTTTCACCCATTATCTCACTTAGTTCTATCAATAAACCCATGGTGGGGGTGGGGAACTTATGGAATTGAATGCTGCTATAATCTCTATTTTCTGCATGAGGAAACTGAGGCACTAAACAGTTAAAAATAAGCCCTTCAAGGTCAAGTTGCCAGCAAATGGAAGATTTCCACAGAGGCTATGTTCAAGGCCTACAATATGCTGCTTCTTTTATCATCCAGATTGTGCTGTGTAAAATAGCCTAGCTTATTCCAAGACTAAAACCTTCCTCATCCTATTATATCATTAACCTACAATGGTTTCCTGAATCTGTTTGCAAAAATCTGCCAGCACATAGCTGGCAGCCACAATGGAGTGTAATAATCATCGTTCAGCTTCTTAATAACCCTTGTGCATTGAACAATCAGGAGAACAGAAGGGTCAAGTGGAAGGCAACGCCCTGTAGTGCTATGAATGTGTTTGAGGATTTTCGGCGATCACGCCTGGGGGATACATGGACATTCTTGGCGTATGAGAGTGTAAGAGCCTCTCGCAACATCTGTTCCAACAACATCTCTAGACAGTACATGCAGTATCATCTTTAAAAGACAATTTTCAGAAAGCCCTAAACAATTGTTAAGATGTTTTTGGCCACGTCTAAAGAGGAAAGCAAACAAAGCAAGTAATTTGTGCTCGTTCTCTCTCTCCTCTCTCTCTCATCTGTTGGTAGTTATTTAGCCCCTAGTTACATGACTAAACTTGAGAATACAACCTATGAGACCACAGAACATCAGAAATTTACGACCTGTATCCCAACCCCATCTTAATTGCTAAGAGCTGGGAAGTGTGACTACGACTAAGGAAGCCACAAGTACTGGGACCCTCCTGCCCACCTCCCAACTCCACTTCTGCGAGATTAAGCTCTTTGAACGATATAAATGAATGTCCTCTGGACAAGACATTGCTAAAGGAAATCTCAGCAGAAGGAATATCTTCAAATTATCCCAGAGCCATTTTTAGCTCAAGTAGCTCTACAAGGCTCACCAGCAAAATGGACCTGAAATTCAGTCTGGTTGTCAAGGGAAGCCTTCACATGTTATATAACCAACCCTCCTTTGCTTTTGCAGATTATTGTAAATTTTTTCTTGAAAAAAAATGTGGACATTATCTTTTTTACAGTAATTAGGAACTCCTGCAACTACATAGAGCCTTTATTGACAGTTTTAAAATGTTATAAAGTGAGTTCTGGGTTCCTCTCTGATATGGGCTCCTCCTGCCACACTCATGAGGGGCTCAGAATCTGAGTTCCATGAACCAGCTGAAGGCAAAGGGGACCCAAGACAGCAACATAGGAATATGGCAAAGCCAGTGCATTCCATGACTATGGGCTTATTGCTATACTGGATTAGCTGTGAAGTCCCTTCACCAATAACAATATTGTATGAAATACCGTGATGAACTCAAACATTCTGTAAGCCCATGCATGAAAGTTTTACTAGAAGTATTATGTGCAAGAATGTCAAATCTGTATCCAGGGCAAATGTCTATTCTGCAAAGAGCAAAGTGGTGCCCTTCCCATAACAAAGGGACTCTAGCATAATCAACCTGCTCACCGACAGCTGGTCAATGACCTTTAGGGATGGTGCTATATTGATGACTCACTATTGGTCTCTCCTGTTGTATACTGAGCACCTGGCAGTGGTCACCCTTAGTGAGTAGACAACTATGTGGCTGAGCTCATGCATAGTCTCCATGTGATTTTAAGACTGGCCTTACCATTATTGCAAAAATAAGTTATTTTGATTAGGATGGCATTGAATCTTATCCATAGACACACACACACACACAAAAAAAAATAAAAAACAATAACACAACCAACCAGAAAAACAAGCAACAAAAATTGCAGGAATTTGTAAACATCTCCCAATGTTAACTTTAAATGTTAATAGTCTCAGCTTCACTAACAGAGATGTAGGCTAGTGGCTAGATTAGAAAACTAGGTTGAGGGCTGGAGAGATGGCTTAGCAGTTAAGGTGTTTGCCTGCAAAGCCAGAGGATCCTGGTTCGACTCTCCAGGACCCACGTAAGCCAGATGCACAAGGGGGCTCATGCATCTGGAGTTTGTTTCCAGTAGTTGGAGGCCCTGGGGAGCCCATTCTCTCTCTCTCTCTCTTTCTCTCTCTCCCTCCCTTCCTCCCTCTTTTGCTCTCAGATAAATAAATAAATAAAATATATTTTTAAAACTAGGTTGAATCATTTGTTATCTCAAGAAACACACTTTACTGGTAAAGTCAACTGTTGAGTATCCTTATCTGAAAAATACCTTCATAGCATTATTTTTTGGTTTTCTTTTTTGAGATAGGATCTCTCTCTCTCTAGCGCAGGCTGATCTGGCACTCACTTTGTAGTTTCAGGCTGGCCTCCAACTTACAGTGATCCTTCAACATCTGCCTCCTGAGTACTGGGATTAGAATGTGCAACCATGCCCAGCTGCAATATTTAAATTGGTATTTCATTAACTAAGTGAATACTAACCAAGTTAACACAGAGACTAATGTTCATTAAACTGGCTGTGGTGACATACAGGCAAAAGAATAAATACATCCACCAAGGGACTATAATAGAACATGTAGATATATCTCTATAAATGCAATAAACTTATCTTTTCAAATGAACAATCAATGCAGAAAAGATTTGTTTTCAACAAATAATCATGGGGAAAAAGGGCAACTATATGCCAAAAAAAAAAAAAAAAAAAACCCTAGTCAAAGACTATTTTTATGCCTTTCCAAAAGTTAACCCACAATAGCTCATGAATCTATATGTAAAATGCAAATATATAAAACCTCTAGAAGAAAACATAAAATCAATGTGGTATTGGATTTGATGACAACTTTTTGATATAATACCAAAGGTAAAATCCAAGAAGAAATAAAAATTAACTAATAGATGAAGAGTTAAAAATTCTGTTCTGGGGCTGGAGAGATGGCTTGGCAGTTAAGGTGTTTGCCTGCAAAACCTAAGGACCAAGTTCAATTTCCCCAGAACCCATGTAAGCCAGATGCACTTAGTGGCATATGCATCTGGAGTTCTTTTGCAGTGGCTGGAGGCCCTGGCATGTCCATTCTCTCTCTCTCTCTCCCTCTCTCTCTCTGTCTCATAAATAAAAATAAGTTAAAAAAAAAAAACTTCTGTTCTTTTCAAGAGCCTGATAAGAAGCTGAAACTGATAAGATAAGCCAGGGACAGGGACTGGGAGAAAATACTCATCAAACCTATATCTGATAAAGGTCTTTACATATATCAATAAAAAACAATGTAATTTTTAAATGTGAAACATATAGGGAAAGCCTATAAAATGGCTATGATCATCTGTTCACTAGGGAATTGTAAATTAAAACAACAAGGTTCAACTACACGCCTGTTGGAATGGCTTTCGTCCAAAGTCAGAAAAGCAGACACTATCTGATAGACTGCAAAAAAAATAAAAATAAAAATAAAAAAAAGAAGGTAATGCCACTTTGGAAGACAGATTGGCAGCTTCTTAAACACAGTGATGCCATAATATACAGCAATTAGTAGGTATTTAGCCAATGGACTTGAAATGTACACTTATATGAAAATCTGCACATAACTGTCTACAGCAGCTTGATTCACAAAAAATCAAACCTGAAAGTAACTGCAATATTTCAAAAGGAGAATGGATAACTGTGGTACATCTGCACAATGGTGCATTATTGAGAGACTTGTGAGGTATAGGGCTATATCAAGAGGTGTTAAGGAAAGAGAGCAATTGTGACTGCTCACAGGCACAGCTTTTTGAGGGGTGATGGAAGTCTTCTGAAATTAGATAACGTTGATAGTGCATAACACAGTGAATATACTAACAACCAGTAATGTGTGCACTTCAATGGGTGGGTTGTATTGTGTAATTAACTCAAAGTGCTAAAAGAAAAAATAGATGATAAATCATTAAAATTAATAAGTGTAATAAGGTTTCTGGCCAACATAAAAATTGATTATAAAAGCCGGGCGTGGTGGCGCACGCCTTTAATCCCAGCACTCGGGAGGCAGAGGTAGGAGGATCGCCGAGAGTTCGAGGCCACCCTGAGAGTACATAGTTAATTCCAGGTCAGCCTGGACCAGAGTGAGACCCTACCTTGCAAAAACCAAAAAAAAAAAAAAAAAAATTGATTATAAGTCTATACACCAGTGCAGAGAATGCAACTTTAAAAAGGATATTTATAATAGCTTCCAAACCCAGCAAACTCAAAAAAAAATAACAAAATATATGCAGTGTGTCTATAAAACATAGCTAAGAGAAATGCTTTAGGGTTAGAAATGTAATATTAAAATGTCAATTATCCACAAATATTATCTTTAGATTTAATGCAATTTTAATAAATATTGCAGCATGGAGATTTTTCTGTTGCTGGGTTGTTTTTTTGTTTGTTTGTTTTTTTCTTTTTTTCCTGAGGTAGGGTCTCACTCTATTCCAGGTTGACCCTGGAATTCACTAGGTAGTCTCAGGGTGGCCTTTAACTCACAGTGATCCTTCTACCTCTGCCTCTCAAGTGCTGGGACTAAAGGTGTGAGCCACCACACCCGGCTTTCAGCAATTTATTTTTGCAGAAAATGAGAATTCCAAATTTTATCTGAAAACAAGGGGCCTAAAAAGACTCAAGAAAATGTAAAAGACAACAAGATCAAAGTAGTAGGATTTACTCCTCTAGATATGAAGACTTAGATACATTAGTCAAGATAATGTGGTGTGGTGTAAGATGGACAGACAGAACTTAACAGAGGTCAGTGAACTTCCTTGATTTTTGCCAAAGTAGCACTGTTCTATAAATGATAGTAGGCCCATTGGATTAGCCAGATAGAAGAAAAAAAAATGTTGACTTCTTGTTTATGCCATACAAAAACATCAAGGGCAATGTGGAAAAAATACTGTAATATAAGACCTGGAAGATAATATAGGCAGATATCATCATGGCTTGGAGATAGGGATCAAGTTCTTAAGTTTTTTTTTTTTAAAAAAAGCTTTTATCATAAAATGATTATTTTTCAATTGAACTGTATTAAAAATAAAAATTCTTGTTTGCTACATCCATCAGGAAGTGAACACACAGGGCAGCAGACTGGAAGAACATATCTGCTATACCTGACGCTTCTGAAGGGCCACATCACAACCTGAATTCACATCCTCTCATGGTGTGCCTGTATAGATGCATATATATGGTAGGCAGCCCAACAGAAGAGAAAGATAGAGAAACTGGGACGTAACACTTCACAGAAGATGTTAACCAACAGCCGATAAACATCTTTGAATTATCAAATTCAAAAGACACCACAATACCTCATATTACTGAGGGTGTGAAGAAACTGGAATTCTCATACACTGTTGCATGAGCACAAATTAAGCCTAAGCCAAATATTGTGGAAAAGTTTCTGGAACTATTTACAAAAGTTGATCCAGCACTCAAACTGAGGCATATGCCAAAAACCAAAAATTGCACACATGTTCACCAAATGATATGCACAAGATGATAGCACCAATATTTGCAACAGCACCAAAGGTAAAATAGCCTATTTCCATTAACAAGATGAAATGGAAAAAGTAAAGCTCAAACAATGCAATACCAATTCTGGCTATGAACTACAGTCACAAAATAACATGATTCTCACAAACACACAAAAATGTCTTGGGCTGGAAACATGGCTTAGCAGTTAAGGTGCTTGACTGCAAAGCCAAAGGACCCAGGTTCAATTCCCCAGCACCCATGTAAGCCAGATGCACAAGGTGGCACATGCATCTGGAGTTCATTTACAGCAGCTGAAGGCCATGATGTGCCCATTCTCTCCCCCCCCCTCCCTCTCTCTCCTTGCAAACAAATAAATAAAAAGTTTTTTTAAAAAATGGAAGAGGAAGAACCCAAGAAGGTAAAAAGATAGGATGGTGGGGTCCAGTGGGGGGGGGGTCTTTGGGTGCAGGAAGTGGTGGTGAGGAAGGTGGAAAGACCATCTACAAGATGTAGTCTGACTCTGGGCCCTCCCCACTGCCCTTTGGGCATCCCTCCAGGCAGAGGCAGAGTAGATCACAGATCGCAGCTGGGCACCCAGGATCGCTGTGGTGCCTGGGGAGGGCATCTGTCCCTCTGGCAGATCTTTCAGATGAAGCCCTTTTGGCCAGGCAAGGAGCATCCACTAATCTTAAAAGCATTCATCTCCCCATCGGCCTCTCAAGGACTTCATGATCCAGAGCAGAAAAGCCAGTGTCCATGTAGCAGGTGACCCAGTGGACCAAGCTCTGCCCTGTGCCTCTGGCTCAGACCCAGGTCTTGGAGACCAGTAAACTAGAAAAGTTCCAAGCCTGCCTGGCTAGGTTTACCATGCACTGCAACAATGAATCCAGGTTCCATAGATGTGGGAAACAAGTTGCTGCTGGTGAAAGGTAGCTAGACAGCTGGATGACCAAGTGTGCAAATGACCACATACAACTCATCCCTCTGATGGAAGGGCCCCTCTCATCCTCTGGGAAATGAATGCCTTTGCCCACTGGGACTGAGGGCAGGAATGCAAAAGGTTCAGGGCCGGTGTGACTGACACCTGTAATCCCAGAATGCAGGAAACTTAAGTACGAAGATCACTATGAGTTGGAGGCCAGCCTGAACTAAGGTGTGACTTCTAGGTCAGCCTGGGCTAGAGTGAGATCCTGCCTCAAGAAAATAAAAAATATATAAAGGAATGGAAATGTAGTCTTTTAAGCTATTTGAGGGGGTAACTATGGATGGCATCAAGTGCTAGGCATCTCTCACTTGCCCCTGGACCTTCACTTTTCCATCCAAGAAATGAGATGAAAAATAAAAACTGGTGCTGAAATTGGGGTGAAAAGTAACACAAAGAAGAGTGTTTTAGTCTTGTCCTGGCAGGAGAGACTGCCTTGTACCAAACCAGAGACTTCAATGTCCCAGACTCTTCTCACTATACAGACAGACACCAGCAGGCTGGCAGCTTCTGGTAAAATAGGCAGAGAGTTGTGTGTATTGCCAACCTCCTGTTTCCTGAAAGGATCACCAGCCATTTTGCAAAAGCTGTAAAACAAAATCCAGCAGAATCACTAATTTAGAAGAGAGGTTAAAGGGAACAGCTCCTTTGTAAGAGACGAGAGACAAAAGAATGTCAGAATAGCAAAAGTCTTTGTGAAGGGGTTAACCATTTAATAACCATGTGAATAAAATTAAACCATTGTTGTCTGCTCAAAAAAAAAAAAAAAAATGGTCTCCTTCCCAGATCTTTATTTTGTTTGGTTCTGTCTTCGGTACAAGGGCATGAAGTGGATTTCAGAGTAGGATTTGGGTATTTTGGATACTCTGACAGGTTTCTTGTATTTATCCTTTTCTGGTCATCAGGATGTGAATGTCCATTTCTTCAAGTTCTTACATTGCATCTTTTGATCTGGAGAGCCCTGCGACAGCACAAAAGTCACACTGAGCATGGAAAACAGGTCCCTGCACTGCTGGCTTGAGGGCCCTAAGGCTTTCCGCAGCAGAGTGATAGGACAATCTTGCAATCATACTTTCTCCATGTAAAGAAGGGTTTGGTTGTGACACACACACATCAGTATCCAGGAGTAAACAGTAAAGCAGGAACTGAGAAGTACTGCATCTGGGAGAACTTGGGTTTCACAGGATAAAGCTGGCTGGAACCCAGATTTGCATAACCCCTCAATTAACAGAGCCTCAGTGAGGCAATCCCTTGGTACACGAAGGTAAGAAGGTCAGCACCTTTGGCTAAGAAGTGCAGTGACTCCAGAGCAGAGGAGGGGCACACACAGTCTCTCAATTACTTATTACCAGAGTCTCTGCAGTGTCACTGAAACCTGCAGTGTGCCTGACCTGGCATGACACGTCATCTTGTTGGATAAGCACAATGGTAGTTTGGATGTAAAATGTCCTCCATAACCTCATGTGTTCTGTGTTTTGATTTTCTAGTCCACAGTTGTTGGCAATTTGGGAAAGTGGTAGCCTTTGGTAGGTTGTGCTTTGCTGGAGGTGTGTCACTGGGCCCAAGTCTTGTGAGATTTTATGGTCCAGCTTACTTGCCAATACTAGCTAGCTCTCTACTACCTTCCTGCCAATATGCAACAATGGGAGCCTAACAACCATCTTTTAACAAGTTCTCAAAGTCCCCTCATTTTCTATCTGTAGGTCTTGCTTACTGTTCATTCATTATCACAAGAACACTTGCTTCTTCCCTACCATGAAATGTAAACTTCATGGTAGCAGGCCTTTCTTTTCTACTCTGTATCTCCAGAACCTAGCCACTCTTAACCCATACTGATAACAAGCAAGTGAACAAACCAGCAAAACTGTGACTTCTGTCTGGGAACGTACTCTAGAGCTTTGTGTAGAGCATTCTTGAACACATTATTCCATCTCAGCATTCCTCTCCATTGCATCCAACTGGCGATTTGAAGTCAATTTTTTTCCTTCCCTTTAGTAGAGCTGAAAGGAATAGACCAAAACAAACAAACAAAAAAATGCACTAATAAGGTTCTCCCATCTTCAATTCTCTCTTCTCAGTCTGAGCCCACTAGTGTAGCCTTTCCACTGAAATCTATTTAGCCTATCCCATACAGGATACTCCTTCAGCAAGGAAGACTGAATAACCTAATAAATCAAGAGACTGATAGTCATTTGAGCACATTTTATTAGGGGATAAAATCACAAGGTTTCCTCTCTTTCCCTCTCCTTTGTCTCCCTCCCTCTCCCCTCCACCATGTCTTCATTTCTTCAAAGCCATTAGCTGAGCTATATGATGCATGTCTACAGACCTCATTCATGCTTTATGGTGGATAATAAGTGTAACGATCTATTCATAAATCCAAGCCAAGTCTCTGCAGGTGGACCGAGTAGATTCCAGGTAGGACACATCAAGCCTAATCCAAATTCTCCAGCACAGCATTACCCATTAGATCACTGGATTGATGGATACAGGGTATCTGTATAGACTTATTAAAGTCTATAGCAATGTACCATTTGGACAGTGATCATTTCATGTTCACGAATCAAAACAACAAAGGGCTCTGAACCTCAAGAAAATATAAAAGAAATAAACAGTCCACTGGTACTGAATGACTTATTTTAATGATATTTTTTATACAAATATAAAACAAAATTCTTACTATTTCAACTATAGTTAAATTAAAACTTCAAAACTGGACAATAATTAATAATATGGTAACTTTGCAAAGATTTTAACTAGAGTATCAAATATAATACAGAACTCAAATTAGTCCTTTCTCTCATAATATTAAAAATAAACATTTTAACATTTCAAGATAATCAAAAGTGTTCTTCCAACCCCCAAAAATATTTTTTTAGCAAGTAAAAGTATAGAACTTCCAATTTGATTGTGATTTGAGTACTTCTAAACCACCCTAAAACACCTGATACAGGTTATAGGTTCATGGTCTTGGCATAAGAAATCATATCACAGAGACTTACTATTAAAACTGGACTTTTACCCATAAAATAAGGCAAGAAAACCTATCATTTAGTAGCTTTTCTTGTTTTTTATTTTGCCAGTAAGAAAACAGATTTAATGTCTTACTTCTTCATTCAAGTAGACAGCCACATGAGGTTTTACTTTCTCTGTTTCTTCATTAGCTGGCTACTATCATATATGTGCAAGGACAATTATCATCAGTGCTGAGCATTTTCACATGAAAGTAATTGTTTTCATTTAAAGTAAAATTAAAAAAATCATAACCATATGTGAACAAGAGGCATGAAACTGAATATGCTACTAGAAAGATGATGTAGAAGGAAACATTTAAAATGGAAATAACATTTTCTGCTGAATTAAAATAACTACCACCAATGTATTTAGATCAACTAAGTCAGGAAGAATATGTGAAATGTGGAAAATAATTCTTCCTATAGTTGATATGTGGTAAGGAGATAAGGGAAAAAATAACCCAAGTTCAAAAATAAACTTATAAAGCATAGGATTACTGACTTATTAAAATAGGTATACTGAGCATACCTATAATCCCAGCACTCAGGAGGCTGAGGCAGGAAGATAACAAAGTGTGAGGCCAGCCTAGACTACACAGTGAGAATCTTGTCTCAAACACACACACACACACACACACACACACACACACACACTGCAACTCTGATTTTCTGATTTAAAAAAGTACTTTTTAAAAAACAAGAGCATTAAATAGAGTTCATTTGATACTCATAACTCTACTATGGCCTCACTGAACAAATAATCTTGGAAATAAAAAAAATCAAATAACAGGTATTTTTAATATGGGCAAAATTATTATTCTTATACATCAAAATAAACTAGCAATTTACTTTCACTTATAAAAAAAAGTGTCTGAGGAAAAGTTCTCAATGCTCAAAATTAAATAGGACCTGTTTTTCATATCTTAGCATTATACTGGTAATATGAAGTAAAGGTTTAATTCTAATGAATTAAAGCACAATTAGACTCATTTTAAAAGTGCAAAAATATTTAATTTTTTAAAAATGCTAAATCGTTGAGAACCTTATAATATTGCAACAGTTTGCTTTTTCCAACATTCAACAAATTACCCTTCTTTTTTCAATATAAAACTCTGCAATAGCCATGAGAATCTTTTATGTCAAAGAAATAGATTCACATGATACTCTCATTACAATCAAGAAAACAGTCTCCCTAAACCAAAGAATTTCTTCTTTTTTCTCACCTCCATTCCTTATAAATAATCTTTATTTCACATCATTTACATAGAAATATTACAATCTAATAAGTAGATAAGAAAAAATATTTTTGGCCTCCTGGAGTTCATGAGTGAATTTACTCAGTCTTCTTAGCATGTTTCTTTTTAGCATCATCTGCAGCATCCACTGGGGCTTCTGAAGCTGATGAGCCAGGACCACTGGAAGCTGGTTTTCTTTTATTTTTCTTTTCACAGGAAGAAATCTGTTGCTGCCAACCAAACAGCATCCGACTCAGTATATCCTCAAATGAAGCAAGAGGTAGCAAAGAAGACTTTGTAATCATCATGGTTACCTAGGGGGAAAAGTTTAATTTTACATTTAACCACTTTCTATTTCTCAAACCTGAAAGAAAAGTAACTAAAAGGAAAAAATGATTCAAAATCATTTTTTTATTTAATCTACAGAAGAAAAAAGAAGCTAAATTCTGGGGGAAATATCGTTCCTCTATAATTTTAAAAATTTAATTCAATATAAGGTAAAAATAATATGAAGTACTTTATTTTGAGATACCAAATAAGCTGTGTAGCTAGCTATTTCTACAAAACTCATACTCAATGGAAGTAAGATAAAATATTATCTACAGTCTACACCAATGGCCAATACAGCTATGACACCACGCACTTTACGCAAGTCAGAACTGTGTTAAGGACTTTTCATTATTCTTATTTTTCAGATTAATGCAACAACTATTTCCTTCACCATAGAAATGTAGAACCAAGACTCTGGAATTTTCACAAAATTACAAATTAGTAAAGTGATAAAAAAAAATTGCAATAGCAAGATTTCAAGTAATTATTAAATAGATTGGAATTACCAAGTCACAGAATTCCAGTGAATTGTAGAGTACTATTCTAAGAAGGACTGCAAAAAGTGTGTACTTCTAAATGTTCATACATACTATTTACATACCAGAACCAAGGCAAAAAAAGTAGAATGGAGAGTGCTTCCACTCTTCATCTAGCAAAATTAGGCTGGTGCCATGATGGTATCCAAAGGAAAAATTGTATGTCTAAGGTCTAGGAATTACTTCCTCCAGATTACAGAAATAAGTCAAAAGTAAAAATTTTTAGAATCATATTATTATTATACAGGCCCTTACATAATCCACTTTCTTGGAGAAAATGATAGCAAGAATAAATCCTTATTAACTACAATATAATTTAAGGATTAGGAAGTTACCAAAATAGCAAATGTCCCCCACAAGAACACTAGTTAAGCAAAATGTAAGACATGTAATTAAAATAAACAGAAAACTTTGCAAAACCCTCAAAATAGAAGAAAAAGATGATGACATCAAATTAAAAGAGAGACTAATGGAGAGAGGGAGGGGATATGATAGAGACTTGAGTTCTAAAGGGGAATGGGGGGAGGGAAGGGAAATATCACGTGGGTTTTTTCTTTGTATGTGAGTATAAAAGTCAATAAAAAACAATAAAAAAATAAATAAATAAAATAAAATAAACAGAAAAATAACAGAGAAAATTTCCTAGAACATACTCTTAAATGAAAATGAGACAGAACACAATTCATAGATACTGCATTTATATAAACCAAAAACTCATATACACACAACTTTGTGAGGGTACTAAATACTACTGCAATATAGACTTTAGGGAATTTTGTTATGTGAATTCGGTCCCAGTAAAAATAGGCAAAAACAAATTTTAATGCATGCACATGGACCTCAGCAGCCTGAAGTCTATATAGAGTATGTCTTATAGTATATCAGACCTAGTCTCTCACTTGAACCAATATAAAAGGTAAAAACATACAAAACAACTACAAAAGGATACTAGAGAATCACTAACAGAGACAGAATCTGATAGGGCTGTTACCCCTAAGAGACAAGAAGCTGAATAAAGTGCACCCTGCTTTCACCCTGGCTTTTTCTTTTATGAACAATACAGGTAACTAGAAAGGAGCAGTCTGAATAAGGTAAGGTGGTAGAAGGTGGAGTCTGAGACAACCAATGCTACTGGAGTTCTTTTTAACTTCTAGGATATTGCCAATATTTTCCTCTATTTGTTCAGAATTTTTGGCCTTAGACAAAGATCTTTGATCCATTTCGCATTGATCTTTGGGCAAGGTGAGAGATGTTGATCTATTTTCATTCCTCGGCAGGTGGAAACCCAGTTTGGCTAGCATCATCTGTTGTGAATAGGCTTCTTTTTTCGTGTGTGTGTGTGTGTGTGTGTGTGTGTGTGTGTGTACACTTGCATTTTTTTGAGGCAAGCCCAATAGATGGCCTTGTTTACTGAGAGAGAACAATGGTAGGGATTGACGCACCAGGGCCTCCAGCCACTGCAACTGAACTCCAGACATACGCCCCCCCTTGGAGTTCACCCCCTTGCGCTGTGACCATCACTGTGCATCGGCTTACGTGGGACCTGGAGAATCAAACATGAATCCTTAGGCTTTGCAGGAAAACACCTTAACTGCCCTCCAGTGTATGTTTTTGATACCTTTGTTAAAATAAGGTGACCATGTCTGTGTGGGTTTGTTTCTGAGTCCTCTACTCTATACCAATGGTCTCTGTGTCTGTTTTGTGCCAGTACAAGTAGCCTTTGTCACTATGTCTCTTCAGTATAATTTTACATCAGGAATTGTTTGCCTCCAGGAGTGTTCTATTTAGATTTGCTTTGGCTGCATGATCTTTTGTGTTTTCATATGCATTGCTGCGTTGTTGTTTTTGTTTCTCTAGTTCTGAGAAGAATGTCATTGGAACTTTGTGTTGACTTGTATTGAATCTGTAGATTACTTCGAATAATACAGCCATTGTCACAATACTAATTCACACAGGAAATAATTCCATCAATCAACAAATGGGACTACATTAAAAAATTTCCTCATGCTGGGCGTGGTGGCGCACGCCTTTAATCCCAGCACCAGGGAGGCAGAAATAGAAGGATCACCATGAGTTCGAGGCCACCCTGAAACTACATAGTGAATTCCAGGTCAGCCTGAGCTAGAGTGAGACCCTATCTCAGAAAAGCAAAAAACAAACCAAAAAAAAAAAAAAAAATCTTCATAACAAAGGAAACTATTACCAGAGTGAGCAGAAAGCCTAGAGAATGGAGATCTTTGTCAGCTATTACTTCTAACAGGGGACTGATATCTACAATATATAAAACTAAAGACCAAAACTAACTAAATAAGTAAATAATAAGTAAATAAAACTACCAACCCATAAATGAGCTGGTGAAATGAACAGATAGTTCTCAAAATAAGAAATGCAAATTGCCAAAAGATTTTTTTTTGTAGAGAGACACAGAGAGAGACAGAGAGAGAGAGAGAGAGAGAGGAAGACAGATAGAGATGGACGCAACAGCAGCCTCTCAGCTGCTGCAAATGAAATCCAGATGTGTGCACCCCCTTGTGGTCAAGTGCGGCATTGAACCTTTGCGTTACTTTGCATCTGGCTAAACGTGGGACCTGGAGATTGGAACCAGCGTTCTTAGGCTTAGGAGGCAGGCGCCTTAACCGCTAAGCCATCTCTCCAGCCCCAAAAGATATTTTTTTAAAAAATGTCCAGCATCCTTAGCCATAAAGGAAATGAAAATTAAAAGCATGCTGATATTTCATCTCACCTCTGTCAAAATGGTTATCATCAAGAAAATTAATGACAACAAATGCAAGTGAGGCTGTGAAGAAAGAACTCTTAATTCACTGTTTATAGTAATGTAAGTGGTATAGGCACTATGGCAATTAGTGTGAAAACTTCTCAAAAAGCTACCAATTGAACTACCATATGAACCAGCTTCCTGCACATATACCCAAAGGACTTTATATCCTAACACTGAGATACTTGCACATCCATGTTTACTGCTGCTCTATTCACAATACTGGAAATGTAACCAATCTAAATGTCCATCAACTCATGATTGGATAATGAAAATGTGGTACATATATGCACAAGGGAGTTTTACTCAGCTATGAAGAAAAATGAAGTTCTGAAATTCACAAGAAAATGAATGAGATTGTAAAGAATTATACTACGTGAGGCAATTCAAGCCTAGAAAGACAACTTGCTCACTCTCATACATGGATCATAAATGTTTAACTGTTTGCATGTATGTAAATAAAAGAGTGTGAAACTGAGTATGGCCTATGATTCGAGATAGGAGATCATGAGAGGGAAACAAGAGATGATGGGGGGGACAAAAGAAAACATGTGGTATGAAAGCAGCAAGGGGGACAAATTGGGGGCAGAGGGCACAACGGAGGAGAGGGGAAAGTAAGGAAGAAGAGAAAATTTTGTTTGAAAACACCATCATGAGGGGCTGGAAAGATGGCTCAGAGTTTAAAGGCACTGATTGTAAAGAATGACAACCTGGGATTGATTCCCAGGGCCCATGTGAGCTAGACACATGAAGTGTCACATGTGTCTAGAGTTTGTTTGCAGGGCCTAAAACTCCTCTTTCTTCCTTCCTTTCTTCTCTCTCTCCTCTCCTTTTTCTCTCTCTGCTTGCAAATAATTTTTTTAAAAACACAATGAAACCCAAATCTTTGTAGGCTAATATGTAAATGTTAAAAGATAAGTAAAAAAGAAAGCCAATGCTAT